>CM070546.1:91248289-92590789 GCA_036346405.1 Phyllostachys edulis
CCAAAGGAGGACAAAAAATCAATACATGAGCACGAAATCCAATCCAACTCTCTAGAACCCTAATCTCCACTAATCCTCTCCCTAAGCAAAACTAGGGTTTCAAACACAATGAAAAAGGTTAAGGGGGTGCAGCCACCTCCCTCCTCTATTTATAGTGGAGACTTAGACCTTCTAGAAGAGTAACCCTAATGGGCTCCCGTTAAGGCCCAAAACAAACAGAGGACACACGCACGCGCTTTTAAAGCGCCGTCTTCATCTCTTGACCTAATCCGCTTCACCTTGCACCATCTTTGCGCCGTGAGTTGGCAAAAGGTCACCAAGCGGTATTTTGGTAAAATTACCAAAATACCCTTCTCAATCTTTTGCAAAGACCGAGTCCCATCTTCGTGAAGCACCTCCATGCTTCGCCACGTGTAGGTTGATCCAATGCTCTCTTCATGTCGGCAAGTCTCTCCCATCCGGCCCCACCGAAACCACCATGGCACTTGCACCGACCCGCACCGCTTGATCAAACCGATCGACCGAATCGCCTGTTCGGTTACCCTTGTCCATTCGCACCACACTTGAGTTCATTGACCTCACCCAAAGATCGCCGATCGTTACGGACCTCGGCTCTCCAAGCCTAGTCCCGATCATCCTCGCCGTTGACCGTCGTTGACCACCAAGCAACCTACACAAGCAATAGACAAGCAAACGAATCCGGGAACAAGTTCTTCACAACTTGACCCACGTTTGTCAAAACATGCATCATGCAACACATATGCCATGAAACCCATGAACTTTGGGCAACTCTTGAACGAAAAGGCCAACGGTGGACATGTTTCGGGCTACCTATGCTGATCCCGAACCCTCCGATGTCGATGACATCGCTTACGAAGTGTTGATGACCAAGATAGCATCCTACCTCGGCTGCTAGAAACTTCATCTTTTATGTTTCTACTTTTTTAATCTTTTGCAAGAAGTGACTGGCCATGCTATTTGACCATATATAAATCCAAATGAAGATATGTTTTGGACATGTATTTACTGACTATGATGAACACGTTTACTGAAATGACAGGTGTATGATTAGTTCCTTCAACATATACAGTCTCAGTAGAATGTTGTGAACGCATTACTTATGAAAAGGGGGACACGAGTACTTCCTTCGATATATACAGTCTAAGTAAAACGTTATAAACACATTCACTATTACGTGATCAGTAAAAACAAATACATACATATTTACTTATGAATACATTCACTTTAGTGTCCTTGGAATGCCCTTTTACTACATTAGAACTACTCAGTGAAACAAACTAACACAATTACCTTATATACAACTAAGGTTTACTATTCTTATCACAGACTTTTACATTTAAAAAAGATAGCTTGCCCACAAGTGTGGTGCGGTAGTAAAAAAGGGAATACGATTATTGTGCTAGCCATTATGTTTTACTGTCAGACATGTGAACTCGAATAGTCGCATCCCGGAAACAGGCAGTAAAAAAGATACACGAATTACTGTTACGTCTCATATCAATTACCGTCAAATGGAGTTCCGCGTGGGAGCGGACAAGCCGCGCTGATTTGTAGTTGATAAATTTGGCAATATATGAGGATTGTGCGCGTGCATCACACTGCACAGGTCACGCGTAGTGAGTTGGCGTAGAATAACTATATATATATATATATATATATATATATATATATATATATATATATATATATATATATATATATATATATATATATATATATATATATATATATATATATATATATATATATATATATATATATATATATATATATATATATAATATATATTCTACTACCGGGATTAGTTACTCCCACCTCGATATACCACCTAAAAGAACTTGACATACTCCTTTACCACTTTAGATATACTCATATACCAATTATAAGATACTCCAATGCGAACTATGTGAAAAATTTGCAAGAGAGTCTATAGTTTTTAGCATATTTTGTATATATCTTCATATTCGCATATAAAAAAGAGCATGTCTACAAAATTGTACATATCACCTATAAAAAGGTGTAAATACTACATAAGTGGTCTAATATACTCGTATACTACACATACATACTCTTAGTTGCGTAAGATACTCACTACGTTGTGAGATATGGAATAGGGAGTAACTATATATATACACACACCACTATATAGAATTTGAGTTGGAGAAAAGTACACTGTGGGTCCCTAAACTTGGCGGGGGGTTTACTTGGGTCCCTAATCTATGAAATTATCCAATCCAGTACCTAAACTATTTAAGTAGGTCATAGGAGGTCCAAAAGTGCTTGGACTGGCCTTGACCGCTGACGTGGATGATTGACTGTGCACGTGGACTCGCTAGCTCCGACAGCGGACGCTCCTCCTTGAAGGCGTGTTGCACCCAAGCCTCCAGCTCCAGCCCGTCCTCCCCCTCCGTCAGCTCTTGCCTGGTCACGGTCTCCAGCTACACGACACCGAACGAGAACACATCCCCCTTTTGTTGGAAATATGCCCTAGAGGCAATCATAGAGATGATTATATTTCATTATGTTCACAATATTTGATAATATGTTATCTTGTTCCTTGAATGAATCATCAGTCATGAAGATTAACGAGTATGTGACTTGTTGGTGAAGCTCTTTTTAACTTATGATGATGTCGTTCTAAAAATATCCTGGTTGAAAATCATCGGCCTGAACACTAGTGACTCTCGACCAAAGACATGTATTGATTGATGACCATGTTTCACCGGTCATGGATATAGGGATATCGAATCAATAATGTGGACACGTGTTAGAGAACATGGTGTTGGATAAGACCCACCTTGAGACACTATTGAGATTGTTATGATTCTATGTGTCGTTAGTTGGTCTCAAGCAATGATGATGTATAATCCTTAGACCCGAGATCAAGATGGTTTCCTACATGTGTAATAGCACTCTTAGGGGTTGCCAAACGCCGTCAGAATCGGGTGGTTATAAAGGTAGCTTCGGGTATGCTATGAAACATGCGAGAGGATGTGACTGGTGGGATATGGATTTGCCCTCCTAACATAACAGAGAGATATCTGGGCCCTCAAGTGGTCGGATAAAGAAAGTGCATGGCCATGCCACTAGTGGTCGAAAAGTTCGACCACATAAGGTTATCCGATACTCGATCGAGAAAGTATTGAATAGATCCATGGATGACACAACATCTCACCGAGTTCAACCAGATATCGTGAGGCAAAGGGAGAATACATGAGTAGGTAAATGTGGTTCGACCCGAGCCACGGACTAGTCGTATGGAGATACAAGCAAGTCGAGATCGGTCGAAATCACAGAGTGGTCGAAACCAAGTCGTAAGGAGTTACGAGTTGGTCGTGATCAAATACGAACTAGTCGTATAGAGATAGGACCTGGTCGTAAGTGGTGAGGACCGGTCGTAGATCATATTGCACCAAGGTTCGTCCGATATAATTTACGTGTATTCGAATCGTTATGTCTGCTAGGAACCGCTTACGACTCGTGGCCTAAAAGGTTTCCGAGTCACAACCGAACTACACATGAACCTAACGGGTCACACACTTAACAGGTTGGAACAAACCAGTATGAATACGATTCGTAAAGCGTGTTTGGATAGGATCCATCACGGGCACTATATAAGGAGATGCATGAGGCTGTTGGGGAGGAGAGGTTGGACGTGAGTTGCCCTACCGAAACCCTAGCCGCCATCTTCTTGAGAGCCTCCCCGTGCGATTTGGTGCTAGCACACTGGCGTACGGTTGTTCCTTCCCTGGACGTGTGGATACCATAGAGGCGCTTCTACGTTGTTGCGCTTAAGGACGATCCGCGATCTTCGCAAGGAACTGCAGAGGTGCTGGAGGAGACGATCAACCAACGAAGACGCTGGACGATCGACTACGACTCAAGACATCGACGCGCTCTTCGTCGGACAGTCCGCCCGACACTTCTTCCGCCGCTCTGCTGGCGCCTAGTGGTAACGATATGTGATCATCTTCTTGCTTGGCTTCCTGGTTTACGTGGTAGAAATTTTGATTTGTCGCTATCGTAGCCTACCCGTATCCCAACACCTTTTGCATCGTAGCAGTGGCAGCGCCACTGGGTGCGCACAGGTCTGGGGTGACATAGGACATCGCCGACAAATGGCTTGTCTTTGGCAAATACAAGACCACGCTGCCGAAGCTTCTTGAGTCGTCGTCTTGTCTTGGGCGGTGACGACCACCGGGCGAGGCCGGCCGTCAGGCGTGTGCTCGGAGCTCGTCGTCGAGTAGGATCTTGACGACTTGATGCGGTAGTGCACATACCGGTGAGTCTTTGCACTTGTACAAGTAAGCCAGCCACGAGACGCTACCGACGATGGACAACCTCGGCGACCACAAAGAATGGCGTCGGTGGACGATCAGAGCCACCTTAATGAAAGAATGCCAAGTTAGTTTCTAGACAAATGCAATAGTGACTAGCAAGACCAGATTCTCGCGTGACATTACTGTGGAGGGCGGAGTGGAGGGAGCCATTTGGAAGGTAGTCGTAGATGAGCATCTTCTCGTCCGGGGTGTAGTAGTATGCACGAAGGCGAGCGACGTTGGGATGGCGCACGCAGCCGATGGCGGCGGCCTCCGCCTCGAAGGCGTAGCGCCGGTGCCACCCGGAGTTGGCGCTGTCGCCATCGTCGGGTTCGTTGAGATGGCGGACAGCCACGGTGGGGCCGTGACCAAGGACGACCCTGTGCACGATGCCGCCACGGCTCTTCCCCATGACATAGGAGGATGCGTGGAGGAGCTCCTCCAGCTCCAGCCCGAACCCGTCGTCCACCGCCACGAACACCTCCCCCCATCGCGACAATCTTCACCGCCGCCGAAGCGCCACCACCCCTCCTCTCTTCGTTGACTCCTTCGTCGTCCTCGTGGTTGTAAATACACCACCCACGGCATTGCCATCGCAAAGACTACCCCGACCAGGATGGCTGTCACCACAATAACAGCAAGAATCGACACCGTTAGCGAAGATCGCCGCTTAGGAGGCCTCCCGCCTCCATTGCCGCACTGTGGTTAAGACCAGATTCGCCTCTGGGATTCGGGCTCTTCGCTTCCCAAGACACTCGACATTGAGCGGAAGCCGTAGAGCCTCGGGTTGTCGCCGGGCGGTAGGGCCTGGTTGTGAGCGACTCCACTTGCGGGATCTCGCCATGAGGTCGTTCCCCCGGATAGTGGCCACAAACATGTCATGGAGGTGCTGCGAGGAGCTCCCAATGGCGCCCGCAGCTCCACTAGCAGCTCCCGCTCCTCCTCCGCGTACATCTCGCCCAGCTCGCTCCTCGGCCGCGGCGGGTGTGGGAAGAAGCCCCTGAACTCGCCCTCCCTTCCCTAGTCAACCTCGTCATCCTCATCAGCCTCTGGGATTGGGTTGAACCCACCGTTGGTGGCAACGGCCTTGGGAAGAGGGGGGAGAGCCAGGCGTGAGAGCACACCGCCGTTCTTGGCTCGATTTGGGAAGAGAGGGGAGAGAGAGAGAGAGAGAGAGAGAGAGAGAGAGAGGAGGGGAAAGGCAGTGGAGGGAGAGGTGTAGCTAGTGAGGTGAGGTGGGAGTCCACGTCACGGTCAATCGTCCACGTTAGCGGTCAAGACCAGTTTAGGCTCTTTTGGATCTCCTATGACCCATTTAAATAGTTTAGGTACCGGATTAGACGCTTTCATAGATTAGGGACCTAAATGAAACCCTCTACCAAATTTAGGGACCCACAGCGTACTTTTCTCTTTGAGTTGTGCGGATCAACGTAGGTTGTAGAAGGTGGAAGGGTGCTAGTGAAAAAGTAGTATAACGTGAGGGGTCTTTTGAAATGTGTAATGGTTGATCCAGGCCGTCTAGATTCAATCTAGTGGTCCTATTGCCTTAGTTTAAGACCGGTTATCATTTGATATGTTCCCGCTTTGTATGTTTATATACTTTGTAAACTCACGGGTTCCTAAATATTAGAAATCCGTCTAAAAAAATAGAAATCCAGTAGAGACCTAATCAGATACTAAAATACATACATGTGCAGGAAATGAATCTGTAAAATTGCACATAATTAGTTCAAGTAGTCCATTAATTGAAAGGGCTTGATAGACAATGCTTAGTAACAAGGGGTAGACTGAAAAATGTGTGATGAAGGGTTCGATTGTACGTAGCAATTGAATAGCTGGGAGTTCAAATCAACAAATGAAATTGGACTCTAGGGAGCGATTTTATTATTTATTTTCATTAATAACCTCTCTTCCGATTTATTTCGAAATCTGACATTTGGCCATGTCAACACACGTGTCGTGGCCCGTCAAACAACACTATCACACTAGTCAGCATGGTGTGATCAAATGCGAAAGATCGGGTTTGGAAATAAGTTAAGCGAGGGTCATCAATAAAAAATTGATGTTAAATAATATAAAAAACTACTCTAGGAGGGTCTTTTTTTTTACTGGCTAAGATTGAACTCTAGCCTGTACTCCTGTAGGAGTTTGGTCGCACGCACAAACTCAAATAATTGCATTGGAGGCCTAAAATGCAATGGTTCTTCTGCAGCGCAAGATCATGGCTTAATTTAGACCTCATCGTCCGGACTTACATAGGATCAATACGTTGCTTGCCTAGATATGCTAATGCATATACCAATCTGATGTGTAATGCGTACACATCAGTCTGGATGCCTATCGACGGAAGATACTGAAAGAACGCGCGAAAGAAATTAAAATGTGGAACATCTATACCATACACAAAGAACAAGTAAGGAAATTTGAAGAAACGCAAAAGGATTATATTGAACTCAAGAAGCTAAAGCATGCATACATACATGATACTACATGATATCTCGCTCATAATACTCAGGGTTCATTGCTAGCTAGCTAATTGGAATCAGGGTTGGCGCCGCTGGGCACCTGATGCTTGCTCGCATTCATGAACATGGAGCTTCTGCTTCTTCTTCTTGTCTCCATGCTCCGCGGATGCACCGTCACCTTCCCCCTCACCTTCACCTTCACCGACTGCGGCTGCACGGGCACGGGAAGAAGACGCCGGCTGGCCACCGCCGTCGCGACGGAGTCGTCGACGACGACGGCGTATACTGAACAACAGCTAAGCAGAAGTGGGATCTGCAGGATGAAGAGGAGGAGGAGGCCACAGATCAGCTGATCATCTCTTGCCATGCACGCAAGTCGCAAGAAATGAACTGGACCAATGTCCATGGAACAGCAGATCAGACCATTGAACCGAGAGCGAGAGAGAGACAGAGACGGAGAGCTTGCTCAAGACTAGTGAAAGGAGAGCTTAAAAAGGATCTTACAAAGTGTGAAATGGGGAAGAAGATGCAAAAGCCGAAGCTTTGGACTTTATCTGGTCACAAGCGAGCGAGGGTGTCTCAAAAGTTGTTTGAGGCAAAAGCACGGAGACGGACATAAACGAACAGGAAAAGCGGACAAATGAAGTAGGCAACTGCACGTATACCTGCATCAATGCCACTGCTAGCTAATCCGGATGACGAAGAGGCTGGCTCGGTTAGTTGTTAGGCCTCATAAATTTGAGCACTCGAGTGTACGAATGTGTGTGTGCCCTCCTCTCTCTCTCTCTCTCTCTCTCTCTCTCTCTCTGCACTCAGCAGGTAGCTAGCTAGCCTCCATGAGTGTGACAGAAAGGGCGCTTCCTTTAATTTGCTTTTGTGAAGAGTTGACACACCATGTATCGATGGTCGACTGAACAATTGTACAGAATCGAGTACTTTACCGTGTACAAGTGGTGATGTATGGCCTGCAGCTGGCTGCTGCTGCTGCATATATTCATTGCGGAATACTGGGATATCGAAGTGAGGTGTGCGCTGCGATAAAAGATTGCGATCGATCACTGATGATTTCTAAAGATTACACGTGAAACTGATCGATCCATGATCAATGCAGCCAGCGGTGGAATCAGACAAGCGCTAACAAACCGACGCTTCGTCCAATCATCATGAATAGCCTTTTTACTCATGATCGAACTGGAACGGGATTAATGACGCAAAGAACAAGCACCGCACGCATGCGCTCCGCAGAAACTTTAGTTCATAGCAGACCATATCTGCTATTGGCCTGTTGCATATCTTTAATAATTTGGGAGCGTCTATTGCACAAGTGACTGGAAAAATCTTCAATCACGGTCACATTTTCAAGCCATCTAATCTCTATTTGTATAGTGGCTTTGAGTTCTGTGTTGTTACGAGTGTTATTAATATTTATTTATGTGTTCTTTTTAGGTCTTATCTGGCCCGTAACAAATTGAAATTGCGGTCCGTTAACGGTTTGCTTCCACATAGGCCGCCCGTTAAGAGAGAGAATCATGATGTGTTTGCTAAAAATATACTAGGCCACCAAACGGTAAAGCTTAGAAATAAAAGAAGACCTGGTTTTTTTTTCAGCCCAATTAAAAAAACAAAATAAAGGCCAAAATTTTATCAAGCTAAATGTGAAAAAATTAGTGAGATCACACCATCTCCCAAGAAAAAGTATACAGAGAAGAACACCTTGGGGGGAACAAAATCAAAGAGGACCAAAGAAAGAAAGGAAGAAGACCACCAGAAAAAGAGAAGAGATCACAGAGAAGTAGAGAAACAAATAATGATAAATCAAAACAAAAAAAATAAATAACAAATGTTTTTCTAAGGACATATTTTTTCTTACCAAGTGAACCCTAAGAGATGACAGGATCCAGGTCAAAAGGATAAAAAAAAAATCTAAGAAGGAAAGAAGATCCTAATTTAAGTGAACTCTTACAGAAAACAAAATAAAACCAAAGAAGATCAGATTTAATTCTACAATGAACAGAAACACCAGGGCCTAGGAGAGTTAGTTACTACTTCACGTGTTCCACATATCAATAAAACATACTCAGTTAATTCAACTACTAGAAAATAGTAGCGTCAAGGTTAAAAGGGGCATATTAAAAACGGCTAAAAGGAAATTGCAATGAAGATGCACTAAAACTGCATAATGCATGGGACTAAAAGTTTAGTTAAAATAGAGTGCAACTTTTAATATGATAGGACATGTTCATAGTTTATATAAATGACATTGTTCATGCATTAATTCCATAGTCAAACAAATATTGCACTAGATCACAATGAAACATAACCAGATTTTCTAACTATTTGAAAGCAGTAGATCGCAGTTTAAAATGGAGAACTTCAAAAAAAAATGGTAAAATGGATATGGCACTGCAGATGAACTAAAATTGCATATTGTGTTTAACTGGAAATTTAATTCAAATAGTATGCAACTTTTAATCTAACAGTTTTTGTTCATAAACTATCTACATGTATTTTTTTTATGTTAATACCATAGACAACTGGCAATAATTTCTAAAATAAAATGTACTAGAAGATCTATAAATCGTGGAAGAACTACAACATGTTAGGAATAAAATAAGTTGATAAATATTCAGACCGTAAAACTATGAAATCATGATGACATCTGCGAGTTGATGATGACACGAAATTTGATGGAATGAAATTTTGAACAAGATGTATGCAAAACAGAACTACATGAACAACTCAACGAATTTGTTTTTTTAGTTTAATAAAACCATTTTCAACAGGAAACCAGTTTTGAAGATGATATCAACAAAGAATGAAATCTACTAGAGCCACTACTACAAAAAGGCTAATACTGGACGCCTCATCACAGACGGTTGACCAAAACCGTCGGTATTACATTCAATCACGACGGTTTTGGTTTAGAGACCGCTCAGGTACGGCCGCGCTAAAAACCGCTCGTGAAAGAGCAATATCACGAGCGGTTCATTTTGAAAACCGCTCGTGAAGTATCACGAGCATTTGCTCAACACGAACCGTCGTGATATTAATCGAGATCCGCACGGTTTTAAAACACAACCGTCATGAAGATCACGAGGCGGCTCAACAAGAACCGCTCGTGATATTAATTAGTATCCGAGCGGTTCTTAACAATAATCGCTCGTGATAATATCGCTCTGACTCCACGGTCGCCGCCATCCGCCGGCTCCCGTCGTCTCTTCATCGCCAATGCGGCGTCTGCCGCCAATCCGCCGGCCCCGATCGTCTCTTCGCCTCACGCCCGAATTTATTCCTTGTTTGATAAAAGGATCATCCGCCATCCAAGATGATCATCCCCACATACTTATAAAATTAAAAAACAGAAATGGTCGCCTCTTCCTCGCCGCCGCAAGACCGATGGCCTTCTGGCCTCACTGCACGCGAGCACCTCTCTCGGTGTAGGTTGAACCGTCTTGCGGAAGAACCTTTGTTTGATCAGCAGTGTCTTCACTCCTCTGCCGGCGGAGAATTTGCCGAGCGGTGACGCCACCTTCCGCCGCCTTGACATCCTCCTCCGCCGTGTCTTCCGGTGATCTCCCACTTTCGGTAGCGTTCTGGCGTCATCGACGTAGTCCTCCAAAACGACGTTGCACGTCTCCGTGAGGCTTGCCGTCACTTGACTGTGAAATCGAGGCGGCAAAGCGATCGACACGACCAGCCGATACCCCTCAAGCAAGGGAAGAGAGCCTATGGGCTCAATTCTTCTTGGTTCAATACCGAGGGTCTTCGGAGACACTTGAACAATAGCGTCGTGAGTGGACGATTTCGAGCTTCATTCGCCGATGATCGAGAACCGCCCAATGCCGACGCCAATCGCTTATGAAGTATTGAAGACGGAGATAGCGACCTACCTCCGCCACTAGAAAAACTTTGTTTTATTTATAGGTTTTACTTTTTAAATCTTTTTTATGTTTAATCGCCACACTGCTTGGCCATATATATGAAAATTCCAAAATGAAAAAAAAGTTTGGAGGTGGTTACTATATTTAATTATATGTTGAATTATTGCGCTCTCTCTCTCTCTCTCTCTATATATATATATATATATATCGAGAGCCGGTTTTGTGGAAAAAAAAATCTAGTTTGGAGGTAAAGTTACAATTAATATTAATTATATCGTAATCGAAGCGCCAGCGGCCCGGTGGACGATTTCGTGCTTCGTCACGATCAGAACCGTCCGATGCCGAAACCGCCGCCTATGAAGTATTGCAGATGGAGATAGCACCTACCTTCGCCACTAGAAAAACCTTGTTTAATTATAGGTTTACGCTTTTTAATATAAACATGTAATTTCTTCACATGTCATGTAAGTGTATATACTTGAAAAAAAACATTTCACAGGACGGTTCCATAATGGAACCGTCGTGATATGTCCCATATCACAGACGGTTCCATAATGGAACCGCTCGTGATATGTCTCATATCACGACGGTTCCATTATGGAACCGCTCGTGATGATATCACCGACGGTTCCATAATAGAACCGTCTCGATAAGTCTTTATAAGTAGGAGCTAGCACGCTTGCCGCTAGGGTTTGCGCTCTAACTCGTCACTCCCCAGCCGCCTTACTCTCATCCGTTCCTCTCCGCCGTCCGCCGACGCCGCCATTCTTCCGTCGCCGACGGTTTGTAGCACTCTGGTGACCTTTGCAAAAGACACTCAGACGATAAGAGTGTCTTTGCGGCGTCACCACAGCCACAACCACTGATGACGCCCAAACTCGTCACTCCTCGGCTCCGCCGCTAGGGTTTGCGCCCGCCCTAACTCCGCTCCCCTCCCACCTCGACGCCGCCGACCGACCGCGTCGTCGTCGTCGCCGCCGCCCGACCCTTTGCGCCCGCTAGGCTCTGGCCGGCTTTGCTTTCCCATCCTCCTCTATTCTCCTCTAGATCTGTTAGCTTAATGTCTTTTGTTGAGTTTGATTTTTATGCATGAGCCTTAAGTTGTGTCCTGATGTTTGCGTGATTTATGCAAGGTAAAGGAAATGGATGAGGGTTGTCTTTGGTGGTGGGGTCGCCACCGTGGTTCTTGTTGTACTAAGGTCCCTCTCTGTCTCTACCCTCCTTGCTCTGTGATGAAAATGGCTAGCTAGTGCTCTGCGATGGATGCCGAGGGCTACTCTTGGTGTGGTGGGTTTGGACACCCTTAGTCTTGTTCTCTTGCCGATGAAGCGCTCAATGATGTTAATAGTCTTATGCTGAAATTGAATTGATAATTAGTTCATATTAATAGTCCCTTGCTCGTGATGTAATGATGTAAATAGTCCTATGCTGAAATTGAATTGATAATTAGTTCATATTAATAGTCCACTTGCTCTGTGATGTAATGATGTAAATAGTCCTATGCTGAAATTGAATTGATAATTAGTTCATATTAATAGTCCCTTGTCTGTGTGATGTAATGATGTCAATAGTCCTATGCTGAAATTGAATTGATAATTAGTTCATATTAATAGTCCCCTTGTCATGTGTGATGTAATGATGTCAATAGTCTTATGCTGAAATTGAATTGATAATTAGTTCATATTAATAGTCCCCTTGCTCGTGATGTAATGGTGTCAATAGTCTTATGCTGAAATTGAATTGATAATTAGTTCATATTAATAGTCCCCTTGTTCATGCGGTCAAGTTCTCCTACCTCTTGCGTGCAGTCGTCCTACCATTCCATTCATAATCTCTTCTCTATAAAGTCTCCAGCGGTGGTTGCTTGTGCCATTAAAACGGCATCATATATATATTATATATATATTATTAAATGATCCTCGGCCACTTTAATAAGTTGAGAATTCTTTTGAAATATGAGAATGGTTGCTTGGTGTTCTTGTTGGGTTTAAAGACGATTACATGCTCAAGAATGGTTAGTTGCTAATATATGATGCCACTTCCCCGGAGTACCTGCAAGATCAACGATACTTTCAACATAGTGACGCCCAATCCAGTAATTGATGTCCGACCGCTTCTTTGCATCCATATTTCTTATATTTGCAAGGGCTCAATGAGGTTGCCCGTGGCTACCGCCTCATCCTTCTCATGTCAATGTGGACGATCCCCAAAGTGGTCGAGAGATTCACGTAACAATATATATGTAATATATATATGATGCCGATTTAATGGTACAAGCACCACCGCTGGGCCTTTATAGAGAAAAGTCATCACAAACGGTTTTTACCACAAACCGCTCGGTGATATGCATTTTATCACGACGCGGTTTAGCCACAAACCGCTCGTGATATGTGATTATCACTGCACGTTTGTGGTCTGAAACCGCTCGGATATGATTATCACGGCGGTTTGTGGCTAAAACCGCTCGTGATATGTGATTATCACGCATTTGCCAGGTCAAACCGCTCGTGATATGATTATCACAGACGGTTTGTGGATAAAACCGTCGCGTGATATATGCTTATCGCAGACGGTTTGAACCACAAACCGCTCAGGAAAGTATACATCATGACGGTTCAAAACCGCTCAGGATGACCTCATGTCATCATCGACCCATAAACTCGACGGCTCACGAAACCGCTCGTGATGACGTTTTGAACCGTCTGTGAAAGCCTTTTCTGTAGTAGCCTTAATACCAATTTTGTACACAGCTATAGCCACAAGAACATGTAGATTTAGACAGATACAATACTTAGGTGCAAAGTTGCACTTATTCAATGATGAAATTGCACATGTTTGTCCATTGCCAAAAAAAAATGAAATGGATATTATTTCTTGTACAGTGGACTTTTAGCATATCAATGGTACCAGGGACTCTTAACACAAGTTGGAGGAGAACTAGACAACATGAATGTGAGTACAACAAACTAACACAACTACAAATATCACACTACTACAAAAAGACTAATACTGGACGCTTCATCACATACGATTGACCAAAACTGTCAGTATTAATACAATCACAGACAATTTTGGTTTAGCGATCGTCTGTGTTACTGGCCATGCTAAAAACCGTCTATGAAGAGATAATATCACAGACAGTTCATGTTGAAAACTGTCTGTGAAGTATCACAGACGGTTATTAATAAGAACCGTCTGTGATATTTAGTAATATCACAGATGATTCTTATTAATAACCGTATGTGATATTTCACAGACGGTGTTTAATACAAACCGTCTGTGATAATTAACTCATCATAGACGGGCTGTATTAAAAACCGTCTGTGATATTTTGCTGTTGCCTTATATCCCTCTAGATTTGGCCGCCCCCTTTATTCAAACTTTCAAACCGAAGCGGCGCTACAACCTCTCAACTACTCCAGATCGATTCCGCCATATATACTACCTGCACGTGCCCAACTACTCCAGATCGATTTCGTCGCCTCCTCGACGCCGCCCCTAAACGATCGAGCGCCCCATCCCCGACGATGCTAACTACCGCTAGAGCTCCTCCGCCCGGCCAGACGCCACAGTTCACTGCAGAAGGCACTCTTGTCGTAAGAGTGTCTTGTGCAGTGTCATCGTCGTGACACAATGGTGATGCTGCTGCCGTCTCTCCTTCATTGCCGGTGATATCCCCCATCCGATCCCCCTCCCCCTCTCTTCCTTGATGCTTGGATCTAAAATTACGAAATAGATGGATGGCTAGGGTTTTGGTCATGTAAATCTTAATGTTTGTGCGTGAGAAAATTAATTATTGATGCCTCTAGATTTTTTTCTTCTACCAATTTCTTGAAGACTTCAATCTATAGACTAAATTGACTTTTCGACCATCTTGAAGTCACGATCCATGGATTGTCTTTTCCACAGTGGTCGAATGGTGGTCGAAAAGTTAATTTGTTCCGTGGAATGTATCTTTTCTACGATCTTACCCACGGTGGAAGAACTCCAAGGACCAATTATTTCTTCTAAAGAAATCTATTCGGACTTGAGAGGTTTGGAGATAAGAACTTTAAAACAAAGTAGAAGTAGGAAAGATAGAAAGTCTGTGCGTAAGTTCTGCCCTTCTGATGGTTAGACTTGTGGCAAAGTTAAACAGAAGTCCAGCAGATAAAATTTTATTAGAATCTTTCCCAATAAATCATTGGAAAATTAAAGCGTCACCGTCTCTTTGGGAATTGTTCTTCATGAAGACGGTTGACGTTCCTTTTTCTATCTATTTTTGTTTATTGGCTAGCATTTCCTAAGGCTAGCCAATAAACAAAAATAAATTTAGCAATACAAAGAATATCACAGATGGTTTCTTAGGATAAACCGTCTATGATACAAGCTATCACAGATGGTTTCATCTACAAACCGTTTGTGATATATCAGCTATCACAGACGGTTCTGAGTTAATAACCGTATGTGATAGTATGTATCATAGATAGTTCGAAAACCGTCTATGATAGCCTCATGTCATTACTGACCCATAAATTCAGACGGCTCACGAAACCATCCGTGATGACATTTTCTGCAGTAATGTCATAATCTTACCCATAGAAAGGTATAATGGCACAAACAGAAAGACATGACCTCAGTAACATGCACAACCATCTATCTAATTCACTGTCATTTTTGGCATGATCATCTATAACCTCTAGAGAATTACAAAACCAATCTTACTTGCATGCTCTAAGATCCAAGGTGAGCAAGAAGCTGAAGAACAACTACCAACTGCATGTTAATTGCTTGCTTGTGACAATGTCTAGTCTAGTTTTCTAATGCAACTCTAAGCTAGTACTCCAATGACTAATTATGTTTCATTTGGTAGTCGTCGACTTATATTCTAAATATGATAAGATCATGCTGCAAACTAGTAGGCCTAGTATTGCTTCAGTTCATCTAGATAAATGGTCCATCATGAAAATCGAGAAACATCCAGATCAAATCAGTCAAAATCATTTACGAAGACATTTTGAAATGATCAGCAAGTAGCACGGAAACATCAAATCAATTACACACCTAGTAGTCGGAAGCACATATCATTTCTCACCCAAAACCACTCATATCTGAAAGCAACATCAAATCGCCGTAACCCTAAAAATTCCAACATTGAAAACCCAAATCTGAGCAAATTTGATGTAATCTTAGAAATCAAGCAACAAGCCAACAAAAATTGGCCATAGAGCCTAAATTTTTTCAATCACAATCAGGGCACCCGTAGCAGCTGCAGATCTGAAAAAATCAAAGCAAAAAATTCAGACCAAGCGGCCCAGCCGCTCCCCATCGCCTGTTCTGCAGCGCTCCCCACTCGTAGCCCGTGGCCCCCCTACTGCAGTACTCCGCCGGTTGCTTCCTTGCTCACTTCCCCCCTCTATCCGTTCAAGCCAGAGACAAAGAAGAGTCATGGTCTGATGGACAAGGTGAGCTGTCTGAATAAGCTAACATGTTGGGTTCGCACAAAACAATCTAATAGCAGTGCGCAGCCCGTAAATCTGAGACTGGTAAAAAAAATGTATCTCGAAGCAAAAATCCTTTTTCCACAAAATCGACTAAGACTTCACAAAGTTTCAGTTACCTACGAATTAGCAGATCCGTAATAATTTTGTTCTGACCTGAATATAGCATAGCCATTTTTATAGATGGTGGGAATAACTGGTTCTTGCAATCAACTTAAGACCCATAACCCACAGGTCACGTTCAAATCCCGAAATCAAACCTATGGTTAGTTGGGATTGAACTATAGTCACTAGCCAGAGAGACAAGGTGCGTCACTGCTAGGCTATCCTACTGTCGGCAAAATATAGCCTGTACAGCCCTGTAGAGCATTAGTTCGATGGATGATATTATCATATGGTCTGTGAAATGCGTATTAAAACTCATCTCTATAATCTATGACGTGCGGGTCCCTTGCTCTTGTCACTGCGCAGGAGCCCACTGGTCAATGACTCATAAAGGCCATTTTGTACGTGTTTTCGACCCAAACCTTTAACCGTAAGCATGCATGCATATGTAATTTCCTGAGGTGATTCACACCGACAACATGAGATGGGGACCCAAGCGTGCACGCGGCAGCTATCGACCAGAGGACGTGTGCATGCATGTATGCACAGATGCAAACGAACCCCTAGTGCTTGTCTTTCCGAGCGATTGCCATGCTCGTGTCACTTCATGCTGGAAAAGAAGCATGGAGTAATTTGCATATGCCTGAACTTTAGATGCTTGGCCTCAGCAATTGGCCGCTTGCTGATAAACTACAAATCAGTGAGTACCAACTGGAGGGGCCTTTAGTTGGACTTTGTGGGAGCTAAGGAGATTGTACATGCATACATGGAAAAGTGATCCGTAGACATGGACAAGCTGATGGAAAATAAGGCTAAGCTAGCATGCTTTTCTATCTCACATGGAAAATTGAAAAAGAGACCATGCTGCTGCAATGCTGCATGCTCACAAGCTCTGCCTCCTTTGTCTCTTCCGTAATCCCCACAAGCTTACAAGCCCAAGCATGAAACACTCACGAAGTAGCGGACTGCTCCGCATACTCCTGCTTCGTGTACAGGTGGAACTCAGGATCTGTCAGAGAAAATTGCCATTAGTAACTAGTGAAGTTCGAAATAAATAACTAGACGTGAGTGTTTCTTGCTGACCTACGAGCTGTACCAGGTACTCTCAGCATGGTGCCACGAGGACCCACCCACCACGTCCGGGTGAGGAGCTATGGGGTGTGACGCACCATGGCTCACCCACCCTGTCCACGCACAGGTAGGTCGACCGCCTCCCTCGGCCTACAGCAAGACGCCAACTAGATGTCTCGCCTCGTCTTCTCGACGAATAGGTCCATGACCTCTCTAATCTCCTACATCGTCATACTGAAGCGCTCCCCGAGTGTCATACGATGCACGAAGGTCGCCAACTCGTGCATCTCCCATTGTAGATCGACCTGTACACATAATTAACAAGTTAGAAGCCAAAAACTTACAAAGCAAATAAGATGTGCGAACCGTTCAATACGTACCACGCGATGGAATGCGGAGTTCGGCTGAGTGGGGTACGTGTCAGATGTCACAGCCTCGTGTTGTGGTGGGTCGTTCACGACCCTGACGTAGCGAACCCTCGTCCGACTGGAGTACCAATCGATGTACTCCTCGTACATTCCGAGGTCGTAGGGAGCACCCTCCTGGACAATGTCCTCCAAGGTGTGGAGCTAGACCTAAACCCAAGGGAGCATCCTGTCCGCCCAGGAAATCATAGCAAGTACTCCCTTCCTAGTGTACCTGTGGAAGGCAAAACGATTATTTCGTAGGTACGTAAGGCAAATAGTACGACAGAAATAAAACATGAACTTACCCATGGACGTTCGGCGCCACCCGCTGCCCCCAGGGGACTGGGACCTCTTATCGCAGACCAAACTAGCACATCACCCGGTGCACGTGGTACTTCTCAATGAAGGCATCATGCACCAAGCTCTGCGTGTACCAATACGCGTGGTCTCATGTGCATAGGCTCGACAGGCCACAGGGTGCGCGCGTGTACCCCCTATCAGGAGTGTATGGTGTCTAGATGATGCGGCCATCCATCAACTGATCGAACATCGCAATGTAGTTCGTGTAGGAGGCGTGCTAGTGATCGGAGTGAAGGTGACCTGTGGAATAGAACAACAAAAACTTAGCACAAAAAATAGAATTACATTACGAAAAATAATAAATGTTCAAAAAACTTACCCATTGGCGACACCAAACCGTACCCATGGTCGGCCGGTCCACGTCGTCGTCGCCGACGTACATGGCAACGGTGTAGGATCCCAGGTCAGCTGTGGTCGTCCAATCTAGAAATGCTCGAAGGACAACAACTGAAGAAGCAACTGGCATCCAGAGAGGATGGAGCTGTTCTGAACCCAATGGGACACGTCGCACAGGGTGCGGTACATCATGCACAATACCGTCGGGCCCCAAGTGTACGGCTGGATCGCCTCCACCTCCAAGTCTGCTAGCTCGCGCTCGTACTGGATCATGTGCTTATCGACACTATCGCTGTGAGACCATAGGAACATCACCCACCCGAACAACCACACCAAGTAGGGCTCGAAGTGCCTCCTCACCGTGTACTCGGGTGTGTCCTCTACCATACGCTCTGGCTGCAAGAAGACAGAGACACATCACTAAGTTGCACAAAGCAATTAAAGCGGAAGGACAAGAGTTACAAAAACTTACGTAGAACTAGTAGATCCACTTTAGCGACGGCCAGTGGGTGCTGCTGAACTCCCTATAGCCGGTGTTGGGCGGCAGCTATAACATACCAAGTTTTGGAGTTTATTTGAAGCATTTAAAAATAAAAATAACAATTTGAATTTTCTCAGTTAAGTTCTAGCTTAATTTGAATTTTTAGAAATCAAAACAATTTAGTGTGATTAATTTAAAATTCAATTAAATTAAAAGTTGTTTTATTTGGGTTCCTTGAGTTTTAGAGAATTTTCTGGAATTTCTAGGAATTTTTGGAATTTATTTGCTTTTTCTTTGAGCTAGATTCTCTTTAATCTATTTTCTGAAATTTGGAAACTCTTTTATTTTCCAGATTTTCCTTTCGGGCTGAAATCCTTTCTTCCAAACATTTTTTTTGTTTCTGCTTCCCTGCCAACCCGTTTTCTTTTTCCTTCCTTTTCCCTTTCTTTTTCCTCGATCCGGCCCACTCCTTTTCCTTCTTTCTTTTGCACTAGCCCAGCCACCTCCTTGTCCTTGTCCTTTTCTTTTTCTCCCTTCACTGTCGTGCGGGCCCACACTGTCAGCCTCCCCTTTAACCCTTTCCTTCTTCTTCCCCACTCGGTCTCTTCCTCGTGTTCGAGCCAGACACGAGACGCCGACGTACACCACTCAAATCCTCTCCTCTGTCCCTATTTAAAGGCGGCCACCCATGTCAAAACATTTGCCTCATCCACCTCTCCCAAAGCCCCAAGTCGCCATCCCGAGAGCATCATCAAGTTTGTTGGATTTTTGCCAAGAAGCCATCGCTACCTTGAGCTCCTCTTCACCGTTTCTGAAGCCGTCCAACGTCCTCTGCTCGAGCCATCTTCACTGTTGAGTTCACGCCATCGCGTTTGATGAGGATTAAAACCTCTATGTATTAATTTAATACATAAAAAGACCATACGTCTTCATGGTCGTAACCCCTAAGGCTAACGACCTCACTGATCGTGAGGATTCCAGAGGTTACACGATGGGTACCCTGGTCGGGACTAGGCTTCACCGTAGTCGCTTTAAAAGCTATGAACCGGCATTTCTTACCGTTTGATGAATAGAACACGTACTGAATGTTCCATACCATGCGATGATATACAAGACACTGACAATAAACCACTCTACGGTTAAGCTTTTTACAGGCACTTAACCGCAAGGTAGTTAACACGTTGTTAACTGTCTTAAACCTCCGACCAGTCGTAACGTTTCACCAAGAACGCCTTCTCCAGGAGTAACTGTCGCCTCTTCGGGAGTTATTTAATGGTGGAACGCAGAAGACAAAGAGACGACAAGAACAACAGAAGACACAGAGAGCAAGGCAACACAGAAGCCAAAGCAGTAGCATTCAATACATTCAGTGTAATTAGAGATAGTCCCTAGTCAAGTCTTGTAATCCCAGTTCATATTAATAAAGAGCAGGCCCCATTCTCTCCCAGGATACTCCACGTCATTTTCCTCTTTTTATTTCGTAAGATCGGCGACTTGATCATCGACAGCTGGCGCCGTCCGTGGGGAAGAAGACGTGAGTTTTCTGAAGAAACTTCTTGCTCATCAAAATCCTCACCCAAATTCCTGTAATCGCTCATGCGATTATGCCCGGAGTTTTTGATGAGGAGAACTGGTTCAATTTGGCGGACTACGCCCACCTCGACATGGAAGGATGCATCCGTGCCATGTAAGAGAATGGCATGTCATCCTCCTCCTCCTCCTTCGCTGGTTCGCACATTGCCGACGTCGGCGAAGTCGACCCAATGGATGAGGATCCACCCATACGACAGGTGGCGGTTCCAGCCATTCCGATCGGCTCGGAAGGCCAGGGAACTTCTTCAAGCCCGGTCGTTCGACCGGCAAAACAGGTGAAGAACTTTCAGCACCACAAATCGAGAATTTCTATACTCACGATGAAATCATGGCTGAAAGATACTCACCTACTGCTTCGCAATTCGAGAGCAAACCGACACCGTAATCGGTGTCGATGAAGCCTCCATCGGTCGAGGCCGACGGAGATGATCAAACTCGATACGATCGGTATGCTCACGTCAGCCGAAGTTCGCCAAGAAGACCTTCGGAGGTGCTCATCTCCGACCACTCTCCATCATGGAAACTTCTGGCAAAAGCATTGAGAAGCTCTCCATCAGTTACGATGGAAGCTCATCGAAAGATCGCTGCTGGAGGCATGAGGTCAATGCGATCGGAGATGCAAATCCGGATGCCTTGCGCGGTCCTACGCACTCTGCCACGCCACCACGTGTTGGTGGAGATGATGCGGGCCGTCAAGCACCAACTTCCGGAGGCAACGGAGCTGATCGATGTCCATCAATTAACTCACCTGGCGCTGCCCAGCCAAGAGTAACTGATCGGACAGAACAAATCCGAAGGTTAGGGAAGATTCAGTCTCACAGACACCCACGCGGTCTGAACCCCCTGAGACCTTTGGTAACTGTACAAAACTTACGACGTGTGCAATATATGTTAAATAATTCTAACCTCGTCCTAGTAGAAACTCCGTGTTTTGTATGCAAATTTTGTAGGCCAAGTATCGAAAAATTGCGAATAGACTATGCAACGAACGGAGGCGACGAGAACAAAGAACTCGGGAAGTCGCACCATGACTGCCTCAACGCCCTCCTCTCGGAGAGGGCAACATGGTCAAATTGGGGAACAAACGATACGGGCCTCTCGGCGATTCCGACCTAGGAGTCACGATGGAAGAAGGCTATTTCAGATAGCAACTCCCGCACCACGTCGAGAGGAACAAATGTTGGAACCTGACGATCTCAGGCACCGTTTGAATCAAGTAGGCGGTCGGAGACATTATACAAATGTCCATGACCAGATCGGCTCATCTGAGCGCTGCTTCCAACCATAGGAACCTCGCCTCCGATCGACATAATCCGCACCTTCCTAGAGAAGGCGCCATGAATCCATCACAGTTGTCGAGACTTCTCTGCGGGGCTCCAGTGTCGTTGGCTAAACCTGTTCCGATCGGCTAATTTGGACAAATTCAACGGACTCAAAACCCGCTAGAATTTCTCCAAATATACACCACCGCCATCGAGTCAGCTGGAGGTGACTTAAAATGTAATGGCTAACTATTTACCCACCATGCTCGAAGGGTCTACCCGGTCCTGGTTACTCAACCTATCGGTCGGATCAATCTATACTTGGGAGCAACTCTGCGGCCTCTTAATAGCGAACTTCCAGGGTACATACGACCGCCCTAGAAAGGAGGATGATCTCCACCGAATCCGGCAGGGTTCTGATGAGACTTTACGTCAGTACATCAAGAGGTTCAGCCAGGTTCGCAAGTCCATACCGGAAATCGCAGAGTCATCGGTTATTCAGGCTTTTAAGGCAGGCTTAAGGAACCGGAGGTTTACAGAGGACATGGCAATGAACCCTCCACGAACCACCGTCGAGCTTTTTGACATGGCCGATAAGTATGCCACCGCTAGCGAAGCAATTGAGTGGTGTGAGGCCATCGATCGGAAAGACAAAATTCTCACTGCCTCGACAAACCAGAGAAAAAGAATAAAAAGTCTCTCAAGAAGAAAAAGAACCGCGAGACCCGACGATAAGGAAGCCTTAGCGATTCCTGAAAAAATTCACGAAGGGTAAGAAAGACTACACCGTCAAGCAAAGCAAAGGCTTCAACCGAAGAATTCGAGAAAAACAAGAAGTGGTGTCCACTTCACCAGCAGTGGTATGATCTCGCAAGACTGCCGGTTCCGCAAAAGAAATCGGAGGATTATTATGCGTAAAGGACCATTTCCGCAATACAAGAACTCGGAGAAACTAGCTCCAAAAAGGACAAGGATGGCGATTAAGAGATGGAGTACCGTGATCCCCAACAAACAATCAACATGATTTTTGGAGGATCTTCTTCATACGAAGTCCAAAGGCCATCTCAAGGCCATGGAGCGGAGGTCAACCTCGTCGAATCTCGACCATCACCAAGCGGTCAAGGTGGTCTGACACGGCAATTTCTTCAAAGAAGATTTATCGCCCCATCCCTTCGACTCGACCGGTAGGTTCCTATTGTTGTTGAACCAACTATTAATAATTGTAGGGTTAATCGAGTCTTAGTAGATGGAGGTAGTTCTTTGAATATGTTATTTGTGGGAACTTTAAAAGAGATGCAGGTCCCCATGTCAAAGGTGAAACCAGTAACATATGCTTTTCATGGCATAATTCCTGGCTCCACCGCCAAACCGATAGGACAAGTTTCCCTACCGATTATGTTCGGAAAGCCTGATAATTTCTGAATAGAAAAAAAATCCATTTGATGTTATAGATTTTGAATCTGCATATAATGGAATCCTTGGTCGACCAGCATTAGCAAAATTCTTGATAGCCACGCACTACGGTTATTAAAGTTTGAAAATACCGGGACCAAGAGCAGTCATTACGGTTCGAGAAGACCAGAAAATGGCCTTTGTATGTGATCAGAAATCCCTAGAACTGGTTGATGAACTTTCGACCAAAGAGGCTGACCCATTTACTGTACATGTCAAACACTCGAGGCCGAAGATGACGCCGAAACCGTCCGACCAGTCAAAAGAGGTATTGCTCGACAAAGACACTTCTCCGGACAGCGCCAAGTCACTACCTGGGTCAGAAAATGCTGACCCACCCACTCGCAAGGTTCTGGTCAGAGCAAGACTCGATCCTAAATAGGAAGAGTCGCTCGTCTCCTTCCTCCGAGCAAATCAGGACGTATTCGTCTGGCAAGCGTCCGATATGCCTGGAGTCCCCCGGGAGGTGATCGAGCATAGGCTAGCTCTCCAGCCTGATAAGAAACCGATTAAGCAAAAGCTACGGTGTTTTGCACCTGATCGGAAGGAGGCAATCTAGTCGGAGATTGACAAGCTTCTCAAGGCTGGATTCATCCGTGAAGTCGACCACCCTCAGTGGCTCGCCAACCCTGTAATGGTTAGGAAGAATAATGAAAAATGACGAATGTGTATCAACTTTACAGATCTTAGTAAAGCTTGTCCGAAGGATGATTTTCCCCTTCCGCGCATTGATCAACTGGTAGATTCTACCTCTGGGTGCGAATTACTAAGTTTTTTAGATGAATATTCAAGGTACCACCAGATTAATATGTGTAAAGAAGATGAGGAGAAAAATTCCTTCATCAGCCCATACGGCACTTACTGTTATGTTAAGATGCCATTTGGTCTCAAAAACGCTGGTGCAACTTTTCAAAGGTTGATGCAAAAAAACCTTTAATCCACAAATAGGTCAGAACCTTGAAGCTTACGTTGACGATCCGGTCGTAAAGAGCGTCAACGCTAGTGATTATGTTCATGACTTACAAGAAACTTTCAATAACCTGAGAAGGCATAACCTCAAGTTAAATCCAAAAAAGTGTGTGTTCGGAGTTTCTGGAAAACTGCTCGGTTTCCTAGTCTCGGCTAGAGGTATTGAAGCAAATCCAGTAAAGATAAAAGCCATCGACCAAATGCGCCCTCCGACCACAAAGAAAGAGGTCCAAAAGCTAATCGGCTGTATGGCAGCGCTAAGTCGTTTCATAGCAAGGTTAGGTGAAAAAGGATTACCTTTCTTTAAGCTTCTTCGGAAACACGGGAGTTTTGAGTGGACTAAAGAGGCAAACGATGCCTTTGAAAAACATAAAAAGTACCTTATAAATACCCCGGTCTTAGTCTCTCCGAGATCGGGAGAAACATTGCTAATTTACGTGGCTGCAACGCCACAAACAGTTAGCGGTGTACTAGTCGTAGAAAGGGATAACATCCAACGACCAGTATATTACGTAAGTGAAGTCTTACATGGACCAAAGGAAAGATACCCACAGGTACAGAAGTTGCTCTACGACCTCCTTATGTCTTCAAGGAAGCTTAGGCATTACTTCGAGCCCACAAAGTGGTCGTCTCGACGAGATATCCCTTGGTCAAGTCCTTGGAAACAGGAATCATCGGGACTAATAGCAAAATGGGCGGTTGAGCTAGGGCGTTTGACCTCCATTTCATCTCACTAACAACAATAAGGTCCGTGCAATAGCGTAATTCATTGCGAATAGACAAACCTCGAACCACCCAAGGGCCCGAGTCTGAACACCACGATGAGTGGACAATGTACTTCGATGGTTCCTTGATGTTAAAAGGATCGGGGCTAGAGTCATCTTGATATCCCTCTTGGCGAACAACTCAAGTACGCAATCCAGTTAAATTTTCCTGCCGCAAACAATGTGGCAGAATATGAAGGTTTACTGGCAGGACTCCGAGTAGCTCGTTCGCTTGGGATTCGCAGATTACTAGTGAAAGGTGATTCTCAACTAGTAGCGAATCAAGTAGGGAAAGAGTATCAATGCTCGAATACCAAGATGTCATCTTATTTGGCGGAAGTACAGAAACTCGAAAAGCACTTCTTCGGTTTCCAAATCCAACATATTCCTAGAAAGGAAAACTTTCTGGCAGACCAGTTGGCACGGATGGCCTCCACGAGGTCGACCGTCCCGCCCGGAGTTTTTCTCGAGCAACTCGATTCACCCTCGGTAGTCGAGCCTTCCGAGAACATACATGATTCTTCTGGTCGTACAAACCGATCAAAGGAACATGGATGCTCCACAGTCGTTGACGGTTAGCTATTTATCATGATCAAGGTAGAGATCGGATGACATCGATCTACAATTATCTTCAAACATGACATAATTCGAGAAGATGATGTAGAGGCTGATCGTATAGCACTTAAAAGCCAAATCATACACTCTAATCGAACGTACCTTGTATAAACGAGGATCTCATAGAGTGTTGATGAGATGCATATCTCAAACGGATGGCATTAAGTTGCTAACAAGAAATCCATGAAGGACTCTATGGAGCACATCATTCCTCTGAGAACACCGGTGGGTAAAGCCTTGAGCAAGGATACTCTCGCCAACTACCCTTTATGACGCGAAAAGAGCTTGTGACGAAGTGCGTACAATGTTAGTTCCATAGCCGACAAGTACATCAGCCGGCACAAGCCTTACAGACAATTCCTCTTTCTTGGCCTTTTGCAACCTGGGGACTGGACATTCTGGGACCTTTTACAAGAGCACCCGGGGGCTTCGAATTCCTTTTCGTCATGATTGACACATTTACAAAATGGATCGAGGCTGAGCCTGTTGTTAAAACAACAACTGAGGCCGCTAAGAGATTTCTAATGAAGAATGTGATCACACGATTTGGTGTACCCAGTCGTACAATCACAGACAATGGTGCCCAGTTCTCCAGCAGTCAATTCCAAGAATTCTGCGATGAACTTGGCGTCAAAGTTTATTTTGCTTCTGTTGCTCATCCACAGAGCAATGGGGCAGTTGAGCGAGCTAATGGTATCATTATGCAAGGGATCAAACGCCGAGTATTCGACCAGTTAATCAAACGGTCAGGAGCTTAGGCTCAAGAACTCCTGTCTATATTATGGGTCGTTCGAACCATGACCAGTCGTGCGACCGGTGAAACACCATTCTTTTTGGTTTATGGTGCTGAAGCCATGCTTCCTCCAGAACTCAAAATTGGCTCTGCTCGAACTGATCGTTTTAATGAAAATGATCGAATGAACGACTTCGATGACATCAATTTCCTTGAAGAACGACAAAATCAAGCCCTTGTACGATCAGCAGTATATCAACAAGCCATGCGAAGGTACCATAGTCGTAAGGTGCAACCTCGCAGCCTTGCTGCAGGTGATCTGGTTCTCAGAAAAATTCAGAATCAAGCTAATCGCAACAAGCTTTCTCCCAAGTGGGAATGTCCTTACACTGTGGTCGAAGTCACCCACTGTGTTACATTAGACTCGCCATGTCGGACGGGCAAATTTTGTCAAATTCTTGGAACATTGATCAATTGCGTAAGTTTTATGTCTAATTATTTTGTACTTTATTCATCTATTATTGTTGTTTAAAATGGTCGGAGAAGACAATTTTTCTCTCCGATATCCTTTATCGGGATCTTTGTTACTCTTTGGCAATGACATCAGTGTCATACGCTGTATAGGTCCTAGTCGTGATCATTCCATAAATGATTCCACGCGCGACCATACGAGTAAACAGAGCATAACACAAGCAACAATGTATAGTTAATTATGTTATTAAGATCATGAAGACTATATTTCTTCACTTCAATATTCTATTCTACTCTCGTTTAGCTATTGGTCGGGACACGGAAAGCCTCCTAGTCGAAGTCTCTCCTTTTTCGCACGTGGTCCCGCTTAATCGAAGGAGCTTCCTAGCGGCGGTTCTTTTCTTCACGATCCTCGCCGGTGGACTTGAGCTTGAACACGTTTTATGTAAATATTTTTCTATATCTTCTTTTCTTATTAGTTTTTCCGACCAGTTTTAGGTCGATATATAAATACGATCACTTCTCTTCAATTGCATACGTTCTTGCATTTTTTCTTATGTCAATACAACAAGTCTTTTTTTCGACCATGTGCAACTTTTGATTGGTATTTAGATCATGACAAACAAAGATCTATAACTAGACGAACTCATAAGCTGGTTCCGACCACAGTGATTTTCTAGTATTGCTACGATCAGTTTTGTCTTCATATCGGCACATACCTTCAAAACAATGGTTTCGACTTTCATTATCTATCTTGGCTACCTACTTGTATAGTAAAATTCTTCTACTATAAAGCGATGGGGACTAGGAGGTATCTGAGAATTTTAAAAGTCAAAACGGGATAAACAAAAGCATTGTTGATGACATAAAAGGTAAGCTTTATACATTATTTTTTAATATTCGTACATTTGTAGGGACCTACTCTAGAAATATTTCCAGACTAATTACTGCTTGATGGAGATCCGACCTCCATCTCCTCTAGAACTTTATCTCCGAGTGGCCTGAGTTCTTCCATGAACTTGGTCGCCTCCTCAGGTGGGCAGTTGAAGTTATCTTCAACAGCTTGAAGATCAATGGAGGGTCGGAAGCTTTCGGTTTTGCCAAAGCAAAACTAACTCCACTAGCAACTTTGTTTTCATAGCACAGGCATAGTTCTTCCGAGTAGTCTTGAGCAGATTTTTAAGATCCTCTAGATGTTGACCCAAATAGTTCATTTTCTCTACTGGATCTCTTAAGGTAGGCAAACTTGATCCTGATCCCATATCCTCTTATTCAAAAATAAAATCTTTTCATCAATGTTTTGCACAAGAGCTGCCTCCTTGTCTTGCTCAAATTTCAGAGTCTTTTCTGCTCTGTCCAAAGCTTGTTTTTGATCTACAGGAGTGAAGCAGGTGATAAGCACAAACATAATTGAAGGAAGACAATAAGTCAAGTTAACGACATATTACCTTCAATTGTTTTGTTAAGTGTTTCATTGCTGGTCGTCACTTCGGCGATTGACCGGTCCTTAGCTTTGATTTCCTCTTCAAACAAAGTTGTCTTGGCTTTCTCAGCCATGATCTCTTCTTTTATTTTCTCCAAATCTATCGAATGCGATAAGGGAGAATAATTAGAGAAGAGTAAAGTTTTGAAGAAAGGAAAAAATGTTAAGTGGGAAGTTCTTACTTTTCAATTCGGAGTGTTTTTGCTCCAAGTCCTTAATTATTTGGTCGATCCTCAGACCACAAAGAAAGTTCTCGACCGAGATCTTTGTACAAATAGTATTTTTTTTCTCTTTAAGTTCCTTATAAACTTTTGAGAAGTGCTATGGAACTAGTCATAGATACTTACTCGGATCGCCAAATCATTATAACCGCCAAATATTGAATCAGGATGCATTTTGATTTGATGATCCGATATTTTTCCCCATGCCTCATCAAGCTCCTTATCCTCGATAAATCGGGGGCGAAAAGGGAACTTGTTAGGTTTAGAGGAATTACCAACATTGGTCGGAACCGGTTGAGGGCCTTTAGGGGCATATACCTCCGCAGAAAGAGTTAGAACCACCACTGGATCTAACTCGACCGTTGGCCTTGACACCTGCTCAGGGGCTTCTCCGACCACTTTTTCCTCAGGAGTTCTATCCTGGGAAGCACTCTGGTCGGGGATCTCCACGAATGCCTGGTCCTCAGGAGGATTCTGGTCGGAAACAACTAGAACACCAGAAGACCTACGCAAAGCAAAGAAGGGAAGTTCAAAATCAAATCATCAAGAAATCATTAGAGGTATGCGCTTATCGACCATTTTCATTTGTACATACCGGTTAGTTTTCGAGATTTAACTTTGAATCGCATAAAGGGTAAACTACGTGGTCGTCAACCTTCCTTTTCTTTTCGCTTTTTTGGGTTTCAAACCGCAAAGTTGGTTAAACCGTTGCATCATCCAATAACATGTCGAGCGATGCCCTCGATCGGTTCGCCGAGGTTTCGTCCCTGACCATCCGGTGGGTGAGTGGTTTCACCAACCTCCAGACCAGTTGTTTCAGTAACAACTATCCGGTTGTCAACGACCGGCTCGGGGTTCTGACCTCCTTGATCAAGACCGCTTGGCCTTGACCTTCTCTCCTTTGAACAATAAACGAATTTGGTTAGATGATGAAATCTTTTATCTAAAACTACATATATATTCATCAGAAATGTTCTATTACCTTGGGAGATTCATCTTCTTCAAAGACATCGAGACGCGAATCGGCCGAGAACCACGATGGGATGTTGACCCTCACCCTGAGTAATTCGTAATCCGACCAGCTGCAAAAATAGAACATGATCAAAAATCTGATCGGAAAATATGTATACATGATAAAAGAAGTTTTTTGATTATTTACCTTAAGCCTTGCTAGTTTATCTTCAGTAGGACCTATGGCCAAGATCTCGGGGAATCCGGCCTTCTCACCAGGCTCCCCAGAGCAGATCAGCTTGATCCGCTCTTTGATTTCCTCAGGAGAAAGGGCTTTAAAAAGCAAAAATAATAATGGCAGATTTTAAGGTAGTACTATAATCAAATAACAAAATACTGGTCGGAGTATCTCTCGAAGACTTACCACCTCCTGAGATAGCTTCATCACGACCAATGGACCAAATCAGGGAGTGAGTCCGAAGCTTTAGCGGGCTAATCTGGTGCTTGGTGAAGTCTCTCACCACATGCCAAGAGGTCAAGCCCTTGACTCTCAGGTCGTAGATGGCGTCCACCATCTTCCGATCACCCCTGTCTTCTCCACGGTCTTTCTCCACTTGGAGTTTTCATTCGCTCTCATCCCGGCGAAGTAGAGGCCATCATCCCTCGTAACTGTTATGTAGAACCAGTTCTTCTTCCATGATGACCACGAGGATTTCGAGTACATATGAATGTACTCATCGGCCTTCTCGTCGTGAAGGCGCAATGTACATTCTTCGGGAGTCTCCGTGGTTCTCCCCATCACCATTCAGTAGAAATACCTGAAGAGCCTCAAACTCGGGGGCACTTCCAGGTATACTTCACACAAATATGTGAAGATGCTGATATTGGCAATGGAATTTGGAGCCAAATTCAACAATTCCACCCCGTAGTACTCAAGAACATAGAGAAGGAATTTGTGTACCGGCAACCTCAGCCCGCATTCGATGTAGGCGAGGAAAACAGGGATTTCCCCATCTTCACAGCCCGGAAAGTGCTCTCCAATAGCCGGTCTCCATCTAATCAAATTCTTGTCCGGGAGCATCCCAACCTTCTCCAACGCCACAAGCTTTTTCTTGCTCAATTCCGAAGGCAACCAATTTGTGATTTGCTCCGACATGATGAAAATCCTCAAGGATGAGTAGTGGTCGTAGGAGATTTTGTGGTCGGAAGAACAAGAAAAGAGGACTAAAGATTTCTTCTCGACAAAGGGGATCAGAAAGGGGATCTAGAAGCATAAAAACTCCAAAAGGTCTAGCGATGGGGATTTTATAGCCTCAAATCTTTAAATTTCGATCGGAGGTTACCCACAAAATTCTAAACGGCAAAAAGCTTCTTTTTCGCCCAACGGACAGAGGAACTTTTCGGTTCTCAAGGCAAGTTCCCAACTTTAAAATGAACACAGACTACCTCGAATGTCACAGCATTAAATGGGGGTCTGCCCGATACGATTTCATCGGATAAAGGTACACATACGACCTATTCATTTAAAGTTCGGGGGCTAGCTAACGAGGATTAAAACCTCTATGTATTAATTTAATACATAAAAAGACCATACGTCTTGATGGTCGTAACCCCTAAGGCTAACGACCTCACTGATCGTGAGGATTCCAGAGGTTACACAATGGGTACCCTGGTCGGACTAGGCTTCGACCAGGTAGCTGCTCGGAAAAGCTATGAACTGGCATTTCTTACCGTTTGATGAATAGAACACGTACTGAATGTTCCATACCATGCAATGATATAAAAGACACTGACAATAAACCACCCTACGGTTAAGCTTTTTACAGGCACTTAACCGCAAGGTAGTTAACACGTTGTTAACTGTCTTAAACCTCCGACCAGTCGTAACGTTTCACCAAGAACGCCTTCTCCAGGAGTAACTGTCGCCTCTTCGGGAGTTATTTAATGGTGGAACGCAGAAGACAAGGAGACGACAAGAACAACAGAAGACACAGAGAGCAAGGCAACACAGAAGCCAAAGCAGTAGCATTCAATACATTCAGTGTAATTAGAGATAGTCCCTAGTCAAGTCTTGTAATCCCAGTTCATATTAATAAAGAGCAGCCCCCATTCTCTCCCAGGATACTCCACGTCATTTTCCTCTTTTTATTTCGTAAGATCGGTGACTTGATCGTCGACAGCGTTCTACACGATGCTTCCTCCATCTTCCCCGAAGGACCGCCGCTTCACCGACGCCCTTCTTCCCTAAAACCGACCACCAAAGCCACCACCCTGATCTTCTCGCTGGTGAGCCTGAGTGCATCACTGTGTGTTCTCGTTTGTCCTCCTCTGATCCGACCTCCCTCTCGGTCTCCTTGTCACTGTGCCTGTTGGACCCCAGGTTTTGAATACCCGAAACCCTCGTATGTGTACCGTACTAGTTCCATGATCAGTGGTTAGTACACACATCCATACATACATACAACATGAAAGAAATATGGTAGATAACTTAAGCGATTACAAAGTTTACATCATAAGGGCCGACCGGCTAAATAAAAACTCAAGTATCAGAAGTAGTAGCGGAAATATAATAACTTAGATGCAAAAGTCCAGCGGCATGCCCATCCAAACCTTCAAGCAATCGACAAGGAATAATACCTAGAAAGACCCGTCACCGAACCCTCTGGTACGGGATGTAAAGAACGTGTCGTCCGACATAGGCTCATCCTCTATCTCTGAACAACAATTTAAGCAAGATTGAGTATATTGCGTACTCAGCAAGACTTGTAGTGTATCACAAACTTTATATATATATATGCATGGCTAACAAGAGATGAGGCTCTATGCTATAAGTTATTTTCAGCATTAAGCAAGTTTTATTTGCCATATATAGTAATTTGCAATAGAATTTAAAGAGAAGTTAAGTAATTAAAAAAATAAACAAGAAGGTACTTGATAAATAATAAATCACAACCCTCCTCGGCTGCAATCAACATCTTGCTTTCAGCCATAGACATGGCACTCAACTCAAATATCAACAACAAAACCCTTCCCCCGTTTTTCCAACAAGAACCATTTTTGAAAAAACCAAGACTACACCCGATGGACCGCACCAAGCACGCTCATGACCGCGAGCACAACTATTTAAATAGATTTACACTTTGCAGAGGCATACAACTTTTTTCAAAGCATACGAATTATCTAGTTTGTTTGGCATCTGTCAATACCATTGCTCACCATCCTCTAGTAAGCAGACTAGAGCACATATCAAAGTCTTTACATCACCTAGTCCTAACCTTGCACTAGCCCGTCGAATGAACATCCTCACTTCACCTGGGTACACCCCCGTCTCAGTGAGGCATTCACCGTTGTATTGGAAGGGTTTGTTCCCAACGCCTCGGCAAAGGGAGCCCCTTCGAACATGCCTACACTGGTCATGCTCGTACTACCACGTCCTACCAACGTGCAAGGCTAGTTTTCAATGACTTAATTAGCTAAGGTTGTCCCATACTGGCACATGTGGTTGTCTGGTTAGACTTTAGATTGGGAGCACAGGCGTTCGGTCCTTAATTAAACTGGGTGAGGATCTCCCCCTATCTACTTGTGAGATACACCTCTCACACTTATCAGAATATAATATAACTCACCCACGTCACAAACTAAGTTTTTCATTTTTTTTAATTTTTATACAAAATAACAGAGGTAAACCCCTCTCAACCATCATTTCAAAATTTCCCAAACTCATATTCAACATGTCATCCATTTTTCCAATTTTAGCAAATCTAGATCCTAGCTCAGTAGTTGTGCGATATTCGCACTCAAAATACCCAAATTGACATAATTTATTACCTAAACCACAACCTATTGGCTACAACAGTAAGGATACCAATATTTCAAGGAGGATCATGCATTGAATAGGAATATAACTACTGTTATCCCAAATATAGCAATTTTAAGCAAACATACACGTATGTATAATAGATTTTTTTGCAAAAAGTACAATAATTAAAATAGTAGTGTGGATATCATGGGGATATGCTCACGATCTTAGGATGATGATACAATTGGCAATGGCGTTGAAGGTTTGTCGAAATACACGTTTTCGGCAAAATTATGTTTCTGTCAGGTAGTAAGCGGTCAGACCGGCCAGGGCGACGGTCAACCAACCTTTGTGGCGGTTAGACCAGTAACCTCTGGTAGTCAGACCAGCCAAGGTTTTGGTCTAGTGGCTGGCGGTCAGACCGGCCAATGGGCGGCGGTCTGACCGGCCGTAAAGGGACTTTCGAATTTGGAGCCAAGCTAAAAATAGAGGGTGTAGATAAGAGAGGGGATTCTTCTACACTTAGTCTCATACTTTTTGGAGCTTTGAGTCAAAAGTTCTATTTGTTTGAAATTCCCAAAGAGGTTTCGGATTTCCAGAGAGAAATTTTGGCTAAGTCCCTTGACTGGGTGGTCAGACCGGCCAAGGGGCGGTCAGACTGGCCATGGGTGGCGGTCTGACCAGCTTTAACTTGTTCGTCGGCCAGCTTGGCGGCGATGTATTGTTGGTTAGGTCAAATTCATGGGTTTCAGTGCATATGTGTTGCATTATACATGTTTTGACTAACGTGGGTCAAGTTGCGAAGAACTTGTTCCCGGAATCGATTTCTTTGTTTATTGTTTTGCAGGAAGCTTGGAGGTCAACGACGAGAATGATCGAGACTAGGCTTGGAGAGCGAAGGTTCAGAATGATCGAGAAAGCTGGGTGAAGTTAGAAGACTCAAGCATGGCACAAAATGAAAAAGGATGAATGGACGGGAAGTTCGGTGCGACAGGTTGCATCAAGCGGCATAGGGGTCAGTGCAACTGCCATGTGGTTTCGGTAGGAGCCGGATGGGAGAGACTTGCCGACATGAAGAGAGTCATTGATCAACCTACACGTGACGAAGCATGGGACTGCTTGATGAAGATTTGGACTTGGTCTTTGGAGAAGGATCGAGATGAGGTATTTTGGTAACTTCATCTAAATACCGCCTTAATGGTTTTTGGCTAAACTGCAGCGCAAGACGGCGCAAGGAGAAGTGGTTTAGGTCAAGAGAAGATGAAGACAGCGCTTTGAAATGCGTGCATAAGTGAAACCCGTTTGTATGTGGGCTTAACAGGTGTCCATTAGGGATATCCTTCTAGAAGCTAGCCTCCACTATAAACAGGGGAGGGTGCTGGTTGTGCACCCCCCAACCCTTGTATTGAAAAACCCTAGTTTATGTTTAGAGAGAGGATAGTGGAGAGGTTAGGGTTCTAGACAATTGGATTGATTGTGTGCTCAAGTGTTAAGCTTTTGTTCTCTTGGATGGAGTGGCTATAAACCAACATCAATATCAAATCAATCCAAGCAAGAGTCCTCAAGATGAGTCTCTTCTTGTTCTTGCTCTCTCTTTTGTGATTTTAGGGCTTTTTTTGATCCTTTGGTTTTCCTTTGGTTTCTGGTCTAGATCTTGCTTGCTGTGACATGTGGAAATGCATCTAGGACCATCTTGATCATCTTTTACCCACGAGCAAGTTTTTAGATCATATTTTGGTTTTGACTCGGTTTTGAAGTAACATTCACTCAAACGGAAAAAGGTCGAAACTTTGGCAATGATCTTCACAATCGTTGATTGGAATAGGTTTATGACATCCTAAGGAAGGTATGTTTCAAGTTTCGTGAAGTTTAGAGTTGTGGATCAAAAGTTAGACCAATTTGTGATTTTGAGTTCGGGCTGATTTTACTGTTCATTGGGCTGGAGGTCAAACTGCCCCATGGAGTGGTCAGACCGCTAGGTAGAGAGGTCTGACCGCCCAACTCTTTATAAATTGAATTTTTTGTTGTTTTGCTTCGGGGTTTTGATTAGATTCAATACAAGTCTTCCGCTATACTTGTACATTGATCTTCATAGCTCTCATAGCTATTGGAGTGAAAATCGTGTTGAATCCAATCAAGGTGAAAAAGAAATAGTGCTCCTATTCAACCCCTCCCCCTCTAGTTGCCTTTTCGGTCCAACAAGTAGGATCAACATGGTCAAAGGAGGTGCTTGCCTTGCTTTGGTTTCTCTAAATAAGAGGATGAAGGATCATCATAAATTTCGTTTGATGTATCTGCATGTAATCAAAAGAGCCGAAGGAAAATTAATTATAGAAAATTAATTTCAATAGCAAAAAAAATCCAAATATTTTTGCATATTAAGATAGAGCATGATTGTAGATGAATTTAGAAAAAAAAATCATTTGATTTGGAGTTCATATGAAAAAGTTATTAACATTTCAATTTGCTTCGTTTTAAAATTCCAGAAATTAATAAAAGAGTGACGTTGAAAGTGTATTCTCTGAGGTTTATGCTTTCTAAGAGAGAATGATTAAACCAATTTTTTTAATTATCTGACGACTAGGGTTCACATGTTAGTCTCTCGGTTTCTTTTAAAACGTATTTTAAATTAGTGAATAGTGTGTGGTCCCACATGTGAGTGACACATAATCTAAATGTGATTTGAATTAGATTCCTTTTTAACTTTTCGCCCTATCCCACATGTCATGCACCCATTACACTTAACCACTATCATTAGTGTTAACTAAATCTTAAACGCAAGTGGGTACCACCGATCAAAGAGAGAGAAGGAAGGAAAGCATAGCTGCTCGTGGCCAAAGGCTTAGCGAGCTCGCCGGTGGCGAACAGCGCAATGGGCGGTGACGTTGAGCGGCGGGATGGAAAGATGAAAGCCAGGCGAAGTTTTGGGTGGTGGTGGTGGCGACAAAGATGGCCGGATGAGGCATTACAGAATGCCTCAGGTCCATGACGTACATCGCGTAGGAGGCATCCTCCGGGCTAAAGGAGTGATGCACTAGACCCAGTGAGTCCAGGCGATGCTAATGGACCGAGCATGGGGACCTAGGGTCACTGGAGACGAGCCGGCGGCATGCAACCACAGTGGTGCCATAGATGGCTAAGGAGGAGTGGGTGCTAGGGACTCATTCGTGGCAGAATGATGCATGCATGAGAACTAGTGACTCACCACGACCACGAGAGTGAAGAAGATGAGGCCGAGGGGTGGCTGCTACAGTACCACATGCTACAGTGTGGCACGGTACTGTAGTAGAGGCTAAGGTTTTGGGGAAAGGCACCCCTCTTGACTTCACTAAAAAGGTCGGCCCACTTGGCTAGGACGCCTTGGACCAAAAGCCCAAGGTCCAATCCTACCTTAAAAAATTCTGAATTTTTTGAGTAATTTTTCTCTCCAATTTAATGTTGTTCTCTCTAAACTTTATTGCATTCACTTGAATATTCGATATATTACAGTTGGTCAGTCAATAGTGGACTACCATCACTGCTCTGATAGTGCATTTGAATAAAAACAGAAAAGTGCTCTTGTATGGTAAAAGACTCTTAAGCATGAGGTAAGTAGAGTTCCACCTTACCACCATGTCCAAACCGAACTTTCTTGGATGTACACCCATTGCCCTGCAAAAGTTCTTATATTGTGCTACTCTTACGTTAGAATTATTCAAGAAAGAAATCGTATCACGATAAGCTTTAATATACAGACTCAACCTCTTCAAACCACTTTTGACTATAAAGTTGATAATATAACAAGCGCATCATTGATGTAGCAAGAAGGAATCAGTGTATGTACTCAACACTAGAGTAAGAATGTCCATGGCCCTAGAGTTTGAAGCGGTGTTGTTTAAAGTAATTGCGAATATTTTATCTGTAAGACCAAAGTCTTCCACGACTTTGATAATACAGTCTGCAATATTCTCACCAGTGTGTGCTACATCAGTTAATTTAAAAGCTATAATCATTTTCTCTATTACCCAATAGTCATTAACATAATGCGCAACTACACTAAGGTAATACTCCCTAGCCTGACCACTCCATATGTCTGAGGTTAGGGCCACGAAAATGTGCATGTACTAAATAGTTCCTTTATTTTATTACAGCATTCATTGTAGTATTTTACTAGATTCTTAGTTGTTGTCCGTCTAGAAACGGAAGAAAATATAGGATTATGCGCAGTCCTAACATAATTTTGGAAAGAAGTAGACTCGCTAAAGCCTAACGGTAAATCCTCAGAAGCAATTAAACGACAGAGAGATTGGCAGGCTACCTGAGGATCGTAGTCCCAGCTACATACCGTACCATCGGGGTTGTATTGCAGTTGCGTCTGCCTCATCACCAATCCTTGCTGCCTCGACATCTTGTAGCATATCTAAGTAAGTGCTACGTTCCACCTGTAGACTTTGTAGACAATTCATTGTGACAAATTTTACAAATAGCATATAGTAACTCATTTCTCGTTGCGTCTTGCTTGATTGTCCTATCGTAATTCTCCTACACTCCCGATGTAGACAGTCTCGACCTCTTTATTTCGGTTGTCGTGGAGCCTGATGCTGTCGTGGAGCCTAATGACGGAACTCCACCTTGCCCTTCCGGTGAAACCTCCGGTTGGTTTGAGGCAGTCGCAGCCACCTCTATGGACGCAATTTCCTCTAGTGAAAGTCCCTAATTACTAAGAGCAAAGCTATCGTTCGGATTGTCCATAACAAAAACTGCAAAATCGAAACTAACACTATTACTACTTTCATCTTAGCATAACAAGAACTAACAATAAAAGTATGCAAAAAAAATAGTATTGTACCTCTTTCGCTGACTTGCGGCCGAAAATTAAATTTTGCAAATTTTGGCACAAATTTTTTGAATTTTGCCAAATTAGCTCAACACGAACTTGAATTTGCACAACACAATTTTAAAGAGAGAATGAAGAATGAAGAGGTGCTGAATGACAGGGGTATGGTGCCTATTTATAGGAAAGATGTTGGGAATTTTTGAATTTTTTGCTATTTTTTATTACTCAAACGGTCAAAATGACCCTAACGGTCAAAAAAGTCATTTGTCTTTGTGCTAAACCCACGAGCACATTTTGGCCTGCGTGCCCCCCGCCCTTCTTCCTCCCTAACTCCTGCTTCGACGTGTGCACTCTATCAAGATGCAGACGGCTCTTGCCTCTGCTTGCCATTGTGCACCGACCTCCTCGCCTCTCCAGCCCGGCCCGGCGGCCGTCTCCTTGCCTCTGCGCCTCCTCGTCCGCACCGCCGCGCTGAGCCGCCTCCTCGTTTGCGCTACCTCCTTACATCCGCGCGGCCTCCTCGCCTCCTCACCTTCGCGCGCCTCACGGCCCGCACCACCTCCTCGTCCTCACCGCCGAGCCGCCAACTCGACTCTCATCCTCACTGTTGAGCCGCCTCCTCGCCGCACAGGCACAGCCCACACCGCCTCCTCACCTCCGCACGACCGCTTTGCCGGCCGTTCTTCCTCTCCTCCTCCTGGACCTCCGACGCCGCCTTTCTTCCTCCGCGCCGATGTCGCCCCGCGTGCTGTCGGGCTCCCGGCTCTGGCCGCTGGCGATGGCTCTCCCTCGGGCCAGATGGGTCGTGTCGGGCTCACCATGCTCGTGCCGTGTCCGCCTTGTTAAATCTTGTGCCGAGCCGCCCATTATACCGAGATAGCGGCCCGAGCCCTTGTCGCGTCTTGGCCCGGCCCATGAACAGTGTGGGTCGTGCTGTGCTCGGTCACGTGACCTCGACTCCTCGTATTAGAGCCTAAAAGACTAGCGAACCTGATAATATCCTCCACCCTGACCAAACAAAACAAAACAAAACAAAACAGTTTTGATCGTGCACTTCACCTCGCTGTCACGCCATGGACGCCCAAGGCATGCTTCTTGCCGTTGTATTCTCAGCGAACTCTTGCTTATCATGAGCCCAAACAACTAGCCTGTGCTAGGTGACGCCGGAGCTAAACACTTGCTGCGCTTGACAAATTCTAGGCTAACTTGACCTTATCCATACCCCAAATTAAGCCTGGTGTAGCCATCTTCTCTCCTACCTTGTGAAATAGGCAGCCCCTTGCTAGTTAAAGAAAAGCATGACTCCAAAACCTTGCTAGTTAAAGAAAAGCATGACTCCAAAAAACAAGTTCTCAATTCCTTGCGCGTCAAGACCAATGCCGACATCTACGTGGAGGGGAGACTCGTGGGACCAGGTTGAGATGGTGGACTCGGTCTGGACTTGGAGTCGCGCGAACAGAACTCTCTTTTTTTTCCCGTGGGGCCAGCGAACTAATATCCACGTGCAACAGTTGATGTTTGCAGCGCTTTCGTGAAATTCTATTCGTACTTATACCATTGCTAAAGAAACAAGCATGTTTTTTTTCACCTTTTCCCATTTCTGATAATTAAGGTGATGAAGGTCGTCAAACTCAGAAACTGTACGTGAATTTTAAGGGCAACCCGGGCGGAGATGATGGCCCGCCGGTCGGCCGTTATAGTATATCTGATGATAAAGACAATTCTTTGTCTATAGTAGCTCTTTATATCGCTTGTAGGCAATGATGATGATGTATTTCATCTGATAGGTTGTCTTTTCACTTATCTTTATAGATTTTTTTTAGATAATAGAAGAGAAAAAATTTCTCACGGTCTCTGTATCAAGGATAAACACATCCCATTTTTATTTGTTGTAGGTGTAAAAACCAAACACGAGTGAGGGGGTGGACATCGGCCGTCTAACGGACCATCGTCCACGAGGGTAAAAAATGACACGAGGATTTATCTGAGTTCGAGGTCAGAGGACCTCACTACTCCTGTCGGTGAGCCAACGGGGGTTACCTCCGGAGAGGGAGCCCCCGAGGGCTCACCAGTTTGAATATATTTCTTTATTGCTCAAGAGAGTCATCCCCCTCAAATGAGAGGTACATGGGGTATTTATAGGCTCCTCAGCCTGTACAAATGACCAAAATACCCTTTGGGGGATGGCTACGCTATGAGTACAAGTGAGGGGTATTACAGCCTTCTATGAGTATAGCTGCATCAATTGGACCCATACGCGTGTCTTCTGCAAGGCGGGCCCCATTAGTGCGATGGATGAATTATTTTTACAACACTAGCCCCCCTGTCCCTTGGCGTTTTAGGGGAAACGTCGAAAGGGGCAGTATTGAATTGTGCCTTTCATACAGAGGTTGATATTTTAGAGAGTACTAGCAAATTTGAACTGTGGTTGCATTTGGTGCTTTGGCCTGATAACACAAACACTCATGTCTTGCTCATGAATCTTTGGTTGATCTTTGTATCTTTGCCATGCCATGCCTTGCATGCACGATGCACCACACCCTCTGTTCTTGATGGATGTGCGCATGTGTTGGTGTGTCCGATAGGCACTTCTTTATATATATATATATATATATATATATATATATATATATATATATATATATATATATATATATATATATATATATATATATATATATATATATTCTCTTTAGGGTGTGGGTCCCCTTGACTTGATGCATGTCCTTGTTTTTCCTTTTTTTTCTTTTTTCACGCTGCAAACATCTCTATCTTTGGTCTTCTTCCATCAAGCATCTCTATGTCGACTTCTTCCATCAAAGTAAGGCTTGGTGCTTCTTCAAGGCAAAGAACAAAACACGGGGAGGAAAACAAAGCGAGAGCTCGAGGTGAGTTCATTTCTCTGGTTCCTCTGGCCGAGCCGAGTTGGCCCCACCGAGCCGCCTCTACTTGGGGCGCATCTGCTCGGTTTCTTCTTCTTCTTGCTTCTTGTTTCTTCTCTCCAGTCCTTTTGGTTATTGCTGCAGGTTGCTCTCGGGTCTTGGCGATTCTCTCTCGGCGCCTCCTCCTGGTGCCGCCTTAGCCTCGGCCTTGGGTGTGGGCTCTGCCTGCGCCGCCACTCCTGCTTTCGGCTCTGAGCTTGCCATGTGATTTCTCTACATGACGAGGCGAGGCGGCAGAACGCAGCGCGCAAGATCGGCAAGCGTGGCGCGGAGGGCCGAAGCAGCGGCGGGAGCACGAAAGCCATGATCTTGAGCCCAGCATGGAGCGGCAGCTCGAGAACGCGACGCAGCGCCGCAGCTGCGTCTCACGGGCGAGATGGAAGCGGCAGCGCCCACTATAGCGGCGGGAGAAGTCGGTGGCGGCCGGTATAGCTCAGACAACCGACGCAGCGCCGTCGCCCGAACCGTGTGCGCCATCGAGATGTCTGGCGCATAGCCGCGTCCGCTCGATGACATCCCCACGATGTCGCGCGCGCCCGTCATCGCCGCCATCGGCGGCAGCAGCGCGTCCTCCTCTGCTTGGGCGCGCGGAGAGCGGCGAGGCGGAACATCTCCGACCGGGGAGGGTCGGTGCCCGTTCTTGCCTCGGCGGGGTCGTCGGAGCACAGCGCCATGAGTTTGACGAAATGCAGCGGTCTTGGCGAATCGCCGCTCACTCGCCGCGTCACCGCTCTCTCCTCCGTTCCAAGTTTATTCTGAGATTTCTGAAATTTGATGGGCTGTTTCTATCTGGAAAATATCCATCGGGGAGTATGGTTGATATGCATTAGCCTTGTTGTGTTGCGGTTGTTGCACGGACTGAATATTGATCTCAAATCTAAGTTGTAGCTGGAAATTTTCTCTTCAGAAGGATCTTTCGCTTGTCATCTTTGTTTGGGTCACTAAATTTTGTTGGTTGAGAGGGCTTCTAACAATGATTTGTTGGGGAGCCCATTTGTGGTGGCAGTCACGAGGGCAGCGTGGGCCTTGCGCCGCCGCAAGGTCTGCCGTGAGGCTCGACACCGAGGGCGCGAGGCTCGGCGACACTAGAACACGAGGGCACACAAGGGTGTGAGGCGAGGTCGAGGCACGGAGGCCCCGAGGTCCCGAACACGAAGGTCTGAGGCCTGAGGCCCGAGAGGCACGAGGTGCAGTGTGAGGCCGAGGATCTGAGGCCCGAGAGCACGAGGCGTGAGGCTCCGGCGGCCTGAGGGTGCTAGGCCCCGAGGGTGCGAGGGCATCATGAGGCGCGTGAGGCCCCAAGGCACCGAGGGCGCACGAGAGTCTTGAGCCGAGGTCCCGAGGCCCCGAGAGACGCAGGTCTGAGGCCCCGAGGGCCGCAGTGCGAGCCGAGGTCTCGAGGCCCCAAGGGCACGAGGCATCTGGTCTTGAGGCTTCAAGGGTCCCAAGGCCAGAGGGCGCACGAGGGTGAGAGGCCCCGGGGCTCAGGGCCGGAGGTCTGCGAGACCCCGAGGCCACGAGGCTGCAAGGGTCTTGAGCTCAGGGTCCCGAGGCCCCGAGGGCCTGAAGGTCACGAGGCCGGGGCCTGAGGGCATGAGGCCCCAGTGCAAGGCCGAGTCTGAGGCCCCAAGGGCACGAGGGCATCTGGTCTGAGGCCGAGGTCCCAAGGCCCCAGAGGCGCCTGAGTCTTGAGCCGGGGCTCAGAGGGCCTGGGTGCGAGACCCCAAGGCCCCGAGACCACGAGGTCTGAGGCCCGGCCCTGAGGGCATGAGGCCCCGAGGCTGCAAGGCTTCGAGGGTCCTGAGGCCCCGAGGGCACGAGGGTATATGAGGGTCTTAAGGCGTGAGGCGCGAGGCACCACTGAGACGTCTTGGGCGCTTAGGCCGTGGGGCCTCGAGCAAGGCGCTCAAAGCGAGGTGCTTCCATGGCGCTTCCATGGTAGGGCAAGGGACCTCAAGTGCAGTGAGAAGCGATCTGAGCGAGGTGCCCCAGGACGCAGCGTCAGGCCGAGGCTCCGTCGAGCAAGGCGGAGCGGCGAGTGGTGGCCTTCGGTGGTGCATGGAGTTGCTCCGGAGGGATTGGAGCCGCATGCCTCTCTTCGAAGGGTGTCGCTCATCCCATGTCATGTGGGATGGGCTTCGGCAGGGGTGATTTGATATTGCGTCGAAAAACACTTCTCTGTTTTGGGTATTCTTCGGGAGTATGAGTGCTTATGAATAGCGTGTGTGAGTTGTTATGTTCTTGAACTTCTCTGGCTTTGCTCTTTCAATTACTTTGACAACTCATGTAACTTGTACAAAACGATTCGAAGTCGAACTTCTCTCCGATTCGGTAGGGATCGGTTAATCAGTCGAGGCTCGGGCGGAGGCGAGGTGGTTGGATTCCTTAACACTACTAGCCCTTGTCCCTTGGGTGCTGTAGGCGCCGGGGACAAGAAAGTGTTGTGGTCTTGTATCTGTTGAATATCCTTTTGATGTGCACTTAGCGGTGTTTTCGGGGCATCAAAGACTGGCCAAATCCGGCTTGATGGGAATGAAGATGCTTGAGATTTAGCCAAGTGCGGATCGGCCGCAATGCGAGGCACGAAGTGAGAATCGTCTGAAGAGCCTTCTGAGCTTGAGTCTTGAGGACGAGGCATAGTGCTATGTCCTTTGGGCTATCTTCATTTTGTGCTTCATATAGCGTGAGTGCTTCACGCAAGAACAAATACCAGTTGCCACTTCTCGTTGGCCCTTCGTGTGGGGTAGTTTTGTTGTTCCATTCTGGAAATCTTGAATCTTTGAGGCACCCCACCGAGGCACAACCTTCTAGGCGAAGCGCATCGTGCGGCTTTGTGTCTGTGAGGAAGAAGCCGTGGGCGAGCCGTCGAACCGAGACATAGCCTTGGCGGGGCGTGCTTCAAGCGAAGCCTTTGTAGGCGAAGTCTTGGGCCTTGAGCCGCCAAGCCGAGGCATAGCCTTCGTGGTCGGTCAAAGCCAAAGCCTATGTAGGAGAAGTCTTGGGCGAGGCCGCCGAGTCGAGGCATAGCCTCTGAGGCGGCGATGCGTCAAAGCGAAGCCTATGTAGGCGAAGTCGTGGAGTCTTAGATCTTGAGGCCGCCGAGCGAGGCATAACCTTCGAGGCCGGCGGTGCGTCGAGCGAAGCCTATATAGACGAAGTCTTGGGCCGAGGCCGTCGAGCCGAGGCATAGCCTTGAGGCGGCGGATGCGTCAGCGAGTCTAAGTAGGCGAAGTCTTAGGCATAAGGCTGCCGAGCCGAGGCATAACCGAGGCGGCAAGGCGTCGGCGAAGCCTAAGTAGGCGAGGTTGTCCTCCTCTTGCTCCGTGGCTTGATGAGAGTTGTCGAAGTAGAACTCCTCAGAATGGTCGTGGTTCGAGCTAGAAACGTTGCAGTGACAGGTAGATAACACGGCGTCTCAAGGAAAAAGAGAATGATCAACACTTATTTCTTGTAGCAAGATAACATTCGTTTGACATGAGCATTGATCGAAGTGTTGCCAAGGGACTAGTAAAGTCCCATCACTTTCGATACTAAGATCTCCGAGGTGATAGCCTTATGCGAGCATGATGGTCCTTGATCAATATTCGAGCCAAGTCGACGGTACATGATTCGAGCTGCCAATGAGACTGAGCCATGGACATATCAAAGGGATGGCCACGAGACTAAGTCGTGGGGCACCGAATGGCTACTAGGGATGGTAGCCCCCCAGTGGACTTGGAGGCACCCATGAGGCTAACTCATGTATATCTTGAAGGTGTGCCCACAACACAAAATCATGGGCACATCGGAGGGGCGTCCACGAGACTAAGTCGTGGGGCACCGAAAGGCCCATAGGGGTGGTAGCCCCCCAGTGGACTTGGAGGTGCCCATGAGGCTAACTCATGTATATCTTGAAGGTGTGCCCACAACACAAAATCATGGGCACATCGGAGGGGCGTCCACGAGACTAAGTCGTGGGACACCGAAAGGCCCATAGGGGTGGTAGCCCCCCAGTGGACTTGGAGGTGCCCATGAGGCTAACTCATGGGCACCTTAGACGCGTGCCCCTGACAGTAAGTCACGGGCACATCTGTCTTGAATCCACGAGGCTAAGTGTGTGGGACCTTGAATGGCCACTAGGGGTGGTAGCCCCTAGTGGACTTGGAGGTGCCCATGAGGCTAACTCATGGGCACCTTAGGCGTGTGCCCCCGACAAGAAGTCATGGGCACACGTGGCGCCACGAGGCTAAGTCGTGGGCACCTTAGAACTATGAGGCAATGAAGCCCTTTTACCCGTATGTGGGTTTTTTGTTATGATCGGGAATGCATGAGAGTGGTTAACCCTTGTGAAGCAATGAAGCTAGGTGTGCGGGGACCCAGAGGTCGTTCGTGGCGTGGCACAGAGTCTAAGGGGCGAGTCCTCAACACATCCATCAACTTGATGCTTGGGCCAAAGTTGTCGCTCATGCCCTAGGTCTAGTAGGACACGAGCCGCCATGGTGGAGGCGACGGACGCCCAAGCCACCATGGACTTTTGTTAGGGGAGACCGCGGAGGTCGTACGCCCTACGCACCACGAGGGTGGTCGCTCATACCCTAGGGCGATGGGACCACGAACCGCCATGGTGGAGGCGGCGGGCGCCCAAGCCACTATGGACTTTTGTTAGGGGAGACCGTGGAGGTCGTGCGCCCCACGCACCACGAGGTGGTCGCTCATGCCCTAGGGCCGATGGGACCGAGCCGCCATGGTGGAGGCGATGGGCGCCTGAGCCACCATGGACTTTGCTAGGGAGACCGCGGAGGTCGTCGCCCTATGCACCATGGGGTGGTCGCTCATGCCCTAGGTCGATGGGACATGAGCCGCCATAGTGGAGGCGATGGGCGCTTGGTCACCATGGACTTTTGCTAGGGAGACCGCGGAGGTCGTCGCCCTATGCACAGCGGGGTGAAATCCCTTAGAGGAAAGTGTCTTGAGCCCATCTGAGATTTATATGTGGGTTGTTCCCTAACAAGATGGCGTTAGAAGCGAGCCTCGTGGCGAGCCTTCATCGCTCGCGCCGCATGGGCGTCATGTGTCCGGGGTGATGGTTGTCCCTGAGAATCCTTAGCCTTACAGGCTGCGAGGGTGCCTTGAGCTGCTCGCCTCGGTTTGCCTCGCATCGACCCAAGGGAGGAGGGCACATGGGAACCCGGGCATGTAGGATGTTGCCATCCCGGGTGGATGTACGATCTCGACAAGAGTGCTCGGTGGGGCTCCTTCAAAGAAGCGGATGGGTAGATCCACGAGATCAATGCCCTCGGGAGCGGAGGAGGTTTTGTGGACTTAGAGTATTTTTGGTAGGAGACATAGCCTTTCATCGATTAGCTCGTCCCCACGGTCGGCGCCAATGTTGTAGGTGTAAAAACCAAACACAGTAAGGGGTGGGCGTCGGCGTCTGACGCGCCATCGCCCACGAGGTAAAAATGACCACGAGGATTTATCTGAGTTCGGGGTCAGAGGACCTCCCTACTCTGATTGGTGAGCCAACGGGGGTTACCTCGGAGAGGAGCCCCAGGGGCTCACCGGTTTGAACATATTTCTTTATTGCTCAAGAGAGCCATCCCCCTCAAATGAGAGGTACATGGGGTATTTATAGGCTCCTCAGCCTATACAAATGACCAAAATACCCCTTGGGGGATGGCTACGCTATGAGTACAAGTGAGGGGTATTACAGCCTTCTATGAGTATAGCTGCATCAATTGGACACGTACGCGTGTCTTCTGCAAGGCGGGCCCCATTAGTGCGATGGATGAATTATTTTTACTACATTATTAAAGATACCAAAGTACCAAAATAACCAATACTGTTAAAAGATGCTTGAAGCCTTACAACCAACTGCCGAAAGAAAATTGAACTCAATCATTACAAATCCTATGACTAACCCGCCACCCATGAGAATTAAGGATTTGCTTCGCCGCAACCTCCAACCTTAGGCTTTCGGCCTGCATATACTCCTTCTGAGCCAATTTCTATAAAATTGCCCAAGCACTCAGCCAGAACCCACATAATAAGATAACCTGTAAGAGATTAGTGACAATCTTTTTGTTAAAAGCAACATCATTCCGACATAACCAAATAGACCAACATAAGGCAGTAGCTCCCACCAGGAGTTTGTGACTTTAAATTTGTTGGAATACCGGCTAACCAATTCCCAAACATATTTGCTATACTCATAGGGGGGTAAATTAAACGCACATTGAATAACCCACCATACAAGACGTGCAAAGGGATAGTCAATAAAAAGATGTTGAATTGTTTCATCTTTAATACAGAAACAACATTGTTTGCTTCCCCTCCGATTTCTATTAAACATGTTATCTTTAGTTAATACTACCTCTCTTTTGAGATACCAAAGGAAAATTTTACTTTTAAGGGAATATTAATTCACCAAAAGAAATTCTTAATAGGGACTTGAAAATTGCTAATTAGTGCCCCATAGAAAGATTTTACCGTAAACAATCTAGATTTATTTAAATTCCACCTGAAGACATCCTTTTGAGAATTTAAATGTAAATTAGAAATTCTCAAAATTAACTCATTCCAAGCTTGTAGCTTAGTCCCTATAATAGGTCTTCGAAAAGAAATATTTCAAGGAGTCGATCTCAGAATATTTGCCACTGTATCATCCTTTCTCCTTACTACATTATAAAGAAGTGGATATTGGTCTTTCAGTGGAGAATCTCCTAACTATATATCTTCCCAAAACCTAGTATGCCTTCCATTTTGAACCTGGAATGACCCAAAGTGAAGAAAATGATCTTTAATTTTCATAAGTCCCAACCAAAAATGGGACGTCCCAGGCTTATTAACCACCTGCGAAAGACTCTTGTCACCCAAGTATTTCCTTATTAGCAACGATTGACAAACACCTTCTTCATTAAGCAATTTTGATAACCATTTCCCGAGTAAGCTTTTATTTTTTGTGTCTAAGTTCTGAACGCTTAGACTGTCATGCTCTTTGGGCGAACAAACTGCACTCCATTTAGCAAGCCTATACTTTCGTTTATGACTGTCGTTCTGCTAGTAAAATCTAGAGCGATAATAGTCAGGTCTTTTGAGAACCTCTTTGGGAACCTCAAAAAACGAAAACATAAACATTGGCAGACTGCTAAGTACCGAGTTAATAAGTACTAACCGTCCCCCCACAGACATATTTTTTCCTTTCCAACTGCTAAGTTTTTTCTCAAATCTATCCTCAGCCCCTTTCCAATCACTATTCCTTAACTTTTTAAAGTGAATTGGGATACCTAAGTACCTGAAAGGTAGAGCACCCACTTCACAACCAAATAATTGAGTAAATTGTGGTTCAACATCTTTGGCAGATCCAAAACAAAAAAATCTCGCTCTTATGAAAATTAATCTTTAAGCCTGATAATTGTTCAAAGACACAAAGAATAAGTTTTAGATTTTTTTGCTTGTTCCAAATCATTATTCAAAAAGAGAATCGTGTCATCAGCATACTGTAATATTGATAACTCATCATCAATTAAGTGAGGAACTACTCCTGATAAGAGGCATGCTTCTTTAGCTCTAGAAATAAAGATTGCAAGCATATCCACTGCAAGGTTAAAAAGAATAGGGCATATAGGATCACCTTGCCTAAGACCTTTCTAAGTTTAGAAAAAAGAACCAAGATTGCCATTAACTTTTATTCCAACACTTCATCCCTTAACTAAACTTTCCACTCAGGAGCACCACTTAGCAGAGAAGCCTTTCATCCTCAAAGTTTGAAGTAAAAACAACCATTTTACTTTGTCATAAACTTTCTCAAAATCAACCTTGAAAACAATACCATCCAAATTCTTTTTATGTAATTCGTGGATGGTTTCACGAAGGATAACAACGCCATCAAGAATAAATCTCCCCTGCATGAACGCCGACTGGGAAGGTCTAACAATCTTTTGAGCTACACTCATAAGTCTGTTAGAAACAACTTTAGTAAAAAAATTAAAACTAATATTTAAAAGACAAATAAGCATATACTGCTGAATTTGTTTAGCATCTGTTTTTTTTGGAAGTAAAGTAATGATCCCAAAATTCAAGCTAAAGAGGGGTAGAGAGCAGCTATGAAAATCATGGAACATGGCTAACAAGTCATCTTTAATGACATCCCAAAACACCTGATAGAATTCGGCTGGGAAGCCATCTGGTCCAGGTGCTTTGTTATGTTCCATTTGAAAAATAGCTTCTTTAACCTCCTTCTCAATGAAAGGTTCTGTAAAAAGATTATTTTCAGCATCCGAAACTTGAGGTATATCATTCCTAAAAGCATCAATCATGGATAAGTGATTGACTTCAGATGGTCCAAACAAACCTTTATAATAATTGGTGATATATATTTTTAATTGTATATCACCCCGAAATTGGCTCCTCCTCTTGTTCGAGCTAAAAAATACGTTGTCTTCTATGCTTACCATTCGCAATCGAATGATAGTAGCGGGTATTTCAATCTCCCTCCAAAAGAAATTTCTCTTTGGATCTTTGGTACCATTTAATTTCTTCTTCTTTTAAAAGATGTGCTAATTGCTCATTAGCAAAACTTTTAAGATTAAGGTCTGCATCAGACAATCTCCAAAACTCAGCTTTTTTGTCCAACTCATCAATTATCAAGTTGAGTTCTATCTTTTCCTTTTTTTATAAGTTCCACTAGTATTTTTAGCCCAACAACGAAGATATTGTCTAAAGGATCCAACCTTACATTGCCAAATCAGTAAGGCAGAATGACCTCTATTTTCCTTTTTCCAAACATTAGCCACCATCTCCCTAAAACCTTCCCTACACAACCAACCTAATTCAAATTTAAATAAAGGCCGATTCCCTATAAAAGAAGCCTCTCTAGTATTTAACAGCAACGGCGTATGATAAGATAAAAACCTTTTAAGCGTATTAACTGTGACCAAAGGAAATTTATGCTCCTAGTCTGTACTCATTAAAACTCGATCCAGCTTTTCAAAGGTTAGATTATCTAACGAATTGGCCCAAGTAAATTGCCTACTAGATAATTCTATTTCCCTTAAATCCAAGGTATTAATCACAGCATTAAACAGAAAAGGCCATCTATACTCAAAATTGTCCTTATTTTTTTCACCTGCATGCCTCATGATATTAAAATCACCTCCAACTAAAAGAGGAATTGATTCTTTCCTACAAGTATGAACAAGTTCATTAAGGAACTTCTCCTTGAATTGGGTTTGAGCTACACCGTAAACAGCCACAAGAGCCCATTGGAAATCATTCTCTCTATTTTTTTTAAATGAAACTTTACATAAAAATCACCAGCATCAATAGAACCAATGTCGTAAACCCTAAGGTCCACCCCTAAGAGGATACCCCCCGACTGACCTTGTGGTGGCGAAAAATGCCATAAGAAATCCCGTCCCCCACAAAGATGATTGAGATTAGACACTGAAAAGTCTTTTTGACCAGTTTCAAAAATGGCCACAAAATCTAAATGCTGTTCCTTAACCACTTCACAAATGTAGCAATGTTTAGCCAAGTCTCCCAGATCTTTGATGTTCCAAAAAAATATCTTTTATTTAAACTTTAATTTGAGTGGCCTATTATGATAATATTTTCCTTTCGACCGCTTTTTATTTACTACCAGAGTAAAGTTAGAGTGATCATCCTCCAGCAACTCATCATCTAAATTATTACAAAAATGATTAAGGGCTGAGATATCATTGCAATCTAGATTCTCATCCTCCACCTGTGCCACATCTACAATTCCTTTAGTTTTTAATCTCCCTAATTCAAGATTCTTAATATTCTTAATAGAATTAACAATCTCGGCATTATCATCTCCTAAAGAAACACCAATGCTAGCAACCTTTGCAAAAACTTGCTCATCGGAAAAGGATAAAAAAGATAAATTAGCACCAGACTTACTTGGATCTAGTTCGAGATTACGAACATTAGCGCGTTGCGTAGCCTTTTGGATAGAGTCTTCATCACCGGACATCTGTATCTTGAGTCGTACACTCTGTCTCGGTTCCACCGGTTCATCCATAGGGACCCGCGTCGATTGAAAAACCCTAGCTAAATTAGACCTTCGATTGTTCACCTTGCTGTTAACTGAAGCAGTCTTGGCAAGCATGGAGTCAAACACTTCTACCCCACTCTTAGCCACAGCAACCACCCGAGAGAGCACAGCCTCTGCTCCCGCCGAAACTGTAATGGCCTCCCCAACCGGATCCACCACAACCGGACTTGAGCCTGTCGCTTTGCTGTGCACCACATCTGACTTGACTTGTAATGGAACCGCCTCATCCACTCCACGGTTAACCACAGAGTCCTCCAAGCAAGGACGAGCCTTGACATCTCCCGCACTAAATGAACCCTCAAGAAGCAAATCGCTGGTGTCCACCACATCAAAACCTTCGGCTGCCTTGGACTCAATTGCCACTGCAGTCGTAAGTGGGATGACTACTACCGCTGCAAAGGAATCATTGACCTGCCCCAATAGGTTGTCATCAACAGCAACCAAGTTTTCTTCAACCGCAACAGAATCTTCCCCAAGACCTACACCCGATATCTTCTTATCAGTGAGAAAATCAGTCAAGACAATAGCTGAATTCTGCCCCTGAGAGGTCAAACCGACAGCACCATTCTCGCGTGTATCAGTCTCTAGCTCCTTTCGTACAACTGTCGGTGTAATCCAGATGGTATCTGATGCCAAAAGCCCCAAAGAATTCCCTTTAGCAAAGAGGTAGTCTGTCCCTTGCGGTTCTCAGGAGCATTTGTTTTAACCTCCGAATTGTTCTTGAATCTCTTAGTATCTCTATCTTCCATTTCAGTATCTTTGTCTTTGCCCGAGTTGTCATCCCCCTCATGATCCTCTTGCTGCTGGATGTTTTCGTCCACAACACTTACCTCCTCAACTTCAACATTGAAGAAAATGTCATAGACATATTCGCCAACTACAATCTCTACACTTGGAGGTATAGCATCTCTGTCTAGGACTCCCACCAGCATACGCACCAAGTCATTTTTGTGAATATTTTCCATGTCCACTCGCATAGCTATGCCAATGATCGACCCTATAGCACAAAGGCTCAAAAAGTCCTGAACTTCAACCGGCACTCCTAGAACCTGAACCCAAACCTTCTAAAGTTGGTACTTAGGTGTCGGCTTACAATTCCATTCCACAAATTGTAACACCACCTTGTGCTCTTTCACATGTACGTCCCCAATAGCCGCCATGCGAAGCATAGCAAGTCTGGTTGGGAAATGGACCAAGAACGCCTTTTCACCCTGAACCTCTACTTGTGGTTGCCAATTCATCGAAAATGGTCTTCTCAGTTCTGCAATTAGAATGCCTTCAGATAGATGATCACCAATGATCCTAACAAGCCCCATCTTATTAATCTCTTTTTTCAACTTCTTCGACCCTGATATTGGAATGTGATAAAACCCCAACCCATCGGCCCTGAACCCACACAAATTAGCAATAAGCCTCGGCATCAGCGACAATGGGCACTTATTTGCCAAATGATCATTGCCCTCACAAATGTCGCACATTAAAATTGCTTTGCAATTGGCTATACCATGTCCCTTGTCTTTACACCGAAAGCAGATAACATTGGAAACAATACCTGCGGAAGCGGTGCTAACATGAGGATTGCCCCCTCCAAACATGCCACGACCCCAGCCTCTAAAGCCCCCACCGATCCTCCCATTGCCATTACTAGGTGTCTGACGCTAAATATTGCCGCCAACTCCAAAGACTGGGAAGCTTCCCTGCCCAGCAAAGACGCCACCCGGCCCTGCATCTTGGCCGCCTAAACCACCACTGACTAAAAATCGACCAAAGCCTCCATTGCTCAGAATTTGACCACCGCCAAAGCCACCCGGTCCGCTAGCACCACCCCTGATGGGAAAGCTTCCAGTGCCGCCAATGCTTGTGAACTGCCCACCTTCGAAACTAGCAATGCCGCCAGTCTCAGCCGCCTGGCTGCTAGAACCACCACTAACTGTGAAACGACTAACTCCATCATTACCTGAAATATGCCCCCATAAAAACGGCGGTATCTCGGACCACATGTAACTTTGGTACTGCATAAATCCTTTGGAGGAAACGTCCTCCACCGAAGCCAACCGACGGCCCCTTCATGCCTGCTTCTTTAAACTGACCACGTTCACACCCCTTCCCAAACTCCATGCCGCTAGTATTGCACAGCACCTCAGCAAACGACCGCCTGTCTCCTCTTGTTGTTCCCGGCCAACCTCCAGAAGAAAACTTGTCTTCATAGATGACCCAATCTTTTAATGCTTTCATGAACCTAAGATATTTTCTCCTTAGTTCTAGTGATACAGTCGGTTACAGGATTATAAACAACATATTTCTCTCTCTTTATTCTCTTTTATCCATATTAGCTTAAATCCTACGTGGTAGAGACTATAGACAACTAATGTAAACCTATTGTACATGACCTTAGGCTTTGTAGGGGCAGGTTACCTTGTCCCCGCCTCGGCGGGGATCCCCGTGGCGGATGAAAAACATGGTTTAACTTTGACAAAGGCGCTAGGCGAATGATGGACTGGAGCCTAGCGCCTAGTGGGGCCAACTTAGGCGGAGGCGAGGGGAGTAGAGCACGAGGAGATGGGGAGCAAGGTGCGAAGGGAGCGCGGCACAGAAGCGAGGGGGCAGATTAGGAGGCGAGGGGGGCGTGAGGCAAGGGGGCAGTGAGGCGTTGGGAACACGGGGTGGTCGAGGGGAAGGAGGAGGCAAGGGAGAAGAAGAAGGAGGTGGTCGCGTAATCTCGGTCGTCCGATCGAAATAATTCTTACGTAATCTAGGCCGTTCGATTGAGATCCCACCCCGTCCATATTGCGACACGTGTCCCCCAAAACCCTACAAGCCATCCACCTCCCGACCCTTCCCACGCACGCCGCCTTCTTTCTCTTCCTTCTTCCTTCTTCGCTTCTTCCTCCTTCAAATCCAGATGTGGAACCATGGCCACCACCTCCACCTTCCTCTCTGGTGAGCTCCATGCGTCTCCATCACCACCCCACTCCCTCCCAGCGACCTACCACCCGCCACAGCCACCGACGGTGGAGGTCCAATTGAGCGACGGGGAGGCCAAATCTAGTGGCTGGAAGGTTGATTCGACGCTGGCTATGTTGTCATGACAACAAGGTGAGGTGAGGCGCTCCAGAGGCGCCAGGATGCCTAGGCGCCTAGGCAATGATTAGACGATGGCAGAAAAAATAGGAAAATATGATAGTTCATAGTTGACACTTGCATTATTGTAATGTATAGAGCTATAGACCTGAGCAGTGAGCTCCAATGATGTATAATGTATATGTATTGCTGTTGTCCTACATGATCTTTTCCTTTTCTCTCTCCACCATTTTCTTTTTTTTTTGGCCGAAACATTTCTTTCCCCTATCTTTTCTTTATTCCACTCCCTATCTCCTCCTTATCTTCCCAACTGAAAGCACTCTTTATTCCACTCTGTCTCTCCTCCTTATCTTCCCAGCCGAAAGCACCGGCTCATTTCTTCCTTCTTCAATCCTCCTCATTTCTTTCTTCCGCTCTCCCCCCATTTCTTCTCTAACGTCTTGGATGCCGCATGGCGTCACCTCCTTTGCCCGACGCCGCCACCTCCTCCTGCTCCCCCGACGCGCCGCCACCTCCTGCTGCTCCCCCACAACATGCAGCTAGGCCTCCCCTGCTCCCCCCTCCTGCCTAGCTCCGGCTCCCTGACGTCGCCCCGAGCTCTCTCCCCTCGAGCTACGACGCCGCCCGAGCTCTCTTCCTTGAGCTACTGCCACTGCCAGCCCGGGTCTGGCTCCCTGACACCGCCCGACGTCGGGTTTCCTCTGCTAGCGACGCCGCCCCGAGTCCCTTGGCTAGGGGACCTAGGCGATGACCCCTAGCATCCACCTTGGAGCGCCAGGACGCCTAGGCAACACCTTGATAACATAGGGTGTTGGTAAGTCGAAATTGGCGAATACGGCGACAACACAGGAGCATAGGTGCGCAGCTAAAAAAAAACTAGCCCCACATTGTCCTTGCTTTTATACCCCTCCTCTCTTTCTATTCCGCCGCCTTGGACCGCCTCCCCCACCTCATCCCGCCTCAGCGGCCATGAAGCCTCCCGCCGCCGGCTTTGATTGCCGATCGCCTAAGCGGCGTAGGGCAAAATGGATCGAATAACCCGTCCGTCCGGACGAAACGGATTCGAATGGTCTCGGATCGGATTTTTCTCGAGATAATTTTGAATCGAAGCGGATTCGTTTTTTGTTAAAGCGGAAGCGATCTGATGAGGCATGCTATCAAGCGGATAGGGATTCGAATACGGATTATCCGGATAACACCATGTCTGGATGTCCGGATATCCAGAATATCAGAACATGAGAACCCCACTTCTCAAATCCCCAAACCCCAACTCCGACGCCCAAAATGTGGCAGGGCGGCGACCGTCGCCGCCTCCCCAAGTCCTCCCTGCCTCCCTGGCGCCCTCCTCTGTGATCGGCGCACCCGTCGGCCAGACCCGCATGTCCTCCACCCACATAACCTCGACCTCGCCTTCTCGGCTGCGACTCGGCGCCGCTTGACCTCTGCGGCGACCACCCTCCTCCATCGGCACGGCCCCTCCTCGCGCCCAATCATCAACCTCTCGACCGATCCTCCCGGTAGCCGCCCTCCAGGCCGTCAGCGCCTACCTCGTGCCCGCCATCAACCTCCGCCCGCCTCCCCACGCCGCGACATCTAAGCCGCCTTCCACCACCTCCTCGACCACCTCAACTTTCCCCACCAAGACGCCTTGAGGAAGACCTCCTCCTTCTCCTCCTCCTCCTCGGCTACCCCTACAAGCTCACCCGCTCTCGCCTCAAGGCCCTGGCACCCGCGCTCATGGCAGCCCTCCTCTCCATCCTATCTTGGCTCACCCTACTACTTGGCGTCTCGACAACCTCGGCGCATCCCTTGCCCCTCCGCCGCCACGCAAATGGCGTCATGCTCTCGTCACCCTGACTACTCCTTATTCATCTCCGTTGACGATGAGGTTGTTGCCTCCTCGATGAGAATCGTCTCAAGGCCGCGCCCGTGCAAAGCGCGCTAAGGTAAATCGGTATTTGGAGAAGGAGGTGAGGATCTGGAGGCAAAGAGGACTAAGCTCACCTCGGGGCCCTCACGGCGGAGTCCTGGAGGCCGAGAAAGAGGCTTTCTTCTTGGCGTCTAGAAGTTTGAGGCGGTGGTGAGCCGAGCCACCAAGATCAGGAGAAGGAAGAGTCGTTGGTGGATTTGGAGAAGGAGTGGAGGCGAAGGTGATGGATGGGCGATGCATGGTGGTGAGAATGAGGAGTTGGTGAAGAGGGTGGAGGCGAGTGGTGAATGTGAGGATGCCGATAGGATCAGAGGAGATGCAAGCGGTGGAGCATGATATTGCCTTTTCATTGAAGAAACACTAGGGGAAAGGAGAAGAAATGGTGGAGAAAATGAAGTGAGAAGAATGGGGAAAAGAAAGGATGAGGAAGATGAAGAGATGAGTCGGATGCTTTCGGCTAGAAAGGATAGGGTGGAGAGAGAAAAGAGATTAGGGGGAAAAGGAGAGAGATTAAGAAAGAAATTAGGAAAAAGGATTAGGGAAGAAATGAAAAATTAGGCAATTAGGTAAATTTTAGTAAAGATTAATCGTAATAGATCTAGTAGTAGAATAAGCACCAGTATTAATAAATATCAACAATGTGTAATTATTGGACCAAACATAGGTATGAGCCGCGTACAATTAAATAGCGATGAAGACCCAGGACGATGAAAATAAAAAGGAGAAAAAAGCGTAAAATTAACCCAGGACTTTATAAATAAAGTCATCACCGATAGAACTCCCCCAAATTAAATAAATAATCGGTTGCATTAGAAATAATCTAATCAAGATAAAATAATTAAATTAAGCGACACCGGCGTAAAATAGACAAGGCATTTATTTGCATGAGTGATGATGATCTTGATGCAGATCTTGAAAGGTTCTTGCTTATGAGCTAAATGTGGTATATTAAGTGTTATGTTTGTGATGAACTAATTAATGCACCTTGCTAGTGCCAAATTGCCAATGTTATGTGTGGTTGCTGAAAATATGAATAATTCATGAATGTTTGCATCAAACAAATTAGTTATATGTTTTTGTTAATTTATAGCATGCAATTTAAGGGGTTTCCACGTTCCCAAAAAATATCCGTGACCGTATTCATTTCAATTCGTATTCACCCTGTATTCGTATTCGATATTATTCGTATCCGTATTTGTATCCGGAGTATCCGTATTCGTATCCGCATCCAGGAAAAATATGAAAACAAATATGGCAGAATCATTATCCGTCTGTATTCGATCCGTTTTCACCCCTAGACGAGCGGCTACCTAGGCACCCGACTAGGGCCCAAGTCGCGGCAGCCAGCTGCCGCCACCTAGGTGGCTGCCTAGAGTGATTTCATGAACACTGGGCCCACTAGTGAAATTGCCATCCCTACTTCTCTATTTTTTTATGTCCAAAAGTTATGGCTTTTGCTTCACCATTCGTGCTAGTGGGCCTGAAGAGAATTGCTTTACCTAAGTCCATTATTATCCAAACATCCAAAACAACGCATTGGGCTAGCCCACTATACGTCCAATGTCCAAATACATCCAAATCCAACAAGATCCAATTCATGACAATCCGTCAATCCCAATGGTCCAGGGACTGCCCAGGTCTATTCCCACCTTTACCCACCACCAGCCAACACATCCTCGTCGCCACCAGCCATTCTATAAGTTAACGTGGAATATAGGGGGAGGAAGCTCGAAACAGCTTTGAATATTAAACTAGGACAAAGCAAAGCACCTGCTCATTCATGTGATATGTGTTTTTTTGGAGCAAACGCAACCAATAAAGTCCTTATGAAATCTAAAAAAAGTCATTATTACAGGCAGTATTCTCTCTCCACAAACCGGCAATAAAATATACTGCCAACTGCCAAGGCACAGAACCTTGCAAGATCCCACCTGAGTCTTAGTTTGAACACCTGCCCACCTCAAAATAAGTAAAAACAATAGAGCTAAAACAATCATGTTATTTTAGAATATTGATGTAAAATATCCAATGATATTACAATTAACTTGGCATAAAAATGAGATTGAGCACTTCATCAGCTTTTGGTTTTACAACGTATATCTTGAGAGGTAAAAGAATGGATGAGTTACAACAAATTCTTGATTTCCCCAGAGATACCAATGATCCTTAATTCATAGATCTCTATACATGCAATAGCTATGTACAATCATTTGCATCAGCATTTGCAATTCTTCAGCACAGTAAAAAAAAAAAGGCAGGCAATTTGTTCAACAGCCGGTAGCATAGCCTCCAAACTTTGACGAATGAAGTTGAGCTTTCTCACCTTTCTCGGAGATCAATCATATCAAACTTTATATCGGGGTTCATGTACACATGGGAGCAATGCTCATAGATTGGCGAGCCATCTAAAGGCACCTTATGTGGATGGAATCCTCTCTCTGGGCAATCATGGATCACACCCAAACCACCTGGATCCGTAAGATGAAATATACCGTGTTTTCTGTTCAAACAAAACATGTAATCAATTCAAGATCATATGATCATCTGATGCAAACAGAAGGTATAAGGCAATGTTGCTCACTACCATCGTGAAGATCACCGAATTGGAAAATACCACCCAATGTATCTGTGACACATGAGGCCCGGTCCCACAATGTCGTCCTCACATTGGATGGTATTTTCCGATATATACCTCTTTGCGGTGGTACTAAGTAGGGATTAAAATCCCGGCCGATAACCGTTTACCGGAGGGGGGTCGGGATACGGGACCCCGGCCGGTAATCCCGGGTTTTTTAAATTCAAATCCAAATTCGAATGATTTTTAATCAAATTTGAACAAATTTTATCCGGGAAACAACCTGTAGGCTAAAGAACAACTTCAGCCCAAGAGCTTTACAACATACAGGTGGAGTATGTGCATTTCAAGATCATGGACAGAACAATCTTAAAAACAATACAACCCTTTCCTTCGTTAACCAAGTTATTGGCCAATACATCAGCAGTAAAGCATGAAATTCATCTACTTGGTACGGACATGAAACACAGCATAATAATAATTTGATCTAATCTGCAGCAGTGAAAACTAAAAACCACTGAAAATCAGCATTCGTGTAACATCCCAATTTTTTATCTTTCAAAAAACTATGTGTAGAATAGGATCCCAAAATTTTTCATCAATTTTCCTTGAATTAATAAAGCTTAATCAGGAATTTCAGAAATTAAAATGATTTAATATGAATAAAATAAATTCAATTAAATCCAAAGGTTTTTATTTGGGTTTAGCATATTTAATTATGCTCCCGTGAATTTTCTTGGAATTTCTTGAGTTTGTTTGGTATTTATTTCAGCTTATTCGAATTTTCAGCCTTTTCCAAAAGTGGAAATCAGCTCCTAAATTCCATTTGCTTCGTGGGCCGAATTGGCTCGGCCCACTCTCTCCCCTCTCTTGGCCCGCCGTCCACGTTTCACCCCGGCCCATCCTCGTTTCCTCCCCGTCTTCTCCCCGCCTCATTTCCCTGCTGGGCCGACCCACGAAGCCAAAACACTAGCTGCCCCAATGGGCCACGGGCCGCCACCGGCCCAACACGCCCGACTCCGCCCAACCTGCGCCCGCCTAGCAGCCGACACCACCGCACGCATGCTCGACATGGACACTGTTGTCCTCAGCATGCGCGCCAAGGTACAGGGGCCATAAATAGATCTGCCCCTCGTCATATGCACCTCCTGAGAGACATAGACAATGCCCTAGCCATCATCACTGGAAACACCGCCATCTGCTGCCTTCGAAGTCATCTTCTCCGCTTCTGGCCACGCTCCGCCACCCCAAAACCTCATCGCCACGTTCTCCGTCGCATAGGTGAGCCTCTCACAAAGCCACTCACGTCATCCCGTATTCCACCTCTCGATCTACAATTCCCAACTCTTGATTTCGAGTTTTGTTCATCACGCGTAGAGATCAAAGCCATCTCCAACTTCGACTGCTCGCCTCCGCCGTCCAATTCCGTCGTGTCAATGAGTCCCCACCGTGCAACTCCATCACCATCATGTTCCTCACGCCACGTTCTACCCTGTGTGCACTTCCTTGTCGTTGTTTTGCCGCCGCAGTGTCCTTGCCATCCTGGTCGGTGCCAGTCGTCCTCGTCCACCCAGGCCGCTGCGCCGTCTCCGTCGTGTGCGCATTGGCCGAGGCACCGCATTGCCATCGCTGGAGCTGCCATGGCCACCACGGTCGTCGGCATCCACCCGATAAGGCTAAGGGCACCAGCTCCCTGTCTCCCTTCCATGTCAGCCCTCTCCCTCTCTCAAGTGTCGTTGACAACCAGGCCCCACACGTCAGTCAAATCCCAAAACCCTAAATCTATTCCTTTCCCTCACATGCAGGACCCACCTATCAGGTCAACCTGGTCAACCCCTCTCCACGAGCTTGGTCCATCGTGGACCGAAGCACCTCCGTGAACCTGGTCCATGCACTAGTGGTCCCACTCTTAAGCTTTTATCTTTTTCTCTTGTTTCTTTTAAATCCAGAAATTCCTTTCACACGTGGGACCCACGTGTCATCCTCTACCTTTTTCCAAAATTCCATAAATTCAAGGATTCCAGAATATTCCCTCGGTCCCTTCTGTCTGTCTCTATTCTCTCTCCTTTGTCAAATTCTTGAATTTCTCTTCTGACCAAACTTCTGAGAGCCTGTTCTTCTTCATACGAACTCCGATTGAACCCGTTTTTATCTCTAAATTCATCTAAAATCAATCCCTACCTTCCAGTACCTTTAATTTTCAATGTGGAGTTCATTTGAGTTGCCCTTTTTGAATTTTTTTTTCTGTATTTGCGTTTTCTTCCTCGTTAGAAGTTGATGTTCCGAAATTGTTCAAAGGAGTTGAAGGTCAAGGAAGTCAAAGACCAAAGATAAAAGAAAAAAGAACAACAGTGTAGCTATAGCAAGGTAAGTTATGCTTTGATCATGTCATGTTGCACCCAGTTTTACAAAATTATTTTGTATTTAAATTATCATGCATTGCTATTTACTTATCAACATAAATTATTTGGGAGTAGCTATGAACCAAGTTGACATTTATCCACCTTGAACTATTGTATGCCATGATCCTTTGTCACCATAGGATGGTTAATTACTAGTTGGTCATTAATGTAGAACCAACATGGGTTGGTGTAATCATGCTTAGCTTTGTGGGTTATTGATATCATTTTTTAATTACAATTCTACACATGATTAATGGATTATGGGATGACTTTGTGAATAACTGTGTGATGTGTGTCATCATCTGTTGATGGCATGTGTTGCACATTAATCAAAAATGGTGGGTAAATGATTTAAACTGGGGCGTGTGGGAAGAATTGTGTGACCTGGTGGACTGTGTGTAGGAGTTGTGTGCTACTGTGTGTAGAAGTATAGTAAATTGATAGTCTCACCCTAGTCAATTGAGGACTTCATTTTGTGCGCCATGGAACTGAGACACCCTAGTCTTATGTTGGCTCCTCAATAAATAGGGTAGGCTGTGTGCATTGGGAAGGAGGGTGTGGAATCATGAGTTGAGCCACATCATGGACAGATCCCATTCTTCAATCCAACGGTGAGTCCCACAGCCAAGCTTGCATATCCTGAAGGTGAGGCGGGTCGAACTGGGCTTGCCAAATTTTAGGGCGAAGTCGCGGAAAGGCTTTGTTATGACTCGGCATAGGCCATGCTGAGCATATCTTGTGGGTAAAGTGTACAACTTCTGCACAGTGTAAACTGTTTAAACAGACATGTCCACAGTCATGGACATGCTCGGGGATTTCACACGAGTAGATTTTATAAAACTAAACTGGGACGGTGATATGTGTGAGTTAAATGAATTGGGCTATGTGAAAACAATGATTTACTCTTGTTTATATTTTACTACTGTTTTAAACTACGCTTTCAATCTATTTATTGTTTTTAAACGCAAATGTCTGCTTTATGCAAAACAAGCCAGGATAGGCACTCCCTTTGTAACAAGCCTTCATCTATATATTTCATTCTGTATGCACAACTTGTTGAGTACTTCGTATACTCACTCTTGCTAATATACAATGCTGCTCAGTTAACAAAGACGACATCAATACCGCGATGGTCATTGAGGGCTACTAATTCGAGGATCGTGGAGAACTAAATCATGCTCCCTAGTCGATTGCCTGTAGGTATATGGATGGGCCACATTTGAAGATTATCTTGAATTCTTCCATTGAGGTTAATTGGGTTGTTCGCCTTTTGAGGCACTAAATGTAAACTTTAACCATAAGGTCGCTACTCTGATCATTAATGTTAATTGCATAGTTCCTAGTTATCTTTGCACGTGGAATGGTATTTCAACGATGTTGGCACCGTGTGCACTACTGTGATCCTGGATTGGTGCCGTATACACAGAAGATCCGGATTTGCATATTCAGGTCCCGACAATCCGATTATGCTAATCTATATGATAATTAACAATAGAAACAGATTGACCGCAAAACTGGGTGTCAACAGAAGATATGGATAACATACTTTCTTGGGTCAGTAGGTGCCATAACTATTGCAATTGCTTCGGGTAGCATAACCTGTTGAAACAAAAATTGCCAAACACATGATCAGATAAAAATAATGAATTTTCCTCGATAGATTTCTCAAGTAGAAAATCCATATGCAGAAACTAAATTTTCAATTTGAATAACCAGTGAATAGTAAGCAAATTAGCAGGACACACACTAACTAGTAATTATTGAACATATAAAAAGAGATTGAAATAAAACCAACAGAACAACATCTTGCTAAGTTCAATCATCTTTGGGTATGGAATAATATTCCTATTCCATATAAGATCAAACAAAAAGCAAGAAACTGTGTCATGACCACAGGGAAAAAGTAGGTGTCCTGATACAGGGTTCAAATAAGATCATAGGATAAGCAAGATGAACAGACGAACCAAATCACATTTGGCTATTGATCTAGAAACTACGATCCATGCAATGCAATTTTGAATTTCAATTGTGGACATCTCGACAATGACTGGATTACAGGATCTTGTTATACGTGGATATGCATTTTCTTAGTGTTTTCCATGTTTGAATTAATAAGAAAATAGTTATAAGACAAATGACATTACCACGTGCTGAGGGCAACGCAAACACAAATTACTAAAATGGAAGTGTGGCACTAAATAAGCAGTAATGATATTGTGGGATCCAGTCTACAAACATTACCTGATACGAATAATGATTATGGAGATCAATGGAAGACAGGAAGCAAGACTGTGTCGGATGTGTCTGGAAAAAAAAGGAGCAGAAAAATGGTGAGGAAAGCAATTTTTTTAACACGTGAGCAAAGCAATTGGCCAATCAACAAATAAAATTCCTGAGTAATTCCAATAATTGTTCTAGTTATAGAAAAACTGTTGCATGACATGAAACTGAGTGTCATGAATCTCCTGCAACCAATATTAAATACAGCAATTTCCTGATACCCCTATGGGCACTGCCCCCATTTTTGTTTGCAAAGTACATCATGCATTGTCCAAAATTCTCTAAAAAGTCATGGATGTATACATGCTATGGAGACATGTCAAATTTCAAGGTCAAATTCGTCCATACGGTAAATTACCAAAAAAGAAAAAAACGCTGCATCATACACTGCTCATACATGCATTGTGGAGAACTGGAGAGTGGAGACCCTCAACCTGATAACAGGAATGACAACCATATGCATGTACCAATAATGCCTCTCTCGAATGTGTGCGATGGGAGCATAAGGCATACCAATAAGCTTCCCAAAATAAACAGTGGCACACCAATGTGAGCTAAAGAATGACATATCATATTATCTACCTTTGTAAAGCATTCCCTGAGGTTAAGCAGAGCTCCTGTGGTTAGCCATGCTAGAAGGACAGCTTGTCTTCAATAGGTTTTTTTAAGAGTTAAAAAGGTTGAGAACTAAAGCAAACATGTTCATCAGTCTATCCTTAGACATTGCAAGTACAATATTCTTTCCTTTTTTGGAATAGATACAGTGCATGTACCTTATTGAATTGAGCAAACAACAAAAAAGCATCAATGGTGTCAAAATTTCATTAAAATGAACTTACATGAATCCAACCAAGAGTGAAAAGTGAGCCCATGTCCTGAACTTCAAATAGTTCTTCTTCATTTGTAGCTTCACACTGTAAAATAAAGAAAGCTATGTAATTCAGCAATCTCCTGAAGTGCTGCAATTTAGCCCTTTAGGTACTGCGTTACAATAAGGGGAATAGCTTGCACTAAGAAACATGCACGAAAAATCCAGGCCAAAACAACTTACCGAATCAGATGTGGATTTCTGCTTTGGAATTATCAAGGTTGTCACGTTAAAAGTTCTCTTTTTCTACATAAACATGCAATGTAATATTAGTACTCTAGTCAAATCACCGTTCACATTTCCTTTGGGAGAAGTACATACCAGGGTACCGGCAAGAACCCCACATGTCTCTAAACTTCTTTTAGTGTTTGCCTCAGCAACCCTAAGAAAACACTCCATCAACTTCACCGGCTAACAAGGTAAAATTAAAATCATCAGTCAAAATAAGTCGACGGTATACATCAGTTACAAATAAATGCAGATAGAAGATCCATAATCATGTATTTACTATAAAGCTGTAGGTTCAGAACAATATTATGGTTTGAAAAGGAAAAGGCGTATTTTGAACTTACAACATGCAAGTTCTGATAACGTCCGGTTTCTGAGATAGCAAGTCCTGGTGTTGGATCAGCAACGCTTGATGGAGAAATTGGTCTACGCTCAGGATGTACCTCTGCCAGGACTGGTGGGGGAGAAGGCTGTCTAATATTCAACTGGGACAACTCTTCTTCCAGACTAACAGAAGGCACGGAGGTGCATTCTTCTGCTGGTGCAGACCATCGACCGTCATCAAGAGACAGAACGGATTTCATATCCTCATTGTCATTTTTAGTCCTATCCGATGATGCTATACTGGGACCATGCAGACCATCTTGGTTCAGGATAGCTGGTACTAAACTGCAGAAGCAAGGGGATGATAATGTCACGTGATAAGAGAGAAAATCATATAGCTATGAGCATGGAGAATTTTGCTTATAAATATGAATACTTTCCTCCTGTAATCTCTCTTCTATCCCAATCTTTTGCGTAAGTATTTTTTTTCTTTCAATTTGGTTAATCAAGCCCCCTTGCTTTGAAAATTTATGCAATTTAGCCCATCCCATAAATAATTTGTGCAGGTGGCTCTACCATGGCACAGCACATCATCATTAAAAATATTTCTAAAATAAAATAAATCAAAAATTAATATTTTATAAACTAACAAAAAATCCTTAAAACAGTAGTACAGTACTCCCACCATGGCTCCATTTCAAAACGTAAGGCACCGTTGATCTGGCAAGGTCTCCAAAATTGAACCCTGCTCATTAATTTATCTTATTGTATAGTATTAGTAACTACATAATTATGATAATATGAAAATAATTTCGAATGTGAATTTATCAGAAGAATCATCGTGTTCCTACACTTAAGCATAGTTTGGCTGATTGTTAGTTGGACTCTCAAAAGGTGTGCACATAAAATCAAAGGGAGTATTTTAAAAATATATGAGAAAATATTCAGAAATACAAATAAGATGCATAAAAGTTCATATATAAAAATATGTGAATTTTGAAAATATAGAAAATACATAAAAGGAAATAAAATAGTTAAACATCATAGAATTTTCAAAAAAAAAAAGAACAATTAAAAAATCAAAGAAAGCAAAATAAGTCAATAAAATTCCAAAAAGAACATTTGAAAAAAAAAACTGAATTTTTATATTTTCTCTAATTGTTCTTTATAGTCTTATATCATTTGGATTGTTCTAAGTCTGTTTGGAATGAAAAAACTTCGCAGGAATTTCACTGGAAACAGTTCAAGTCCTACAAGCATTCCAATAATTTCTCGGGTTCCAAACTGGGTCTATTGGCCTTATTGAGTGGAGGGACCAATTAGGACAACTTTTGTAAGAAGGGGGATCTCAGATTTCCAAACTGAAAGTAATTGTACACAAGATTTGGAATAAAAGAGAGCTCACCTCTGTTCAAGAATATATGACGTTTTGGACATCGGCACGGTCTCCAATATCCAACTTTTACCATTATTTTTCATATGATTATGTTAGTAAAAAATTAAAAATTATTATATGATAAAAATATTTATCATAACAAATTTAATGATACTAATCTCTCATGACCAATCTAAATAGCTTTTCATATATTATTAGTCAAAGTAACAAGTTTGACTGCACGCTTTCTAGAACGTCGCACAATTCTGAACGGAGGGAGTAGATAAATTTAGTTAGACATTAAGCTAAAAATCTGAGTTCTCACCTAGTGATATCATTTTGCATTAGTTCAAGATTGCTTGGATACTGAACCTGCAACAAGCAGTAAGGAAATCCATAAGATAATGGTTGTCTATATTAAAATTCTCAAGCAAACACATTAAGAAAATGAGAGGGAAATAATCATACCTTGATTCCAGCAACAGGGCCAGTCCATTGTCCATGAAGCCCATTAGGTCCTAATATAGAGTGTCTAGCTAGTGTTTCTTCTTTTGGAGAAGGCAGATTTACAAATCTGCATAATTTAGCCAGCAAATGAAAAGGTTCTAGTTTAGTAACACAAAAAATATTTCAACAACACACCTATTTAACACACATGGCTGCCAATACAGGGAAAATATGATGGAATTTTTCGTTGACAAAAAGCACTCTGGATAAAACAAGGAAATATAAACAAAGAAAACACCGAATCAGATGCACGCAAATAGAATGAACAGTCTTGCTACAATTCTGTTAAAACACGTAAATTCACTCTTGTTGGCTTTTCGCAAGACCAGTATAACTTTTTGCAAGCCACCTGACCTTTTTCCTCTTGCTAGAAGAATGATGTTTCTATGCTTACAACTATGAAATGTGTAGAATGACCAATTACCAGAAACACTCGGTGTTCCCCTAGGCACTAGGCACTGGTCAGGCGGCGGACAAGCGCCTAGCGCCTAATCGCCGCCTAGGCGGGATAAATCGGCTAGGCGGGAGGGCTGCGCCTAGCGCCTAGGCAGCCTAGGCGGGCGCCTAGGGGAACACTGGAAACACTGAATGCAATGTCAAACTTCTAATATGCTGATCCCATTATACAACTGAAGGACACCGCGAACTGATTGATCAACACAACAAAATTTGTGCCAAGCGAAACTATATTATTTTATAAAAAATTTGAACTAGTCAACTAGAGTTAGGTCTCTGAAAATCTCCTAATTCAACCCACCCAGGGAAGACTCAGACTTGTGAGGTGTGACCTGCTGTGCATCAAGAACTAAAGGCCCTGTTTGAAATGCAGGAAAACCGAATGATGTTTGAAGGATATGCTATGTTTCCTGCAAAACTCCTGCTATCAAAATTAAGTTACTATATGTGGGCGATATGTTCCCTACTATGATGCACTAATACGCAATACCGGTACGGCGGCACGGATACAGCAATACCCCATTTCCCCCAAAAAAAAAAACAATATGACGATACGGATGTGTGTGTGTCTCTCTGTGTGTGTGTGTGTGTGTGTGTGTAATAGTAAAAATATAAAATATGATACTTGATAAGTTTCAGTCAAGGTCAATTGACGATACAATAGATGAGAACCATGAGCAAAAGGCCATCTCAAATCATGCTACAAGATCAGTTACGATTTAGTTTCTTAAAATGGAGAATAATTTAGTGGCTGCTCACATAATATACTATGGATCATGGAACATTCAAAACAGCATGAATATTTTTTTTACTCATGTGCATTACCAAATTGTTTTCTCCAATTGAAGTGTAAGATATGCATTACAAAAGCTTAACAAGGGGGAATACCAAACATATGTATAAGGCTATAAGCCTAAATAACATTTACAACATTAGTTCTCTTAACACTGAATATATATTCAGGCAATAAAATTATGTACCCCAAAGCACTGATGTGGTTCAAAACTAGGCAACCAAACATATCAAGTGAGCTGGGCTTAAATTATGGGCCGTATCGAGGTATCGGGAAGTATCGTTTTTTTAAAAAACATAAATGTTTCCGATACTTTCCGATACGTATCGGAGCCGTACCCGTATCCGATACGTATCAAGATACTGGTACGCTATTGATCAGGAGTATCGATGCATCAAGGGTTCCCTATAAGCCTAACCTTTGTCTTAACAAAATGATCAAATTACCACAGTGCTTTAAGTTAGCAAACAAACATAATTACCACAGTGCTTTAGGTTAGCAAACAAACATGTCAACTAATCTTCATTTTCCATAATTGGTGGTACGTGGGTGATATTTCCCTATTAGCCTAACTTTTGTCTTAACAAGTTGATCAATTACTTCAGTGTTTTAAGTTACCTAATGAACATGTCAACTAATCTTCCTTTTTCATAATCGGTGCCAACCGTTCAATCTGAAAATCACTCGATGTCTACTTTTTACTTAAGCCAAATGAAACACAGCATATCATAGACTCGACTATGACCAAAATATACACATACCGTTTGCTGATCTGCCTATCAGGTTGGACACTAGGTAATGATGCAACTTGATGTCTACCACCAGGGAAGAATTTTTGCAATGGTCCATTATTGCTTCCTACAAATGGCTGAAGAAGAAAAAGAATGAGAAAGTACAACCTGAACAAGCACCTGAGAAGCTGACAGTACATAACTCTTTTTTCTCAGATTGATTCAAAATATTACAGGGTAGGGAATGCTGTGCAATGCCATGTATACCTGAGGACAGAAAGTGGTTGGGGTATGCTGCTCTGTCCTATGACTTGCAGCATAGGTTCCATTTAGACTATTAGATTCCTTGGTACCTCCTCTATTATGCTCAGCGATCTGCCGCTGCACAACTGGCTTCAATGTCTCAAGCTCACTGAGAACATCAACAAGTTTCTACAACAAAACCACAGGCACTTAGATAAACGTCTAGGGGGAAAATACCATTGTCCAAAATTCAACATGACCAATTAGGATCCTAAATGCTATGTCACTCTATGACCAATAGATTTAAGGCTCTAGATGTGCTTTCTAATCAGCCATAGCAATTGAGCCCAGATGAATTACAGAGGAGTTATGTGGAGCAGTCTTGAAGAACTCCGTTTCTCTCGACTTGAATGCTTGGTAGTCGCGGTGCTTCGGAATCGTCTCACACAGCAAGCTGCAGCCAGTCAGACGTCAGATGTGACACCCAAACAAGATACTAAAGAGCAGATATCAGGATAAATCAACGCCCACCCCACCTCGAGTATCTCAGGAGGATGACATACAGGTCGAGGAGGTTCTTCTCATCCCGATATATCTTAGCCTGCGCAGACCATAAAATAGCACCAAAATTCAACACAATTTGAGACCAAACTCGATAGCGCTCTCGTTAATTGCGTATCAAGACAATCCCCAATTCACCGAATCGCATCAAAGAACCAAAGGAAACTACCCTCAATTGCGCAACAAAACAACTACAAAGCTAATACTGTCAGCGAAAGAAGGCGAGATCTGGAGGCGCACGAGGCATTCCCGCGTGGGATTTCGGGGGCGGCTAGGGTATGACCTGGCGGAGGAGGGTGCCCGAGATGCGGAAGTAGTAGGGGAGGCTGATGCGGTGGTCGACGGCGATCGGCCGCGCGCAGGCCTCGATGTTGATGCCGCCCCTAGCTGGCTGCGGCGGCCCCATGGCCTTCTCCGGCGAGCCGTTGGCGACGGGAATTAGCGACGCGGGTTAGGGATGGTAGCAGACTTGGGTAGCGGCGAAGGAATTGGTCACCTGACTCCAGCCTGGCCAAACGGGCCGTCCGACAGACCCGGCTAGGCAGGATCCGTTTCGGCTCTAATACTATTCATGTCGGGTCGGGATGACGATCTAGACATGGTCTATCGGACATTCGTGCCAGGCCGGTTTGAGCCCGTTTAGCTTGTCAGGCCGAATATGGCCAGTTTGGTCGGTTAGAACAAAAAAAATCCAGAAAAATTAGAAAAATGTATAGAATTTAGAAGTAGACATAAAAATTAAAAAAAAAAGAGACAATCATATTGGAAATGTAATAAAGAGCTTTATTAATATCCAAGTGGCTGCCTCGTTAAAACCTTCGTCAAATAAAAACTCAAAATGATAAAACCTTGGTAAAGAAAAAAGAGTACAGCCTATAGCTCTACAATTCTACATACATGATACATCTTTGTTCTATGTGTTGGTGTCATTGTCTAAGTACAAATTTTCGAACACCTCTGATAACTCTGGATTTTCCATAGAGTATTGTGTTCGTGAATCAGCTTGTTCCCAGTCCTTCACGGTTAGAAGGATCTCCACCATCTCACTTGTAAGACTTGTTCTTCTCTCCTCCAATATTCTTTCAGAAAAACTGAAAGCAAACTCGGAGAAAACCGTAAAGACAGGAACAGTTAACACATCATGTGCAAGTATGGATAGCACGGGATATATTAACTTATGGGCTTGCACCATTGCAAGATGTCGAAGCCTTCTGAGTTAAAATCCACCGTATCGTTGTCCAGATAGGTGGATAGTTCTCCACTCCTTGTGGGTCTTGGCTGAGCAGGAGTTGGTGTAAAAGAAGAAGAAGAAGCCCTGGACCTAGACCTGGAGGAAGAGGCACTGAAGATCGCACCTCACATATTTGTCTTCCCACTTGAGATGGGGGCTATTAGAGGTCGTTGAGAACGGACTCTCTGAAACCTATTTTCATACTTTTGGTAAATCTCGTATAACCGAGAACGAACTTTTGCAAAATAGTCAATATAGTCTAGCCCCGTAGCATCACTAAGAAGATCAAGCACAGTACCAAATGCATCAATTTTAGCCCTAGGATCTAAAAGAAATGCAAATGCATATAGGTAAGGGATTTCTCTCTAATATTTAATGTATTTAGATTTTATGGAAACAACAGCATCATGTAAAACTAAGTCATTTTCAAATATTTTCAATTGAGTAGCAATCCGTAAAATAGTATGCACAATGATAGGAGATGTTGGATAGTAGACAGCGGACAAAGCAACATTTGCCTCATAAAAAATTTATAAAAACGACAGTATCTTCTCAGCAACGAACCAATGTTACTCAGTTAATAGTACAGTACCGTTAGTGCTAGGTTAGTGCGTTTGAATAAATATAGAAAAAGTGCTCTTGTATGGTAAAAGATTCTTAAGCATAAGGTAAGTAGAGTTCCACCTTACCTTCATGTCCAAACCGAACTTTCTTGAATGTATACCCATCGCCCTGTAGAAGTTATTATATTGTGCTATTCTTATGTTAGAATTATTCAAGAAAGAAATCGCATCGCGAAAAGCTTTAATATACAGACTCAACCTCTTCAAACCACATTTGACTATAAGGTTGATAATATGACAAGCGCATCGTTGATGTAGCAATAAGGAATCGGCATATGTACTCAACACTGGAGTAAGAATATCCATAGCCCTGGAGTTTGAAGCGACGTTGTCTAAAGTAATTGCGAATATTTTGTCTGTAAGACCAAAGTCTTCCACGACTTTAATAATCTGATTCATAATATTCTCCCGTGTGTGCTACATCAATTAATTTCAAAGCTATAATCCTTTTCTCCATTACCCAGTCGTCATTAATATAATGCGCAACTACACTAAGGTAATCCTCTCTAGCCCGACTACTCCATATGTCCATGGTTAGGGCCACCGAAAATGTGCACGCATTAAATAGTTTCTTTATTTTATTACGGCGCTCATTATAGTATTTCACTAGATCCTAGTTGTTGTCTGCATCAGAAAGCGTAAGAAAATCTAGAATTATGCGCAGTCCTAATGTAATTTTGGAAAAAAGAAGACTCGCCAAAGCCTAACTGTAAATCCACAGAAGCAATTAAACGACAGAGAGATTGACAGGCTACCTGAGGATCGTAGTCCCAGCTAGGTATTGTACCGTCGGGGTTGTATTGTAGCTGCATCGGTCTCATCATCAATCCTTGCTTGATTCGACATCTTGTAGCATGTTTAAGCAAGTGCCCCGTTCTACCTGTAGACTTCGCAGACAATTCATGGTGACAAATTTTACAAATAACATATGGTACCTCATTTTCTGCTGCGTCTTGCTTGGTTGTCCTGTCGAAATGCTCCTACACTCCCGATGTAGACGGTCTCGATCTCTTTGCTCCGGTTGCCGTGGAGCCTGATGCTGATGTGGAGCCTGATGACGGAACTCCACCTTGCTCCTCCGGTGAAACCTCCTGTTGGTTTGAGGCAGCCGCAGCCACAGCCGCCTCCATAGACGCAATTTCCTCCGATGAAAGTTCGTAATCACCAAGAGCAAAGCTGTCGTAAGGATTGTCTATAACGAAAACTGCAAAATCGAAACTAACACTATTACTACTTTTATCTTAGCATAACAATAACTAACAATAAAAGTATTACAAAAAAAAAGTATTGTACCTCTTTCGCTGACTTGCTGACGAAAATTGAAAATTTCAAATTTTGGCATAATTTTTTTGAATTTTGCCAAATTAGCTCAACACGGATTTGAATTTGCACAACACAATTTCAAAGAGAGAATGGAGAATGAAGGGGTGCTGAATGAGGGGGGTATGTTGGCTATTTATAGAAAAAAATTCGAGATTTTTTGAATTTGTTTGCTATTTTTTAAGACCCCAATGGTAAAAAACGGTCAAAATTCGGGCCATGTCGTGGTGGGCATGGCACGGCCCGGCTGCCTCGCGCCGTCCTTCTTCTTCTCCCCCGCATCGCACACCTCTCTCTCGTCGTCTCGCCGTCTCGCGAGTGCCGCCGACCCCGCCGCCTCCTCGCCTCTCCGCTGCCTCGTCGCCTCCTCATCGGCTCCGCCTCCTCGTCACCTCCTCGCCGGCTCCGCCTCCTCGTCGCCTCCTTGACACCTCCTTGACGATGGCCCTGTCGCCTCCTCATCGGTCCCGCCGCCGCCTCGCCGCCTCCTCGACGGCCCAGACAGTAGCACAACTCCATGCGACGCCGCTTGGCTCCGCCTCTCTCTCTCTCTCTTGACGCGCGCCAAGACTCCGGCGACGCCTCCTCCTCTCTCGCTCCGCGGACCGCGAACATTGTCGCCTCACCTCCTCCTCCTCCTCCGCTTCCGGCCCCGCCCTCCGCCCTCCGCCTCTGCCTCCCATGATTGTGCCTCCCACAGCCCAGCAGTGTCTGCATACTGACACCGTTAAATGTTATGCCGAGCCGCCCACCATGCCGGGTGGCGGCCAAGCACGCCCGGGTCTCGAGTCGGCCGACACGGCCGTGGAACAAGGCGGACTCTTTGCGGCTTAGGCGGGCCTATAGTGTCGTGCCGTGCGGCAGTATGATGAGGCTGTGCCCATTTGGCGCCGACTCACATTGTGGACTGCGGTGTAGTTTTTTTGCGGTTGTACCCTTCAACTAGGGGCGACTAGAGCCCGGGCGCTACGTCTTTCTCCGCCGTCAGATCTGATTTAAAAGGTTGATCCTAGATATCCGATCTAGCGCAACAACAAATTGGTGAGGCATAACAATTTTTAGTAAATATGCAACAAATCACCATCCGATGCAACAAATATACTTGGTTACAAATACTGCAACAAATATGCATTCCTAATGCAACAAAAAATTACTTTTGTGCAACAAATCAAAAACAAAATTGCAACAAAAAACTCTTGCCGCAACATTTGAGAAGTGACATTGCAACAAAAAAAAATACTATTGTGTAACAAATCAAAAACGCAATTGCAACAAAAATACATCTTCCGACAACATTTGAGAAACCAAATCATCTTAGATCACCTTTTGCAACAATATAACTGTAGCTACAATATAAACTCGACTCACATTGTCAGCCTCGACAGTGGCAGAGACACGCTCGACCTTAGTCTCCCGAATGTCGTCGTGGACTCGCCATGTGTCGCCCCACTCCTCTGCTCTCTGTTCCCCATTTCTACTCCACCCTTCGTTGCCACCGCTCCGTCACAACGTAGGTGACCCGGTGCCTCATCTCCGCCCAACAACGTCACCTCGTCGCTGGTCGTCCACTCACCATCGCCTTCCCCACCTCCTCTGCCCTAGGCCTCACTAGATCCAATGAGCTCCAGTCACTCCTTGCAAGGGGGACCTCTGCACGAGCTCCGATTGAAGTGGATAGTGTCGAGTGGCAACGACACGAGCATGAAGTAGGAGGCAGCGGCGGCCGATCCTAGGATCTCGACATCAATGGGAGGGACAGATCTGGCAGGGCAAGGCCAGCCTAGTGCCCTTCCGATTGCCATCGCTGTGATACCCTCTCGCGATCGCCGGAGAAGGAAGAGATAGTGGAGCTGGTTGGTGGCGGCCTTGCATCTTGGACGTCGTCGCCATGGCCTCAGGATGCGCCACTGCCGTGCGTGGAGAGAGATGAGAGGAAGGAGATCGTGTGCTTGCGCATGGGAGAGAGATGCTTAAACATAGCTCGCCAAAGAGCTCAATTTTGGTGGATCCGGATCCTCTACAGTATTGCATAGAAGCAATGCACCTACAGTATTGCATAGAAGCAATGTACCTACAATTTTTTGAGTCTGGTGCTACATTAGCCTGTCGTTGTGCTGTTCAAAAACTATAGAAACAATGTTGATTGTACTATACGCGGAGGTTACTATAGAAGAGAGAATTGATCCAACACACTTGACTTGTATTGATCACAGGTATTTATACATGTATACAAGGCACAACAGTGCACTCAAACGCGCTAAACAAACACACGCTACAAAAGGTGGATCATAACTGTAGGAAAAAGGACATGGCTTGACTACGTAAACAGTACCATGCAAAGTCATGGGTACATGCACGCTAACACCCCCTGTAGTCGTTGCGTTGTCGACGGTGATGTAGAGATTGGACCGGAACTCCTCGAAGGCAGCCGTGGGCAGTCCCTGTGGCGCCTCGTACTATTCATCTGCCTGGTATAACATCGCTCCGACGAATAGTAAGCCTTACTAAAGTTAGTGTAGCAGAACAAGAAGATACAAACTGTACATCTTTATTACAGTAGTAGCCACACAAGGCTATGGTTTTTATTACAAGTAGTATTTTACAACTGCCAAAAGGGGCTAAGCCTACTTGCACACTTGTTCTGCTCCACCTACCGTCTATTCGTCCCACTCGCCGAATAAGCTACCCATCTCACCCTGGTCCTCGTAGTTAACGCCCTCGCCTCCTGCTGCCTCTTCGGTACCTGTGTGCCCTTCGTCCCACTCGGGAAAGTTCCCGGCCGGACTAGGATCTTACAAAGGAGAATAATAGCAAGTTTGTGTACTAGTGTACTCAACAAGCATTAATAGCAAAAATGCACTGGATGCCTCATCTCTGCTTGTTAACACATTTTCTAGATCATCTCCTTTTCTGAAAATAAATAACTCATCAAAAAGTGATAGATTTTAATACTAAAAAGACTACTTGTCACTTGAAGAGAGGATAGACCCCTAGCGGTTCTCGTAGACTCCAATCCAGGAGATAGGCATGAATTCATTATTTTGTATAGCACTGCGTAGGCTTGTACCACTTTACCCATAGCTACTCTGAACTCTCTTTGAGCTAGGTCCCCTACATTTTCTTTGATGCGGGTTCGAGTTTAGAATACAGATCGTTTCTAAGTTAAGTGATTAAGTCTCCACCCATTACTTTCCGTCAGTGCTGATCCTATCAACCACCGAGTTCCGGTGATGTTGGTTGGCCGGTGCTCCGGTCGCAACACTCCATCGCGAGGTAGTATATCGCCCTGGGTCCCCCACTTATGGGTTTCTCCCTGTATTTCTTACTAGATGTGGAGAATATAATTACGTAACAGGTAGCCTTTTTTGCCCGCCGAAACGGGAAAATGGTTGGCACTTAATGTATGGCCCCTGATTCGGGTGAGAGTTTTGTTAATCCTTATATATTAACCATACATAAAGGGGTCCCACCTCTTCCCTCATCTTCTTCTTGCCCTGGACCCCCTTTACCAGCCCTAATATTAACTATGTTCTCATGTCATTCTTTCATCGTCTTTCATTTACCCGATTTTGATTTTGAGACATAGTTTTGATGCATGTACATATATGATTCAGCAATATACAGTTTACATTTAATATAACTAGGTTGATGTTCAAGAGATAAGCTATCAGAATAAAATGACCCCAATTTTAATGAACAAGAATTATATGCATTTTTATATTATATTTGTTATTCCTCAAGCATGTGCATAAAGTATGCATTGAAAAATCTTAAAACCAAATATAAATCTTAAAAATTAAATGTAAACCCCCAATTCAAATAAAAGCCACAAAAGAAATTTTAAATAAATGTTCATAAGATCTCTGGAAAATAATTTATTTAAATACTAGAATAATTATCATGAATTAATATAATTTTTCCAAATTTTTGGGACTAAATTCAAACCACGAGAAAATTTAAACACACATCTATAACATACACTAAGTTTGAATTTATTTTATACAAAATATTATATGAACAGTAAGGTTTAATAATTTTATAAACATTAGACTATCCCAGAACTCACCTAAATTATTTTAGGATTTTACAAATTTTATTTCTATTTTTAAAGCCCCGTCAAAATAGGAATAGGAATTAAAATCTCAGTCAAAACTCTAGACCTAAACTTGTGGTTACTGTGCGTTAGGCTCGAGTCCGACTCGGCTAATTGACTCGGCTGAGTCAACTAAGTGTACCGACCGCACCCAACGCGTAGAGACCGTTAGATTAAGGATCAACGGCCCAAATCCCATGGCCGATCGGATGGTCCGAACGGCCCAAGTCATCTGGACCGTTCAATTGGAAATCAGCGGCTCAGACCTCACACATGATGGGAATGGTCCGAGCATCTCTCGCAATCTTGACCGTCCATCCTTGATCGTGCGGTTCGCATTTAACCGCACCGGACCACTCACTGTTTAACTCGAGCCCAACTGACCGCGTCGCCCTTTTCTTCCACTGACCGGCGGGCCCCACTCCTTCGTCGATTGCCTTCTTCTCCAGAGCGTTCGCCAACGCCACGCCATCCCTCCGCCGCTGCAACCTGGGACGCGCTCCGCCTCGTTGCCGAAGTGAACCTGAGCACACGCCACGTCATCTCCCATCTTGAAGTTTCTCCCCCGGATATTTTCCCCATTTGGTTGACATCCACGAGGCAACTCTTCCTTCCTTATCTTCCCCCAAAGATTTCCCTGCTTCCCCTTCTCCTATTCCATGGCGCCGCCGCCTTACCCCCTGGTCGCCGCCTCCTCCAGCTCCCCTGCTCCATGGCGCCGCCCCCCCAAGCTCAGGCGCCACCATCTTCCTCCCCTCCGCCCGCGTCGAGCTCCACCATCCGCCATCGCCGCCGGCACCCATCTTCAGCACCGTCCTCAGCTCCGCCGTACCGGCCACCAAGACGAAGCCCCTCCCCGGCCTTCATTCTCCCTGCTCCTTTCCTACCTCCCTACTCCATTTCCTCTCACCCAATTTTTGGGTTTCATCTGTAGGATTTCGTCGCCGGTTCCAGCTTCGCCGACTCCGGCCCGAGGCCGCCGTCTTCAGTCTCGGTGCCCCCCTCAACCGCCAGCTTCTTGTGCCTCCTTCGCCACCGCTCCAGCGCCGCTGACGCCGCCCTCGCCGCCCAGCCGACCCGAAACTCCTCTTCACCATCGGGACCCCGCGAACCGCGACGAGACGCTGTCTTCACTCAAGCTCGGGCGCCACCTTTGCCCAAGCCGCCTTTGGCTTTCCATTGTGAAGCTCTCAGCTCCCTCTCTGGTTAGCTCTCTGTGAATGCCTATAGCAGGTGAGCTCCTTCCTGTGTAGTTTTTCTCTGTGAATGCTTATGGTAGTAGCTCCATTGGATTATGTTAGTAGTGAAGTTAGTAAGTTACCAGATTAGTTAGTTTATAAATGCTCGATGGATAAGTTGTATTGTCGGACAGTATCAGTCGGTGAGTAATTATGGGGATCTAACAGGAGGATAGTCCTTAGAAAAAGAGATGTTTGGGGTAATAGCCATATGGTCAATCTGAATAGCATTCTAATGTTTGCAGTCAGCAGGGTAAGTAAGGATAGCTAGCTAATCAGTAGGTAAAGTAAACAAGATGATAACATTCTACTTCAGATAATTGGTGAATAGTCCAATAAGATTAACTAGAATTATCAGTAGGATTAGATAGAACTTTTGTTGACTCAAATAACCATTTGAGCACTTATCTAACAATAGCACTTCAATTCAGAAAAACTTTCTATTAAATGTTGTATGAACAGAGAAAGAAATTGCAAATCTTTCTTCTACAACTTGGCTGGTAAGCTTTGTTCTCTTTGCTGGCCAGCTTAAGCTTCCTAAGAATCTCATTAGCTGATCTGAAGCACTCACACGTGCATGTGATGCTCAAATCTTGTTATTACCGAAATGTTCCTTTTTATAACTTTTCGGTCTTTCATATCGTTTTCGAGATTTTAAGCTTTTCTGTTTAACCTCCAAGTTTAGATAGCCTCCTACTAAACCCTAGTATCTTAAGCAGTCATTCTTTTGATTCATCATGCCTCCAATTCAGTTTGGGGCGAAAATTCAGTTTATGTTTCTGTTTTCGGTCAAACCAGCAATTTACACAACAAGGTCTTCATTTTCTAGTTCTTGTCAAATGCTGCTAGCAAATGATGAGTTAGCTTGCTAACCTAGTTAGGAATATTCTAAACTTAGGCATAACACTTTTACTTGTGCACATTTAGAGCAAAGAAATCTTTTTCTCGAAATCTTACTGTTTTTGGTTTGTGCAAATCAAAACTGCTAGATTCAGATTTAAACCAAAATTGAACCATTAGTGTTAAATGATGTTAAGTGGTAAGCTAGGCTTTGAATTCTACTCATCTAGTCAGTAACTTAATCAAAAATACTCTTTTGTCATAGTATAATTGCTCACCAACCAATCCTTTTCAATCCAATCCATTTCAATCATCCAATTTTCGATTTTTGTAAAAACCCGACAACTACAAATTCAGATTTAACCTCAATTTCAAAATTAGTATTAATTGAAGGTAAGTGATGAGTTAGGTTTTAAGTTTTGCTCATTAACAAGTAACTTAAGCAAAATCATTAGTTTGTTCACAATGCAAAAGTCGACAAACCATTTCCTTGCAATCTGTCCAAATTTCGGTTTTGCCAAATCTAAAGCTTTAGCTAACCGAATCTCGATTCGGTCTTGCTGATTTCTTCTGCCGAATTATGTTGAAATCATCACTTTCGACTTTGCTAAAATCAAACTTTAGCTAACCGAATCTCGATTCGGTCTTGTGCTTTTTCTTGCCAATATGCCGACAAAGATACAACAAAGTTTAAACCTCTATTTCTTATTAGTAAAAGTGATAAGTTAGGTTGTTAACTTCACTAATTTAATCAGTAGCTTAAACACAAAAATGATATTTTTACTCGAATGTTTAAAGCGACCCACTCTTCTTTTTGCCCCTGCTTTCGGTTTGCTCTAAATCAAATTGTAATTCTAGATTGGACTTTAAATTGTGATGACTAGTAGCAATAGAAGATAATCGAAGCTTTTGCTCTTATTTAGATTAGATGTAGCTTTTGGTCCATTTGAACTTTAGCCCTTAAACTAACTAAAGCTAATCATCTAAAGAATAAGCATTAATTTGGTTAACTAAAACAGGCGTAACCAAGTTAAAAATTCATGAAGTTGCCATCTTTTTATTTATATGTGAATAGTATCTTAGTAATTAGTAAGACAATGAAATAAGCTATTCTTTTGAATACTTGTTAAGACTTTAAAAGATTAATTGATAAGAAAACATATAAGAGGATTAATTTTGACTGTATGATCATCGTGGATGTATACATAGAATGCCTAGAGAGAGAGAGAGTGTGTTTGTGAGTACTAGGTGTCCTGTTAAGGAAAACAATATCACCTAAACTCTAGGTATCGTCAGTTATTATGATTACAATAGAAATTGAATTAATTTCAACAAGTCCATAAGAAACTAAACTCTAATTAAACTAAAATCTATATCTAAATGCATCCAAAATCATAACCTCATTAATATATAATTATCATGCATTTTTGAGCATTTTGGATTTCTCGATGTTATTGGTGTTTATTCGCTATCGCATTTTCTCTCTAGATTATGAATTGCGCGGAGTGAATAATTACGCCTACAAGAGTGAACAAGTGGACTTCTACCAAGGCAAGCATCCTCTCTGCACCATATTGACCCCGCTTTTGGGCGTAGATTTACAAAATACAGTGATAACTGTTGCATGCTAATTCATTAAAAATTTATTTGTGACATGTGTAGTATCTAGTTACAACCCATAACTTGTGGCTTACCTTAAACTTGATCATACACTCAAACTAAGGTGTTGTTTGTATTAAAAATACTTAGGCTAGAAATTGCTTAGCCATGCAGTCTTTAGAACGGTAGTGTTTGGCAAGCTTATCTTGTCAAACATGGGAACCACAAATGAATTTCAAGATTGTTTCTTTATTAGTCTCTTTAAATGAGAAATGAGTTTCAAACCCTTCTTGCTAATCTAATTTCAAACCGGACAAGTGGATGCTAGTGGTGGTGCCAGTAGTGCACGAGAATTGGGAAATGTGGTTGTCTTGTGCGGATTGATTAAGGGGTGAACATCTATTTGGATGATTCAAGCCCCAACGCATTTCCACACGCGGTGTATGGTACTGCTTGGTTAAGTAAAGGGTTAATACTATTGAGTTGGAAGCGGAAAGTAAGGACATGTGTATTGATTTCATATAGCATAGATGCTTAAGTCTTCGGGCCGTGTCGTATGCCATGTGGAGCTTATATCGATATCAGATGTTCTTAGAAGGGTGAGGGCGTAGATGTGTTCCATCATATGTACGTACCTTCAGGGCCCCGATTGCGGTCTAATATGTGCAGTTATGCACGAGTTCACATTTAATTGATTGGGTCAAGATTCCGGCACAACATGTGGACCCCGGTTGAATATATGCTATCATCATTTGTTTAAGCGGGATTAGTCTCACATGGGTTGTCCAACTCAATAGTGTTAACTTGTTGAAAAATACCAAATCTTAGTTTACTTAGGCAAGATACCAAAGGCAAGCAGTTATTATTCTAGGCTTCGCTACGGGCTAACTAAGTCGTGTGGGGAAGATGTACACCCTCGCAGGTTTAAAACTATTGAATAGCCGTGTCCCGATGCACGGACAATGCTTGAATTTGATTAGCGCTTTGTATAGATTTTATATTCCAATTTTATTTGGTGGAAGGATTTATTTCTTGCTCAATAGTCAAGTATGTATCGGTATGTTGGTGGTGTAACACCACTTCTTTATTGATTATTGTTTATGATTATTCTTCATTTATTTACTTGCTTTAGTCCAAATTGAATTATTAAATTGCTTTGTGAAAATTTAGAAATGGTAGGTTAAGTTGTATTGCTTTACATAAAATTGAACCCTTATAACCTTCCCGTTGTTAACCTTATGCATATATCAATTCTAATCCTTTGTATAGGTTCTATCAAACACTTCGTTTTAGTAGTTTGTGTAAGTCTTGTTGAGTACCTTCGTACTCAAAGTGGAAATTGTCCACTTGTTGCGGTGAAGACATTCTAATTAATATTTCCAGCTTGAGACGATTGCGTTGGTTCTTCAAATTTTAATCCCATCAAGTTGCCCTTGGGTTGTGGCGCTCAATCGGAAAGTTTATTTTATTATTTCATCTTACATTTCTTATTTACTAAATGTTTCATTTGTAAAATTTTATCGATATATATATTCTAGTGTGTATGCATATTCTAATCGTGTATGCTTGTGATATAATGTTGTGAGGATATGTGTATGTTAGCAGCTGATTCTGGGAGCTAACATGAGGCACATATCTGGGAACCTGAATATTGGATTTGTTACTTATTATGATTATACCTCTAGTATGATTTTAATGAAGGAACTGAACTGTTCCTTAATTAAGAATCATGCTACTAGTATAATTTTAATTCGGCACATTTCCAATATTTCGGGGTCCTTACACTTACCTTCGTAGTCGTAGAAAAGATCGGCGCTGACAAAAGTGGTATCAGTTACTCCTGTTTACGTGGGTTCATCTTCTGAATTTATAAGACGACGCGAATAATAAATAAATAAGTAAATACTTAGTGGCATTTGGGTGCTACTGGGTGTATAAGAGTCAGTTGATTTTCTTTGCTACCGGATTTTAATTTAATAATATTTTTCGGGTCCCCCGTTAAGTTAGCACTCCCTACTACGATTGTTTTACGGTCCATTGGCTCTAAGATTGAGGTTACCGAAACCTATGTGTTATCGCATAGAAATAACATACTAAACGTACCATCACGCGATTAGGCCTATTTAAACTTTATTCAAGCAATTATGTCCAATTGGTTTTATTTAAGCGCGTACGCATTTATTTAACTCTCTAAATAGAATCGGGTTGTTTACTTTAATTATTCTATCACGATTAAATTATTTTTGATGCACCAAATCATTCGTCTAATTCGGTGAGTGATACTAGTGAGTATTTTAGTTACATACGGTCTCACGTTACTAGTGCATTTTTTCTAATTTTATTTTTCTACCGGTTAGTATACTATTATTTATCTGTACGAAGTTTATAAATCCATTTTTCTGGCGATTTGGTTGAAACTCGCAGGTATGCTACGTACGCGTTCTCTCTATCTATTGGTATTTTCATAACATTTTTATTTTGTATTTTCCTTTGTTTTTCTTTTCTTTTCCTCTCTTTTTCTTCCTTTTCCTCTCTCCTACCCTATCCATTCAATCATTTGGCCAACACTACCCAGGCATGCTTTCGTTCTTTCCCCAATCCATTTCTTCCCCAATGCTCCTTCTCACTCACTCCCCCAGTACTCCATTTCTACCTCCTGAAGAAAGCTTCGGTTGAACTTTGCTCACTGCGCTGCACCCGGCTCGGTCCCAGCCTTGCTCTCTGCCGCTCGACCTCCGCCCGTCGCTCCTCCTCGGCTCTCGCCTGCCACCGCGCCTATCTTTGCTGCCACTTAGCCCGGGCTGCTTCTGATCATCGTCATTGTCCGTCTTTCGGCCTCACGCCTCATCATCTCCGTCATGTTGCTCCTCATGGCGCGCCTCCGCGCCATGCACCCCCATTTCATGGCTTAGGCTTGCACACATACCAATGGCAATTGGTGGTGGGTTGGGTGTGCCTATCTTGCTTGCCTCGGCTCGGATTCGACCCATGGCAATGTCACGGTCTTTGGACTCTCCCCCTGCTTATTTCCCCCCTTTACCATTTCTTTGGTTTGCTTCACTTCAGTTTTAACTGTTAGTCTTTGCTTTGTGTGCTGACGTGGTTTGTTGCTTATGCATGAATGCACAAGGTGATAGGGTGTGGCTACTACTAGGGTTGCCAAGGTACCTCTCCTCCATTCACTCCATTCTCCCTATCCATTGCTCTTTGGTGAAATACTGATGAAAGATGATTCTATGGGTGGCTCTCTATATGCATGTGGTGAAATATTGTTTCTGTGAATAGCTTGGCTCATATGGGGTTTCGGCTTTGGGTAGAATAACAGTGATGGATGGAGAGTGGTGGCTACCTTGTTTTGTCGGGTTGAGCGTGCGTGTCACCGGTAGTGGGGGTGCCGTTGGCCATGTGGTGGTCGCCGATGGTTCAATGTCAGCATCCACACTCCTCGGCTTCCCCCTTCTCCCTTGCTCGCTTCCTCCTTCTCTGTGCTTCTTGTGGATGTGCAATGGTGGTGCTGTGGCTTTTTGCTTGTTCGTGTGGGAGCAGGGGAGGCTTGTTTAGCTTGCTACTTTGCTTGTGGTCTTTGGTGGTGAAGGAGCTTGTGCTGGTTGGGTTGTGAAGTAGTACCTGGCTTAGCTTGTGTTTTTGTGAGGCTTCGAGAGAGTGGTAGTGAGGGGAAAAGAGGCTTTATGCAGGGGTGGTTTCGGCTGTCCTCTCTTTCCTTTCCTGTGCATGGTTCTATCCCTTTCCCTCTTAGAATGCACTGTGAGCTTATGGACCATTGATCCATGGGGTGTCTCGGTTACTGTTTTTTGGATTTTCCTATGGTAGCGGTTTAGTCGGTATACGTGGGTGTTAGCCTTTAATAAACGCCTGGTGACGAAACCTACGAAAATGAGATGGTTGTGAGGGCCTTCGGGTTATTCCTGTAAGACCGAGGCCTTCCCGATCTTATGGAAATAACTCTGGGCCTCAAGTAAATGAATTCCTAATTAACTCCATCTAAGTGAGAAGTCCCGACCGAAACTAGATTTTCGATGATCATACGTACTGCTCCTTTGCAAACACTACATGATGACCGGTTCTCCAAACGGTCCAAGTCCACACTTAAACAAGTTAAAAAGGAATTAAAAAACAGCGGGCATGTGACCGTGTTGGCTCCCAAGAGGGACCAACACGCCCATACCCTTAACAACGTCAATCACAAGTCATACAGGGCATACATTGATAATACATAGTGGCATTCAACATAATAGTCAAAGTCTACAACTATTACAATAGGGCCGAGCAGCCAAATTCAAATAAGAACATCAAGTAGTAGTGGAAGTAAGCAAAATAACAAAAGGTACAACAATGGTGTGTCCCAAAACCCATGGCAACCAACTGGGAGTTAGAAATAACACTATTCGTTAGCGTCGCCAAAATCGGCACTAACGAACTCGTTGGGCGTAGAATTGTCTTCACCTGAATTTGCAACAACCGGGTTAAGTACAAAATGTACTCGCAAGTGTTGCACAAAGTAAAAATTATTTATGCTTAGAGAAAAATTAAAGGATGACATTAGTGGCTTAGTTTTGCAGAAAACACAACAATTTTTATCTTACACATACTAGTTTTACAATTGCCATTTAGAAAACAGATTTAAAACCAAAGTAAAACATGTGACAAAGATAATCATTGATACACAAAGAAAGCAAACAATACCAAAGTGGCATCCCACTTTGATAAACTAACATGCATGAATACCCATTCATGCCAAAATACAGAGTTGTAACCATATCAATTTTAATAGAAAGTCTAACGATGACGCATCCCAAATCAAGTGTTGTCCATAACCGTGGACACGGCTATTTGAATAGTTTAATCCCTACAGGGGAGTACTACTTTACCTACACAACTCGACAAGTCCGTAAGCCATCGGAATTAACACACTTCCTATGGTGTGTCGGCTGGAGAAATTGAGATTTGGTACTTTTTAGCAAGAAAATCCTATTGAGATAAGTCCCCCTTGCGAGATGAACCCCAAACTTAGTACAAACGACTGATAGCATTTGCTAAGCGGGCTCGCAACTTGTGTTGGAGATACCGATACAATGTAAATAAAGAAAAAAGAGCACTCCCATGTGCATTATAGAAAATTGCATCGGATCCTACGAATAGATGATCAACACAAATGTCCTCACACCACCTGGGACTTAACCTAATAAAACCCTTCCCTTACTTGACCAAGCGGCTCCCAACCCGTGTGTGGTAGTACGTTAGTTACTTGGAATGACAGCCCATGGCTCAGTCCTTAACGGTCCGGACAAGTCTACCACATACCTAAGTCTCGTGCACGAAAGCATCCTCACTAACAACCTCTTGTCTAGACCAAAAACCATTTGAAAAAAAAGTTTAGACTCAAATAACCAGATACGAAGATCTGGACCAAAAATCATAAACGAAAGTGTGAGGTGTTTCCCATGATCAATGGGCTATCCGTCAACCGTACTAACGCACCCTAGACTTGCATGGCTAAGCACTCAATAAACAAAATAGAATAACATCACAACCATCTATCCTTAAGAATATATGTACTGGAAAATAACAAAGATAACATCAAGGGTAGAACATAACTAACTACACATCACAAAAATATTGACGTATCGAAATAGCATGCAAGCAATTATCATTGCATTTCAAAACACTACTTATCAAAAGCTGGGATCAACATGATGCAAAAAGAAAGTTCAAATGATGCTTGCCTTGCTAGTATTCAAGTTGCTTGCTCTCAGTAGTGTACATGTCTACGTCGATCACTTCGAATTCTAGAGAAAGACGACAATGTATAAATATCAAGAAAAAGCCAAAAATCCAAAATGCTCAAGAATGCATGAATTTTCTGCAGTGGCTAGATTACGATTTTAGATGAATTTAGGTGAAAGAATTATTTCATTTGGATTTATTATGTGAAAGTTATAGTAGTTTGAAAAATCATATTTCGAAAATGTCGAAAATAAAGGATTCTAAGCATTATTCAACCGAATTTAATTATTTAGCAAAAAATTTGCAGAACAGTGGTGGAGAAAAGGATTACATAGGTAAATATATAATAAAATTATAATACTAAAATAACTTAGTTCATCTCATTTGGAAATCATATGAATTAGTTATGCATTTTTGAAGTTAAAAGAATTTTTAATGTATAAATAATTGGTTTTCGAATTTTCTAAAGCATTTTATACTTTTTCTACCGAAGTTAACCTAGCCTTTGTCACTGACAGATGGGGCTGACGAGTTACATAAACTAAACATCAAAAGCTCAACAACTAAGTTAAAGATTAACCTTAAAACGACAAAGCGTTGTCCTAATGGTTACGATACTGAGGTGGTCAGAATTCCGACAACACAGAGAAGCTTACGAGGCTTCATTGCTGTGATTGCCGTTGTCGATGAGACCCGCGATGGCGTGTTAAGCAATTGGATGCATGTATGAGCCTCTGCGAGGTATAGTGAAACTACCTGAAGGTGGTCGAAAGAGGTCAGAGGTGGTCGTAGCTAGTCGTAGGTGGTCATAGAAGCTCGAAAGAAGCTTGATGTCATTAATGGGCGACGACGACGATGAGCTTCATGAGGAGATGAGGACTTGAGCTAAGAGGAGAGAAAAGAGAGGTCGGGTTTGCTTAAGTAAGATCAAAAGATGGTGTCACAACAAAGAATCGACGAATGGCTCACCACGCCGGAGATGGAGAAGAAAATGGGGTCTTCGGTCGGAGTTTAAAGAAAATCCAAACTCCACAAGCTCCTAAAAAGATTGAGGGAAATGTGTTGAGGGGAAATCATCCTCCTGCCTTAGGACACAAGGCGATGCACAAAGGAGAAGAGAAATCTTACCGGAGACAAAAATGGCACGACGGTGGCACTCGATGCACAGCCACGAGTGACGAAAACGAGAACCACGTTCTGAAAGCTACATGCAAGGAAAGAGCTCGCATCAGCGAATGAAAACGGTGAGGATAAGAGAAAACAAGGGATACGACAGCGAGGAGCTCACCTAAGAGGTTTCCACGAGAGAGTGTCTTCCTCCTTAGCAATCGAGAGGAGAAGTGAGGGAGAGTGAGGGCATGGAGGTGATTAAGTACAGGCAATTTGACGGGAATGGCGACGGCGTGAACAGGCGATGCACCGAGTTGGGTGGCGAGGGAGGTGGCGTGACGGCGTGAACTCGCATGGACGGAGCCAAGACATGCATGGCTGCCAGCGCGCTCTGGCATTCTGAGCATGGCCAGCACGTGGAGAAGAAGCTCTGGCGAGTGGGTCCAGGTGGTCGATGGCGCAAGTGAGCATGGTTTGGAGTTTGATTCGGGCTAGTCGAAAACAAGGGGGTCTGGTCGAAACTGAGTAGTTCTGGTCGTAACCGAGTGGGTGGTTGAAACCGAGTGGTTCTAGTCATAACCGAGTGGGTGGTCGAAATTGAGTAGGCTGGTCGAAATCGAGTAGGTTGGTCGAAATCGAGTGGGCTGGTCGAAATCGAGTAGTTGGTCGAAATCGAGTGGGTGGTTGAAATCGAGTGGGTGGTCGAAATCGAGTAGCTGGTCGAAAACGTTGAACAGAGAAAAGTTGACTAGTTTGATTTCTAAAGTTTCTACTTCGACCGAGCTACTAAAAATAGCAATAAAATTATAAAATTCTGAAATTTTTCAAAGAGGTTCCTGGGAAGACCTAGTACTCATATAAAATTTCTAACTTCACTATTCAAGTTTTTATTTTCTTGTTTTAAATTCAAAACCCGCATGGGCTTTTAGAACTTGGTTTGAATTTTCTCAAGGTTGAATTAAGTTCTAAAAATTTGGGGAAATTCATATTTATTCATGATAAATATTATGATAATTAAATAAATTATTTCCCAAGGAAGATCAGGAGTTTTTATTTCTGTTTTCAATTTGAGTTTTGATTTAAGTTGTATGTTTCAAATTGATTTGAAATTTTCAAATGCAAAAATTTGTGCAAATGCTACAGAACTGATATGCATGCTCATAAGATGCATCTTAATTCGCTTTATTAAAAATGGGGATGTGACAACGGTGCCGATTTACTTAGGTTGGTCTGGGAACCTTGATAATCAGGGTGCCGGCTGATCTAGGTTGGTCTGGGAACCGCGATGGTCCTTATAGTAATCTGATGACAACCTTCTATACTCTAACTTCTATTTATTGGTTTTAGTCTACGGCTGGTCTTTTGGTCTTTGTGGAAAATGTGTGCAGGATTTGCGGATTGGCCAAAGATTGGTTTCGACAGCTGGCGATAAATGGACAAGGATAGGCTTCGCGACATGGAATGCAAGAGTCTTCTTTTATTCTTTTGTAATGAACTCAAAGTTGTAATTTATATTCTTATCTGATGTAAATAATTCTTGTAATTTATATGAGAGTGTAGTAATGTTGCATTATTACTTTCCATTTCATTTGTAATTTTCTGGAGATGGATTCTTGTACAAGCCCTTTGAGAATATATTGTTGATTTGTTCTTGTGCTCATAATTTCTGTTGTAACTTATGTTTGATGAATTCTTGATAATACTATTTTGTATGAAATGGATTGACGATGTGTTCGATAAAATTGTGTAATTACACTTCGTTTTTGTTTAGATGTATTTGATTAACTACTAATTACTAATTATCATTGCTTAGCTTAATTTAATTTGTCCGATTCTCACATCCCCCCATAAGGAAATTTCGCCCCCGAAATTAAGATCTCACTTGAACATGTTGGGGTAGGTTTCGTGTAGTTCTTCTTCTTTCTTCCGCATAGCTTCCTTGATGGGGTGGTTCCTCCACTGGATTTTGCTCAAGCGGATCGTCCGGTTCCTTAACTGTCGGTCCTCGGTCGCTAGGATTTTCACTGGACGTTCTTCGTAGGTTAAATCATCTTTCATAGGGATGTCGAGGTTGGTTATATGTTGTGAGAGCTCCCTCGGGCATTTTCTGAGTTGGGAGACATGGAATACATCATGAATCTGTGACAACTGAGTTGGTAGTTCCAATTTATACGCTAGGGTGCCTTTACGCTCTAAAATTCGAAAGGGTCCAACATACCGTGGACTTAGTTTTCCTTTTAATCCGAATCGGCGCACCCTGCGCATGGGTGATACTTTTAAATACACGTAATCCTCGACTCCGAACTGCAGGTCTCTTCTATGTTTATCTGTGTAGCTCTTTGGTCTACGCTGGGCAATTTTGAGACATTCTCAAATTAGCTGTATTTTCTCATCATTCTCTCGTATGAGTTTAGGTCCTAATAGCGGTCTTTCTCCCACTTCATACCAGCAGATGGGTGATCTACATTTTCTACCGTAGAGGGCTTCGTACGGGGCTATTTGAATACTAGACTGGTAGCTATTATTATATGTGAACTCTGCCAAGGCTAGATGCTTCTCCCATGATTCTCCGAAGTTCAGTACACATGCTCGCAACATGTCTTCTAAGATCTGGTTGACTCTTTCAGTCTGGCCATTAGTTTGTGGGTGATAAGCCGTGCTGAAATTGAGGTTGGTACCCAAAGCATTGTGTAAACTTTTCCAAAAACCAGAAGTAAACACTGATCCTCTATCTGATGTGATGGTCTTCGGTACTCCGTGTAGAGTAACTATTCTTTCTATGTAGAGTTCAGCGAGTTTATTGATTGAATATTTCTGGTTGGTGGCAATGAAGTGGGCCGATTTGGTAAGGCGGTCCACAATAACCCAAATCGTGTCTTTCTTTTTGACAGTGAGAGGAAGGCCTGTTATGAAGTCCATACAGATGTCCTCACATTTCCATTCAGGTATTTCTAATGTTTTTAGCAGTCCTGCTGGGCGTTGATGCTCAGCTTTGACCTTTTGACAGGTATCACATTGACTTACATATTCAACGATTTTTCTTTTCATGTTTGGCCACAAAAAAATCCCTTAAATCACGATACATTTTCGTGCTGCCCGGATGTATGGTGTACTGGGTATCATGGGCTTTGCGTAGAATGGTTTCTTTAATTTGTGGGTGGTCAGGAACAAAATCCGTGCTTGTCTCCAAAGGATTTTGGAGTCATCTATCTGGAACTAAAAGGGTTGGCCTGATTTAATTCTTTGGACTTCTCCCGTGATGAAGGGATCAAATAATTGTTGTTCTTGTATCCGGTCGCGCAGGGTAGGATGGAATACCATGGCGGCAATGGTGGCTTCAGAGGTGGTAGTCTTCACTTTTATATTCATTTTGGCGAAGGCTTGAATTAGATCAGCTGTGTGACTCTCGGCCGAAAGGTGATGGCATTGAGATTTTCTGCTAAGTGCATCGACTACTACATTGGCCTTTCCCGAGTGGTAATTTATGGTTAGATCATAATCTTTAATCAATTATAATCATCTTCTTTACCTCATATTAAGCTCTTTCTGGGTAAAGATGTATTTGAGGCTTTTATGGTTGCTGTACAAGGTACACTTCGATTCATAAAGATAGTGTCGCCAGATCTTGAGGGCAAGCACTATGGCTCCCAACTCGAGATCATGGGTAGGATAATTCATCTCGTGGGGCCTCAATTGCCTAGAAGCATATGTGATGACTCTCTCCTCTTGCATTAATACACACCCTAATCCATATTTTGAGGCATTGCAATATACCACGTAGTCAATTCCGTCTTTAGGTAGCGCTAGAATGGGTGCTGTGGTTAAGCACCGTTTTAACTCCTAGAAGCTCTTCTCGCAAATGTCTGTCCATATATACTTTGCGTCTTTTTTCAAGAGTTTTGTGAGAGGTGAGGTGATTTGGGAGAATCCCTTTATGAACGTCCTGTAGTATCCCATGAATCCCAAGAAACTCCAAATTCCTATAGTATTCGTTGGATGCTTCCATGAGGTGACTGTGTCAATTTTGGAAGGATCCACTTCGATTCCTCTTCTAGATATGACATTTCCTAGGAATGCCACTTGGTCTAGCCAGAATTCACATTTACTGAATTTGGCAAAAAGTTGATTTTCTCAGAGGAGTTCCAAGGCAACAGTGAGGTGATACACATGTTCTTCCTCACTTTTAGAATAGATCAGGATGCATCAATAAAGACAACTATAAATTTGTCCAGATGTTTCAGGAATAATTTATTCATTAGATTCATGAATACGGCAGGGGCATTGGTCATTCCGAATGGAACCACCATGTACTCATGGCGCCCATACCTAGAGACAAAAGTCGTCTTATCGATGTCACCGAGGTTGACTTTGAACTGATGGTATCCGGATCTTAAGTCAATTTTTGAAAATACCCACGCTCCTTTTAGTTGATCAAAGAGGTCGTCTATCCTAGGTAACAGGTATTTGTTCTTTATGGTGACATTATTCAGCTCCCGGTAATCCGTGCATAACCTTACTCCTCCGTCTTTCTTCTTTGCAAACAAAACTAGGGCTCCCCATGGTGATGTACCTTCTCTAATGAATCCTTTAGCCTGAAGTTCGTCCAGTTGCTTCTTCAGCTCTACCAATTGCTTTGCATTCATTCTGTATGGTCTTTTGGAGATTTGTGCTATTCCCGAAATTAGGTTGATAACAAATTCTATTTCCCTATCCGGGGGCATACTAGGTAATTCTTCAGGGAATACGTCGGGAAAATCTTTGACTACCAGTATATCTTTTACTTCTTTTACTAGAAGGTTGGCCAGGCTAGGGTCAGATGGTTTCTGCCAGGTTCTGATTCTGATGTATTGTAGTCGGGTTTTGTTGGGCTTTCAGATAGAGGCTTGTTTGGATTCGCAGTCTATATTTACTCCGTGGGCGGATAACCAGTCCATACCCAGGATTACTTCTAGCCCGCTCAAGTTGATTATAAAGAGGTCGACTAGAAACCTAGTATTGTGAATTATAATAGTCTGCTGCTTTTTAATTGATGTCACTTATATTGTTTCGGCAGGTGTGCTAACCCCCATAGATTTTTCCAATGGTTCATATGTTAGCTTGTGTTCTACTAGGAACACATGAGATATAAAAGAGTGAGTTGCTCCAGGGTCATAAAGAATAGTACCCATGGCTGGTGGAATTAGCAGCTTACCCATGATCACATCGGTGGCTTCTCTGTGAGGACCCTAGGTATTGAATATATTCCAAGTTAAATAATTACACCCGAAAGCATAATTTTTGACAAGGAATAAACTCAATGCCAGGTTCCTGGATATATGTCTTATAATAGTTCCCAAGATCAAAGACTATTGTACATATATCCTAAACAACATTGTACCATGTCATACAAGGCATACAGTATACATACATGTCAAAACTTTACAAGCTAGGTTCGGTTCAACATAACAACTGACCAGCAGCAAAAATAACAGAAGTTTAGTAGCGGAAATAAAAATATAAACAGCAAAAATTCCAACTAGTTTGCCTATCGCCCTCAGGCAACTGAGTGGAGGATAGAAATAGCGTCACTCGTTAGCGTCACCCTGATCGGCGCTAACGGGTAGTTCGTACAAATATTCGTCCTCACCTGCAACAAGTGGTTAAAGAACCTGATTACAAAAGTTACTCGCAAGACTTACACAAAACTACTAAAAGAAAGTGTTTAGTAGCACCTATCCAAAGGAGTAGAATTTATACATGCTTAAGGCTGACAACAGGAAGGCTGTAATGGCATTAGTTTTGCATAAAGCAATCAGTTTTGCTCCTATGCTTACCAAGTTTTACTAAAGCAGTTTTATAAACAAGTTTGGACTTAAAACGGTAAGTAAAAGAGAATTTAATCACAAACAAGAACAAAAATCAAAGTGGTTGTCCACTTTGACCAAATAACATGCATGAATACCCTTCATGCCGAACCAGTAAACCCATGATATAAATAATTTCAAAGTCTATACTGAGTTGTCCATCAAAATAAGTGTTGTTCATAACCGCGGACACGGCTATTCAAATAGTTTTAACCCTGCAGGGGTGTACATCTTTACCCACACGACTTAGTCAGCTTGTAAGCCTTCGAATGCCTCCGAATGATGGCACACTTCCTTCGATATGCCGGCCGGGTAAACTAAGATTCGGTATTTTTTAGCAACTTAACATTATTGAGTTGATTTACCCTTGTGCGACCAATCCCGCTTAGTACAAACGATGGATAGCGCTTGCTAACTGGGGCACACATGTTGTGTCAGGAAAGTCGATTCAATGAATAGAAATTAAAATTGTTCTCCCCTGCACATATAGAATTGAAATCGGAGCCCTACGAACACACAAACTTTGCAAATGTCCTCACTCCACCAGTTCCTCAACTCAATAACATCAGCCCCTTACTTAACGAAGCAACGCCCATACAACGCGTGTGGAAGTACGTAAGGTACTCAAACTGACAGGTCAAAGTTTAGTCCTTAATGATCCGAACAAGACTACCACATTTCCCAAATGTGCTCGCATCAGTTAATTCAGATCCTAACAGAAAAATAGCAAATGAAGATCCAGAAACATAACAGAGAACAAAATGCTGAAAAGATGCATGATCAAAGTACTGATGTGCAAACTAACAAAATGCTTAAGCTATAAACTATCTTAGCAAAGGTAATAACCCATATTAACACTTACTAGCTCTAACCCGAATAGGATTAAAGGCTAAAGCTCTGCTACAGTGTTGTCGGGCTGTCCGACAACAATAGAACAACTAGGATTGAGATCTTTGCCGATTTGAACACACAATGGACAAACTAGTGCTCACTCGAGCTACTAGGGTTCACAAGGGAGCTACCTGAGCTTGGATGGTGGTCGGAGAAGCTCTAAAGCTCGCCGGCGATATGAAAGACCGAAAAGAGACAAGATGATCCAGAAATAGATATGAAATCCTGGACAAAAAGATCACCAGTGAATGGTTGAACTGGCTTTAAAAGGCATAGGTGAGGGTACTACTGAAAGGAATTGAGATAAAACTCACCACACCGGAGATGGAGACGAAGGGGTCGATTTGGCCGAAAACAGGAGATTCTCAAAATTCAACCAACCTGTTTGACCAAAGGTAAAATTAACTGAGGGGTTTTGCTCCCTAGATCCAATGACATGATATGACGCGAAGAGATTTGCCAAGAAATTACTGAGAATGAGATTAACCCAAAGCTGGCATTCGGTGCGCGCTCTAGACGTTCCAAAAAGCAATCTTGCGCTCCTGATCTACAAACAATACCAAGAACTTCCATTAACAGGATGAATAAGCATTGAAAGAGATGAACAAAGGTGTGAGAAAGAGAGGATACGTCGGAGATGAGGAAGGAACTCAGTGCGGCATCAAAATGGCAGAGAATGAAAATGAGGGTTTTTATATCCACTTCGCCGGAGAAGACAAGGAAACTGATGAGTGGCGATAATGGCAGTGAAATGGTGCCAAGTGGCATTTGCATGCTACAACAATCGCGACGCAACTCCACATCGCCGTTGTTGAGCTCGGAGTTGGCAAAATGGCACTAAGGAGGTGAAGTGGAGTCACTGACATGTGGGCCAAAACTGCCAGTTCCAGCGAGAAACAACACAGCGAACTCAAACAATTGAGGATGGTCCGATCGCAAACGAATGGCTCAGATTGATTGGGCCATTCGGACGATCCGAACGGCCCAACTCATTTTAACCGTACGATCAAAATCCAATGGCCAAGAAAGAGATGCGCGCCTTTGAGTTTCAAACGAAAACAACGGCATCGTTGGATCTGATTTTAATGGTGGAGATCAATGTGTTGTTCAAATGGTCCGAACGGCCTAATTGATCTAGGCGCTTGATTTTGAATCCAACGGCTCACAATCACAGCGCGTTCAGATGGTCCGAACGGCCCAAACTACTACGGATCATGCCATCATAGATGGTTCGGAACCGTCATCACAGACAGTTTCTGAACCGTTTGTATTTGTTTGTCTGTGATAACGGGTGGTTATCACAGGCGGTTCAAAACCATCTGTGATACGGACTATCACAGACGGTTTTTGCGTTCAAACCGTCTGTGAAGGCATAGTATCACAGACGATTCATAGATAGAACCGTTTGTGATATGATGAATATCACAGACGGTTCGTAGATAGAACCATCTGTGATATTCTGCGTATCACAAACAGTTCGTGGATAGAATCGTCTGTGATACTATGCCTTCACAGACGGTTTTAACGCAAAAACAGTCTGTGATAGTTTATTATCCTAACTACATTTTTGCTGATTTTTGGCTAGCCTCAGGAATTGCTAGCCATGCCCTCTGAAAACAAGCATGTAGAAAAACAGATACATCACAGATAATCAATTGTTGACAAACTCAAACTGATCATTACTCAAAATAAATTACAAAAGATCGCATTTGTTCAAGTATCGTCGCTATAGTTACAATTGGATTACAATTGAGTCAATTGTTTACAGGTGGTTGAGAGGTGTCGGCGGGGTGATGCTCTGGGTCGGCGACGGAGTGAAATTCTCCGGTGTCCTTAATGATATCTGATATGATAAAGGTGCAGAGCTTCCCTCGAATGTCCTTGATCTCTTCCGCAACGAGTCCATCTAATTGTATATCTAAGGCCTGTCGCTAGCAAGAGTAAAGTGGTAAGTTATATATATTTAAATTTATAATTATGAAATAATTATTTCGAGATTGACAAACCTCGGGATCCTTCTTCCTAGCTCTAAGGATTAGCTGCATGTGATAGCAAATGTAGATTGCACATAACTCATCATCTTTTTGCTGGAGGCACTGCAAAAATAGAATTACATATATAGGTATAGTCAGTTCGAGACGCGTTATTATGAAGTATGATATAGGATTATCGTGTTGTGGCGCGTACCGGAAAATTCATCCTGTGTGTTAGTTCGACGCTCTTTTCATCGTATATTCCTTTGTTGGCAACATAATCGATGAACGACCTACATGATTTCAAAAAGTTATCCTCGGCCATTTCAAACGAATGAAGACTACAATAGAGTTATGTATGGAGGAAATGAGCATACCTCTCGAGTACTCCTCTCATAATGCTGAAATTGTGATTGCTGCGGAGTAGGGAATCAAGGTATATCACATGGTTCCTCTTGGGTATAATGACTAAGAGGATACAGTGGTACCTACTCATGTATGTCGCTATAGTCATTAAACCTAAGTTCGTGATGCGTATAAAGTACAAATGAAATTTGTAGAGCAAGTAGTGACACATACCCCTTGTTGTAGGGCACCATTATGTACTTCATGTTCTTCTGACGAAGCAATGACTTCGTTATGTATTTCTCGACGAAGGACGAGTCTGTTTGGATGGTTGCAACGATACCACATGTGGGTCGAGGAAACCCACTGGTTCTTTCCATTCCTGGACATTTTTCATCATGTATCTATACATAAGCAATGAGTTGTGATATTTATGGGTATTACGTGAATGTAGAACTTGATTGTACGCACTTACAGTGTCTAGCATCATAGAAGCGAGGCGTCGAGGCCAACGAGGTTGAATAGGTCATATAAGTCGTTGATGCCCACGACGAAGTTGCCCAGCCCATTGAAGAAATTCTTATGCTCGTATCTGACGGTGATTCCACTATCGCACCCCCTTCTTTTGGGTCTTTTCCAAGTACCAGGCATGCAAAGCCTGACAAGCATATCCAGCGCGCATTAATACTATGTCAGAGCACAACAGTTTTCCGATGATGTAGTTCCCGGATATCTCGGACTTCCCGGACTTGGGAGGCGCCTTAACGTTTGTCGATTTCAATTTGGCCTTAAGGATTGGCAACGTCTTCCTGCGAGATGACTCGGGACCCGTTACGGTGGCACGCTTTTGTTGTTCCTTCGGCATCTTCTCCACGGGAACCGATAAAGTGGCCTTCTGAGGCGAAATATGAGGTGGAGTCATCGAGGGTCCCGTTGGAGAGGAATGGTCGTGTTGAGATCGCGACACTGCTGGGTCCAGGACGATGTCCTTCTTGGGCCACTAGATAAAAGTGTGCACGGCATCCCCTAGTGTTGTGATCTCTTCGTTTGGGCGAATCTCTAGCGGGACGGCCATGAAATGTTCATGTACCATGTCCACCTCCACTCTAGCGTAACCCTGCGCCACCTGGACACCATGTTGCACTGCCCCTTCCTGCTTTGGATGTACCATCTTCCGCCCAGCCTCAATAGAAATAGACCCAACTATCCTCACTTGGAGCTTGCAGGGCGTCGGCTCCTACAAAACGATACACAATTAGCTAAGGTGTCCTATAGGTCTATCTTTGGTGCATCCATAGATGTACATTACCTTGATGTCGTCTATTGGTAATTGGACGTCGTCATGTTCAGAATTATGCGTGGACGCGACGCTACTCCGATGTCGAGTAGGACTGGCTCCCAAATTAACAAGGGCGGCTTGCGACTGGCTCAGGAGTTGATTCATTTGATCCTGCAATGCTGCTAGCTTTCCTTCAAATTTTTCAGTAATCATCTGTACCAACCAGTCCTCGCGCTCGGCCTTGGATCTCTTCCTACTCCTATACGTGCAGTAGTCATTTGCGAATCCATGACTCCAAGGTACGTTAACCCCAAGGCCTCGCGTGCGACTCGGGTGCTCCTTATTTCCCAGGGTCATAGATAGTATATCCTTCTCCCTGTCTGCTTGGAAGGAGCCTTGGGAAGTTTGGGCAGACAATTCACGCTGCAAGAGGTCATCATGTTATTATAGACACTATGAAGTTATGGACTTATTAACAACTAGGTAGTTCGACATATTTACCACACGTTCGGACACTTCTTGGTCTGTTGGGTTTGTGAAAGAGATGCTACCCGAAGATGAGACTTTTGCCCTCGCTTTTAATTAGGCTAGGGAACACATGTCTGTGACATCAGGAAACACGTTCTCCTCCTCCGCCGCCCATTCCTCAGTACCCGCTGCCGCGTACCCGTGGCCGAAGTCCAGGCGGGTGAGTGTTTCGTGTCTGGAGAGCTTTGTGCGCCGCACTTTCCTCCTTAAATTTGGCCGTCGTCTTCATAGCCACAAAGGTGTCCCATGTTTCCCGCGTCAAGAATCCATACTTCGCGAAGGGCATCTGACCCGTGTTCACGTACTTCGTGACAAGAATGCTCTTGAAGGTACTCCACGATTTATCGATCGTGAGTATCGCCGTCCGTTCCACGCGTGCCATGTCTGCTTCTGGGATAGTGAACTTGCTTGAAAGTTCTGTCCACAGCGCGCCTCTCGCTTCTTTCGTCAGATCCTTCCACCTTGGTGTGGTAATGGGGACCTGTTGCCTTGCAAGTATCCCGCAGATGGTCCGGAATCTCGCCGCTGATGTCTTGGGTCTCAGAGGGACCCCAAAGCCACTGACCTCCGTGATAACCAGTCGGCCCACAGGCATTTTCGATTCTCCTCTGCCATCTCGCTTCCGTATCATTATCGTCGACGGATTAGGCGGTGAAGACTCTCTGTCATCTGCGGCGTCGGTGACGACAGCGAAGACGGTGCCTCTGCCATCTGCGGCGTCGGTGACGGCGGTGAAGACGGTGCCTTTGCCATCTCACTGACTTGATTGAAATGCTAAACATATTAGCAAAATTGCATAATTATTTCCAACATAGATAATTATGAATAGAGTATAGTTCCCTAACCAATTAAATGACACAATAGTCACAAGACTAAGAAAATCAATCAAGTCATTTAAAAGGAACAATATGGTCATCAAACACAATAAGTGTACACTTAAAATCAGCATAAAGCTAAGATTTGATTGTATGATTATTGCTCTCAGAAAGCTAGTTGCACAAGGTTTAACCTTGGCCATCACAACACTTATGTCCAATGTAATCATCAATTGAATATGACAATTTATAGATTAGGCCTTGAGTTCAATTTACAACTTGCTATTCAAATCAACCAGATTCAAGAAAATTTACTCAACTTAACCTATGCTGGACCACATGAGTAGAGATCAACTAAATACACGGATAACAGAAAGAAGACACTGAAAAGATACAGAACAGCAAGAAGAACTAAATGATAGAGCTACAGGAACAGCAGGTATAACAGATTGAAATAAATTGCTCAAAGTTATAGGAATCATCTAGACAATCTAGAACTCAAGGCTTAATCTATATACCAATTCATATTCAATTTCATTTTCTATGACAATTCATCACTGAGCAGATCAAAGAACCCACCAATCATAGATCACATATTTCAACTAGCACATCACACACACACACACACACACACACACACATATGTATATACAAAGAGACAGTGCACGATATGTTGAAATACTCACAACGACGATGGTACTCAAAACCACCGAGGAGATCAACAGAGAAGGCACGAGGGAGGACCAAATTAACATAATCAAATGTAAATCATTCAGATTTTGAGCTCTATCCAAAGCTTAACTAGAATGACATAACAATCACATGTATAACAATCTCTTGTGATCTTTGTATAGATAGAAACTAGTGATATGAATCTTTTGCATAGATAGAACCCAAGCCCATCTTTGCCCGAGCCTACTTCATCGAGCCCGACACATTGGAGTGTACTATTTGTTTCATGTTGTGAGGATTGGCATGAAGCAAAGGTATACTCAAGTGTGTCGGGATCGATGAAGAAATGCTAAGCAAAGGTTTAATGCTCAACATATTCATTATGAGAACAACTAAAAACAAAGATGAAGCTAAGCAAATAAGATTGCTCAATTGCTCTCGATTGACTAATTGCATAAGACATAGTCTTTGCAATCTCGATCCTCTGTCAAAATCTCTTCACCAATCAATTTTGATAATTACAAAACAGATCTTGAGCTCAAACTACAACTTTCTCATATGTCAAGTTATCTCGAGTAGCGCTTAAACTTTCGGTCAATAGATTACAATTTAACTATCTTAGTGAAATTAAATCACAAAAACAGACATAAAGCATTATGTAAATGTAACATCGATCATATGCCTTCAAGATAATTCACAAATTTATATCAACAATAAGCCTAATTGACATATTGAGAATAGAAATGCAAATATCTCACGTAAGATCAATCGATCACGTAACATACAAGTGTAATCTTAATTCACTATAAGCGAAAGCGAGTAAAGTATAAAGGCTACTAATTATAATCGACCATATAAAGCAATATGATTAAGCTCAAGTCTTTCTAATTATCTATTTGATTTCAGATTTGACTATCATCACAGAGCATCAATGTAACCCATCACAGAGTAAGGGAGGGAGGGATAGAGCGAGTATAGTGGTATACCAGAGGAGGCGCGAGGGAGTGGGAGGAGGCTTGGAGCCGCCGCGAGGAGGAGTTGGTGACAGCGGAGAGGAGGATGGTGATGTGTAGTGGAAGAGGAGGCGATGGGCTGCACCAGAGGAGGAGCGATCTTTCGTCGGGCCGAGTCTGAGCAGGAGGCGGCCGCGTCTGGCCGAGTCGAGGAGGTCAAGACGCCGAGGACGGCAGCGTCGAACGAGCGTCGAGAGCCTAAGGGTGCGGGAGTAGTGAGGCATTTGGAGGGGCGCGCAAGGCCGAGGTCGAGGCGACGCTGTCATACCGGGATTAAGGGGAGTGAACGGGCGAGCCCTAGAGGAGGCGAACGAGCGCGCGAGAGCCTAAGGGGCGTGGGAGAGGAAGTGACGAGTAAGAGCAAAACCCTAGCGGTTCCCTCCATATAAGAAGGCTATCACAGACGTTTCTATTATAGAACCGTCTGTGCTAAGGAATTACAGACGGTTCTATAATAGAACCGTCTGTGATAACCTGATATCCTACCGACAAATCAACAAGTCTCTTTATTTTCCCGCATGTGTCTCTTCGTCTCATGATCTCACGGCTTCGTCTCTTCGTTTTCCAACGTCGCTACAGCTCCCAAATATCCCTTCATCTCCCGCTCCTGCTTTAGTACTTGTTCTATAAATAGATATCCCCTTCTACAATGAATTTCACACAACCTCCTTGATCCCTTTTCTCCACAAACTCCAAATGGCTTCCCCTCTCGTGCCAGCTGTATTGGCTTACCTTGTGCTTCTTTACTCGCACCTCTCTGGTCGCAACCTGACCCATGCTGCGGACAAGCTTTCCGTTCACAATGTCATCCGTTGTAGGCCCTCCGATCTACTAGAGACCCTAGCGGCCATTATCTGTCAACTGGAGCTCCTCCTCAAACGGACTAATGCGAGGGTCCGCGGCATCCAGCGAATAAACCTCATCGTGGAGATCGTCCTATGGAACTACTTGGTCCACACCGAGGATGCGGCCCAAATAGTCGAGGACGGCATCCGAATTGCAGGAGAGCGGGTCGACCTCGTCGAGACGGAGGAGACCAGGGCTGATGGCCTCTGGGCTATATGGGGCTTGGTTGTGGAGTCTGAACGGCTACAAGCGCGAATCGAGCGTGCAAGGTTGCAGGTAGAGGCATTTGATCTAACAGTCACTGATCCCGCCACCATTGAAGCCGACGAGAAGGCTTATGAAGATTTGAAGGCTAAGATAGGATCGCTAATCCTTTTTTTATCGTCTGTGATGTAAAAAGGATATGGTCTTTTTATCGTTTGTTTATTATAAGCGCATAATATTATCATTCCATATTACAATGAAGTCCACATTGACATCAAAATCAGATATGACAATTCCATGTTGACATCAGAATATATAAGAGATTACAAGTCCATAACACAAGGCAAGTCCACATTGACATGTCTCATGTTATGGAATAAATTAATTACAATGGAGTAAATTCTTAATTAAAATATAGCCCTTCATGATGATCAACGCGCATATAGCTAGCTTCCTCACTGGGTTCTTTCTCGAGCCTGATGCCGTCTCCGAAAGGAGGCAACTCGTCAAATTGATTGTATTCTTCCTCGTCCACTACATTCTCAACTCCGACAATCCTCCTTTTTCCCTGAAGAACTACGTGGCGCTTCTTATTTGCCAGGTCGGTTACATAGAAGACTTGAACAACTTGGTTAGCCAGTACGAATGGTTCGTCTTTGTATCCGACACGCTCGAGGTCCACGTAGTGACGCCAGCATTTGTCGACCTTCACCTGTGGGAGATGGACCCAACGGCACCGAAATAGGGGGGGTCTTGAAAAGCACGTAGTCGAGCTCCCATATCTCCTCTATTTGCCCATAGTAGGAGCTCCTCAGCCCATCGTTACTAAATGCATCTATGCGGACACCGCTGTTCTAGACTGTGCTCTTCCTATCCTGAGCTGCCATATAAAATGTGTACCCATTTATGTCGTATCCTTGCCATGTGACAATTGTAAATTGTGGCCCTTGCGCCAACCATAGCAGCGTATCATCACTTGATGACCTCCCAGTGATTTGCACCTTTAACCATTCGTTGAACCGATGGTTGTGCTCTCTCGTGATCCAAACCTCCGACCAGTGTGGATTCTATTGGTGTATAATGTCTTTGTGCTCGTCGATGTACGAAGACACTTGGGTCATGTGTTGCAAGACTGTGAAATGGGCTTGAGCGTACGTATCCAGATCGGGAGTGATTGATTTCCTTCCGATGGTCCCGATACCATCCAGTCTCCCCTCATGACGAGATAGAGGCACACCTATCGGATCCACCTGAGCCATGTAGTCGACGTAGAACTCAATGACCTCTTCCGTTGCATAACCTTCGATGATGCTGCCCTCCGGTAGAGATCGATTCCATACGTAGGACTTGAGAATTCCCATGTACCTCTCGAATGGGTACATATGACGTAGGAACATAGGGCCGCATATCTTTATCTCTTTCACAAGGTGAACAATGAGATGGACCATGATATCGAAAAATGACGGAGGGAAATACATCTCAAGATGACATAGAGTCGTCTCCACCTCGACCTGCAGAGCATCTAGTCCTTGGGGATCGATGACCTTCTGAGCAATTCAGTTGAAGAAATAACACAGCCTCAAGATTGCCACTCGGACCTTGTTCGGCAAGATACTCCTAATTGCAACAAGAAGCATTTGTGTCATCAGCACATGACAATCTTGAGACTTCATACTAATTAATTTCAAATCTTGCATAGAAACAAGTTTCTTAATGTTAGCGGAGTAACCAGACGGGACTTTCACACCATGCAAGCTCTAGCACAGTTCATTTCTCTCGGCCTTGGACAGAGTGTAGCAAGATGGGGGAAGGTACATTCGTCCTGTATCGGTCTCTTTCGGTGCTAGCTCGGTCCTTATGTTCATATCGACCAAGTCACGCCGTGCGTTAACACCATCCTTTGTTTTGCCACTAATGTTCAGTAAGAGACCAATCAAGCTGTCACATACATTCTTCTCCACGTGCATGGTGTCGATGCAGTGGCGAACTTCTAAGTGCTCCCAATAAGGCAAGTTCCAAAAAATTGACCGCTTCTTCCAGATGTTCTTCTCATGGGTTCTTAATTTACGTCCCTTTCCAAGCACAACATCGATATCCTTAACCATATCATAGATCTCTTTCCCTCTAAAAGCCCTTGAGCCGAACCGCCCTCCTTATTTCATCGAATTGTTTCTTCATCTTGCGGTATGGGTGACTCTTGGGAAGGAACCTACGGTGACGATATATACGCTTTCTTGCGAGTTGTTGACCATACACTCTTCGTAGCATCTAAGCAAAGGCAGACATGCTTTGGCTCCTTTTGTACTTGAAGTTGAACGAAAGTTACCAAGGGCGGAAAATCATTGATGGTGCGAGAACAACATGACGCGTAAAGTGAAGTTCTCTCGCTTATATGCATCCCATACTGCACCCTTCGCTCCACAAAGTGTCACAAGATCTTCCAAAGAATGATGCTAGGTACACATCAATATCATTCCCAAGTTGCTTCGGCCCTTGGATAAGTAGTGACATCAAAATGTACTTTCGCTTCATACATAGCCAAGGAGGAAGGTTGTACATGCATAGATTCACGGGCTAGGTGCTATGTCGGCTGCTCATGTTACCGAAAGGATTCATTCCATCTGTACTCAACCCTAACCTTATGTTGCTCGGTTCTGCACCGAACTCTTTGAAGCTCCGATCGAAGTTTCTCCACTGGGCAGAATCAGCAGGGTGTCTTAGCTTTCCATCTTTCTTACGCTCCTCCAAGTGCCAACGCATCAATCTTGCCTCCTTTGGGTTCGCAAATAAACGCTTCAAACGTGGGATCATAGACAGATACCACAACATCTTAGTAGTAGGTCCTTGCTTCACCTTAGCAGTATTCTGACGCTTGTATCGGGATGCTTTGCATACGGGACATACATGCATGTCTGCATACTCTTTACGGTAGAGGATACAATCGTTCGGACATGCATGTATTCTTTCTACTTTCATTCCCAATGGACAAAGAACCTTCTTTGCTTGGTAGGTAGTCTTTGGGCAACACGCTTCCCTCGTATGATGTCCGCTAGGAGACCTAACAACGCCGTGAAACTCTTATCGGACCAACCATTGCTTGCTTTTAATTTAAGCAGTTCAATCACGGTTGACAACCTTGTGTATTCTGGCTTGAAGCCAGGGAACAAAGGTCTCACCGAGTCCTCCCTTAAGCCTTCGAATTTACAAAACTCTCTCACTGTAGTTCTCTTCTGCATCACGTAGCATCTGATCCAAATTGTCATCATGCGACCTATCCTCATCAAAAGCACAGTCCACATCCGGCATATCGTTGACTTCCTCGACGATGTCGTCATTATTAACTTTCGGTATAATATGCTCTTTACCGTGACTGGTCCAACATGTATACCCTTTTTGAAACCCTTCAATCAAGTGCGCCGATCCGCACCGAAGTTGTTAAACATCTTCAGATTACCGCAATCAATGCATGGACAGTACATAAAATTTATCCCCTTCTTCAACATATCCTACTTGACGGCTCTTCTAAAAGCAACCACGCCATTAATGTACTCTTGACCACACGATTCACACCGTACATCCAGTTTCGGTCCATCTACGCTACACATGTAACAAATTAGTGTCAAATTAGATTAATAAACCGCAAGTACGTACTCTTCCTATTTACCAAACATACTTAAATTGATTAGCGATTAATTTATAGCAAACATAAATAGTTATAGATCGTTATCCTCGAAGCTCACAAAGAAAATACAATTCCTCTCCTTTCCTTCTCCTCTCTAAGGTGGCGCAATGGGGGTGGAGGCACAAAGTCTTGAGTGGCGCAATGGGGGAGGAGGCAGCGGGGTGGAGGAGGCGCTAGGGGTAGGGGGTCCAACCTTCTCCTCTCTAAGCTGGCACAACGGGGGAGGAACCGCAGGTTGGAGGAGCTAGGGCAGGAAAGTGGCGCATGGGGGAGGAGGAGTAGATCTAAGTGGAGCCAGCGGCAGAGTTGCGACAGAGGCAGCGGCAGGGTTGCTCCAGAGGCAGGGTTTTTCTAGAGCGACAGAGGCAGTGGCAGTGCGGCAGAAGTTGTGTCGGGCCTCCAGAGCGGTAGTGCGATAGAGGCAACGGCAGCGGTCTGGCGGTTGTGTCGGGCCTCGAGCGATAGTGCAGAGGCGAAGGCGCGGCGATCATGCAGGATGTGTCGGGTGCAATTTATATAATGCCAGAATATCACAGACGGTTTCTAATTAGAACTGTCTATGATAACCGATTATCACAGACGGTTCTCATTAAGAACCGTCTGTGTATAATCCAGCTAATCATAAATGGTTCTCATTAGGAACCATCTGTGATAATTCATAGACGGTTCCTAATGAGAACCGTCTATGATTAGCTAGATTATCACAGACGGTTCTTATTAGAAACCATCTGTGAATTATCATAGACGGTTCTCATTAGAAACCGTCTATGAATTATCACAGATGGTTCTATTCACAAACCGTCTGTGATAATGACTTTCACAGACGGTTTGTAAGCTAAACTATGCTCGTGATAGGCCGGCACGAGAAATGTTTTGTCTGAAGCCCCAACACGATGGTTCCATTTTAAAATGCGTGATGAGGCGTCTACTATTGTCTGTTTTGTAGTAGTGCCAATTGATCCTGGCTGTTGATTTTGAATCCAATGGCGTGCGCGCTTTGGTTTAAACCAAATTGAGATGGCGCGGTTGGATTGAATATGGATGATGTAGATCACATGGGACGTTCGGATGGTCCGAACGGCCCAATAGATCTAGATGGTCCATTAGGAAATCTACGGTGGAGATTGTGTTGTTTATTCAGATGGTCCGAACAGCCCAACGCATCTCGTTCGTTCGCTTAGAGATCGGACGGCTCACGTTCGCTAGAGGTTGGGACTGAGCCCTAACGTGACTGAGCCAGTCCAACAGCACAGGGTTGGACTAAACCAATGTGGTTCGAGTCGCTACAGTGCCAAAAGTCTAGGGTTGGGTCTAAAGTTGACCAGACCCAAGAATTGAAATTCCAAAGTTTGACCGGAGGTTTAAAAATACCAAATAAATTTATAAAAATACGAAAATTTTCAGAGAAGCTATTGGGATAATATATGTCCCAGATAAATTTTGAAAACCACTATTCTTGTTTTAAAATACTTAATTAAATACTTTGACCGAAGATGTTTAAATAGAGAACAAAGATTTTTCAAAAGGTCAAAATAATCTCTAAAAATTTGATAAAAATATTTTTATTCAAGATAATTTATCTAGTGTTTGATAAAAATACTTCCTCGGACTCAATACAAGCATTGACTTGCATTTTCTTTTGAAGCTTCAAAACAAGTCTCAAGTTTGGGTTGAAATGGAAGTTTTTAAATTGTAACAAGATGCTCATGTTTTAAAAATGACTAGAAATGCTATGAAAAATATTTTATTACTATTCATTAAAACTGAGATTGTTACAAACCTCCCCCCTTAAGAGAATCTCGTCCCGAGATTCCAGGTAGTTCAGTAGTTGGAATAGAATGAAGCTGAACATATGTTTTCTAGAAACACAACTTCTATTGTTTTTATTTCCTTCAAAGATAGAAAGACAGATAACAACATTTGTTGTTTTGATTTCTTTCAAAGATAGAAAAGAAATATTACAACATTTGTTGTTTTAATTTTCTTCGAAGCTATAAAGAACAACATGGTGTTGTTATTACATCTTCTTTTACATTGCTTTGTTTAACCTTGCCTTCCTTGATTTGAAAGCACTTCAATCATGGAAAAGATGGGGGTGCTAAATCCTCATCAGATCTTCACGCTCCCAAGTGGCCTCCTGTTCCGTGTGATTGCTCAACTGGATTTTCAAGAACTTGACGTTTCGGTTTCTTATCCTGCATTCCATTTCATCGAGGATACGCATCGGTTGTTCTTGGTAGGAAAGATCTGGTTGGAGGTCAAGACTCTCATAGGCAGTTGCTTCGGTAGGAACACGAAGGCATTTCTTCAATTGGGAGATATGAAAAGTATCATGCACTACTGAAAGAGAGTTTGGTAATTCTAGTTGATAAGCCACAGCTCCTCGTTTTGTAAGGATTCGGAAAGGTCTGATATAATGAGGTGCCAGCTTTCCTTTCACCTGAAATCGACGAGTGCCCTTCATCGGTGACACTTTAAGATAGACATGGTCATCTACCTCATAGCTTAACTCACGACGACGATGGTCAGCATAGGTCTTCTGTCGAGACTGTGCAGTGTGCAAACGGTTTCGAATCAGACAAACTTGCTCTTCGGCTTCCACCACCAAGTCTGGACCATAGAATGGTCTTTCTCCAGACTCGGACCAGTTCAACAGAATCCTACAAGCTCTTCCATACAATGCTTCAAAAGGTGACATTTGAATGCTTGCTTGGTAGCTGTTGTTGTAGGAAAGCTCCACTTACGGTAAGCACTTCTCCCAGTTCTTGCTATATGGCAGCACACAGGCTCTAAGAAGGTCTTCCATTACTTGATTCACCCTCTCAGTTTGACCGCTGGTTTGAGGATGATAGGCAGTCTGAAAGAGAGTTCAGTCCCCATTGCATGATGAAGACAACTCTAGAAGTAGGAAGTGAACTGAGGGCCACGATCAGAGACAATGACCTTTGGTGCACCATGGAGACAAACAATTCTGGAAATATAGAACTCCGCTAACTGTCGGCCAGTGAAGGTGGTTTTGACTGGAATAAAATGAGCAACCTTGATCAGATGATCAATGATCACCTAAATGGAATCGAATCCACTTTGAGTCCTTGGAAGGCCGGTAACAAAATTCATGACGATTTCCTCCCATTTTCATTAGGGAATAGGCAGAGGTTGAAGGGTACCAGCTGGCTTCAAGTGTTCGACTTTGACCCTTTGGCAAATGTCACATTCGGCAATATACTGTGCAATTTGCCTTTTCATTTTGCTCCACTAGAATGTCTTCTTCAAATCCTGGTACATCTTGGTACTCCCAGGATGTATAGAAAACTTGGAGTTGTGAGATTCTTTAAGAATTAGCTCTCAACTGGGGATCTGAGGGTACCACTAAATGGTTGCCGTACCGAATGATACCTCGGACATCTTCAGAAAATTCCTTGGCTTTAGCCGCCTTCAAATTTTCCCTGATTTCGACTACCTCAGCATCAGTTTTCTGAGCCTCAAGGATCTGATCCTCAAGTGTGGATGTTACTTCTAAGGCAGCGAGAAATCCTTCTTCAACCATCTCAAGACTTAGGCTCTGGAATTCCGCACACAAACCTTTAGCAAGAAGTGTTACCGACAAGCAGTTGCACTGTGACTTTCTGCTCAAAGGGTCGGCCACTACATTGGCTTTGCCTGGGTGATAATGAACTCCCATATCATAGTCCTTGATCAGTTCAAGCCATCTCCTTTGTCGCATATTCAGATCAGCTTGAGTGAATATGTACTTTATGCTCTTATGATTAGTATAGATCTCGCAACGGTTACCGATGAGGTAATGTCGCCAAATCTTCAAAGCATGAACTACGGTTGCCAATTCTAAGTCATGAGTAGGATAATTTACTTCATGAGGTCTCAGTTGCCTGGATGCATATGCCACAACTTTGCCCTCTTGTATGAGAACACACCCAAGTCCATGGCGAGATGCATCACAATAGATATCAAAGCTCTTGTGAATATCTGACAGAGTGAGAACTGGAGCTTTGGTCAGGAGTTCTCTCAAAAGCTGAAAACTTTCTTCACACTCGGCTGACCATTCGAACTTTTTCTCCTTCTTCAAAAGCTGAGTCAAAGGTCTTGCAATTTTAGAGAAATTTTCGATGAATCTACAGTAATAACCCGCAAGTCTAAGAAAACTTTGGATGCCAGAAATATTTTTGGGCTGACCCTAGTCTAGTACATCTTGTACCTTACTTAGATCAACAGTGATTCCACCTTCGGATAACACATGTCCCAAAAAGTGGACTTTCTTGAGCCAGAACTCACACTTGCTGAATTTTGCATACAACTGATGCTTACGAAGTGTTTCCAACACAAGCCTCAAATGATGCTCATGCTCTTCATTAGACTTGGAGTAAATGAGAATGTCGTCGATGAACACGACAACAAATTTGTCCAAATAAACCATGAATACCGAATTCATGAGATTCATGAAGTATACTTGAGTATTTATCAGACCAAAGGACATGATAGTATACTCGTATAAACCGTAGCGAGTAGAGAATGCTATCTTAGGAATGTCCTCAGTCCGGACTTTGATCTGATGATAACCTGACCGCAGATCAATCTTGGAAAAGACTCGGGCTCCAGTCAATTGGTCAAAAAGATCATCAATACGAGGAAGAGGATACTTATTTTCGATAGTGACTTCATTTAACAGACGGTAGTCCACACACATCTACAAAGTCTTGTCCTTCTTCTTGACAAAGATGGCCGGGCATCCCCAAGGTGAGGAGCTCGATCGGATAAATCCCATATCAAGCAATTCCCCAAGCTGTTTCTTCAATTCGACCAGCTCATTGGGAGGCATCCGATAAGGTCTTCGATATCGAGCAAGACGAGTACTAGCTCGACATTTAACTCCACTTCACGATTCGGGGGCATGCCTGGAAGATCTTCAGGAAAGACATACGGATACTCACAAACTACTAGTACCATCTCCAAAGTAGGTGTGGTATCAGCTTTTAGAGCACAAAGAAGAGATTCGGCTGTCTTGGAATGAAAAATAGCTTGAGTATCATTTTCATTTGTCACAGAAATAGATCGTTGAGCACAATTTATTTGCCCTTGATGCTTGGATAGCCAGTCCATTCCCAAGATAACATCCAATCCTTTAGAATCTATCACAATCAGATTTGCCAAAAATTTGATCCCAAGGATCTCTATGTTAACACCACAACAAATCTGATCAGTTTTAAAAACCGAACCAGGTGATTGAATAACAAAGGGTGGCTAGAGTGTATGCATGTCTAACTGATGTTGAACAGCAAACTGACTCCTAAAAAAAGAATGGGATGCTCCAAAATCAAATAAAATAGTAGCTGGACTGAAATTAACAAGGAGCATACCGAGAACGATATCGGGAGCATCATTCGCCTCTTCTGCAGAAATCTGGTTCACATGACCTCGGGCATGAGCCGGATCAACCTTAACAGGTGGCCTCTAAGGTGGTGTTGGTCATACAGATGCTGGAGGAGGACGAACTGGACGCAGACCACGTTGCCTCGCCAGACAATTGTTGGCATAATGTCCCGGACGACCACAGTGAAAACAGATAACTCCAGGTTTGACATTGTTGACATGCTGAGGCTGATTCCCAGTAGCTCTTGGTTGGCCGGTAGGTGGAGGTGGACGAGTTGCAAATACTGGAGGCCTCAGTGGAGTTGGAGCTGGTGCACGCGGAGGTTGAGGCTGCCACATGCACAGCCTCGGTGAACTGCCACTAGCTACCACCTGTGCAGCTCTCTTCCGCTTTCGTGCCTCATCTAGGGCCTTGCTCTTGCTTTCAAAGATGATGACTTTATTGACCAGATGTTGAAAATTTCTGAAGTCATGAACTGCTAATGACATCTGTAGCTCCTCAGTCAAGCCATTCATGAATTGGTCTCGACAACGAAGGTCCGTCGAAATGTCATCGGGTGCATATTGGGCAAGAAAATTGAATTCATCAAGATATTCGGTCACAGTTTTCTGCCCTTGCTTAAGAGCGAGAAATTCCTGCTGCTTGGTCATAACAACTCCTTCTGGAATGTGAGCTTCACGAAAAGCTTCCTTGAACTCGTCCCAAGTCGGGTCGTGTCCGGCAGGCTGGATGGCATGGAAATTGTCCCACCAAGCACTAGCTGCTCCATCCAATTGATAACTAGCAAACAACACCTTCTCCCTCTCAGAACATTGAGTGATCAACATCTTCTTCTCAATATTCCTAAGCCAATCTTCGGCTTCCATTCGGTCCTTAGAGTTGGAGAATACCGGCAGGTTGGTGCGCTAAAAATCAGCAAGACCTCCCTGAGCGCAGTGACCTCCTGCATCTCTAGCTGGTGCGGAAGCTGAAGTAGTATTACGCGCAATCTGCTCAAGGATGCGCGTCTGATCCATTTTGTTGTGCTCTATCTGCATGAGCACATCAGCCATGGTGGGCGATTTGAGGAAGCTATTCTCATGTCGACCACCTTGTCGACCACGCATTTACTAGACGGTTCTGCCTGGTCTCCCTGAGGGTAAATATCAGTGACAGAAGCAAAACGGGATCGCAGGGGTGAGGATCCCTCTTCTTGTTGTGCTCACGAGCGAGTAGTAGGTCCTGTCATTCTGTTGCCATACAACTATCAGCAACACAACAAGATCACACTCGAACAAGCACAAACAAAAAGTCTGGATAGAAAAAGGGAAGTACTAAACTTAACATGCATGATGATATGAAGTGCACCAGAATTAACACCAAGGAACACAAGATCCATTAAATAGCAATAGCAAGTTTCGGTACAGTGCAACCATATATGTCTGTAGACAACATGGCTATGGTCCGAAACAAAGTCTTACAACATAGCAACATAATAATACAAAAGCTATCCTATTACATTTATTTAAAGGACAGCTACAAATGGTCTACAACTCTATGCCGCAAGCCCTCACAACCAAGGTCTAAGCAAAGTCATCCCGGTTGAAGTTCACTGGAAACTCATCTAAAAGATGGGCTTCAGGTGATCTGGTGTCTATGGGATTCAACGGACTGATGAGACGCCTCGGAGAACCTAGCAAAAGAGGGGTGCCGGCCACTGAGTGCGAGAAAAGCCTGCCAACACCTGAGCTTGGCGATGTTGTCCATAGACAGGTACAAGCCCTGCCACTTCTAGAAGTCGATGATTTGGTGGTGCAGAAGCAGCTGTGGAGGTCTCACTGTTACCATAAAGCACATTACGAGGAACGCGATTCATGCTAACACCGATTCTAAGGTACTCCTGAGCTTCTATTAGACTGTGTCGGGTCTCCCACAGCTTGTACACCAGGCAGCGATGGACTTGGTCCATAATGTGAACCAACCTCGCCAACCGGCGCACCTGTGGATCTTTGCCAAACTGAATCCTATCAAACGTGTTCACTTTTGCTCCCGGGCCTCGCTTAGAAAAATGATAGTGAGGTGGTTGAGACAGCTCCATCAATTCATGATGAAGAAGGCTCATCATCCCACTAGCAGCTTCCTAGATAGCCATGGCTTCAGAAGTGGCATGTACTTGGATACAGTAGGGAATGCTACCCTTCACTTGTCTAGCAATAACGTTGATGACAGCCCAGTACTCTTCCATCCTGGGTCCTCGGTCTCCGCAATAGATGGCGTACTCCGGTTGGTAGGTGAAGTTAGACCGCCACATCATGTCCCACAGCAAAGCCGGGTATCCATCTACGTCTTCGGCACGAGTCTCCTTAACCAAAAACCACCCACTCATCTATAGACAAAAGACAAGGTAAGTGAGCAAAATAGTTTATAAATCCAACTGAAAGTTGGGGTAAGAAAGGATACTAAGATGGGTATGAAATAAAAGATATCATACTTAAACTTGTAGAAAATATTTTGTTATCAAAATAATTTCACAGAAGACTTACTAATGCTAACGACCATGCTATTTCTAACCTACAGTTAGTATGGCTCGATACCTGTATTTGTGAGGACCCCAGGTATTGAACATATTCCAAGTTAAATAATTACACCCGAAAGCATAATTTTTGACAAAGAATAAACTCAATGCCAGGTTCCCAGATATATGTCTTACAATAGTTCCCAAGATCAAAGACTATTGTACATATATCCTAAACAACATTGTACCATGTCATACAAGGCATACAGTATACATACATGTCAAAACTTTACAAGCTGGGTTCGGTTCAACATAACAACCAACTAGCAACAAAAATAACAAAAGTTTAGCAGCGGAAACAAAAATATAAACAGCAAAAATTCCAACTAGTTTGCCCATCGCGCTCAAGCAACTGAGTGGAGGATAGAAATAGTGTCACTCGTTAGCGTCGCCCTGATCGGCGCTAACGGGTAGTTTGTACAAATAACTGTCCTCACCTGTGACAAGTGGTTAAAGAACCTTAGTACAAAAGGTACTCGCAAGACTTACACAAAACTACTAAAAGAAAGTGTTTAGTAGCACCTATCCAAAGGAGTAGAATTTATACATGCTTAAGGCTAACAACAGGAAGGTTATAATGGCATTAATTTTGCATAAAGCAATCAGTTTTGAGCCTATACTTACCAAGTTTTACTAAAGCAGTTTAATAAACAGGTTTGGACTTAAAACAGTAAGTAAAAGAGAATTTAATCACAAACAAGAACAAAAATCAAAGTGGCTGTCCACTTTGACCAAATAACATGCATGAATACCCTTCATGCTGAACCAGTAAACCCATGATACAAATAATTTCAAAGTCTATACTGAGTTTTCCATCAAAACAAGCGTTGTCCATAACCGCGGACACGGCTATTCGAATAGTTTTAACCTTGTAGGGGTGTACATCTTTACCCACACGACTTAGTCAGCCCGTAAGCCTTCGAATGCTTCCGAATGATGACACACTTCCTTTGGTATGCCGGCGTAAACTAAGATTCGGTATTTTTCAGCAAGTTGACATTATTGAGTTGATTTACCCATGTGCGACTAATCCCACTTAGTACAAACGACGGATAGCGCCTGCTAACCGGGGCACACATGTTGTGTCGAGAAAGTCGATTCAATGAACAGAAATTTAAATTGTGCTCCCCTGTACATATAGAATTGAAATCGGAGCCCTACGGACACACAAACTTTGCAAATGTCCTCACTCCACCAGTTCCTCAACTCAATAACATCAGCCCCTTACTTAACGAAGCAGCGCCCATACACCGCTTGTGGAAGTACGTAAGGTACTCAAATTAACAAGTCAAAGTTCAGTCCTTAATGATCCGGACAATACTACCACATTTCCCAAATCTCGTGCACGAAGGCACCATCACTAGCATCCACTTGTCCAGATCTAAATCAAATTGTTATCAAACATAATTAACTTAACTTTCAGTTTTAACCAAACTGACAAAGAAATCAAAGATAGAAATCACAAAGGTGTTTCCCAGGTCTGAAAAGATAAGCTTGTCAAACACTAACGTGCTCCTGACTTGCAAGGCTAAGCAATAACCTAAGGACCAGAACACATGCACCAGATTTCTATCTTAAGCATAAGTGTATGAATTTGATTAAAGGTAAGCCACAAAGATCGGGATATAACTAACTAGACTCACAAATTAATGATACTTCAAAATAGCATGCACACAATTGTCACTGTAATTTCAAAACACTAAAGTATCAAAATTGGGATCAACATGGTGCAAGAGGATGCTTGCCTTGGTAATAAACCACTTATTCACTCTCAGATTGATCAGCAATATGCTCACTCGCGTCAGTTAATTCAGATCCTAATAGAAAATAGTAGATGAATATCCAAAAACATAATATAGAACAAAATGCTAAAAAGATGCAAGATCAAAGTACTGATATGCAAACTAACAAAATGCTTAAGCTATAACCTATCTTAGCAAAGGTAATAACCCAGATTAACACTTACTAGCTCTAACCTGAATAGGATTAAAGGCTAAAGCTCTGCTACAGTGTTGTCAGTCTGTCCGACAACAATAGAACAGCTAGGATTGAGATCTTTGCCAATTTGAACACACAATGGACAAACTAGTGCTCACTCGAGCTACTAGGGTTCACAAGGGAGCTACCTGAGCTTGGATGGTGGTCGGAGAAGCTCTAAAGCTCGCCGGCGACATGAAAGACCGAAAAGAGACAAGATGATCCAGAAATAGATATGAAATCCTGGACAAAAAGATCACCAGTGAATGGTTGAACTGGCTTTAAAAGGCCTAGGTGAGGGTACTGCTGAAAGGAATTGAGATAAAACTCACCACACTGGAGATGGAGGCGAAGGGGTCGATTTGGCCGAAAACAGGAGATTCTCAAAATTCAACCAACTTGTTTGACCAAAGGTAAAATTAACTGAGGGGTTTTGCTCCCTAGATCCAATGACACGATATGACACGTAAGAGATCTCGCCAAGAAATTACCGAGAATGAGATTAACCCAAAGTCGGCATTGGTCGCGCCTCGATGTTCCAAAAAGCAACCTTGCGCTCCTGATCTGCAAACAACGCCAAGAACTTCCATTAACAGGATGAACAGGCATTGAAAGAGATGAACAAAGGTGTGAAAAAGAGAGGATACGCTGGAGATGAGGAAGGAACTCAGTGCGGCATCAAAATGGCAGAGAACGAAAATGAGGGTTTTTATATCCACTTCGCCGGAGAAGACAAGAAAACTGATGAGTGGCGATAATGGCAACGAAATGGTGCCAAGTGGCATTTGCATGCTGCAACAATCGGGACGCAACACCACCTCGCCATCGTTGAGCTCGGAGCTGGCGAAATGGCGCTGAGGAGGTGAAATGGAGTCATTGACATGTGGGCCAAAACTGTCAGTTCCAGCGAGAAACAACACAACGAACTCAAACAATTGAGGATGGTCTGATCGCAAACGAATGGCTCAGATTGATTGGGATGTTCGGACGGTACGAAGGGCCCAACTCATTTTAACCGTACAATCAAAATCCAATGGCCAAGAAAGAGATGTGTGCCTTTGAGTTTCAAACGAAAACAGCGGCATCGTTGGATCTGATTTTAACAGTGGAGATCAATGGGTTGTTCGGACGGTTCGAACGGCCCAATTGATCCAGACGCTTGATTTTGAATCCAACGGCTCACAATCACGACGCGTTCGGACGGTCTGAACAGCTCAATTGATCCTGGCTGTTGATTTTGAATCCAATGGCGCATGCGCTTTGGTTTAAACCAAATTGAGATGGCGCGGTTGGATTGAATATGGACGATGTAGATCGCATGGGACGTTCAGATGATCCGAACGGCTCAATAGATCTAGATGGTCCATTAGGAAATCTACGGTGGAGATTGCGTGGTTTGTTTAGATGGTCCGAATAGCCCAACACATCTTGTTTGTTCGCTTAGAGATCGGACGGCTCACGTTTGCTAGAGGTTGGGACTGAGCCCTAATGTGACTGAGCCAGTCCAATAGCACAGGGTTGGACTTAACCAATGTGGTTCGAGTCGCTACAGTGCCAAAAGTCTAGGGTTGGGTCTAAAGTTGACCAGACCCAAGAATTGAAATTCAAAAGTTTGATCGGAGGTTTAAAAATACCCAATAAATTTATAAAAATACAAAAAATTTCAAAGAAGCTATTGGGATGATATATGTCCTAGATAAATTTTGAAAACCATTGTTCTCGTTTTAAAATATTTAATTAAATACTTTGACCAAAGAGGTTTAAATAGAGAACAGAGATTTTTCAAAAGGTCAAAATAATCTCTAAAAATTTGATATTTTTTTTATTCAAGATAATTTATCTAGTGTTTGATAAAAATACTTCCCCGGTCTCAATACAAGTATTGACTTGCATTTTGTTTTGAAGCTTCAAAACAAGTCTCAAGTTTGGGTTGAAATGGAAGTTTTTAAATTGTAACAAGATGCTCATGTTTTAAAAATGACCAGAAATGCTATGAAAAGCATTTTATTATTGTTCATTAAAACTGAGGCTGTTACATTCTCCAATTTGTTCAGCAGTCACGTGGGTGAGGCGTGCTGGTCCTCCTCTTCCAGCTCCTCCCGTGACGGTTTGGTTGCCTCTGGGCTGGCTCAAGCGGTTGACTTGTGGTGGTGCTGGGGCAGGTACTCTTGGCAAAGGTGCTGGTGGTGGTGGGGTTCGGATGTCCTCTCAGAGGTAGGGGCATTGACCTTCACGATGCCGATCTTTCCAAGAATGAAAACATGCATTTGCGCCTCTGACGCAATCTTTCGTCAGATGGCTTCCTCCACATTTTGCACATCTCAGTGCTATGGCCATTGGCTGCTGCTGGGCTGTGGGTCTCAGGAATGATGGATTGAAGGTTTTTGGTCTGGGTGGTCCATATCTTTGTGGGGGTTGTTGCTGCATATATGGACGAGGTCTAGGAGTGGGTGGTGGACGGTGGTCTGTTTTGGCCTTCTTCCTTCTTTCCTCGGTCAGGTTGGAGTCTTTATTTTGTAAGATGATGGCCCTATCGACCAAATCCTGGAATTCAGTGATTTTGTGGATGGATAGGAGCATCTTCAGATATGGGTGCATTCATCCAGGAATTTTTCTATTTTCTTTTCTTCAGTGTCTATGTCGGCTGGAGCATAGCAGGAAAGTTCATTGAATTGACTCAGATATTCTATCATTTTCTTCCCCCCTTGGGTTAAGCTTCTAAATTCGCGTTTCTTCAGCTCCATGCTTCCGGTGGGCACATGGGTTTATGTGAAACGCAGTTTGAATTCTGCCCATGTGATTGGTTGTTCGTTGACGCGGTTGCGGTTGTAATTTAGCCACCAGGTAGCCGCGGGTCCGGTTAGTTGATGTGACACATATCATACCTTTTCTGTATCCAAGCACCCTACGGTTTCTAGTTTCTTTTCTAACTCGACCAGCTAGTCACTTGCGTCCAGTGGATCGGCTGCTTTGGCAAACGTGGGAGGGCGAGTTTGGAGAAAATCCCCCAAACTAACCCCGTGTGCTAGCTGAGAGGTGGTAGATGCCATTCGAGTTAACAAAGCTTCCATGAAGCGGTTCTGGTTTTCTTGGGCTTCTTTTTTGGAAGTTTCTAGGAATCAGAGTACATCTGGCATTATTCCTAAGGGATCTGGTGCTTCAGTGGGTGGCGAGTGGCTGGATTCTGGTACCAAGGTAGTTCTGGGTTGGCCTGGTGCTGTCTCCTGAAGATGTACTGATGGATTTTCCGTTGACTGGTCGTGTGGTAAGAGTCCTAGACTCAGTCCTAATCTACGCTCCTTGTTTCCTTGACCGTCCATCCTGTAGGGGTGGTGTTAAGAAATTGGTTGTGTTAGTAACTCGGTTTGTAACATTTTATGAGTCTCTTCTGTTGATTATAGTTATTTCTTGTTTCTCCAGCAGTAACTTATTGTAGGGAAGGAGGTAACATCTTTATCTGGTATAATTTAACCGAGGGTGAGTTGTATTAGTCCATACACATAGTGAGCAAATAACATCAGGAAACAAGGAGATGCAAAAAGATCTAAATCCTACACTACCCTGGATCCACGCCTGTGCACGCCGAGATCCCGTTTCGAGACCGCCCAAACCACGGTTTGGGACCGCTTAGAGCTTGTCACGAGTGTGACCTACACTACCTCGGATCCACGTGCCTGTGCACGCCAAGATCCCGTTCTAGAGACCACCCAAATCACGTGTTTAGGACCGCTCAGGGCTCATTCCTAAATACGCCCAGAACTTTGCTCCTGGGTACGCTAGAGCTACATGCTCGGAGTGCCACGAACCACTCGTTCGAGAAATCTAACATGCAGAAATGGGATAAGTTACATTCTTTTACATCGTCAGCCTTTATCGGTTTTCTTTAAGTATACTTGCTTTACTTTAGAATACTGACGGTTAATTTTTTTTTATAAAGATGAAGAAGGTAAGGAAGGCTATGGGTATGGTTCATACTTATCCAGGAATGGAAAAGCGAGTCCATGTCAGAATTCTACTCCATGCCTCTAGTCCAGGCACTTTATCTATGATCTTACATTGATAAACCATGCTTAGATCTTCGAATAACCTATCCTAGGTTGAGTTGCAAAACTGACGGATTACTAGTGTGAAATAATCAACACGATTCCTACAACAAAGCACGCGTTCCCCCACACTCTCTGTACGGAAAACTAAACCTAGGGATGGTTCTATGTTAGTACTAGTGTCACTCTAAGGAAGATAAGCTTGTTAATATAATACTTTTGAAACTGGAAAAAAATTGATATGGAGACAAGAGTTAATTAGTACTTAGTGCCATAAAGCAAACGGGAAAGCACACTTAGGTTCTTCATAGTTTTTATTTTATTAGCATGGCCCTAACCAATTGCTTTGATATCAGTTGTGACGCCCCGTGTCATTACCCCGAAGGGTAATCACACTTAGGCATATGGATTACTATTCGTCTGCCCGGTAGAACACCGCTCCGACGAATAGTAAGCCTTACCAAAGTCAGCACAACAGAACAATAAGATAGAAACTGTACATCTTTTTTACAGTAGTAGCCACGCAAGGCTATGGTCTTTATTACAAGTAGTATTATACAACTGCCAAAAGGGGCTAAGTCTACTTGCTCGCCTGCTCTGCTCCACCTGCCGCCTATTCGTCCCACTCGCCGAATAGGCTGTCTATCTCGCCCTGGTCCTCGTAGTCAACGCCCTCGCCTCCTACGGCCTCTTCGGTACTTGCGTGCCCTTCGTCCCACTCGGGATAGTTCCCGGCCGGACTAGGATCTAACAAAGGAGAATAATAGTAAGTTTGAATACTAGTGTACTCAGCAAGCATTAATAGCAAAAATGCACTTGATGCCTCATCTCTGTTTGTTAACACATTTTCTAGATCATCTCCTTTTCTGAAAATAAATAACTCGTCAAAAAGTGGCAGATTTTAATATTGAAAAGACTACTTGTCACTTGAAGAGAGGATAGACCCCTAGCGGTTCTCGTAGACTCCAATCCAGGAGACAGGCATGAATTCATGATTTTGTATAGCACTGCGCAGGCTTGTACCATTTTACCCATAGCTACTCTGAACTCTCTTTGAGCTAGGTCCCCTGCATTTCCTTTTATGCGGGTTCGAGTTCAGAATATAGAACATTTTCAAGTTACGTGATTAAGTCTCCATTCATTACTTTCCGTTGGTGTTGATTCCATCACCCACCGAGTTCCAGTAATGTTGGTTGGCCAGTGCTCAGGTCCCAACACTCTATCGTGCGGTAGTATATCACCCTGGGTCCCCCACTTCTAGGTTTCTCCCCATATTTCTTACCCGATGTGGAGAGTATAATTATGTAATAGGTAGCCTTTTGCAAACCGCTAAAACGGAAAAATGGTTGACACTTAATTTAAGGCCCCTGATCTGCCGTGGAGAAATGTGTTCTTGACATCAAGTTGATGGACGGGCCACCGCCGCTTAATAGCATAGATGGATGTGGTGGAAACATGCGCGTATTTTGGGTTTGGTTTGTGGATTCCATCCCTGGAACGCACAACCATTAGGTGCGTCTGTGGGGGTTGGCTTGGTGGTGCGTGAGAGGCGCACGCGGGTGAGTGGGTTTGGCACGTTCGGATGGAGGCACGAGAGTGGTTGTGGGCGAGCTGGAGGTGGCCTATGAGTCAGTTGCACGATCAGCAGGATACATGGGACCGGTTGGTGTGGATATGCCATGCTCGAACGACTCTGAATCAGCTGGATCCTCCATAATGTCATGTAGAGTATATTCCTGAAACGGAAATGTAGACTCATCAAAGTAAAAGTGTCGTGACACGATGATTCGTCGTGTGTCCGGATTGTAACAACGATAGCCTTTGTGATCTGTCGGATAACCAAGGAAGATGCACGCTGTAGATCGCAGAGCAAGCTTATGATCGGCTGTGGCTAATAAGGTGGGGTAGCAAAGACAGCCGAATACACATAGATGAGTGTACTCCGGTGGTGCACCAAAGACAATCTCGTATGGTGTGAGAAGGCGACGTGGTTTGCAAGGCCAACAGTTCAGAAGGTATGTAGCGGTGGCGAGTGCCTCGGCCCAAAACGATGTTGGTACGGTGGCATGGAAGAGTAGGGACCGGACACTATCATTGAACGTGCGAAGAATACGCTCCACCTTGCCATTTTGGGGAGACGTATATGGACACGAGAGACGTAGAATAATGCCTTTGCTAGAGAAGAAAGCACATGAGGCATGATTGTCAAACTCCTTGCCATTTGTCAGTTTGGAAGGAAAGAATTGGACATTTGAATTGTGTGGTCACGTAGGCATGGAAAGAGAGAAGAGTAGGGAGGACCTCGGACTTGCGACGTAGCAGGAATGTCCACACATAGTGACTAAAATCATCTAAGATGACAAGATAGTATTGATTGCCAGAAATGCTTTGCACGGGTGAGGTCCATACATCGTAATGTAACAATTGAAAGGGAAAAGAGGTAAATGTAGTAGATGATTGAAAAGGCAAACATGTATGCTTTCCTAATCGGCAGGCATGACAAGAGTGATTTGCTACCTTATTAAAAGAAAACCCAATTTTTTTTCAAAGTGTAAGCTAGAGATTCCCACCCAAGATGCCCGAGACGCTAATGCCAAAGGTTGATGGTCGATGCGTGAAGACTTTGCAGTGGAGTGGGCAGAAGTGGATAGAGATCACCATGGCTATTACATTGGAGAATCATCGCCCTAGTTCGAAGATCCTTGACAGAAAAACTATGAGGGTCAAATTCCACCGAAACAGAATTATCACGCGTAAATGAACGAACAGAAACAAGATTCTTGATAAGAGTAGGAGAAATAAGAATATTTCGTAGATGTAAAGGAGTAGAAGATGTAGAGATAGAAGTGTGACTAGTGTTAACAATTGGTAGAGTGTCGCCATTGCCGACGACAATGCGTGAGGAAGGATTGAGAGGTTTAATAGTAGAAAGAATGTCAGGGTTCGACGCCATATGGGAGGTGGCGCAGGTGTCCATGAACCATTCGTCCCCGCCATGAGGAGATGACTACAGAGACAGGTGATTCAATGCCGAGATGAGAGGAGCCTGGTCCCACGTGGGTGACGACTGGTACAGAGGAGCGTAGGTCATTTGTGCCATGGGCATGGAAGTAGCCGTGAACGTGTGAGGCGCCGTGGGCACGGTTGGCGCTAGTGGTAGACGTGGCCCAAGTAGGCCCGCACCTGAGGCACACCACTGAGCAGGCCACGCCTGGAACATCCCACTCCAAGGGTGGGCGGGAGGTGGCATCCAAGGTGCGCTCGACTGTGGCACACACGGAGCACTTTCGGAGTTGCCGGTGTTGGAGTCGGCATTGTTGACGAAGTTCTTGATGAGGACATCTCTCCTATGGATGCAACCACTACTCCTCATCTTGAAGTGGTACAGGGAACGATTACTAGAGCACGAGCACGACAATTGAATTATCAGGTGAACTCTTTCCTAGGAGTGAAAACATTCTTAATGGAGCATGTGCTACTGCCTAAAGCGTGTGATCTTATTTTACTTAGGAATCATGGAGAGGAGGAGCCAACTCACCGCAAGGGGGAACAACAAGGACTTCACCTAATTCAGCCACCTCCTCCAATTCAGATGCATTCAAGTCTACTTCATCGGGCCGACGAATTTAGGCTAATTATCCACGGTGCTGTGACACCTTTATTTTGGGCCATGGGCCTTGTATTGCTTGGGCCCAAGGGGAAGGCGCCACCCTAGTTCGGCCTCCCACTTGGCCGTCCACCTCATGGCCGCCGCCCCTTTCCTCCCTCATGTAGGCGCCACATCCCTCTCTTTTCGGTTTAGGTTTTGTTTAGATTGTTTCCACTGTTTGTGAAACTCGTCAATTGCTCTTGTGTTGGCTAGACCAACAGTGTTGATTTACAGAACCTCACCTTTGTGATCTTCATAATATATCTGCAATTCAGATTGCTTTTATCCGTGTTCTTTGCTTGTTCTTCGATTGCTTGCAGGAATTGAACCTCGTGTTCATGTCAACTACATCTTGGCACGGTTGATAACAACTCAGAGTGTGGTTTAGTGATTGCTTGGTGATCCAGTCAATTCAGTTGGTAGCACGAATCATCAAAGTCAACTCCACAAATCGTAGTTATCAAATTCATTGAAAGATCGGGCATAGCACGACTCATCAGTTCTTCTTCTAGGAGTTCTTGCCTTTGGGCTTGGAGGAAGAGCCTTGGGTGGAGGAAGAGCCACCATGGGCAGGCAACTGTGGCACTGACGTGGTGTGGAGCCCTACGGCACCATCGGTGCCCAGCCATGGCAGATTGGCAGTGTGGAAGCCCGACGCGGCCGCCTGCTTGGCAGTCTGGTCAGCATGATGCTCCTCAATGAGGAGGAAGGAGCACACGCGAAGAAATGATGGGAAGGGGACCTACATAGTAAGGATCGGGATTGCATGGTGGAAACTTGGATTGAGACCTAGTAGCATGTTAAGAACCATGGTTTGGTCCGACACTGGCTGCCCGAGGTGACGGAGGCTATCCGCGAGGGTCTTCAAGCGCGAGCAGTATGCTGTGATGGAGAGGTCGCCCTGGTAGAAGCTGTGAAATTCGGAATCAATGTACACGACGCGTGTGAGCTTGCTGTCGTTGAAGAGCTCTTCCAGCGCAATCCAGACAATGTATGCCGTGTCATCCGACCGGAGCACGATGGAGAGGATCTCTGGCGTCACGGTGGGGTAAAGCCAGTTGACAACGGTGAATTCGATCTGAGTCCACTCACAGTCGTCGTGGTTGGGCTCGGTGCCATTGACGTGACACGCAACAGCGAACTTGCCGAAGACGGTGTTGAAGAATATATGCCAGGGCATGTAGTTTGAAGCCTTCAGATCCAGGACTACTGGCACGTGTTGCTTGATGTTGACCATCTGCAGCATGGCCGAGGTGACGGCCAACGCCGCAGGCTAGGGAGCGACAGCGACGGAGGGTGTGCCTCAGACCGATCGAGTTGGAGTGGAGCACGCCAGAGGTGGAGCTGTCAACTGGCAGAGAGGTGTCTGGTGGACTCATGGTAGAGATATAAAAAGGAAGGGGAGGTGGAGGAGAGGGTAGCGGAAGAGGGTGGCTCAAAGTTCTCAGGAACGGTGAGCGTCTGATACCATGTAGAGGAGAGAATTGATGCAACACACTTGACTTGTATTGATCACAGGTATTTATACATGTATACAAGGCACAACAGTGCACTCACATGCACTAAACAAACACATGGTAGAAAAGTGGATCATAACCATACGAGAAGGACGTGGCTTGACTACGTAAACAGTACCATGCAAAGTCATGGGTACGTGTGTGCTAACAGTACTATAGTGATTTTACTGTTTATTACTGTAGTGAGGTACTGTGCACTATTGATCTGGACCATTCATTGACGATCGGACGCCCTAGATGAGCCCTAATGCCCATACATTGTGCACCTCTACCCTAGCATGTTGCTACGACAGAGGATCCGAGTCCGATTTTGGTGGCTTGGCTGGAGGAACCAAGAGGGGAAGAGAGAAACTCATGGCCTCATGGATGGGAGATTGGATGAGAAGAGTGGACGAGGAGGCTCTTGTTTTGGTGCATGCAGATGTGGTGCTGGGCTAGAGTGAGTCTTCGCAGGTCCACATGAACGAGGCATCTGATTTTTCCTTCTCACTCCGAACGTATGCATCGTATCATTGTCCCTTCGATTATGGAAGTTATTTATGTGGATTGGTTTTCTTTGCATAACACACACAAATGTGGAAATTCCGTACACGTGGATGTGCTTTATCTCTTTGTCAATAAAACTACTTGAGGACTTTAAAGCCGACAAATTTGCCACTGTGTACCGTAGGTCACATAACCTAAAGATTTAGGGAACAAAAACTCCATTACACATTAGGGTTGTAGCAATAGTTGGTAATGCCAAGTTGCCAACTATTGGCTTGCCACCTGTTGAGCACTAGCCGAACAATACCCATTGCACAAACATTTCTTCCATACAACAAATCACAACTCAAACATCCATTGTAGCAACAGGCCTCCTATGGTAGGCTTTTACAGAAGAGCGCCAGTGGCCTCGCATGTGATACTAATGCCGATTTGGTGAGGAACTGAGGATGTTTGGTGGTGCAATTCATTAATCGTGCAAGCATCCATGGCAACCTGATGGGGCTGTTGTACATGAGTGGATGCACTCGGCGACTTTGCTCTCGCAGAGGCAGCCTGATTGTCATCTTGTTTTAGTCTGGCAAGCAGAGCGTCTCCCGGTTCGTGAGGAGGGACTTGAGAAAGAGAGGAACATAGCGAAAGACAAGAGGCAGCCATTGTTTTTTATTAGATGATAGTCAATGCTTTCTTAGGTGTCGATCGAACTCACGAAGGTAATCATTACCAAAATCTAAATAAGATTTCTAATACTATTAGTTTTTTTAATACCGGATGACATCTCATTTGTTGTACAATTTGTTGATCTCAATGAAATAGACGTAGGTTCATATACGAAATGTGTCATCCATTAAGTTAGTTGTAAATTGATGCTCGTAGATATGACTTCCTAGATCTTGTCTAAGAGTATTTGGTAAAATTGATTCTCATAGGCATGACTTTATTTATATACAAATTAATATGTTTCCTCCGAAATATAAATAAACTAGGTAGGGTTGCGCGCTACACTGTACCGGATGCATTTTGACACTGTTCAGAAGGCGAGATAGATCTAACAATGTGAAAGCATCTTGACATATCTGGATTAGCTTCACATAAGAGATGAATAGATACAAACAACAATGAAACAAATAAGAAATGTCCAGACCACATTAGCCAACCTGACATATCATTGACAAACATTGGCAAGTTACGCATCCATATGCCTCAAGTGAGATGAGGATGTCAAGCATGGAACAATAGATGTACAGACAATAGTGGAACATCACATAGAATGGGAAGGTAGGAAACATAAGTCTAGATAACAGTTATACCACTGCAGATGTTTTACCCCATCTTCATGAAAAAAAAGAAAGCGGTAAGCATTTAGCACCTCAAGAATCAGAAAACAGTGTATTCAAATCAAACAGCATGTGCAAAGACACCATCACCGGATAGAAGAGTTTTCTTTGTTAGCATATGAACAACATAACTTATAGGAATACCTTCAGAGATTAGGAAAATAGAAAAGTTTGCCTTTATTTTGAAGGAAACATTGGTCCAAATATTTTCATAGTCTTAAATCTTCACAGGAAACAAAAGTTCAAATAACTCCATAATCTCAAACTTTTTGAGGAATACAGGTCATAACTTCTTATTGCCTCAAATAATATGTCGTCGTCTCAAACTTTTCCCGAAAGATTGAATACGAATAATTTCTTTGTAAAAAATCTTTTCCAACAGGAACATACAGCTCCTAGATTAACACATGTTAACCAGACAATTGTAGAGCCTAAAAAAGGGAGAAGCATACAGATACTTAGAATATTGCTACTAGGCGAAGGCTATTGGTGTTGGCACTAAAACTGAAGCATACATATTCTTAGAAATCCATATCAAGCTTTTCAATTAATGGACCAACCATCGATCTCTGTGTTCACTTTCTTATCCTAGAAAGCTCATGGTGTATTCCGTTGCAATCCTGTAAATTAGATATAAAGCATGTAGACTCGAACCACTATAAGAAAACAAGGGAAAAAATGTTTACCATTGTTTCCTCAAATCAAAACAACCATTCAAGTCAACATGATTTATATGACTCTGTTCACTTGCAAATGAGAGGCTATCAACATATTGGAGAGGATAGTGAATGGTACATGAATCATCTAGAAGGCAGCAGACTAAGTGAAAATTCATGTCGAACTCATTCCAATTAGCATCAGTTGGTTCCCTTGATCCATAGATATTTGGCCCCCAAAATCGCATCATGAAAGAAAAAAATGCAATTCAGCGCCAATGGCTTTTAGAAATATAAGACTGAATATAGTTGAGCATCAGTCCGCATAGTTTGGATATAGAATCCTCCGCTATAAACGGAGGGAAACTTGACGCGAGGAGAGGCACGCCACGTCGTCCGATTTCCTCCGACCGTGCGATGCTGACTTGAGCTTAGTTCGGCTGGCCGTCACTCGCCCGTTGCGCTCCAGCGCCCGCCTGCCTCGTCGCCCGTTCAATGGTGGGAGATCTCTGTGCGCCCTTGGATCGTATCGGGCGACGCACTAGCTGGTGTGTTCGTTCGCCTCGACTCATGTGCGCGTTTATTGTTGTGCTACGTGTCCCGTCTTGTAGTAATTAATTTGTGTGCAATTGTATGTGGGTGGCACTCTTCCATTTGCTTTCTTACGATTTGCTAAAAAGGGAGAAGGTAACTTACGGACAGCCTTGCTCAAATTTTTTTTAATAAAAATAAAATTACGTTATGGGAGCTTGCAATTTTATTGAGATCAATATTCACATAAGCTGAACACAGCAATGTTCATCTTCTTTTTTTGGATCATCCGATCCTCTTTGCATCGTTTGTCCGCCGCCCGATTTGTCTCAACGTGCTACCTCCGTGTCTCTGCTTGGCTCACACCACTAGCTCCCTCTCTTTGCTTCCCGTGTACACTTCCCTGCCTTCTTCCTTCACCACTCGGCCTATAGAAGGGAGCATCATGATCGCCTCGTCTTCCTCTTCTTTTTGCCCCAAGCAACATCCCCTACCTCGCCGTCTTCCCTAGGTCCAGCCACGCCAACTTCGTCTTGATCTCCCTGTCCGGTTCACTTCTTGTGATATTGAGCGCGTCACAGCGTGTTCCCGACCAAGTGCTAGCTATCTCCCACCTCAATTTTGAGTATCCCCTTGTCGGACCATGCTGTCGCCTTTGCATCATCGCCTCCACCGCAGGCCGTCGTCACCCCACCACCTCGGTCATGCCCGCACAGCCCTAACCCCACCAACGAGTTCCTCAAGTCGGCGCGCACCCTATGCTCATGCCGTCCCTTGTCAGCCGCCTCCGGAACGCCGTCGACTCAGTAACCGACGCCCAAGCACCTCCATCGGCCCACATTGCCATTGTCACTTCCTAACGCCTCACTCGCCGCTTGGCAACTCATTTTGGCTATTCTTGGCCTCAGACCGCCCTCACGGCTGGCACCCAACAGAGCCACATCCTCTCCTCTATGCTTTGCTCTGTTTTTTCTTCTTTCTTTTTTTCCACCACTTCCAGGTGGGACTCGCTTGTCATGCACATAGACCTTCCTCTCTTTCCATCTCTCCCACTGCCACAGGGGCCCCACAACACATCATTTTCTTTAAATCACTAATTCTGACAAGGAATATTCCTTTTCCTATTATTTCATGTGCCATTCAAACTTCCGGATGTTCGTTCTCCTTCATATGAACTTCGATTTTATCGATTTTTTTCCTAAATTCATAATATCTCTATTGGTACAATTTTTATAATTTTAAGATTTTATTTGATTTTTTGTTATCTATTTTGCCTCGATTCGGGCGTAAATAGAGTCCGACGCCACTGAAGTCAGTTTTGGCCAACCAAACGCAGTGACCCCAGCCTTCGACAAAAGCGAGTCTCCTTTGAATTTTTTTACCTATAATTTTAAGATTATGTTTCTAGTTTTAAAAGTATTATGCATTGCTAATTCACATCACACTGTCCTTGCTATCTTTCCATCTCTCTCACTGCCATATGTGCCCCCACAAATCAACATTTTCTTTTTATCCTTAATTCTGACAAGGAATATTCTCTTGAATATTCCCTCATTTTCCTTTTTCTATCATTTCATGTGCCATTCAAACTTCTGGATGTTCGTTCTCCTTCATACGAACTTCGACTTCGTCGATTCTTATTCCTAAATTCATAATCTCTCTATTGGTACTTATTTTATAATTTTTAGCTCTTATTTCATTTTATGTTATCTATTTTCCTCGATTTGCGCATATATAGAGTCTGACGCCGCCGAAGTCAATTTTGCCCAACCGGACGCAGTTACCTCAACCTTCGACGAAAGCGAGTCTCCTTTGAACATTTTTTAGCTATAATTTTAAGATTATGTTTTCAGTTTTAAAAGTATTATGCTTTGCTAATTCACATAAAAAGCTAAATTCAAAGTGTAGTTTGTTAGTTAAACCTAAAATTTGCTAATGTCGTTCTTGATAATTGTAACCTATATTTTTGTAACCCTAGCATAGTAATTCTTCAATATTTAATACACCATTGTGGAATAGTTAAACACGGTAGATTTGCTTAGACATGCTTTTTGGTCTTGATCAACCATTGGGGGAAAAACATTATTACCCTTTATGCTCTATTTGGAAGATTTATGACATTAGATAATGTCGGTATTTTGAAAATAAAATCAATTGATGAAATTTTCTTCGACTTGGGCGGATGGTAATATCGATCTGGTGCAGCTAGAGCAAGACAACTTGTATTGTGGAAAGTTCCGCCTAGATCATATTAGTGACCGACGCTTGTGACTATCCAAACTGAGCAGTATCGTACAATCACATGTCCTAAATGGGAAAGGCCTTGCCAACCAATTTACCGAGTCCAAGCATTAAGCTTGCAGGTTGTAGTTGGTAGGTGATTTCTTTATTATGGTAACCGTACTTCCATATCTTTAGACGTGCAGAACATATTAGCCGTAATTCCATATTTTGTGCCATGCAGACAATGGTAGAGGACTTCCATGTCTGTCGGGGCTTGTGCCAGGCTATGGTAATTGACGTCTATGTCCGGGCAGGTTATTCCCCACAACAGTGATTTCTGAGTGGATGGTAAACGACATCCATGACTTGGGGTTAAGCTCATCGGGTGAGCTAATGTGATGATTAATTATTGTAAAAGTCTTGTGATAATCACTTAGTCGCACACTTTTGCAAGTATGTTAGTCAGACATTATAAGCTGATTATCTCATGTGAGTCGAGCTGTATAATCTCTGTAGAGTGTTAACGATGTTTCCACTATGTACGCTAGCTACTAATCTGAGACTGGTGCAGAAGTACATAGAGAATTCGAATTCAGAAATCATGTCCTGACATACAATGACCTGATCATCGATCGATTATCGTGTTACCTCTCTATAGTATACCTACTAATGTCATATACTTTGCATTTTGTTACCTTTTGTGTTTTTGAAACAGTGAGCCCTTTTATTGTAGTGCACAATAGTATGCTAGACTACTGTTTTCTACTACACATTACACATAGCGTTGTACATTCTTTCATCTTGAAACGTATCTGAACAGTCTTATAGCTTCTACTTCTGTTCCGTATGGTTGCGTAAACATGTTGTCTTTATACTACAAATTGTTTCTTAAGTAACACAGATATCCTAAAAGTGTGTAGTTATGTTAGCATGTTATCTCTGTACTACAGATTATTTTTTAAGTGACGTAGAGATCCCAGGCCACATATTTGCACCAAAATTAGGTATCAATACATCTCTAACACTGTATTACTCTTTTGTACCTTCATAATGCTCCTGCATACTACCAATTGACTTATCAAAATTTATTCACTGTAATGTTGCCTCGACGCACAAATATATGTAACATGTTACTAGTCCTCCGGTATAAACAAGCGAAACTTCTACGCTCCTTGTCCAGGCCACATCGCCGCGAAATCCCTTTCACGTCAAATCTCGCGCGGCTCTGCCTCTCAGCCCTCCGTTTTTTTTGCTTTGTGTGCCCGCTGCCTTCGCCTTGCCATAATGCCATCTTCTCTCGATTCTTCGGCTACTTTCCCCTCGCTTCCAACTAGAGCTGGGCATTGGGTCGTCTTGCGGCGGCCAGCCCCAGCCCATCGTGCCGGCCGCGATCGTCGTCGCGGCTTCGGCCGGTCATCCCGTCTTGCGTGCGTTGCCGTTGCCCACTTCGCCGGCCAGCCGAGCACGCCCAAAGCCCATCGTGCGGTGTCGCTGCGTGCACCAAGCCCAACCCAAAATAACTATAGACAATGGAGGCGATGGTGGCAAGAAGCGCCATCTTCATTCCTCTCGGAGGAGAGAGCGAGAGAGGAGGAAGGCGTGTGTGAGGAGAGAGCCGAGAGAGGAGGAGAAAGTGCTTGGGAGGAGGAACCGAGGTGAAGGGCTAGGCGGTGTGTGGGATTGGGGATATGGATTAGCGGGGTGGGGGTTAGGGTTGGGCGGTAGTGGGGAAGAACGGATTGGGCCAGCTACTGGCCAGGGAGGGATAGGATTGGGCCAGCCGAGGAGGATTGAAGGATTGGGCTTTTTTCGTTGCGTCTTACCAAGCACACCTAAATGGCCGTCTTGCGTCTTGCGTCTTAATGTGACGGCCGCATTCTTAGGCCAGCTCGGCCCGGCGTTCGTCTTGCCGTCTGCCCGGACGCTGCCGTCGTCTGGTCGTAGATCTTGAGATCCGTCTGCCGTCTTGGCCGTCTTGAACCAAAGCCCAGAAAAGCCCGGCCCAAATCCCAGCTCTACTTCCAACGCCAACAGGCGAGGCCTCCAGCTCCGCTTCGTTGTCCCCCTCCCTCACACCCGCTTCCCCCTCCCTGACGCCTCCCATCGCCGACCCACGCAACCCGCTGCTTCGTCCTCCTCCTCGGCATCTCGGCTCCCATTTTTCTTCCTCCTCCCCGACATCTCAGCTCCCCTTTTTCTTCCTCCTCCCCGACAGTTTGGTTCCCCTTCTCCTTCTTTATCGCCCTCCCCAACGGCTACTTCCTATGCGCCTCCATCTCCTCCCTTGCCCTCCCCAGCCCCGGCCCTAGCCCCGCCCCTAGCCCCGGCCCTAGCCCCGCCCCTATCCCCTCCATGTTATTTTTAGAGGATGGGGCAGTGCACATGCTTCAGGGCGGAGCAATAGCGGCGGGCGAAGGCCGATCGCCTTGAGGCGCAGGACGCCCGTGACAGGGCCGCCGGGGCTGCGCAAATGAGATAATCGCCTTTTCTCCCTCTCTCTTCTCTTCTCCAAGCTCAAAATGGCGATTCTAATTGGTTCGTTCGGATTCCTAAGACGTTGTTGTGGTCCAGGCTAGTTAGGTAGGTCTCTCGTTCTTGATTAGTAGGAGCAAAGAATTCGGCCGTTCAAGGCGGGTTCTTGTCCATGCTCCGTATCGCCCCTTTTTCTTGGGATGCCCTGTTCGTGGTCGGATTGGGTTGGGGGTTTATTGGATTGGATTGGTTTGAGCCGGCGAGGGTTTACCAGGTTGAATTGGGGATGGAGCTCGATCCGATTGGTTTTCCTGGGACCAGCTCATGGGATTGGACTGAATTGCTCCTCACTTCTTGAATCGAATCACTCTGTTCGAGAGATTTCTTGATCCGAAGCAGTTTGCTTTCTTGGCAATGCCGTGTTGTACTGTACTGCAAAGCTGTTGTCCATGGCTGTTCCTACTGAAAATTGCTTCTTGGTTAGAGCCGATGCTCCTGCAGGCGAAGCAAGCTTTTCGTTTTGTTCGTTCGTTCGTTCCTGCTCCAGTATCCTTGAGATTTGTATGTCTGTTCCAATTCCAACATGCTCGGATTTTTTTATCCATTCTGCCGATTGTTTCTTTGGCTCTTTAGTTATGGTTCATCACTTCCTTTAGTAGAAATGGTCTCTTCATTACAACTGGTACTTGTTAGATTGGTTGTGTTGGATGCTTGAACTACTTTCAAAGGATATGTTTCTGGTTCTGGTTCTTGATTCAAGTGCCATTAGTTCACTGAATTAGGTTTAGTAGAACTATATGGCAATATAAAGATTCTAGCTTTTATATGCGAAGAAAATTCAAAATGCATCGATCAAGGTTAGATGTTCAAGTATTTTTTTTCCTAAAAAAAACTGTTTGGCTTTCACATGGTAGAATATGCTCATTTGTGTTGGTCAACGATTGGTTGTTGATTCATTGTTTTTTTTGTTGACAAATTGAATTAAATTAGTTTTAGAGGATGTTCTTGGTCAATTAGACTCTTAATTTGTCAACATTTAAATTTGGTAGAATTACTTTAAACAGTATGCAACCACATAATCTTATTTTTATACCTACAATTGGCTTAGGTCGAGATATCATGTAATAAAATAGAATTGCACTCAAATTACTAATTTCATAGGATTCAATGGAACTGGATGTTGCTAGACTGTTTCAGGCATATTATTGATTTATATTTTACAACAGCTTTAAAAGCTCGAGACATGTTATGTTTTTGGGACCAGTTCTTGATTGAATAACCTGTTAGGGCCAGCCTGAACTGTGTCATTGTACAATTTAAATTACCTTGTTTTCTTGCAATTGTTGTGGCATAGCAGCAGCAGCACATAGCAGCATCTAGTGGGAAATTAGTACGTAGTTGTCGACGGTGCAGGATGCCAGGAAGTTGAATCCGATCAGAACAGGACGGAGTTCGTCCAGCAGGGACGGAGCTTCTGCTCGGCGAACGTGGGCCGTGGCCCCCCCAGCGTTTTACGGGAAAAAATTTCAACAGCAGACATGTAATACACTATGCAGTATGAGGGGGAGGGCGCTGGAACTCTTGGGCCCTTCCGCCCTTGCCCCTTGGCCCACATGGCCTCATCAGTCTTCATCTCATGGAAAGCATCAAAGCAGGAGGCATGTTATATTGTTATTGCTGCATACATGTAGCGTACTGCGTACGCTAGTTGTTGATGCCTTTTGGCCTTCGACCTTCAGCTTCAGGCTTCAGCCCCTTGCGGCCTTGCGAGTTGCGAGGAGGCCGGAGGCGCCTAGGCGGCGGCTGGCTGCGAGCGCGACGCCGTGACGAGTCGACGAGCTTGACTGCTTGAGGGCCAGCGGAGCACCACTGCGCCAGCCGCCAGGAACAGGAAGGGCGGCCCGCGGCCGGCTGCCGGGCGCAGCGCGGGCGTGGTCGTCGCACGGGCCACGGGGAGCAGCCAAGCACAAGCAGGAGCCAGGAGCTGGACCAGGGCAATTGATAATTTGGTATTTTCTTTGATTTTTTAGTATCTTTACTCTTGAGTCTTGATTCTTAAAGACTTGAAATTGTACCATGTGGTAGTATTATGAGTTATGATTTGGCACTTGAATATTTTTGAATTTGCTTTGCCTTTGATCTTTGGCCCCCCGTACAATTGTGCTCAAGCTCCGTCACTGTCGTCCAGTATTAGGATTAGGCTGTAGATAAGTGGCCAACCAATAAATTAGAGTCCAAGGATGCACCTCTTACACTGATGTTACGCTGTTCATGTTTGCTAACAGGAGGAGGCTAAGAGTGTCTAGACAGATGTTATGATAGTCCTCTTAAACTATATTAGTGCGTTGTTTACTGCTATCTCGAGTTTCAATGGTTGTGTTATCCTATTATGTTGTAAAGTGTCGCAGCAGTTTTTTTAAAGGAGGATAAGAGAAATTTGATATTATTAGTTGATGTCATTATGTGTTATTTGCTACCTTTGGCTTTGGAAAAAGTTTTCGGCTTTGGAGGTTCTTGACAAGTCCCAGGCGGAGGAGATCAAGAGATCATTAAAGAATTCTTCTTTCTAGTTATCTTAGATGTATCCATCATGCATTCCTAAAACACGTAATCTCATACATTCTCAGCGCGCCAAGGCATGGGCCGGGCTACTAGTGAGAATATAACACACGTCTGACTCCGAAAGGTCAGTTAAATCCGCTGAATCAGTGTTTGAGCATGTTACCAGCAGTAATAATTTGTTTTGTCGGCTTGTTCTGGTTTCTTCAGCTTTACAGTAGCCTACGAGAAATAGCCGCATATCCTTTTTGTTGTGTAGTGTTAATTTCTATTCTCGTCATAACTATTGCTATCAACAAATACTGTTCTTATCTCGCATGGTATAAGCTTCTAAGTGACCATAGAAAAGCATTTGGCAAGAACATTCAAATCCACCGAAATCTGATAAATGCTAGCCAGCAACTAATCTCAATTATAGACAGTACATAGTACACGGAACGAAATTTTGTATCAAAAGTAGCCCAGAGTTCAATCTTATTTGAATTGACAAGCAGAAATTTTTTTTTCATACACTGGCGGACCGAAGATTAAAATTTAGATAGGGCGAAATAAAGTAATACTATTATTCGATAACAAAGCAAATCATATATAATACGTGTTGCAATCACTTTTAATAGAGCATATGATACTAAATGGATCTTAAAACTAGAATCCGCATTATGGGAACATACAAAGACAGAACAAATATAGAAAATGTACTTCATCAATGAAGTTTACAGAACAATTTGCCACCAAAATACCAAATTATTAAATTACTAGTAACAATCTGTCAAAAGTAGATGGATGGTGAGTATTCAGATTAATCCATCATAAATCATAAAAAATTATTGAACATAACAAAAAGAAAGACATGCCATTAAAGTACTAATTACGTCTATGAGGCCGAGGCAATTTCATTCTCTGAGATTTCATGGCTTGAAATTGTTTTTTAATTTTATCATGATCAAATCCTTTAAATATCTCCCGCTCGATGTAACACACCATCAAGTCATTGAGCCACTCATCGGATAGTCTATTGCGCAAACCGGTCTTAATAATATTCATAGCCGAAAAGACTCTTTCAACAGATGTTGTTGCCACCGGTAGGAGCAATGCTAACTCAATGAGGCAGTAGACCAATGGAAAAACAATATGTCTTTCTGTTTCAATCATCTTGATGGCCAAACTTGCAAAATCATGACAAATAATGAAATCATCAATTCTTCGGACATAAAGAATGAAGGTTTCAAGTTGATCCTTTATAGTTGCACGATCAGCAATGGAAAAATCCGTATCATAGATCTCCGCAAGTCGAGCAATCTTATCCACATCAAACTTAGAGAATGAGTCTCTTGGATCAAGATAAGAAAAACAAATAAGCAACTCCGAAGATACCTCATTGAAGCGATGATCCATCTCTGTATTAATAGCATCAACAACAGCAAAGAAAGTATCAACACGATAATGGTGGTCTTGAGTGACCGTGACCCCATCTAGCCTTGATCGGCCCTATCTTGGTATCGCTTCATCCAAATTCGGTACTGGAATCTTGTTTGCATCACAAAATAATTTGACTTCTGCAAATAGAGGCTCTCAACCATGGTTTCTCAAGCTGATCAAACATGCTTTCACATCAACAAGCAATGATATGGCCTGAACAATATTTTGATCCTTCCTTTGCAACACAAGAGATAACTCATTTGTAATGCGAAATACTTTCAACATCATCTTCATAATGAACACAAAGCTAAAACTCTCCATATGCTACATCAATCCTGCCGCTGGACCTCGTTGACGCCCATCTTCATGCACAAATTTCAGCACCTCCACCACTGCCTCCCACATGACTCAATGCGAACTAAAGTTGTGTAATGAGAGCTCCATCTAGTATCTCCAGGTTTGGCTAAGACAGTGTCTTGATGCTTCCCTCTTCCTGTAAAGATCTCACCACTCTTCAACCTATCCAAAATATTCTTACGATGCTTCTCAGTCAATACATCCCTTCTCTTGCAAGACGCACTACTTGTGCATCTTCAACATTGACAGCTTCAATCGGTTGTACTTGCTCTTATGTAGCTACCACAATATTCCCGCTTGCACCAGTTCTTGGGGTCGACCCACTCGACGACGCAATGGTAAAATAGCTCTTCAAATCTAGCAAATTCACCACACGATGACACTGTCAAATTCACAAATCATCATTTATACATTTATAATTTATAAATTATAATCACTGTGAGTATCACACATGACACATCACAAATTCATAGTATTCATCATTCAGGCATTCATAATCCAATTCTTACCTTTTTCTTTAGACTTAGGAGGAGCCATCTTCAATTTCTATTTTCTCAAATTCACAAGCTCACCTCCTCACTCACGGCTCTCTATTTTCTCAAATCTCAAATTCACATTCAATTCACTAGCTCTGGCGGCTCACCTCCTCACTCCTGACTTCTCGCCTCCTCGACCTCCTCCCTCCTGCCTTCTTGCCCCACCGGCCGGCTAGCTCGTGCCTTCCTGGTGGTGGCTCTGCTCCTCCCGACTAGCGGCTTTGGCTGCGCGCTCCTCCTCACTTTGGCCTTGCCTCAGGCTCCTCGGTCCTCCCGATGGCGGCGGCTGGCGCAGCCTCCTCCCTGGCGCCGCCTCCGGCTGGGCCAAGGCGCCTCCCGGCGATCCGTGGCTCCTCAGATCATGAGTCAGGCTGTCAGGCGCCGTCGGCCGTGGCCACCTACTCGGCTCTGGTGGACCGGCTGGAGCTCCTCCCGTGGTGTGCAGCCGCCCGACTGGGCGCAAGACGCCTCGCTCCTCCCGTGGTGCCAGATCTTGCCACCGCCGCCTAGCCAGGTAGGGTTGGAGATTTTGAGAATTGGAGTTTTTGCAAATTGGGGATTTGGGGGAACCGGGGAGATGTAATGAGAATATGAGATGCAGATGGGCTTAGCTGGGCCAGGCGTGGGCTGTAGGCCTTCCTTTGGGGCTTTGGGCTGTGGCCTCCTCCTCTGGACACAGCCTTCTCCTCTGGACCTCACATTGCAAATGGCTAGGCGCCAGGAGTGGGAGGGCGCCAGGGCCGGCTACCACGGGCGACCGCCTAGCCTTGCCCTATTGCTATTCATACAGATGGCGCTGCGACAAACATTTGCAGGCCATCCATCTATGTCTCGCCCTCACGCTCCTGGTCACCGAGACCGCAACAGCTGTCCAGCGCGACCAAGAATAGCAGAACTTAGGTGGAGTCTCCCATCGGCCCAAAACGCCTCACGCTCGCCTCCCATTGGCCCGCTTCTTGCCACACGACGTGTACCGTACCAAAGTTTTGGGCTTGTATAGCACTATTCATCGTACTAATAACAATTTTGGTCATGTCCCTACGAAAATGCTAAAAATGGCATCCTCCGCTGTGCCCTAGGGGACGGACTTCCCACCTCGTGCCACGTGTGAAATCCGAGCCAATGGGGCACAGATTTGGTCGAGTCCGATCCCAGAGGCACGACAGAGGACACTGCTGTGCCCTAGAGATACGGACAACGCCTCCGTGCCTCCCTGCCACGGAGGTGGCGAGTGACCGCGAAAGCCACTTGAGAGGAGTGAAAAAAATAGATTAAAAAATTATTTCAAACACTATTTGAGATACTAATTGAAATTTTAATAAATATATATTTTTTACTTGATTTTTTATTCTTGTTCTTTTTACCTTGCACTCGTAGCTTCAAATGTATTATAACATGTATTAGAAAAAAAATCATAAATTTTTTTTACATGAAATCACGGCACAATACAGCACACGCATGCCGATGGGTGGACCTACATGAGTGGGCATCATTTGATCAATTTTCTTATCAATAGTCCATAAGGTACTTTCTTCTTCGAGTCGGTTAATGATTCTAGTGAATCAACTGATGCACACTTGTTAGAGGAAAAAATTGATTCCATTGGGAGGGAATATATGGTTCAAATTGTGACAAATAATGAATCTAATTACAAGGCAACTTATGTGTTACCTCATTCGACAAACTGGATGACTGGTTGTTGGTTTCTCGTCTCTGTTCTATCACTTATGTGTTACCTCTATTACCCGACTTCGATACAAATGGAAATATCTATACTTTTGTTCGACGAAAATATGCACCCAATTCATTGTGCAAGTGCAACTTCTCTTGACCAGTGAATGAACAAAACTGTAATAAACAATGCAATCGAAATTGTAGTTTTCGACGATTTCATATACCAAATGTAACAAATATGTGATACGACTGAGCAAAGCATACCAGCATTCAAGCAGCGGGTGTTACATGAAACCAACTTTACAGTAAACTAGTTTCTTCACCACTACAGAATACAAATGGATGCTGACTAGCGTCCCACTGAAGTAATGTGCATCGTGCGACCAGTTACTGGAATATGCAGATAACTTCATGGGTTCTGGGGCTTCTCAAAGCGGTATCATTCGTTAGTTGCCAGTGTCTCTTCATCCACATCAAAAGCTTTCCTTGCTTGCTTGAGCTCTTCATTCATGGAGAGCAGTTCAGTAGCACGGTGCAGTTTACGCATATCCTAGAAAAGAGTGAAAATTTATAAGTTTTAGCGTGCTCTGGTGTGCTGTATTGCAAACAAAGAGACAAATCACATGTGTTGAGAAATGTACCTTACGAATAAGGTACAGAAAATCCTCTGTCAAGAGCTTCCCCCTCTTTGATGCTACGTTCTGAGCCTTGTGCATCTGAGAAAAGGCACATTATGCATCCACTCGATGATGATAACACAAATAGATGTCAAGTATATGGCTATTGTGCATGGTTGTCACGGTGTCACCTAGTGGTGTGGAGGGGACGCCGCGGAGGCTTACCTCGCCTTGGCCATCTAGCCGTCAACGCCCCTCACTATGCCGGCTGCCGGCGATTTGCCCTCCCTCCGACGCCAGGTACTCCCTCCCTCCTTCACTCCCTCTACTTCTTTGTTTCTTGAGTTCTTCTGAAGTGCTGAACTCCCAATATGTCCTCTCCTCCTTGTTTTTCTTGAGTTTTTCTTCCTCTTACCCCCGATTTGTCTTCCTCTTGTTCTCGATTTGTCTTCATCTTCCTTTTACTTCTTTTTCTTTGTTCCTCTCCCGATTTGCTCCTGCCTACTGCTCATCCTTTCTTCTTTGCTCGCCGTATCTCGTCTTGAGGCACTATATGGCGTCATGGCGCCTCTCAGGTGCCGTGGTCGCCAAGTACGCCGTGACAACCATGCTATTGTGTATGTGATTTATCCACCGGCGGAGATGTAAATGTTACATATGTATATAACTTATATTAGCATATTGCGTACCCTGTACATATATTGGTCTTTGGCTTATTGGAATAGATATGGATTCATTCCAACATGGTATCAGAGCCAAAAAAAACCCTAACCCTAGCCCTTCCTCACACGTGACCGCCGCCGCCCCGAGCGCTTCTTCCTCTGCTTCGCGCCCATTCTTCTGTTTCGCGCCGCCGATCGAGCTCCCGGGCTATGTCGTCGTGCCTCGATGTCGTCGCCTCCTGAGAGCCTCAACGCTGCCCCTCAGCACCTCGAGGCTCGGGCCGCCGCCGTCGCACTCGGATCTAACGCTTCGACGCTCAGGCTGCCCCCCTTCCCCCGACGCCGCTACCGCGCCCAGATCTTCCTCCCCACCGTCAGTCAAGCTCCTCCCTCGATGCTCGGCCACCCCGCAGCAGCAGCCGCCGGCTGAGCTACTCCCCCTACCTCCCCGACGCCCTACAGCAGCCACCATTGGTCGAGCTCCTCCCTTCGCCCCCGACGCCCTGACCCACCGCCAACCATTGCTGTCGGCGAGCGCTACATCGGCGAGCGCTATCACCACTGAAGTCGCCGCCTGAGCTCACTTGCTGCTGCCGCTCCTCTGCTCCACCAAGCATGGGTCGCCACATGATGCAGCTGTAGATCTCGTAGCCGCCAGTGCCGCACCTTTCGGCGCTGCCAGTAGCATACCCGCACCACCCAAGCGAGCATGTAAAAACAGGAATAACCATTTAAAAACTCGTAAATATTCAAAACATGACCATGGAAGCTTCAATCAAAACCTTGTTTTCATCCACATAATTTTGTTATCTGTGAACGGGGTCCCCTCTTAGCCCCAAAAACACAAAAGGAAGAAACGCGAGACAAGCTTACCAGGTCAGTGACATATTCTACTACAATGTCCTCCACAAGGGCAACGGTTTCTGGAAGTGGCTGCAAAACCAACGGAACACATATCATTGGCATGATGGAATCCGGAAAATGTACTTTAAAAGGGGCAGCATGTCGTTCTTTCCTTGCATAAAAAATATTTCAACAATCATATATTCGCATTGAAAACTCATGTGTTCCTTGCAGATTATCATCATTCTTGTAAACTGCCACTTATCATCAATTTCATCCTAACTTCTTACACAAACTACACTAATTGCATTCCATAGAGTTCCTCAAAAAAAAAAAAAAAAGGAACCAAAGAGATAATTGGTTAGGAGTCAGCTTACATTTGGATCATCCCCAAATCCATACATCATGTGCTGCACTGCAAGAGCAGCAAAAATAAATACAACATAAGAATTGAATTCGATGAGCAAAAGAAACAGGAAACTAAAATTTCGGAAAAGGGGAACAAAAGGCCGTACGATCTTTCTGGAAGACGCCGCGCTTGCGCTTGAGGGTGGAAGCGGATGCGTCGGCGCCGCCGCCGGAGTGGTGGTGGTGGGAGGAGGACGCCTGGCCCGACGAGGCCGGCGTAGAGGACTTGTACTTAGCCTGCGCCGCCGCCGCCGCCGCGGCGGGCGTCGAGGACTTGGACTTGGCCTGCGCCGCCGCAGCCGGGGCGGGGTGGTGGCCGCTAGGGTTCTGCATCACGGCGACTGCGGGGAAAGCGAGACGAGCAGGGACCGGAGAAGTCGGCCACCTCCGCTTCCCGACGGCAAAGGCGCTCAACGCTCCCCTTCCCCTTTGGTTCAGACTCGGTTTAAGGCTTCCCGTCCACCGCTGCGGTTGATTCCTGCGAATGGAATGGGAATCGCATGAACCGCGTCAGTCCAACTCGCGATTCTGAGCTCTCAGGTGCATGGCGGAGGCGACGGCGAGGGCCGGAGGCAGCGCGGCGGGGGAGAAGACGGGCGAGCGTAACTGCGGTGAGAGGGAGACGTGGGCGAGACTGCGATTCCTCGGGATTTCCTAGCGGGGTCAACTAGGCAACTGACAGTGCAAAAAGTTGAAATTATATAAAACGGAGCTTGACTGCTTACTATTTCATTACTAATTCTACAAAAATACACAATTGCCCTTTCTTTCCTGAATTTTCCTCACTCTCTTCGCTGGCGGCGACGGCTGCTGGCAGGCAAAGGCGTGGTGACCGGAAAAGGGGTGGCAAGTGAAGCTGAGAAGGACCTCATCATCAATGCTAGCGGTGGGTGGCAGCGCGGGGCCAACGATGGATTGCAGCTTCGTGTTGAATGGGCCGGAGCGGCTGGATCTGGTATCTCCCTCGCCTCCAACGGCCACATCCAGCGGACCACAACGTACAACGGCCGGTGGTGGCTTCATGGACGTCGGTGTTGTGGCGGTCATATCCAGAATCTCGCTTGCCTTCGGTAGTTGAATTTGTGCTGGGACCCTGGCATACGACGTTCTTCCTTCCCACGGAAATCTTCCGCCTCATTTTTTTTATGGGCATTAGCATTTTTGTGATGAATTTTTTAGGAAAAGGTCTTTGTACCAAAATGCATGATATTGTAATTTCCTGAAGGAGAAAACCCGAAAATATATAATAAAAAAATGCAGTTTTGAAGTGTATGGTTGCCTTCAAAGGTATGATTGCAGTTTTGAAGTGTTGTTCAACTTCCTGCAATTTCTGGAAGATTAAATCCGAGCATGAACATGAACATGAATGGTGCATCCCGTGGACATGCACGAGAGCAATATCGTCAATTCACCTTCAAAGTGTTATTTTCCACAATTCCACGCGTTCGTAGTGTCATTGGTAGTCTAGTGTGAATTGGATGTTATTTTTCTAAAATCGAGCGAATGGAGTGCTATTTACCTACTTTACCCTTTCCTAGTGGCCTAAAACCCATGTGTTTTACACCGAGAGGAGGCCCTTTGGGGAAATTTGCTTCCAGGACCAAGTTGTAGTACTATTAATCCAAGGGAAAATTCCAATCTTTAATCTAGAACTATGATCTCTATTCGTTTTTCAACCTTCAACTCTTCTCGTTTTTCATCCTTCGACTGTGAAGCCAGCTAGAACGCAACCTTCCAACTATGAAAACCCATGAAAAACAGTTCAAATGACTCCTTGTCCGATACTAGGGTGGTTTCAGAGCTACATAGCGTACACATGAATCTGAGTTGGAATATTTAGCCCTGTCGGCATCCATGTGGTGTTCATCTTCTTCCTCTAGTCTCACAGCTGAGCGTTGCATCCACTAGTGACCATAGTGACCACCGTGCTGCTTCAATCCGCCAGCACCGAGAAGCACTGGATGTCGTACTCTTATCCCTACACACCTCTTTCCCTCCCTCCTTTTCTCCCTGCATGAGAGCAACCTAAGGGAGATCGTGCCATTGCTTCTCCTCGAGCTTCGTCGTATCCGCCGCACTCGATCTCTCTCTTCGACAAGTATCATCTCTCAAAACCACTCGCACTAAAACCTATTCCACATCTCCCTAATTCATCTCCCCTAATCAATTTAATTCCTTTGCTTTCAACCAACAGCAATATATGTTCTTGTTCTTCGGCTGCGCCAAGATTAGCCACGGTCGTGCATCGCCGACGGTGAGACTCCACTCAATTTCTCGGCACGAGAGCTTACCATATTCACGTTATGTATTTTGACGCGGTTATCTCTTCCCTGGCCAGCCCATCGCCACCGCTGCGTGCACCCGGCATCACAAGTGTGTCTCGGCCTGGTACTGTTAGTTCAGGTCTGGCTCGATCAAGATGACCTAGCTCGGGTTGGGTTCATGTCTGGCTCTCGACGCAACGGGTTCGGCTAGACCATGCTTCTTCCTCGCAGCGAGATAGAGATAGAGAGAGAGGATGGAGGCGCTACAGGGATAGAAATAATGTGTGCATGGCGTGTTCCAGGAAGCGGGGGTTCCATTTTAGTGGTCAAGGAGGGCGGAGGAGGTGCTGAGGACGTTGTCGACGATGGCAGCCATGGCGAGGCGGAGGAGCTCGGTGGTGGCAGCCTACGGCGGATGGGGAGGTTGAAGAAGGTGGGATTTGGCTTCAGTGCAGCAAGGCACACTCGTGATGCGGATGGAACGCTGAGAAGTGGTCGGAGATGGCGGATTTTCGGAGACTGAGAAGGAGGCGGTGGTGCAGCTCAACTCCAAAAGTGGTTAGGCGGGTCTTGGCAGGGACAAATGGCACTGTAAGATTCATGGGAGGGTCAGCAAGGTGAGGGTGCTGCTGCTAGTTGCTGTTGCTATTGCTGGTTAATTTGAGAGGGGGCTTGAGCGACGCAACGAGAGGCGGCTTGGTTCTATCGCTCCTTTGGCTTGACACGCACATGAGCGAGGTGGCAGTGCGCTGAGTAGTTGGTCGATGTGGAGTCCATGCACGGAGACAGAGGGGACAGCGGCCACGTCACACGACTTGTGGATTGGCCCGAGGGGGCGTTTTAAACAGTTTTGAGAGTTTGTGGTTGTAAAGTGAACGGTTTTGAAGTTAGATGTTGAAAAAACAAACTATCAGGACCTGTATTTACCGTCCAAAACCCTCTGTGTATACATCATTAGTCACTGAATCAGCAGCTAGTGCACACAGTTATATCATTGAATATCAAACACATATCTTTCAAACGCAAAGCTATCGCATAATATTAAACAATACGTAAATAGACCTTAGGTCTTTTGACTTACACATGGGTCAATCAGGCCAAATACCTTAATATCTACAACAGAAACGAAATCAATAACACAACAGGTGGGACCCTCAGGGTATGCCCACAGGCAATCGACTGGGATTCACGACCTAGTTCTTGGCCTTATCGGTTTTCAGTCTTGTTGAACACGACTAAGCGCCCACAGAGCCTTCTTCTTTTTCACTTACTGAATGATAATATTGAGTGAGTGTGAGCATATAGCCGTACTCCATGAGCCAACACATAATACAGTTATAATATATGCAAGGTTGATCAAATGAATGGCTTGAGGTTCTTTTATTTGCATAAAGCCACTATTTAAATAGATTAAGTAGTAGACAAGTCTTGAGACCTAGCATTTGGACTAAACCAATTTTTAATGAAATTGAGTAGTGTTCTATAATATTAGCAAATGTTCCATCCCCTACTAGCGAAGAACAGTTCCCGAAGGTTCCATCGACTCACGAGTAGATAATAGTTCCATCCACCTATGATATATCATTTTTCAAGGCTGCATCCACTCAGCGATTCCAAGGCCGCATCCACCTGACAATTCCGGGCTGCAACCACCTAAGAATTCTGGGTTGCATCCACCGACGACTCAGGCCGCATCCACCTGACAATTCCAGGCCGCATCCACTCGACAATTCCATCCCACCCACAAATGGTTTTTATAAAACAAAGACTAACAAAGCAAGTTCTCGTGCATCACCCATGACCGTGGGCATGACTATCTGGACAATTTTCACTCTACAAAGGTCGCACAACTTTATCCACAAGAGATGATCATCTTATAATGTCAACACGCTATCGTAGGCATGAGACTAAGAAAATCATCACAAGGACTTTACAATGCTCCACCCCAACGCAGCTCCACCCTCTAAGGTTTCATCCGTCGGGGGACACTATAGCCGAGCCGGAGGCCCCATCTTGCTACATGTGGTTTCCTTGTGCCTTATAGCCACGCCACACTCCGTGTTGTTTACCTGTGGCTATAACCACGCCACATTCTGCCAGATGGTGAAGCTAACACTAAGGCAAAGCAAATTACTTAGCCAAGTCATACCCATTTTAGACTTGTTGTTGCACTGTTAGTGCTCGAGAGGTCATCACAATATTTGATCCTTAATTGACTTAGGTGGTGCTTTCACATTACCAGCTCTCATGCTCTTATCTGCACCTGCCTGACTTACCCTTTGCCCAAGTCTAAAACAGATTTTGAGTTTTTGTTTTGAAAATCCTTTCTAAGTTTAACATACTAGCCAAGCTCCCACCTCAGCTTCCCAAATCTAGTTTCAAAGTTTGAATGATGTCGAGGGAAATTAATGCCCACATGTCAATGTATCTAAGTAAGGCTAAGCATGATACTTAGATACGACTTAATGACTAATTAAGTATACTATTATTCCTAGGGCGAAAAAGGTGGTGTCCAAGTTCAAAGAATGAAATTTAATAGCTCACTTAACATTAAGGTATTAACTACGAGCTAAGAAAATATAATTGTAATAAAGCATAGCAATGCAATTTCATAATTTAAAACAATATAATTTGCATTCAAAATGTAGGTGCAAAATCATTAAAGTGTTAGCTCGCCTTGCTCGATGTTTTGTTAACCTTGGTCTTGTTCTTGCTCTTGCTCTTGCTTGGACCGTAGCTCCTTCAGGAGTTCAAATTCTAATTACACGAAATACGATCGAATGCAAGAACGCCTGAAAGCAACCAAATGAAACCCAAATAAATGCAAAGGTATTCGAATGTATTCAAAAAATTCAGACCAACTCAATTAAATCCCAAGATTCATACATTTTTCATAAGGTGTAGACTTGGAGGTTTGATGAATTAGAATCAGGAATTATTTGATTCGGAGTTAGGGACGAGAGAGATTGGGCTCTCGGAACATTTGTCAGCGAAGAAATTATGGAAGAAGAAGAAAGAGAGAGAATATTTTTAGGAATACTCCCCTTAGGTCATCCATATGGGAGAGGTCACGTTAACAGGTAGGATCTACTGATCTTTATTTATTTTTATGAATTACTCTTCTATTGGAAGTGGATAACGATTGTGCGATAGATGGGATCAACTCGAATTTAATTTATTTCCATATTACTATAGTTCCATTGAGAACACCTCATCGCCACTCACATGTGGGGCCTAGTTTATTTAATGATTTCTTCTATTATTATTTTCTATTTATCAAGGAAGTTCCATAAAAATCAGGTGAGACCTATGGATAGTTACGAGAGGCCACATGCGATATATATAATTTTAACTAACCTGTGAGGTCTAGTTCATTTAATGATTTCCTTTATCAATTTTTATCTATCAAGAAAGTTCCATAAATGACATGCAGGAATTATTGGTAGGTGCGAGGGTTCACATGCGATAGATATAATTTTAACTAGCCGGAGTCATTCTAGATTTTGCATCGCTAGGATCCCCATGACATGTTATCATTTGAGCTTCAATTCTCTGTTGGTTGAATGATTATTTTAACTACTAATTAAGTATGGGACAATTATTATTAAATATCGAATTATTCATATACTGGAAATGTACTTAAGTGGCCGACAGGTCATACTAAGATTGTGGTAATTAAAGTATACTTTAGTTAGACCACTAATCAATTGGTGGTTTGACCACCAACTAACCATTAGCTGATACCTGGCTACTCAATTAACCATTAACTTAATTATACATGTCATGTTTAATATTCAATTACCCTCTACCCTTACGTACTTATTAATTAGCCAATCAACATTTATTCTTAGTTAATCGTCAACCACAATTAAAGACTATCTTTAGTTAAGTAGCTAATTACTCAGTTTACTATGTAGGGCCTATGTATTTTTGGCTATGAATTCTTATTAGAAATTAATTGTCCTAATTAATTTAATTATCATTTAACTAGCAAGCAGCCATTTATAGGAATCACTATTGTTGACTGATACGTCAACAAGTAGAACTAATGGGAGGAATCCATAAGGCAAGGACTCATGGTTTAGCTTCCATTTTCAATTAAGACTTAATTATATGTGGGTCATATCTACCACATTATTGATTAATTAAATTGCACTTATTACGACAAATTAATTTTCAACTTGACCACTGCTAATGGCCTAGGATCTGCTATTGGATAAAATATTACCTAAATTAATTATTTTTAAGCATAAGCCTAGGGTTTAGTGGTCATTTAGACATTCTATACATAACTAGCTATTTTTTTTTATCAAAGGTGCAAAAGTATAGTTTAACATAATCTCATGTTATATTTTCTATTTAAATATTAATGGCATGCTTAGTTACTTAATAAATTATTAGCATGGCCCACAAACTAATGATATATTATCGTCATTATTATTTTTAAACTACTTATTGTAGGTAACCATGCACTAATTGATCTAATTAGCATAATGGCCTAATCAATACCTAATGAGGGGCCATTTGTAAATTAAACATTAGTTAGGTAATTAATTCCAAATTAATTACAATGAGGTTTAATTAACTATTTGTTGCGGTCCATTGTCCATTTGGGCACATACATGTATACACATAATTGTATTCTAACATAATTTTTAATTAACCTTGTATTTAAAATTAAAAACTAATGACACACTATCTATCTTTAATTAACATTCATAAAATTAATTAAGCCTAATGACATAATTTGAGTGGGGCCAACTAGTATTGAAATATAAGCAATATTATTAATTTTAACTTGATCCCTAATTAAAGTTCCCTTTTAAAATAAATTCAAATTGCATACTAATGATATTAATTAATATCTAATTGCCTGAATTAATTACCTTAATTTGATTACTAATTAACTTAATTAGAAAGGAAGACTATGATGTAGAGTAAATTGTACAAGCGTACGACTCCCTCTTATTACCTCTTCTCCTTTTTTTTTTTGCATTTCTTCTCCCTAAAAACTCTCCAAAGGAGAGTTGGATTGAATTATTGAAGAGCGGGTTGTGAACTTGTGATAATTTAGTGCAATGAAATGTCAGTGGGTACGGGTTAAGTAAACACTAAACATAGTATTTTCTATTATCTTTTTTTACTTGTGTTTTGTGTGTCTCACTCTCATTCAACTGTTTGACATCAAAATAATATGGAGCTTTTTTGGTAGATGGTTAGGCAAATGAATGTCAAGCAATATATAAAGCAATTTATTGTTATATTGGGTGTTTAGATCTCTTGCTTGAAACCAAATGAACCATAGTGTCTTTTTGTTCAGTTGGCCCCCCTCATATAAAATTTCTAGCTCCATCCCTAACCGTACGTCTAGCCATATGGCCATAGTGAAAGTATCTAGGCCCCTAAAGATGATTTTGGTAATTAATGACAACAATGTATTATGAGACTAATATGTGTGCTAAGATGTTTTAAAGGCTTAGTCTCAGAATTTGAATGATGAGATTGTAAAAGCAACGCAAAGATGATATAAGATTGACTTGGCTCAAGACAAAGGTATATTGTAGCTTAAGGACTCTTTATAGTTTTTACCGATCTCGGTGTTTTTGTGAATAGACTGGATTGAAGGTTAGATGTCATTCTATAAAGAGGGATCATAGCTAGTAGCTTGAGGATATATTTATGTGTCATCTTGATCAACTAGGAGTCATGCATTGAATTTAAAATTGCTTCCAAAAAATCTTCAGTGGAAATCGGTATGACCACTTTTGATGAGCGGTACTACCATAGTGCGGTAATACCGGGTTTTACATGGCGGTATGTTTATTCCAGAGAGCATGTTTTTGGGAGGTTTTTATCTCCCCTGATGATTGGTAGTACCGCATTTGAGAAACGGTACTACCGGAGTGCGGTAGTACCATATTCTAGTTGGTGGTACGTTTTTTTTTCCAGAGAACGTGTTTTTGGGTTGCTTTTCTCCTCTGGAAATCGGTAGTACCAATTGTGCTGAGCGGTGATATCGCGGTGTGGTAGTACCGCACCTTTATATAACGGCTAGTTCAGAAGCATTAAATGCGTCAGTTCCGACCGTTGAACAGTAGTGCGGTAGTACCAGGTTTCTACAGCGGTACTACCGCATCTACTGATTTTTTTTTGAGTAAAGCCTCAAACGGCTAGTTTTGTTGGTGGGGGTTATAAATACACCCCCACCTGCACCAAGCTCAGAACCTTTGAGCATATTGAACCTCATTGAATACATTTGAGCCTTTAGAGCACTCTCTACTAACCATTTGCTCATAATTCACATTTTGAGGTGGTTGAGAGCATTCAAGTGCATTGCATCATTAGTTGATCTTGTCGACACTTGATTTTCCTCAAGCAAACATTGTGGTTTATTACTCTTAGAGCTTGCTAGCACCTAGACGACATGGAGGAAGTTTGTGCGGTGATCTCTTCAAAGAAGATTGCGAAGAGACCCGACAACGATTGTGATTGGTTGATGCTCACCATCTCCGGAGGGGAGGAAGAGCCATCATAGTGGAATCGAGGTGGTTAAGGCTTAATTTGTGCAGCCGATCCAATTCGTTTGGACTTACCTCAATGTGGACTAGTGATGACCGGCAAGTCTTCGATACCACGGGAAAACATCGTTGTGTCTTCATTGTGATTTATCTCTTATCTTTACTATTTTCGTATTTACATTTCTAGCAATTTATTTGTGTAGAATTGCTTAGCTAGATTTGTATTTAGTATTGGCATAGCTTTGAAGTTGTCTTAAATATCATAGTTTACATTCCTTGATTTGTGCTATACACCTTTGTTAAGACATACAAGATTACATTTTTAATTAGAGAACAAGAATTTTAGAAACCTCCTATTCACCCCCCTCTGGTCGATCATCCTTGATCCTACACACAGACCAGCTTCCCTCAAGGATCTTTGTCACATTTGTTGCATTCTCAAGGGCTCTGTCGGGACCTGAATTTGTAGTTTGAAACCCTCTTTGTAAACAACACTATTCCCTAGATCAGTAGATAGCGTACACAGGTACATTGTTGAATCATACACATACATCGCACAAAATCATACCATAGCTAATATTACATCACATAAATAGACCATACGGTCATCTGTTTTACAAAACGGGCCGAACAGGCCAATTAATAAACATAGTGTTCTGTATAGAAGGTAGAGACGCGAGCAAAAGCGGAAAGCAAAAGGTGGATCCATCCGCTCTGCCCACAGGAAAGCAATTGGGGGTCCTGGTTTAAGCTCCTCCATCATCTTCACCATCTGGTACAAATGCCGCGAAGTAGGCGTAAGGGTCTTGGTCAAATGGCTCTGAGTTTTGCTATAATATTGGAGGCTCCAACCCTCATATATCACTGAGTGGCTCTATCCACCCAATGCTCATGTTTTTCAAGGCTGCATCCACCCGGTGATTACAAGGTTGCAACCACCTAGCAAATCCGGGCTGCAACCACCTAACAACGCAGGTCGCAACATCTGCGAAATCCAGGCCGCATTCCTCTTGTAATCCAATGGCTGCATTCACCTGCACTTTCCACTGGCTACAACTAGGACAAATCAAATCCTTGAGCTCCAACCCGACATTTCATTCCACCCCACAAATTGGTTTATAAAAAAATAAAGCTACTTCAAGCAAGTTCTCGGCATCACCCATGACCATGGGCATGACTATCCGGATAGTTTTCAGTCTGCAGAGGTCGCACAACTTTACCCACAGAGACAATCATCTTTTACTGTCAACACACTACCATAGGCGTGAGACTAAGATAATCATCACAAGGCATTTACAATACCCCACCCCAACGCAGCCCCACTAGCTAAGGTTTCACCACCATGGGCCACGCCCTCGCGGAGGCCCCCTCTTGTGCCGTGTGGTTTACCTCTGGCTTCCATACCCTTACCCATGCCACATTCTACCCGATGGTGAAGCTAACGCTGAGGCGAACAAATTTATCAGTCGGGTCGTACCCATTATGTACTTGTGGTTGCAATGTTAGTGCATGAGAGGTCATCACAAGAACCAGGTCCTTAATTGACTTGAGCGGTGCTTCCCCATACCCATCTCGTGTGCTCTTATCCGTACCCGCCCAACTTACCATCCGCCCAAGTCTAAATTGGTTTTTGAGCTTTTGTTTTGAAAATCCTATCTAGTTTCAATATACAAGGCATGCTCCAACCTTGACTGCCCAAATCCATTCTTTGTAGTTTGAAAGATGTCGGGGCAAATTAATGCCTACATGTCAATGTATCTAAGCAAGGCTAAGCATGACACTTAGATACAGACTTAGTAACTAATCATGTATGCCATTATTCCTAGGGTGACAAAGGGTAATGTTCAAGTTCAAGGATTGGAGTCTAATAGCTCAATTATCATAAAGGTATTAACAACGAGATAAGCCAATATAATTGTAATGAAGTATAGCCATGCAATTTTCATAATTCAAAACAATATAGTTTGCAATCAAATGTAGGTGCAAAATGATCAAAGTATTTACTTGCCCTTCTCGATGTCTTGGTGGTCTTGTCCTTGCTCAATCTACTACCTTTTCGGAGCTTTGGTATCTATATACGTGAAAAACGACCAAATTCGAATAAACATGATTGAATGCAAATTGCATTCAAAATTTCAAATGAACTCCAAAATTCATGTTTTGGGTTTTGTTGTGTAGGGTTTGAATTTAGATGAATATAGAAATAAGAATCGTTGAATTTGGATTTAAAATGAGAGAGAACGAACTCTCTGAAGTTTTAAATCCAGAAAAATCCTAAACACAAAGAGAGGATACTCTCACTAACAAGTGGGGTCCACCATATTTTTTATTTACTTCTTAATTATAAAATCCTAGTGGGACTCACAATTTATTTTTCAATTTATTTTCTTAATTAAAAAGGACTACAATCACTGACAGGTGGGGTCACTGTCCGTATTCCCATGGATCGAGGGCCCATGTTTCTTTGACATATGTCTACAGACCAGGTCCACACAGTCTCGTTTAAAAGGTAGGGTCTGCATGTCATAGACTCAGAACTTAATTTAGGTTCTAATTACACTTTACTAATTGACTCGGGCCCACATGTCATACTAACTTAACCCTTAATTAAACCTTTACCTAAGGACATCAATAGGACTTAATCATATTTCTACAGCCGCTACAGTACTTCTCCCCCAATTCCTACCAAAATAGGGGAGGACACAGAGCATGTGACGCCAGCGAGCTGAGTCTCGGGGTGACCTGGGGTGCCTAAAATGGGATCATGCATCCTCACCGACCCCGACGGTGGTGACGGCGAGGGCAATGGTGCCCTGTGACGGCGGTGTGGCTACGCGAGGTGGCAACGGCGTTCTAGCCCACGGCGGAACTGGCTAGCCATCAGCCAATCCCACTCGGCGGCATGCGTATCACCATCTACTCCCCGATCGAGGAGATTCTATGTGTGCCACCCGCACAGTGCGAGGTGCTCCATGCGAGGTTGTCCATGGCGACTAGCACCGAGGATGAAGGGGCTACTATGTGGCAATGCCTCGCTACTTTACGGCCCTAATTGACCGGCACGCTAGCTACTCCTACTCCTAGAACGTAAAATGACACTGCTACTTACGTTGGGGCGACTGGGACGACGAAGTTGGGCGACAGAGGAGGAAGGTGACGCGGCGTGGGTTTGACTGTGGCGAGGAAGAAGATGGCGTCGTTCTGTGTGGTCCTATGAGAGAGAGAGAGGGGGGATAAAGAAGACAAGCATCCGACGGAGGAGACCAAGGCAAAGCTAGAGGACAAGGTGGTAGGGTCAGGGCTCACCCGTGGAGTTGGCGTGGCGTGGAGAAGCGGAGTGGCCGGCTTGGGTTTCGGATAGGAAGAAGATGAGGCTGGAACAACGATCCTATGGAGAAGAGGATGAATGGAGGTGAGCAAGAGATAAGAGATTATGTTGCAGGCCTAAAGCATTTATCTAGGGCGACGGAGACTCGCCCAGGTGGCCGAACAGGCTTAGCAGATGGAGATGGTCACTAGAGCAGAGCTCGCGGTCTCTCGGGCTTCCTAGCTCTCTGGTGCTCGAAGGAGAGGAAGAAGGCGAGGGGAGTGCAACGGGGCGAAGGCAGACGCAATGTGATCCTTATATAGGTGCGGGAGCGAGGGAGAGGGTCAAGGCGGCCGGGATGGCGATAGGCGGGGTAGTGGCTGGCGCGGACGTGATGCCAACATGGCTGAGGGACGGAGGTTGGCAGCCAACCCTCACAACACTGTGGCGGCATGACGCTGACGCACGTGCATAGCAGCAAAGCCGCAAGTGGCAATGTGGCTGTAGTGCTGGTATGGCGTGTCAGCGTGAGAGCGAGGAGGGAGACAGGAGTAGGTGGCTTGCGGTGGCTGGCAACGTGGAGAGGCGACGTGGGCCGCGGTCGGGCCAAGGGAAAGGGGAAAAGAAAACAAGCTGGCCCAACCGGAAAGAAGAAAAAGAGGGGAAAGGAGAGAAAACAGAAAACAGAAAAAGGAAGATTGAGTAGCTTTCTGCCCAAACTAGATTTGGGGATTTTTACCCTTCCAATTTTTATTCTCTTGTATTTCAAATTCAAATTTGGATTTGAATTTCTGATTTGGTGTTTCTGTAATTAAACTATGCATCTAACTTGTCTCTGATTTATTATTTTTAGCCCAGTTGTATTTAATGATTGCTTTTAGGAAATTTCAAGAACACAACTAAACTTCAAATAACTCTCAAAAACTCAAATGAGACAAATAAGGCATCAATGCACAAAAAGTTTTAGAACTCTCATATTTTTATGCTTGGGATTTTTTTGTTGCAATTTTTGAGATGTTATGGGCTCAAAGTCTCATACGAGGCCCGGTTGCTCCAACTTCAAAAAAATTGTGGAGCAACCCCATTTGGCACAGCTCCACAAACTCCAACTACGAAGCTAGGAGTTGGAGCTGTACCAAACAGGCCCTAAATTATATGTGTAGCCCTTTCCCTCATGGAACTCGACTTTCCATTTCCCTTTTGGTAGATGTCTGTTGTGTCGATTGGTGGTCCCGTTGCCATCGAAGATTCCCACTAAAAAGGCTTTGTTCAAATAATATCACCTTGTCTCTAGATTTAGATCTACATCTGCACCAACAAAACAACCTTTTTCAACTTCATGACTCAAGGCTCCTTGAATGATAGCAAAAGTCAGGTCACCTCTTCAAAGAACTCCACCATTCAAAGGGCCTGTTTGGGACGACTTCAACTGTGACTTTTCGCTCAAAAAAACCGTAAACCGTTGTCCCAAACGGACAACTTTCTTCAGCTCCTTTTGCCAAAGCCGAAAGTCGTTTAGAATGTGCGGAAACCGGAAGATGCCCAGGGGCAGCTTACCATGGCTTCGGCAAGATTGCCTTCTGAGATTGCTCCTAGAGTTGGGGGTTATTTACCCGCCTCTTTCTATTGAAAAAAGCGCTCCTCCCCCTCCTCCCAGTGCCTAACCCTAGCTGCTCACCTTCGCCTGCTTGCCTGCACCCCTCTGCCCGCCTGCCCCACTGTTCTTCTCCTCCTCCCGCACGGCGCTAGTGCCCTCCTCCTCTTCCCCTGACCCTGCCCTCCTCTTCCCTTGACGCCGCTGCCACCCTCCTCTTCCTTTTCCCATGTAGCCGCCGTCCACCTGTTGGACCCCGGGCTTTCAATACCCGAAGCCCTCATGTGTGTACCGTACTATTCAAATGATCAGTGGCTAGTACACACATTCACAACATTGGTATTCACATCCATATATTCATTCATGCTAAATAAATAATTTATGGTACGGAACTTAAGCGATTACATTATTTACGATACATGGGCCGACCGGCCAAATAAAAACTTAAGCATCAGGATGTAGCAAAAGTAACAGAGTGCAGTAGAAAGTATTGTAAATAAACCAAAGATAGTCCAGCGGTATGCTCCATCCAATCCCATAGGCAACCGACAAGGACTAAGCTCTAGAAAGACCCATCGTCGTATGGAACTAGTTCATCCTCAAACTCTGAACAACAAATTAAGCAAGATTGTGTATATTGCGTACTCAGCAAGACTTGTAGTGTATCATAAAATTTATATAAATGCAAGGCTAATCAAAAGATAAGGCTCTATGCTACAGGTTATTTTGTATTAAGCAGATTTTATTTGCAATATCGATACGTAGTATTTTGCAACGGAAATTTTAATAGCAGTTAAATAGTTAAAGGACAACAAGTAAGTAATTAAATAAATAACAACTTGCAACCCTCCTCAGCTGCAAGCAACATTTTATTTTCAGCCATAGACATGGCACTCAACTCAAATATAAACCAGCAAACCATTTTCCTCATTTTCTAACAAAACAACTTTTATAAAAACCAAGACTATACCCGGCAATACCTCACTTAGCACGCTCATCACCACGAGCACAACTATTTAAATAGATTTACACTCTGTAGAGAGGTACAACTTTACCCCCAGCATACGAATTCTCTAGTTTGTTTGGCATCTGTCAATATCACCGCTCACTACCTTTGGTAAGCAGTCTAGAGCACGTGTCAGAGCTTTTACATCATCTAGTATTATCCTTGCACTAGCCCGGTGAATGAACACCCACACTTCACCCAAGTACACCCCCGTCAAGTGAGGCATTCACCGTTGTGTCGGAAGTCTTTGTGCCCAATGCCTCGGTGAAGGGAGCCCCTTCGAACATGCCTACTAGTCATGCTCACACTACTACGACCTATCAGCGTGCAAGGCTAGTTTTTAATGACTTAATTAGCTAAGGCCGTCCCATACCGGCACATGTGGTTACACGCTTACGCTTAGATCGGATATACCGGTGTTTGGTCCTTAATTGACCTGGGTGAAAATCTCACCCTATCTACTTGTGAGATACACCTCTCACACTTCTCAGAGTATAGTATAACTTGCCCGCGTCACAAACTAAGTTTTTTATTTTTATTTTTATACCAAATAACAGAGGTAAACCCCGCTGGATCATCATTTCAAAAACTTCCAAACTCACAATTATCATGTCATCCATTTTACCAATTTTTCGTAAAGACTAATGCCTGACTAAGCGGTTATGCGAGATTCGCATTCGAAAACCCCATGTTGACATCATTCATTGTCTAAACCATAATCCTAAAGGCTACAATAGTAAGGATATCAACATATCAAGGAGGCACTTGCATCGAATAGGATTTACATCTACCATTATCCCAAACACAACAATTTTATATCAACGTACACGCATGCATAATAGATTTTGCAAAAGGAAGTACAATAATTAAAATAGGAGGATCAACATGATCAAACAGGGTGTTTGCCTTGCTCTGGTTGCACTGAATATGAGGATGGAATATCGTTGTAAAAATCGTCCGAACAATTGACGTCTAATCAAAGAGCCGAAAGCAAATTAAATACAATAAAATAATTTTGACAGCAACAAAATCCAAATATTTTTACATATTAAGGTAGATAATGATTTTATATGAATTTATAAAAACGATTCATCTCATTTGGAGTTTGTATGCAAAAGTTATTAAGGTATCAATTTCCTTCGGTTTGAAAATTCCAGATAAAATAGAAAAGGTGACGTCGAAAGCGTATTTTGCGAAGTTTATGCTTTCTAGCAGAGAAACCGTATTCTTGTCTGAGTTCTACCAAGGTTTACGCTTTCTAATAGAGGAAGCTCATTTTCCTCAGAACTACAGGCGATTTTTTGATTTTTTCAGATTTTTATTAACTTACACGTGGGGCCTACTTATCAGTGACTCATGTACTAAGAACGTTTGAAATTAGATTCCCTTTAATCTTTTTGGCTTGGTCCCACATGTCATAGACTATTAACATTCAAACTCTGATAATTAGCACTAATTAGTGTTTTAATCCCGCGGGCCCACTAGCAGTGAAAGAGGGAGAGTTGCACTCATGGCTGAGCGCCATGGCGATCTTGTTGCTAGCGGTCGGAGTGACGGCCAGGCTTGGGAAGGGAAAAAATGAATTCCTCTCTCGACGGTGATGCCACCGAGTGGTGGTGGAGGCCGGAGAGATGACCAGAAGCAGTGCTACGTCGCGAAGCTTCTCGGGCTTTAGGGTGGTTTTGCGATTTGCGGCAAATTGGCAGCAAAAGACTATGAGTTCTACCAAGGTTTATGCTTTCTAACAGAGAAAGCTCATTTTTCTCAGAACTAAAGGCGGTTTTCTCATTTTTCTGGATTTTTATTAACTTACACGTGGGGCCTACTTATCAGTGACTCATGTACTAATAACGTTTGAAATTAGATTCCCTTTAATCTTTTTGGCTTGGTGCCACATGTCATAGACTAGTAACATTCAAACTCTGATAATTAGCGCTAATTAGTGTTTTAATCCCTCGGGCCCACTAGCAATAAGAGAGGGAGAGCTGCGCTCATGGCTGAGCGCCATGGCGATCTTGTTGCCAGCGGTCAGAGCGACGGCCAGGCTCGGGAAGGGAAAAATTGAATTCCTCTCTCGACGGTGATGTCACCGAGTGGTGGTGGAGGCTAGAGAGATGACCGGAAGTGGTGCTATGTCGGCGAAGCTTCTCGAGCTTTAGGGTGGTTTTTGCGATTTGCGGCAAATTTGCGGCAAAAGAATGCGTGGATTGGCTTTGGATGGTTGTTACGACACTACACACAGTGGCTCGGGGACCAATGGTCACCAGAGCGACGGCAACAACACTTCTTATGGTGGCACCATGATTGGTTACGATGAATTATGTCCTACGATAGCTAATCGTCAAATCTAACACGCGCAATAGCTCTAAGGGACTACTAGAAGCTCACCAAGGTCCTTGGCGATGTTAGAGGATGACCGGAGTGACTTAGCAATGTTGAGTAGCTGCGACACAAGGATGGCTCCAGGTGACGACGTGTTGCAGGGATGGAGATGCTACAAGGAGGTGCGCATTAGCTTGCATGCACACTGACGATGGTAAGGATAGAAGGAATCAACCAGAGATTCACCGAGGTGGCGGCTAACTGAAAAATGGTTGCAGTGGCTAGAAATAGGGAAGAAGGTCGATTTTGGAGATTCCCTGCACTTGAATCCTCATCAACTGAGGGAAAAGCATTAGTGAGGGGTAAGACACGAAGTGACGCGATCAAGTGAGATTCAGGCTCAACAGAATGTCGGGAATGAAGATGTCTAGAAAGGGGTGTGCGCCGGAGGTGAAGAAGATGACGGCTTGTCCGAGCTACATGGCTCCCGAAGCTACATAAAGCACAAAAGAAGAATCAATTAGGCAAGAGGTGCATGGTGACACAGGTGGTGAGGGCAAGGAAGCTCACCAGAGAAAATGGCGTCGAGGAACTCACTCACCAGCGTCGAGAATGACGCGCTCGTTCTTAGCGGTTCGGAGAGCTGGAAGCTCGGAGAAAGGGCGAGATAGAACGAGGGGCGAGCTAGAGAGATGGTGATGCGCTCGGGGGGCTTAAGTAGTAGTGAGTAGAGCGCGAGAAGATCGACGAGAAAAATGGACATGGCGAGAATTTGTGCTCCCGCCTTTGGCGTCTTCGCCTGAGCGGGCGTTGGGCATCACTAAGGAGGTAGATAGCATGGGCAGAGCCAAGCGGAGGTGATGGAGTCAGGTGAAGCACAAATCTATGGGCGGCGAAGGAATTCCACGGGCGAGCGAGGTGGACGAAGGGCTATGACGTGTGGGTTCCACACATCAGCGAGACGACGAGTGCACGTGCTAGCACGGGGTGGCGCTGGCGAGCACATTTGAGTTGGCTCAGTTTCGGCCCAAAGGTGAGACGGAAATTCGAAAATAGTTTTTGAATTTCCAATTTCTTGCTAGGTGTTTGCTGGATTTTTGTACTGATCAAACGGGGTCCAAAATTTACAAAACATTTTGTGTCGGCTCCCAACCTAGTATAGTTGCTTATGTAAATTTTTTAGGATTTTCCATGCTCTAAGAGTTTCCCCAAAATTCTTACAATTTGCTGCTTGTATTAAATCCATTATTTGTTTTATGCAAATAGTTCAAAAATCATGCATAAAATATTTTCTATATGTTATAAGCTCAACAATTTTCTCTCCCATTTACTTTCACTATGTCTTCCCCAATATGGGATTTTTGGGATGTTACACCACCTCCTGATGCCACCGTCGACTTCTCTTTTATTTTCTTTTCCCCCTTTTTCTGATATAAATGAATTATTTATGTAATCATTGAATTGATTACTAGTTTAATCATGGAATTAGATCAATTGTTGTTAATTGCCGTAAATTGTCGTTAAGATTTACTTTGTGCCAATTGTCGTCAATTGTCGTTAAGATTTACTTATGTGCGAATTATCGTCAATTGTCGATAGTTGTCGTAAAGTGCCGTCAATTGTCGTTAATCATCGTTAGTTGTCATTAATTGCAATTAATTGTCATTAATTATCGTTAAATGGCGTCAAACAAGTCATCATTTGCCTTAGGCGCATTTCAGATATTTTCCAACCCATAAGCTCTAGTCAGCCTACCTAAAAGCCAAACCGTCAAACACTAATCGTTTTCAGCTCAGTTGTTCAACCCTACAACTTTCTAGCCCTTCAACTCAACCGAAAAGCATTTTTCATAAAAGTTGATGCCATGCCAAACACCCCCAAAGTAGAAGCCCATGAAGCCCTCGTCTTGAGTTCAAATCCGATGCTTCCACACACTAACGCATCTAGCTGTCGACATCTGGGACTCTCATCCCCGAACGGACAAACAAGAATATAAAGAAAAAATAGAGATTGTTATCTATTCGCCAAAGGACTCAAAATGATGATGCATATTGCAAAGAGTATGCTCTGATTATAGGGAAAATGACTAGGAATACACATGGATTAGGGCTTGGATCTGAATCTATCTTACAAAGGCACATAGGCTGGGCTTTTATAGTTTTACAAGCGTCGACAGTTAATTACAGTAGCACTTCTTCATGTCAATGGTTGTGTCCCTTTAAGCCAATCATCACAACCCTTCATGGTGGCCGTTGTGTCTCCGAATGTAACGGTCAATATCTTCTCCACGTGGGTTATAATTAATCACACGTGGGTAACCGCCTTTGAAGACCTCCTCTGTTGGAGAGAGGTCCTAGGATGGTCCGAAGAGATCTCTCCAGGAGACAGGTCCTGGAGTGGTCCAAAAAGACCTCCAGGGGAGAGGTCCTGGAATGGTCTGAAGGGAAGGTTCTTGGGCCCACCTTCTGATTACGTAATTAATCCTAGGCCCAGCAAGCTAATTTAGGCCCAATAGAGGATCCATATTACTTTCGAATAAAGGTATATCCAGATAATTTAACAATCTTCTTCAGTTAGCCCATCAACTTCAAGTGAAAATAGCTTACTTGGAAAGAGGGTCGTAGAAAATCTTACGACTACAAGGTGGTTGTAGTATGATGATCAGAAGTAAAACCTTTTCGACTGGTATTTCATTTGACCAGAAAAAAGAGTTGGTCAAGAAGACAATTTCACTTGAGTTGTAAAATTACAACTACTTTTCCCGAGAAGGGGGGGCGTCAATCATCTTCATTTATGAAAACAATTCTCGAATAGACAGTTATGCCTTAGTCTCTAGTGATTTATTAGGAACAGACTCTAATAAAATCTTATCTGTTAGACTTCCGTTTGGTTTATTTAATTCTATCGCAAGTTACTAGTCTATAAATAACCACCAGAAGGGCAAGAAGAAGAAACATTCCTTTAGAGACTTCCATCAAAAATTTTATCATCAAAGCTTGTCATGAGTACGAACTCATATTGCTTTGGCATTTCTCTTCCTATGATTGGAGCATACAACATACAATATCCACAGACCGAATTGACTTTTCGATCACCTTTATTTTAAGGTGGTCGAACAGTCAGTTTGCTCTATGGATTAAAGTCTTCAAGGGACTAGTAAAGAGAAAATCCTGATGATCAAGTGAATACTTCTTAGAGCACATGTCGAAGTAGTTTCTGCTTTTAAGGTGTTATACTTTTCAACTGCTTTTTCTTGCACGTCTCTGACGTATAGAAAAACTTCCTTGACCGAGTATGAGCTGTCATGTCACCATTGGTTTAGGTGCAGTCATCTCGTCATGGAGTGAGTGGGTTTTAATTGTACCAAAGGTATATATATGGATTTTAACCCTTCCTTAGGCACGATTTATCGTAGCCGTTTTTACTTTTCTCATTCGCCAAGAGCTCTCCATCTTCCTCAACCCTTCAAAGAAAAGAATCCTTCAGCCCACCATTGAACAGGGACAATGGCGGGATGAAAATCATCGATGCTGTCCGCGGAAGAGCTCAAAGGACTAGAGCAAGACGGGTACTACCAGATAAGGCTCTTATCGAGTGGTGTGCGCCGGGGAGGGAGATTGAGCCATGCCCTCCGGCTAGTTTTACAGTACTTTTCGTGTCCTATCTTCGGGCAAGCCTTTGTTTGCTCGAGTGTGATTTTTTTATTGAAATTCTTAATCATTTTGGAATAGAATTAGTCCATCTTGTACCGAATTCAATTCTGGTACTTAGCGTTTTTGCCCACATGTTCGAGGCGTTTTTAGGGATAGCCCTTAGTATGCGTCTGTTTAGATTTTATTACCAAATCATTCACAACAAGAAAGGTGCTGGTGCCTTGGGCTCTTTTTATTTTTAAATTTCAAGATGCCAACAAGAGGGTGTTTCCCTTCTTGGCTACCAAAGATGCCAGCCAAATATGGAACAAGGAATGATTTTATTCCGAAGTTCCGAAAAAGAGTAGGATTAATTACAGTTGTAATGCACCACCAGAGTAGTCCTCAAAAAGCCGAGTTGCTGACAAGGAGATCAAGCTCTCGGGTGATGAGAAGAGAGTAGTCCTGGTGATCAACAACCTGGTAGAGAGAGGTCTAACTGGACAAAAGATTGTCCATGACTTCCTCAAGAACAAGATCTTTCCCCTCCAAAAGAGGGAAATATTATCATGTAATTATGTTGTCCCTGAAAATGGTAATAATCCATTTATAGTTTTACTTAAATTGAATTTTATAGTTAAAGTAAAGTAATTTTTCATTATGCTGCAGCTCTTTCAAATGATGAGGTCCTTGCTAGGGCCTCAGTCCCGTTAAAGGATTGGATTCCAAAAAAGGAACCGATTGATATAAAAGAGCAGCCCCCAAGCTTGATTGGGGCTACCTTATCACTTAAGAAGATCGCACAGTGGTAAGCATTCATAGAAACAGTTAGACATAAGAAGTAAATTTGCCCATGTCTGATTTGTATGTTTCTGGACAGACGACATCAAAAAAAGTCCCATCTCAGATGTCGGTGCGAGCTCTTCCCCTTCATTGGCAAAGAGTGTAACGATTACTTCTAGACCTCCTATCGCGCCAAAGAAAACGAAACTCACACCGGCTTCAGTTTCAGTTCCTCCAAGACCTCTTACTTCAATTCCAACTCCTTTGAGACCTTCTACCCGTGAGGTATTGAAAACAAAAGTTAAGACTTAAGTCTCTCGATATGTCTCTAACCCCCAGCCAATATCTTCTATATCAACACTCTTGGTTAGGGTGGTCCAGGGTGAGGGATCGTTAGAAGAATCTGAAGAAGAGGTCCCTCTTCAGAGGGTTTCAAGGTCAAGGACTTCCATGTCCCTGGTTCCCTCTTCGTCAGAGCAAACGAGAGAACCTACTTTCACTCTGAATGAGGATTTTATGTCGCTCTTTAGCGAAAGTGGTTTTGAGATCGAGTAAGTTCTTTGATAAAAACTTTATAATTTTGGCTTAAAAATGACCAATCCTCTCTTTCCTTTTAGCCTTTCTTTGTCGTTGGACCCAAAAAGGGGACAATTAACAGCTCAAGAACAAACTCCGTTGCCCATTGTATCGGCAGTAGAGCAATCCCTGGCAGAAAAGATTATGCAAGTGGGAATACCTCCTAGGACCACTAAGGAAGTGGTCCAGGATGTTCTGACGACGACTACTGGGATATCCAAGGGGATGGCACAAGACATGGAGGTCCAAACTGGAAGGATCTCCCAAGAGGATTAGATGGAAAAGGTGGTCTGTGAGACCACACGGTCAAAGGAGGTGATCCATGAGACCATTGAAACTCAAGACGAAGATGATCGTATCTTGGTAAACTTTTTACCTTGGCAATTTTACTTTGAATATACAAGTATAGATCTGACTCATGGAATGTCTTAAGAGTCGCAAGATACCAGATCTAATCCAACCAGAGGAGTTTTTTGTTTGGTTCAATTGGATCAATCTGAGAATAAAGTTCCTCTTGAAAGTTTTCCTCCCAGAACTGAAAAGAAGGATCTCCAGTGCCTCATGACATCTGTCAAAAGGTGCTGAAAAGTCAATATTGACATGATAGGGGAGCTAAAAACTTTTGCAGAGGAGAAAGAGAAGTACATGAAGTTATTATTCAATTGTAAAATTCTAGCTGAATAATGAACTTATGCCTTTGCTTACATTATAGGGAGTGTTTACAGGCAAAAGCCGGACAAGAAAATGCTGAGTCTGTACTTCACGTTCTCATATTAAAATTGTCTGAGGCAGAGAAAAGATCTGAGAGGAGTGCGGTGGTCATAGCAGAGAAAACCGAAGAGATCCGCCTCTTGACTCAGAAGGATGAAAAGTTACAAGAGATCTTGGGTAGGCAATCTGAAAAAAGTCACAACCTCTTTGAATAGAACAAGGTGCTCATTAAGGAGAAGAAAGGTAAAGAACCTCTCTTTGTTCCTTACAATGCATTTGACCTTGTCGTTATTTGCAATGCGTGAATTCTATTATCTTTTTTGGTTCTTTCTTAGAACTAGAAAAGGCAAAAGAGGATATTCAGAAGACATCTTCGAACAAAGATCTTCAGATTCAATATTTGAAGGAAGTGGAAACATGGAGTCAAACTATTGTGCAAGAACTTGAAAACAAAGTGGATACCTTGATGAAGGCTGGTAAGGAAATTACCACGGTTACGGGAGATAGCTTTTCTCGAATATCAGCTTCTCTACGAGAAATCGCAGAGCATCTGAAGGTTCCGGTAACTCCTCTCATAGCCAAAATGACCTTGGATGACCTTAGGAATGATATTTATACTCAAATTATATACACTCAAAAACACATATTTGCTATGAAGACTACTATATATCAATCTTTGACAAGAGCAATGAGTCAAGCTTTAAACCGAGTGTTACTAAAAATTAATCTTCTTTGCAGAGACTTCATTGATCTCCAGAAGCTTGTTCCTGCGCCTAAATTCAAAACAAAAGAAGTAAGTATGGCGGCTCAGGCCAAGATCACACCAGTGGTGGCAGAGATTATCAAAATTTTTGAAGCTAGTGCTCTTGCCATTCCCTCAAGTGCTCCTGGCTCAAGCGTTCTACAATAATAGTGTAATGACACATTTTCAGTGTATGAAATGATGAAAGGATTTAGTGTATGATAATTGTAATTATTTGTCGGAAGTTGACTGACTTGCTTTTGCAAATTAAATTATTTTTGCAAGTTGAATATTTTGTTATATGTAGCCCCCCGCCTGGAACACTATGTCTGGCAATAGGAGAAGTGTTTCAGGCGAACAAATGCCTTAGGACCAGGATATCTGTTACAAAATCAATGATCCGGACCAGTGTGTATTCAGAAAGATGAAGTCAAACTGTTAGGTTCTTATACCATGAGAACTGGCTTATAGAAGAGGTCCCCAAATAGTTGTCATTTCCCAAATGTATACCGATGGACATTTGATAAGTAAAGACACTATGATCCATTAGCAAAATTGATCAACCGTAGGCACTCAAGTAAGCGACAAAAAAAGATGGTGATCATGTATGCGAAATGATACGGAAAAAAAAATTTATGCCAAAAAAATTAATATGATACTGACAGTAAAATGCTAATTGAGTTTATATAATATGGAAAAAAGATACTACACGTAGAATTTTCGAAGATGTTCAATGCTCCATGTGTTAGATAAAACACGACCATCCTCCATGGCTAATCTAACTGATCCTAGCCTAGTGACAAAGACTACAGTATATGGACCCTCCCATCTAGAGGACAACTTGTTCAAGTTGGCTTGGTTCTGGATTCATCTCAGAACCAGGTCACCCACATGTAGTGTTCTTGGCCGAACCCTTCTATTATAGTAGCGTCTCAGCCCTTGCAGATAGGCAGCTGATTTTAATAGTGCTCGATCACGTCTTTCTTCCAGCATATTGAAGTTGTCTTCATGCAAATCTCCCTGATTTATTTGATCTTGGAGGTCTATACGTGTAGAACCTAGCTGAATCTTGCTAGGTAACACTGTTTCTGTACCGAAGACTAGTGCGAATGGTGTTTCACCAGTTGCGCAACTGGTAGTAGTGCGTAATGCCCATAGGACAGAGAAGAGCTCTTCCATCCAATTCTTTGAGCATGCCTTAAGGCAATTAAAAACTCTCTTTTTTTATACCTTGCATAATCTGCCATTGGCCCTTTCTACTGCTCCATTGCTCTGTGGATGTGCCACAGAAGCAAAGTAGATTTTAGTGCCAATTTCATCGCAATAGTCTTGAAACATGTCACTAATAAATCGGCTCTCGCTGTCTGTTATAAGATGACTGGGTACTCCAAATCTTGTAACAATGCTTCGCATGAACAATTTCTTTGCTGCCACAGCCGTTATATGAACGACTAACTCAGCTTCTATCCACTTAGTGAATGTATCAATGGCCACGAACGAGAATTTATACCCATTGGAGTGGTTCAATTATGTTAATACTCAAAGTCGAAAAAGGCCATGACAAGAGAATGGCCTATAATTGATAAGATGGCTGGTGCACTTGCTTGGCACGAAACTGACACTGTTCACATATCTTAACAAGGTGCATGGCATCTTATAGAGCGGTGGGCCAGTAATATCCTTGCCGAAAAGCTTTGCCAACCAAGGTTCTATAGGATGCATGTGTTCCACATAAGCCCCCATGGATTTCTTTTAGTAATTTTATCCCGGAGTCTTGGGATATGCAACGCATAAGAACTTCATGTGCTCTCTTTCTATACAATAATCATTCGACCAGTTTGTACATGTGTGCTCTTCAAATTAACATACTTCTCTTGAGGATTGTAGCGACCTGGCCCAGAGCACACCCAGGAGGTCCCTCAGGACCTCCTGGGAGGTCCGAAAAGGGACCCCTAGGACGTCCCGAGAGGACATCCCGGTAGGACCTCCAGACCTCCCGAGAGGTCCGATAGAACCACTCGGAGGTCTGGGGTCCCAACCCTGAGGAGGTCGTTGGACCTCAGACCTCCCCAAGCTCCACGCGCTACTCGAGAGCGGTCCGAAAGGAGCCAACCCAAGGAGGTCGTGAGGCTTGAGGATGAGCCTAAAGTCCATCATGATCTAAAGCGTCCCCAAGGATCATCGACCAGTTCTCACAGCAAGCAAGTGACAGCAAAAACATCCACAGAATTGTATTAACAACAAATGGAGGTTTGATTACAAGGGGGTTGCTTACAAGCTCCAGTAACCGAGAGCACACAAACGCAGCGGAAAACAAAAGACATTGTCCACCCATTACACCACAGGTGACTGGCTAGAGGGCGCAGCCTAATTGATTTGGTCATCTTCATCATCATAGGAATCTTCACCTGCTCAATTCATGAATCAAGCAAGAGTGAGCACAACAACCGTGCTCGCAAGTTACACCCGTCAATTAACAGAATGACATGCATAGGGATATATCAAGAGAAAGCATATTAGGGTTGATTTGCATAAAGCCAATTTTATTTCAATTAAAAGTATTAAGTTTCAAGGCAGGTTACAATAGTTAAAATTCATTTCTGCAAATCCATTTTCAGTTGGATAACATTCATCATCAAGATGGTGAAGGATACCCTCCTGTCACATGGCTTCCCGCCCAAACCCAATTTGGTTAAACCACCAAAACCAATTCCCTATGTCTTTTGAAAACCAAAACCAAGAGCTAACTTTGAGTGACATTGCCAGCATGTCCATGACCATGACACGGCTATTCAATAGATTCACACTCTGAGAGGTTGTACACTTTACCCACATGACATGAATTTCTAGTTTGCTTGGCATCCGTCGATACCACCTCACACTTCCTTTGGTGAGAAGTATAGAGCACATGACAAGGCCTTTACAATGCATTGCTCCACCGAAGTCCACCCACATTAAGGTTTCGCAGATCCCCCCTTTGGATAGAAACCCGCCGAGTTAATGGGGTGCCCCCTCTTATGCCAGGTGGGACTACAACGGTCGTAACATGACTACCCACCGCATCAACAGGATAAACCACGATAGATCTTTGCAAATTAATTAGCTAGGTCCCACGCCCCATACTGGAGACATGTGGTTGCACAATTTTGGCATAGCCCATTATAGGCTTAGCAAGTGGTGTCTCAAAGACCGATACTTAACCAACTTGGGCGACAAACCTCAACCCTGGGGCATCGGATCACACGACCCCCGTGCATAGACATGCACCAACCAAACAACCAGCTTCGCCCAAGTCCAAATCCATTTTTCATTTACTTTGCTTTTCAAACCTCCATGGCACACCAATGCCATGGCTATTTGTAAAACTTTCATGACACACCAATACCATGGCCGAAACCTCCATGACACACCAATGCCATGGCCGAAATCATTTGAATAAGTAATATTTTTGGCCAGAACTCCCAAATCAAGATTTTGGTCTAAGCAAGACTAAGCATTCCATTTTTCAAAAGCCACGGGTCCTCACTATTGCAAGAACCAGGTTTTATCTAGGGTGACAATGAGGTTGATTCAACATGGACAGTGGTCATACCAAGCATTAGGCATAACTACGGATTTAAAGATAGGCATTGAAATAACTTAGTGAAATAAGCATGCATACATCTTTGAAACCGACATAAGTAGTTTGAAGTATTGGGTGCAACATGATAAAGAGTGTAACTTGCCTTACTCAAAGTCTTGAGCTTCTTCCTCTCCCTCACAGAACTCTGGTTCCACACGGTCTTGGCAATCTACACGGTGAAAACCAAATATTCAATAAAGCTCAAACAAGATCCCAAAGAACTCCAAATAAACTTAGATACAAAACCAACAGAGAGGTTGGGAGGTCAAGAGGAGGTCCAAGGAGCTCACTGGAGAGGTCCTGGGACTCGAGAGAGGAAGTCCAAGAACTTGGAGGGAGGTCCAAGGTATGCTCGGTTGTGACAGAAGGGAGGAATGGAGAAGAAAGTGAGAAAGGAGGACTTCCCAACTATATATAGCGGGAGCCAATGCACCTGACCCAGGATATGGGTCTTCAAGAGTTGGTAAAGAGGACAATGGGAGTAGGCAAGGAATGTGACAATAGTGTGACATGAGTACTGCAAAAGTGAGAGCATTTAATGTGATACAACATGCATTAAATGCGGTAAAGACTTCCTTGCACCAGGGCACAGTCAAAGGTAAAGGAAACTAGGTGTGGCTGCCTAGTGGGTGCAGCCAAGACCCGCAGAGGAGGTCCTGCAAGGACATTGAGGAGGTCTTGCAGTGAACAAAGGGAGATCCTCACCCATAGGAGAGGAGTCTAACTGTTGGATCTCCAAACAGAGGTCCAACTGCTAAGAGCAAGCGCAAAAGAGGAGGTCCGCAGGGCTAGGAGGAGGTCTCACCGCAAGGGAGGTCCAGACTGCTGGATCTCCCAAGGAGGTCCAACGGTCAAGATCAATTACAAACGGGAGGTCTCAAGAAGGTAAGAGGAGATCCTCACCCGCAAGGGAGGTCTAAACGGTTGGATCTCCGGAAGGGAGGTCCAACGGTCAAGATTAATTACAAACAGGGAGGTCTGCAAAGGTAAGAGGAGATCCTCACCCGCAAGGGAGGTTTAGAGCCATAGGATCAAATCCAGGGGAGGTCTAAACGGTTAGGATTTCCAAGGGGAGGTCCTAACGATCGGATCTGCCAAAAAGGGGAGGTCTGGACGGCCAAGATCTCCAAAGGAGGAGGTCTTGACGGCCAGATCTTCAAGGGAGGAGGTCCGGACGGTTAAGATCTCCAAGGGGGAGGTCTTAACGTCCAAATCTACAAGGATGAGGTTTGGACGGTTATGATCTCCAAGGGGAAGGTCTTAATGGTCCAGATCTATAAGGAGGAGGTTTGGACGGTTAAGATCTCCAAGGGGGAGGTCTTAACGGTCCAGATTTACAAGGAGGAGGTCTGGATGGTTAAGATCTCCAAGGGAGAGGTCTTAACGGTCCAGATGTACAAGGAGGGAGGTCTGGACGGTTAAGATCTCCAAGGGGAGGTCTTAACGTCCAGATGTACAAGGAGGAGAGTTCGACGGCTAAGATCTCCAAGGGGAGGTCTTAACGGTCCAGATTTACAAGGGGGAGGTCTGGACGGTTAAGATCTCCAAGGGAGAGGTCTTAACGGTCCAGATTTATAAGGGGGAGGTCTGGACGGTTAAGATCTCCATGGAGGAGATCTTAACGGTCTAGATTTACAAGGATGAGGTATGGACAGTTAAGATCTCCAAGGGGGAGGTCTTAACGGTCCAGATCTTCAAGGAGGAGGTCGGGACCGCTGAATTTCGATCGGACCACCCAGAATGATCTAAGGCTCAGGGAGGGTGGGACATTTGGACCATCCAAACGTCTCACCAGGATCAAACCGTCCAATGCAAATCGGACGACTCACGATCAACAGAGATGCAAATAGACAAGGAGGAGGTCCTGGAGGACCTGGGGAGGTTTGGTAGGACACAGGGAGGTCCAATAAAGGTAAGGGGAGGTCTGGTAGGACACAGGGAGGTCCAAGTGAACAAAGAGGAGGTCCTAAGAAGCGGTAGCACCGCAAAGTGCAGGTGGTACTACCGGGTTGGTGTCGGAGGGAACCTCCAGTGAAGGTTTCAAGGATACCAGCAACGAAGGAAAGTCCAAGTAAACACGAAAAGCTTCAACAGGATTCCAAAGGAGCTCAGATGCACACGCGGGTGGCGAAGGCTTGGGAAGGTTGTAAGCCAGAGAAAACCCGAGAGGGAGAATTGGACCCAGGGAGGTCCCAGCATTTGGGAGGTCTAGCCCCAAGGAGGTCTGGACCAGAGGAGGACAATACAAAGGAGGTTCGAACCTTTGGATCCAAACGAAGGGGAGGTCTGGACCATTAAATTCCAGACGAAGGGAGGTCTGGACGGAGAGGTTTCTAAGGGAGAGGGATCCCACGGAGGAGATCCACGGAAAGTGGTCCAAAGGAGGTCTGGGCGGTCAGGATGAACCCGGGGAGGTCCTGACTACCAGGGTGAAGGACCAAGGAGGTCCTTAGAAACACACAAAAAGTTTAGGTGGACACAGGAGGTCTATGTGAACAAGAGGGAAGTTCAAGTGGACACAGGGAGGTCCAAATGAACGTGAGAGGGAGGTCTGGTCCTAAAGGAGCTTCCTAGCAAGGGAGGGAGTCTGGACATAAAAAGAAATGTCCAAGCAGCAAGAAGGCCTAAACCTTGAAGAGATTCAAACCAACAAAAAGGTGGTCCAACTACACGGGTAGTCCAGACACACAAGAGGTCTGGACTCACAAGAGGGTTCCAGACACAAGAGGATCTGGGCATAATGGAATGCCCAATCCAGAGAGAGGTCCAGAAGGGGAGCTCAATCCAAAATTTAGATTTCAGATAGCAAAGGTATTTGAAATACAAACCTGAGTTTAGGACTTCTCCGGGGTACTTGTGACCCGAAGGAGAGGTCAAACACCGAAGAGAAACTAGAGAGGAGGTCTAGACCTAAGGGGTCTAAACCAAGGAGATTCGAGCCAACAAAGATGTGGTCTGAAATAAAGGAATCCGAACACAATGCGATGAGAGATCTGACAAGGTCAAACAAGAGGGAGGTGGAAAGAAAAGGGCTGAGCTTACGAGAAGGGCAGAACTTACAGAGAAAGGAAGGGATAGCTCCAGAGAGCTCAAGTAACACCAAAAGAACCAAACTAAAGGGTTAGTTGAAGTTCGGTTTAATCATTTTAAACACCCAAATTCTAAAAATCTCAAGTTAAGCTTTGAATTCTCATCAAAACAAGATGGTTCTTTTTTTTAAATTTTTTTAAAAGGCTCTGAAAATCAGGGTGTCACAAGGATCATCGGGCAATGTCCCTGATACGAGATAAGTGGTCAATGGTTTTATCCACTCCACATCTTGTTTGATGACTCCGACCTCTAAGGTGGTCGAACCTATTTTTATTGAAGGTTTTGTGAGGTATTCGAGAAAAACACCTGCTGGAACAGGTGTTCATGAGGAACCCAATTTCGATAACTGGTCCACTAAGGAGTTTTTCTTGCACGGTATATGTTGGATTTCGAAGTCCCTAAAGTGTTTTATCAACTTCCTCACTTCACCCAAGTATTGAGCCATTATCTCATTGGAACATCTATATTCCTTTTCTACCTAGTTTTCGACTAATTGCAAATCTCCCTTCGCTAAAAGCCGACGGACTCCAAGGGATTTGGCTGCTCGAAGCCCGGCTAGAAGTCCTTTATACTCTGCCACGTTGTTAGTGGTAGGGAACAGAAACTATATGACATACTGAAGTTGATCACCTTGTGGTGTTATCAACAAAAACCCAGCCCCCGAGCCTTTAAGCTCGTGGGAACCATCAAAATACAGTGTCCAATAGTCGTCTAGCATTGGACTTATTTGAGATTGATTCTCAGTGTTCATCCATTCAGCCACAAAGTTAGCGAGGATTTGGCTTTTTATGGCCGTTCGGGCAGTAAAATGAAGATCGAATTCTCTAAGTTCTACTGCCTACTTAGCTATGTGACCTGTCACCTCTTGGTTATGAAGTATATTTCTAAGAGGAAAAGATGAAGGTACTATGATTTTGTGAGATTGAAAATAATCTCTCAGTTTTCTGGAAGTTATCAGAAGAGTATAAGTTAGCTTTTGGACCTCGAAATATCTCTCCTTCGGTCCATGTAAGACCCCACTTACATAGTAGATGGGTCATCGAGACCCTTCCCTTTCTGTGATAAGTACTGCACTGACCACATTTGGTGTTGCTGCTAAGTGTACTAGTAAAGGTTCACTCTCTAAAGATGAAACCAATACTGGAGGATTTGAAAGATAAGCTTTTAAGCCTTCAAAGGCTTTGTCAACTTCTTCGGATCACTGAAACTTTTTATTACTTTTGCGGATCACCTTAAAGAAAGGTAAACCACGTTCTCCTGATCGAGAAATGAAACGACTAAGAACCTCCATTCGACTAGTTAAGGCTTAGACCTCCTTCATAGTAGAAGGTGGTCGTAGTTGTTCAATGGCTTGAATTTTCCCGGAATTAACTTCAATCCCGCGAGAACAAACAAGGAAACCAAGCAACTTGCCAGAATTAACCCCAAAAGTACATTTATCAGGATTAAACTTTATTCCATGTTTGTTTACATTTTCGAAGGTCTCTGCGAGATCCTTCAAATGGTCATACTTAGTACTACTTTTTACAACGAGGTCATCGACATAGGCCTCTAAATTATGCCCTAGCTGACAGCTGAAGGTTTTCTGCATCAAATGCTGGTACGTGGCTCCAACGTTTTTTTAACCCGAACGGCATCTTCACATAACAGTAGACACCGAAGGGTGTGATAAAGATAGTCTTTTCTTCATCTTCTTTCACCATACTGATCTGATGGTATCCAGAATAAGCATCAAGAAAATTCATCAGTTTGAAACCCGCAGTAGAATCAACTAACTGATCAATACGAGGCAAAGGGAAGTCATCGTTTGGGCAAGCAACATTTAAACTGGAAAAATCGACACACATGCGCCACTTACCGTTAGATTTCTTGACCAAGACTGGATTTGCAAGCCATTCGAGGTGATCCACCTCTTGAATAAAGCCAGCTTCAAGGAGCTTATCGAGCTCTGCTCTAATAGCTTCTTAACAATCCAGGGCGAAACGTTTCAGTCTTTGTTTGACTGGTTTTTTCTCAGGCTAAATGGCTAGCCTGTGCTCAATCACCTCCCTTGGGACTCCAGGCATATTAGGCCCTATTTGGTAGAGCTCTAGATTCTCATTTTCCAGATTCTGCTCCTGATTCTCTAAGAATCCACTTCTCTGAGAATTTGGAGCTGTCTGTTGAAAGCGTTTGTCTGGTAGGTTGGCTCTAAAAACCATATGAGGGAGGATTAGAGGCAAATAGACCAAGCTACCCCTTGTACAAATACTTCAATTGTGTCTTGTAATGCTTACTACGTAGATCACTAGACAGAGAAATCTCATATTCATTGAGGAAATGTGCATTGCAAAATGGACCCGTGGTTGATGCTACTAGAAAAAGATCCGTACTACTGCTAGGGAAAGAAACTTGGGCAAAATTAGCCCATACAATGCCGACTCATTTCTCTCCGGAAACGTACTAAGACTTTATTCAATTTTTTTTTGGAATAACAAGGTACTTTCATATTGTATAAGTGTTCAAATGATAATTAAATGATATTACGTACAAGTATTGAAATGATACAATGCATAGTTTCTTCACCCAAATAACATAAATAATATATCCTCAGAAAACTCCAGTGTTATCTCCCTGATAAATCTGCTAGTGTTGCTATGCCGTTGGACAGAAAAAGTCATCTCATTCCCCAACATTCCGTGGATAGCAGACAGTAGACATACTACACGACCAAGACAGAAAATGCCCCCAGGATCAAGAAAGCCCAAATGAGGACAAGGCTGATTGAAACAAAGTAGAAAATGCCTCAGCAGACAGCAGTTGTCACATCATCAGCCTTAATTTTGAGCCGTGCCTTCGTTGATACTGTGTTGACGATACATTCTACAAGGAAGAAAGAAGTAGCCCCATCTTTCTGAGTGTAGAAAAAGAACTTGTAGTTTGGAGGCTGACCACCTGAAGCAATGCACTGAATGTAGTTGCTTTGCATATGACGAATGAGTGACTGGGGATTCATCAGTGATGCTGCTCCTTGTGGGCTTAAAGAACGTCCCTGTTAAGCACAACAAAGCACATAAGGGAAGAATATTTATAATTTATAAAGATCAGGAGGGCTAAATCATTGCTCAGAACATAGAACTGCTAATTTCAGACAAGCTGTCGAAAATTGATATTTTATTAACCATGACAGTTTCAATAAGAGATAATCCGGTAAGACAAAAAAGCATATCAAGGAATAGAACTACTAAAATGGAGATTATTATTTATCCAAGAGGTTGGTGAGCATTGCTTACTTCAAAACTTCCTTGAAGTGATCAGAATTTATAAACACACTAATTTATACTTACTATTCTTGATGGTTTTAATAGCAGACAAAACATATTATCATTTATTTCTAAAGGAGCAACCGTGACAGTACTACAAAATCATGGTACACCAAGCACAAGGTACACTTGTTAAAAATGCCTAATCTCAAAATTGGTGGGAAGTGAACAAAAAGAGCACCTAGAATACAGCCTAGCTCCTTTAGATTTTTGCAGCAGTATTAACCATAAACTTATTGTGCAAGATTTTTACCAAGCAAGAGTCTTAAATCATTTTAGGCACTTAAAGAATAGTAAGCTTTGCTTTCAACAAGCTCTAGTGCAGGTTATTTTTTGGCTTGTGGCACATGGATCTCGAGCTTTTAACATCAAGATAGCAGCACTTCCGAGTTGTGAAGTCCTTGTATATTTGGCCATCACAACAAATTACTAGTGATTGCAATCTGCAAAGTCTTTACAAATCTTCCAAGACCACGAATGAGGACTTCCCAAGCATACTCCCCAACTCTTAAAGAAAGCTAACTGAGTTGTGTGTCCTGCTTACCGGCTCTTTTGCATCACATTTCTGCTGCCTGGTTGGTTCATCGGGAAACTGAAACACAATTCACAAATACAACAGGAATTAAATCTGACAGCCAATGGGATCCAAAAAAATTCATTCTCTGGACAAATGTGCCCTATCCGCTAGTGAAAAGAATGAATATACACAAATGCATCATGATTCATAGTTGTGCTCCGCATTGGCGACTGATGATTTATGTACTACTACTTGTAGTGTAAGGCAAATGTTGAAGTTATGTGTGGTTTGTTGTGCTACTCACAGAGGCAAAAGAGCTGGTGCGCGGGGAGGAGGCCAGTGCAGGGGGCTTGGGGAGGAGGCCGGCATAGGGGAGCTCAGGGAGGAGGCCAGCGTAGAGGGTGCTGGGAGAAGACCAACGCAGGGGGCATGGGAAGGAGGTCGGTGCAGGGGGAGGATCCCGACGTAGGGGGCTCGGGGAGGAGGCCGATGTAGCGGCGAGGACTAGTCTGGCTGCTCTTTGAGGGACTCCAGTGGCAAAATCCTGAAACTTATCTCCTAGATGGCACCCAATCCGGCGGCGAGGTACTCTAGGGCGGCGGCGAGGGGTCCCGAGGCGAGGGAAGTCAGTGCAGAAGCGGGGGAGGCCGATGCAGAGTCACCAAGCGATTGGCGTGGTGCAAAGGGCTACGCTTGGAGGCTCCGCGTGGGGAGGGGTTAGGTTAGTGGCATTTTGCAGGTAATTAAGTCCAACTTCAAGGGGTATTTTGTTTGTAGTAGGCTGGCTTCCCACGAGAATCCACGGGAAGGTTGCTTCTCATGGCTAGTTCATTTTCGAGACAACATCTCGCGAGAATCAGAATCAGGTCATTTTTGGAAGCTGAGTGTTTGGTGCAGCTCCACGAGATTCAGACGAGAAGTTGGAAGTAGGAACTGTACCAAACAGGCCCTTAGATGGCTTCCACGCAAAGACATCCGAGTTGGCCCGGAGGAAGGTGTGGAGCTCGTCTTCCTATTTCTCACTTAATCCTGCACCAATTTGGACTATCTTGGATTGGTCTTGGGGGCTGAGTGGTACTATCTTTACCTGCTTATTGGGCTGAAGAGTAGCCTTGACTTTCGCGGCCTTCCTTGTTTTATCCTCTAAAGTAAGATCTTTCAGAGGTAACTGATCGACAAGTTCTAGCGACTTACGATCACATGAAAGTGCGACAACCTGGTCACCTTGCACTACAATTACACCCTTTGGCCTAGGGATCTTGATCTTCTGGTAGGCGTGGTGTGTAGCTGCCATGAACTTTGTTAGATATGGTCTTCCCAAAATTGCATTATAGACAGACTCAAAATCAACCACTTTGAAAGTGATCAATTCGGTTTAAAAATTAATAGTCGTACCGAAGGTTACTGGTAACACTACTTGCCCTATTGGTGTAACAGACATACATGGCACTATCCCATAGAAGGGACTTGTCATTTGTTTAATCTTAGAATGAGGAATTTGCATCTTATCTAAGGTATTAATAAATAACAGGTCTAAGAAACTACCGCTATCTATTAATATTCTTCCTACTTTGCAATTACTTATGGTAGGAGAAACTACTAATGGTAATTTACGAGAAGTAGACATACCTTTGGGACGTCCTCCTTAGTAAAGGTTAGGGAGGTCTCTGACCACTTGGGGTATTCTGGACGACCAGGTGGGATCTCAACGTTGTTGACGTCCCTCCATGCCACCTTATACTGCCGCTTGGAGGTGTAGTCGGCCGATCCCCCGAAAATGATATTGACGTGGTGATGCGTCCTTTGAAATGACATTTCCGTGTCCTTGTCATTGTTTTGGACCACTGGTAGTCCGCCGTCTTCTGGTGGGATAGACATTAGACCTTTCCTGTCGTAGTATTCCTCCATCTGCTTCTGCCAAGTACGGCAGTTGTGGAGGTCACAACCAGGGATTTTATGCAATGGGCATCAGCGCTCATTACTCCTAGATGTATTCACAGATTATGGGGCAGAATGGTTGTTTGAACGATTTCCTTGCCTCCTTTTGGTCCAAGGACCTTTGTTTTGGTCGTAGAGTGGTCGCTGGTCAACTGCTGCGACCTCCCTAGTGGACTGCTTGGAACTCTCCTTCTCCTTCTTCTTGGGTTTTCCTCTGCCGTTCGTGAAGCCTTCTGACCTCTTAGACTTCTTTTCTTTGACATCCGCGAGGCCTGGCTGAGGAGCGGTGGTTCCCTTGTCCACCATTCGGTTCCACTCCACTACCTCATTAGCATCAGAGTACCAATTAGCCATGTCAAAAAGTTCTGACATAGACCTAGGCAGGTTGATGTTGATGTCCTCTATAAACCTTCGATATCTCACCGCCTGTTTAAAAGCTTGAATCACAGAATCATCAGAAATATTTGGGATAGTATTACGAACTTCTATGAAGCGCTTTACAAACTATCGTAAATGCTCGTCGGGGGTTTGGCGAAGCCGATGCAAATCATCCTCCTTCCTTGGTTTTGCATAACAACTTTTGAAGTTACTTTGTAATGTATTACAAAGCATCTCCCAAGTCCCAACTACGTATGGATCCCTCGGGTTGGTTGAACAACCAGATCCTAGTGGAACCTTTTAGAACCGTAGGCAAATAATTAGCCATTACCTTATCATCGCCTCCAGCAGCCTGAATGGCGGTAGTATAGACTTGGAGGAACTCTGATGGGTTTTGTGTTCCGTCAAAATTTTCTATACTTCCTGGCTTGAACTTCTCCGGCCAAGTAACATGTCTTAATCCGAGAGAGAAAGCCTTGCAACCTGCATAAGGTCCAACACATTGTCGTACATTGCGATGATTATTTTGACCAACAAGAGATCTGGGACGTCTATTACGCCTCGAAAAATGATTATCGTGCTCACCTTGGCCTTGAACGTAACAGCCAGAAACACCATAATTTTGGCTTTGCCTTCGGCATCCAATCAATGACCCTTCTAGGTGTGAGTCCGTTTGGAAAAAGCACAGTGGGCGATCGGGTGAAAATATTCTTCACCGCATCCTGTAGCTCTTATGCGATAGCACGCATTACTTGCACTCCTTGCTTCAGAGTTAATCCTTCCGAAGGGGGTGCGACGACGCTTGCTAGGTAGTGAATGCGCTCTACAGAGGAATCCTCCTGTATAGGGGTTGGTAAGGCATTTGGGTCTCTTACCATCGTTGCCCACGGCGGTGGCGTATGCATCGTCTGTGTCTGTGCCCTCGCTGAGGAGCCAGGGGCGTCTCAGTAGTAGTGGTCGCTAACCTACAAGATATGCGCTTGTGTGGTGGCACGTATCTCGGCTTGCCAGGCCTCTTCTTCTCGTTGGAGGCGTTCCCGCTCTTCCCGTTCTTGGTGTTGCCCTGATGCTTCGGGATTATCGCTGGGATTGGGTTGATTGCCACCGACCGCGACAACCTGACGACCACCGGAATAGGCAGAAGGGATGAACATGCCATCGTCCTCTAAGGAAGAGGACGAGTTGTATTGTAGAGTAAAGAGAAGATTTTCCCCAGATGTTCTATCCAGACCTTCAGTGTGGAGGTTGTCAACGAGATCATCATGGTACGTTGGGCTCCAGGAACCTTCTGAATCTCCTGCTCTAAGGGAGACAGGCTCGGGATAGTACTCATCCACAGTAGCACTTGTGGACGAAGGCACGGGTGGCGTAGAGCGGATGCGGACTTGGTGGGCAACGGTGCCTTAGCAATGGGCCCAAGGGAACCATTGGTGTTGCCGGATACGAGGACGAAGTTTTCCTCCATGTTGTCATCGTAGTCGGAAATGTCAAGGATACTTTCTTCTCTCCATGCATGCAAGTTTTGATTCATGAGCAAAGCACATGACACATTACCAGAACTGAGTCGACGGAAATGATGATAGCGATCCTCACGGTTGGTGCCAGCTGTCGACGTCTGGGACTCTCATCCCTAAACAGACAAACAAGAATATAAAGAAAAAATAGAGATTGTTATCTATTCGCCAAAGGACTCGAAATGGTGATGTATATTGCGAAGATTATGCTTTGATTACAGGAAAAATGAATAGGAATACACGTGGATTAGGGCTTGGATCTGAATCTATCTTACAAAGGCACATAGGCCGGGCTTTTATAGTTTTACAAGTGTCGACAGTTAATTGCAGCAGCACCTCTTCACGTCAATGGTCGCGTCCCTTTAAGCCAATCATCGCATCCCTTCATAGTGACCGCTGTGTCTCCGGATGTAACAGTCAATATCTTCTCCACGTGGGTTGTAATTTGATCACACGTGGGTAACCGCCTTTGAGGACCTCCTCTGTTGGGGAGAGGTCCTGGGATGGTCCGAAGAGACCTCTCCAGGAGAGGTTCTAAAGTGGTCCAAAAAGACCTCCAGGGGAGAGGTCCTGGAATGGTCTGAAGGGAAGGTTCTTGGGCCCACCTTCTGACTGTGCAATTAATCCTAGGCTCAGCAAACTAATTTAGGCCTAATAGAGGATCTAGATTACTTTCAAATAAAGATATATCCAGATAATTCAATAATCTTCGTATCAGCGGAGAGCCAATGTGCTGGTAAGGCCCATGAGGGTTGCACAATAGCAACTCCTACCCAAGAAGAAACAAAGATGGAGTTTTTGGCTAATATAGCATTGTTGACGCGCTCAATAGCAAATTTAGCCCCCTCTCCGAATGAAGGCCAAAATGGCACCGCAGAGCTGCCGATGGGAGACACGTCGCCTCGTTCGCGTGCCGGGTGCTTGGAGCCCCCCCCCCCCCCACACACACACACACTACACGCCCGTCATTTCATGTGAAAGTTAATTGTTGGAATGAAATTATGTGATTTCATGTAAAAAAATTGTTTGAATGATTTCATTTGATAATAGAGCACATGATTTATTGTGACAATACAGTTTTTGTAGATGCGATACTACATTTGTGGTACATGTGATAATACATAGAAAGTCAGGCATACAAGGAAAGCGCGTGATTTTATGCGTTTGATTTCATGTACGTGATAACACATTTTTCATGGCGGCATTACAACATGTAAATAGTGGAACTAAAATGATACAGAATGATGCCTAGATGATATCAATTTGTTGAGGGCAATCCTTCGTGGAGTGGTCAAGGGTCTTGCATATCCGGCGCTTCCTCATGTGACTCTAGCTCTCACGCTAGCTGTCATCCATGTCGTTTTAGAAGCGCCGCGTCTATCGTCGTCCCTTCCTAGTTGCCTTCAAAGCTTTGTTCAGGCCCCCATTTCACCATCTCTGGCCAAAGATCTCTATAGTTCATGTCCACACCATAGAAGTGGAACTCAGCACTCCATGTTCCGAAAAGATGGTACAAGTCATAGTACTCGGAGATGTACAGCATAGATATCTGCTTGACTTACGCGCACGCCTTGTACACATACAAGCATGGCTTGTGCAGGAGCTTCGGCTTGTTGCAGGTGCATGTAGCCACATCACCAATGGTGCAAGCATTCTTCTTTTCCCCTAACATGACTATTGACATATTTTTGCGGACCGACCAGCATTGTCCCGCCCCCTCATTTTGCACAAAATTTTACGCAAGCCTTCTCTCGTAGTCTTCCTCCAAAACAACACATTTCATGATGTCGCCTTCACGCACCACCTACGATTCCCCGCTTCCTAAAGCACCAGCGTCATCAAGGTTTGTTGGCACCTTGTGCATGAAATTCACGTACACCATTAGGCTCCCGTATATCTCTGCATCGGACTTGGCAGCAATCTGCATGTACTGGCTCCATGCAACGCTACCATTAACCTTGAGTAGCTCTCATATGCCCTGTCTTCCCCTATTCGCGCAGGTGATCGCCTGAATGACAAGCTTCTTCATCGCTGCCTTCGTGTCGAACTCCCTCCAGATGTAGCTCCTCAGCTCGTGAATATTCATCACATCCAGGCCCTCCACGCGGACCACCTTGTACTAGCATCTTGACAAATCCAACCCATCTAGTCTGCCCTGTACGAGACCGTCAGCATAAAACACAAACAAGTCTTACATGTTGGGCATTACCTAAAGCCATTACAACCCAATGCATATGTTACGAGCAATTCAATGTTCTTTGCTATACACAATCAAATAAATAGGTCGCACTATTTAGTCTACATTTTCCTACCTCCCCAAAATAACTACACTTCCATCTCTAACCAAAATAAAGACTTCCGGTAATCGGTGCATACTAAAAAGTACTAAATTAATTATGATTAATTAATTACGACTACTAATTAATTTGGACAAAGTAAGTATGACTAATTAATTACCACTAAATTAATTACCACTAATTAGGGATAAATTACGACTAATTAATTACCATTAATTAGGATAATTAATTACGACTAACTAATTAGGACTCATTAATTATAACTAATTAATTATGCCTATTTTATTAGGACTATTTTAATTACGACTAACTAACTATGAGTAATTAATTACAACTTAATTTAACACTAATTACATAGTTAATAAACATAAAGTATACGACAAAAAATTCCTCATCTAGAAGATCTTCGCTTTATGTCGAACTTTCTCTATTAATACGGCTGCTAAACACTACACTAAACACTCTCAAATCGGGAGCGAAATAGGAACTAATTTCAGCCAATCGAGCTACCTCTCGTCTCGCTCACTCGATCCTCTTTGTCTCTCTTCGCCAAGCACTCGGTTTTGGGGTGGAGAATCAGAGCGACGCGCCGGGTTTTATAGCCGCACGAAGGAACAAGTTCGACCGACCGCGAAGCGACTGGAGGGAATCGGATTCCCTCCCACGGGCGACACGTCAGGTTTTTTGCGCATGTGAGGGGACAGCGAGAATCGGGTGTGGCCGGTGTGACCGGTGACGCGACGGGAGGGAATCGATTCCCTCCGATAGGCGTGCGGTGCAGAGGGAATCCGGGGCACGTCCGAAATCACGGAATTTCATTCCAAAAAATAACTTTACATCAAATGACGGGCATGCAGTCTGGGGGTGCCCCTGGCGCACAGACACGACGAGTCCAGGCCAGGGCGCTCCAAGCACCCGGCACATGGACGAGGCGACGTGTCTCTCATTGGTGGCTCCGCGGTACCATTTTTTTTTTTGCTTTGATTCAAAGATGGAGCCAAATTTACTATTGAGCGTGTCCACAGTGCTATATTAGCCAAAAACTCACAAAGATGGGTTTGGGTCCTCATCATCGTTCCATCTGTGGGCGTCTGTCATGTGTGGGCGTCTGTCATGTATTTTCCATGTACACTGCATACACGAATTTATAAGATGAAAATAGCATTATAGTTTTTAAAAGATAAAAATAGCGAATCTTTTTTTTAATTTTGGCTCCCTGACACCACTCAATTGCAAAAATAGCTCCCGTGCCGTTTTATTTACAAATCTAGCCCCCCTCGCAGTAAGTACCGCGTCACGAGCGTGGGAACGGGTAATCAAGACGAATCTCATGAATGGACGACGCATCATGAATCGGGTTCAGCTCGATCACCGCGAAAGTCACTTCAGCCACCACCCATTATTATTTCCCACCACGGAAGGTGAGCGCAGAAAGTGACATTTCCCACTCCCCGACCGTGGAAGGTGAGGAAGGGGTTTAGATTTGAAAAAAAAAAGGTACGGGAGTCATTTTTTAATTGCGTAGCGTCAGGGGCCAAAATGAAAAAAATTTCAAAAATAGCATTTCAATGCAAATATGTTAACAGTTTGGCCCCTCGTAACATTTTTTTTCTGGCTCTGTTCATCGTGTTTTTGGCGTCTACCCCGCCACCATAATCTATCGAATTCTCAATTGTCAAGGTGGCAGCAGCACGTTGAGTTGAGTGGTCGAGGGGGGCGTGTGACAGAAAAGAATACGAGGCATTTTGTTTTTAAAAATATATTCACTAACTCATCACAAAAATGTGTTGTACTGGGGACTTGATTGCAGAAAATGAGTTTGAATTACATTCCTTGTCGGAAGACAAACCAGCGATTCCCAGTAATGCATCGACAGAATTTAGTATAAATAATCAACAGGAAGCACATGCATTGTAGTGATAACTATTCAGCAGCAACCCATAAACAAACATCATTTAAGAAACCAATAATCTTATAATCCATCACCATTACGTCCTTAGTAAACGTCCTACGGAAAGGCAAAAGAACTTTAGGAGCTCGACATAAGAAATGATGTGGCTAAAAATTCAACATGGTCTCCAATGTTCAGCATTCTTTTTTCTCTTCACACCCTCCAAACCGTCATGGTGATCATTGTCGTGTCGAACAACCAACGGAAACAAATGAGAAGAAAAAAATTGCTGGGCAGAGTATGCAAGTCTGTCTCGATAAGGGCCCTACTTGATGTACTGGGAGACCCACTTGAACCCATCACCATAGCCCATCTTGCGGACAACACTGCACATGAACACCTCAAGAGGCCGGACATTGGAGTCGCCTAGGTTGACCTTGCCCTTCCCAGTTGTGAAGTTGCTAAGGCCTAGGTGATACCGCAGCTCCTCTTCAGAGGCAGCATATGGAATGTCAATTTTGTTGCCAAGGATGAGAAATGGGACATTTGCCAAGGAATCATCAGACAGGAGGGCATCAAGCTCCTTTTTTGACTCAGCAAAACGCTCCTTATCATACGCATCTACCAAGTATACTACAGCATCAACCTGTTGGGACAACAAAAAATGAGAATTATCAATAAGAGCAAATGCATCAGCAAAAAGATGTGCAGATGGAACACAGGAAATAGGCCACAGCTGTCCTCAACTAAAACATGCTTTCCCACATTTGGAGAGAATGGGAGTGGACCCCAAACATCAAAGGGAATAGACAAATATATGATACCATTAGCATGGAAAATGATATGTTATGTCCACTGGTCCATGCAAAGGGCAGATGAGTTTATCTTAGATTTGGGTAGCTTGAGAACTTAAACCACAAACAAATTTTGGATGCCGCCTCATAGTAACTTGTGATAACCAAATGATCCATAAAATATGCACAGCAAAATAAACATACTACAAAAACAGCTATCATATTGTTGCAGTGCAGAGATGATAACACGAAAACTGCCATCCCTAAGCAAAGGCATATGCATCGCATGATTTCTTACTTCATAACTAAAAATCTAACATGCACCTTAAAGCACTGACTACGGAAAACAAAGTAAATTATAATACAAAGCACTATATGAAGATTGGAATTTTATGTACACAAAGCTTCAAAGTAACAGAAGTCACGTGACATACAAGAAAACATGCAGCTTTAAATAACACAAGCTGTAAATTACACATGCCAAGGTGAATGCAAATACTACCCGTAAAGAAAAGAATATTGAGAGGAGTAGAGATAGTATTTACACCCTATGTTACCCTGATACGGGGTACAGGTACGGCGATAACGTGATATGCAATTTCCCAGAAACAAGAATACATGGATACGGCGAGTATATATATATTTAAAAATAAGAAAAATGTAGGGAGGCTACGAGAGATTGAGACAATGGCAATGGCATCATTCTGTCCAGCAATAGTACTACTACCACCAACTACAGAGGAATTCACACTACTACCACTACCAGTTCCTTGTGAATTTGGAAGAATTTGAGAGCTTCCACTTGCCATCCTACAGCAAAATGCTACCCCAAATCAGACCACAATCTCGTATATTACTAGAGAAGAAAATACAAACAAAACTCTACCATAATGTAACCTGGGAGGAAGGGAGCAATGCATGGGGAGGTCCTCTGCAGCAACGGCGGTGTTGAGGTGGACTTCAGTCAGCGGTGGCGGTGGCGAGGTGGACTTCAGTCAGCGGTGGCTGCGGCGAGGTGACCTCCAGGAGGAGGCGACGTGACCTCCATAATGGCAGCGTCGGCAAAGGCAGAGGAGGGGCGGCTTGGTGCCTTGGTGGCACGCACTTGATGTGGATGGATTAGTGTTCAGGAGTAGTGTGGTGTTGGCTGTTGGGCCTGGGAGGGGCGGCTTGGATTGGGCTTTTGTTGGGCTATAAAAGGAGTGGTGTTGGGCCTGGCATATCGGAAGTGTATCGCGAAGTACCGGAGACGTATCGGGATTATTTTTATTTTTATTGGAACCTGAATTTCACAGATACTTGGTGATAGCGTATCACCGTATCAGATACGCATCGCGTACTACAACGGATGCTGAGCAAAGTATCAGGGTTTCATAGTTTACACCGTTTATGTTATAATCCTCTAATCCTTCATACTTGGCTCCTTGCACTAAGGCAAACACTTTAAAATAGTAAAGCAACAATAGTGTGTCAAACCCAATGGCCTAAGTATACCCGCAAAAGAAACATAAAGCATGCATGTTTTGAGTACTGATCTTATAAATACTAATTCTCCATGCATTTCCTCTTTATGCAAGTCAGCCCACATCAGAAACAGCAATTTAACAGATGCATGTGCTCAATTTTCCACCGATCTACCTAGGAGTCTATGGTGTTCCCTTGCGACAAAACACGTAATAAACAAGGACTGCCTTTTAGCACAAACACTGCTATATATTTAACAAACCTTCCAGTATTTTCATTGGAGCTACCGCCCTCCCACTAAAATTTTCAAGTCATACTATGCAAAACTCTTGAACAAAATCCCACTCCGGCAATTTAGTGAAATTCCTAGAATATCGAAAAAAACACAAACGGCAACCTTTCTAGCCTATGGGTAGAAAAAATCTTTTCTTTTTCAAATTAAGCGCACAAAAAGACACGCATAGCACGAGAACCAATCATCCATCGACTAGATCTGAGAAAGCCAATGCAACAAGATATAGGATGGTTAAGGTGAGACCTTTGCGTAGTAGTCTTTCCAGACGCGGCGGGCGATCTGGTGGCCGCCGAGGTCGAAGGCCTTGAACTTGATCTTGCCGATGCTGAGCTCCTCCGACGTCGGGTGCTGCGTCGGCTGGTGCTGCACCAACCGCTGCATCGATCCAAGTACATACGAATACACACACCGATCAGATCTACCAAACCAAGAAAGGAACTGATCGGATCGGATCCGGGGAGATCCGGCGCGGGTAGGTACCTCGTCCTTGAGCATGTGGAGGAGGGTGGTCTTGCCGGCGTTGTCGAGGCCGAGGAAGAGGATCTTGGCCTCCTTCTGCCACAGCCCGAGCGATGCCAGCACCCCGTAGAACCAGTCCCACAGGAACATACTGGCCGCCCTTCTCCCCCGCTCCCTTCTCCTCCCTGGGGTCTTCTTGCTCCGTTCTCGGAGGCGGCGGCGGTGGAGATCGCCGGAGGAATGGGCGGATCCGAGGGATCTGGGAGATAAAACCGAGGAAGGGAGGGAGGCGAGGATGGATCTGAATCTCTCTTTCCCTCGGTCTATTCTACGCTTGGTTGGGGTTGGGGGATGGTCGGGAGGGTCCTTAACTGCAGGGCGTGAGAATTGAAGGGGAAAGGTGCGCTGCACGTGGGGCCGGGTTTCCTTTTCCTCCTAATTCCGATCGACTCCTCGGCTAAAAACAGAAAATGGAAGGAGGGAGGGAAATTCTGATAGGTTTGCAAATATGTCACTTAAATCTTTTGCATAGCTAACATATAAACGAATCCATGAAAGTCATTCTTTTCTCGAGTGAGAATCCAAATTCTATCGTTTGCCTAGCATGGAAATAAGTTGATGTTAACGGATCGAGCGGACCGAGGGCCACCAATGATCTCACCAGGCTGGAGCATGCACCGAGCACATCCATAGGGGGATTTGAGCATGCGCATGCGCTGCCTAAGTTCATTGGAGAGAACATTGTCATCGTCTGTCGGCGGCCCTAGCCAAGCGCATCCATCCAAGCGTCGATATTGCCTATCCAACCCTACTAGGTTAGAGCCAGGTTTTTTTACTGGCCGAAAATTGGCGGTACCGGCCCCGGTAAGACTTCAAACTGATCAAAATAGGCCTGAAAAAAAAATTAAATTTGCTTAAATTTGATTTTTTAAATTTTTAAATAAAAAAAATGAAAATTTCGGCCGAAAATTTCTACCCCTTAAAAATTAGCAACTGATTTTGAAAACCCTGGTATCGATGGGGGACTAGTGCTGGTGCAGGGTGCTTGTAGAGTGGAGCATCATCGAATCCTCGTCTTCACAATTGTGACTGTTATTACCCTCTCCGTGATGCTGATAATGTGTTCATATAAGTGGTTTCCGAAGCAGGGAAAAGAGGGCTCGAGGATCCTTTGATTGGTAGAACGAAGCCTTTTACATCTTCCTTTTTCTCGTGCTGCTCCTACGACTAACTCATGGCCCTGGAGTGTCGCTCACAGGCTGATCACGTTAATTGCTAACCCAACCACAGACTAATTCGGTCACCAACATCTAGAATAGCAAAAATGCGTGAGTTTTGATGCTTGATAGAGAAGAGCGGGGATTGTCCAAATGTCCAATAGTGGTAAATGAGAGCTAATTTTTGGGTGGTATTTTGGATAGTCAGCCCATTTGAGTGGTGCAAATTTGTTAAGTGAGTGGCAGATAGGGAATTTTTCACTAAAAATGGTAATCAAATTTAACAAATCCAAAACTGTTATATTAGTGAAGTCCTAGGTGGTGGCAAAGAAGGCTGTCGATATGCTTTAAAATATGTGCGGTCACTCTTAAGAAGAGCATTGGAACTCACCCCCTTCATTTTACACAATAAAGAAGTTACTTCTTTACAAAGGTAGGAGTCAGTACTATTGTATACCTGCCCGTTCCGAGAGCTTGATGGTATGGCACTTTACCTAGACCAGGCTATTAGTATAGTTTAGTCTCGTATTACTTATTGTGGAGAGAATGAAAACCTTCCCGACCTAAATAAGGAGGGTAAGGGTTGCTCATTAGATACACCACTCAATAAAAAGAAAGAAAGCTTGTGACTACATCTTATATCTTTTGTTCTACTTTTACATTATTGTGAATGTGTGTTTGATCATCAGCAATATGACCACAATATATAACAAGTATGTCATTTCTTTCAGGGAAAACTGCCTAAATATCTTTTTTATTTTAAAAAAGGTAACATATGCAGACAATTACTATATTAGAATGTTGAAATTTCTATGAGTGTGGTTTTACCACATATACATGGATGTATCCATGTACATCTTCCTCCGTTGGATCCGGTTTTGAGATTCGCGCCTCACTCCCCCCCCCCTCGTGAGTTACGTCCGCGCCACAGACGCCACTCCACGAGCCCGCACTACCACCGCCCACTCGATCCCGCACCATCGACCACCGAAGTCCACGCTGTCTCTAAAGCCGCGCCGCCATCGACCCATGTCGGTGTCGGGAGAGAGAGAGGTTGAAAAGAGACGAGAGAGAGATAGGGCACGAATCTTGACGGTGGGATATTTACAAGCATGTCGAGTCAATGTATATACGGTTTCGATTTTCTCCTTAAAGTTTTGGTGATAACTGGGCAAATAGTGGTGGCATTGTAAGCTATAAACTAATTCCTTACACACGACTATCATGTTTAGAAAGACAGAAACCACTGCCTCAGGAATAGGGGTGAAAATGGACCAAATACGAATCGAATAACAGTAAAATCATATTCATATACATACTTTTTAAACGAATTCAAATATGCTTGAATACGAATACGAGTCAAATTTCATAACGAATACAAATTCAAATAATGTCATAACGAATACAAATTCAAATAGAATATTCACGTTGAATTAAAAGACTCCCAAATAGGAGTTCGAATCCGAATACTAAAATAGAATACTTATATTGCTTCGTCGAATTCGAATTCGAATACAAATATTTCCGATAAAATAACAATTCGGATGTGAAAATTCCATACCATATTCACAGCCATCCATATTTTTATGTGAGTTCGAATATGAATACAAATAGGAGAGAAATTGTTAATTGGATGAGAAAATATATACGGTATGTGTCCTATTGAATACGGTCGTCGAATTTTGATTCTGTCTGTCTCTTGATGCTGCTCCAAAGCAGGAAAGAGTATTCCACTGTTCTTGTCCGATGTACAAATTGATGGAGTAATCACACAGTACAGAAGATGACAACATGTGAAGGAAGGCACTGTACGGATGGACTCTACGTCGGCTACAAAATTTAAGTATTTGATACATAGAGCTAAGTCTGGTAAATGGTAATGGGTTGGGTTCATGCGGTTTTAACGGATTGGATTCTGATTTGGGTTCTCAATGGATTGGTTGAAACGGTTTCTATTTTGATTCGGGTTGGACTGGGATGGATTGATTCGTATAAGTGGTTGGATTGGTGTGGTTTGGTTGCTGAGTGTAGCACCCGAAACGGGCAGAACCCATGGGTTGAACCCACGGGTTGAACCCATTCAAAACGTGGCCTGGCCTCCAGAACCCTCGCTACCTCATGTGACATCGCCATCTCCAGCCCCATCCGCACGTCGCCTCGCTGGCTCCCAGCCCTCCCTCCCTCATGCCGTCGTCCTTGGCCACCATCCAGGTGTAGATTCTTAACCCTTGCTACCTCGTGTGACACGCCGCGACACTCCCGAGCGTGGAGGAGGTGAGACCTGAGGGACATGACCAGGGTTCCCTCGCCGCCATCGCGCTGTCGGGTCCCCCCTCCTTCCCCGCTCTCTGTTGTCGCACCATTGAGTCCCTCCTCCTCCCCCGTGGCGCCGTTGAGAAGCCGAGACCCAAGAGGGTGCAGCCGAGCCGGCTGTCATGTGACTCCGTGAGGGCGTGATTGAGGGAGTGAGGGGCGACCTGGTGAGGGGCTAGGGTTCCCTCGCCGCCGCCATGTTCCTCTGCCCTCGATCTCTTCCCTGCATCTCTATCGCCAAGAACTCCGGCTCTCCGAGCGGCACTGCACACCGATTCTTGTACCGACATCGACTCCCTCCTCCTGCCCTGATCTTCGTCGCCGTCGGGCGCCGCGTGACCCCTCTCCCAGATCTCCTTTGCCCCCACAGCCAGGTGCACCTCTCTTCGAATTCTTTCTTGCATGAACCCAACATCTGAGGCTCAAAATTCTCGAGGTTCACCTGATTGAGCTCAAATCGTCAGATCGGCTCGTGGGTTTGAGTTTGAACTTGATTTGTAGCATAGAAGATTACCTCTGATGGTATGTGTGTGTGTGTGTATTTGTGATGGATTTGACTGAATCTATTGTGTTTGATGTGTTGCAGGCGATGAGCTCCTATCGGATTAGTTCCCGTACAAGGAGATCGAGAACGGCATGCTTTGGGAAGTCGATGGCAAGGTATGTGCGCTTATCTGGATAGGCGAATTGGCTAATTCGTGCTATTTATTTGGTTCTTCTGTGTCGTGCTATATTAAATTAGTGTATTAGAGCTATGTATAATTTGGTTAATTGGGACCTATTGGTTTCTCAAATACCTGATCTGGTTTGGACATTTGTTGTGTGTTAGATACTTCTTCTTGGAGGTTTTAGTTGTTTAGTGTAGCTTATTTGTGCATTGTCAGCTTAGTTATGATTTGTCAGATAATTAAGGATAGATTGAAAGTGCTTGTTTCTACTTTTGTTAGGCATATATTGGTTATGTGCCTTTTGGGGTGTATGCTAATATTGTCTGATGCCACTTAAATAGATGTATGTATTTAGCATATAAAACAAAGACAGTGCAAATTATTAGGATGGGTGAAGTGGTCTATGTTTCCTGTCAATGCTTGGCAGCGCAATCACGAGGTGCAGAGATCGTACAAGGAACCCTTTGACACCATTGATACGCTACAGGCGGCATTGCCTTTAGGAGAGATGTAACTCGTTGAGCACTTTGAATGATTCTTGCAGTTTTATTACAGAGAGTGAGACCTATATTGTTATGTACTCGGTAGTGATGGCTTGCTGCAGGCTCCCATCCTACTCATTTATGAACTAAATCGCTGGTTTGGGCTGATCTTCCATATGGGTTGGGCTGGTTTGGTTTTTAAAAAATGAGAAGTGGACTGAGTTGGTTTGGTGGGTGTGTAATTAAGGAAGTGGGCTGGGCCGGTTTTGGGGTGGGTTCTAGACCACTAGCACCCCTAGTTATCATAGATATCACAAGAAAATAGCTAAAGTTTATTTAGTCAAAATATGTTTTGTAGATGTACTGCATGGCACTCAATTTTTACGTTTTTCCTTGTAAAGGATGGTCACTCAGATATTCCAGTACACTAAGAAAATCCATTTGTCCAGTTTGTTGCATAATTTCTATTTTGTAATTCAATATTATTCTTTGATGGGTCTACTTATATACACAGAGAGCACATGCTTTATCCACAGTTGATGGCTACCATGGCTATGGAGTTGAACAAGGTGAAAAGGTACTATTGATTCTCACTTTACAAGCATTTTTCTGTCAATGCATCAGTAGACAACATTAGATAGCTACAAAGGTGTACATAATTATTTTGCAGCATATGCTTGTAAAATTGTGCAGTCTCTTCTCAAATTATTCGAGGAGGATAGATACTCTGCTAATTCATGTAGGTTTAGTAACATTTAATGGCATCTACTGCTCTAGTTTATTGAGTTATGTTTCCTGAGTTCAGATTCTTCAGCATCACACCACCAGCCATTCCCCTGAACCCATTTCCTGTACCTGTAATGAGTGCATGTAAACCTGTTGCTCATGAACTAGCTACGTTATTAGGCATTACTTTAGTTGGTTTTGATCAATCATCATATCACTTGATGTTTACAAGTATAGTTGCTGTCAACAATGGGGCTATTATTGGGTTGCGCCATCTGATTGCCAACTTGCCAAGCAGTCAACTTTTATCCTTGCTGCTCCTAGTGTTCTTTGTGATCTATAGTATGGCTAGGCCTACAGGCTTAATTCATGACAGTTGAAGCTAATGATGTATTGTTTATTACAAAATTATTTTTGTGATGTCAATGTGATGCATATATGTGTATGGCATTTTAAACAAATTGTTAATTGTCTTTGAGTAAATGCTAAATAGGTGGCAAAAACTAGTTGGACAATATTTGTAATTTTGTATGCCATGCTTAATGTTTTTTATTGTTGAGAAGGATGCTCATTTTTACCATTAATCCCTATTTTAAAAATATTTTATATCCCCCCCCCCAAAAAAAAATTGAGTTTTCTGGAATTTTATAATTTTCACTGTTTTTCCATTTTCTGGATTTACCTATATTTTTTTAGAATTTTTGTGGATTTACCTAAGACCCATATCCTAGAAATGGTTTGGAATATGGGTTCAACCCATTTCTGTGATTTGGGTTATGTGGGTTTGGGTGGAAGTATTGTGTGGGTTGGATTGGGTTAATTTGTGAGAGCTACTATTTGGGTTGGGTGGGATTGTGTTTTCTTCATTTTCTTGTGTGGTTTGGATTGGGTTCTCACCCATTAGCACCCCTACTCGTGAGCTAGCTCAACATAGCCAATGTTTTGTTAGTTTAGTTGTTTGGTTAGTATGTGTTCCTAATTATATTGAGCACTTAGTGCTCGAAGATTGCAACGCTACCCTGTTTAAGCAATAAAATCCCTCTTTACCCGCCAAAAAAATGTGTCTTCTCATTAGTAATTATTCTCTTTCTTTTCAATTACAAGGAATATCCACATGTGCACACACCACCACATGCACACACCACACGTGTACATGGCGGATCTACATTTAACTAAAGGGGTGGCGTGGCGTGTACATGACAGACAACCTATGTTCAGTAGCAAATAATACTGTTGGACCGAAAAAGCGACTAGAGGGGGGTGAATAGGAGCACTATCTATTTTTTGCTTTGATCCGATTCAAACATGATATTGACTCCAATAGCTATGAGAACTATGAAGATCAATATATCTAAGCATAGCGGAAGACTTGTACTTAATCCCCTTCAAATCCCCAAAAAAAACGACCAAAAACACAAAAATCAGCCTTATAAACAGTGCTTATGAACGAAGAAGTCGAACCGGATGAACAGTGGCGGACGTATCGCAGTCCGGTCGAACCGGATGAATAAAGGTCGGTCGTTCGCATGAACAAGAAAATCATCGAATGAACAAGAATAACTGAAAAACGAAAACAAAAATCGACGTAACTTTTGATCCGCTTGGCCAAACTCCACCAAATTTGAAACACATCTTCCTAATGATGTCAGGAACCTATTCCAAGCAACGATCGAGAAGATCCACGTCAAAGTTTTGATCTTTTTGCATTTTACCGAAGGAGGGTTCAAAACCGAGCAAAAACGTAAAACTTGATCCAAAACTTGCTCGTGGGTGGATGATGATCAAGATGACCTTAGATGGGTTCCCACATATCCTAGCAAGCAAGATCAAGAAGAAAAACCAAGCAAAAACTCACGGATCAAAGAAAGACCTCAAATCACCAAATAGAGAGAAAGAAAGCAAATGAACTCATCTTTGAGAGAACTTTCTTTGGATTGATTTGATATGGTATTGGTTTACTGACCACTCCATCAAGGAGGACAAAGACTCAATACATGAGCACAAAATCAAATCCAACTCTCTAGAACCCTAACCTCCACTAATCCTCTCCCTAAGCAAACTAGGGTTTCAAACACCATGAAAGGGTTGGGGTGGGCATCAAAGACACCCCTATTTATAGTGGAGGCTTAGACCTTCTAGAAGAGTAACCCTAATGGGCTCCGTTAAGGCCCAAAACAAACGGGTCACACACGCACGCATCTCAAAGCGCCGTCTTCACTTTTCTTGACCTAATCCACTTCTTGACGCACCGACTTGCGCCGGGTTGGCATTAGGTCACCAAGCGCGATTTGGTGAAATTACCAAAATACCCCTTCTCGATCTTTTGCAAAGACCGAGTCCCATCTTCCGGCACCTCCATGCCGCCACGTGTAGGTTGATCAGTGACTCTCTTCATATCGGCAAGTCTCTCCCATCCGGCCCCACCGAAACCACCATGGCACTTGCACCGACCCCGCCGCTTGATCGAATCCGTCGCACCGAACTGCCCGTTCGGTCACCTTTGTCCGTCTTGCGCCATGCTTGACTCCATTGACCTCACCCGGCATCCCCGATCGTTTCGGACCTCGGCTCTCCAAGCTTAGTCCCGATCATCCTCGTCGCTGACCGTCATTGACCTCCAAGCAACTCGCACATCAATAGACAAAGAAATCGAGTCCGGGAACAAGTTCTTCACAACTTGACCCACGTTAGTCAAAACATGCATCATGCAACACATATGCCATGAAACCCATGAACTTGACCTAACCCAAAAGCAATTCTCCAATTGAAATGACAATCAGAACAAAATCAGTATTACCGCCATGTTATGGCCGATCAGACGCCATCTTCTTGATAGTACCGCACCCATAACTGTGGTTGTACCGCTACCTAGAGAAAACCAAAACTTCTCAAAATACACTCGTTCTGGAAAAACCATACCGCACACATGCGGTCATTCATGATTGGTATTAAACAACCAAGGCACGCGGTACTATCAAGATCATGGCCGCATCTGCGCTGACTTACGCGCAGACGACCGATTGTCCTGACACTTGCTGAAAACGCTGTTTCGACAAACCGAGAACGACATTGCCAATTATAACATCATCCTAAGATCTCAGGCATATCCCCATGATATCCACAAATACAAATATCATCAATGGAATGAACAAAGATTGTCAGTGTTTTACTGTGTCATCACGCCGTGAGGCACCGTGATGATCAAAGGAGTGACAGAGCCTCTCCTGGTGTGTCACCTGCTCTGGACACTCTGGTGGAGGACGGGTCAGTCTCGGGTGCGATCGTGGGACGTACCACTCCATGTACTAGTGGTATGTCCGTACGTCGTGCGGTTTATGCTCCTGTAGGATCTCGACATGTGCCGTCTCCATCCAGGCCGTAACCCACTCATGCTGGACATGCGCTGTCTCCATCCAGGGAATATGTTGTGTGTTCAAAATAAAATGAATTTAATTGCCAAGCTCTTTCTTTTGAAACATTTTATGTTGGCTTGAATTTGTTTTGGATTTTTGGTGTTTAATGCCAAAAGGGGGAGAATGTTTATATGATCAACATATTTGGATTCTCTCTTGAGTTATGTTGTTTTCACCTTTTTTCATGCATAGTTCCAAATGAGGATAATTTAAATTGCTTAGTTAACATGCATAATTATAGTTCAAAAGCTCAAATTCTTATCTTATGATGATTTATATCCAAATATTATTATTGATAAAGGATTTATCATCAATCACCAAAAAGGGGGAGATTGAAGAATCTAGACCCGCCATTATGAGTTAATGGAGTATTTTGGTGATTAATGATAAATCTATTTGTGGGAGTAACACGTTTATTGATATACCTATTGCTTAGTCTCAATTGGATAAAAATGTGAAAATCAAAGAGGTATGCATTCGACATCATAATCTTATATCTTGTTGCATTCATCAAATCCAAAATATAGGTTGAACTCCACAAATAGTGTAACTTGAATATGTGCATATGTTCTCATTACACATTCATGTATGCACACATTAAGGGGGAGTTCACTCTATGTTTTGTGATTTCATTAGTATTGATCCATATTCCTTATCCACATATATTAAGAATCTTTACATTGAAACATATCAGATGAGTATACAAGACTTGTGTAGTTTATACATACTCATATTTATCTACATTCAATTATTTGCAATTATGATGGCAGTCATCAATTACCAAAAAGGGAAAGATTAGAATATCTTGTCCCACTATTATGAGATAATGGTATGTTGTGGTAATTAATGACAATCATGTTGTGGGACTAATGTTTTTCATGAGTTGGATGAATAGGTTATGTCCCATGATGGAAGAGACTTTGAATGAAATCATGAGTTGATCGTTATCAAGTCAAGGTTCAAGAGTAAAGGATGCATCATGTGTTGATGCACATCAAGAACTTGAAGAAAAGGAAATCATCGTGTGTCGATGATGTTCAAGAAAAGGAGATGATCATGAGTTGATCATCAAGTCAAGAGAAGATCCATCATGTGTTGATGGAGGGCAAGTGACTTTGTCATCATATCAGCTGGATTATCATTAGTACTTATCTTGCACACTTTGACATCACCTTGAGCAATAACACCTCGAATAAAGTGATATCTCACATCAATGTGCTTTGTTCTCTCATGGAACATCTGATCCTTTGTAAGGCATATAGCACTCTAACTATCACAAAATATAGTAGTGCAAGAATTATCTCCACAAAGATCAGTGTACAAACCTCTCAGCTAAATAGCTTCTTTACAAGCTTTAGAAATAGCCATATATTTTGCTTGCAGTGGTTGATAAGGCAATAGTAGCTTGCAAACTTGCCTTCCAAGTAACAGCACAACCACCAATGGTGAAAACATAACCTGTTAGAGACCTTATCTTGTCCAAATCACCCGCATAATTAGAGTCAACATAACCAACAAGTTCATTGTGAGACCCTGGGGTATTTAGCTTGTAATACTTAGTCACCAATTGACCCTAGCATCACAATCAAAATATCCCGTGCCTCGAGAAAATGTATACATCCCAGAAGTGCTGTATACACACCCTTTTACAAAATCATGCATTAATTCCATACAAACATAGAACCAAAGCACAAAGTTAAACAAAAGACATACATAATAGCTTTATTACAACAAGGCTAACCGACCACCAAAAGCTAAAAAAAGACTTAAATAACAGCGGAAGCAAAAATACCATAAGATGACGATAAACAAAAGCCAACCGGTTTGCCATTACCCCACAAGGCAAACTGACCGGGCCGCCAGCTAGTCGTCAAAGCGAAGTCGAAGTCGGTCTCACAATGATTAATCCCTTGGGGATTAACCTCCTCTGCAATAATTTAATTAAGCAAAGGAAATGAGTACAAAAATGTACTCGCAAGACTTACGTGTAGTGTAACAGGCCTATACATATGCTACATGCAAGCTTATTTAAGTGGAGGAGGCTCTAGACTTGTTTTCAGCATAAAGCCAGTTTCATTTGCAATAATATAATACATTTAAAGCCATGTTCGCAATCTGTTTTTAATGTTTAAATGACAGCGAGTAACAATATATAATTGACAACAACAACCTGGAAGTGACTAACCCAATAATCACCACAACAATTACATGAATTAACCATTCATACCACCCACATCAAGTTTTAATTAAAAGTTATAGTCTAACTCTCGAAAGACCTCCCCAAGCGTGTCCATAACCTAGAACAAGGCTATTTGAATAGTTTGAACCCTGCAGGGGTGTACCAATGTACCCACACGTCAGACCGCCTTTTTGCCACATGATGAAGCACACTACCTTTGGTATGCCGGCACGGCTAAGTCCTACGAGACATTTCCAATGGATTGTGCTAATTAAAAGTCGCGACAACCAGCGGAGTAGGATGCACCAGCCCAGCCTAAGCAACTGCAGGTGCTCCCATCCTTATAAAAAAAAATATTTGAACCACCAGCAACTCATAATTAACACCCCCCAAAGTACTTAGTCAAGAGAGGTCCCATATCCCCCTCGTGTAGTTAGCACGTAAAATTGCTTGGTTTAGTGTAACAAGATGTTCGGTCTTTGTTGACTTAGGCACCATTCCACACACCAACAGATCACACCATTGTCCATTGTGCCCAAGTCCAAAACAGTTTTCATTTTCAGTTTTTGACTTTACAAATTAACAAAGCACAAGTGCTGGACATAATGGAATAATAATTAGATTTGTGTGATCAAGATCATCGACTAAGTCGATGACCGCCCAATACTACCGATAGCTAAGCATGTCTAAGCATGACACCGTAAAGACAATAAAAGAGCATAATTCAACCACCGGGCTCTAATTCACCGGCGAGATTAATAACTTAAGTTTAGTGGCAGGGGATGAACGATTTAGGGCCAACCATGCAATAGGAATAACTACCTCTAATCGGGAAAATAAACTTTGACACAAAAGCATGCATACATACAATTTGTAAACAAAGTATTAGACTTTGAAAGTAATGGGATTATTATGATCAAACTGCTTGCCTTGCTGAAGTTACTCAATATGCTGCAGAGGATCACTCTCAAGGTCAACGTGCTCGTCGGAACCTATCGAAAGAGCGAAAAATAACCGATAAGAACGAAGAACACCGAAAAGACTCAAAAACCAACTTTAGCTAAAAGCTCTGAAATTTTTACAGTAGGTATATCATGATTTTTAAGGAATTTAGCAACAAGAACTAATTGATTTGGATTCTTAATGCAAAAGTTATAGCCAAAACAATCTCTGGCTATTGGAAAAAGGCTGAAAGTTCATCTCAGGTACTATTTATCCGAAATTAAATTTTTGGCACAAATTTCCAGAGAAGTGTTGCACCTGAGATTTTTATGGTAAATAAAGCACCTCATAAGATGAACAACCCAATTGGATTCATTTCATTTGGAGCTAGGATGCATTTTCTATGATTTTTCCAAGACATGAGAAAGTGCACAAGTTAAATGCAATTACAAAACTTTTGAAAATAGTAGCATGCCTAAAACCTATTTTACAAATAATCTTATTAACAGAGGAACCCAACAAAGTTGGTTTCACTAAAAAAGGAGTTACAGAGAATTACTTATGCATTTTTCAAGTTAAATGAATTTTTAATGCAATAAATAAAGCTAAACTGAAATTAAATCTATTAGAACAATTTTCTGGGGCAAAACTAAGCTTAAAACCATTTTTAGATTAAAGCTTAGCTCAAACGAGAATTATCAAAATTTATTTCACCCGAAAAGGACTTAAAATGAATTAGTTATGAATTTTTGAAGTCTAATACAATTTTCTGTTGATAAATAAAGCTTACTGGAAATAATAAACAACTTTACCGAGGGAAATAGACGTGGCGCAACGTGGGCCTTTGATTCGAAAACGGACCCATGTCTTGTGCATGCAAGCTGATCTGCACGCTCAAGAAATGGGAAACATTTCTTGGATCGAGAATGGACGGCCCAGATTGATTGAGTCCTTGGGCGGTCCGAACGGCTCGGGCGATTCTCCGCCGTTGATCTGAAATGGAGGGCTGAGATCAAGGGGTCGTTCGGACGGTCCGAACGGCCCAACAGATCACAGTCGTTGATCTAAAAATGAACGGCTCACAGAGCTTGAGCCGATTGGAGTGGTCCGAACGGCCCAACTGATCTGGGCCGTCGATTTGAAATCCGACGGTGCACAGTGATTGAAGTTCAACGCACGCGCCAGGGAGAGAGAAAAAGGACAGGGCCCACTCGTCGGTGACTGTAGGCCATGCACGGGTGTTTAAAGCGCCCGGGGGTGCTTTAAACACATGGGCCCACTGTCAGCGACTGCTAACATCCTTTAAGACAGTCATTTATTACTAAGCCACTGATTAATGATGATTAGCAATAAATGAACAAAATCAATGTCTTAATGATTTAGCTACAGCGCCCGAGAGGGATTTAACATGCGGGCCCACATGTAAGTGACTCTAATGATATCTTAGGACATTCATTAATTACTAACCCATTATTAACTGTGATTAACAATGATTAGCTCATTAATGATGTCCTAATAACAATGGAACAGTGGTTTAAGCACGCGGGCCCACCTGTCATTGGCACTTAATGCCCTGCACAGGGACTTTAAGGCGCTGGGGGTTTTAAATGCTGAGGGCCCACTTGTAAGTGGCACTTAAGGCCCAATTAAGATGGCATTAATGCTAAGCAATGATTAACAGTGATTAATCAATGATTAAGCCTTAATGACGCAATCCTTGTCCTAATGACAATCGGCACAGTGCCGATTTTCGTCCGATAAAACCCGACGACAAGGAGATGGTCACCGCCGGCGACCTAGGGCACGGCGGCGCAAACCAAAGGCACCGACGAGTCTGCAATAGCAGTGCACACACGATGGTGGCACTCTCAACGGCGGCGGCGGCCCAGGACGGTGGCGAGCCGGAGTTGAGCGGCGGCGCTACACACGGCCGAAACTTGAAAACAGCAATTAGCTCCGCAGCGGTCCAATGAAGCGAGTGCCAAGCCTCTAGGGACTAATTAGGGGCTACCTTAGCACAGGAGGGGCTCGAAGGGGGCCGGGGTTGCTCCGGTGACGAAGGAGTTTGCTGGCTTTGAGGAAGACGACAAGGAGGTGACGGCCTGAGCAAAAATAACAACTCCGGGTCATCAAGGTAGCTTCAAGATAGCTCATAGAAGGTCCATAAGCAATCAATTGAAGAGGGAGGCACCTTACTGGCGATGGGGAAGAAAGGGGGTGCTTTCGGCCGGAAATGACAAATCTCAAAATTCGACAATCCCTGTGGCTGCCAAACAAAATTGAGTTAGGCGAAATACTAAAGGTGCTGAGAGGAACAAGTAGACGCAAGGAATTGACAAAAGGACCACTAGAACACCATCGATGAAGATGGAGCTCCACGGCCGGCAATGGTGGATTTGAGGGCTTTTGAGGTTTGAGCTCATAGAAGCAAAGAGGAAGCTAGGCAAGGCTACGGTGGTGTTTAAAGGAAGCCAAGGAAGGGCTTGAAGGCCTTAAATAGCCCAGGGAGCTAGGGTTTTGCATAAGCACCGCCCCAAGGTGGGCGTGGCTCACGGCCCTGCCATGGGCACGCTGAGAGGATGGCTTGTAGGGGCGACCACGACTTTGGGGGCGGCCACTAACTAGCATTAAATGGACGGAGGCAAAGAGCCGTTGTAGAGGATGACAGGGAGGGGACAAGACATGGCTGCCCACTCCATGGTGTGCTGGCAATGGCGCACTACACGCTGAGGAAGGAAAGGTAATGAGTTTGAGCGCCCCACCGGTGAGAGCAAACTGAGCGGCTTGAGTCAGAACAGTGAGTGGGTCGAGCCCGAGTGCACTAGCTGACTGGGCTGGACCAAGTGGCGCGCCGGTTTGAAAAAGGCGACCGAGCACGACGCGGGAAAATACGATGGCAGTTGGATCTTCATCCAACGGCCCAAAAGCAAAGGCAGGATCGAAGGTCCAATCGGCACAGACGATCTCGAGCGTCGAAAGGAAATCCAATGGTTGAGAAAACGCGCGGGATTGGGTTGGGTCGAACCAACTTAAAGCTGGCTCGGTCAGACCCAAACCCAACAGTCAAAGTTTGACTTAGGGTTTAGAAAACAGCTGAAACTTGGAAGAATTATTAGAGATAGCAAACTAACTCCAAAAATTCTGAAATTTTGACTGGAGGTTCCTAGCTCTAGGATAAACCTTACATAAAATTTTCAAAGATTTTTATGCAAAGCATTTTTCTCCAGAAATTCCAGAAGGCTTGCTCTAGGGTTTGACCAAGGGTCAAACTGGTTTGACTGCCTCTGAAAAATTATCAAATAATTTCTAAAAATTATGAAACTTTTCAGAGGTGTCACACAGCTCCCCTAGAATCAAGGAAAATTATTTCCAAGAGATGAACACAAGATTTTCAACAAGGAGGTTTATGACTTTATTCAATTGGGGATTTTGGTTTTTGATTTCCCATAATTCATTTACAAGAATTACAGAAAAGTTCAAAAACTTCAAGATGCAAGAAAATTTTTAATTTCTACTCATTTTCTTACATTTGAAACACACACACCTATATTTGGGATGTTACATTCATCTCTAGAATTTCCAAAGTGCAAACAAGCATTAGAAGTGCCACGCAAATATCTGAAAATCCACTGAACTGCTTTCCAATGCTCTTTTTCAGGATTAGCCATGTGTCTACTGACAACACTCAATGCATGAGATAAACCAGGACGAGAACAAACCATGGCATATATAAGAGAACCAACTGCACTAGAATGTGGAACTCTAGATATGTACTCAATATCATAATCTGACTTAGGACATAAGGCGGAAGATAATCTGAAATGCGAAGCTAATGGAGTACTCACTGGTTTTACATCATGCATATTAAAACGACGAAGGACCTTCTCAATATAACCTTTTTGACTAAGGTATAACTTGCCAGATTGTCTCTTTCTAATAATCTCCATGGCAAGAATTTTCTTTGCTGCACCTAAGTCCTTCATTTCAAATTCATTACTCAATTGTGCTTTCAGTTTTGCTATTTCTTACTTATCTTTTGCAGCAATCAACATATCATCAACATAGAGAAGCAAATAAATAGTTGAACCATTAGCAGTCTTTAAATAAACACAGCTATCATAATCAGACTGCTTAAAATCATGAGAGAGCATAAAGGAGTCAAATCTCTTGTACCATTGCCTTGGAGATTGCTTCAAACCATAAAGAGATTTCTTTAATCTACAAACAAGGTGTTCTTTTTCAGGAGTAACAAAACTCTCAGGTTGGTCTATATAAATGTCTTCTTCCAACTCTCTATGTAAGAATGCAGTTTTAACATCTAATTGCTCAAGTTCATAATCATGAATAGCAACAATACCGAGTAAAGTGCGAATAGAACTATGCTTCACAACCGGAGAAAAGACATCATTAAAATCAATACCTGGAATCTGACTATAACCTTTAGCAACCAACCTTGCTTTATACCTTACTGGTTCAGTAGGAGAAATACCCTCCTTTCTTTTGAAAATCCACTTGCAACGAATGGACTTCTTCTCCTTTGGCAATTTCACTAGTTCCCAAGTGCTATTATTTTCAAGTGACTCCATTTCATCATGCATGGCAGTTATCCACTTATTACAATCAGTGGAGTTAATAGCCTCAGAGTATGATGAAGGTTCTGTATTACTTTCAATTTCTTCTGCCACACTCAAAGCATAAGCAACAATATTAGCTTCTTTAATCAACCTCTTGGTGGATTAATCCCCCTCCTAGGCCTGTCAACTGCAATGAACCGTTGTGGTGGTTGCTCAACAATAGGAGGATCCTCAACAATAGGTGCATCATGAACAACAATATTTTCCTTATCTGATATGTCATTTGAACCAACAAAATGGTCTACCTGAACACTTGAATTCTGCTCACTCTCAACAGGAACATTAGTGGGCAGTTTATCATGAAGCATAGTAGATTCATTAAAGACAACGTTTCTGCTAATCACAACCTTACTTGTTTCAGGATTCCACAACTTATATCCTTTAACACCAGATTTATAACCAAGAAAGATGCATAATGACTCTAGGCTCTAATTTTCCATTATCAACATGAGCATAAGCGGTACAACCAAAAACTCTCAATTTCAATAATTTACTAGGAACCGACCATACCTCAATTAGAGTCTTCTTTTCAATTGCAAGAGAGGGTGATCAATTAATAAGATAGCAAGCGATGGAAGCGACAAATTTGAAAAACGCCTATGCAAACTGCATTTGACAACATGCAACAGGCCCTGAAATGATGGTCTGTTCATACGCCCACCTACTTGTTTTGTTGAGGAGTACCAGAGCGGTGTAGTGCCTAACAATGCCTTGATCTTGCAATATGATTCAAATTCATCGAGTAATTCCATCCCATTATCGGTCTGAAGTTTCTTTACCTTCTTTTCAGTTTGCCTTTCAACCATAGTCTTCCACTCTTTAAATACTGAAAATGCTTCTGATTTATGCTTCAAGAAATAAGGTCACACTCTTCTAGAGTAATCATCAATAATTGTTAACATATAACGAGCACCTCCTAGAGATGTCTTCCAAGATGGCCCCCATAAATCAGAATACACATAATCCAAAATACCTTCTGTGGTATGAACCGAGGTATTGAACTTCACCCTCTTATATTTGCCAAACACACAATGCTCACAAAATTTTAGCTTACCGATGCTATGTCCATCAAGGAGTCCTCTCTTGCTCAATTCTACCAAACCAATTTCACTCATATGCCCAAGGCGCATATGCCAAAGATTAGTAGCATCGAAATCAGATAATGAACTTGAAATTACAGTAACATTACCTAATATTGTAGTACCTCGCAGATGGTACAGATTGGCAGATTTAATTTCAGCTTTCATCACAATAAGAGAGCCTTTTGATACCTTCAAAACTCCACCTTCACCAGAATATTTGTACCCTTTACCATCAAGAGTACTTAAAGAGATAAGGTTTCTTTTCAAATCTGAAATGTGCCTCACATTTGTCAAAGTTCTGACAATGCCATTAAACATCTTGATCTGAATTGAACCAATTCCTGCAACCTTACAAGATGAGTTATCACCCATCAACACACTACCACCTTCAACAGGTTCATAGGTGGCAAACCAGTCCCTATTAGGACACATATGAAAGGTACAGACAGAATCAAGAATCTATTCATCATTGGTCTTAGCACATCCAGCAAAAGCAACATAAACTCTCCCATCAGAACTATCATCAGCAGTAAGGAAAGCTTTACCTTCATCATCTGGTTTACTTTTTTGCAATTTGTGAGAGTACAACTTCTGCTTGAGATGCATCTTGCTGGTAAGATCCTTTGTCATGCAAATTGTTCCAGCTTCAGCCATAATGCAGTAGCTGTCTTCTCCTTCAAAACCTCCTGCAAAATATTATTTGATAGATAAAGCCGAATATGAGATAAAGCCTTACGGTCTTTACGCTTCTCATCTGTAGTCCATGTGATAGGTTGTTTCTCAAACCCTTCCAACGCATCATCCAAATCCATCTATGTCAACATAACCCTCATCTTGACTTGCCTCAGCGAGAACCTTATGTCTTGACCCAGGAGTGGAAGATCATACTTCAAAGTCGCTATGAGGAATAAAATCTGAAAATTGTTGGTACTGATTTGTATAAACCTAGCAAAAATCACGATCTTTTTTGTACACCTTCTATATACCAAAAACAAAAAGCTTTAAACCTCCTGTTATCCGTGTGGACGAAGCAAAAAAAATCACCAATAGAACCAAACCGCTCGGGTGAACGAAGCAAACAAGAAAACTCCACGTGAATCTGATCTAAAAAAGAAAAGACTCCACTCTTAGCTGCACACGTGTTAATGATCGGAACCTGTGCCTTTGGAGAATTGCTTGGACTGCTACTTCGTCGCTTTCCACGCGAACGCGTGCGGGTGGACGAAGAGAAACCGCGTGCTGGCCGTTGAAGCGATGATGACTCGAAGCCGATGCTATGCCCCTAGGAAGCGACGCACGACGACGGACAAGCGAAGCCGATGCGTAGCAGTAAAGCCCTCGGGACGAACGCGCGCTTCAAACGCTTAGAGCGATGCGCGACGAAGACGATGCTGCTTCGACTAAGGACGGGACGTAGCGGAAGACGGCGGCAGCAGATCGAATCTGCTAATTTTTTTTTCTCGTATCTCTTCTCCAATCTTAATAACCTGACTCTGATACCACTTGTTAGAAAATAGGAACAAAGGAGACACGAATTTTTACGTGAAAAACCCTTGCGGGAAAAAATCACGGACGCCAATTGACGATGATCATTATATGAAGAGCGATTACAAAACGCAGGGGATTACAATGAGACGTCTTTCTCCCCGTGTGGCTTACAAGAGGTATATAAAAGGGTAAAAGGACTTAGAGTTCAAGTAGAAAACTAATCCTCTAATATGATATATTCCAGATAATTCCATATTAGAAATTCGGATCACATATGATCCAAATATCAACAAAATCTCACGATCGGAGCTCCAACGAGGTGCTGAAGAAGGGCTCATGGCTCGGGAAGCAGCTGATGGAAGAGGTTGGAAGGCAGAGAGAGGCTGAAAGGCAGAATAAGGAGGAGACACCGGGGGCGAACAGGATGAAAGGCAGAAAAAAAGGCAAAGAGGCGGTGTGGGAACTCCTGGCGGAGTTCTGGTCGGAGATGATGCTCTACCTCGCGCCGTCGGACAACGTCAAAGGCCACATCGAGGCCCTGCAGTGCGGCGGCGAGCTCATCACGCTCTTGTAGGCGCTGCTCCTGCACGCCGGCATCATCAGCAGGCCGGGTCACAACGTCTCTGACCCTTGATGAGTGCATCCATCGTCCATCTTCGTTCCGTGTGATTTACTTCCATTTCAATGTATACTTTCAACTGTATGTATCTTGATTTTCGCACTCTTTGTGTGCTACTACAAATTCTTTGTCAGATACTACAAGGGTCTCAATTATCAAATTGATACAAAAGGTTTAGCCTAAAGTGTAGAGAGGTGAAGGGCTCCTAAGAAAACCACAGCTTTGTACCACCTTCTTCATTCTAGTATGTCACCACCCACGGTTCTAATACTATATCAGATAGACAGTCAGTCAGCCTGTTTCAGGCTTCAATGCAATTAACAGTCCGGGTCGCTTTAGTTGTCTAGAACATGTACATTGGACAGCATATGTCCAACAATAGTGCCAAGTCAGCCTCATAGTGCAGGCATTCACAGATCTCAAAGAGAGCATTTGCATAGGTCAGAACCACATCAGTTTTGACACCATGTTCGTATAAGAACGACTGGTAAGACATAGTAGTATAGTTTACTAAAAAATATGGTTGTCATGGCGTGCTTGTTAATCACGGTGTCTAAGAGGCGCCATGACGCCACGGCGTCCAGGCGGGCAGAAGCAGAGGAGGAAGCAGGGGAGTGACGGCAGAGGAGGAAGTAGGGGAGTGACGGCAACGAAGGAAGCAGAAGCAGAGGAGGAAGCAGGGAAGTGGTGGCAGCGGAGGAAGTAGAAGCAGAGGAGGGCGTGGACTAGCAGAGGGAGGAAGCAGAGGAGTGGCGGCACGAGAGCGAGTGAGGGAGGGAGTGGCGGCAGGCTAGGGTAGTGAGGGGCGGCGAGGGGCGTGGGAGGGAGGGAGCGAAGGAGGGAGACAAAGTACTTGGGGGGTCGGCGGCCGGTGCGGTGAGGCGATCGGAGATAGCCAAGGCAAGATGAGGCTCCGCAACGTCCCCTCTACACCGCCGGGATGCCAGGTGGCGCCGTGACAAGCATGCTAAAAAAGTCGTAGTAGCAGATCCTTGGCCTCCTACCAAAATTTCATTTTTTTCTACCTCTATTAACACTAGTACATTTGCAAATTTACAACCATCAAACAGATCCAGGGACAATTAAGGCCTATTTGGATGGGGGGATTTGGATTCGAATCCTTAGGATTTAGTTCAAATTCAAACTAAATCCCCAAAATTACACCTCATTCAAACACCTCCTTAGTAGTAAATGTAAAACATGATGTATTATATAAAAAAATCCTCATAGAACAAGCCCATGTGCCACAAAGCAAATGACTCTAGCAGAAAACAGCATACTTTTGAGAAATGATGATACAGAAGGGAACTAAAAAGGGACAGCATTTATTCAAGAATCAATTCAACACATTGGAGAAATCATGAAAGCATCGCCTGTTTAGGAATGTATTTGGAAATGAACAAACGCCTTCAACTGTTCGCCATAAAAGGTGTAGCATGCATACCCCTCTTGCTCGGAAACAAATGTACACAAAGCTCCAAACCGCATCAATTACTCTTCCCATTGACTCTGACAGTGACATCTGGATGATTAGGGTGGATGGTCTCAGCAGCCGTCCTCACTGCAGCAACCGTCGCCGCAATGCCTGCATCATGCTGTGAAAACTCAATAAGCACATGATTCAGGCTAGGCAAATGCTCTATACCAGACACACCACTTGACTCATCTGAAAGGCATTTCTCGAACTTGAGCTCAAGCACTTCGACCTTTGGCAAGACACCGGTCTCAAAGGTTACCGATGGCAAGCTGCAGCGAATGCACAGCTGCTTAAGACTCCGAAATCCATCGCTGGGAAATGTGACTCGTTTCTTATCCACAGACATTTGAGTGACATCACAAAACAATTCGAGTTCCCTCAAGTTGCTATGTCCACTGAGCTCCTGCATGACATTCAGAGAGTTCGTCGCGACGTCGGCGCACGACAATGTCAGAAGTGCATTCATCTTCCCCATCCTGTGAGGCAACTTGGCATTTCCAACGAGCAAATGCATTAGCTTTTCCAGCTTGACAATGCTGGGAGGCAGTTCTTTCACCTTTGTGGATCTCACATCCAGTGTCTCCAGGCACCTTAGATCCCCAAGTTGTTCTGGGAGCTCACTGACATCAGTTCCTCTGAGGCTCAGGTACCTTAACAGCACCAACATGCATAGACCATCGAGGCATACTGGACCCTCACAGCCTTCGAGGTCCAGCACCCGCAACACTCTCAGATCAGTCAGGCGAGGTGCGCCACTGGCGTGACCAAAGACGGTCACTGAGCGAGCATGCTTCATCGCATCATTTTGCACCACAGCTTGATCTTGTTTGCTATTGTTCTGCAGAGATAGCCGGCGGACAGTGCCGTGGTTGGTTGAGAAATCTTTCTTCTGAACATCTACAAGAGTGACAAAGTTCTCTTCCATGGACTTGACCACAATAAAATCATGCATTACTGGGTGAACTGTGCAGCTCCTTGTGGTGCCATCATGTTTGAGATGCAATGGCTGGACCATGTTTCTACTAATTAGCTCACTTAGGTAGCATCTTGCTGTTTCCTCTGTGCTTTCACGATGTGCTTCACCAATGATTCCTTCAGCAATCCATCGCCTCACTAGACCCTCTATGTCGATCTTGTAATTCTCCGGAAATATGCTTAGATACAACAGACATGTCTTGAGATGTGGAGGGAGATCATTGTAGCTAAGATGAAGTATTTGTTTCAACCCATCTATATGTGAGCTAGATAGCAAGTTCGATCCAAACCTCTCCCATTCATCTTTTGATGACTGGTGCAATAACACGCCAGCTACGCTAGCTGCAGCAAGTGGCAGGCCACCACATCTTCTCATGATCTTAGCAAAAACATCCTCCAAATGTTGAGGACAACTATCCACATTGCCAAAAACTTTCTTCAAAAACAAATTTCTGCAGTCGGCGTCACTAAGGAGGCCAATCTTGTAAATGTACTCGCTCGAACCGGAAGAACAATCCTTTGCCAATGCATCGTTCCTTGTTGTGATCATTATCTTACTACCAAGATTGTTGTCTGGGAAACAACATTTGATTGTTGTCCATTCTGTTCTACTCCATAAATCATCAATGATGACGAGGTACCTGTTCCTCAAAATAAAACAGAGTGCACAAATGTATCGAATTACCAAATCATCCTTACATGATTCTGATGTCTGAAATTGCAGAAATGCAGCAGATTAATTAAGCGTACCTCTTGTCCTTCAGTTTGTCTCTCAGCCTTTCGATCAGTTGGCCAATGTCGTCACTTCCTGCGTAGCCGTCGCCGACCTGCGAGAGTATGCCCTTCAGAGTCTTACCGGCAATGTCCGGCTTCTGTCCCACGGAAACAAAAGCCCCGCAATCGAAGTACTTCTGCTCTTCGAGCCGCCGGTGCACACCCCAGGCAAGCGTCGTCTTCCCGGATCCGGCCATGCCGACGATGGACACCACCTTGAGCTCAGTCTTGCCGCCGACGTCCATCACCTTCTTGGCCACCTCCTCCATCGGCGCTTCCAGGCCAACAAGGCTAGTGGTGTTAGCGTAGAGTGCGGTCAGCCGGGGGTCAAAGCCCGCCACCATCCGAGCGCTGGCGCGGCCCGTCGGCGCCTCGAACCTGTAGCGCTTCCGCTGCTCGCTCAACTCAAGAACGCGCGCCTTGAGGTCCTGCAGCTCGGTGGCGATGACGTGGCGGGCGGGAAGCGTCTTGACCTTGCGCACCCACCCGAACAACCAGGAGGAGGAGGAGGCCCCGGCGCCGGTGGAGTCGTGGCTGCCGGCGTCGACGCGGTGGGCTAAGAGGTCGACCCAGTCCTCGATGTCGTAGGCGAGCTCGCGGACCATGCCGACCCAGGTCCTCGTCTGGACGTCGGGGTCGTCGACGGACTCGCAGCGGAGGACCGCGGCGCGCATGGTGCCGAGCTCGGACTGGAGGAAGGTGACGTCGCTGTGGACGCCGGAGAGCAGCGCGTACTCCTGCTGCAGCAGCTCACCGAGCTTGCCCGGCAGCGCGTCCATCATGCCCGACAGCGCGCCCACCGCGATCTCCATCTCGCCGACCGGGTCCGGCCTTCTCCGGATCTGGATTTGTGGGTATCGCCGGCGCCGGCGGTGAGGATGGGCGCGTGGACTTGTGGCCTACTAGCCTAGTCAGGTCTTCGTTGCGTGGTGTTGATGATGGGGTGCGCGTAATATTTTTGGCTGGTAGCCGGGCACCGGCGTACCTCCGAGATGCGTGGCTTTCTATCGCAAAAGAATATGAGAAAATTGCGAGGTAGGTTTCTACCGAATTTTTTTTATTAATTAATCCTTTTTTATTAATATTTTAAAGTTAATCCTTCATAACTTTATTTTAATTTCGACTTTTTTGGCCACGCCACCACCCAGCAGACGATTAAAACCATCTTGTCACGTCACCGCGTGGCGTGACAAAACATGCCACGCAAGCCCTCCACGCTAGCACGAGGGCTTACGTGGCATCTGTCACGCCATATTATATGGCGTAACAAACTTTCCTGTTACGCCTCTATATATAGCGTGACACTAGGCACTTAAAAATACTAGCGCAGCCCATTTTCCTATCTTCATCTGACCGCTTCTCTACCTCCTACGCCCGTGCCTTTCTACCTCATGCGCGCTCTCTACCTCATGTGCGCGCCTCCACACCGCCGGTCCTCATGTGGTGCCCTCATGTGGGTCCTCCCATCGCCGCGCCCTCACATGCATGGGTCCTCCTGTGGTCGTAGTACTCCCGCTTTGCTTGCCCCATGTGGGTCCTCCACGGCCGCCTCCTACTATGTGGCGCATTCTCCCGACAAGCCTCTCCTCCGCCCCGCACCAGCCAAGCCTTTGGCTCGCCCTCTGCCCTCGTCTTGGGCGGCAGCCAATGACCTCGCCAACACCCACGCCAGCGCCTCTCGTCATGCAAGCCGGCTTCCTCCTCCGCACCTCCTCACGAGTCCCGGCCGCCTCTAAGTTATTGAATACTTCCTTCGTTTGATTACTTCGCTATCTTTGTCAGTTCACCGCTTCAGTCCGATTTAGCTTTGGTCAACTTGCCTATGTCTGACGATATATGGGGTCTCCTTAGAGTTGGATTTAGATTTAATATAACATATTGGATAATGGCATGATGGTGAATTGATAATTCTGGGGTGGACATGTTTGGTGGATCAGGATTTATTTTTCCAATACTACTTTAATATGTAATCATTGATCCTTGTTGATTATGATTATGCATAGAAATGAAATAATCAACTGATACATTCATTGTTTGCATTAAAATAGTTCAATTTGAAGTTACCTACTGGGCCTAGTTGCACAATAATTACTAAAATTCTAATTGGCAATGTCCATGTGTTCAAGAATTTCAATGGTCAAATTTGTAGAAAGAAGTCATTTTCATCCATCTTTAATTGTCAAATTGCTACTGTAGACAGGCTTATCTTGAGAATGTTCTCATGAAGGTCGAACCCACAATGTGGTTCATTCCATTACCCTTTCACATGTTTTACATCACAGTAAGGATTTGTTTCATGCATGCACAAGACATTCTACATGAGCGCCATATTTCTTGACATTGATGTGTCATAGAGTTTTCCCCGGATAGAACATCAGGAGGGATATAGACATTGTATCTAGAAGTTTGAAACATGATGTTCCGGTTAGAAACAATTGAGGTCTGTATAATTAAAATAGCCCGTCAGCGTTTTGAAAGTAATCAAGTGTAATTAAAGAAATGAAATATAGGCTGAAGGCGAAAAAATGTGACTTATCTCCTTTCTGCATATAAGATTTCCCGAACGAGTGGTTCGTGGCACTCCGAGCGTGTAGCTCTGGCATACCCAGGAGCGAAGTCCTGGGCGTACTCAGGAATGAGCCCTGAGCGGTTCTAAACATGTGGTTTGGACGGTCTCGAGAACGGGATCTCGAGCGTGACTGAGCACGAGAGACTTAGATAGTGTAGGTTTTGGATCTTTTTGCATCTCCTTGTTGCTTGATGTTATTCGTCTACTATGTATGGCCTAACACACCTCAATTCATTGTGAAACGACCCGTAAACTTCATTTAAAAAGAGGTATTGTTCCATGATGACTGTAAACCACCATGCTCATTACTGTAACTACAGTAAAGTACTATCATAGTACACAACAAAGAGGAAACCAGCTTTAATTATCCATACGTTTGTACCATCAAATTGCTAGCATGTCTCAGGAAACTGAGCTTTTGTTATGTCCAATGTTGATTGTGATATTTCATACTTGCGGTATTTTGTTCATATGACATGTAGTACTGACTTTGCAATATTTTATTGGATGTAGATGGATAAAGTTGTACGTGTATTTACTGGTGGGGCGATTAGCCAAACTGATAGTTCTGTTGGCTTCGATGGCATGGAAGCGATCGTCCTTTTGTTTCGCGAATCACTGGACTTTGAAACTCTTATGACTAGGATTAAGTCGACCTTTGGATGGGATGAGCCCGGGGTCGTTGTCAAAATGCAAGGACGATATGACGCAGGGCTAGGTTCTAAGGTGCACGTCTTGTTGGTGCCAATCCTGTCTGCCGATGATTAGGACATATACAAGGAAATTGTGCTCGCATCTCCGGTCCGGTTGTTGGAGGTGGCGGTGGAGAGGACAATCATTATTGAGGATTTGCTAGACAATTTGGATGTGCTGAATGGCAACACAGAGGAACTAGACCCCGCTGCCCATCATTCGCGAGGCCCCCCCAATGGAAGAGCGACCTTCCAAAGAGTTTGTTAGCATGAGTCGTACCAACCATGGCCCCCCTGTTGGTGGATCTGTCTGTATCTTCCTCACAACATGTTATTGATTCTGTGACTGATTTCAACGGTGCTATAATGAACAACGAGCTTGAGGAGGAGTTGTTTCGCGATGGAACAACCCGTAAAGTGGAGTCTGACGAAGGATGGAGCTTGACTGAAGACGAGGCTCCCGCACCTCTTTTCTCCTCAGAGGAAGGCATGGTTCTTCGCAGAGTAATGGGTGAGGTCCCGTCGGTGCATGCTTTTGATGATGTCAGTATGGCTAATAAGTCGGTTTGTGCTAATGGGTTGAAGAGCAGGGATGGCATTGCGAATTCGGAGAATGACATAATACGGAAGAACATGTTGTTTCCAATCATGGAGGACATGAAGGTTTGGCTGCAAGAATACTCAGTGCGGCACCATTGTCCGTTCATAGTACAACACTCCGATGTGAACAAAAGGTACACCGTGAGGTGTGAAAGGGGGTGCGGATGGAAGGTATGGGGCCGTAAAACAAGGGACAAGTAATGAAAAATAGCGAATGTGAAGCATCCTCACACTTGTGGGACCGCACAAGTGTCCGGGGAGCACCTCCAGGTGACCGCAAATTTTATTGCTAGGTGTATTATGGCGGTTGTGGCTGTCGATCCTGATGTGACCATCGCCACCCTCATCGAGGTTATCTATGGGTTCATTAAGTACCGTGTGAAGTACGGGAAAGCATGGAGGGCAAAGCAGAGAGCAATGCAGTTATTGTAGGGTGATTGGAAGGAGGCTTACAGTTTGCTTCCTTGAATCATAACCGCTATGCAGACCAAGAATCTGGGCATGGAGTTTTACCCTTGGCACGACAACCGTATGGAACTCGATGGAGGGGTTATGAAATATGTCTTTGGGAGGGTGTATTGGTCCTTTGGGCAATGCATGGAGGCCTTCAAACATTGCAGGCTTGTCTTATCTGTTGATGCTACATTCCTGACGGGGAAGTACTATGGTGCCTTGATGCTCGCTGTGGGTATTGATGTGGAGGACCAGCTGATTCCACTAGCATTGCATTGACAGAGGGTAAGAACAATACAAGCTGAGAATGGTTCCTGGATATAGTTCGTCTACGCCTCGTTGGGCCTGGACGACAGGTTTACGTCGTCTCGGACAGGCACCGCGTTATTCTGAACGTTATGAAGAGTAGACTTGACGGACACCCGAATATGCTGCATAGGTGGGCAGTGTGTGTTTGCCACGCCGTTTGGTTTGGCGTGACAAAGAAGACTTTCAGGTTTTTGGGTTAAGGGTTTTAGTTTATGGCGTTGAGGGTTTACGGTAATAGATTTTGGGGTTGGTTTAGGTTTAGGTTTAGGATTTAGGCTTTTAGGTTTAGGGTTTTAGATTTTCCACTGCTTGTTCTTCTGATAATATTGTTTCAATTCCGAGATCGTGCAAGTACTGAGATCACTCCAATCAATGAAACAATAAAACAAGCATTGAAGTCACTTAGCACTAGGGTTTAGGGGTTAGGGTTTAGGGTTTAGGTTTAGGGTTTAGACTTAGGGTTTAGGATTTAGGTTTAGGTCTAGGTTTAGGTTAAGGGTTTAGGGTTGTAGGTTCAGGTTTACGTTTATGTTTAGGTTAGGGTTTAGGTTTGTTCATTGCATATCGATGCCTATAGCTTAATGCATGCGACACATCGATGCAACAATCAACTTGATAAAAGGCAGCCGAGGTACAAGCTTCTTCGAGGTACAAGCTTTATGAGATTGAACATAATTGCGTACAAAAGGAGAGACTACCGAGGTACAAGTTTCTCCGCTCGTGCCTAATGATAGAAGGTGCCTCGCACTACCCACATAGAGTATTGTACGGTGGGGCGCCTCAGACGTGGCTGGCCGTCGTTGTAGTGGTACGCACATATGCAGGTAGGGTTCGCGCAGCAGCATGTGGGATCATAGGAACTTCCTATGTTCACGACCTCCTCGTTGCCTGTCGGACCCGGGATTAACACCCCAAATCCTCTGTGCATTTCTGAACTAGTCCCATGATCAGTAGCTAGTTCACACAGTAAACAGATATAGTAACATCCATAAATCGCATAATTTAATTGATAATCAACAGAGTTTATTACAAGAAAGGCTTATAAGAAGAACACACTGGAAGACAGTGGAAGACGAAGAAGATGTAGTAGAGTCCAGTTAATCTGCCATAGGCAATCGACTGGGGTAGCAGCCTAGCCGTTGAGATCCACACCGGTGGTGAAGTCCTTCTCCTCTGAAATTTGTTTGCATAAAGCAAGAATGAGCACAACTACCGCGCTCGCAAGTTACACCCGTCAAGTAACAGATTGAATGCATGCATACAAGGGTATCTCAAAGAAAGGCTTATTGGTTAAATTTGCATAAAGCAATGTTTTCGTTAAATACATGTACTAAGTTCCAAAGCAGTTATTCTATAACTAAAATTCATTTTTATAAATTCTTAATTTTAAAGTCAGATAACATTCACACATGAATGGTGAAGGATACCCTCCTATCACATGGCTTCCTACCCAAATCCCATTTGGATAAACCAGTTGATGAAGTCTTTTGAAAACAAAACCAAAGTCTAACTTGGAGCAGCTTTGCTAGGCATGTCCATGACCGTGGACATAGCTATTCGAATAGTTTTACACTCTGCAGAGGTTGTACAACTTTACCCACATGGCAAGAATTCTCTAGTTTGTCCGGCATATATCTATGCCACCGCTTACTACCTTAGGTAAGCGATCTAGAGCACGTGGCCTTTACAATGCGTCATTCCACTACAGTCTACCCTCATTAAGGTTTCGCAAATCCCCCCTTTGGATAGAAACCCGCCGGGTTAATGGGTACCCCCTCTTATGCCAGGTGGGAACAATAGTCATGAAAGACTTTGTCAAAAGAAATGGCCATGAAAGACCGCCCACGTACAAACAGGATCAACCGCGATGGAACTTTACAAATTAGTTGGCCAGGTCGCCTACTCCTCATATTGAGGACATGTGGTAGTATGATGTGGCTTAGCAAAATACACTCGAAGGCCGGTCCTTAACTGACTTGGGCGACTTTCCAAATAAACCCTAGGACTCGACCCTAACCAGATTGAGCTCGTGCATAAACATGCACTATCCAAACAACCATTTTACCCAAGTACAAACCATCAATTTATTTTATTTTTCCAAAGTCATTTATAAACTTCCATAACACACCAGTGTTATGGATACAATTTAAACAATATTTGGTTTTTTGGCTGAAATTCCCCAAATCAAACATTTTTGGGTCTAAGCATCGCTAAGCATAATTTTTCCAAATGATCCTAGTTTCATACTATCGTATCAACTAGGTTTTATCTAGGGTGACAAGGTAGGTTTAGTTCAATGTCAAAATTGGCAGTACAAAGGATTTAGGCCTATCTATAAATTTAAAACAGGAATTTAAATTACTGAATATAAATAAGCATGCAATAATAATTTAAAACAGAATTTAAATAATTTGAAATAATGGGTGCAAGTATGGTCAAGAATGTAACTTGCCTTGCTTGATCAATCGATGTTCTCAAACGGCGTCGAAACCCGGTCGTCCGAAGTCGTCGAAATCTATACGCGTAAACGATCCGAATTCAAATAACATTCAAATAAAATCCAAATAAATTCCAAAAATTATAAAATAAATACTGCTATGAAGATATCGACTTTATATGAATTTAGGAAGTTGAATGGAAGGAATTGGAGTTCATATGAGGAAGAACAAATTTCCGGAAGGATGAAAATCACATGAAATAATGAATTCCAAAATTTGGATTATTTCAGATTTTCATGTTTGGTTGTCTGGGAACATGAAAGGACTAAAGTATTGAGGGAATGACAAGGAGGGTCCACATGCTAGCGAATCAATAGAGAAGGAATCAAAGGATTGAAAGAAGTCTATGACTAGTGGGTCCATGATGGCATAGACACAATAATTCAATTCATAGACTATGAAATTAACAGGGAAGTTTTATGGCCATGGCGACGGAAGTACGGCGTTGAACGCGTTGAGGTAAACTCAATGGTGTCGACGGCTCGGCGAGAGGATCTTCGATGGCGGCGCAGTCCGATGGAGAAGACCTTCGGCGGGTGGCGGGCTGACGTCGGCGTTTTGGGTAAACGGAGAAGAGTTAGTGGGTGAGGTTTACGGCGAAATGAAGAGAGAACCGTGGGGAACACAATGCTCTCCTTGGTTGGGGTGGAACACGCACGGTCGGCCGGTGGCGGCGGCGACGCGCAAAATGGACCGAAAAATTAATAGAAAATAAATAAAATCTAAAAATTATGAAATAAATATTAAAAATAGTAGATGAATTTAGGAGGAAGAATCAACGGATTTGGAGCTTGCATGTGAGAGCAAGAATTTTTGGAAGGATAAAATGTGTATGTACAAAGGCAGCATGACTAGATTAACCATTTCTTGTTCATCTTCTTGTTAGTAAAGCTTGACAAGCAACAAGCGGCGGCTTGGACATAGTGCCGCCGGTGCTCTCGTGTGGCAATGGCCGGAGGAGCACGCGGAGAGTGCGACATCGCGATGTCGGTGGTGGAAACGGTGTGGCGGAGCTAGCTTCGGCGGCGACGCGATTCGCAATGGAAGAGGCTTGCACGAGGTTCGGATGGCGACATTGCCGTGAGCAGCGGTGTTCGGTGGCGGCGAGGTGGAATGGATAGAGGGAGGGCGGGGATGCGGTGCTCACCTCGTTGTGGAAACGTGTGCGGATGGCGGGCGGGGCGGCGATGTCAGCGGCTTGGGCTCACGGTGGCGTGGATGTTCGGCGATGCTCGTGAAGAGAGAGAGAGCTCGGCGTAGAACATCGCGGCGAAGCTTAGCGGTGCGATCGATGATCTTGGGGAAGGCAGCGGTGCCGGAGGAGATGAAGATCGAGCCGGTGGCGAAGAAGAACTTCAGATTCCGCCGATTGAGGAGAGAGGAGAGGTCTTTGAGGGTTTTGATGTGGGTGAATAGGGGCTCACCGTGCTCCCTTTATAGGGGCGGGGAGGTTGAGGGGAGGAGAATCGGGCGCGAAGATCACAGTGGCGATTTCGGCGGTGACTCACGATCTGAAGAATGCGCGCATGATTGAGGGGAATAACGGCCAGGAAGAGGAGCGGCATGATCGCGAGTTTGAATGCATACGCGATCGCGGAAGAAGGGGAGGAAATCTCGGTTTTGAATGAGCTTCAATTGGCCATCAATGGCGGTTGGTCTTGGCGTGTTCTCTGACGGCAAGAAGAAAATGGAGGAGATGGCGTGGGTGGTGGGAGAGGCGGCGAGGCGAGGCGTGGTGCGATGGTGGGTGCGGAGACCATAGAGTGCCGGCGTGGAGGAGATAGCTAGCCATGGCCGTTTTCGGTTAGAGAAAACAAAGCAACAGAAAAGACTCGAGAGGAAGAAGATGGCTAGGAGAGAGAGAAAGAGAGAGAATAAAGGAATTAATGGAATGTATAGAATAAAGAAAGGAAGAAGGGAAGGCATGGTAGTGCATGCACGTTAATCGTGCTTGGGCTGGGGCAGTAATAAGTTGGGTGACCATGTGGGAATCCTGGTCCCCACGCAGAAAATAAATTTTTTATTTTTTTATTCGAAATTAAGATAAAACAACCAATCAAATAGATTTTTAGAAGATAGCAAATAGAGCCCAAAAATTCTAGAAAAATTCACACAAATTTCTAGAATTGTTTTGAACTTAGATAAAATATTTTTAACTTATAAATGGCAATAGTTTTTGCACATAATTTATTTTGGCTTTAAAATAATTAGGAAAAAGCTTTTAAAATTCCAGAAATTAATTAATTTTTTTATTTTTCACTTTAAATCCAAATAAAACTTCAAAAGCTTTAATAAAATTTACTGTTGACTTTTAAAACTTCATAAATTCAAATAAAGCAATCAAACTCTTTCAAATTTCAGAAAATCCAATAAAATAATAATTTTATTAATTTTATTTTGGTAACAGCACTTTGGAATGTTACATTGCCCCTCTCGCGCTGCATCTGTTGGTGGAGGTCATTGTTTTGCTCGTTGAGATTGTCAATCCATGCCTCCAACTGAAAGATTCGGCCCCACAATGTATTCATGTACATCACAACATGTCGTTCATAGGGAGGATCGATCTAGCGAACAAAGTCGCATTTTTCCATTTGTTGCAAAGGGACGGTTAGCACAGAGGCTGTATTAGCAGTAACATAAAGCAAACTACTTGCTAATTGTACCCCAGAGTGTGGGCATTGGAAGAAATGTCGTCCACCCGCCATCGAAAGTGGCGTCCGTGACTTGCACGACAGCGTCGTTCCTATGTCCGCATTTCGGCCATACTGGTTGAGCACGCTTGCTCGGCATCAACCAGTAGTTAGGGCCGAAGTCCTCCATCCTTTCGAGGGGAAGGTCTTGCTTGGCGACCGGTTGGGTAGCCTCTCGGCGTCGCCATGGTATATTCTTGTCTGACGGAGAAGGTTCTTCTTCCTCGGTTTTAAGGGTCGAGTGGTCCTACTTCGAGGCGTGGGCGCACATTTTATAGCTTGCATGGAGGAGGGTTAACAAAGTGGGTAATGTGTTAGGTTGCGAGATGACAAGACTCGACGGGCCTGCTGCTTGCGAGAGATAAGACCAAGCAGGGGCAACTTTTGTGATGACAAGACCAAAGGAGACAACCTTACGCAGTGACAAGACCAAACGGGGCAGCTTTGCGCAGTGACAAGACCACACGAAGCAGCTTTGCGTAGTGACAAGGCCAAAGGAGACAGTCTTGCGCAGTGACAAGACAAGACGGGACAGCTTTGCGTAGTGACAAAACTAGATAGGGCAGCTTTTGCGTGACAGGACTTAGCACTAGGCCGGAATAAATGGCGTGACAGTGTTCACAGTTTTAGGGTTTAAGGTTTTAGGTTCAGGTTTATGTTTATGTTTAGGTTAGGGTTTAGGCTATTAGGCTTTAGGTTTAGGTCTAGGTTTGCCTTTAGGTTAAGTGTTTAGGGTTTTAGGTTTAGGGTTTAGGTTTAGGGTTAGGGTTAGGGTTTAGGGTTTAGGTTTATGGTTTATGGTTTAGGTTGAGTTTAGGCTTTTAGGTTTAGGTTTAGGGTTTTGGTTAGGGTTTAGGGTTTAGGTTTATGGTTTGCAGTTTAGGTTTAGGGTTTAGGCTTTTCAGATCGACTTGACAACCCTAACCGCCTTGCTAGCTTTTCAGAACGCAAAGACATGACTCTAAAAAGAAAGACGTGACAACACTATGCCTCGCCAGCTTTTCAGACCGATAAGACAGTACTCTGCAAAGCAAGACATGACTTCTCTCTACAAAGAAAGACGTGATAACACTCTGCCTCGTCAGCTTTTCAGACCGAAAAGACAACACTCTACAAAGTAAGACATGACTTCTCTTTGCAAAGTAAGACGTGATCTGTGAGTTGGAAGAGATCTGGGAGAGAACACCACACAACCAAACCATGTGGCCTATAAAAGGGGGTGGAAGAGATCTGGGAGAGAACACTACACAACCAAACCCAACACTACAACTCCAGAGCTTCCTCTCCACGCCTCACAGCCTACTACACCAGACCTTCCTTCACCACGCCGGGATGGACGACAGGTAGAGGCAATGGGACGAGATCCGCGAACAAGCAAGGGCTGGTGGGGCCCGGGAAGAGCGAGCAAGGGCTGCTGCGGCCCGAGTCGAACAAGAGACACGTGCCTATCTGGCATCTCTTTGTAATGAAGCCCCCCTGTAGAAGCAACCCCATCCCGAATGTTCCAACCGAGCGTTCGCTGCAACAACCGCGAGAGGAGGAGACGCCGTCCCTCTATTGGTGCAAGGACCCATGCAAGTTCTTCAAATCCAAGCACCGGATTAGCCTGGGCATGCATTACTGGGGTTGCGTGAACTACTCCAGTGACTATCCCGACCGAAGTTGGGACACAAGCAGCTATCGACAGGCAGTAAGGACCATTTACAGTGTGTTCCTGTACTATTTCACATTCAAAGTACACACTAACAACCTCTCCCGTCTACCTGTAGTTCCCGGATCCACTATGTGGCTACCACAAGTGGATCGACCACGAGATCCACCCACATGACTAGTGGTCTCTCGACTTCGACGAGTGGAATGACAAAAGAGACCATGAGATCTGGGAGGAGCGACGCCGCAACAATGAGCAAAACGAGCACATACATCGAGAGACGCAAGCTCATCTCGAGGCGTGCAGACATAGGGAGCATGAGGCTCACGAGAGGGAGCGCGAGAGGAAGATGGAAATGGCGGCCAAGGCCAAAGAGGCCGGCGAGGAGTTCAACACTGAGCTAGCAAGGAAGGAAAAATGGCCCCGGTCCACGCAATAGGTCCGACCATTCCGTACTAGTTCCCAGAAGGTCTAATTTATTTCCATTCCAAAAAGGCGCATATGTATCGTAGGAGTACTTCGGTTTGTTGCATCGTGCATGATGTTGTTTCTTATGCACGTAACCAAACCCTGTGCGCCATGTTATTCCAAACTTTATTATGAAGTCTATTTTAATTCGCAACTTTAAATCTGATCGTCTTTTCGCATTCAATTCTTCGTGTACCAAGGCATCCAAAAACATGCAAAAAACGAGTTCTGGAAGTGGGCACGAAATGGTCAAGACCACAAAGTGATGAAGAGCACCACCTATCATTCCAGTAGGATGTCTATGCATCTTTCATCAGCGGTACTGTCTAGCATACGTGCATAATTGTGCCTCACATTGTACCACACAATCCACATATTAGTAATTTTTTCCAGGATGCATTATGTATCACTTCTGGGACACGCCGTGGAAATATTGTGAAGTGTCAAAGGTTTTCAAACCACAAAAAGATTATAGGTCTATATATGTATTTACTCTCAGTTAAAAGGATGGTGTGATATTTGGTTGTGTAGAGAGGTCTATATTTTCAAGTTGTGGATTGTTAAATGTTACATGTACATGGTGTTATGTATCACCGTACCTTCAATTGTTTTTGATCTTTCAGAAGGAAGTCCCTTTGTTATCATCTTACCACAGGTTCCAAATTCATAAATCCAAATGGAATAATTGTCATAATTTACAAATCAACTGGAATTAGGCTCTGTCACGCCAATCTAGATGGCGTGACACAGCACTACTGTCAGGCCATCCTAAATGGTGTGACAAAGGGTACGTTCGGACCACCCGAACGTCTCCGTCTGTTCGGACCGTCCGATCAAAATCGGACAGTCCGAACGTCTTGTCCGCATCGGGCCCTGTCACGCCACATACAAAGGCGTGACAAGGCAGTCCTGTCACGCCATGGTATATGGCGTGACACATGCCACGCATGCTCCACGTTGGCACGGCGCGCTGCCCAGGTCTTGCGTGGTAGCTTTGGGCACGTCGCTATGGGTGGCGTGACAGTGTTGTTCTGTCACGCCATAGGAGGTGACGTGACCAAAGGGGTCAGATTTGGAAATAAAGTTCGTGAGGGGTTAACTTTAAAATAAAATTAAAAAAAGGATTAAATAATAAAAAATTCGGTTTCTAGCCTGCGAGATTGCTTAGTTTTTTGAACTTGTATTTTATTTTTTTTAGTTTTCTGAACTGGTGAGGTTATGCAACTTAGCTTTCTGAATTTGAATTGAAGCAAAGTTTGTCAGATGCGATACCGACGATTTCGTCCCTTTCGAGTCTAGTGGACTCGTCATCGCTCCGTTCTGACTGTGTTTATCGTCCTTGTTAGCTATAATTGATATGTTAGCTATCTTTGGTATGATATAACCGATATCTATTAGCAACGGTTAGTATCAGTTAGATAGGATTGTAATCAGGCTATGTATGGTTGTATATCTCTAGATATGGTTTGTATCTTCCACTAGAGATAACTTTCCTAACCAACTCATGTACATGTATATTTATACAAATCAATACCAAGCAATGCCGTGTGGCACATTCATCTAAACTTACATCGTATCAGATTAGAATCGATCCTCTCCTCGCCCACCACCACACTCCCGTGCGCTGGCGTTCTCCCGTCGGCATACACTGCCTTCTGCTACCCATCCAACCTTCTTTTGTCTTCCTCAATGGGCAAAACCAGCAACCCATTGGCTCAGCTTTGGGTGCAAGCCATGGGTGTCTCCTCCATCCGCTCCTTGGTGCCCATTGTCCTTGACATCAAGGCTTCCAACTACGTGAAGTGGCGGAACCTCTTCCTCGTGGCTGTGACCAAGTTCGTCCTAGATGATCATGTCATGGACACGCCGCTTGAGGAGCCTGATGTTGAGTGGAAATGACTCGATTGTACGATGCTTTAATGGATCTACGGGTCAATCTCTATGGAAATCCTTGACATTGTCATGGAATCCACAACCACCGCCCGTGCAACCTGGACACACGTGGAGGACCTGTTCCGGGACAACAAAAAAACTCGGGCGCTCTACCTCGGTGCTGAGTTTCACAACTTGTCGCAGGGCGACCTCCTTGTCATGGACTATTGTGTCCGTCTCAAGACTTTGGCCGACACTCTTGGTGATGTCGTTCAAACCGTGAGCGACGAATCTCTCGTCCTCACAATTCTCAAGGGCCTTAATCTGAAGTTCGACAACGTGGCCACCATTGTCCCACTCCTAACCCCCTTTTCGAACTTCATACATGTGCTGTCAATGCTTCTTTTGTAGGAATTGAAGAACAACAAAATGACCATCGGCGCCGACCTCCCTCTTGCCTCCGCATTCTTCACCAATGTCGCCTCCCATCCCAGCAGCCAAACCGGTTGGCGCCGAAGCCTGCTTATGGCGCCAACAATGATAATGGTGGCGGCTAGAAGAACAAAAAAAATAGAAAGGCAAGAGGAGAGAAAAAGGCGGCGATGCAGGTGTGGCAGCTCATGCCACTGTTTGTCATAATGCTGTCTTCAACCCTTGGACCGGGGCTTTTCAACTCTGGCCTACCGAAGGCCACGGCGGCAACCACTCTAGCATCACAGGTGTGCTTGGCCCCGACTTTGGCGTCCTTCTGCCTCTGGCGCTCTTGGCGGTACATCACACAACCAGCAGTAGTGGCCGGTGACGCAATGCGACCATGGCGACTGCTTGCAGTCCCATGCGATAGTCATGGCGGTGCCTTCCTCCCTAGCGACTACAGTGGCGACCTCGGCGGCACCGGCCTAGGCGTCTCCGACCAGTGGGCCGACCTGGGACGCATCTGGTCTCATCAACGTGTTCAACATGATGACGCTGCAGCCACCCACCTCCTCCAATGACTGGTTCATGGACACTGGTGCCACAACACACATGTCCTCCGGTTCAGGTACTCTATCCTCCCTGTCCTCCCACCCTTCATCTCATCAGGTCATGATCGGTGATGGCTCCATCCTCCCTGTCACCCACACCGGCCATGGCCTTCTGCCATCCTCCTACCCTAGTCGTCCTCTACATTTAAACAATATCCTCGTCACTCCCTAAATTGTCAAAAATCTAGTTTCGTTCGATAATTCACCACTGAGAATAATTGCACCGTTGAATTTGATCCTTTTGGTTTTTCTGTGAAGGACTCACCCACAAAGACTGTGATTCTAAGGTGCAATAGCGCAGGCGACCTCTACCCGTTCTGTGCACCGTCGTCACTCCGTCACGCCTTGGCGTCCTCCATCGACTCCACTACCTTGTGGCATCGCCGCCTTGGTCACCCCAGCAGCCACACCCTTCACCACCTCGCCAAGTCTTCTAGCATTTGTTGTCCTAGGAAAATAAACAAACACTCTCTATGTAACGCATGCCAGTTAGGTCGGCATGTGCGTTTACCTTTCTCTAGTTCTTTTAGTCGCACTACTCGGCCTTTTGAGCTTATACATTGTGACCTTTGGACCTCTCCTATTGCAAATATTTCAGAAAATAAATATTATCACATCATTTTAGACGATTTTACACACTTCCTACGGACATTTCCTTTTAGCATTATGATAGAGCGAAGCAGTGGATCTTCTCTTTTCCTCAATAAATAAATAGCTTGGCACTAAACAGTGGAGCTCATTTAGCATTATGGTCGCCAATACTAAAGATCATTTCAGGTAAATAGCAGGCTGGCGAAGTAACTAAGGACATCCTCTTCCTCTCTAGGCTGCAACTGGCTCGTTTACGGAATGAGACACACCTGCATTAACCTTTTGAGAAAAAAAGAACATAAATTTCTCCATATTTTTGGCCCAAACAATTCTAAACATAACAATAATAAATAAGGCATATATATACCTTGGCAGCTTTGAAGAGTCCAGAACTTCAGACAAAGTTGGGTGCGCATGAACAGCAAACGTGATGTCCTGCAAGGAGTCGACAATTACGAGCAAATAAGCATTATCACTATATAAAAGTCTAATATACAACATAAATAACAATATGCCTGCCACGTTTACCTGTACACGGGCTCCTAGTGCAGTGGCATTTGATGATATAAAAGTCTAATATACAACATAAATAACAATATGCCTGCCACGTTTACCTGTACACGGGCTCCTAGTGCAGTGGCATTTGATGAGTTTTTGACTTAAATGACACTGTTTGCACATGAATTAGCAAATTTAGTTCTCTCCGAAGATCAAAGCCAAAAATGACACCGCGGACTCGCTGACAGATGACACGTATCCTTGTCTATACCACGGGTGTGCGGACGACCTCGTCCCCTCCCCAGGGGATGGGATTTCTGACACGTGTCCCCGTCCTCTCTCCTAGAGAGGGGACTTCCGACACGTGTCTCCTTTGTCTGCGCTCCTCGGGAGGGGGCTTAGACTGATAATTAATTACGATTAAATTGATTATGATTAAATAATTAGAACTAAATAATTACGACTAATTAATAATGACTAACTAACTATGAATAATTAATTATGAATAATTAGTTATGACTAAATTAATTATGGCTAATTAACCACGACAAAATTGATTAGAACTAATTAATTATGTCTAATTAATTACAACTAAATAATTAGGACAAATAATTGGGACTAAGTAATTACAACTAACTAATTACACGAGTGAGTTATAATTAATTGGTGAAATTATTTAGTTGTAATTAACTAGTCAAAATTAATTTAGTCGTAATTAATTAGTCATAATCAATTTAGCGTGGTTAATTAGCCGTAATTAATTTAGTTATAACTAATTATTTATAATTAATTAGCCGTAGTTAGTTAGTCATTATTAGTTAGTTATAATTAGTTAGTCGTAATCAATTTAATCGTAATTAATTAGCAGTATGAGTCCCCTCCCGAGAAGCGCGGATGAGGGAGACACGTGTCGGAAGTCAGGAGGGGACGAGGGCGTCCACGCACCCGTGGCATGGACAAGGACACGTGTTGCCTGCAGGCGAGTCCACGGTGCCATTTTTGGCTTTGATCTCCGGAAAGGGCTAGATTTGCTATTTCGCATGCAAATAGTGTCATTTAAGCCAAAAACTCGCCATTTGATGCCTCATGGATGAGGTCAACAGTATGCAAATCCAAGATGTGAACTCCAAGAATTTCTCCAGTGTCAGGTCAGTAAATCATCTACAGTGAAAAGAGAGTATATGTCACTTTCAATTTATGAGTTCCTTCCTGCAACTGATGCAAACTCCTCCTTAGCACTAGACTGGTTGTTATATCCATCGCAAGCACCCAATGCAATTCTAAGAAACAACTTAATTTTAGAATAGAATAGGATAGGAAAACGGAATTACCTTAGCAAGTCCATCTCCTTCATTCTCCACCAAAGCCTTTGTGTTTTCCTTAAAGCTGGTCTTAACAACACTTATTTCGAATCCTTCGTTATCAACCTTTTCTCTTGCTTGTGGCTGCAAAATTTAAGAGGAACTTCATTAGGGAATTATAAATAATTTGTTCACTGTCCCAAAAACACAGGATTGATAAAGAATTGTGATTTTAATTGTTTGTTCTAACACAATTAAAACATATTATCAACTTCTCTACTATTAAGGGTATTAGTAGCATGTGCACTAGTATATGTGCATGTCTCAAGGGTATTTGTAGTATTGTACTTGTAATCTAGGGTTTAGTGTGTTCCTTGAGTCCTTGTACTATAAATTAGCCCCTCGGGCTATTGCAATGAATTGAACTATTCATTTGCACTCATCCTCTTCATCTAACACCGTATCAGAGCATCAGGTTCTCTGACCCGGCCAGCCACCCAAGTTCTCCACTGCATTGCCCCCAGGAGGAGACATCTTTACTCCTGGGGACGGCCTCATCAATCTACACTACTATAGCATCTTCTTTCGTTCACTGGTCGTCGTCCTCTACCTGGTCATCTTCAGCAGCCTTCTTCTCCAGTAGTAGGCGTCCTCAAGCTCAATTCCTCATCGGATCCAGTGATCCTCATCGTCCTCGTGCTCCCCCACAACTGGATCAAGCTCATGGAGCTCAGATCTGCTCACTGTGGGGCACAATCTCGCTACCGATCATCGCCGACGACATATCTCATTGTCATCGCCGGATCTGGTCAAAACCTCAAGCTCAAGCTCACCGCCTCTGCATTAACACTGGCCACGCCTCAAGTGGATTCGGTGATCTCAAGCCTCTGGATTTGATCCGGAGCTCCTCATCGTCGCAGGCCTTCGATCCATCTATCCTCGTCGTCGCTAGTTGTATCCTCATCACTGGAGCTTGTCTCCTTTGTCGCCAGCTCATTCCCAACCAGATTCTGGTGGAATATGGATGTCCCCATCGCCATTGGCCTCCGCAGGCCTCTGCACATCGTCACCAGCTCTTGGATCGGTGACGGGCTCTCGAATCTTAGCCAAAATCCTCCATTGTGCTGCCCCCAGTAGGAGAAATCTCCACTCCCAGGGACAGCATCGTCGTGCTCTGCTTCTGGTCCGGTCCCTTCTTCAACTCGATCCATCCGCCGACGGGGCAGTGGGTGATGGGATCCGGCGGACCAAACCTAGAACCGCCTTCGTCCTTTAGTTCATCGTCGTCGCTAGGTTTCCTCATCACCGTCGGGTTCATCTTTACCACCGTGGCCTTCTTCACCAATGGCGACTCCACCAGTGACCTCTTCCTCAGCCGAGGCTCAACTCCGATATGCTCCCTTCTTGCAGTGCTGCGCAGCTGCTGTTCTGCCTGCGCCGCCACCTTTCTGTTCTCTCGGCAGCAACCCTAGTGTTTGGTTGTTGCGTGAGGCTTGCTTGGTTGCTCTCTTGGGCTGTCAAGCAGACCATGTTGGTCTTCTGCTTCTCGAGGCGCAATGGGCTTCATCAGCCTGCATGTTGGGCTAACTATCTTTCTTGTTGTCGCCGGCCATCTCCATCACCAGCTCATGTCAGAGCTAGCCATCTCACCGGCTTTGTCGTCTTCGCCAACCATCTGCATCACCAGCTCCTGTCGGGGCTAGCCATCTCGCCGGCTTTGTTGTCGCCACCGGCCATCTTCATCTCCAAGCGCTTGCTCAGTTGCTCTTCTCGCTAGCGGGTGTTGAGGTGCTGTGCTGGTTCGTTGTTGTGGTGTTGTGTGCTTCTGCCTCTGCTGTAGTATGCTAGTGCTTCTGCTGCTTCTATTGAAAGACAATTTCATCTTGCTTAAGTCGCTAACCTGCACCTTATAGTCTTGTCTTGTGTTGTGGTCACTTGAGATGTGTGTGCCATCTCCTGTGATCCATGTCAATCATGGCACCTTGTCAAGAACTGAAGAACTGAATATGGATGAATCGATATTGTGAGCAATGGCAGAGATGAAGGGCCATTGATCTCAATCTAAACCGGTATGGAGTGATCCCAGTCGTTCAATTTCATTAAGGGTCTTCACTTCGCTCTACTGTAAGATCTTCATCCGATGGCTAAGAATCTTCCTTACCTTTGGACAAGTCCGAACGTCTCCACTTCGCTCTACTGCAGGATCTTCATCCGATGGCTATTAACGAACTTAGCTTTTACCGTGTTATTTCTTACGCACCGTAGTAAACTCGGTGCTATTTACTTTCACCGATTGTCATTTCAGTTTAACTGAATTGAGGGCTATATAAGCCTTGTAATGGCTATGAACCTCGCATCTTTGGATCAATATACAAACCGTAGCCGCAATACTGTAGCATTAGTCTTTTAGCCCCCATTTTGTGCTAAAAACCCACAGAAATCTTGGTGTTGAACCTTGCGATTCAGTTCTGAACTTCCAGAACCTGTCAATTGGTATCAGAGGTAACATCCTTGGCCTCAATCTCATCCCTGGTTCTACGGTGGTGAGGGTTGAGGAGCAATTCGTTGTCTCCTTGTAAAATTCCGAAACTACGTAGATCCATCGAGGAGTTGAGGGAAAGCTGTGGGGGATTTGTGAGATCTGCGCGGTTTGGATGGTACACTGCCATACTAGTAAAACTCCAGTTCAGATCTAAACATATCAGTGAAGATGGTAAAGCCAAACAAGGGAGTTGGAGCTGAGGAGGAAGAGAAGACATATGTGACCTTAGCTGAGATGGATGAAGTAAAAAGGAGTATAGAATCTACAGATGGAGCCACAAGAAGACAACAATATACAAAGTGGTCAGACCGGCCAGTGTGGCGGTCTAACTGGCCACTGCTGAGCGGTCAGACCGGCCACCTTAGGAACATTGGATTTTGGAGCGAAGCCAAAAATAGAGGGTGTAGGTAAGAGAGATGATTCTTCTGCACTAGGTCTCATTATTTTTGGAGCTTCCAGTAAAAAGTTCTATTCATTTGAAATTTCCAGAAAGGTTCGGATTTCCAGGGTTAGAATTTTGGCTAAGTCGGTGGCGGTCGGGCCAAGCCAGCAGTGTGATCGAGGCCGGCCGAGGCAGTTAGGCAAACCAAAGTGGTGATCTGTTGGTTTTGGCTTGTTCATCGGCTAACTCGGTGGCGATGATTGTTTGGTTAGGTCAAGTTCATGGGTTTCTGTGCATATGTGTTGCATGATGCATGTTTTGACTAACGTGGGTCAAGTTGTGAAGAACTTGTTCCCGGAATCGATTTCTTTGTCTATTGATGTGCAGGATGCTTGGAGGTCAATGACAGTCAATGTGAGGATGATCGAGACTAAGCTTGGAGAGCTGAGGTTCAGAACGATTGAGGATGCCGGTGAAGTCCTGGTTAGGGTTCTAGAGGATGGATTGATTTGAGTGCTCATGTTGTGAGTTTTGTCCTCCCTAAGGGAGTGGCTGTAATCCAGCAACAACCACGAATCAATCTATGCGAGATTTCTCAAAGATGAGTTCCTATTCGTTCTTGCTCTCTATTTGGTGATTTTGAGCCAATCTTTGATCCTTTGGTTTTTGGTTGGTTTCTTGCCACCATCTACCTTGCTGTGACATGTGGGAATACATCTAGGATCATCCTGATCATCAATCATCCACGAGCAAGTGTTTGGATCAAGTTTTCGTTCTTGCCTGGTTTTGAACCAATCTTCGTTCAAATGGAAAAAATGTTGAAACTTTGACATGGATCTACTCAATCGTTGCTTGGAATAGGTTCCTAATATCATTAGGAAGGTTTGTTCCAAATTTGGTCAAGTTTGGCCGTGTAGATCAAAAGTTAGACCGATTTTCGTTTTGGTTTTTGAGTTTGAAACCTTTGTTTACAGTCGAGTCGGTCGAGACCGCTCTTAAGCCGCCGGTCAGACCGCCCGCCGATCTGACCGCGCGATAGACGTCGGTCAGACCGAGCCCGAGGATTTGATCTTCGTGTTTTGGTTCGTTTGCTTCGGGGTTTGATTGGATTCAACACAGATCATCCACTGTGCTTGTATACAGTTCTTCATAGCTTTTATATCTATTGGAGTGAAAGTAGTGTTGAGTTGGATCGAGGTGAAAAATAGAGAAAAGCGTCTATTCACCCCCCCTCTAGGCGCCTTTCGGTCCTACAAGTGGTATCAGAGCCCGGTTAGCTCTTCTCATAGATCTTAACCGGTCTGAGGAGCCATTGTAACATCCCAAATATAGGTTGTGTTTCAAATGTAACCAAACCAGGATTTGTGTTTCAAATGTAACCTAATATGGGTGTTTGTTTCAAATGTAATTAAATGAGAAGAAATTAAAACTTTTCTCACATCTTGAAACTCTTGAACATTTCTATTATTCTTGTCAAGAGTTGTGGAATTCAAAAACCTAAACCTCCTGTTGACTAAAGTCAACCCCTTAATCAACTTGGCAAGAATCTGGTATTCAACCCTTGGAAATATTTTTCCTTGGTTCTAGGGATGATGTGTGACTCCTCTGAAAAATTTCATAATTTTTAGAAATTATTTGATAATTTTTGGAGGTTGGTCAAACCAGTTTGACCTTTGGTCAAACCCTAGAACAGCCCTTGATGAATTTCTTGAGAAAAATGCAGTGCATAAAAGTCTTTGGAAATTTTATGTAAGGTTAATCCTGGAGTGAGGAAGCTCCAGTCAAAATTTCAGAATTTTTGGAGTTGGTTTGCTATCTCTAGAAATTCTTCCAAACTCAGCCTTCAAAATTAAACCCAAATCTAGGCACTGTTCCTTGGGTCCGAGCCACCTTCAAGTGGGTCGAACCCGACCAACATCCCAGCTCAGCCCGAGCCCTCCCTCGCACGAGGTCGCGCCCCGTTGGATCAAAATCCAACGGCCACGACCTCCCCTTTCTTCTCATCGTCGTCAGATCAAGATCTCGCGGCCACGACCTCCCCTCTCTTTGAAGTGTCGTGCCCAACGACCAAGACCTCCCACCTCTCTGTTGTGCACCGTTTGATCAAAATCTAACAGCCACGACCTCCCATCCCTTGTCAGCGTCGTGCGCACCAGCCCGACCTCCCCTCTCTGTTGTGCGCCGTTGGATCAAAATCCAACAGCCACGACCTCCCCTCGATGTTGTGCGCCCTTGGATGTAAATCTAATGACCACGACCTCCCATCGCGTCGTGCGCAACAGCCTCGACCGCACCTCGATGTTGTGCGTCCTTGGATGTAAATCTAATAGCCACGACCTCCCATCGCGTCGTGCGCAACAGCCACGACCTCCCCTCGATGTTGTGCGCCCTTGGATGTAAATCTAATGGCCACGACCTCCCATCGTGTCGTACGCAACGGCCATGACCTCCCCTCAATGTTGTGCGCCCGTGGATGTAAATCTAATGGCCACGACCTCCCATCGCGTCGTGCGCAACGGCCACGACCTCCTCTCGATGTTGTGCGCCCTTGGATGTAAATCTAATGGCCACGACCTCCCATCGCGTCGTGCGCATCGGCCACGACCTCCCCTCGATATTGTGCGCCCTTGGATGTAAATCTAATGGCCACGACCTCCCATTGCGTCGTGCGCAACGGCCACGACCTCCCCTCTATGTTGTGCGTCGTTGGATCAAAATCCAATAGCCACGACCTCCCATCGCTTGTCAGAGTCGCTCGCAACGGTCAAGACCTCCCACCTCTGTTCCGCGCCATTGGATGCAAATCCAATGGCCACGACCTCCTATCTCCTTTCAGAGCTGAAAAGTATTTTGAAGCTGCTAGAATGCCACTAGAACAAAGAGCAGATTACGCAGTGACCTATTTGAAGGATAGAGCTCATTATTGGTGGAGAGGAACGGGCTATAATGCTGTTATTCTTCCTTGGTATCAGTTTTGCAGGATGATTGGAGATAGATTCGCTGAGTCGTCAATCTATGACAATGTTCGAACGTTCCATTGGTTGAAGCAAACAAGGACAATCCGAGCTTATGTAGATCAATTCGAGGAGGTTATGAGCCTGGTCAGAAGAGATAATCCTTTGTTACCTGATGAGTATTATGTGTGTAGCTTTGTGACTGGGTTGCAAGACTACATCCAGAATCACTTACAATGCCATAGGCCCAGGAATATGATTGAAGCAATTTGGATGGCTAGAAGGATCGAGCAATCACACCCTCTGAAGTCTAGAACATACACTGCTTCAATAGAGTGGAAGGCTCCAACTCAAGAGAAAGGGGAAGAGCTAACACAAGTGCTGGAACAAAAGTCTTACAGATTTGAAAAAGATGTTAATCACAAAGGAGCTGGTCACAACAACAGAAGTGGAAAGGATTAGGGGAAGTGCAGAAAATGTCCAGAGCCATGCTTTCCCAGACATAAATGTAAACCTAGTGAAAAACAATTATTTTCAGTTACTCATGGACACCAGGGAGAAGAAGATGAGGATGAGGAGATTGAAGGAAATGAAGTAGCTCAATGTGACAGCCCACCTTCAAGTCTAGAAAATCAGGCTAATGAAGCAATGTTACAAATTTCAATGCATGCTGTGCAGGGTACTAGTTCAGCTTGCAACACATTTACATTAACCATGAATGTAGGGGGAGTTAAAGCCACATCATTAGTGGATAGTGGAAGTAGTGCTACATTTGTGAGTCCTCAATTTGTATTGAAAGCAAACTGTATAATCACCAATCGTACTGCAGTCGAAGTTAGGATTGCTGATGGAACTATATTGTGGAGTGAAACTTTTTGCAATGATTGCAAATATGATATATAAGGAGAGCAGTTTACATCAAATCTGAGAGTGCTACCATTAAAGGGGTATGACGTGATCCTAGGAGCTGACTGGATTTATACACATAGTCCTATTGGATTGGACCTCAGGACTAGAGAATTATCAATAACTAAAAATGGCATGAAGAAGGTAATCTTTCAGGATGAAACCCTGCTTGGGCACAATTATTTGATTGAAATGAATCATCTTGAGAAACTGATGAAGAAGGGAGTTATTGGGGCAGTTGTCTACGCTCAAACTTCAGTACAAGAAGATAAAAAGGACTGTCAGATACCAGACAGAATTCAGTCTCTATTGCTGAAATATCAGGACATTTTTTAGGAACATCAGCAACTTCCCCCAAGTAGGGATTGTGATTATTCTATTCTAATTATCCCTGGGGCTAAACCAGTGAACCAAAGGCCTTACCGACTTCCACACTACCAGAAGGATGCGATGGAAGGCTTAATTGAACATCTATTGAAATAAAAAACCATAAGGCCAAGTGTTAGCCCTTACTCATCACCTGCAATTTTGGTTAAAAAGAAGGATGGTTCATGGAGGATGTGCATTGACTATAGACATTTGAATTCAACCACAATCAAAAACAAGTATCCCATTCCTGTGATTGAAGATTTATTGGATGAGCTTCATGGAGCAAGAGTATTCTCTAAAATCGACCTTAGATCTGGATACCACCAGATAAGAATGAGGTGTGAGGATATTGAAAAGACAACGTTTAGCACTCACTTGGGTCATTATGAATTCATAGTTGTGCCATTTGAACTTACTAATGCCCCTGCGACGTTTCAAGCATTAATGAACACCATTCTAAGCAAGTTTCTGAGACAATTTGTGCTAGTATTCTTTGACAATATCTTAATTTATAGCCAGTCCATTGAAGAACACCACATCCATTTGGAAGCAGTGTTTGAAGTTTTGAGAAAGGAGAAATTGTATGCTAAGAGGAGCAAGTGTGTATTCGGTCAGCCTCAAATTGAGTACTTGGGACACATTATTAGGAAGGATGGAGTGGCTACCGACCCTGTCAAGATAGAAGCTATCAAGAGATGGCCAGAACCTCAAAATGTGACACAATTGAGGAGTTTTTTTGGGGTTAGCAGGTTATTACCGAAGATTTGTGAAGGGTTATGGTATTATTTGTGTGGATACCATGGGGATATGCTCATGATCTTAGGATGATGAGACAATTGGCATTGGCGTTGAGGATGTGCGAAAACACGCGTTTTCGGCGAGGTTTCAACTTCTGTCAGGCCTCTGGCGGTCTGGCCAAGCCATGGGGCGGTCGGACCAAGCCATCTCTAGTTTGGTTGGCTGTTTTGGTTCTTTGGCGGTCGGCCGGCCAGGGGGTGGTGATCGAGCCGGCGATGTGGCGATCTAGCTGCCCTTCTTGGCGGTCGGCCAGCCACCTTAGGAACCTTAGATTTTGGAGCGAAGCCAAAAATAGAGGGTGTAGGTAAGAGAGATGATTCTTCTGCACTAGGTCTCATTATTTTTGGAGCTTCGGTAAAAGTTCTATTCATTTGAAATTTCGAAAGGTCGGGTTCGGGGTTAGAATTTTGGCTAAGTCGGTGGCGGTCGGGCCAAGCCAATAGGTGTGATCATTGGTTTTGGCTTGTTCATCGGCTAACTCGGTGGCGATGATTGTTTGGTTAGGTCAAGTTCATGGGTTTCTGTGCATATGTCTTGCATGATGCATGTTTTGACTAACGTGGGTCAAGTTGTGAAGAACTTGTTCCCGGAATCGATTTCTTTGTCTATTGATGTGTAGGATGCTTGGAGGTCAACGACAGCCAACGTGAGGATGATCGAGACTAAGCTTGGAGAGCTGAGGTTCAGAACGATTGAGGATGCCGGTGAAGTCCTGGTTAGGGTTCTAGAGGATGGATTGATTTGAGTGCTCATGTTGTGAGTTTTGTCCTCCCTAAGGGAGTGGCTGTAATCCAGCATCAACCACGAATCAATCTATGCGAGATTTCTCAAAGATGAGTTCCTATTCGTTCTTGCTCTCTATTTGGTGATTTTGAGCCAATCTTTGATCCTTTGGTTTTTGGTTGGTTTCTTGCCCCCATCTACCTTGCTGTGACATGTGGGAATACATCTAGGATCATCGTGATCATCAATCATCCACGAGCAAGTGTTTGGATCAAGTTTTCGTTCTTGCCTGGTTTTGAACCAATCTTCGTTCAAATGGAAAAAGGTTGAAACTTTGACATGGATCTACTCAATCGTTGCTTGGAATAGATTCCTAATATCATTAGGAAGGTTTGTTCCAAATTTGGTCAAGTTTGGCCGTGTAGATCAAAAGTTAGATCGATTTTCGTTTTGGTTTTTGAGTTGTGAAGCCTTGTTTACAGTCGAGTCGGTCGAGACCGCTCTTAAGCGCCGGTCGAGACCGCCCTTGATCTGACGCATGATAAACGTCGGTCGAGACCAGGCCGAGATTTGATCTTCGTGTTTTGGTTCGTTTGCTTCGGGGTTTGATTGGATTCAACACAGATCATCCATTGTGCTTTTATACAGTTCTTCGTAGCTTTTATAGCTATTGCAGTGAAAGTAGTGTTGAGTTGGATTGAGGTGAAAAATAGAGAAAAGCGTCTATTCACCCCCCCCTCTAGGCGCCTTTCGGTCCTACAAGTGGTATCAGAGCCCGGTTAGCTCTTCTCATAGATCTTAACCGGTCTGAGGAGCCATTGTAACATCCCAAATATAGGTTGTGTTTCAAATGTAACCAAACCAGGATTTGTGTTTCAAATGTAACCTAATATGGGTGTTTGTTTCAAATGTAATTAAATGAGAAGATATTAAAACTTTTCTCACATCTTGTAACTCTTGAACATTTCTATTATTCTTGTCAAGAGTTGTGGAATTCAAAAACCTAAACCTCCTGTTGACTAAAGTCAACCCCTTAATCAACTTGGCAAGAATCTGGTATTCAACCCTTGGAAATATTTTTCCTTGGTTCTAGGGATGATGTGTGACCCCTCTGAAAAATTTCATAAGTTTTAGAAATTATTTGATAATATTTGGAGGTTGGTCAAACCAGTTTGACCTTTGGTCAAACCCTACAATAGCCCTTGATGAATTTCTTGAGAAAAATGCATTGCATAAAAGTCTTTGGAAATTTTATGTAAGGTTAATCCTAGAGTGAGGAAGCTCTAGTCAAAATTTCAGAATTTTTGGAGTTGGTTTGCTATCTCTAGAAATTCTTCCAAACTCAGCCTTCAAAATTAAACCCAAATCTAGGCACTGTTCCTTGGGTCCGAGCCACCTTCAAGTGGGTCGAACCCGATAACATCAGCTCAGCCGAGCCCTCCCTCGTGCAGTCGCGCCCGTTGGATCAAAATCCAATGGCCACGACCTCCCCTCTCCTCTCATCGCCGTCAGATCAAGATCTCGCGGCCACAACCTCCCCTCTCTTTGCAGTGTCGTGCCCAACGACCAAGACCTCCCACCTCTCTGTTGTGCACCGTTGGATCAAAATCCAATAGCCACGACCTCCCATCCTTATCGGTGCCCGTGCGCCACTGACCAAACCTCCCCTCTGCATTTGTGCGCCGTTGGATCAAAATCCATGACCACGACCTCCCCTCGATGTTGTGCGCCCTTGGATGTAAATCTAATGGCCACGACCTCCCATCGCGTCGTGCGCAACAGCCATGACCTCACCTCAATGTTGTGCATCCTTGGATGTAAATCTAATAGCCACGACCTCCCATCGCATCGTGCGCAACAGCCACGACCTCCCCTCGATGTTGTGCGCCCTTGGATCTAAATCTAATGGCCACGACCTCCCATCGCGTCGTACACAACGGCCATGACCTCCCCTCGATGTTGTGTGCCCGTGGATGTAAATCTAATGGCCACAACATCCCATCGCGTCGTACGCAACGGCCACGACCTCCTCTCGATGTTGTGCGCCCTTGGATGTAAATCTAATGGCCACAACCTCCCATCGCGTCGTGCACACCGACCACGACCTCCCCTCGATATTGTGCCCCCTTGGATGTAAATCTAATGGCCACGACCTCCCATTGCGTCGTGCGCAATGGCCACGACCTCCCCTCTATGTTGTGCGTCGTTGGATCAAAATCCAATAGCCACGACCTCCCATCGCTTGTCAGAGTCGCGCGCAACGGTCAAGACCTCCCACCTCTGTTCCGTGCCATTGGATGCAAATCCAACGGCCACGACCTCCTATCTCCTTTCAGCGTGTGACCTCCCGTTTCGTTTCGCAACCGTCCGTTGTGAATCTAACGGCTGCGACCTCCCCAATCGAGATCTACTGGTCGCATCCTCCCAATTTCGTTTTAGACCCTCGATTCAGATCCAAGGGTCACAACCTCCCCCTGTTCTTATCTAACGGTCGATATCAGTCACCTGTTATTCTCCTTCCTCGGTCCTTGCAGCGTCTTGCGCCATGGCGAAGGAGAAGCGATGCCTTGTCACCTCTCAGCAGCTCTTTTCTTTGCAAGCATTAAATCTTGGTCGACCTTCCGCCCCAAAGTCATGTTCAGACCTGCCCCCATCCCCTCTGCGTCCTTGTCCAAGCGGTGGACCGAGCTGTGGGCTAAGCTCACCATGGAGCTTAACCCTAGCTCATTGCCTCTGCTCTCTGGCTATAAAAGGTCCCCTTGTTCCTCCTTGGCTTCCTTTAAACACCTTCTCCACTTGCTCTCGGTTTCTTGAGCTCAAAGCACCCGAAGCCCACTGCCGCCATTGTTGACCTTGGAGCTTGTCGGTGAAGGCAGTGCCCTAGTGGCTTTTCCTCTCCTCTCTTTGCTCCAGTTTGAGCCTCTCATCTCAGTGGACCTTAACCCTAACTCAATTTAAGTTGCCTTCTGAGGAACAAGCTTGAATTGAGTTTTTTTCTACCGGCCGTGGAGCACCATTTTCCCCCTCGCTTGGCAGTGAGGACCTCCTCCCTTCAATTCCTTGCTCTGGGAGCATCTCCGAGCTATATGGAATCCGTCTTGATGACGCGGACTGGTTAATTTTGCTCAGGCTGCCTCGTCCTCGTTGTCGTCTCTAAGCCGTGAGTCTTCATCATGGGCTGCTCGGCCCTTCCAGTCCTCGCGACCTCGGGTAACCTCTGGTAGTCCCTAGGAGCTGGGCACCCGCTTGAATGGACTGTTGCGGAGCTTTCCTTCATGTTTGCTTTTGGCCGTGCGTTACCGCGCCGCCGCTCTGGTCCACCACCGCGGGCGTGAGTGGTACCGGAGGTCTTGCGTGCTATTCTTTTGCGTGGTAGCCGTAGCTCGCGTCGCCATGGCCTGAGTTGCCGACGGTGACCATTTCTTCGCCGTTGGTTTCGTTGTCGGACGGAGCCGACAACTGTAGCAGCTCGTTAGGACCGTCCTTAGGAAGGTTTGTTCCAAATTTGGTCAAGTTTGGCCGTATAGATCAAAAGTTAGACCGATTTTTGTTTTGGTTTTTAATTTGTAAGCCTTTGTTTACAGTCGGTCGGTCGAGCGCTCTTAAGCCACCGGTCAGACCGCCCGCCGGTCTGACCGCGCGATAGACGTCGGTCAAACCGGGCCCGAGGATTTGATCTTCGTGTTTTGGTTCGTTTGCTTTGGGGTTTGATTGGATTCAACACAGATCATCCACTGTGCTTGTATACAGTTCTTCATAGCTTTTATAGCTATTGGAGTGAAAGTAGTGTTGAGTTGGATCGAGGTGAAAAATAGAGAAAAGCGTCTATTCACCCCCCCCTCTAGGCGCCTTTCGGTCCTACAATTTGTAAGCCCTTATTTACTTCGCTTAAGAAGGAGGGGTTTATTTGGGGGAATGAGCAGAAGGAAGCATTCAACAACATCAAGTTAGTCATGTCATCAACACCAGTTATGGCCTTACCTGATTATTCTCAACCATTCGTCCTTGAGGTGGATGCCGGTGGGTATAGGATTGGTGCAGTGCTAATGCAAGGTGGGAGGCCCATATCTTTCATGAGTAAAGCAATAGGACCGAAATCGGCTGCCATGTCTACTTATGATAAGGAGGCTCTAGCAATTCTTGAGGCACTTAAGAGATGGAAACACTATTTTGCCGGATCCACACTGATTATCCAAACCAATCAGCAAAGTTTAAAATATATACAAGAGCAAAAACTGACAAAAGGTGTGCAACACAAGTTGCTAGTCAAATTGTTGGGGTATAACTACAAGGTGGAATACAAAAGAGGATGAGAAAATAAAGCAGCCGACGCCCTTTCAAGGGTTAAATATCATTAGCAGATACTAGCGATTCTGGTGACAACTCTAGTGCGGATCCTTTGAAATAGTCACAAGCTATGAAAATGATGATGTATGTATGGACCTCATGACCCAGTTGAGCATCAATTCTAATGCTCAACCGAATTACTCTTTGAAGCATGGAATTTTGAGGTATAAAGGTAAATTGTATGTGGGCTCTCATACTACACTGAAGAAGCAGCTACTAACTTCCTTTCATGATTCTGCACTTGGGGACCATTCGGGTGAGAGGGCTACTTATCAAAGGCTCAAACTTCTTTTCTATTGGCCTCGGATGAAGCAAGAAGTAGAGAATTTTGTTAAGAGTTGTGCTGTTTGTCTGAAGAACAAGTCGAAGCATGTTCCATATCCGGGATTATTGCAGCCTATACCCATACCCGATATGGCTTGGGCACATATCTCAATGGATTTCATAGAGGGGCTACCGAAATTTGAAGAAAAGGAGGTAATCCTGGTAGTAGTAGAACGGTTTACTAAATACTCTCATTTCATTTCATTGAGCCACCCTTTTGTAGTCCAACATGTGGTTAAAGCCTTTGTTGACAATGTGTTCAAACATCATGGACTGCCTTCAGTTATTATCACTGATAGAGACTGCATTTTCACTAGCCATTTGTGGCAAGATTTGTTCAAGACTTTGGGAGTTAAGTTGAGCCTTAGTACTTCGTATCATCCAGAGACTGACGGTCAAACAGAACGAGTGAATCAATGCCTAGAATGTTATTTGAGGTGCATGGTGTTTGCTAATCCCAAGAAATGGCACAGCTGGTTTTCTATGGTTGAGTGGTGGTACAACACGAGTTTTCATAGAGCATTAAAGATGACCCCTTTTCAGGCATTATATGGATTTCCTCCTCCTTAGATTTCAGAGGTAGTTTTACCAGATTCACAGAATGAGGAAGTTAAGGGTTTATTGCAGAAGTGTAACAGCCCAAAGTTCTGTTACCAATTTAAATTAATTAAAGTTATTATTTTATTGGATGTTCTCAAATTTGAAAGAGTTTATTTGCTTTATTTGAATTTACGAAGTTTTTTAAAAAGTCAAAAGTAAAATTTAGTAAAGTTTTAAAATTTTATTTGAGTTAAAGTTGAAAAATAAAAACTAAATTAATTTTGAGAATTTTCTGGAATTTTAAAAGCTTTTTCCTAAATATTTTAAAGCTAAACAAATTTATCTACAAAATTAAAACCAACTTTAAGTTGGGAATAATTTTATTAAGTCCAAAATAACTCTAGGAATTTATGTGTTTTGTTCCATAATTTTTGGATCTAAATTGCTATTTTCTAAAGCCTAAAAAATTCTTGGATCTAAAACAATTAATAAAGCAATTAAAATCCCTATTCCTCTTGGGCGAAACCTTGGCTCGGCCCATCCCTATTCACGCTTGCCTTGGCCTAGGCAGCCCTTGCGGCCTTCACTTGATTGCCCTCCCCCGTCTTGGCGTGGCCGTTGGATCTTGATCAGCAGCGCCAGTGCGCTCTCTCTCCTCCTCCCCTACAGGTGGACCGCCACCTTCTCCTCCCCACGTTCTCCTTCAGCAGACAGGCCGAGTGGCCGCCATTCTGCCACACCAAGCTCAGCCCAGCCGCCCTGCTGGTCCTCCGGAACTTCAGCGCGCGCGTCTTGTATGCTGAGCTGCGCCGCGTCGCCTCAACCCCCTCTTCCCCCTCTTTCCACGCTTTCATGCGCCAACCGCCACCGCCATTGCAGCGCCATGACCTCCACGCCTCCAAGCGCTCGGTGCCCTCGGCCCCTATAAAAGGGAGCACGGGAGCTCTCCTCTCGCTCGTTTGATCCCCCCCCCCTCCTCTTCTCCTCTCCCCAATCATTGGTAATTTGAGTTCTCGCTTGCATGCCAAGCCGCAGTTTTCCTTGATTGCGTTCTTGTCAAGCCTCCCGGCCACCTAGACCTCACCGTCGCCATCACCGCCTCATCGCCTCTGTGTCTTGCTCATCCTCCTTCTTAGAAGCCTCGCCGTATTCTTGCGTCGCCGTCGACCGAACCACCCGCCTTCTCTCCGCGGCCGCCTCAAGTCCCCTCGGCCACAGGTGGCGCCAGACTCCTGCGTCCCTCTTTCTTGTGCTTCCTCACACACATGGGGGCCCACCTTCGCCACCATCGAGGTGACAGAGCCGCCATGGGTTGTTCTTGAGTGCACCGCCACATGGCGTCCACGTCGGCGCCACCTCACCGTTTTAAATCGGCGTGGTGCCGCGTGGCGCACGAGGTGGCACAAGCGCGCCACTCACACCCAACCCAGAGCCCAAAAGCGCGTGAGACCAAACCCGCATACCGTGTCTATGACCGTAGGCCCCATTGTCGAAATTTATTTTAAATTAATTTAAATTCGAAATTCCTTCTTGACATCACCATGCTAATAATTAGAATTTTCTTTAGAAAAATAATTAGGAAATTGGTTAAATAATGATTTAGGTTTAAATTTGTAAAATTCATACCTTTTACATCTTAGCTCCAAATTAGATGATTCAAATTTCTAAAATCTTAGAAAATTATTGTCTAACTAAATAAAATATAATTATTCCATTTGGAGTTCAGTTTAGTTTTGTTTTAGAATTTAGAATTCATTTAAATTTCAAATTTAGGTTAAAATTAATAAAATTCATTTGAATCTCAAACTCCAATTTTAGTGAGTCAAATTTATAAAATCTTACAAAATTATGTCTTAGCTAAATAAAATATAAATACTTGTTTTGGAGTAATTTAAATCGTCTTTTGAAATCAAAATGGTTTAAGTTGCTCGTTTATGTTTAAACTTGTAAAATATATATCTTGTGAGTCCTAACTCCAAATAAAGTGTTTAAAATTTCTAAATTCATATAAATTGAAGATCTAGCTAACTAAACCAAAATTATTTAAATTGTACTTCATTTGAATCTTGTTTGTATTTAGAAATTCATTTAAATCTCGATTTAGGATTAAAACTTGTAAATTTCATATCTTTTAAATCCCAACTCCAATTTGAGTGTTTCAAATTTATAAAATTTTATTAAAATTTGTTATCTAGCTAAATAAAATAGAATTATTTAGTTTTGAGTTAATTTGAATTGCCTTTTGATTTGTTATTTGAATTTCGTTTGAATTGGGATCGTTTAGCGTATAGATTTAAGCGACTTGGTCGGTTTTCAACGTTGTTGGAGACCATATAAGAGGATTGATTTTGATTGTATGATCATCGTGGTTGTACTCACAAGCAACTTGGAGAGTGTTTGTGAGTACTAGGTGACTGTTAAGAAAACAACATCACCAAGCAAGGCAAGTTACATTCTTGACCATATTGCACCCATTATTTTAAATTATTTAAATTCATTTTAAATTATTATTGCATGCTTATTTATATTGATAATTTAAATGCTGTTTTAAATTCATAGATATTCCTAAATCCTTTGCATGGCCAAATTTGTTAATTGAATCAAATACCTTGTCACCCTAGATAAAACCTAGTTGATACAATAGTATGAACTAGGATCATTTGAAAATGTTGCAAAGACATGCTTAGACCAAAAATATTGATTTGGGGAATTTGGCCGAAATCAAATATTGATTAAATTGTATCCATGGCATTGGTGTGTTATGGAAGTTTATAAATGATCTTGAAAAATGAAATAAAATGATGGTTTGTACTTGGGCGAAATGGTTGTTTGGATGGTGCATGTCAATGCAGGCTCAATCTGGGTAGGGTTGAGGCCCATGGGTTTTAGTGGAAAGTCGCCCAAGTCAATTGAGGACCAGGCCTCTGGCGTTCCTTTGCTATGCCTATAATGGGCTATGCCTCACCGTGCAACCACATGTCACGAGTATGGGTAGGGGACACAGCTAATTAATTTGTAAAGTTCCATCGCGGTTGACCTGTTTGTGCGTGGGCGGTCTTTCATGGCCATTTCTTTTGACAAAGTCTTTTATGACTATTGTTCCCTTTGGCGCAAGAGGGGCTAGGAACTCTGCAGTTCTATTCCAAAGGCGAAACCTTAGCGAGAAGCTAGCGGTGGAATGGCGCATTGTAAAGGCCTTAGCACGTGCTCTAGGCGCTTACCTAAGGTAGTGGCGGTGGTATCGGCGGATGCCAAGCAAACTAGAGAATTCGTGTCATGTGGGTAAAGTGTACAACCTCTGCGAGTGTAAAACTATTGAATAGCAGCGTCATGATCATGGACATGCTAGCAAAGCCACTCAAAGTTAGACTTGGAATTTGTTTTAAAGAGACTTTATCAATGGTTTATCCAAATGGGAATTGGGCGGTTAGCCATGTGATAGGAGGATATCCTTCACCATTCATGCGTGAATGTTATCGACTATAAAATTGATTTAGAAAATGAATTTTAGTTATTGTGTAAGCTGCTTTGGAACTTAGTACAAGTATTTAAAAGAAATCTTGATTTATGCAAATTCAACCAATAAGCCATCCTTTGTTACATCCATGTATGCATGTCATTACATTACTTGGCGGGTGTAACTTGCGAGCACAGTAGTTGTGCTCAAACTTGCTTTATTGCAAACAAATTTGAGAGGAGAAGAACTTTGCTTCGGTGTGGATCTCGACGACTAGGCCGTTTCCCGATCGATTGCACGTGGCGAATTAAGCTGGACTCTACTACATCTTCTTCGTCTTCATTGTGTTTATTTTATTGTTGGCTGTAAGCCTCCTTTGTAATCAACTCTGTTGTTATTTATTAATAAAGTTGTGATATGATTTTGTTACCATATTTGTTTCTTGTGTGAACTAGCTCACGATCATGGGACTAGTTCAGAAATGCACAGAGGATTCGGGCGTATTAATCCCGGGTCTTACAAGAATAGACAGTTGGCCCTACAAGTGATCAAAGATAACTTATCCAAAGCTCAGAATAAGATGAAAACTTATGCTGATAAGAAGAGGACAGAGAGGGAATTCTCAATTGGGGACATGGTTTACTTGAAGATTCAACCTTACAGGCACACTTCTCTGAGTATACACCGATCTCTGAAATTGCACTCCAAGTTTTATGGTCCATTTAGAGTATTAGAGAGAGTGGGCAAGGTGGCTTATAAGTTGTTGCTACCAGAAGGATGTCAGTTGCATTCCACTTTTCATGTTAGCCAATTAAAGAAGCACAAAGGTGATAAGGTAGTGCCAAGTAAGGAGTTGCCATTAATTGATAAGGAGGGCAACATTAAAGTGGCGCCTGAAGCAGTTTTGGAGAGAAGGGTGATTCCTAGGAAAAATGAACCAGTGGTTCAGTGGTTAATTCATTGGTTGAATCTACCTCCTGATGCTGCAACTTGGGAAGATGCAGACTTTATTCAAAAGGTTTTTCCAAGTTTTATTCCTTGAGGACAAGAAACTCAAGAATGGGGGAATGTCAAGAATTGAAGAACTAAATATGGATGAATCGATATTGTGAGCAATGGCAGAGATGAAGGGCCATTGATCTCAATTTGAACCGGTATGGAGTGATCCCAGTCGTTCAATTTCGTTAAGGGTCTTTACTTCGCTCTACTGTAAGATCTTCATCCGATGGCTAAGAATCTTCCTTACCTTCGGACAAGTCCGAACGTCTCCACTTCACTCTACTGCAAGATCTTCATTCGATGGCTATTAACGAACTTAGCTTTTACTGTGTTATTTCTTACGCACTGTAGTAAACTCAGTGCTATTTACTTTCACCGATTGTCATTTCAGTTTAACTAAACTGAGGGCTATATAAGCCTTGTAATGGCTGTGAACCTCGCATCTTTGGATCAATATACAAACCCTAACCACAATACCGTAGCATTAGTCTTTTAGCCCCCATTTTGTGCTAAAAACCCACAGAAATCTCAGTGCTGAACCTTGCAATTCGGTTCTAAACTTCCAGAACCTGTCACACCTCTGCTCACCGCCGATTCATATCTAGTTGGTGATTTTTCTTCCCATCTCTTGTTGATCCTTGTTAAACCTGTTCAAACGCCAGGCGGGGCCAGTGTGGATATCATGGGCATATCCCCATGATATCCATAATCTCCCCCTTGATGAACACATTGGCAATCTCTCAGAAAATGTAAGTTTGTGGTTTGAAAAGAAAAATACTCGACGTTTTCGCACAAAGGCACAACTTGGTCAATTAGCAAGAGAAAGCAATGGAAATGACCAAGCTGGCTTCAGAATAGCATAAGCAAGTGAGACAAGGCAAAAGAAAGCACAAAAGCTTCCAATTCCAGAGAATCGACAAAAATCTCATACACAAATGTAGGGTATAGAAGCTCGAACCTGAGTCCCTCTGCTTGGCAGTGAGATGTAGCCATGATGGATGAAGATCCATTCCATGAAGCTTCAGAAGGTAGTTGCGCTCACCCATCATCCTCATCTCAAATTCCTTCGTCTCCGAGAAGTGATAGTCATCATTGAAGGCATAAATGAAGAAGAACCAACAGCTTGAAATCATGAATCACATGTTCTTCTTCTCAACTGAAAAGACTACACCAAAAGAGACAGAAAAGTCTATGCCTTGGTATTGGGTTAGTGAAACATTGTCTAAAGAAACAGTACCAAGACACATGACTAGCAAGGATAGCAGTAGATGATCCAAAGCTCATTTAAGCATATAATCAACAGTTCAAGATATGAGCATGAATATAGACAAATCAATTGCAACACATGCTATCCAAGACATGACAAAGCTCAAACTATCCTTAATCAACAATAAGGCATAGGAGCAAGCAAACAAGCACATAGCAAATCACACATCATATGTACAGTCATAAATAAAGCATACTAGTGAAAGCTATGGCAAGACTCATGCATCCACAATTAACCGTAAGGCACAAAAACCATGTAAGCATAAAGCATTTTAAGAGCGAATCATGAATGATGAATGCTAACATGGATATTAAGTGAACATGTGGATACATACAGCAAACATCAACACGAGCAAGATAAATCATGTACACAACAGCACAAGCTCATGATGACAAAACAAGCTTATACACCCATGGAAATAATGAATAACAATCTAGCCCATGGAGACATAAACAAGGTAAAGGCATGATAAAGGATATCAAAGAAGTAACACATGCCAAAAAGGTACAAGTGAGCACAAAGATAAGCACAACATGCCAAGATTGAATAATCACGAAAGTAAATGCATGAATATATAAGATAGCTCACCAAACATGTGAAAGCACCAATCATGAAAGCACATGCCTCTTGGAGGCCATCGTTGAGGTGGAGAACCATCAAGTGTCCCGATCATGTGATGAAGCAAAAGACTAGAACCTCTTAAGTCCATGTTCTCCAACCCGCGTTCTCGGTACCTACACATGAGAAAGGCAAGGTGTCCGAGTCTTGGGTCCCGAAGGGTTAGAGAGCGAATGCTTGGGAACCCAAACCTTGGACACACCACCACCAGAGGCAGTTGAACCATTATGTGAGATAGCATGATGCAAATGATGGTCCATGCAAGAAGATCCAATCTCATTCTTGGAGGCACGCCGCGAGTGGACAACTCGAAGAGGAAAATGAGGTCCATCTCTAGAAAGCGGCGATGACCTTGCTTGAAAGCACCATGATGAGAACCAACAGAAGCACCAAAGAAACTCACACAACCTCGCCGTGGGTGTGTACCTCGATGAACAAAACGAGGTCCACCTCTTGGAAAATGGCGGAAATCCTGCCTCGGGGCAGCTCGTGGACCAAAACCAAAACTATGCAAACCATGTCCACGGTGCTGTCTGACACCACTAGAAAAGGTGTCAAAGAAACCATCAACAAATCGAGTCTTCATGCTTGGCTCTTTAGTGTGCATGTCATGAAAAAGACTATGCCCACTAAGAGACTTAGAAGCATGAGCTCGACGCATTTGTTTTGCACGCCGAAAACAAAAGTCAACAAGATGTCCATTCTTCCCACAAAATGAGCAATGGTGTAAAGGTCTACTAGTAGACACGGTCCGAGAGGACAAAGCACCATTGTTGCTCAAAGAAGAAGTCCTGGAAGAACTAGCATCATGACTCGTCCTCGTATCAACACTAGACCCCACATGCCATGAGAAAGGCTATGTGTGTTCCTAGAGATGCTGACGGCGCACTCGGCGCTCAAGTTTCAAGCGGCGAAAGCAAAACCCAAGAGTGTGTCCATTCTTCTTACAAAATGTGCAATGGTACTTCCTTTTTGAAGATTTAGTACCATTTGAGAAAGAAGCACATTTGTCTTTTGAAATCCGTTGGACAACACAAGAAGAGTTCGAAAGAGTCGAACTCACCAAAGAAGATCTATCTAAAGCGATGGCACAAAAACCAACATCAGGTGACTCACGTTTAGCACAAAAGGACTCCAACTCCGAATGCAAAGACGCAAGAGAAATCTTAAAAACATCAATCTCGGAGTGAAGGCAAATACAAGAGTCACAAGATTTGGCGCTCATATCATCGCACAAAGACTTAACCTCGCTCTTCAATGAAATGCAAGATGTGCAAGAAATTAATGATGCTTTCGAATTAAGCATGCAGTTCAAAGCATCAATTTCAGTTTCTAGACAAGCACAATTCTTGCAAGAGACTAAACCATCCTTAAGCAATTTTTCATATTCAAAGCACATGCTACAAGGCCTAGCTTCAATTTCAATAAAGATGCATGGAATTAGTCAATCTAAGCTTCTCAATTTCAGCAAGCATGCCTACACAAGAATCACAATCATTTCTAGCCATAGATCTATGATTGCCTATTTCTAACTTAGCATTGTCAAGTTCATGATGTAAGGCAACACAAGAATCACATGGCATAGAAGCATTTGATCTCAATAATTCATTTTCAGATTTTAGGCATGCAAGTGAGTTATTCAGGTTCTCCATGTCTACAAGCAATGAATCATAAGCATTCATGGAGGTTTTCAATTCGGAGAGCTCATGAGACAAATCATTCTTTTCTCTTTTCAGCAATTTTATTTTCTTCCTAAGAGTATGCAATTTGTATTCATATGAAATCAAGCCATCAATGAGTTTTTCTTTGCTCACCTTGCTTAGCTTGAGTAGGGGATCGTCCTCAGAAGAGTCATCATCATCATCATCAAAAGGCTCATCATCAAAATCCTCTCCATCATGTTCATCCTCAAAAGCTCTAAAAGTGACTCATCCCTGAAACTAGGACAATCAAAACAAAAGGATTTGCCACAGATATCACAGGAGACTTCCTCCTCCATCGCCATTAGACTTATCATACATTCAAATGTCTTATTCGACCAACACCATTGGTAAAGAACCACGACAAGATGCAAGGAAGCGCTCACAAGTCCTCATATTTGTCGCCATGCTCAAAGATCGATAAAGATCACAAAAGAGCAAACTTGGCTCTGATACCAATTGTAGGATCGAAAAGGCGACTAGAGGGGGTGAATAGGCGCTTTCTCTATTTTTCACCTCGATCGAACTCAACACTACTTTCACTCCAATAGCTATAAAAGCTACGAAGATGCGTATCTGAGCCTGGCGGATGACTGTGTTGAATTCGATCAAACCCAAACAAATAGTATCCCTTTGAATTGCACAACACACAACAAAAGCGATGTATATAAAGTGTGTGCACTATGAATCACTAAGCGAAGGACAAACCAAAAGCAAATTGATTTTTCTTTGGGCTACGCCTACAACCACCGTCGAGGACAAGCCTGAAGAAATCAAACACAAGCGAGGATATGGCGATCTTCTGACGCGATAGTTCACAAGAAGCTGAGCCGACAAGCAATAAATCACAACACTCAGACATCAAACCGAACTCAGCACCCAAGAGAAAGAAGGTGATTTAACATCCGCTTGCAGATCTGACAAGAACTAGCTTGAACAGCTTCGGATAGCACAACAGGCGAGCAAAAGGATCAACTCTTAATCACTGCTAGCAGCCGACGGCAATAAAGTAATCCAAAAACAGCAATTCGCAAACTTCAAACTGAAATCAGTTGGAACAGATGGAAGCCAAGCAATAAAAACTAAACAGGAACTGCTGGCAATGACTCAGTGCAACATCAAATCATCAGTGAATGAGTCCTCTTACACATGATACAAAAGCTTCGCCACTTTGATTTATCTGCCTACACCTCTGGTTTTTGTGGGAAGAAGCCGCCACCAACTGAATCTACAGAGTGCTCACCAACAGCTGCCGCCGCTCCTCCTAAAAGCTGCCGGCCCCTGATTTCTTACAACCAAGAAGCAAAACCCTGTGCCACTCTGATTTTTTTTGTCTACATCGACTCGGGACACATTGCGGGACCGGTTTTGCGGTGAAACAAAGCTGCAATTTTACGAGGCGGGAGGCGCACAAAACAACCGAATCAACCAGAGTAATAAAGACAGGCTAAATAAGCTCTGCTAAGGACAACCGCCGCCCAGCTCCGTAAAATCTCCCAGGCACTCAGATTTTTGGACACAGCAGGCAAGAAGTTGCAGCCAAAGCCAAGCAATAACAATCAACACATGATATCTTCACTACAAGCAGACTGCATACACACGCCTGACAACATGCATGACAATCAAGACCATAAGAATCGACCGGCATGCATGGATATGCGAGGCCAAGGCAATAAACTAATCGGTACTCAAAGCTTCCGACCAACAAGATGGGATAGGAAACAACACTCCAGCATAAAAAAAAAAATGGCGCCAAAGACAAGATCTTGCAGCGACTAACCACGGATCTTGAAAAGATTCAAAGCAATAAAAGACTCAACAACGAACAGCTCAGGAATTGAGAGCACCAAACGATACTGGATCTTGATTTTTGTCTTCCACCATCTAGGGAACAAGCACACAGGAACTACAAGCGCCTGCAGTAGCGCGGAATCTGGAGTTTTTCTGGTAGCCACACAAAAGCTTCCCCTTTCTCTTAGCGGCGAGACACATGACCACCCTCTCGATTTTTCCACGATGGCGAACAAGCCTCCGCCTCTCTTTTTCTCAGTGGCTGCCCTATCCTCAAGCAGCAGCCCTAAATGACCCATCTACAGTTTCTTTTATAGGGCAGTCCTAACCCTAAAAACCTTAATGGGCTTCCGTTAAGGCCCAACATCAACGGAACACACACGCACGCATATTAAAGCGCCGTCTTCAATTCTCTTGACTTAAACCACTTCCTTTGCGCCGTCCCATGCCGTGGTTTAGCTAAAAAGTCACCAAGATGGTATTTGGTAAAATTACCAAAATACCCCTTCTCGATCCTTCTCGAAAGGACCGAGTCCACAGATCGTGAAGCAATGCTTTGCCCGCACGTGTAGGTTGATCAGCGGCTCCATGTCGTCAAGTCTCTCCGTCAGATCCCCGGCACCCGAGCACTTACAGCGACTCGCGCCGCCAGATCAACGATCGCCGCCGAACGCCCGTTCGGTCATCCTTATCCATTCTGCGCCACGCTTGAGTCACTTGACCTCACCGGCATCCATGATCGTTACGTACCTCGGCTCTCCAAGCTTAGTCCCGATCCTCCTCATTGTTGACCGTCATTGACACGCAAGCCACTGCACAACAATAGACAAGCAAACACGAATCAGGAACAAGTTCTTCACAACTTGACCCACGTTAGCCAAAACATGCAATATGCAACACATATGCATTAACAAATATGGATATGACCTATCCCAAAATCAATTCACCAGACATTATCAACATTGGCACAAAAGCGGTCGGACCACGTGACTGTGAATCTGAAACTTTGTCAAAGCGTGAAACTTCAAACCAAAAGCAACATTAACAATTGGCAATGTTGCTTTTGGTTGAAGTTCGGCATTCGACTGAAATGCGATATCATATTTATTGCTGATCGAAGAGGATGAACTGACGAAGCTCGATCATGGAGGCGTGAATGGGAGCTGAAAGGATTCTGGGAGAAGCTGGAAGCTAAGCGGAGCTGGCTGCAGTGTGACAAAGATCAAAAGATTTGATCAGCTTTCTTTCTAGCCACTCCGAATCTCGGGGCGAGATTCCTTTTAAGAGGGTAGTTTGTAACACCCAAAGTTACATTACCAATTTAAATTAACTAAAAGTTATCAATTTATTGGATTTTACGAAATTTGAAAGATTTTGATTGATTTATTTGAATTTCTAAAGTTTTAAAAGTCAAAAGTAAAATTTATTAAAGTTTTTGAAGTTTTATTTGAGTCAAAGTTGAAAAATAAAAAATTAATTAATTTACGGAATTTTACGAGATTTTAAAAGCTTTCCTTAATTATTTTAAAGCCAAAATAAATTATGTGCAAAAACTATTACCATTTAAGTTGGAATTATTTTTATTAAGTTCAAAATAATTATAGGAATTTTTGAGAATTTTTCTAGAATTTTTGGACTCTATTTGCTATTTTCTAAAATTGTATTTATTTATTAATTAAATCTGAAATAATTTCGAAAATAAAAAAAATTAAATTTTTTTTTTACGTGGGCAGCCACTTCCCATTGGGTCACCCCTCCTCACATTGCTCTAAGCCTAGCACACTCCCATTCAAGTTCTCAAGGCATACACAGCCAACCAACCATTTTGGTTTCAAATCAATATGATATTCCTTTATTTCTTTTATTCCTCTCTTTCTCTCTCCTAATCACCTTCTTCCTCACGAGAGTTTTCTTCTCTGTTGGCTTTCTTCCCAAGTGGACAGCAACAATGGCGTCGCCTCCCCCGGCCGACCTCACCTCGGCGGCCAGCCGCCCACACCTCCACCACCTTTCCCCTTGCTTCCTCTCCTCCCATGGCGACCATTAAAAGCAGAGGCGGTTGAGCTTGAGCCTCCATTAATGGCTGCCACCACTTCTTTCTCCTCTTTCTTCCCTCAATCGTTAAATTGGAATTCGTTTGAAGCGAAGCAGCGTATTAACATCACCCATTTCGCGGCACCATCAATTGCGCGATTCATCCACTACATACAATCAATTTAATGGTTTTGTTTAGTTCTTCCATTTCCAAGCTGAAACCGGCGTCCGTAGCTCTTCGCATTCCCAGCGATTGGCTTCCTCCGCCCCTATATAAGGGAGCACGAGGTGCCCTCCTCTCCTCAACCCACCCTCAAAATCTCTCCTCCCTCTCCCGATGGTTTGGCGAATTTGGAGGTTGAAGTTCGAGGCGACGTCGTTCATCGGTCAATTCGTTCTCTCTGATGAAGCCCGGCACCATCGACCACACCGCTAACCGCCTCGCGGACGTTCTCGCCGTGCTCCTCGCCTTCGCGAGCATCGTTGGAGCACCGTCGCCACAAGTGAGCAAGCAAGCCGCCCGGCGTCGTCGTCCTCGTCTCCGACCATCCGTGCCGTCCCGCCTGTCGAGGTGAGCACCGGCATCCACGTCCTTCCCTCTCTCCATTCCACCCCTCGCCGGCCATCGAACGCCGTGGATTACGCGACAACATCGCCATCTAAACCATAGGCGAAGCTTTTCCTTTGCTAATTGCGTCGCCGTCGAGCTAGCCCGGCCAAATAGTCTCCATCCTAGGTTAGCATAAATCGTCCTCTCGCGGTGCTCTCTTTCCCTCGCCGGTGCCGTCACGGAGCACCATCGACACTAGGTCCAAGCCCGGCCATATTTGTTGGTGTACGTTAGTTGATGAAGATAAGCAGTGAAAACTTTTAGTTATATGCTTCATAGTTTGTGCAGGAACATTTTAATTTTCCAAAAATTCTTGCTCTCACATGCAAGCTCCAAATCCGTTGATTCTTTCTCCTAAATTCATCTAAATTCATCTACTATTTTTAGTATTTATTTCGTAATTTTTAGATTTTATTTAATTTATGTTAATTATTTGGTCTATTTTAGCGTTAGATTTGCTTGCCAAATAACCGTCGCTTTCCACTAGCACCGGCGGCGTTGCGTTCCCATGATCCCCTCTTCAAATCGCCACAAACCTCATCCGCTAACTCCTCTCCGTTTGCCCATAACACCGTCATTACGCCGTCGTCGCGAAGGTTTTCTCTGTCGGACTAAATGCCGCCATCGAAGGTAAATGCGGCGAAGTCGTTTACTTTATTGAGTTTGCCTCGACATATCGTACTTCCGTCACCATCACCTTGGTCATAAAACTCTTTCTTTGTTTCAGTTATCCGAAACCATAATTTAGATGAATAGTATAATTTTCGGAATTATATTATTTCATGTGACATTCAACCTTCGAATTTCGTTCTCCCTCATACGAACTCCGATTGCGTCGATTCAACTTCCTAAATTCATATAAAATCGATACCTTCCTAGCAGTATTTATGTTATAATTTTTGGATTTTTATTTGGATTTTATTTGAATATTATTTGAATTCGGATCGTTTTGGCGTATAGATTTAAGCGACTTGGACGACCGGATTTCAATATTGTTTGAGAATAATCCATTAAGCAAGGCAAGTTACATTCTTGATCATATTTGCACCCATTATTTAAATTATTTAATTTCTGTTTTAAATTATTATTGCATGCTTATTTATATTCAGTAATTTAAATTCCTGTTTTAAGCTTTATAGTTATTCCCAATGCCTTTGTATGTCCAATTATTGTCAAGAGAGGTGGTATGGAGAATATATCGAATACAATGTATTTTGGAGTTAGAATTTGATGGGTTTGGATAATAAAGGAGATTGTACATGGATGTGTGAAGTTAGAAAGATTGTTAATAGATAACACATGTTGAATTCTGAAATTAGGTGATTATTGGTATTGGATTACGAAATAGATTGTTATTAATGATCGGATTGTGGTATTATTAGAGTTATATGATTGTTGGATATTAGATGTCAATCATAGACATAGATTATTATTGGATTATTGAATTGAATGATGTTGGATTATTAGAAATACATGATTATTATGGTTGGATTATAGAAATAAATAATTATTAGATATCGGATTTTAGAGATAGATTGTTGTTGTTGTTGGATTAATAAAGAATGGATGATAGATAGATACTATAGTCAAATACTGAATTGTTGATATTGGATTCTAGAAATAGATTGTCATTGGATATCAGATTATCTAAAAATTTGATTATAGGATTACATAGTCATTGGATTGATAGATATCGGATTATAAAATTTGAGTATAGTTAAATATTTGGATCAATTGAAGTTGGATCATAGAAATAGACTTATACGGTGTAGATTGGACTAATGAATTTTGGATTGCTGAAGATTGGATTATTACAATACTGATGGTTTACATACTGATCTCGTTCTTGACAAGTCTTGGACATTTAACCCTCACCCTAGATAAAATCTAGTTGATACAATAGTATGAACTAGAACATTTTGAAAAGATTATGTAGCAATGCTTAGACCCAAAATGTTTGATTTGGGAAACTTTCGACCAAAAATCAAATATTGTTTAGAATCTATGGCATTGGTTTGTCATGGAAGTTTTGTTGTAAATGAATTTGAGAAAAATAAAATAAAATTTTGGTTTGTACTTGGCGAAATGGTTGATTGGATGGTGCATGTTAATGCAGGATCGAGTCATTTCCATGATCAAGGCCCGGGGTTATTTGGAAAATCGCCCAAGTCGAGTTGAGGACCGGTCTCTGGCGTATTTTTGCTATGCCTATAATGGGCTATGCCATATCGTGCAACCACATGTCACGAGTATGGGTAGGGGACTGGTGACTAATTTGCAAAGTGCCATCGTGGTCAATCCATGATTGTGTGGGTCCATCTCGGATGGTGGTGGGTGTTATGACCTCGTTAGTCCCCTTGGCGTAGAGGGGCCCCTACAAACTCTGCGGATTTCTATCAGGAGGATCTGAAACCTTAGAGGGGTGGGCTGCGGTGGGATGGCGCATTGTAAAGGCCTTGTCATGTGCTCTAGATAAACTTACCTAAGGTAGTGGCGGTGGCATAGATATATGCGAACAAACTAGAGAAGTCATGTCATGTGGGTAAAATGTACAACCTCTGCGAGTGTAAAACTATTGAATAGCCGTGTCACGGTCATGGACATGCTAGCAAAAGCCACTCAAAGTTAGACTTGGAATTTGTTTTAAAAAGACTTTGTCAATGGTTTATCCAAATGGGATTAGGCGGTTAGCCATTGTGATAGGAGGTATCCTTCACCATTCTTGTGTGAATGTTATCGACTATAAAATTGATTTAGAAAATGAATTTTAGTTATAGAATAAGCTGCTTTTGAACTTAGTACAAGTATTTCTGAAAATCTTTGTTTTATGCAAATTCAACCATATTAAGCTTTCCTTTGAAATATCCATATATGCATGTCATTACATTATTTGGTGGGTGTAACTTGCGAGCACAGTAGTTGTGCTCATTCTTGCTTAATGCAAATAATTTGAGAGGAGAAGGACTTTGCTACGGTGTGGATCTCGGCGACTAGGCGCTTCCCGATCGATTGCTGTGGCGAATCGTTGGGTCTACTACTACTCCTTTGCTTCATTGTGTTTATTTTATTATTGGCATGTAAGCCTCCTTTGTAATCAACTCTGTTGTTTATTTATTAATAAAGTTGTGATATGATTTTGTTACCATATTTGTTTACTGTGTGAACTAGCTACTGATCATGGGACTAGTTCAGAAATGCACAGAGGATTCGGGAGTGTTAATCCCGGGTCTTACACCCATCCATAACAAGCCACGGTTCAACAATATAACCGCCAAAATCAGCAGTCCGACACTCAAAATCTGGCAGCCAACATCACTTGCTTCAACTGCAATGAGCGTGGACATTATGCCAACAAGTGTCCAAAGAAGAACACTTCAGCGCCTCAACCTCAGCAATTTGGTGTTCAGCAGTGACCCCCGGGCCCTGCTCAAGGCCCAGGCGGACAGCAAGCACCCAAGCCAGCGCAAGGCAATGGACGTGGTCATCTCAATCACACTACCGCCGAGGAAGCCGACGCATCAGCTGATGTGGCAACGGGTACGATTCTCGTACACTCGGTACCCATCTTAGCATTATTTGATTCAGGAGAAACTCATTCCTTTGTGTCTAAAAAGTTTGCTCTGCAACAAGAACTAGAAATTGCATCCTTAAGAAGCATTATGGAAATTCACCCACCTGGATCTGTCATGAGAACACAACACGGATGTCTAGGTGTTCTAATTGAAATCAATGGGGTAGGATTCAAAGTCGACCTCATCATGATAGACACACCTGGGATAGATATAATCCTTGGGATGGATTGGTTATCCAAGCATCAAGGGGTTATCAATTGTGCTAGACGAGTAGTTTCTCTAGTCAACTTTGATGGAGAACACGTCGACTTCATTCCCACAAATGATGCTCTGTCGCAACAGCCCAATCTCAATTCCATAACTGTCCTAGAACTTAGTCAGGAGCCTGTGGTATGCGAATATCCTGATGTGTTTCCGGATGAACTGGAGGGAATGCCACTCGGTAGGGGCATGGAATTCGTGATCGACTTAATACCCAGGACAGCACCTATATCCAAACGGCCTTACGTATGGATTCTGATGAGTTAGCCGAATTGAAGAAACAACTCAAGGAACAGCTGGACAAAGGATTTATTTGCCCTAGCTCGTCTCCATGGGGATGTCCCGCATTGTTCATCATGAAAAAGGACAGCAGTTTACGTATATGCGTTGACTACCGCCCTCTGAATGAAGTCACCATCAAGAAAAAATATCCTCTTCCAAGGATTGATGACCTGTTTGATCAAATGAATGGTTACTGCATTTTCTCCAAGATAGATATAAGAACTGGATATTTTCAACTCAAGGTCAAGCCCGAAGATATCCCCAAGACGGCCTTCACTACCCGTTACGGTTTGTATGAATATACCGTAATGTCCTTCGGACTTACCAATGCTCCTGCGAATTCCATGAATCTCATGAACAAGGTCTTTATGGAATACTTGGATTAGTTCGTAGTGGTCTTCATCAACGATATTCTCATCTACTCCAAGACTACAGAAGAGCATGAGCGGCATTTGCGTTTAGTGTTCGACAAGCTACGTGAGCATCAACTGTATACCAAGTTCAGCAAATGTGAGTTCTAGCTTAAAGAAGTCAGATTTCTAGGCCACGTTCTATCCAAAGGAAGTGTGGTAGTAAACCCAAGCAAGATCCAAGAAGTTCTAGATTGGAAGCAACCCCGAACTGTTCATGAAGTCCGAAGTTTTCTTGGTTTGGCGGGATATTACCGCCAATTTATCGAAAACTTATCCAAGATTGCAAGACCGATGACTCAACTTCTGAAAAAGGAGAAGAAGTTTGAATGGACAACCTCGTGCAATGAGAGCTTCCACGAGCTTAGGAAAAGGCTCACATCAGGCCAGTGCTCACGTTGCTAGATATACATAAAGACTTCACTGTATATTGTGATGCATCTCGCCACGGCCTTGGATATGTGCTAATGCAAGAAGGCAAGGTAGTGGCTTATGCCTCGTGTCAGCTGCGGCCACATGAAGCTAATTACCCAACCCATGATTTGGAGTTAGCAGCAGTGGTCCATTCTCTAAAAATCTGGAGGCACTATCTCATCGGCAACCGGTGTGAGATATACTCAGATCACAAAAGCCTGAAGTATTTCTTCACACAGCCAGATCTCAACCTAAGGCAATGAAGTTGGCTTGAATTAATCAAAGACTATGACTTAGGCATTTATTACCACCCTGGTAAAGCCAATGTAGTAGCCGATGCTCCAAGCCGAAAACTTCACCACATGAGGGCATCGATAGAAGAAGATCAACCGATGATGCTACATGAAGAATTTCAGAAACTTAACTTGAAAATAGTTGAAGAAGGTTATGTTGCCACCCTGGCCCTGCAACCTACTCTGGAATCACAAATCCAAGCTGCCCAACTCAAAGATGCGGCGATAGCCGAAATCAAGCAAAATCTCCAAGAGGGCGGAAAAATCTGATTTTTCCGAAGGCTCGAATGGAATAATTATGCGCGGACAGCAACTCTGCGTTCCTAATGATCCAGATATCAAGGAGTTAATCCTAAAGGAAGCTCATGATACTCCTCTCTCTATTCATCTTGGAAGCACCAAGATGTACCAGGATTTACGGAAGCAATTCTGGTGGCCCGGTATGAAGAAAGACATCACCGCACATGTTGCCCGGTGCGACGTATGCCAGCGTGTCAAAGCAGAACATCAACGACCCGCGGGATTACTTCGATCCCTGAATATCCCCGAATGGAAATGGGATGAATTGGCATGGATTTCATCACAGGGTTACCAAAAACCCGAAAAGGGCACGACTCCATATGGGTTATTGTGGATCGCTTAACCAAGGTGGCCCACTTCATTCCAGTCAAGACCACCTATAATGGAGCCAAGCTAGCAGAACTTTATATGGATAATATCATCCGTCTGCATGGCATACCAAGGATCATAACCTCTGACCGAGGACCTCAACTCACTTCCCGATTTTGGGACAGTGTACATGAACTATTGAGAACCAAGCTATTTTTCTGCATGGCATTCCACCCTCAAATAGGAGGCCAGACCGAAAGGACAAATCAAATACTTGAAGACATGTTACGAGCATGTGTGCTATCCTATAGCACCAACTAGGAGAAATGCTTAGCGCTCGCTGAGTTTTCTTATAACAACAGCTTCCAGGCTAGTCTCCAAATGTCTCTATTTGAAGCACTATATAGAATAAAGTGTAGGACACCACTGTTCTGGTCCGAAGTCGGAGAGCGACAATTCTTTGGACCTACCATCATTCAGGAAGCTTAAGAGTAGGTGGATGCGATAAGAAGACGCTTAAAGGAAGCATTGTCGTGACAAAAGAGCTACACCGATTGTCGTCGTCGTGAGCTGAGCTTTGAAGTAGGCGATTTTGTCTATCTCAAGGTCTCACCAATCACGAAATATCTGCGATTTCAAGTTAAGTGGAAGCTGTCACCAAGATATATCGGTCCTTCGAATTCTTGCAAGAAGAGCTAAGTAGCTTATCGGCTAGAGCTACACCTCAACTTTCAGAGCGTACATGATGTCTTCCACATATCTCGACAGAAATGTCTTGGGACTCCTATAAAGCTGTTCCTTGAAAAGCACGGATATCCAACGGACCTATCTTCTTTGGGAGCAACCCATTCGAGTTTTAGAAGAAGCCACGCGCCATACAATCGTGCCATCAAAATCTTTGAAAGTCGATTGGAGTAACCACAGAAGATGAAGCTACATGAAAACAAGAAGACCGCCTTAGAGCTGAATTTCCCTCGTTCTTCTCCGAGCCTACCGAATCTCGTGGACGAGATTCTTTGTAAGGGGGGTAGGTCTGTAACATCCCAAAATCCTAATCTTGGGATTAAGTAATAAAAATGCATTAGGAAAAATTCCTTTGAGCATTTGCATATGGGTTTTGCCTTTTTGAAAATCTTGTGTTGGTTTTAAAAATAAAACTTTAATAACTTTAGGTACTAAAAAGGAAATAGATAGAATGAAGTGAATTTTCTCTAAGTAAGAGAGTGGTTTTGGGCTTTTATCCCAGGAACTATTCAACAAAATTTCTATATGAAATTTTGTTTAGGAAAAACCATTTGCAAACACCTAGGAACAGCACCTCGTTTGAATTTTGTAGAAATTCATGAAAGGTGTTAGCCTCTAAAAATTTTACTGTAGCAACTACTTGAGCCCAGTAGCCTACACAAAAATCTTCAAAAATTTTGGACTTTGTTTGTTTGGTGAATTAAATCGGCAAAGAAATCAGCTGATAATTTAAAACCCTAAAGCATGTACTGTTCCTCGAGCTCAAATAAAAAACCCCACGGTTGAACCCAACCCTATTCACAATCAGACCAGTCCAAAAGAGCGCAAGTGATTTGGGCCGTTGGATTTGAAATCAGCTGCCCAGATCCAATGTGCTGTTCGGACCATCCGAATAGCACAACCCTTGTGAGCCGTTGGATTTGAAACCAACCGCCCCGATCAACTGGGACGTTCGGACCGTCCGAACGTTTGCGCAATCTAGGCCTTTCAAAATTTGATCAGGGCCGCCCATCAAACACATGCATGCACCGTTGGATCTTTATCGAACAGTTCATATTGAGTGGGCCGTTCGGACCATCCGAACAGCTCATTTCATCTAAGCCATAGATTATGAAATAAATGCTCCAGATTAGTTGGGCCGTTTGGACCATCCTAACAGCACAATTAATCTCAGCCGTTCGTTTCTAATCGGACCATCACGATTTGATCAAACATGTATCGTTTCGTTGAGCCACTGGCTGGTGGACCCTGTAACATCCCAAATACCTAATCAGGTGTTTGTTGCAAATGTAATTAAATGTGTAGAAATTAAAACTTTTTCTCACATCTTGAAATTCTTGAACTCACCTTAAATTCTTGTCCAAGAGTTGTGTTATCCAAAAACACTAAGCTCTTGTTGACCAAAAGTCAAACTCATTTTCCTATTATCACAAATGTTGTGCCAAACCTTTGGAAATATTTTTCCTTGGTCCTAGAAATGTTGTGGAGCCTCTCTGAAAAATATCATGAGTTATAAAACTTGTTTGATAATTTGTGGAGGTAAAACAAACCCTTGAACAGCCTTAATGAATTTCCTGAGAAAAATGCAGTGCATAAAAACCTCTGAAAATTTTATGTAAGGTTAATCACGATGTCAGCAAGCTCCAGTTAAAATTTTATAAATTTTGGAGTTGAATTTCTATCTCAAATGAATCCCTAAAGTCTCAGCTGTTAAAATTGAATTCAAAACTTTACACTGTTCCTTGGGCTGAGCCATTTTCCTATCTGGATTGAACCCAACCCACTCCTCGGCTCACGGACCTCCTTAAACCACTTGAGGTCGTGGCCGTTGGATTCATATCTATGACCACGACCTCCTCCTCTCAACCAACTCATCGAGACCTCCCTTCCCACATGCGAGGTCATGGCCGTTGGATAAAGATCCAACCGCCACGACCTCCTCTGTTTGTCTTGTGCACGAGACCTCCTCGCGGTCAACACCGCAAGGACCTCCCCACCTCATCGAGGTCACAGCCGTTGGATCAAAGATCCATGGCCATGACCTCCACTCGCTATCAAACCACTCAGACCTCCTCTCCACCTTGTTGAGGTCGTAGCCGTTGGATTTAGATCCAAAGGCCACGACCTCCGCTGCAAATCATCGTAGCCAGGACCTCCCCTTGATATCTAGCGCACAAGACCCCCCTCCCCCCCCCACTTCAATTGTTGTGCGTCGTTGGATTAAAATCCAAGGCCCACGACTTCCCCTCGCTTTCTAGCGCATCAAACCTCTCACCTACTCGAGGTCGTAACCGTTGGATCAGATCCAACGCTCACAACCTCCCCCATCTCCTCATCGCCGTCAGATGAAAATCTCGCGGCCTGGACCTCCCCATCCCGTTCCAGTGTCTTGCCCAGGGGCCAAGACCTCCCGCACCTCAGGTCGTGCCGTTGGATTAAAATCCAACCGCCACGACCTCCTTTATCATCTTGTAGCCGTTAGATTTTAATCTAACCGCCATGACCTCCTTCTCATTGTGCGCTTTGGCCATGACCTCTCGATCATTCGCGACCATGCGATGGAGATCGCATGGCTAGAGACCTCCTCCCGATCTTTTAAAACTTACCGTTTCAAAATCATATCGGAGGGTCATGCGACCTTCCTAGCGCTTCTCATCCAGCGGTTGGGAGGCATGCTCATTCTTCTCCTAGCTCTGGCGCAAGACGCGCCATGGAAGTGAGGAGGTCATTGGCATATCTTGTCCAACGGCTCAGGTACTGTGCGCATTTATTGCGTGTCGGTGCCTTTCGCCCTAGGCCATGCCCTAGATCCGCCTCGACTTTGCCCCCATCACATCCATTGTCTTGTCCGGGCCATGGACGTGCCATGGGCTAAGCTCACCATGAGCTTAACCCTTGGCTCACAACCTCCATGTCTGGGGTATAAAGCTCCCGTGCCTTCATTGGTTTCTTTTCCACACCTCACCATTTTACTCTCGGTTACGAGGGGCTCAAACCACTTTGACCTCCTTGGCGCCATTGTAGCAACTTGGAGCTCCTCGGTGGCGATACTCGATGGCATCCTCTCTGGACCTTTGCTCCATTGTTGCTCCCTAATTCCTAGAAGTCCTAACCCTAACTCCATTTGGGTTGGCCTTTTGAGAAGGGCTAAGTGGAGCTTGGTCTTTGGAGGATTTCCCCTTTGGCCGTGGAGCTCATCGTCTTCACCAAAGACCGGTCTACCTCTTCTCCAACCTCCTCGGCTCCTTCGGGACCTCCAGGTACCTCCTGGTAGTCCTTAGTTGCCGAGCACATCTCAGATGAAACGCTGCGGAGCTCTTTATCGCTGTTTGTGTTTTGGCCGTGTTGATCATCTCGTTTCTCTCGGCTCGCATGGCGACTTAACGCCGCCGCCATCGAGAGTGGTCCCAGTGTGCGCGCAACACTATTGCGCACACATTGATGCCCTTGGTTGGCGCCGGCGAGGTCCTCATCGCCGACGTCAAGCCTTAAAACGCGCTCGGGATTTTTGTCGGACGACACTGGTACAGCGCCGTTGTCGTTAAGACAAAGATCTCCCCTTTTATGGCTAATCATCTCCAATCATTGTAGCTTTTAATGTGTCCTTAAGCGCTCGTGCGAGGTCTTGGGCCGTCCATCTCAGATCTATGGCTAGGACCTCCTCGGGGTTATCTTAGCCATCTTGGACCTCCCCGAGGTCCTCTTAACCTTTGTGGACCTCCTCGGGGTTATCTTAGCCATCTTGGACCTCCCCGAGGTCCTCTTAACCTTTGTGGACCTCCTCGGGTAAATCTTAGCCTGCAGACCTCCCGGTGGAAATCTGAGCCGCTTAGGACCTCCCTTTGTTAGATCTTGGCGTTCGGGACCACCCCAAGTGGATCTGAACCGCCCAGACCTCTTTGTTGTTGTCTTGACCGTTAAGGTCCTCCACAGGACAATCTAGACCATTAAGGTCCTCCTTGGAAAATCTGGACCGTCCAGGACCTCCCTCGAGAGGTCCTGACCGTGTAGATCTTCCTTGGGGAGATCTTGATAGTTTAGATCTTCCTTTGGAAGATCTCAGCCGTTCAGGACCTCCCTCGTTTGATCTGGACCGTCCCGGTCCTCCCTCCAGTGTTGTGGCCCGTTGGATGCAGCATCAACGGCCACGACCTCCTTCGATTAGCACAGCGCTGCTTTGGAGGACATGGACCGTTGGATCCAAGATCAACGGCCCATGTTCTCTGGACCTGCGCAGGCGCGTGCGCGTTTTCCTCTGGAGGTCTTGGGCCGTTTGATTTAGATCAACGGTTCACGTCCTCCCCCTCTGTTTTGGAAGTTTAGAAATTCCAGTGAGCACTTATTTGTAAACTGAAAAAGGTATGAACTTTGAAATTGCATAACTAATTCAATTTAAATCCAAATAGGGTGATTCAAATTTTTGTAGCTCTGGTTTGGACTGGGCTCTAATCTAAAAATGGTTATGGGCTCAGTTCAGCTCCAGAACATGCATTTGCAAATAGTTTTCAAAACTAACTTTAAATGTTGCAATAAAAATTCAAATTAACTTGTAAAATGCATAAGTAATTCTCTAGAGCTCCTTTTTGAGTGAATCCAACTTTGTTGGCTTCCTCTGTTAGTAAAATAAATGTTAGAATAAGATTTAGACTTGTCACTGTTTTCAAAAAGCTTACCTATGCATTATAATTTAGTTCAAGTTCTTGTTTTTGAAAAAGTATAGAAAATGCATAATAGCTCCAAATGAGATGAACTCAATTGTGTTATTCATCTCATGAGGTGCTGGTTTTACAGTAAAAATCTCAGTATCACCACCTTTCTAGAAAATGTTGCCTAATAATTAAATTAGTGAATAGTGGCAGTTTGGTATTTTTAGGGCTCAGCAGAATTGTTTTGCTCATATCTTTTGCATTGAGAATCCAAATCCATTGGTTCTTGTTGCTAAATTCCCTAAAAATCATACTCTTGCTGCTGTAGGAATTTCAGAGCATTTGGAGTTTGTTTTCTGTGCTGTCCTTGTGGTTTTTGTCGTTCTTATCAATTCTTTTCGCCTTTTCGATTAGGTGCCGACGAGTGGGTTGATCCCATGAGTGTTTCTCTGTAGCATAGTGACCAGCCACAGCAAGGCAAGCAGTTTGATCATATCCCGCTTAATCCCATTACTTTTAAAGTCTAATACTTTGTTTAACTTGTATGTATGCATGCTTTTGTGTCAAAGTAATTTTATCGATTAGAGGTAGCTATTCCTATTGCATTGTTGCCTCTAAATTGTTACCCCCTGCCACAAACCATAAGTTACTAATATCGCTGGTGAATTAGAGCCCGGTGATTTAATTATGCTCTTTTATTGTTTTTACGGTGTCATGCTTAGCAATGCTTAGATAACGGTAGAAATGGGCGGTTGTCGACATTATGTCGATGACCTTGATCACACAAAAACTATTATTCCATTATGTCCCCTTGTATGATTTGTTAATTTGTAAATAAATAAAAATAAAAACTATTTGGACTTGGGCATATTGGATGGATGGTGTGGTTTTTGGAATGTGGTAGTATGCCTGAGTCAATAAGGACCGAGTTACTTGCGCCACCGTTCTGAGCAATTTTGCGTGCTAACCACACGAGGGGGATATGGGACCTCTCTTGACTAAGTACTTTGGGAGGTGTTAATTATGAGCCGGTCGGTTGGTATGTTTTACGAGAAAATGTGTGTGTGTGGTGTGGGAGGGGAGCATTAGCAGACCGGCTAGGCTGTCTAATGTGTCCTTATCCCGTGGGTTCTTGCTCTTAATTAGCATCGTCCATTGGAAATGTCTCGTAGGACTTAGCCGCTTGCCGGCATACCAAAGGAAGTGTGCTAAATCATGTGGCTAAAAGGCGGTCGGCGTGTGGGTACATTGGTACACCCTGCAGGTTAAAACTATTGAATAGCCTCGTCCTAGGTTATGGACACGCTCGGAAAGCGCCCGTGAGAACTAGACTACAACCTTTAATTAAAACTTGACATGGTTGGTATGAATGGATGTTCATACTATTGTTGTGGTGACTATTGGGTTAGTCACTTCCAGGTTGTTCTTGTTGTTGTTATTATTATTGTATCGTTGTTACTTCAACAATTAAAAATGCTTTGTCCAAATTGCTTTCAATCTATTACATTATTGCAAAGGAAAACTTGCTTTATGCTAAAATGAGTCCAAAGCCTCATCCACTAAATAAAGCTTGCATGTAGTTAAACTATAGTTCGTTATATTACGTCGGTCTTGCGAGTACATTTTGTACTCATTTGCTTTGCTTAATAACTTGTTGCAGAGAAAGAGGTGAGCCCCAAGGGCTTCACTCTTGTGAGGCGATGCTTCGGGTTTGACGACTAGCTTGGCGGTCGGTTGGTTGCCTTGTGGGTAAAGGCACACTAATTGGCTTTTGTTTATGGCCATCTTATGGCACTTTGCTTCCGCTGTTTATTTTAGTTTTGTATTTGTTGTTTGGCCTGTTGGCCTCTCCTTTTGTAATAACTCTCTCTATATTATGTATGTCTTTTATTCTAGTTCGTGCTTGGTTCTATGTCTTGTATGAACTTGATGCATAATTTTGTAAAGAGGTGTGTATACTGCATTTCTGGGAAGTATACATATCTCGAAGACACGGGTTATTATGTTTGTGATGCTAGGGTCAATGGATGACTAAGTATTACAAGCCTAATAAACCGGGGTCCTCACAAAGTTGGTATCAGAGCCATAATGACCGTAGTAACCCAAGCTTGGTCGTTCTTAGGATGTTTTGGAAAACTTAATTTCAAAATATCAAAGGGTTTATGAAAGCTTAAGTAAAGTCTCTACTTTTACTCCTTACCTATCTTAGCTTTCTATCTCATCTTGCTCTAGTTTGAGTTTTAAAAATTGTTTTCCTCTCTTTCCCTCCAAAGATAGTGGTTATCGATTAAATGGGTTTTGGGGAATCAATGAGTTTGGCAAATTGAAGTGTTAGCTGCCTAATTACAAGGTTTTGAAGCTTCGGAATGGCCAATTTATTTGGAAGCTTGGATGCAAAATCTGGACAGCAAGCGTCAATTTCGGACAGCAAGCTCAAAGGTTCTAAATAGGGTAGAAAATGAGAGGTTAATCAACTAAAACTTGTGGGAATGAAAGGGTAAGATGTGATACTAGTTAGCTAAGTATCTAACACCTATTCTCTTGGTTTTACCTTGCTTTTGAGTAGTGTTAGAAATTGGAGTAGTGTGCTGAAATTTTATCTTCTCAACCAATTACTCGTTCATTCAATACAAGTTAGTTGTGTTGGGAAGTTGGCCTTTAATCTTATGTTTTCCTTGCTGTTTTGGAGTCATTTTTGGAAGCCTTTAAAGTACTTTTCCTTGCTGTTTTTGCTTCTTCCTTATTAGGCTCTCTATAACTTCTTTTATTCTGCTTGTTTCATTAGTTTGCATTTATTATCATCTAATCTATTATTAACTCGGTAGGGACCTGTACTATCTATTTTGTTGGCTTTCGGTTAGGGTGATGTTCCATTCCACTAGTCGTTGGCATCCCTTTTCGCTTTCTTCAACTTCTAATCCTCGGGTTTCGTGTTAACCCATCTCTTAAATAGCGAGGATGTCCGGGCAGTCGATGGCGGACTAGGTCGACAAAATCGGCGGGAAGAAATTCTCCCTAACTCAAGCTGTCGAGACGAGGCTTGCAAGCGCCTCTGCTCGCGATGTTCGGATTATGGCCCTATTGCCAAAAGCGGCAATCGCCTTTTTGCCTTTGGTGTGGTGAAGAGGGGCATTTCGCCGAAGATTGCGAACTAGGAAGAGTCAAGGTGTGTCGGAGTTGTGGTGAGGAAGGACACTACAGCAACCAGTGTACCACAGCCTGTCCAAACTGTGACAAAGACCACTTACCCGGAGATTGTCCGGCTGCCAAAGTTACTTGTTTCCTTTGCGAGGGAAGCGATCACTATCCCAAGGAGTGTAGCATGAACCTGGTGATTGCCAAGTCTTTGGAACTACAGCGACTGCTTCTTCGGTGATCTGCAAGCATCGAAATCGCCAATGCCTCCAAACCAGAAGAGTTCTTGGATGATTCGTCTGAGGAGCTGCGGGACAGATTACCAGTCTATACCTCTCCTTTACTCTAGCTAGCACTACTGCTTTTGGTTTTACTAACAACTCCTTGAGCTCTAGGTTGAAAAACAGGAAAGGCGGAGGGTGGTTAGATGAGATGACAAGGAAGCTTCGGTAAAATGAATGCAAGCACCTTCAGCTGTAATTTACTTAATTCTTGTAATTGATGTTTGTAAAAGAGTTGAAATATTAATTCCAAATTAAGCATCGGATTGTAATGTTTTAATTCAGTTTTGTAATTGGACTGTTGTAAAACTGTGATGTGAATAATGATATTTGCTTAATTACAAAGTTCAAAGCGTTAATTATGCGATTGAAAGGTTACTGAGATTATGCTTTACAATTATTTGATGAAATTTTACTTATGCTAATTACCGATTACTGTTGATTAGTTTAGTTTAATTATGCGGGTTCTCACACGGGCCCACGAGGACCCAGACACGACCGAACCTAGGAGGTCCTCAAGACCACCCGGGAGGTCCAAAGGTGGGCGTGGGACATGGAGTGATCCCAAGTGCCACGACCTGTCCCAGAGGAGGTCAAGAGACCAAGCCCGAAGAGGTTGTGAGACTTGGCATGACTCCAAGTCTTCTGTGCAAACCGAACTAGTCCCAAAAATCAGTGGCTAGCTCGCACAGCATATGACAGTGGTAACAAACATCCAACGTGTACTTTATTAATAACAAAGGAGTTGATTACAAGAGGGCTTACAAGCCAGAAAACAAATTACAACAGAAGATTAAACAGGTAGACCACCCGATACACCACAGGCAATCAGCTGGAGGGCGCATCCTAGTCGACCAGGACCTCTTGGTCCCCTGCGTAGGCCACCTCAAGCTCTCTTTCCCCTGCTAAAAACAATATCAAGCAAGAGTGAGCACAACAACTGTGCTCGCAAGTTACACCCGTCAGATAACAGAATGGCACGCATATGTGGATATCTCAAAGGATGGCTTACTATGGTTGATTTGCATAAAGCCAAGTTTCTTTCAAATACATGTACTAAGTTCCAAGGCAGTTATATAATAACTAAAATTCATTTTCTACAAATCAGTTTTACAGTTTGGATAACATTCATCACAAGTGGTGAAGGATACCCTCCTATCACAAGGCTCCCCACCCAAAACCCATTTGGATAGAGATCCAAAAAAGTTTAATAAAACCTTTTGAAAACAAAACCAACATCTAACTAGGAGCAGCTTTGCCAGCATGTCCTTGACCGCGGACTCGCTATTTGAATAGATTTTCACTCTGCAGAGGTGTACAGCTTTACCTACATGAGATGATCTGCTTGTACTGTCCGCTCACACACTTTCGAAGGTGTGTGACTAAGGGATCACCACAAAGCCTTTACAATGCATCATTCCATCACAGTCCACCCTCGCTAAGGTTTCGCTCCCTCCTGTGGATAGAATCCCAACAGGGTTCAAGGGGCCCCCTCTTGCGCTAGGTGGGAACAATAGCCATGAAAGACTTTGTCAAAAAGAACGGCCATGAAAGACCTCCCACGTACCAACAGGGTCAACAGCGATGGAACTTTGCAAATTAGTTAGCCAGGTCCACCCTATCCTGGACATGTGGTTGCACGGTGAGGCATGGCAAAATACACTCAAAGACCGGTCCTTAACTGACTTGGGAGACTTCCACAAAACCCTGGGCCTCATCCATAGAAATGGGTCGATCTCGTGCATGAACATGCACCCATCTAAACAACCAATTCGCCCAAGTCTAAATCCATTTTCCTTGTTTTCCTTTGCTTTTCAAAAACATTTGCAAATTACCATGACAACCCAATGTCATGGATTAAAATATTTTAGACAACATTGGTCAGTTGGCAGTAAAACTCCCCAAAACAAGATTGTGGTCTAAGCATGACTAAGCATAAATTTTTCAAGAGGTCCTGGTTCACACTATTGTATCAACCAGATTTTAACTAGGGTGACAACAGATTGGAGTCAATGTCAACATGGGCCATACAAAGGATTCGGCATAGGTATGAATTTAAAACAAGTATTGAAATACTTAGCATAAATAAGCATGCAGTAATTTTGAAACAGAACTTAAATAATTTGAGATACTGGGCGCAACATGCTCAAGAGTGTAACTTGCCTCTTGCTTGAAAGCTTAAGGACCTACTCCTCACAGAGCTCGGGCTCCCCAGTGACAAAGCGATCTACACAAGAACAAAGCAAAGCAAAGCAAATAAAGATCAAATAAGTTCCAAATGAACTCCAAACAAACCGAACAGAAATAAATAGCAAAGAACCGAACTAGAAGTACTGGAAAAGGGCTCTCAAGAGGAGGTCCTACGGGTAAGGGGAGGTCCACGGGAAAGGGTGGTCTTTGCAAAAGACCAAAGTGAGTGGTCTTTTGTAAAGAGACTAGCAAAGACCGAGAGGGTGGTCTTTGCAAAAGACTAGAAGGGAGATCCTGAGAAGCTCAAGGGACATCCTGAGGGGAATGTCCCGAGGAGGTCATGGGAGGTCTTTGAAAGGGAAAGGTCCAGAGAAGGACCCAAGAGGGTTGTCTTTGCAAGAGACCTAGAGAGTCATCTTGGTAAAACGACCAAGAGGGTCGTCTTTGCAAAAAGACCAAGAAGGTCATCTTTGCAAGGGAAGACCCTCAAGAGGTCCAAAGGAGGAGGTCCTGCACAGGTCATGACTATGCAAGGTGGTCGTATGAAACAAAGGAAAAAGAACAAGGCACAGGGACACTCACCAAGGTCGAGAGGGAGATAGAGGAGGAGGGGGAGGTCAAGAGATAGTGGCAATGGTTAAAGGCGGTGCTGGCACTGTGGCGAGCTCTTTTGGCGGCGAGGTGGCGACGCAACCTCTAGTGGTCTTCTTGGCGACGAGGAGGCGATGGTGTGATTCCAGTTGCCTTCTAGGTGAAACTCCAAGCAAGAGAAAATTGGGCAAGAGCCAGGGAAGTGTATGTGGCCAAAGGTGAGAAAGGGCTGCTTAGGCTATTAATAGCCAGTGAAGAAAGAGGAGGAAAGTGTTGCTGAGACTCAGGGACTCATGGGTCAAAGGTAGTTGAAGGACAAGACCAGGTATGGCCAGCTGGCTAGAGAGAATAGGACAAAATAAGGCCAGCTGGTGAAAGGAGATGGCAAAAAGGACAAGATATGCTGTGAGGTGAGGAGACGAGGAGAGAAAACAAAGGGCCACGTAAGTGACTGCATTTTATACAGCTCAAATGGCATTAAATGCACAAAGGCTTAGGTGGCGGATAAGGATGAGGGTAAGCATGACTATCAAGTGGAACCAGTCAACTTGGAAAACAGTCTGGTCAAAGAGGAGTGGTCATGGCCCAAGGGGAGGTCGTGACCCGCAGGGGTGGCCTTTGCAAAAGATAACAAGGGGTGGTCTTCGCAAAGAGACCACAGAGGGTGGTCTTTGCAAAAAAACCATAGAGGAGGTCCTACGAGATCAAGGGAGATCTTGAGGAGGTTTGAAAAGCTAAGAGGTCCAAGGGACAAGGAGGTCCTGCAGACAGGGAGGTCAAAAGGGCAAAGGGAAAGGCTCAGTGCAATAGAGCCGTCTGATTTAGGTCAGGTGGCTCAAAAGGATGGGACGTCCGGACTAGCCGAACGTGCCACAAGATCAGGCCGTCCAATGCAAATTGGATGGTTCCAAACAAAGGTGCGGAGCTGAGCCGCACGGGGAGGTCTTAGACTGGAAGGAGGTCTAAGCCACGGGGAGGTCTGGGCCCTCAGATCCAAACGAGGGGAGGTCTGGACTATCAGATCTAAACGAAAGGAGGTCTGGACCATCAGATCCAAATGAAGGGAGGTCTAGGCGGAGGGGTTTAAAAGGGAAAGGGATCCAATGGAGAAGATCCACAGAGGGTGGTCCAAAGGAGGTCTTGACGGGCAAGATGAGATCAGGGGAGGTCTTGACTATCAAGATGAAGAGCAAAGGAGGCCCTGACGGTTGGGATTAACTCAAGGGAGATCCCGACGGTCAAGGGGAGATCAAAGGAGGTCTCAACGGTCAAGATGAACCCAAAGGAGGTCTTGACAGTCAAGATGGAACCAAGGGAGGTCTTGGCGGTCAGGATGAACCTGAGGGAGGTTCTGACAATCAAAATAAAAGGCAAAGGTGGTTTAAATGAATGCAGAGAAGTCCAAATGAATGCAGGGAGGTCCGATTGAACATGGGGAGGTTCAAGGGAGCACGGGGAGGTCCAAAGGAACACATGGAGGTTCAACCCAACAAAGAGGAGGTCTGAACCACGAAGAGATTCAAACCAATAAAGAGATCGAAACTAAAGGAAATCCAAACAAAAGACATGAGGGGAGGTCTTGAACAAGGAGAGAGGTCTGAACCAAAGAGGTCTAGGCGCTAGGGAGGTCCAGACACAGAGAAGGACTGGACATAAGAGAATGTCCAAGCAAAATGAAGGGAAGGAAATCTGGGCACAAGAGCTAGCCTAGAGGGAGAGCAGAACTAACAGAGAAAGGGAGAGATAGCTCCAGAGCTCGATCAACACCAAATAAACCAACTTTTGGGATTAGGTGAAGTTTGACTTAGTCATTTTAAACACTCAAATTATGAAAATCTCAAGTTAAGCTTTAGGACTTCAACAAAACCAAATGGTTCTTTTTATTTTGAAAATTTCAAAAAGGCTCAGAAAAATTGGGGTGTTACATTTATCATATTGTGCCTTCATATAATTATGAGCTTGAAGTAATCTGTCGGGAATTTCTGCAATAAATTCATCACGCTTCATGAGTTGGTTATCAACGGTTGCAAGGCGGGCAAGTCCGAGTTCATAAGTAACCAAACCGGGAGGATCACGCCTATAAACAACGTGGAAAGGAGTAGCACAAAGAGTTGTCTGAAACGAGGAATTGTAACAAAATTCCGCCCAAGGAAGCCAACGAAGCCAATGCTTCAGATGATCCCCAAACAAACAACAAAGATATATCCCAAGTATGGGGTTGACCACTTCGGTTTGGCCATCCGATTGTGGGTGAAAAGCAGAACTAAGATGTAACTTGGAACCGGCTAGATGAAATAACTCAGACCTAAATGAGATGATGAATGCCGGATCACAATCACTCAAAATAGAAGATAGTATACCATGAACCCAAACAATATTATCAAAAAAACCACGAGCGGCTAAACTAGCTATGTAAGGGTGGCCCAGTGCCACAAAGTGAGCATATTTCGAGAAGCGATCCACGACGGTAAGAACCACCGACTTGCCATGTACCTTATGAAAACCTTCCACGAAGTCCATCGAAAAATCTTCCCAAACTTGATGAGGAACAACTAGTGGCTAGAGTAGACCAGACGGATGTAAATGTTCAGACTTATTACGTTGACAGACGTTACACCCGTGAATGAAGTCCTGAACTAGGCGACGCATACCAGGAGTATAAAACTGAGAGCGAAGCCGATGGAGTGTTTTATGTGTTCCTTCGTGACCCGCATGATGAGCATTAGTTAACACGGTTGTCCAGACAGCCGAATTGGCCAAAACCAAGATGTGGTCACGAAACAGCAGCAACTCGTCAATGACAAACCAACCAGGAGGTGTGTTTCTCGCGTGAATGTTTGTCTGGCGTTCAACCAGGTCTAGCCAGTTGCTTATCTCTTGTCATAGCTGATCAAAGATGGTGAAACGAGGATCAGAAACAGCATGTAGGGCCGACGTGTCTTCCAAACGGCGAGAGAGAGCATCCGCTGCCGTGTTTTGCCGACCCGAACAGAATTCAACTGAGAAAGTATACCCAAAAAGTTTGCTGACCCAATGATGCTGTGAAATGGTAGAGAGCCATTGATCAAGGAGAAACTTCAGACTATAGTGATCGGTACGCACGCGAAAAGAAAGCCCCCATAAATAAGGGCACCAATGTCGAATAGCCTTGACCAATCCAATGAGTTCACGTTCATAAGCCACAAGTTTAGCATGTTGTGGCACCATTGCACGACTGAAAAACGCCAACGGTCTATCCCCTTGATGCAATACAGCACCAAATCTCGTGCCCGACGCATCACAATCGACGGTGAACGGAGCAGTGAAGTCAGGAAGTAGTAAAATTGGCGCCGAAAGGAGAGTTGTTTAGAGAGCTGAAAACGCATGAGCGACCTTATTGCCACAAACAAAAGCCTCCTTTTTCATCTACTTGGTGAGGGGAGTGGTAATGAAACCATAATCTTTGATGAATTTATAATAATATCTCGGGAGACCAAGGAATCCTCGCAAAACCCAAATGGACATAGGGACAGGCCAATCCACCATTGTCGAAACCTTCTCAGGATCCATTGCCACACCATGACCAGAAATAATATGTCCCAAATATGCAATGGAATCCAAACCAAAGGAACACTTGGAACACTTAATGAATAACTGATGCTCAGCTAAGAGGTGAAATACATCACAAAGCTACTGAAGATGTTCCAACCAGGACGAACTGTAGATCAAGATGTCATCAAAGAACACCAAAATGAAACGACGAAGAAATGGCTTAAGAACAGCATTCATGAGAGCTTAAAAAGTCACTGACGCGTTGGTGAGTCCAAAAGGCATCACGAGAAACTCAAAGTGACCTTGATGTGTGCAGAAGGCAGTCTTCTCAATATCAGATGAATGCATTGCCGGGACCCAAAGTTGCAATTCTAGACCCTCTGTGTATACTGCACTAGTCCAAGATCACACTAGTGCACACAGTGGCAACATCGATGAAATATCATTTCCATATACAAAGATGACTAATAATTAGGCAAATAACAATAAATATCAGAGTAAAGACCTTAAGGTCAAAGCTTACAATTAATGCCTCGGAAGGCGAATAGCTCAATTAAGCTGCAGCGGAACGTAATGGAATAACTTCAGTGAAGCCCATCCATATGCCCACAGGCAATCGGCTGGGGTAGCGCGACCTAGTTCTCCACGATCCTTGACGTAGACCTTGTTGACTAACGATTCGTCCACTTCTATTGATTGATTATAGCAAGCATGAGTACACAACGGTACTCGCAAGTCATACCATAGAATGCAATTTATAGATGCTGGCTTATTCCAAAGGAATGACTTCTGTGGTTCTTTTGTAGAAATGCAACATTTGCAATTGAATACAAATAATTGATTGAAAGCATAATTCAAAACAAATAAACAATAATAGTTTATCAGTTATTTTCACAAAAACACATAACCTAATCAATTTGTTTCACACAGCCACATGAATTAAATCACACAGATGTCCCTTCCCAGTTGTTTTTATGAAAATCTACCCCTCATGTGAAATCCCCGAGCATTGTCCATGACCGCGGACGCGGCTATTCGAATAGTTTTACACTCTACAGAGGTTGTACACTTTACCCACAAGATACAATTAACTCATCATGTCCGCCATGACTCGCCATACAGAAGTATGCGATTGAGCAATCATAAGAAAACCTTTCAGAAACTTCATCTCAAGCATTGACACTCCCAGTGTGCTTTGTCGTCATACCAACCCAAACACAGTGCTTTGGCATAACACACACTGTTGGACAGGGAAGCGGTGAACCGTCCCGTGATGCGACTACCTGGTAGTACACACCTCCACCCTTTCACACAGCCTAACCTACTGCCTGAGCATTCAATGTTAAGAATTCATAACTTACTAAGTTAGACCCGTCCCATACTAGGCATGTGGTTGTACAAAAAAGCCGAGTTCAATGGTGCACAAAGTTAAGTCCTTAATTGACCAAGGCAGGACTTCCAATTTCTATATAAGGTCACACAGTTTGTCATTCCCCATCACACAGTTCCACCAATGCACATAGTTCCACTTGCCTCCGTCCAAATCTTTTCCCACCCAGTTGATTAAGTGCAACACATGCTATCAACGAGTAATAGCACACAGTACACATAGTTTTATCACACATTTCCATAATCACTTAGTCATATTTATATTGCAACTCTCATGAGATGATGACTCGTAGCATGGCTAAGCAATCTACTCGTATCTAACCAACCCACGTTGGTGCTACGATAATAACAACTAAATAAACCAATCTAGGGTGACAAAAGATTATGACATAACAATAGACAAGGTGGATGTAACAAATTGGATTATTAACTACACCCAAAAGCATTTAAATAAATACTTAAAGTAAATGCAAAAATTTGAATCAATATAACTTTTGAAAACTGGGTTCAATATGATCAAAGGTATAACTTGCCTTTCTATAGTAATGATGATCTTATTTTATCTTCAATCTTCTACTTCCTTGATCTTCAAATCCTTCGGATGATTCCGGAACTTCAACGTCTAACGAGAAAGAAAGCGCAAAAACAAATTAAATTCAAAAAGACAAATAAAATAAACTCCAAATTAAAATTAAATGGTACTGCAAGATAGATAATGAATTTAGATGAACTTAGAAACTTGAATGAACTCAATTGGAATTCAGATGCAAAAGATATGGCTCACAGAAGAATCATATGAAATGATGAAATTGAGAGAGAAAAAAATATTTAGAAAATATTCCTTCAGATTAAAAATAAATAAAAATAATTGGAGACTTACAAGTGGGGTCCACTGGTAAGTGAGAGAGAACAAAGGCAGTGAATGACATGTGGGACCAACTGGATAATTGAATTTCAGAAATTAAATTAATTTCTGAAAAGGAATAGTGGATGACAGGTGGGCCATTGGTCCATAGACCAAGTCCACAGGCTAGGGTTTGGGTTCATGGTGAAATAGGTTTATGGAACAGTGTAATGGGGTCCACGGGTCAGTGACTTGGTTCACATGAACTGAGTCTACAAGGTTTGGGTTCGGGGTTTAGCTATGATGGCGCTTATGTGGCATACACATAGCGTCCACGTGTGCACAATTGATGACGTAGCGCTGAGGTGGCGGGTGACTAGATGACAACAGGACATGAGGTGGCTAGGCTGACGTGGCTAGGCACAGAAGCACGGCGACTCGGGCTCGCCGGCTTGCCAGAGCTGCAGACCACAGCGGTGCGAATAGATGGCCAAAATGGAATGAGGAGGCGAAGGCAATCGGGGTGACGCAATCGCGGCGGCAGGAGGCTGTGGTAGTCGCCAGCGGTGAGTCATGAAGCGGCGGCGGCGAGTCGAAAATAATGGCGATGGTAGTGTAGTGGAGCTCCGGTGAAAGGGAGTGGGGCATCCGGTAGATCGTAACTCGGGCAAGGCGATGGTGGCATCGATGCGTAGAGAATATCACCGGAGAAAGCTCAATTGGCCAGCAAAGGGGCGGCGGCCGGAGAAGAAAGAAGCGAAGAGATCTCGGGCTACGAAGGACGAAACCCGAAATTGAAAGTTGAGTTGGGTTGTTTGGAAGATTTGGCACATGGTGACACGATTGGTTTTGAGAGAATCTCACCGAGAAAGCGAAGGATGTGGTGAGGACTTATTTGGGTGCACGAGCGCGACCAGAGGTGTTGAAGACGAAGATGGCGACGTAGATAGAAGGCGAGTGAGCTCTGGATGGTGTGTGCAATTGGTGGAGGAGACCGAGGTGGTTGCGGTGACGCAGACGCGGCGGCTCAGGGAACCTTGATGGCGGAGAACGGCGTTACGGGCACAGCGCTGGACTTGGAGAAGATGACTTTGGGGCGGCGATTCTTGGCGGCTCTCCAAGCAGCGGCGGCTAGGGCACAGCGGCGGTGGCACTAGGCGAGGTAGAGACTTGTAGGCGCGGCGATATTTATAGCGTGGGGTGGTGTGTGGGCACGAACGCCAAGGGTGTGATATCTCTACCCATATCGCACGCTGCTTAGCAAGCGGCTGCCATTGAATCATGCGCCCAGCGCCTAGGGTTTTGGCGGATGGAACGGCGAGCTGGGCCAAGCGGACGAGTGGGCCAGAAGGGGTTGGGCCAGAGGAGAGAGGAGGTGAAGTTGGCCGATGCAATTCAGCCCACAAAGGAAATTGGAATGGAAATTGAATTTCTGATTTAAGAAATGGATGAAAATGCAAAAGTGGTCAAATAAATAGCAAATAAATTCAGAAAAATCCAAGAAAATACACAAAAATTCCTTGGAGTACAAGGAACCGAACTAAAACTATTAAGCTTATATTAGTCAAATTTATGTTTATATTAGTCAAATTAAATATTTTGAATTTAGGAAATCCCAATTAAGCTTTATTAATTCAAATAAAATTGGTGAAATTTTCCAGGGACCTAAACTACTCAAAAGATTTTTGAAAAGCCAAATTTTGGGACGTTAAAACCTCCCCCCCCCCCATAAAGGAATCTCGACCCCGAGATTTAGGCTGGCTATAGAAAATGTTAGGGAACTCAGCCTCCGAGTGCTCTTCTTGCTTTCAAACTGCTTTGACTTTGACAGAACTGTTCTTCTGAACACTTATTGTTAGACCAGGAGGTCTTTTGGTCGTGTTAGTTGGTGATGAATACATTGATAATAAGAGGCCTTAGTCATGGTGCTTAATGTTGAATTCATTGCCATTTGAGTTGTTTTGGTTTGAGCTTGTTTGACCTTGGTGTTTGATCATGATCTTGCTGATAAAAAGTGGTTTTTAAGTTGTAGTGGTTTAATTTATGCTCTTATTGGTATATTCTGTGTTTTGGTTGAGGGGTTATTTGAGGTCTTTCGTGTTCCGCACACCGCACACACGCCATCACCTTTTATGAACCATTAGATTTTTTTTTGGACAACCAGATTAAAAAAGAAGGTTCGCCTGGTCCGAACGTCTCTTAAATCTCACGAACCTCCCCAAGATCAGCGCGCTTCAATCTCAACCATCGAAGTCCTCCCCAGGAGATCCCACGCATGTCAATCTCAACCGTTAAGGACCTGCCCGGAGAAATCTTGACCATCCAGGATCTTCCACAAAGGCTCATACGTGGTTTAATCAAGGCCACACAGGACCTCCCCTGGAGAAGATCAAGACTACACAGGATCTCTTTTCGAAGTGCAACGTGGCTTAATCTAGACCGTCCAGGACCTCCCTAGGCGCAATCTGGACCATCCAGGACCTCCCTCAGTAGTGCATAAGTTGATAAATCTCGACCTCTCAGGACCTCCCTATGGAAAGATCTTGACCTTCCAGGTCCTCCCTAAGAAGCATCAACGTGGCTTGATTTGGACTGTCAAGGATCTTCCCGAAGCTCGGCGTGGCTCAATGTTGACCGTCCAGGATCTCTTTAAGAAGCATCAATGTGGGTGGATTTGAACTGCACAGGTCTTTTCTCAGAAGCTTAACGAGATTCAATCAAGATCGTCCAGGTCCTCCCTCGACGTGATCTGAGCCATCCAGGTCATCCCTCAGAGTAACAACGTGGATTGATCTGAGTGGCCCAGGACCTCACTAGAGCTTTAACGTGGTTTAATCTAGGGCGTCTAGGATCTCCCTAGGAGATCTTTGCGGAGGCTGCTCAGGACCTCCCAAGTGGTCTTTAAGGAGGTTCTCCAGGACCTCCCTAGAGTACTTTGAGAGAGGTCTTTGAGGAGGTCCTCCAGGATCTCCTAGGAGGGCTTTAAGGAGGTCCTTCAGAACATTTTAGGAAGTCTTTTAGGAGCTCTTTGAGGAGGTCTACAGGACCTCCCAAGAGGTCTTTGAGAAGTGTTTTGAGGAGGACTTCAGGACCTCCCAGGAAGTATTCAAGGACCTTTCCAGAGGTCTTCTCAGGACCTTCCTAAAGGTCTTCTTGGACCTCCCTGAGGTTTTTTCAAGGACCTCCCAAGAGGTCTTCATAGACCTCCTAGGAGGTCTGAGCATTATATCATTTCATGGACTTTGTTTGGAACTGATCGTGGACATCGTAATTGATTTGGATATTATTTTATTGATTGATAGTGTGTGATATGCGTGCGTACTGACATTGGTCAAGTTGGAAAACTTGTGCCGGTATGTGTTCTTTGATTTTTGCATGTGCAGGTTGTGCGTGAAGGCAATCATGGTCGGTGACAAGGTGGACCCGGACTAGGATGGGGAGATCTGAGGTCTAGGAGTTCGTAGAAGTCACGAGGTGATTGGGCTTGCTCTGGAGCACGTGGAGATCAAAGGGTTGCATGGTGTGTGGAGGAGCTCCAGGAGGTGGAATCCTAGAGGCTTACTTCACGTGTTGAAGATATGGAAGGTGTCCGTATCTAGAGAGATTTAGAGATTGGAAAAACTCGTGTCTGAGAGGGTTTCGGGTCCCTTTGGAGATATAGTCCATGTTCATGTCGTGATGGACACGGCCAAGTCTCTAGGGTATAAATAGAGGTGGAGGTTAGGTGATAACGGCACGGCTTTGAGAGGTGGCTTGTCCAAGGCTTGTTGACAGGCTTGAGCGCTACTTTTCCCGTAGTTTTTTTGCGAGAGCTTTGAGATGTCTTCCGTGGAAGGATTTGAGGGGTACTTGAAGAAAACTTTGTAGACACAGAACAAAGCTTGAGAAATTTAGATCAGATCTTTTCAACATTGTCTCTGGTGTGTTGTTTTGATCAAGCTGTGTGTTAGAGGTCCACAAAGAGGTCTTCTGGAGGTCTTTGAAGACATCCAGAAGAGACCCTTGAGGAGGTCCTACAGAGATCCTCGAGGTTGTCTCGAAGGGGTCTTTGAGGAGTTCTAGAAGGGGTTCTCTAAGAGATCTTGAGGAGATCCAAAAGAGGTCCTCAAGAGGTCTTTGAGAGGTCCAGCAAATAGGAGATCAGAGAGGTATTTTGGGAGGTCAAATTTGTACAATCATTCACCGCCCCCCCCCTCCCCTCTGATTGTGCCATACGATCCTACACTTATGGAACAATACCTTGCTTCTTGCTGAACTTCTCACTTCAACGAAAACTTGACAGATTGACTCTTGGTAGGAAGGCATCCTGAAACTTGATTACTTCCGACAGGGCTGTTTGGCTATTAACTCAGGTTGACAACTAACTCTTCTTCTGAGCTTCAGAATCTGAACAGACTGACACACCTCTGTCACCTCTATCGTACAATCCTTAACACAGATCTTCAATAGGTAACCTGACGATAGACATGACTGCGAGGGGGATTATCTGCGTAATCTGCGTAGCTTTTCTGCTTGAACTAAACTACTTACAATCCATTTAGGATTAAAGACTCTTGGGCTTCTGCTTCATGATTAATGCAAAAATCCACATTCTTTGTGATTTAATCTGCCCTTAGCTGAGCAATGACTTACGATCAACCACTGCGAATTTCAGATGGTGACAACTATGAATTAGCTGACAACTAGTGTTGTAGGGGAACACTGCACAAAACCCTTGCTTTCTCGACTTGGTACCATGAGTTAAGGAACAACTCATTTTATTAGTCTGTCTACCGATTCGAGGCGATACATGGTACTGAACTGAAATGAGCATCCAAGGCTTCATACACACTCTATTGCTAACACGAGGTAAACTGGAATCTTCAGTCTGACGATAACTTCTTTGACATACCAACCACATGGTAACACTTTCTATGACCTTTTGCTGTACTTTGGATCATCCCAATTCAACTTCAAGATCTCTGTACACATTGGTACTTTCAGAGAAAATAGAATGATTGAAGCCAAATGTTGGTTTGAGCATCAACTACTTGAGTTTCTTCTGATCAGGTACACAAATTTGCTCATTGATTCGTGGATCATTATATTCTCCTTCAATGGATTTTCAAGCTTTACCTTGCTTTAAGGGAAACTGCTTTCCTTGACAATACTATCTGGTCAAGCCTAATTTTCCAGCATCGGTTTGAACTCTGGGGTTCAACAGATATCCTTTTGCACTGACTTAAGACTCACATCTAGATTTCACAACTTTAGCTGACTGGACAATAGATTCTTGCGGTAGCTCTTCTGATTCAAAGCATCTGCCACAATACTGGTCTATCCTGAGGGAATGGATTTCATGGTTCTCAATCCAATAACCATCTTTGTTTCTTCATGACAGCAAACTTTCAATTACGATTGGGATAATTCACTGCCTGAAGCTTTAGTTGTTAGGAAGTGCTAGCGAAACTTCTTAACACACAAATTCTTGGATGTTCTATGATAGAGGCTATCAAGGTTCCTTCTGGTATCTGGCCATATGAACACTGAAGTTGTGATTAATCCCTTCTGAAATTCTCACTGACTCGGTTCACTTCTAGCGATTTGGACGAACTGGTCCTTTTACAATGATGAGGGTCTTGGCTACCTTGAAATGACTGTCTCACTGATCTTCAACTAACACTGTCCAGTTCACGAACGATCCTGGGGGAAACTGAAATTCTTACTCAAAACTCAAACAAGCTGATTCTAAGGTCCTAAAGATTAGCTCACTGATAAACTTAATTTCTCGTGCATGTTGTGCTATCAATTCATCATAACAGCTCACATGGTGCTTGACAAACTGAAGAACTTGATTTGACACTGCCTATATCTGAGAAAATCATCTGCTCTATCATTTCTGTAAACTCTTTTAACAACTTTTGTCATAGTTCATCTCTGATGTAATTCCTTCTGAAATTGGCTGATCCAGGGTATCAAGTCAAAGACAAACTTGACTTCTAATACAGTTGCATGTTGTATAGATCATTTGAAATGACAATTGCGTACTCTCTTGCGGATATGAATATTATCCATTAGTTAGATTCTTCAACCATTTACGGTTATCTCACTGATATGCTAAATGATGAGTTGAAATTCAACATCACATTCCATGGTTACGGTTCTATGGCCTTCAAACAACATGACTCAAAGCTTGATTACTCGACTTGCAAAGGCAAATGCTTAGAAAGGTATCCAATGATATAATACCCAACAATTCTTTTACTTCATAATTTGCATACAAAGATGTCTACTTTTTTGCTTTGAAACAAAGGAAAGGTTACAACAATTTCTAACTTTATTTCTATGATCGGAGGCATGACATTGCACGACCTGGTATCGCCAATCTAGGCTTTCTTGGTAACATCATTGCACCAACGTCTCTTCTTTGACTGCTTTGTTGGGCAAACGGACCCTACTGCTTTACCACATGCTCCGGGTGTTACAATCTTGATAGAAATGACTCAGGAATTCTTGCATCTGGAGTGAGTTGCTGGTTCTTTTGAGGACACTAGTAGCTGTAGTGACCTTTTTCATGACAGTTGTAGCCTTGCTTACCACACTCGAAACACACTACTGATGATACTGACTTGCTTCTCTTTGAGGTGGGTTGCCAAGGTCAACATTATGCTTTTGTGATTCTTGAGTTGACATATCTTGCACTGACAATGGGTTGCCTTCTTTTGCTAATACTTTGACAGTGGCTCGGAAGTTTCCTCACTGACGTTTTGTTGCAGAAGTCAACACTGAATACAGTGGGCACTGACTCGGACAATGATCATTGGCTTCACATAAGAAATATGTGATCTTGCTCATTGGACATTCTCCATCAGAATGGTTTCCTTCGCAACTGGAATAATTGATATTGTGCTCATCGGCACTATGGCCTATTTCTCCACAACGGATACATGCACAATCTTTTGACTTATCTGGTCGGCAGCACTTCAATGCCAATGGCTAGATTTGGTGTAGGATATCGGAATAGCAAGTTTCTCTTGATCACTCTTGCTTGATGTCGCATGCTGTTGACGAAAAGCAGCGATGAACTTTGACCAGGTGATGGTCTGCTTGTCCTGATGGGCGACACGAAATTTTTCCCACCAATCTAATGCAACTCCTTCTAATTGACGAGCAGCATAGAAAACTTTCTCATTATCGTTGCATTGCGCAACAGTTAGCTTCTCTTCTATGGTGCGAATCCAAGATTCTGCATCCTTGAGTGCGGTTGATCCTTCAAAGACAGGCGGCTTGGTCATCATGAACTTCACAAATTTGAACTGAGGGTGTGCCGTTGGGATGGCAACGAGTTGTGCATCATTGTAAACATCACTATTGTCTGACGGTTCAATTGTCGCTGACATGAGCTGATTCTGGGTGGCAGGAAGCTGACTCGGGTTCTAATGTGTCACTACTAGCACTGGAGATAGTTATTGGTTATCGTCTGTTCAGGTACTGACACCGGTGATGGTACGATGGTATGCTTGATTATTCTGATTCATCAAATTGACTAAAGTGACGGTAGTCTAATTCTGCTGTGTCGTCATGTTATTCATGTTCTGCATCATCGCGTTCATGAACTAAGTCTGAGTGGCCAAAATTTGTTCCATGACTGGATCTGCTACTCCTGGTACTGATAGCTGACCACTGGGATTGACAAGATCTGAGCTAACACGGACTATCTCAAGATTACTAATAAGGTTGGCTCCACTGGGGCTCTTCATCTGCTGGCTGACCAAAGCTAATAGATGAGAGGGAAAAGTATAAGGTAAGGGAAGACAATAATATACTTAGGAGAGCAAGTTTAACCCAAGGAACACCAATAAACACACAAATAGCCGAAAAACTATTAAGAAGCACAAAACTCACAGCCAACTACACACAAAAGAAGGGAAATGAAAATCTAATCGTCTAGTCGATTAAACTCTAACTTAACGGGTGACTTGGCTCAACACATAAGAGGAGTCTGCGCTAATTTATCCTATATGGCTGGTCCAAAGACAACTCGAACTGGTCATGGTCTTTATCAAACGTTGACTGATTGTGACCCTTGGAGGTGAAGCTTGGAGAAAGATAGGGGTGACGCACAACTTCTTCTTGGTCTTCAATTCTTGCAACAAACTTGTCTTGAACACTTGGGGAGATATCGATACATTGTTGGCCGTTGCATGGTCTTCGAAGAGTTGCTCAAAACATCTCTTGGGCATCCACCTAGACATTTGGTACAAATAACAACCACTATAGGAGTTATGGGAAGAGGGGGTCTAATTTAATACTCAAAACGGTGAGCAAGAATATAGATGAGAAAGAAATAGAATGGAAGAGTATAGAAGCTAGACAAGATGAGAATAACACATCATTGAGGTTTTCCATTTGTAAAATAAGTTTTGAAGTTTTCCTTAAAAACGATCATTCTAACTAAGGTCGCGACCTACAATTGATATGGCTCTGATACCACCTCTGTTGGGATCCAAAAATGCAATTCTGGACCCTCTGTATATACTGCAATAGATTAGGATCACGCTAGTGCACACAGTGGCAACATCGATGAAATATCATTTCCATATACAAAGATGACTAATAATTAGGCAAATAACAATAAATATCAGAGTAAAGACCTTAAGGTCAAAGCTTACAATTAATGCCTCAGAAGGCGAATAGCTCAATTAAGCTACAGCGGAACGTAACGGAATAACTTCAGTGAAGCCCATCCATATGCCCACAGGCAATCAGCTAGGGTAGCGCGACCTAGCTATCCACGATCATTGACATAGACCTTCTTGACTAACGATTTCTCCACTTCTGTTGATTGATTATAGCAAGCATGAGTACACAACGGTACTCGCAAGTCATACCATAGAATGCAATTTATAGATGATGGCTTATTCCAAAGGAATGGCTTCTGTGGTTCTTTTGCAGAAATACAACATTTGCAATTGAATAAAAATAATAGATTGAAAGCATAATTCAAAACAAATAAACAATAATAGTTTATCAGTTATTTTCACAAAGGCACATAGCCTAATCAATTTGTTTCACACAACCACAAGAATTAAATCACACAGTTGTCCCTTCCCAGTTGTTTTTATGAAAATCTACCCCCTGTATGAAATCCCCGAGCATTGTCTATGACCGCGGATGCGGCTATTCGAATAGTTTTACACTCTGCAGAGGTTGTACACTTTACCCACAAGATACAATTAACTCATCATGTCTGCCATGACTCGCCATACATAAGTATGCGATTGAGAAATCATAACAAAACCTTTCAGAAACTTCATCTCAAGCATTAACACTCCCAGTGTGTTTTGTCATCATACCAACCCAAACACAGTGCTTTGGCATAACACACACCGTTGGACAGGAAAGCGGCGAACCGTCCCGCGATGCGACTACCTGGTAGTACACACCTCCACCCTTTCACAGAGTCTAACCTACTGCCTGAGCAATCAATGTCAAGAATCCATAACTTACTAAGTTAGACCCGTCCCATACCAAGCATGTGGTTGTACGAAAAAGCACAGTTCAATGGCACAAAAAGTTAAGTCCTTAATTGATCAAGGCAAGACTTCCAATTTCTATCTAAGGTCTCACAGTTTATCATTCCCCATTACACAGTTCCACCAATGCAAACAGTTCTACTTGCCTCCATCCAAATCTTTTTCCACCCTATTGGTTAAGTGCAACGCATGCCATCAACAAGTAATAGCACACAGTACACACAGTTCCATAATCACTTAGTCAGGTTTATATTGCAACTCACATGAGATGATAACTTGTAGCATGGCTAAGCAATCTACTCATATCTAACCAACCCACATTGGTGCTACGATAATACCAACTAAATAAACCAATCTAGGATGACAAAAGATTATGACATAACAATAGACAAGGTGGATGTAACAAATTGGATTATTAACTACGCCCAAAAGCATGTAAATAAATATTTAAAGTAAATGCAAAAATTAGAATCAGTGTAACTTTTGAAAACTAGGTTAAATCTGATCAAAGGTATAACTTGCCTTACTATAGCAATGATGATCTTATTTTATCTTCAATCTTCTACTTCCTTAATCTTCAGCCCCTTCGGATGACTCCGGGACTTCAATGTCTAACGAGAAAGAAAGCGCAAAAACAAACTAAATTCAATAAGACAAATCAAATAAACTCCAAATTAGAATTGAATGGTACTCGAAGATAGATAATGAATTTAGAAACTTGAATGAACTCAATCGGAGTTCGGATGCAAAAGATATGGCTTACAGAAGAATCACATGAAATGATGAAATTGAGAGAGAAGAATATTCAGAGAATATTCCTTTGGATTATAAATAAATAAAAATAATTGGAGACTTACACGTGGGGTCCACTGGTAAGTGAGAGAGAACAAAGACAGTGAATGACATGTGGGACCAAGCTGGATAATTGAATTTGAGAAATTAAATTAATTTCGAAAAGGAACGATGGATGTGGTGGGCCATTGGTCCATAGACCAAGTCCACGAGCTAGGGTTTGGGTTCATGGTGAAATAGGTTTATGGAGCAAATGTAATGGGGTCCACGAATTGATGACTTGGTTCACATGAACTGAGTCTACAAGGTTTGGGTTCGGGGTTTAGGTATGATGGCGCTTATGTGGCATACACATGGTGTCCATATGTCCGCAGTTGATGACGTAGCGCTGAGGTGGCGAGTGACCAGATGACAACAAGACACGAGGTGGCGAGGCTGACGTGGCTGGGCATAGAAGCACGGCGGCTCAGGCTCACCGGCTTGCCAGAGCTGCGGACCACAGTAGCGTGAATAAATGGCCAAAGTGGAACGAGGAGGCGAATCTGGTGATCGGGGTGATCTTGAGGAGGCGGGCGATGGCGATCGCCGGTGAGTCATGAAGCGGCGGCGGCGGGTCGGAAATAATGGCGACGGCGGTGTAGTGGAGCTCCGGTGAAAGGGAGTGGGGCATCCAGTAGATCGTAACTCGGGCAAGGCGATGGTGGCGTCGATGCGTAGAGAAGATCACCAGAGAAAGCTCAATTGGCTGGCAAAGGGGCAGCGGCCGGAGAAGAAAGAAGCGAAGAGATCTCGGGCTACGAAGGACGAAACCCGAAATTGAAAGTTGAGTTGGGTAGTTTGGAAGATTTGGCACATGGTGACACAATTGGTTTTGAAAGAATCTCACCGAGGAAGCGAGGGACGCGGTGAGGACTTGTTTGGGTGCACGGGCGCGACCAGAGGTGTTGAAGACGAAGATGGCGACGAAGGTAGAAGGCGAGGGAGCTCCGGATGGTGCGCGCAATCAGTGGAGGAGACCGAGGCGGTTGCGGTGACGCAGATGCGGCAGCTCAGGGAACCTTGATGGTGGAGAACGGCGTTACGGGCACAGTGCCGAACTTGGAGATGATGACTTCGGGGCAGCGGTTCTTGGCGGCTCTCCAAGCGGTGGCGGCTAGGGCACAGCTGCAGCGGCACGAGGCGAGGCGGAGGCTCCAATGGGCGGCGCTATTTATAGCATGGGGTGGCGTGTGGGCATGAACGCCAAGCGCGGTGGTGGCTCTGCCTATGTCGGGCACGTGCACTTAGCAGCGGCGGTGGCTGCAGCTGTCATGCGGGCCCGGGCGCCCCTAGGGTTTTGGTGGATGGAACGGTGGGCTGGGCCAGCGAGGCATTTAGTAGGCGAGAAGGGTAGCGGGGGCGGCGGGGGTTGGGCCGGAGGAGAGAGGAGGTGAAGTGGGCCGATCCAATTCAGGCCACAAAGAAAATTGGAATGGAAATTGAATTTCTGATTTAAGAAATGGATGAAAATTCAAAATAGGTGAAATAAATACCAAATAAATTTTTAAAAAAATCCAAGAAAATACACAAAATTCCTTGGAGCACAAGAAACCCAACTAATCTTCTAGGGACCTAAAGTACTCAAAAGATTTTTTAAAAGCCAAATTTTGGGATGTTACATGCCTACGGACCTGATGATATCCGCTACGGATATCAAGTTTCATAAAATAATAGACGCCCTTGAGCTCATCCTAGAGCTTGTTGACTACTGGAATTGGAAATATGTCTTTCATGGTCTTGTCGTTCAAGGCGCAATAGTCCACACAAAAACGCCAGGTTGCATCGTGCTTTTTGACCAAGAGAACCGGAGCTGAAAGGGCTAACGTACTCTCCCTAATGATGCCTTGTTGCAGCATGTCGGCACATTGACGCTCAATTTCATCCTTCAGAAGTTATGGATAGCGATAAGGACAAGCGACCACGGGAGCTGCCCTAGGGAGAAGATGAATGTGATGATCATGACGGTGGGCTGGGGGCAGACCACATGGCTCAGCAAAGATGCTCTCGAACACCTGCAACAGATCCGAGAGCACTCCTTCCGGAGCACAGCATGCACTCGGGGAATGGTACGTCCAGAAGCGATGCCTTGCCAGGTTATCTGATGATCATGCCACCAAAATGACATTGTAAGAAGGTCGAAATCCCAGACTATGGGTTCGAGAACACGAAGCCACTGTACACCCAATACGACGTTGAAGCCCTCCAATGGCAGTGCATAGCAATCGATATTAAAGGGCTCATTATTGATGTTAATGAGTAACCCATAGTGTACTCCCAAGCACTGGACGTGATCACCATTTGCCACAATGACCTTCATCCCTTGGAGCGGTGTAAGCGAAACTCCTATGCAATTGGCAACGCTGTCGGCCAAAAAATTATGAGTTGACCTGGAATCTACCAAGGTCATCAACAGGACACAGTGCATATACACGTGAAGCTTCATAGTTCTACCAGTACTCACTCCCGTAATTGCATGCAGTGAGATTTATACATCCTCATCGGTAGGTTCTGCAGCGGAGCCATCCTTCAGCTCAAGCAAGTAGATCCCTTTGAATGAACAAGTGTGATTACGTGAAAATTGTTTTGGGCAGTTGAAGCACAAGCCTTTAAGGCATCGATCCTGCATCTCTGTTGGGGTCAGGCTGTGAAAATGCATGCTCGATGGCGCTAGAAGCAACAACTGCTGTGGTGCCACTGGTACGATCGAGCCAGCCGAGCCGAACGCAGCTACGTGCGCCCCGACAAGAGGCGCCATCGGACTGGCAGCAGTAGGTAGGGGCCTAGTCGTCTGGGTAGGAATTGGGGAGGACGAGCGTGATGATAAGGAGCCGCGGATAGGTGGCAGCGTGTCGGCCGAATCATCCTTACCCCGATGCTCATACACACGGGTGAGGCTCATTGCCATTTGCAGGTTCGATGGATTTTGGAGCTCCACGTCCGTCTTCAATAGTTTGCGCAAACCGGCTGTAAACAATTGTACCTACTGTTTGGGCGAGAGATGCTCGGTGTAGCAAAGAAGCACCGAGAATTGTTGTTGGTACTCCATAAACGTCCCAGTACGCCGAAGATGAGCCAATTCGCCTAGTAGGTTACTTCGCAAGGGCGGCCCAAAGCGCATGTTAACGAAATCGACGAAACGAGGCCAAGATATGATGCCCTTGTCACGCTCGAGTTGATAATACAAAGAGTTGGGCGTTGCCGATTAGGTGGTACGCGGCAAGCCAAACCTTCTCCTCTTCCATGGTGCGTTGCGCTCGAAAAATTATTCACACCGATTTAGCCATGGCAATGGGTCCTCGTCGCTACCATACGTGGGGAATTCCAACTTGTGGAACCTTGGCACGGCGAGAGCCTCCTCGCCCAACCGGCCACCTCCTAATGTTCGTGTCAGCGTCGGTAGGTGAAATTGCGGTGTCGGAGGATGTGTCCCTTCGCCGGTTAGTCCTCCAGTTTGCGGCTTCTCTGTTCTCGTGACGCAATCATCATGTTGTCTAGACGATGGTTCAACGTCGCTTCGTGAGCGAAATCGTCTGATTTCACGAATCATCTTGTCCATGGCGTGACACTTGCTCTTCAGGGTCGTCACCGCACATCGAGGATGGTTCGCTGTTCGGCTCTGATACCAAATTGTTATGGCTCAATTTGGATTGTTGATGCAATGGAGAACGTAGACGTAGATACGATTCTGGATGGGGGCGAGTGGATACGGTGAGCATTGGAGCTCGCCGGAGATGGTTGATCGGGACTTGTCCCCGGCCAGAACTGGGTATGTTTTGGTAGATGCGTTTCGGTAGATGAAGAGGGAAGAGACTAAACTGATTATATTGATTGTCCCTCACATACACATGGATGCCCTGGTTATATAGATGACTAACTACACTATTATCTGGAAGGGACACATCTAAAAGTCCTTGTATTCGGAAGGGATACAAACTAGCTATCCTAAAGGGATTCGCTAACTAACACACTTTAGGAAACTAACTGTAGGACCGGAAAGGCGACTAGAGGGGGGTGAATAGGCGCTTAATCAATTTTTGCAACCCCTCAAGAAGCAGCAACAAAAATCAGAATCTCTGCTGAAAATAAACCGAAATCGGTACTACCGCCATTGTGAGTGCGGTACTACCGCATTGCGGTACTACCGCTGTTCATAGTGCGGTATGACCGATTTTCCTGGAGTTCTTGCCGACAGCAGAGTTTCAAACCTAAAATCGACACAACTTTTGATTCAACCAACCAAAACCTACCAAACTTGAAACATAACCTCTAGAGGATATCTCTAACCTATTCCAATCATCTATTCAACAGATCCATGTTAAAGTTTTGACCTTTTTTAGATTTGATGAAGAACGGTTCAAAAACAGGTCAAATACCCAAATCTGATCCTAGGCTTGCTCGTGGGCTATGGATGATCAAGATGACCTTAGATGGTCTCCCACAAGTCACAGCAAGCAAGATCAATAGAAGAATTCAAGGGAAAAGCAATGGATCATCAAAACACCAAACATCAAACAGAATGCAAGAACAGATAAAAGAACGAAGAGGGCTCATCTCAGAGAACTTACATGGATTGATTGATGATTGAAGATTTGAGGTTTACAGCCACTCCATCTTGGAGGACACAACTCAATACATGAGCTTACAAGTCATCAATCCCTAAACCCTAGCTCTCCTCTTCCTCTTCTAAACCCTTAGACCAAATAGGATTTCTCTCAAAGGACGTATATATCCTGCTGGAAACAGCACACAGCCCTTATATAGTGGAGGCTAAGCATCTAGGGAATATTCCATTAGGGCAATCATTAAACCCTAACTCACAAATGGGTTAACACACGCACGCATCTCAAAGCGCCATCTTCGTCTTTGATTGACCTATACCGCTTCTCCAAGCACCGACTCGCGCCCGCGGTTTAGCCAAAAAATTACCAAGGCAGTATTTGGTGAAATTACCAAAATACCCCTTCTCGATCCTTCTCCGAAGGCCGAGTCCAATTTTGGTGAAGCAATCGCTTTTGCCGCCGCGTAGGTTGATCAACGGCTCTCATCATGTCGGCAAGTCTCTCCGTCGGCCCATAAAAACCACCAAGGAACTTGCACCGACCTCCCGCTTGATCCAACTGCTGTAATCTTGAATCGCTGTTCGGTCACCTTTGTCCAATTTGCGCCATGCTTGACTTCATTGACCTCACCCGGCATCCTCGATCGTTCTGGACCTCAGCTCTCCAAGCTTAGTCCCAATCATCCTCGCCGTTGACTGCCGTTGACCGTCAAGCAACCTGCACAACAATAGACAAAGAAATCGAATCCGGGAACAAGTTCTTCACAACTTGACCCACGTTAGTGAAAACATGCATCATGCAACGCATATGCTCTGAAACCCTTGACCTTGTCCCTACCCACAACCAATTCTCCGAGTAGGTCGACATTCATAACAAATTTGGTACGACCGCCATGTTACCAGCGATACAACCGGACTGCGGTCGTACCGCTCCAATAACGGCGGTCGTTCCGATTTCCAATGAAGACCAAAACTTCTCAAAACATCTTCTCTGAAAAAGGCTACCGCCATCTAAAAAACAGTATAATCGAGCTCCGGTACTACCGCCATGAAACCTGCGGTCATACCGCTCTTCAAGAAAACCAAAACACGAAAACGCTTGTTCTGGAATTTTTGAACTGCCAACTAACTTGCGGTAAAACCGTGATGCGATACAACCGCTCATAACACGCCGGTACGACCGAAATTCCTGGCACTTGTTGAAAACTCGAAAATTCAACAAACCTTCAACGCTATTGCCAATTGTCTCATCACCTAAGATCATGAGCATGTCCCCATGACATCCACACTAACACCATAGCTATCCACTTCTATCGTAATACACTATGTATACGGAAAGACAAATTCCTATGCACCCACGAGATCGACGGCAGTTCCGATGGAAGATGTTGTCGGATTCGGCACAGACACATCTAACAATCCCTTCTTGCGTCGCGAATACTTCTTGCCAAAGAATGAGTCCACAACACAACCATACTGATCTTAGGATGAGTAAAACAGGCAGTCGGGATGCTTAGATGATTTAGGATGTTCTTCTCAGAGACTTGCTCAACAACTGTATTCAGATGAGCAATTACTTATCAAACAACTACATTGATTTGCAGTAAAACATGCATAGAAGTAAAAAAGTGAACAAATTATCTACCTGAGATTCCTTGTGCACTGGCCACATGCGCAACCATGAGTTTACCATTGGCATCTCCAATGCAATACAAATTCGGGACCTACATAGTAACAGATGTTTATGTCGCAATGAGTCATGCTCTGGAGATATTTTTGTAGCAAAGGAAGACAACAATAATAATGAAACATGGTACTCCCTCCATACTCAAATAGATTCATTTGAGTCCGTGCAATCAGACTTTTAAAATTTTGACCACTAATACACACAAAACTATTTTTGTCAAGGTTCCAGAAGTCAGGCTGAGGCGGCGACTAGGCGCCTAAGCGTTTGGCGGAGGGAAGCTGCCGCGACTTCATCCAAGGCGACGGGCTAGGCGAGAGGGCCGCCTAGGACCAGCTCGGTGGTCAAAGCCAGTCCTCAACTATAACGCCCGACCCGGGGTCTCCCAGGAAGGTCCCTCAAGACCACCAAGATGTCTCCAAGGTGAGCTCGAGACAGCCACGAGATGATCCCAAGTGCCACAACTCAACCCAGGAGAGGTCGAGAGACCAATCCTGAGGAGGTCGTGAGACCTGAGGTGACCCAGGTCCTCCCACAACCAGTCCCGAGGGAGGTCGTGGAGGGCTAGGATCACCCCAAAGACCTCCCACGACCAGACCCGAGGATGGTCGTGGTGGTCAGGGATCACCCCATAGATCTCTGTGTGAACCGAGCTAGTCCCAAGGATCAACAGCTAGCTCTCACAACATACAAAAGTGGTAACATACATCAAACGCAGGCTTTATTAATATTAAAGGAGTTGATTACAAGAGGGCTTACAAGCCTACAAACAAAATACAGTGGAAGGTAAATGAGTAGACCACCCGATACACCACAGGCAATCGGCTGGAGGGCGCATCCTAATCGGCTTGGACCTCTAGGTCCACAGCGAAGACCTCCTCAAGCTTTCTTTTCCTGCTCAATAAGAATATCAAGCAAAAGTGAGCACAACAACCGTGCTCGCAAGTTACACCCATCAAATAACAGAATGACATGCATAAATGGATATCTCAAAGGAAGGCATAATATGGTTGATTTGCATAAAGCCAAGTTTATTTCAAATACCAGTACTAAGTTCCAAGGCAGATAACAATAATTAAAATTCATTTTCTAAATCTCAGTTTTCAGTTGGATAACATTCATCACAAGTGGTGAAGGATACCCTCCTATCACAAGGCTCCTTGCCCGAAACCCATTGGATAGAAATCCAAAACCAATTTATCAAGTCCTTTTGAAAACAAAACCAACATCTAACAGTGAGAGGCTTTGCCAGCACGTCCATGACCGTGGACACGGCTATTCAAATAGTTTTACACTCTGCAGAGGTTGTACACTTTACCCACATGATATGATTTCTCTAGTTTGTCTGGCAACCGTCGATGCCACCACTCACTTCTAAGGGTAAATGGTCTAGAGCTCATGACAAGGCCTTTACAATGCATCATTCCATCGCAGTCTATCCTCGCTAAGGTTTCGCCCACCCTACGGATTGAAACCCGCAAAGGACACGGCCCCCTCTTACGCCAGGTGGGACTAACAATTGTCATAAAAAGACAGGTCATGAAAGACTGCCCACTGCATCAGTGGGATCGACTGCGATGGAACTTTGCAAATTAGTCACCCAGGGCCCCTCCCCATACTCAGGACATGTGGTTGCACGGTGAGGCATAGCCCATTATAGGCATAGCAAAGTTATCACTCGCAGACCGGTCCTTAACTGACTTGGGCGACAACCTCAACCCTGGGGCATCGGATCACACGACCCCCGTGCATAGACATGCACCAACCAAACAACCAGATTCGCCCAAGTCCAAACCATTTTCCTTTTCCTTTAATTTTCGAAACACGTTTACAAAACCTCCATGACAACCCAATGTCGTGGCTCAGCTTTTAAAATATTTAGACAACATTGGTCTTTTGGCAGTAAAGCTCCCAAAACAAGATTTTGGTCTAAGTATGACTAAGCATATAATTTTTCAAGAGATCCTGGTTCACACTATTGCATCAACCAGATTTTAACTAGAGTGACAATAGAGTGGAATCAATACCAACATGGGCCATACAAAGGATTCGGCATAGCTATGAATTTAAAACAGGTATTGAAATACTTAGCATAAATAGGCATGCAGTAATTTTGAAACAGAAATTAAATAATTTGATATACTGGGCGCAACATGATCAAGAGTGTAACTTGCCTGACTTGAAAGCTTGAGGAACTACTGGGAGAACTCGGGCTCCCCGAAGAGTCGCAATCTACACGAGACAATACAAAGCAACATCAAATAACAGCCAATAAGATCCAAATGAACTTCAAGCAAACCCAAATAGCAAAGAACAGAACAAGATGAACTAAGAAAGGGCTCTCAGGAGGAGGAGGTCCAGAGGGGGACCCAAGAGGGTCGTCTTTGCAAAAAGACCGAGAGGGTCATCTTTGCGAAGAGACCTACAAAGACCGGGAGGGTGGTCTTTGCGAAGGGAGGTCTTGAGGAGCTCAAGGGACGTCCTGAGGAGGATGTCCTGAGAAGGTCAAGGAGGTCTTGAAGAAGAGATCCTTAGGAGGTCCTTAGAGGGTCATCTTTGCAAAATAACCAAGAGGGTCGCCTTTGCAAAACGAACAAGACGGTCATCTTTGCAAAGAGGAGACCCACGGGAGATCAAAAGAGGAGGTCCAGCAAGGCTACGACTACGAGAGGTGGTCATACAAGGAATGCAAAAAGGATACGAGCACTTAACGTGGTCGTATGAAACCAAGGAAAAGAACAAGGCACAGGGATGCTCACCAAGGCTGAGAGGGAGGTACAAAAGGAGGGGGAGGTCGAGGGCTCGGCGGCGACGGTCGAGGACGGCGCGGTGCTCCGGCGAACTCCTTCGGTGGCGAAGTGGCGGCGCAAAATCCAGCGAACTCCTTGTCGACGATGAGGCGACGGCATCTCCTCAATGGACTCCTTGGCGAGGCTTCAAGTACTGAGCAAGATGGAAAAGAGTTGAAGAGCTAAGTGGCTAAAGGTGAGGAAAGGAGGGCTGCTCAGGCTATTTATAGCCAGAGCAGGAGGAGAAAGGAGGTCACTGAGAAACCCAGAGACCCACGGGTCAAAAGTAGGTGAAGGACAAGACACAGCACGTTCCAGCGTGTGCAGACAGCTGACCGGAGAAACGGCGGGACAAGCGGGGAGGGAGCAAAATGGTGAGGCAGCATTTAATGTGATACAACAACATTTAATACGCGAGGACCCCAGCGAGGGCATCACAAGAGATTTCAGCGAGAGGAGCACCGCGATTAAGGGGGAAAAGGAGGTGGCCGAGGCTGACCGATGGGGCCGGTCAACATTCGGAATAGGTGGTCAAACCGAGGGGAGGTCGCGGCTAAACGACAAAGGAGGGGAGGTCGCGGCCTCAAGGGGAGGTCACGGCTAAAGGACAAAAGAGAGGAGGTCGCAGCCTCAAGGGGAGGTCGCGGCTAAAGGACAAAAGAGAGGAGGTCACGGCCTCAAGGGAAGGTCGCGGCCAAGAGGGAGGTCCTAACTACAAGGGGTGGTCATGACTAGGAGAGTGGTCCTCACAAAAAGACCACAAGGGGTGGTCCTTACAAAAAGACCAGAGGTCAGGAAGACAAAGAGGTCCTGAGGAGATCCCGCAAGGGTGGTCTTTACAAATAGACCACGAGGTCCTGAGGAGAAGGAGGTCAGAAGGGCAAGGGAAAGGCACAGTGAAACAGAGCCGTCTGATTCAGATCGGGTAGCTCAAAAAGGATGGGACGTTCGTACTAGCCAAACATGCCCCAAGATCAGGCCGTCCAATGCAAATTGGCCGGTTCCAAACGAAGGTGAGGAGCTGAGCCGCGCGGGGAGGTCTGGGCCCTCAGATCCAAACGAAGGGAGGTCTGGAGCCTCAGATCCAAACGAAGGGAGGTCTGGACCATCAGATCCAAACGAATGGAGGTCTAGGCGGAGGGGTTTCAAAGGAAGAGGGATCCAACAGAGGAGATCCATAGAAGATGATCCAAAGGAGGTCTTGACGATCAGGATGAACTCAAAGGAGATTCCGACGGTCAAGAGGAGCTAAAGGAGGTCTCAACGGCCAAGATGAACTCGAAGGAGATCTTGACAGTTAAGAGGAGATCAAGGGGGTCTTGGCGGTCAAGATGAAAGCAAAGGGAGATCTCGACGGTCAAGACCAACACAGAGGAGGTCTCAACGATCAAGATGGAACCAAAGGGAGATCTCGACGGTCAAGATCAACACAGGGGAGGTCTCAACGGTCAAGATGGAGCCAAAGGGAGATCTCGACGGTCAAGACCAACACAGAGGAGGTCTCAACGGTCAAGATGGAACCAAAGGGAGATCTCGACGGTCAAGACCAACACAGAGGAGGTATCAACGGTCAAGATGGAACTAAAGGGAGATCTTGACGACTAGGATGAATCCGAGGGAGGTCCTGACAGCCAAGATGAAGGGCCAAGGAGGTCCTAACGGACCCGGGGAGGTCCAAAAGGACATAGGGAGGTCCAAAGGGATACAGGGAGATCCAATTGAACACAAGGAAGGTCCAATTGAACACAGAGAGGTTCAGATGAACATAGGGAGGTCCAAATGAACACGGAGTGGATTTCAATGAACACAGGGAGGTCCAAAGGAACACAAAGGAGATTCAAGTGAAGGAGGAGGTTTGGACCGAAAGGAGGTCTAAACCACAGAGAGATCCAAACCAACAAAGAGGAGGTCTGAACCACAAAGAGATTCAAACCAACAAAGAGGTCTGGACTAAAGGAAATCCAAACAAAAGACATGAGGGGAGGTCTTAGGCAAGGAGGGAGGTCCGAATCACAAAGAGATTCAAACCAACAAAGAGGAGGTTTAGACACAAGGGAAGTCTAGATACAAGGGAGGTCTAGACACACAGGAGGGTTCTAGACACAAAGAGACCTGGACTCAAGGAGATGGCCGAACAAGAAGGAGGTCTAGCCACAAAGGAGGTCTGGACACGAGGAGAGGTCCAAACTCAAGGAAGTTTGGACAGAAAGAGCTGGGCTAAGAGGAGAACAGAATTAACAGAGAAAGGGAGAGACTACTCCAGAGCTCGAACAACTCCAAATGAACCAAGCTTTAGGATTAGTTGAAGTTTGATTTAGTCATTTTGAACACTCAAGTTCCAAAAATCTTCAAGTTAAGCTTTGAACTCTCAACCAAACCAAATGGTTCTTTTTATTTTGAAAATTTCAAAAGGCTCAGAAAACTAGGGTGTTACATCAACGGCGCTAGGAGAGGCGGCGTGAGGCATACACCGAGGTGGGGAGATAAGAAGCATGTGCGCCTGACGCCATCCATTCGTCGCACTAGGTTTTGGGCTCCCGCGTCGCGCCTCCCCCGCCGCCAAATCGAGCTTGCCCTGGGTTCTATCCATCTCGTGTAGCCGAATCGACCTCGCCGCCTTCCCCTCTTCTCCCGCGTCGCCGAATCGAGGTACGCTTGCACCACCGCCCTCCCCTCTCCCCTCTCTTCTCCCACACCGTCGTCTTCCCCTCTCCTCTCTATTCTCCCGTGCCGTCGCCTTCCCCTCTCTTTTCCCGAGCTCCCCTCTCTACTCCAGCATCTCTTCTCCATTCTCCCGGGCCGTCGCCTTCCCCTCTCTTCTCCCGCGCTCCCCTCTCTGCTCCAGCCTCTCTGCTCTAGCCTCTCTACTCGCTGCCTCGCTCTTCTCTCTCTGTGTGTGTGTGACTGTGTGTGTGCTGTTGTGCTCTGCTCTCTGTGTCACGGTGACTGAGGACTGACTGACTGAGGTTGTGCTCTGTTGTCTGTGTGTAAAATTGTAAAATGTAAATGCTCTACGGCTGTTGTATTGATAATTTGATATTGATGACATGATGTGCTGATATGTTATTGTTGATGTTCTATCTGAATTGTGAATTGTGCTGTGACTGAGGACTGAGGTTATTGCCCATGTTATTGTTGATGTGCTCTCTGATATGACATTCATTCATTAATCATTCATGCACTCTTTCTCACACAATAGAAAAATAACTCATCATTGATTAAATATGCAGGTTTACATGGTTATTTGATTACATGCATGATACATGTTTACATCAAGCTCTTGGAGGAGAGATAATGTACATGACTACATCAAATTGCCTGTGTCTTGCTTCTTCGGGTAATTTTCCTTCTATCTTGCTCAATTTGATGCCGGATGCTTGCTCAATTCATCATATTATTTCTATTATGGATTTATCTGTACCGTAGCCAAGCTGGCTGCCTAGTTGTCGCCTAGTCTGCCTAGGCGCTAGGCGCCGAGCCACCGCCCGCCTAGCACCTAGCACTTTCTTGAACCTTGGTTTTTGTTTGCCACATAGAAATAATGTTAATAGATTTTTCATCAAAAGTAATTGGACGCAACTAGCGCTCGGACGTATGATGAGAAGCTTCCCATCATACGCTCCGACACAACTTTTTTTTTCATTGTGTGCAACATTTTTTTCATGGAGTGCAACATTATTTCAATGCTCGCAACAAAAAAAAACTTGTTCATCAAAAGAAGAGGTGATGTGGAGGATACAACATATCAAAGAAACTAGATGCAACATTTTAGAGAAGATTACATCTCAAAAAATCTCAGAACGCTTTTAACAGTCGCAACATTTTTTTGAACAGTCGCCATATTTTTTTCAACATCGCAACATCAATAATTCACCAGTTTGCAACAGACGATCGGGTGCTGCAACATTTGAGCCTAACTTATGAAACATTCTGATTTCACATGTGCAATAATGAACAACACCAAAACATTGAGAAATTCTTTTTAAAAAATAGCAGAGTTTATGCAACATTAAAAAATTGTAGTCCAACATCTCAAATCACCTCTCACAACAAAAAAAACATATGGCTGCATAGAAGAACCAACCAACCAAATCAATCAGTCAATCACGGTGCGTACCAAGCAAGAAACCTCACACGCACGGCCAAGCACATTCCCCACCCCCAACGGTGGCCAAGAAACAACTAACCAGCTGTGCGGATTCGATCTTATCCACGGGACATACGATATGGAGCAAGAGGGATCAATCACAGGAATGGCAGATTTGGGAGGAAGACGGAGAGAGGTGAACCTTTGTCGCCGATGATGATGTATGTGAAGAGGTAGGCGTACGACATCTTCGATCCCAGCGTCGTGAGCCGCAGCAGTGAATTGCGAAGTATTCTTCGATTGGTAAGTGTCGTAGCAGGGCACCAAGGGGTGCCCCGCACCCTTGGATTGTCGGGAATACCGGTGTGCCGTCAGGGATGTTATACATATGTAAACCTAGTCTGTATAGTGTATGTTAGGGCAAATGTACCTAAAATACCCCCCCCCCTCTCTCTCTCTCTCGCCTCTGGGGGCAAGAAGGTAAATGTCCCTTCTTGCCCCTTATAAGTAAAGCCCTATGGGCATGTAAGGAGGGGGGTCTCTCATTCATACACAAGAAATACACATACTCATTTAGTCTTTGGCCCTTCTCCCATTTTGGTCCTTCTTCAAGACAAAGGGTACGGAGGGTACTCCGTACCCACTGTCTAGTCTTTTAGCTACGACAGTTGGCATCATCTGTGCGGACCGAACAAAAAGCTACAAACATGAGGAGCTGAAGACACATCCACACCGGCCGAAGCCCCCCCCCCCCCCTCGTAGAAAAAACACCCTTCGACCGAAACCCCGAAACACATCCTAAAGCCTACGGAGAGACATTTCAAATCGTGCTCAAACGTGCATTGCCCTAGTCGCTCCGTGGCCCTAACTCGGCGATTAGGGAGTCTCCCGCCGTGAGGGCCTCGCCCCGATGGAGACATCTCATATCGCGCTCAAACGCGCATCGCCCTAGTTGCTCTGAGGCCCCGCCTCGGCGACTAGGGAGTCTCCCACCGCGAGGGCCTCGCCCCGGCAGAGACATCTCATATCGCGCTCAAACGTGCATTGCCCTAGTCGCTCCGAGGCCCCGCCTCAGTGACTAGGGAGTCTCCTGCCACGAGGGCCTCGCCCCGGTGGAGACATCTCATATCGTGCTCAAGCGCGCATCCCTCTAGTCGCTCCGAGGCCCCGCCTCGGAGACTAGGGAATCTCTCGCTGCGAGGGCCTCGCCCCGACGGAGAGACATTTCAAATCGCGCTCAAACACGCATCACCCTAGTCACTCCGTGGCCCTGCCTCGGTGACTAGGGAGTCTCCCACCGCGAGAGCCTCACCCCAGCGGAGACATCTCATATCGCGCTCAAACGCGCATCGCCCTAGTCGCTCCGAGGCCCCGCCTAGGCGACTAGGGAGTCTCCCGCCGCGAGGGCCTCGCCCCGGTGGAGACATCTCATATCGTGCTCAAGCGCACATTGCCCTAGTCGCTCCGAGGCCCCGCCCCAAGAAAAGAAAGTTGGGGGACGGCGATCGGCTTCGCCTCCCCCTCGCTAGCTTCTAGGCTCTCAAATGAGCCCAAGAAAATAAAGTTGGGGGATGGCGATTGGCTTCGCCTCCCCCTCGCCAGCCTTGGAACCTCAAAAGAGCCCAGCAGTAACTCAGGCAAATGGACAAAGCCCCTTCACGCCCCTCCAAGTCACGGGGACACTTGACTAGGAGCGGCCAAAGGGGGGGACGGTACCAGGTCCCCAATAGAAGCATCGCAAACAGCACACCAAAGAAGTAGTCTAATACGAAGGCAGCAGCGGCTGCCATGCCGCACCACTTCGCCCGCACGGGCTTCGCCACTACTCACCGCCCGCCTCGAGGCTATTGCCTCGGCGAGGCGGTCCCGACGTGCCGCCCACCTCAAGGCCCATGCCTCGGTGGGGCGGCTCCGCACTGACTTCGCCCACCGCCCACCTCGAGGCTATGGCCTCGGCAGGGCGGCCCTGACGCGCCGCCCGCCTCGAGACCCATACCACGGTGGGGTAGCTCCGCGCCGACTTTGCTCACCGCCCACCTCGAGGCCCATGCCTCGGCGGGGCAGCTTTGTGCCTACTTCGCCAAGACGGACTCGCCATCGCCACCACCCGCCTCAGGCTATCGCCCCGCGAGGCGGTCCCGACACGCCACCCGCCTCGAGGCCCTTGCCTCGGTGGGCGGCTCACACGACCGCCGCCGCCTTGAGGCTATGGCCTCGGCGGCGGTCTGACGCCGCCGCCTCGAGGCTCATGCCTCGGTAGGCGGCTCAAGACCGACTCGCCATCGCTTTCACGCCCGCCTCAAGGCCCATGCCTCAGTGGGGCAGCTCTGCGTTGACTTCGCCCACCGCCCGCCTCGAGGCTATGGCCTCGGTAGGGCGGCCCCGATGCGCCGCCCGCCTCGAGGCCCATACCTCGGTAGGGCAGCTCCGCACCGACTCCGCCACTGCTCGCCGCCCGCCTCGAGGCCCATGCCTCGGCGGTCCCGATGCGCCGCCAGCCTCGAGGCCCATGCCTTGGCGGGGCGGTTCCGCGCCAACTTCTCCGGGGTATCCCGACTCCCGAGGGACCGGAGGCGACACGATTGCGTCCGCTCGCCCCTCGGGACCGTGGGACCTGTCCTCGCGACCTCAGACCACGCAGACGAGGGAGTTGTCATAGCAGGGCACCAACGGGTGCCCCGCACCCTTAGATCGTCGGGAATACCGATATGCCGTTAGGGATGCTGTACATATGTAAACCTAGTCTGTATAGTGTTTGTTAGGGCAAATGTACCTAAAATGCCCTCCCTCTCTCTCTCGCCTCTGGGGGCAAGAAGGTAAATGTCCCTTCTTGCCCCCTATAAGTAAAGCCCCATGGGCATGTAAGGGGGGAGGATCTCTCATTCATACACAAGCAATACACATACTCATTTAGTCTTTGGCCCCTCTCCCATTTTGGTCCTTCAAGACAAAGGGTACGGAGGGTACTCCGTACCCACTGTCCCCTCCGTACCCACTGTCTAGTCTTTTAGCTACGACAGTAAGTAACCTAGTTGAATAGGAAAGGGGGGGAGATATGAAGGAGAATGGGAATGGATATGAAGTTCACAAGAAGCTAGAAACAAGGGAGTCAAAAAGCTAGCCACGTGGGCCATAGGACGTGTCACACGAGGAGCAAGGTGTCCGAACTTTTTTCTTCCTTTCGGACATGTGCCTCCAAAGATTATCCAAAGGAATTACACATCATTATATGTTTTAGTAATTTGTATTAACATATAATTAGAAAAAAATATTCAAATGTATGTATTGGTGACCGTGTCAATATCTGGAATGGCAAGTAAAAGAAGAATGTAGGTAGTATGTAATTTAACATACCACATTGTCATCTACATCCATAACTTGCATCCACTCGTCAACAGAAACAAAACCACGTTGTGTAACAACATTGATCTGGAAAAAAAAACACGTATTATTTCTATGTTATTATATTTAAATTTCGTATATACTAGCAGCAAACATTTTTATGTACGCATGTTTTCCAAGCCAAGTCCTTTGGTGAATGGTGCCCTTCCGGTAGCTATAAGGGTTGCGTTCACCTGTAAACACCAAATCCGACTTTTTCAGATGAAATTAATTCAAATCCCACTTTTTCAGATGAAATTAAGTCATTTTAAGAAAACAGTAGTGCTGCATCCACCTGTGAACACAAAATCCCACATTTTCAGATGAAATTAAATTGTAAGAAAACAGCAGAATGTTGTTTAGTTCACCAACAATAACATCCATGAGCTAAACAATGATTTTGAACTAATAAAAGAGAAAATGAAATAAATAATGTGAATGTCTAACTCTCTTGTATTGAAAATAGTACCAGCTTAAGGATGTTTGAGATGTCTCTACTATCCCTGACCAGCACTTGTATACTGAGTGATACTTCTCAAAATATGACACTATAACCATGCTATAAACACAAGTCTTTGATTACTTTCTTATCCCTTCTTCTGTAACCTCGTAGATTTAGATTCCTCCTAATTACAATGCATAAGTTTAGAAGATTTGTCTCTCATTTGCACGAGTAAAAAAAACTGCATAAGCACACCATTGTTGTCACAGGGAACTAACAAAAAATTCAGAATCACAGAAGCTATGATAAATTATGAACAACGGAATGAAGACAAACATTTCGGAATCAAAATAAATTAGTGATCTGGAAATCGTAGTTGCCTTCGAACTGTGGAAGGTTGAGTCAAAGAATGGCTAAAGGGCCTCCCCATCGCCCTTGTTTACAGGCGCCACCTCCAAAGAAGATACGCCCCGATCCGCTTCTCTCCAAGAGCCACAACCACTACCTCCCATCTGCCAAAGCCGCCGCGACCACCACGCCACCATTGTCCTCTTCGGGGGTGAACAAAATGAGATAGAAACCCTAAGGCAAAAAAAAAACAACAATGAAATTAGAAGAAACCAGACTCAAAAATCAAAGAGAAATTAGGGACTATGGAGTAACCTTGATGGCAAGTTCAATCACTAGAGAAAGGCGGGCTTGAACTAGATCCAATCACTAGTGGGAAATCGGTGTAACTTCGATGGTGGAGTGGGAAATGTCCAGATCAGCTTGATGGCAGGGGATGGCCTACTTGAGGTGGATGTCACGAGGAGGAGCCATCGATGGCTTCTGGTGTCTTTGCAAAGAGGGAGCTTGAGAGGGGATTTAAAGGATGGAGGCATATGGGGGCGACGGTGATGTGGTTGCGGCACCAAAAGTCGGCGGTGTGGAGGTGTTGGGGATTTAGGAGGAGTGGTGTGGCGTGATTCGGTGGAGGAGGTCTTGGCGTGGTTAGGGGGAGGGGCGGTGGCTAGGGTTTGAGAGCAGGTGGTTGACAGTGGGGATGCAGGAGGGTGGCGACGGTAATGGTGGCGCAGTGGAGGATTGTTGTGAGGCCGTGTGAGGGTTTGGGGAGGGATGGGTGGTGAGGTACTAAGACTAGGAGGTGTGGGCTGTGGCCTGTAGGGACTGGGCCGGGCCTCAGGCTAGATCTGAGCTTCAGGCTATATCACAAAAAATTCCTCTACAATTTTTGCTGGGCTTCAGGCTATAGCCTACTCTGCCCGAGACCTAGATCCGTCCCTGCAATGTTTCTATTGTCCCTGACCAGTACTTGTATACTGAGTGATACTTCTCAAAATATGACACTATAACCATCAAATAGCCTAGTACATAGTGCTCACATTATTCCCAGCAATATCTCAAACATTTTGGGACTACCAGTTTCAACAATTCATAACCAGTGTGTCTCGTAAAAAAGTTTGATCTAGGCTGAGAGATTGACAGTGGTATATTTGATAGTGGCATGGAATACATGGCTATTGTTTCTACAAGTCATCCAGCTCAAGACAATATACTGATACAGATACTCGAAGAGTTTGTGTTTCCTATCCTAAAAGTCATGTCTTCCGAAAAGAAATTGCAAAACCATCTTCAGTAAAAACTGAAGGGGAAAAGTAAGATTTCTACTGTCTTTTACCTCAAGTGTTTCCCTGTGTTCCTTTGTCTTAGCATCAATCAACTCTATCGACACAGGCTTACCATCTTCCACTGAACTTGCTGCTTTAGTTGTTGGTGCGGTTCCTGACGATGCCTCCACATTCGATGTTGTTGTCCAGACACGCCCAGGTCCTTTCAAACAGATATCACCGCTTCATCCAGCTTTGATGTCCCTGCAATACTCTCTCCTATTTCCACATGGTGATACAGGGTTCAATCTTGGTATTAGTCTGAGAGATGTCGACGATGCGCCTCCTGGATTCAGAGAAAATGTTTTCATGTTGGAGTATTATCGATATTACCTGCACTACCATACAGGCGAGCCCAACGCTTTCACATGCTCTGGAAGACTCTCGGGCCAGATCATTGTCAATTCATATTCATGTGTGGAAGCGAACCGTCTCACTTTTCATAGTTTCAATCAGACAAGCTCCGTTCTGAAACATACCAAGGTATAACGGACGCTGTTTCGCACGTTGCCGAAACTGGCAGAGATGTTGGTATCAAGAAGATCTTGCTTGCTAGCTTTACTGGTAGTAGACGATACATGATTCAGGATTACCATAACTCCATGTCCTTGTGTCGTGCCTACGGTGCTCTGGACCTTTTTAGCACGTTCACATGGAACCCAAATGGCCTGAGATATTTGCCGCCCTACGCACAGAACCAGGTCAGTGCCCTTCCGACAGATCGGATATTGTCACTCGGGTATACGAATATTTATCGGACATTAAAGATCGCTCGGCCTTTGGCCCTGTCCGTGCAGGTCATCACCCTTAAACATTCAACCGATTCCTGTTTTTCGTTTGCTTCCTCGCATTCTCATAACAGTCATCCGTTCTATTTTTTGTAGTGATTTACACTACCGAATTCCAGAAAAGAGGGCTTCCACATGTGCACGTCCTTAAATGGCTTAAAGACCGTGGAGACATACCTATGCCAGCTTTGATTAACAACCTTATTTCTGCTGAAATTACCGATGTTGCTACCGATCCACTCGGTTACGCACTTGTGGAAAAGTTCATGATGCACGGTCCCTGTAGTGAGAGTAACCCTAAATGCCCTTGCATGAAAAAGGGCAAATGCTCCAAATGGTATCCAAAACGATTCCAGGATGAGACGACCGTCGATGAAGAAGGCTTCCCGATCTATCGTCGATGTGACAATGGCAGATTCATTATGAAACATGGTGTAAGGCCTGATAACAGATTCGTGGTTCCCCATAATATATCTCTGTTAAAGAAATACCAGGCACATCTCAATGTCAAATGATGCAATAAGACAAACCTCGTGAAGTACCTTTTCAAATATATCACGAAAGGTGCTGATTATGCAGCCATGTCGTTCCGTGTTCCCAGCGAAACTCAACCTACCGCACCCAACAACCAGACCAATCAGGTCGATGAAATAGCTGAGTATGTGAGATCTCGCTATCCTTCCGGCTGTGAAGCCAGTTGGCGCCTATTTGGTTTGGAGATCCACGCTAGGACACCAGCCGTTGAACGCTTGTCTGTCCATCTGCCTGGTATGACCAGTCTCATTTACTGAAAATTTTGACTTACCAGATGTCCTTGCTGATCCTGAAGCAACGAAGAGCACATTGACTGAATGGTTCGTAACGAACCAAAGACATGTCCATGCTAGGAGTCTAACCTATTGAGATTTTCCCACAAAATAGACATGGAACTCCGATCGTAAGCTCTGGACCATCCGCAAGAAAGGAACGAAGATTGGAAGAATGATCAGTGTTCACCCAAGCATGGGTGAACTCTTTTATCTTAGGCTACTTCTAATGGATGTACGTGGTGCTCGAGCTTACGAAGCCCTCAGGACGTACGAAGGTGTTCACTACACCAGCTTTTGTCAAGCGTGCAAGGCATGCGGACTCATCGATGATGATACACAGTGGTTTTCCCTTTTTGACGAGGCTTCTGTTTGGGCGACGTCATCACAGCTTCGACACCTTTTCATGGCTGTAGTACAATACAGCGACGTTGGGAATATCTGCCTACTATTCGACAGATACTGGCGTGTCATGTCCAATGATATTGCGTTCTGAATTCGACGCATCATGGGTCTTCAATCCTACACAGCCCCAACACATTCCTTACAAATACAACTGCTACGTGAACTTGATTCACTTTTTGCAAATAATGGTCTCCCTTTATCGTCGTACGACCTCCCAATACCACCTGAGGACTATGCAAATAGCATTTCCAGCAGACTCATTGCTGAAGAACTCTGCTATGACAGAATACATTTAGAGTCACAGTCCATGTCCATGTACTCTTCTCTTAACGACGAACAACGCTTCATTTACGACAAGATCATTCATGCTATTTCACACACCCAGCCATGTTTCTATTTTGTGTAGGGTCATGGCGGTACAGGCAAAACATTTCTATGGAATTCTATCATCTCAAGGATAAGGTTGGATGGTAGAATAGTCCTCGTTGTGGCCTCATCTGGAGTGGCCATGTTGTTGCTGTCTGGTGGTCGTACCGCGCACTCAAGATTTAGAATCTCATTGGATATAGATGATCAAAGCCTTTGCAATATCCGACGAGGTACGATGCTTGGTGAACTTATAAGAAAATCTTCCTTGGTCTTGTGGGACGAGGCACCCATGACACACAGACGATGCTTTGAAGCACTTGATCATACTATGCGTGATATGTTGTCCCTTGATGACCCTTCAAATGCACACAAACCCTTCGGTGGCAAGCCCATCGTACTAGCTGGCGAATTTAGACAGATTCTCCCAGTTGTTCAAGGAGCAAACTGTAATGATGTTATTGCTGCTTCGCTTATAAGATCACCTCTGTGGAACCATGTGCAGATCCTGCGTCTCCCTATCAATAAACGCCTTATTTCCACGTCTGTTTCTCCTGTTGTTCAAGCTGCCTCTACGGAATTTGCTCAATGGGTTCTCAATGTTGGTGAAGGCCGCTTGCCAACGCACACACATCCAGGCGAGTCAACACCAACATGGATCCATATCCCTCCTGACCTCTTCTTACTCACACCAACCACTGATTGCGTACCTGCACTTATCAACAGGGTCTATGATGGGTTTTCTGACAATTACGCGTCAGTTCCATACCTTGCAGCACGTGTAATCATGTCCCAACTTAATGCTTCGGTTGACAACATCAATGCTTCAATTCTCGATACAGTCCCAGCCTCGTGCAGACAATATCTGAGCTGTGATAGCGTCGCTGATATATCTAACCAAACTGCTGATATCGACCTTCTGTATCCCACTGAATTCCTTAATTCTGTAGTCATCAACAATTTCCCGCCACATGATCTATCCCTCAAGGTGGGTGTGCCAGTTGTACTCCTCGGGAATATTAACCAGTCTATGCGTTTATGCAATGGGACACGCCTGTTGCTAACTATACTAGATCATCACGTCCTTCAAGCTCATATTTTGACAGGGACCCAAGTAGGCGAGACAGTATGTATACCAAGAATTGTCCTCTGTTCCAAGAGCTCCAAATGGCTGTTTACATTAAAACGCCGCCAGTTTCCTGTTAGCGTCTGCTACGCAATGTCCATCAACAAATGCTAGAGACAAACTCTGCAAAAGGTCGATGTATATCTCAAGAATCCTGCTTTCACGTATGGTCAGCTATATATTACAGTATTAAGAGTCACATCAAGACAGGGTCTTATCATATTAATTGAGAATGAAGACAGATCAGCTGACTCAACCACAAAAAATATTGTTTACCAAGGTCACTCTCACACGAGAAGCATCGGATGATATCACTTGGAAATGGATCGAGACAGAAACATATACGACCAAATCAGCATATCAGGCTCAGTTCTTGGGATCGATTGAGAAGCCTTACGCTAACCTTTTTTTGGAATGCTTCGGCATAGCAAAAATGTAAAAATTTTGTATGGCTAGCCGTTCAAGAACGGATACCAACGGCGGACATTCTAACAGCAAGGCACATGCAAAATGATTTTTGGTGCCCACTCTGCACAAACAACCCAGAAACGGCACGACATTTGCTCCTAAATTGTGCTTACACGGAACGGGTTTGGAATGCCATAGCAACTTGGGCACAACGCAGCAGCATCCTACCGACCTAGGAGGACGTAGATGAGTCAGTACTACACTAGTGGATGGAAAGATCGTAGAGAAAAGCGACATTGAGTAGGAAGGGGCAAAGCTCCTTAATCATATTGACAATGTGGCAAATATGGAAAGAAAAATAGCAGAATTTTTCAGCATCAAAGGAACAAGATTAATGGGTTGGTAGCTATAATTAAAGAAGAAGCCCGGGCTTAGATTCTAAGCGGGGCAAGTAAGTTAGGAGCTTGCATATCGGCCGGAATTCAACATCTGCATGACTAGCGTCTCACCAAAGAGAAGTCTCGTGAGGTTTCGGACTAGAGCTCAGGAGCAGGCAGTTGATACCGGAGGAAGGAAGAACAATTATTGGGGTGAAGAAACCGGGACCACAAGAGGCGGAAGACGGCTACGAGGATTCGGTTTGTGCAAGAGGTAGCTTAGCTTAATTTATTTTTTCGTATGCAGGTTCAATTCTTGGACCTGGTACTGTATTTGAATATTTTGTATCTTTTTTTCCAGTTGTTCTCTCTGCTGCTACTGCGTTCACAGCATAGTGCCTTAGTGTTTTGCTCACTTATCAGTAATTCCTCTATGGAATGCATCCTGTACTCAAAACAGTTTACAGACACGTTTTCCCTTTCCACATCGAAGTGTCTTACTACTTTGCGTAATTACCAATAGTGCCTATATGCGCTACATGTTGTAATCCCGACAAAATAAATGCTTTCAAAAATTCAAAAACTACCGTACTAATGAATCGCGTCTCGTGTGCGAGCAACGTGCGGACAATCAGCCCGTACAGGTTTCCAACTGTTATTTTCACATCGTGCCGCCTACATTCATATTTGTTTCCTGTCCTCTCTATTTACCTCGGACGTTCTTTACCTTTCTATGAAATTCGAATGTTGCCCTTAAATTTTCTGCGCTCCCTATATTCAGTGCTTGTAGATTCACTTCTTGTGAAGGGTTCAGTACACTTCAGCAAGTTTGTTATATATTACTCTCCTTTCAGATGCTTCGCTAATCGTTCTTTGTGATGGACATGGCTATTCAGTGATTACATATTGTTGCTCATCCATGTGCTGTTTTCCCTACATGGTTCACCTACTAGGCCCAGTACACTACACTCTATTGTTATGTACCCTTTACAGTTTGACTCTACTCCAAAATGTTAACTAACTTTTTTTTGTCCATCCTTTCCCATATCAGATGGAATACGTAATGCTAAATGATGTCACACAACAATCTAACCGCTGGCGCGTACGTCTCAGGACAACCAGATTCTCATAGTATACTGATGACACTACGACTAAGAAGATCCTACGTCTTGACTTCGTCCTCTTGGATGAACAGGCTGGCTCCCTTTGGTTTAATCTATTCACCCTATTCACATTTACGTATAATCTATCCACTGCTGTATCAATGCTCAAGGTACAACCATGGAGGCTCGGATTCCAGGAAGGCATCTTAGCCTATTTAGTTCAGTCCTAACCGAAGATCGTATCTACTACGTACGTAGAGTACTTGGAGGTCGCCAGTGCAAAAACAACTTACCAGGCTGTACACTGTCCTATCATGGCTAGATTTACAAGACATACAAAGATCAACGAAATCACGCCTGTACCATCTGGTTTTCCACTCTATGCATACACGCTTCATTCGATGTACTCAAAACACGAGTCGGTCAGAACAAGTTCCTTTGAGGTATTTATCTTACCTTAGTAACATACATCTCAGTAAAGCTTGCCTGTTATGTCTGTGGCCAGTACGCTTTTTTTTTTTTCCTTCTTAGCTCAGAACATCGTTTAATGTTGACTGCTAGGATGAAAATAAAACTGCTCCTTCCACTGCATGCGTTCACATTAAACTATAACAAGCTTATCAGGTTGATGTCCTGTACAGCCACTCTGCATATTCTTTAGAACTTATATTTGTCGTAACTGTTTGGCATTGCCTTACTGGCACACAGCTTCCTACCTGCTATATCTCACATGTAAAGAACTGGTCATGGTGAGACGTAGGATATGTTCTAGCCATACCCTACGTCCCACCATGGCCAGCTCATATGTCAGAACGATGACTTTTCATCACACTCCGTCTGTTTATGCCTATTTTGATCTTACATCTATAGCCGTCTTATAAATTAGATACACGTTCCCCTTGGTTATGCCATATATTTTTCACTTCACACATGCTACACTAAGCTTACCAAGTTCCTCTTGCATAGGCTGCTCCTGTCATTCACACATGCCTAGCTACAATGACCTAGTTTGTTCACTCAGTTCATCCTTTCATTAGTCAGATATTTATGACTGTTTAGCCCCCCTAGACATTTTACTATCTACAATCCTGTCACACAGGTACCATAGGTCTCATCACTGGCATCTCACATATAAAAGCAGTTTTTGCGAAAGAGGTCATGAAACCAGTGCTTAATATAAACATCACAGATGGCAGGTACATACCATCTCTCCAACCATTGTCACATCGGTCTTCCTTTCATCATTCCTACACCAACATACAGCTCCAGAAAACTAATAGTGATTCCCTTTCGGAACCATTACGAACTTTAGAGAGAATGCTACAGTTGCCCAGTGGGGACCGTACGCCACAGAATTTGATGCGCAGGGGTTACAGACTGCTGCATCAGATGCTCCTGTGGTTATTCTGTTTGTAGTCTTAAGTGCCAGGCTACATGAAGGTACATGTCTATGCTATTCCCTTCCCTGGTGTCCTCCTCACACATACTTGTTCGCTTCTGTTGCCCCAATGTAAGTACAACAGATACACAACTCCCATAAACTTTCAGGCCAGCTCTCTCTTCAACGAAGCACGATCTGTAAATGGTACACCAACATTCCCATACCAGAGGTTGTTGCTCTACACAATAGGTCAGTTTCTATCACGTCACGGTTTATCGAACTCCCACTGTAAAAAAATTACAGCGTGTAACATCCAGCCATATATTACACACCTACCTGTCAGTTCATGGCACATCCTTTTTGTTTACAGCTTTGCCACCATACCTCATCACCAGGGGCGGAGATGGGCCTCAGACCGGTTAGGCAACGACCCGAGGCCCAGAAAAATTAGTAATGGAAATTTTGAGTAATTATATCAAAAAATAAGTCCACAGTGGAGAGGCCCTACGCTTACAGGCTGGCCCGAGATAGCCGGCCCAATAGACCGCAGCAGAGCCAGGCGCCAGGAGCCTAGCACTCCTCCCTCCCGAGCGGCCGAAGCAAAGGCAGGAGCTGAGCTCATTCTCATTCCCCAGTTTTCTTCTCAATTCCTCCGAGGCTCCGACCTCTGCTCCCAACCCCCCCCTGCGGCGGCCAGCGCCTCCCACTGCTCCTCCCCCTCCCCCGCGCCTCGGCTGGAAACTCCGGCTCAGATCTGCGCCCAACCAACCGCCCGTCTGCGCCCAGCTCGCCGCCGCTCACCCTTGGTTCTAGCTCCCTCGCCCGTCGCCCAATACAGCCAAAGCTCAGCTCACATCTGCGCCCGGCTTGGCCGCTTAGATCTCGCCCAGCTCACCGCCGCTCACGCTTAACGCTCATGCCGCTCTTGCCCGCCACCCCCCAGCGGCAGCCCTCCTCGGCGGGCCTCGGTGTAATCTTGCCAGCCAGCAAGACGGCGACACCATGACCCCTGCCGGTGGCCCAGCGCCTCTTGCCTCCTGGCTCCTGCTCGTCCTCCTGCCACCGCCTCTAGCTCCCTCGCCACTCCCCTATGGCCGCGTGGCTCGGCCTCTGGCCGCCACACTGTCGGCCTTGCCTCTGCATGTTTAATGCTCGCCATGTCCTGTGATTTCAGGGGCGGTTATGTTCTTGTTTGAGGGTGAATTCGGTAGCATACTGCACACGGGGGACTGTCGGCTTACATCAGATTGTGTACAGAATTTGCCACTGAGTACGTAGCGAAGAAAGGGAAAGAAAGCATTTGCCGTTTAGACTTTGTGTTCCTGGACTGCACATTTTCCAAATGCTTCCTCAAGCTATCGAGCAAGGAGTTGGCAATTCATCAGGTTTTCCTCTGCACCACTGAGGCTAAATGTGCTTGTTGTTACTTACAACAACAGGGATAGTCACCATTGAGAAATGATTTAGTGATTGAAGGTTATAGCTTGCATATGGAAGCATCCGCATGCACCTTTCATTTATCTTGCTTGTGATCTTCTTGGCCACGAAGAGACCCTAGTTGAGGTGTCGAGGACATTTGGATCGAAGATTTATGTTGACGTGGGAAGGAACTCGGATTGTTTTAAAGCGCTGTCACTTACAGCCCCTGAAATCATCACTAACGATCCATCTTGTCGCTTCCAGGTATGTTAGTACTTCAAATACATTCTGTTTTAATTCCTTATACCACTAGCTTGCCTTATGTTCATTTTCAAGCCCTGTCCGCATGGGAAATGATGGCTTCACAGTACATATAAGATAATGTAGTCACTATGAATTCATAGCACACATGGAACCTGAGATGTATTTCATTGTCATTTTGAAGTAAATTAGTTACCGTTTGCCCTATTGAACACCTATATGATTGAAGAAAATGTCAGTATAAATTTTTTCGAGCTAAGTCTGTTTTTGAAAACAATAAACACAAAGTTTGATGGCAACCCATGTTGAGTACTACTCATATTTGGGCCCGAGGCTCTGTCAAATCCTGTCTCCGCCACTGCTCATCACATTACATGGTTAGGTCAAAACCCAAACCAAGCTAGCCCTACACCAACAATAGTCGCCAATCTAGCTACTCTCAATGCTCATGACGCTGTCGTAAGATATACTTCCACCAACTTTTTAATGGCGCACTGTACACTACTCCTCTACACTTGCAGAAATAATATCTTTTCACTGCCATCTAAATAATCGCAGGGCCAACATTATATAGTTGATATCACAATTAAATATCTCTCTCCCAACAACGCGTGGTGATACCTAGCTTGCGGACACTGGAGGAGGACAGCAGTTTAGGTGGATGAAGGTTACAGATGTCCGAGGTGCAACGGCGTCGCTGCGGAAACAAGGTCTCCACTAGACCTTCCATGGTACTAGGCTAAAAGCGCGCTACGCCGCGCCGATGATTGCAACGGGGCTCGGTAATTTTTTTCATAATATACATAGAACCATGGCGAAACACAAAAATATAACAATGCTTAGAACAACATGAGCTGATAAATAAATTTTTATTTAGTTGTATTTATCATGGACAGCATAATCATTTATGATACAAAGTGTCATCAACGCAATCAAAAAAAAGGGGGGGAGTTAAAAAAATGATGATAGTGAGCTATGCCATCAACAAAATCATAATCATACTGCATGGATTCAAGCAAATTATGAGGAGGGCCAAAATAGAATATAGGTATCATGGAAAAAGACAATATCCGGTGTCTACCATTGACAGCCAAGTAATAGATTTGCAGAAAATAGGGACAAAACCAACATAAGCAGTTCTTTATTTTAGTGAGAGAGAAAGTCCTAGATGGTACTTACAGGTCACTATTCCTTTGGCTGGGATGAGAACTCATTCAATGTTTTGTAGTGTTTAATTGCCACAACACAGGAATCAGTTTACTACATACGAACTAACCTTCTTTTTTTTGGATACACGATTTCCAATTGGCTATAAGAAAGGACGGACCTGATATCAAATTGGTAACATAAATGAAATGAGCCAGCTGAGTTTGGCACACGCAGAACAAGTTGATTTCTGATGATTGTAGCACTGATGATAACATTTTTTAAATTAGTGTATATGAGCATACATGGAAAAATAGTGTTTAACCTACAGGAACTAAAGCCATCATGAAGCAAAGATGCATTATTGATAACCCAATGAATAGATTGGAAGAGATCACGACCTTAAATTTTTCAACATTTCTTATCTTTCCGGTAGAGAACTATTATATTGTCACTTTTTTCAGGAAGCACTAACCTGCATTTCAAATTTGTGTATATGTGCATACATTGAAAAAGAATGTTTAACCTACAACAACTAAAATAATCATAAAGTCAAAATGCGTTATTGCTAACCCACTGCATAGATCGGAAGAGATGACCATCTTTAATTTTTCAACATTTCTTATCTCTCCAGTAGGAAAAACTTATATTGTCATCACTTCTCAGGAAGTACCAACCTGCATCTCCTTCAGCGAAAAACAAAGAAGGTGTATCGATCCTGTTGGCTGCATTAATAAATGAAGAGAAGACCTTATTAGCAAACATAGGAACCCTCAAAAGTGTTCAGAGGTCCAGTGTAAATAACAGAACTAAAATGTATCAAATTATGAAACAGAATCAAATAATTCTGACAAACACATGAGCTATTGAGACATGATAACACATGATGCATTTGATTATCTTTCTTCGGAAATGCTAAAAATATGTCGTTTGCGAAATCAGCCAATTTTCTCATCTTGTTATCTGCGGATTGTCTTTAAATAATTTACACCCTTTAATCCAATTGCCAAATGTATTTTTCGATCATATATTATATGTTTCCTATTTTACCATCCAATCCAACTGCCAAATGTCACAACTGCTGGGGCATTTTGTCAAACATGTGAGAGGCGTGACATTCTCTTAACATCAAGGAAATAACCGTACAAAGGAAATCTAAGCAATCTAATATTCCAGAAAAGAAAAGGATGCAACCAATCACATGTTAATAGGAAATAGGATAACAGAACTTAGACAAAGAATCGATCTCAGATGACATCGGTCTTCTTTTACTCGCATCAAACCAAACTTGAAGGGAGTAGAGTAGCAGGCTGTAGCCCGAAGCAGCTGCATCGTCAAACATGTACTCATCCTAAGAGATATAGCACACGCAGAACCATCCTGGCCACAACGTATGAAGCATTTGAAAATACTAAAGCATAGATTTCTATTACATATAGATTAGAGGCAGCAAGACACATGTGTAGTTTTTTTCCTATAAATATAATGGAGCAAGTCTATCTAATAGTAAAGGAAGCACTATTGTGATATAAAATATACAATTCGAACAACCATATATTCTGAGGTATGAATAGAAATAGTGAATTTGATGCATAAACCGATCTCAAATGACACTACCATTTTAGAATTTAGAGAATAAGCGAGATCAATTATATTTATAGTGCAACATTGGCTTTTTCTAAATCGAGCTAAATAGCTACAACATCTAGTAAAATAAGAGATATGTAAATCTTAAACGGATAATCAGTTTTATCAATTATAGCAAACTACTAACAGCAATAGTAAGGGTTATGTTTGAAGCGATCAATGACCATCGCAGTATGTTATAGTCAAATGTTTTTTTTTAAATGTTTGATGCTAGGATCGTACTACATAACGCAAGATGTGAACATAGATGACTACACAGGCATATTTTGGACAAAGTTAAGAGCTACGGTGCTGAAACATCTGAAATCACTCAAACATTGTTCTGTGTTACGTATAGAATTAAAACAGTAAAGCACATTTGTAGTGAAATGCTAGAGCTTTTATAACGTAATGGAGTAGGTCTATGTAGCAGTCAATGGAGGAAAAAGTACTTAGATGATTACATAGATATATATTTGAGAAAAGCAAGGTTTACGGTGCTGAAGCATCTGAAAACATTAAAGCATGGGTTTGTATTACATATAGATTCAAGGTAACAAAGCACATCTGTAGGTAAATTAAGTTCTTTTTCTAACATAATGAAGCAAGTGTATTTAACAACAAACGAAGCACTATTGTGATATAAACTACAAAATCTCATCAATCATATATTCTGAAGTATGAATATAAACAGTGTATTTGCTTGTTGTAAACAACGATAAAAAGGTGGTCTGAATGATATGTATGTAAGAGGCTAGGTAGGAAAGTGCAAGTAATCTACGACACATTAATAAAGTAAACTTCCTACCTGTAGCTGCTCACGGATTGATGGGACATGCTTGAGCACATGATACAAATAACATGGCGAGGAATCAAACGATTTCGAATGATATGCATCATCGGCATTGTAGATGAGTCCCAATAATTTTGGCGAACCCAAAACTTCCAATACCTAAATAATCCAAACAACAATGTAATCGAGAAAAGAGCAAACGACTATTAGTTAGATAAATAGTAAGTTATTGAAAGCTCTAGTTTTAATTATGCGCTCCTGATATGATCTAAACAACACATATGGTTAGTACATCTTGCAACATTTGTGACTAACCACTGGAACAATAAATCATGCATGACATCTAACAAACGTAAGATATCAGGCAGTAGCTCCAATGTGCACAGGGTGATAGTTTTGGTGCCATACTCACCCAAAAGTTATGTATGGATCAACGGGATTCTAGATTATAACTGTTAGTTCTCACTAAGCAAAAATAGATAAATATATTTTGCTTTCTTTGCGGGTTGATTCAAGTAACAAATCTGGTTAGCATATTTTCGAAAAGTTCAGAAGAAAAGTTGCTTCGACAATATTAGAAAACACATGACATGGAATAAAATATTAAGGTGCTAGCCATATGGTCACATTCAGCACAAGCTGATCGTTGACGGCACAAACATTTTTGAAGACAAAAGTATAAAATAGTTTTTATAAAACGATCATACACCAAGCAACAGGAACAGGAATTCAGTAACTGTCAGCACAACATAAATAGATACACTGAGAACTCGTTGTATTCACCTGTTCCTTTTGCCACACGTATCACGAGCAGAATTAGCACTAGATCAATTCTTATAGAAATGCGTTTAATGGACCGGTCGTGCCTAAAAATTAACAGCAGAAGTTGTTTGGAAACTCACTTGGAAAAGACATTAGGTTTGCATGGATAGCTGCAATAATGTGTGACAATTAGTAAACAAAATATGCGTATACAGTATAATGGAAGAATTATGCCATGAGACAATCAAGAATCAAATCATCCTTGTTCGAGCGATAGTGAATGTCCGAAACCGCCTAACCTTAGGCGATAGTGGTAAGGCACTCGATGCGAGGATATCGACCTTAGCGGTATGAAAAGCGATGCCTACTCGATCGGCGCTATCTGCCTCTACCGGTAAACCGCATCATCCAAACTGAAACAGGCAAAGGAGACAAAATTAGGAAAGCAAGAGAACAACACTATCTCTGAAAAGCAAGCCAAAAGGTTGAGTTTGTGTGACAACAGGAACACCACCATGATAAGCACTGCCTTGAGTGCGAGCAGACAGAGCGGCAGACGCGCCGCCAGCTTGAGCAGGAGCGGCGGCGTCACCTAGGACCGGCGATGGAACCGAAGGGGAGGAGGGGTTGGGAAGCATGTAAGGCGGGGAGGAGGGAGCGGTGGCGGCGGGTACAACGTGGGAGGAGACAGGGATGAAGGCAGCGTGGGGGCGGCGAGAGTGGGAGCTGTTGTCGCGAGGAAAGCGAGCACATTGCGGAGAAAGGAGCACACCAAGGGGCAAGTGAGGCCGAGGGGCGGCGGGGGGAGCGAGGCTGAGGGACGCGGCGACACGGCGGTTGTGGAGGGAGACCAAGGGCGGGAGGGAGCAAGAGGCGTGAGCGGCGGGGGAGGGGAGGCCAGCGCAAGCAGGGAGGAAGAGCCAGCGGCTGGTGGCGGTGGCGTAGAAGGGTGGCACCGGCGGAGAAGCGCGACGGAGGAGCGGCGGGGCAGTGAGGCCGAGGGGATGGCGAGGGAGCGAGAGCATCGGCGGGGAGGGAGAGCGGGGGAGCGAGGCTGAGGGACGGCGCCGACGCGGCGGCCGTGGATGGAGACCGAAAGAGCAGGAGGGAGGAAGAGGCAGTGAGTGGCGGCGGCGGGGGAGGGGAAAGAAACGCGAAGCTTCGCAAGAACACACGAATCTGATCTCGTGCGTTTGGAGATGCGATTATCATGCGCGTCCGAAGACGATCCAACAGACGGGCTCGAGCGGCTAACAATCGGACAGTAACGCACACGACCACGGAAGCTCCTACGCGCGATCGGATGGACGGCGATTTCCGGCCGACGTGGACGCTACGAGAGGCCAGCTATCAACTCCCGTATAATAAGAGTAGATACTAGATTCTCTGTCTCAGATTTACATATCCATATTTGATGTCCTGCTCGATACATTACAAAAAAAAACAGCCAACCTGTACTGCCAGATCATTCCAAAGCTACAAACATTACTTTAAGACATTTTGCTAACCGTTTACTAGGGTTCTCAACTCAGTCCTACAACCACACACCCACCTTTACCTTCCCTCATTCTCCAGATAGATAAAGTAGGCTTAAGGTATGTACATTGATATAGACAGTTACTGTCTATAGCAACTATCTATATTATCTATAGACAACACTAAAGATAGCTCATACAATGGTATAAACAGTTACTGTCTTTTTAGTTGTCTTTATAGAACACACAATTTTTTTTAATGTTTTTCTTGTTTTTGGTGCTATAGTCGGTAGTCGGCTACAGAATTGTAAACAGCTTCTTTCTCTCTCTTCATTCTCTTTCTTCCACGTCAGCAAAAATCCTACGTGACGGTGGTTATAGACGACTGACATAAACTTATTGTACATACTCTAATACAGATCAGCCCATCAGTTACTGGATTCTCCAACACGTTGCCACGACATAACATAGTGTAGCATAGTGTACGTACACACACTTTGCTCAACAATCATCTCAGACAACAAAGTCGAATGAAACTACATTATTTACCTATTATCAGAATAGTTTGGAATCACCACAACAATAATCCCACGAATCATTCTAATTTATGCGCTCGCTCAGACTGTATTTATAGATGTGTTGGTCCATGCGCTCCCTCGGTTAATTCGGACAGCTCCCTTTACACAATCAAACTAACCCTTTTTCCATATTCTTTATTATGGTTTTTTTAGTCTTCATAAAAAGTGCATGCTTTAATTGTCGAATCAGTAAACCAAATAAATACGCCTAGGACCAAATACCAGTTTCAGATCATACCTGATTTTTTGTTTTTCCTGTGGAACATATATAGCAGTACAAGTATGTAGTCCCTTTTCTCCCATTTCGGTTTCTTATGTCCGTAAGGTTTTATCTTTTTCTTATTCCTCCGGAAACAAAACATCTTCATCACATATACACTTTTCATTTTGTTTTTACTCTTAAATATGACTGTGTTACTCGCGGTTAGTCTATCGATTTATCAAATAAATAGAACTTCTACATGTCCATGTCTATGGCCTGAGACACACACCGCGAACTGCGCCTTATAATTTTGCTCCGCCATCATCCCACTTACTTTGCTAATCCCTACGAACACCTGCTCGCTTTTACCAATCATACAGTTCCAGAGAGTCATCCGGAATTTTTTAAGCCACGTCACAGGCAGAAATTATGTACATAGGGTCGTACCCCGCACTGATATACCTCATAGTTAACCTATGACTTCCAAACCAACAGAACATGCATCTTACAGATTTAAAATGCAGGTACAAGTTGGCTGTCCGTGGTATAGTCTATAGATGCACACAACAACAACGATGACAGTGCACACAGAGAGAGCGCAGCTCCCCTTCCCCTTCGTCTGGCGACGTCGTAAGCGACCAGCGCCTCCCCCCCCCCCCCAACCGGTGCCACTCCGGCACCAACGGCCACCCTACCACCCCCCACCCTCCCCCCCCCCGCCCCTCCCCGCCGTGCGATGTGTCCCCACGCCAAGAACCCCCTCCCAACTCCCTCACCGCCACCGTCTTTCCCCTTTCGGAGAGCCTCCCTGCCAGATCCCCCCAGCTTTTGCAGGTTTTCCTCCGCCGCCCCCCTCCACCTCATTCCACCGCCCTCCAAGATTACCCCCTACCCTCTCCACCCCAGACCTCTTCCGGGGCCAGATCCAGATCTGATCTGGCCCCCGCAGCAGGCCGGCCTCAGCTCCCCTTGCATTCCCAGTAGCCTCATCGTCAGTGCCCCGGTGTTCGCCCCTCCATGCTTATCAGTGCCAAAGCCGAAGTCTTCCACCCCCCCCCCTCAAGCAGCGGTGTCGCTGGGTCTTCGGCTAGTTCATTACGCCCTCACCACCCAGCATTGAAGGCTCCTTCCTACCTGCATATCCTCCAGCGGCCAGCCCCACCGAGCGACGCCACTCCTTCTACGCCGGACCGCCCCATCACCCACTCTCTGCCGAAGCTCATTCATTCCCCTCGCTCCTCCCCCAGGGCTACTGCTCTAGCTCGGCGCCCCTTGTCCCATCGAAGCTTCCTCGAGCAACCCGTGCATCCCCAAGTCAGAGGAAGCTTTCACTCGCCCTTTCTCAAAGCCGTGCAGCCCGCTGCAGCAGAGGGTTGGCAAGAAGTTAAGCGACCTCGCTGGTGGCGTGTAGCTGGACGTCATGCTTCCTCGCTCTCTGCCAAAGTCTCTCCTGTCCCCTCCCACTTCAAAACCGAAGGAAGGTGCTTTCGTTGCCTCGCGCGCGACCACAAAATCTCCTCTTGTCGAGACCCCATCAGGTGCTTCCTCTGCTTCACCTCAGGCCACCGAGCCAGTGAGTGCAGGCGTAGGCTCAAGACTTCCAGTCCTTCTTCTTCCAGAGAATGACTTAGCCTTTTAGCCAGAAAATTCTCACATTCATACAAGAGGGTTAGAGAGAGAAAGAGAGGAGGTATGGTGATCTTCTTCGAGTGTGGTGGCCCCAACCTCATTCGAGCAAATTGCCCCGAGCTGGAGAAGGGCAAAACGACTACGGCGGTGCGAGCAAGAACGACCACACCAACAAGAACCGCAACAAGAAGCCTCCAGCTCGTAATCAAAGCAAGGAGAAGAAGTACCACAATTTTGGCAAGACGAAGAATCTTTTCCACCGCGTCCTCACCACCTTCGACAACTTCAACTTCAGCGGCATGGAGGGCAAGAACGACGATGATGGCGAGGATGATCCACAAAAGAACCCTAAGGACAACGACAACTTCACCGGGATGTGCTTCATGGCTGACGAGAACGGCATCAGCTATGACGATCTCTACAGCGACTCTGATGAGGTAGGCCCTTCCTATGACCAGCTTAATGGTGCATTTATGAAGCTAGGAAAGTTCTATGCTAGGTCTAGAGCTAAGTGTGGTGATCTGGAGAAGGAGGTAGAGAGCTTGTCACGGGAGCTTGCTTCTCTTATATCTATTTCCTCCCGTGATAATTGTGATGTATGTTCTTCTTTGCTTAGAGATATGGAGAAACTAAGGACCTCTCATAATAGTGTGACCTCTGAGCTAGATTTGCTTAAGGTGGAGAATGTTAGTCTGTTAGCTGAATTGGAGATAGCTAGAGATACTTCTTGTCAATCTTGTTCTACTATTGTTGATGTTGTTGCTGTTGAGACTACTGTTTGCATCTCATGTGAGGTTAAGGACAATGCTATTAGAGAACTGTATACCTTCCTCCTTGGTCTGCCTGAAACTTGTGATAGATGTACCAACTTGAAAAATAATTTGAAGAATGCAGACCAGAAAATTGCTATGATGTATAATGCCTTGAGTGAGCCTGTTACTTCTTGTGCTAATTATCCTAAGTTGATTGCCGGACTTGAATCTGTATCTAATCAACTTTAGGACATGTGTGATCATAATAATAAAATGGCTCAATATGCTTCTAAGGCTCCTATTAGCTCACCATGCAACAATTGTGAAAAACTAAAATATGAATTGATTGCTTTGGATGAAAAATATGTGAAGCTAACTAAGGACCTACTAGAGAAGCCACGACCTATTTGTATGTTCTGTGCTAAATTGGAGGAGGAAATTGATGAAATGCATGAGACCTTTAGGAAAAAGATTTGAGGCCCAGATGGCTAGGGTTAGGACTACCCTGTGTGTGTCTTGCGAAGCCCTCAAGCTTGAGGCAGCTGTGCATAGGGAGAGATATGCACATGCTATTCGATCTTCTCCTTCGAGCTCTTCATCTTCTTCTTCACTGTGTTCTTTCTATGCTTTCCTCTTTCAGGAGTGTGAGTACCTCGTGAGCACTCTTGAAAAATTTGTCGGAGGCAAGAAAAAGCTTAACCTTATCCTGGACAAATCCAAGATTTGCAAGTTCAATCAAGGTCTAGGATATAATTTTCTGGAGGATGTGAGGAAACATCCACCTGTAGTTATTAGAGCTATAGAAGGAAGCGTGATCGAGGTTGAGCCCGAGTCTAGGAAGACAGTGTTTGAGTCTGGAGGCTTTGTCCAAGGGATTTTTGATAGTAAGGTTGTGCCTCCTACTACTTCGACCTCTCAGAAGGCGAAGTATCATTACAACTTCTGTTAGAAGGATGGACACTTAGTTGAGTTCTGCTTTAGGCGTGCCAAGGTCGCGCGACGTGACCGTGTTCGTGCTCTTAGGGGTATTCAGGGTCAGCCCCAGACTCAGAGTGCTCCTAAGACCGACATGAGGTCTAGGGTTGTGGTCGGCTCTTATGACTATTTTGGTTTTGGACAGCGCCGAGAACTTGGTTTTAAGGCTTCTTCTGGTTTTGGTCATTGAGTTGCTCTTGGTCAGAGTTTTCACCATCCTGAGGATAGACCTCATTTTCCCAGTCGAGGTAACTATCCACGGCGTGATGAGTATACTGCTTTTGCTCTTGATCCGCCCGTCAGGCGTTGGAGGAGCGGTCAGACCAGCCCTTCAATGGCGGCCAGACCAGGCAGAGGTTCGATTTCTGGTTCTATATCTTCTGGCTTTGTTAGAGGTGAGTTGCGTAGTGATGCTAGAGATCAGTCTTTTGTTTCTTTGACTGTTTTTTCTGCTCGTTGTGTGACTCAGTACTGGGTTCCTATATCTGCTCTTATTTACCCTAGTACCGAGCCACCGATGTTTACTTCTCACTGACTCAGGTTCACCGGGCTAGGAAGGGAGATGTTTGGCTTTAAGATAGATAGGAAGAGCACTTCTAGCACATGCCAATTCATTGGTACTTCTCTTATTTCTTGGTCTTCTAGGAAGCAGTCAGGTGTTGCACAGTCCATTGCAGAGGCCGAGTATGTTGTAGCCGCTAGTTGCTGTAGTCAGGTGCTTTGGATGATTTTGACCTTGCGAGACTTTGGGTTAGCCTTAGATTGTGTTCCACTTTTCTGTAACAACACTTCAGCCATTAGCATTGCCAAGAACTCAGTGCAACACTTTAGGACCAGACATATAGATATTTGGTATCATTTTCTTAGAGACCATGTGGAGAAGGGTAACATAGTGGTCCAGTTTGTTGAGAGTGACCACCAGATAGCTAACATTTTCACCAAGCCTTTAGATAGCTCAAGGTTCACGAATTTGCGGGGAGAGCTTGGGGTTGTGTGTCCTTATAACTTACTTTAAGGGGGAGCTTACTAGGCAATTTGGACTTCTTCCTCTCATCTTGTGGCTTTAGGATGTGCTTATTAATTGCTCTCTTCTCACTAGGTTGAGTTCACTCACTTCTTATAGGTCACTTCTTATAGGTCTAGCAGGTGTTGGGGCACCTGGTAGACAGGGAACATGTTTACTCCATTGTGTTTAGATGATCAGCTAGTCCTAGAGTCATATGGGGTGGATGAGAGCGAGTCTCAGCTATAGTAATCCCAGTATCTTGTCTATCCTTTTTGTTTGGCCCTTTTTCTTCGTTTTCGAGCTTCTTCTCTCTTACTTATAGCTTTGGTTCAGGGGGAGTTCATTTGAGTTTTTCTTGCGCTTAATTTTGACATAACTCAACCTAAGCCAAAATATCTCTAAAATTGATTCACTTGTTGAGGGGGAGCTTGGATCTTTATTTTGTTTTTCATGCATATCATGTAGGCATATGTGATATACTCATTTAGATTATAAGGAGCTTTGTCTATTATTCACATTGAAATCTTGCTTCATATCATTCACACCTTGCTATCATAATGAAATCTTTGCTAGCTTGTTCATGCCTAGATATATGCCATTTAGCTTATCAATACTTGCTGAACTTTAAATGTCAATATGAGCTTTATTGAAAACTTGATGAAATTAACTTGTAGCTTTCACTTGCTTTTTTTTACTCTTAATACTTATGCCATGTCCTTAGATAATCTGAATTTCTACTAGAATCCCTAGAGCAACTTGGGCTTGAGCTATTTTGAATCATGTTTAAACCTTGTGTAAATTTGCTCATAGAAAAAGATGTGAGGTCAACCTCACCAAAAAAATAAAAAATGAATATTGAAAAGATGTGAGGCCAACCTCACAAAAAAATATATATAATGAATATTAAAAAGATGTGATGTCAACCTCAGCAAATAAATAAATAAATAATGCTGAAAATTACAAAAGATGTGGTTCAATCCTACCTTGCAAAAGATGTGGTTTGATCCCACCTTGCAAACAAAAATACCAAATAAAATGAGTTTCAGGTTCTTTCATGAACTTGTAGCACGCATAAAGGGTTAACTAGGTTGAACTCTAGGTTTTTATTTGCATGTTGGACATGGCTATGTATTTTTAGTTGAAATTATGCTAAGAACTTGCTACTTATGTAATCATGCAAAACTTGGCCTTAATTTGTGCAAATTGCTTGTCTTGCTAGCTAGTCTTTGCTTTATGCTATATATTTAGTCATGAACTAGTTTAGCAAGTTCTAAATTGAGGTGGCTTGGTGTAATACTTTGAGCTTTATATTCATGTTGAATAATATGCAAAACTCTTTAGGTTTACATTCCCATGCATTTCATGCATACATGCTCTTTTTGGTGCTCATTGGTATTAACTAGTCTCTTGATGACTAAATTGACAAAGAGGGAGAGAAATGTAGGCAAAATACATGCTAATTAGGCTGAAAATGATTTTTTTTAAAAAAATGACTTAATGCTAATCTCAACCATAATTGAGCTTAAATGTGCATCAAAATGATTTTCAAATGAAGTTTAGGTCAGTTGCTTATCATCTTCTTCATTTGATCTTTTCTGAGCTTAATGTCTTTGGAGGTTTTGGGCAAAATTTTCTTCTTCTCCAGTGTTGAGCTCATTCCTACTTTGGCAACTTGGTCATGATCTTCTTTCTTCATTTCTGGACCAAGTTAGTTTATTCACAAACTTCTTTTCTTTTAAAACCTTCTATTTGCATTTTGATGCGGGTTGCCAATATATTCATCAAGGGGGAGATTGAGAGGCCATGTGGAGGCTCTTTCCATGATGTGATGAATATTTGACAGCATTTGGGACTTGTTGGTGAAGGTCTGAGAGTTGTTGAAGTTCGCGAAATCGAGTTTTGAGTTTCAACCAGGTTCCATGGGATGTTATGATGCATGTTTTCACTAATGACGGTCAAGTGCGTGGTACTTGTGCCAAGGAAACAATTTTTTCATCTTTGTTGACTGTAGGTTGATTTGATGGCTTGGATGATCATCGACGCGGGATCAGGAGCAAGCTTGGAGAGCTTGGCATCCAGAACGATTATGGTGGTCGAGGAGATAATCGGGGATCAAGCTCGGTCATGAAGATGGAGTCTTCGTGAAGATGGCACGAGACGGGTCCGTGCGGCGACTTAGGATGACTTGGCAGCGTCCAAGTGTCAGCGAGGCGTTCTGAGGGTGTTCGGAGCTCGAGACATAAGGCGTGGACATGATAAGTCAATGAAGAGCGCAGACCGTCAAGGTGGAGCAGCATGATAGCTCTAGGTGGCTTATGTTGACCAATGTTAACATAAAGGTATTGATGTAATTGTAGCTAGTCTAGAGGGGTATTCTAGGAAAGGGGTAGAGTTGGCTAAACCCTAAGTGGATATAAATGAGTGGAGAGAGTTAATCTTAGCCTTTGAGGTGATCCAGGGGTTGAGGTTGCTCTCATAGAGCTATAAATAGAGGGGTAGAGATGTGCTTTCACTACCAAGTCTTTAAGAAGGATTTAAGGTTTTTCTTATACTCCTTTAAGCTTTGCCCACCAGAAAGTGTGGCTTTGTAATCCTTCCTCTCAAAGCAATGAAAGTTCCAAGTTCATACATGTTGAAATTTATTTTATTTCTTGCAATTTCTAGCTTTTGTTTTGTTGCAACTTGAGTTTGTCTTCCCCTCCTACTCGTTGTAGTTCTATTGGATCTTGGACATATAAGATGTTGAGGGGTTCATCAAGAACATGTCCCAACCCAGTAAGATCCATTAGAACTCATTCTTGCTCAAGTTGTGTTTGTATTAACCGTGTTCTTGAGCTGAAATGGTTGTTTATTATGCAGCTTGAACTATTTACTTGAAAGGTTGAGACTTTGGAAATATCTTTGCAATTCCTTTTGTAATCATAGCCCTAAGATCATTTCCTAGCTATGGTTCAAGTTTCATCAATTTTGGATGAGTATATCTTGAGTTATTAAGGTTTCTTCACAGTCAAGTTTCTGAAATTGCTGTTTTGATGCAACATGAACTTTGAGCAAGAAATGTCTCTCTTGGGCTTTATTCTATAATTCCTTTTGGAATCATAGCCCTAAGGACCTCATCATACTATGTTTCAAGTTTCATCAGTTTTGGTTGAGTAGATCTTGAAATCTTGAGGTTTCTTCACGTCCAAGTTTATGAAATTCAAGATTTTGATGCAATGTGATCTTGAAGCAAGAAAGGTCTTTCCATTGGGCATTACTTTGCAAATCCTTTTGGAATCATGACCTTGAGGACCTTATCTTGCTTTGGTTCAAGTTTCATCAATTTTGAGTAAGTAGACTTTGAGTTCTTGAGGTTTCTTAACAGCCAAGTTTCTGAAATTCTTGTTCTGATATTTCTGTTCTTGGTATTTTTCAACCTAGTGTCTTCCTCATAGCACTAGAGTTCAAGAGAAGAAATACTTGAGTGGAAAATTTTAATTTGCACCTATTCACCTCCCTTCTAGTCGCCATAACCGATCCTTCAAAAGGCGACCTCCTCTCTTCTCCTTTCTCAACCCGAAAAACAATGAGTTTTTTCCCCAATGTTGGTTCTTCTTCCCGATTTGGTATTTAGTTTTGGGGCCTTGGAGCTCCTATGTCGCTGTGGTTGACTCAGCGCTATCGGTGGTGAGTTCCGGACCTCCCTTTGTGTGCATCCCGTCAATTCCCTTCCTGTGCCCTCTCCTCTGTGGGTCCTCGGTTTGGGATACTGGTGCATGCACATTTGAGGCTCGGTTTGGTTGGCTCTGACTTGACCTCAGTGAGGAAGAAGGCTTCGGTTCCCGGTGATTGGTGCTCCGTGGTTGCATTCGGGCGGTGCACTGTGATTGGGTCTTGTGCGGCATTCTTTGTACCTCAACTTCGCAAATTGGTGTCCCAGTTTGTGGATTGGCATTGTATCTCCGACAATCTTGTCCGTTCATTCGCGGTACAGTGGGGCGATTGGTTTTTTGAGGCAGCGTGATTCGCGTATCTTGCTCGGTTCTACTCAGTGGCTTTGAGTGCCATCCGCATTGTGAGTATCATTGATTTAAATTTTACGCATTGCTGAGCATTGTGAGTTGTGCTAGTTAAATTACATTATGTAGTTTGTCTAGTACTAGAAGACTTTGCAAGAAATGATTGAGGGCTCGTCTTAATGCTCGATGAGGATGATTCTCTTATAATGAAATTGATTTGATAGCTAGATCAGACTTGATCTAATAGTGTTGCTTTCTATTGTCTGTACATCTCTAGAATTTCGGTTCAATTACTTTCAATGGTTAAGTTGCATTTATGCCTACTGAATTAGATTGATTTGTGCTCTATGATGCATCTGTTTCTTTGTTGGTATAGTTTTTCTTCTTATTGGGCAAAAGGCTTAAGTGTTGTTAATGTGATTTCATTTTCCACTGTGACAAAATCAATCCTCTGTTGGCTAAAAGAATAAAATTGTTGTTTATGGGAAGTTGTTGATATATTAGGAAAGCATTATTTTTTAGCTCAAAGTTTGATTTTGGTTGTCATATCCAATTTGTGAATAGTATAGACTTTAGTGGCGAGGAGGCCAAGATTTTATCCTGAGCAGCCCAACATTTGAGAGCAATAAACAAACAATTAAAATCTGAGCATTATGTTGATTTTATATATTTTTGAATCATATCTTTTGAGCATATTATCTTGTTTAATTGACATGAAGAAATTACATGTTTATATGTTATTTTTGTCATTTATATGTTGATGGAAATATTCTTTTATTATTGTTATTTATGCTAGAATTAATTCTGAATATTCGCTAAAACCGCTAGTTTTACAACATTTTTTGTTGTTTTAGATTTCGGGATGGTCAACACAATTGGACTACTGTGTAAACTTAACTAAATAGAAAATTCAATGGCATTTAGTATGCAAATGTCTAAAACAAATAACATGACTTACGTGCATGGTGCTGAACACTCCTTGCAGCAAACTAATATGGTATCACAGGGTACATCAAATAAAGATCATGACTGTTGTAGGTGTAAAAACCAAACACGGGTGAGGGGGTGGACGTCGGCCGTCTAACGGACCCTCGTCCACGAGAGTAAAAATGACACGAGGATTTATCTGAGTTCGGGGTCCGAGAGGACCGCCCTACTCTGTCGGTGAGCCAGCGGGGTTACCTCCGAGAGGAGCTCCCGAGGGCTCACCAGTTTGAACATGTTTCTTTATTGCTCAAGAGAGCCTCCCCCGAAAGGAGGGATACACGGGTATTTATAGGCTCCCAAGCTCTGTACAAATGGCCAAAATACCCTCGGGGATAGCTACACTATGAGTACAAGTGAGGGGTATTATGGTCTTTCATGAGTATAACTGCATTTCTGTGATCTGTATGCGAGTCTTCTGCAAGGCGGGCCCCATAAGTTGATGGATGAATTATTCTTTCAACACTAGCCCCCCTGCCCCTTGACGTTTTAAGGGAAACGTCGAAAGGGGCAGTCTTGAATTGTGCCTTTTATGTAGAAGTTGATATTCCAAAAAAGCCCTGGTGGTTCTGAACGGTAGTTGCATTCTCGTGGGCAGGGCTCCTCCAGTCTTTGTGAGCATCGCAGGGCGCGCGATGTTGTCGGGCGCCTGGAAGTGGGGCACACACAAGTGAGGCGACGTAGAGCGCACGGTGGACGCTCCGGAGGCACGAGGTGGCCGGCGAGGGAAGGCACGATGTGGTGGAGACACCGAGGGGTGCCGCACGAGGCGACGGATTTAATGTTGAGTCCGAGTAGTTGTTGAAGTCTGTAGCGTTTTGAGTTGGTGCTCTATTCAGCAGAGGAAAGGGTGGCACTGCTGTACAAGGACCAAGGCAAGGTGCTGCATCGAGAGAAGAAGCTACCACGTGAAGGCACAGAGGGCGTATATCGAAGCACTTTTGCTGCTTTGGTCTCACTTTGCTCCCTCTTTTGGTTGTGCTTTTTTGCAAGAGGTTGATATTTTAGAGGAGTTCTTGGGGATTTGAGCGATGGTGCATCCAAAATATGCTCTCAAAGCGCATACACGTGCCTTATTAAAATATCGCCCTTGGACTCTATTGACAAGTTCGACCATTTATTCATCTGTTTTAATTTTCTTGGTGGTTTGCACGGCGGCTCTTTAGTGACCTTTTGAGTCATAACAGATTTGGTCGCACATGAAGGCGGTGACTTTTTAGTGGGGCTAGCTAGTCACATGTGTAAAGCACATGGAAGCTCGCCATTCCTCAATCCTCCCACCAAGAGCTTGGCAGGACCAAACCAAAGCCATCTTCTTCCTTTCTCTTCTCTCCAATGTTCTCCATTGTCACGCCATGGAGGGTCCTTGGCGTGCCGCCGCCATGCTGGGCGTGCTTGGCGATAAATCTTATACAGGGGCTCCTTGGCGATCGCCGCCGCCATGGGGGGCTCCTTGGCGTCGCCGCCGCCCTAGGGGCTCCACGACCGCTTGAGCGAACTCCGCCTTCGCCGACGCGCCCTAGCTGCCGTCCGGCCTTCTCGGCAGCGACGCCGTGCGGCCGTGCCCACGATGGCGTGGCCGCTGACGCGCTGCATGCCGCGATCATGAGCGAGCCCCGACGGAGCTCATCCGCCAGAGGAAGGTGAGCTCGTGGCGGACGATCTCGACCTGAGTGCGCCGCTAGGAAGGTGAGCTCGTGGCGGGCCCGTGATGCGTGAGATCTGCGCGCCCAACGCCCATTCGGATCTGCCCGACGCCCTTGTACCGCGACAACGGCGCTACGCCGACGCGGCCGCGAGGTCACGACCTCATCATCGGCCGGCGAGCGGCGCCCGCGGCGGGAGGGTCGGCGGTGCCGGCCGCACTGATTCGGCTACTGACTCCGTGGTGGTGTGAAAGCTCGGGAGCGAACCATGGCGAAGAAGCTCTGTGGGGAGAAGCTTTAGGTGTCTTTGCTTTGCGGCGCGGCGGGCGGTGTGGCTCTCACGGCCATGCGTTCTTGGCGGCGGCGGCGGCGCCGCGGCGGGGTTCTTGAAGTTCCTTCGTTTGGTGTCGGACAACCTGGTGAGCTCTGCGACCACGGCGACGTCCGCGGACTGTATCTCCTCCGCGTCGTAGGGGAACTGCGTGAGCTGCCGCGTCGCCTGTTTGACGAAATGCCTCCGTCTTTGTTGCAGTAGATTTCCTTTTTTGTGTGTATGAACAGTGATCGCATATGTGTATACGTGTAGTTTGTTAGCTTGCAGCTGGAGCCTTGGAGGCCTATTATCTAGTCGTTTGTATGCAGCTTGTGTTTGTTTGTTGACGGTGAAAAATAAGGCTCAAAAAGGGTGCGAGGCCCCGAGGTCACGAGGGCTTCGAGGCTTCAAGGGTCCCGAGGCCCCGAGGGCACGAAGGCACGAGGCTTCGAGGGTCCCAAGGCCCCGAGGGCACGAGGGCGCGAAGGCGCGAGGCTTCAAGAATTCCGAGGCATCGAGGCCCCGAGGCCCCGAGGGTACGAGGGTGCGAGGCCTCGAGGGCACGACGGCGCATGAGGGTGCGAGGCTTCGAGAATTCCGAGGCATCGAGGCCCCGAGGCCCCGAGGGTACGAGGGTGCGAGGCCTCGAGGGCACGACGGCGCATGAGGGTGCGAGGCTTCGAGGGTCCCGAGGCCCCGAGGGCATCACGAAGGCACGTGAGGCCCCGAGGGCCCAACGAGGGAATGAGGCCTCGAGGGCACCGTGATGGCATGAGGCCTCGAGGGCACCGTGATGGCGTGAGGCCTCGAGGCCCCAAGGGCACCGCGAGGGCGCGAAACCTTGAGGCCCCGAGGGCACGAGGCCTTGAGGGCACCACAAGGGCGCGAGGCCTCGAGGGCGTGAGGCCCCAAGGCCCCGATGGCGCGAGGCCACTCTCTCCGCGAGGGCACGACGCCACGAGGGTGCGAGCGCACAGGGCGCGGGGCACCATGAGGGCCCAGATGTATGTGATCGTTTGTCTTTAGTTGAGCTTGTAATCTGCATAATACAAAGATCAAAACTGAAAACTCCAACTTTCTATGTTCTCTTTTCTCGAGGACTCGGCTTCGGAGAAAGGCGACGCGGTCGACGACTAGTCTTCGGAGAACCGCTATGCACATCACCAGGGCACTCGGACATCCGGCTGCCGGGCGTCGCGAGAGTGCGGGGCACGGGGTGTAGTCAAGGATGTCTGTGTAACACGCGCATGTAGCGTGCGAGTATCCAACAGGCCTCAAACCACTTCTAGCGGGTTGGTGGCCAAGCGCCCGAGGCAAGGGGCTCACGTACACCCCTTTGTGTAAACTTGTCGAAGTATAGATCATTTTCGACTGGAGGTGGTCGGATTCCTCAACAGTGTAGCCCCCTGTCCCTTGGGTGCTTGTAAGGGCGCCCAAGGGGCAAATAAGAATGCTTTCGCCGAGTGCGTGTGAGGAACGCGAGGGTGCACGAGGGCTTGGGCGTGAGGGCACACGTGAAGGCACGCTGTAGCTGACGCGAGGGTACGCGAAGGCGCACGAGGGTGCCGGTGCCAGGGCGCGAGGCCTCGAGGTGCGAAGGTGTTGCGGCGGCCCTCGGCGGCTACATGAAGTCGTAGCGAAGGTGCCCCGAGGCCGGGGCTCGTGCGAAGGCGAGTTGGTAGGATTCCTCAACATTCTAGCCCCCTTGCCCCTTGGGTTCCTGTAAGGACGCCCGAGGGGCAAAGAAGAGTGCCGACGTCTTGTATCCCGTTAACTGAATATGCTTGGCCAAAGACTTGGCCAAATTCAAAGATGACGAGAATGTAAGCGCCGAGGTTTTGCCAAATTCGACTCGGTCTGCGGCCATGAGGCACGAGAGTGAGGAATATCTTAAAGGGCACCGTGACCTAGCCAATTTTGGCTTGGTGGGTGCGTGGGTGCCCAAAGACTTATCTTATTTTGTACTCCATATCGTGTGAGTGCTCCACGTGAGGGCATGTACTAAATTGGCGCTTCTCGTTGGCCCTTCGTGTGGGGTGGTTTTGTTGCTCCATCCACGAAGATGAAATCTTGAACAATGAGGCACCCCACCGAGGCACAACCCTCGGCGGGAGGTGCATCCGACGAAGCTGTCTTGAGCAAAGTCATGGATGCACGGCCGCCCACCGGCACTGACCTTCTAGGCGGGCGCCGATCGTATGGCTTTGTGTAAACGAAGTCGTGGGCGGGGTCACGAGCCGAGGCATAGCCATCGAGGCCGGCGGTCGCGTCAGTGAGGCCTCGTGGCGAAGCCTAGGATGTGAGGTGGCCGAGCGAGGCATAGCCTTCGTAGCGCTGCGTCGGCGAAGCCTATGTAGGCGAGGTCTTGGACGCGAGGCCGTCGAGCCGAGGCATAGCCTTCGAGGCCGGCGGTGCGTCGAAGCGAAGCCTATGTAGGCGAAGTCTTGGACGCAAGGCCGCCGAGCTGAGGCATAGCCTATGAGGCCGGCGGTGCGTCGAAACGAAGCCTATGTAGGCGAAGTCTTAGACGCGAGGCCACTGAGCCGAGGCATAGCCTATGAGGCCGGCGGTGCGTCGAAGCGGAGCCTATTTAGGCGAAGTCTTGGGACGCGAGGCCGTGGCCGAGGCATAGCCCGAGGCGGGCGGTGCGTCAGTGAAGCCTAAATGGCGAAGTCTTAGACGCGAGGAGCCGAGCCGAGGCATAACCGAGGCGGGCGGTCGTCGGCGAGCCTAAGTAGGCGAAGTCTTGGGCCGAGGTCACGAGCCGAGGCATAGCCTTCGAGGCGGTGCGTCAAGGCGCGGAGCCTAAGTGGGCGAAGTTGTCCTCCTCTTGCTCCGTGGCTTGATGAGAGTTGTCGAAGTAGTACTCCTCAGAATGGTCGCAGTTCGAGCTAGGAACGTTGCAGTGACAGGTAGATAACACGAGCATCTCTACGGGAAAAAGAGAACGATCCACACTTATTTCTTGTAGCAAGATAACATTCGTTTGACATGAGCATTGATCGAAGTGTTGCCGAGGGACTAGTAGAGTCCCATCACTTTCGATATTAAGATCTCCGAGGTGATAGCCTTATGCGAGCATGATAGTCCTTGATCAATATTCGAGCCAGGTCGATGGTAGATGATTCGAGCTATAAGACTGCATCATGGATATATCAGAGGGGCGTCCACGAGACTAAGCCGTGGGGCACCAAATGACCCACAGGGGTGGTAGCCCCCCAGTGGACTTGGAGGCACCCATGAGGCTAACTCGTGTGTATCTTGAAGGTGAGCCCACAACACTAAGTCATAGGCACATCGAGGGCGTCCACGAGACTAAGTCGTGGGGCACCGAATGGCCACTAGGGATGGTAGCCCCGGTGGACTTGGAGGTGCCCATGAGGCTAACTCATGGGCACCTTAGACATGTGCCCTCGACAAGAAGTCACGGCACTTTGGTGGCGCCTATGAGGTTAAGTTGTGGGCACCGAATGGCCACTAGGGATGGTAGCCCCAGGTGGACTTGGAGGTGCCCATGAGGCTAACTCATGGGCACCTTAGACATGTGCCTGACATGTAAGTCACGGGCACAGTGCGCCCACGAGGTTAAGTCGTGGGCACCTTAACTATGAGAACAATGAAGCCCTTTTACCCCGTATGTGGGGTTTTTTGTTATGATCGGGAATGCATGAGAGTGGTTAACCCTTGCAAAGCAATGAAGCTAGGTGTGCGGGGACCCAGAGGTCGTTTGGTGCGTGGCCTCGAGTCTAAGGGGGACGAGTCCTCAACACATCCATCAACTTGGTACTGGACCAAAGTTGTCGCTCATGCCCTAGGTCTAGTAGGACACGAGCCGCCATGGTGGAGGTGACGGACGCCCAAGCCACCATGGACTTTGCTGGGGAGACCGCAGAGGTCGTGACGCCCTCGCACTCACGAGAGTGGTCGCTCATGCCCTAGGGCGATGGGACCTGAACCGCCATGGTGGAGGCGGCGGACGCCCAAGCCACCATGGACTTTGTTAGGGAGACCATGAGGTCGTGCGCCCCACGCGCCACGAGGGTGGTCACTCATGCTCTAGGGCGATGGGACACGAGTCACCATGGTGGGCGGCGGGCGCCCAAGCCACCATGGACTTTGCTAGGGGAGACCGCGGAGGTCGTGACGCCCTATGCACCACAGGGGTGGTCGCTCATGCCCTAGGTCGATGGGACATGAGCCGCCATGGTGGAGGCGACGGACGCCCAAGCCACCATAGACTTTTGTTAGGGGAGACCGCGGAGGTCGTACGCCCTATGCACCACGGGGGTGGTCGCTCATGCCCTAGGTCCAGTAGGACATGAGCCGCCATGGTGGAGGCGACGGACGCCCAAGCCACCATGGACTTTTGTTAGGGGAGACCGCAGAGGTCATACACCCTACACACCATGGGGGTGAAATCCCTTGGAGGGAAAGTGTCTTGAGAGCCCATACGAGATTTATATGTCGGGACTGTCCCCTAATAGTAGCACGTTAGGGGGTAGCCCTCGTAGCGAGCCTTCATCGCTCGCGCCGCATGGACGTCAAGCGTCCCGGGGGTGATGGTTGGCCTCAGAATCCTTAGCCTTCTGGCTATAAGGGTGTCTTGAACTGCTTGCTCTTGGCTGGACCTCGCATCGACCCGCACAAGAGAGGAGGACGCGCGTGGGAGCCCCAGGGCATGTAGGACGTTGTCATCCCGAGGTGGGTGGCCCTGATCTCCGACGAGGGTGCTCGGCTGGGGCTCCTCCAAAGAGTGGATGGGTCGTCCACGAGATCACCGCCCTTCGGAGCCGGAGGAGGTTTCGTAGACTTAGAGTATTTTTTGGTAGGAGACATAGCCTTTCATCGATTAGCTACGTCCCCACGGTCGGCGCCAATGTTGTAGGTGTAAAAACCAAACACGGGTGAGGGGGTGGACGTCGGCCGTCTAACGGGCCCTCGTCCACGAGAGTAAAAATGACACGAGGATTTATACAGGTTCGGGGGTCCGAGAGGACCGCCCTACTCCTGTCGATGAGCCAACGGGGGGTTACCTCCGGAGAGGGAGCTCCCGAGGGCTCACCAGTTTGAACATGTTTCTTTATTGCTCAAGAGAGCCCTCCCCCTGAAAGGAGGGATACACGGGTATTTATAGGCTCCCAAGCTCGTATAAATGGCCAAAATACCTCGGGGATAGCTACACTATGAGTACAAGTGGGGGTATTATGGTCTTTCATGAGTATAATGTATTTTGTGATCTCAGTGTCTGAGTCTTACGCATATGGCCCCATAAGTTGATGGATGAATTATTCTTTCAACAATGACACTACTCTGCTTCAAGCTTAACATGTACATTCCCCAAGTATGCCTAATGATTAATTGATTATTCCTCTGTAAACCTTTCTTTTCATTTCGATAGGTCAATTATGGTGGAGACATAGAGTTGCAAAGAAAACGGTAACTACCATCTATTTCAATGCCATTGGGAACAAAAGGAACAGACCCGGGGGCAATTATGATGTTTAGGAATTAGGATACAGGGTGACGAGGATATAACAATCCTCATTTTATTATATATCTATAATTCATATTATGGATAATAATGACGTCATGTAACTCTTGAGTATACCCCTTAATAGCCATAAGGGAGAAGCTGGAGGTCGTAAGTTCTTCTACGACCACCTAGTAGTCGTAAGTTCTCTTACGACTACCCTATAGTCGTAAGTCCTTCTACGACTATCCCATGATCGTAAGTTCTTCTACGATCAGTCTGTGGTCGTAAGATCTACTACGACCACCACCTGGTTGTAAGCTCTTCTACGACCAGTCCCTAATCGATAGGGCTTACAGACATGTGGGCCTAGTCGATCAGGGAATCTTCCGCACCATATTCAAAATATGGGCAGTAAATTACGCAGTTATTCTCTGAAATAATGGCACGATTTTAACTCATTTGTTATGGTGATAACTGCTGGCAGCATGGGAACGTTACTACTCCCATAATAACATTCAGTAATGGCTCAATAATCTGGGACATTAAGGCAATCTTTACTTTGAGGCGAATAAAGATACCTTGAGGATCAGATAAAAGCGTAATCATTAGGACAATCGGGGCGATCCAGAGATGATCAGAAGCACAATACTCTAGTCTTTGGCTCCATCTTGTAATTCAGCACACTCAATACATACACACAGGAGTAGGGTTGTTATTCTCCCAGGAGAAGGCCCGAACCTATATAAAAATCCCCGTGTCTCCATCTCTGTGTGATTTTGAGCCTAGAGGAGCCCCCGAATCAAACAATCTTTACATAAGTTCAGTCCTAAAACACCGACAGTTGGCGCCGACCGTGGGGATCTTCGAGTCATCAGCTTTCCTTTGTCTTTCCAATTCTCATGCTCTCATGGCAGGAGAATGGAACGAAGAGAACTGGTTCGACTTGGCCGATTACGCAGATATCTACATGGATGCTGGTTTCGACTATGAGCCGAGTGATGCATCATCCGATGGTGATGTCGCCCCGGGAGATCTTTCTCCAGGAGACTTTACCACCGACGGAGTTGAGGAGGGATCCTTATCCCCCACAACGATATGTCTAGATAGGGAACCAGCTTCCTCAGAGGGCAAGGGTCAATCCGACCACAACAAGGGCTATCCCAAGGCAGACTCAGGGCATAGCGAGGGTTCCCTCTCCAAATGTTCAAGTCCACTAGAGACAGTCCAACCTGGCGCGACAACTCCTGGAAGTCATAATTCCGGATCTTCATCAGCACTTGGTGGTTCTCTCCCTCCGGTTAGCCCAGCCAAGGATGCGTTCGAACATGCTCTTCCTGTGAGTTCGACCATCCCAACGCAGGGCTCACTTGCGGACGGAGACGGCTATAACCCAGAATTCCCCTTCCTGGAGGGGTTTGCTCCAAGTCGCCAGATGGTATTATTCGACGACTCCTCAAGCGAGGAGGCCTCTAGCGCAAGTGGTGATCATCAACGGGAGGTCTTCGTCCTGCCCTCAGGTAGCAATAACTCTCCTAGAGACAGGGCTGAGGACGCTCCCCGAAGACCACACCCTACGACCACTCGTAGCAAGGACAAGGACACCTCCAGCAATGAACAGAGTCAATATTCTGATGAGCGTGCGGGAAATTCTCGAGATCATCGTACTTCACTAAGACAACAAGCTCAAGGATCAGGTATGGATGATTCTAAAATAATCCAATGGAAACGAGTTACAGTTCAGAGAAGATTGCCTGGGTGCACCCAATACCAGTCGGAAGAAGCTCATGAACTTTAGCATATCAATAATCTGCTCGAGAACCCATCTCGAGAACTTACCCGAGCACCTAGCTACGACCTCTTCGCTGAACATATTGCACGAAGGCTACGGAGCACAATGAGCAAGCTCGAACGACCCCGCCGATATCATGCTGGAAGTTATGGCAGTACGACTTCGTCAGTTTCCAGTCGTACGAATAATTCACAGCATGGGGGTCGCCGCAAGTTGCATCGTTCCACAAACCAGAAAAGAGTTCCTCGAACGTCTGACAATCATAAAGCTCTTAGGAGAGGTGATCATTCACCACTCCGACCGAGAGGTCCACAACAGCGGACAGAGTACGAGGAGTATTACCCTCGTAGGATCGAAACTTACCATAAGTCAGATTCACCTGTTGCTGGGTATCGTCGAGTCCGATCACCTGGCGACGTCAACCCTTCTTTTCTACAAATGAGGCGTTACGACGTAATTACCGGATATCGAGCATTCTCGCCTGACCTCTGAGCAGTTCACTAGCCACAACGGTTTAGACCAGGGAACATGTAGAAATTTGATGGGTCTCAAAATCCCATCGAATTCCTTCAGATTTATACGACCGCTATCTGAGCAGCAGGAGGAGGAGAGCGCATCGTGGCGAATTACCTTCCGACTGTGCTCGAAGGGTTTGCTCGATCGTGGTTGTTAAACCAACCAGTCGAGTCGATCTACTCGTGGCAACATCTCTGTGATCTATTGCTGACCAATTTCCAGGGCACCTACCACCGCCCTGGAAAGGAGGACGACCTACACAGGATGCGTCAAAACGACCATGAAACACTACGCCAATTCATCAAGCGTTTCAGTCAGGTTCACAATTTGATTCCTGAGGTTTCTGACTCATTTGTTATCAGAGCCTTCAAGTAGGGAGTCCGCAGCAGAAGGATCACGGAGGACATCACTTTGAACCCTCCTGCTACTGTCACTGAACTCTTCGAGATGGCTGATCGATACGCTACTGTTGATGAAGCAGTCGAGTAGACCAAAATTATCGATCGAGATGACTAGCACCTTCAGGAGGCTGGCGAAGGTGGCAAGAAGAAGGATAAGAAAGCCAAGAAATTCAAGAACAAGGCAAAGGGCCAAAAGTCTCAAGCCAATGCTTCTAAGGAGGTCCTGGCCGTAAGCGATAAAGAGCCACGAACTGCCAAACAACACCCCGATCGAGGCAAAGGTCAGCGCCCCGAACAGAAGACTGATAAGCCTAGGTGGTGTCCTTTTCATAAAAAGGAAGGATATGACCTTTGCAATTGCCAAGTTTTCCAACGAAAACTCGAGGACTACTACAACGGCAAAGGACCACTTCCTACTCTCGAGGAGGTAGGGCAAGCTAGTGGTCGTACACAGTCGGATGACAATGAGGACATGCCGTTTCAAGATCCTGAGCACACCATCGAGCACATCTTTGGAGGATCATCGATATCTGAGTCAAAAGCGATGACTTAAAGCGATCGAGCGTGAGGTAAACTCCATTGACCCTCCTCTTGTCAATAAGTTGCCGAAGTGGTCGGAAGTCACCATCTCCTTCGAGAAGGTTGACTGCTCGATCCCTTCGACTCGACCAGGTCGATTTCTGGTCATGGTCGAACCCACCGTCAACAACTATCGAGTAAATCGAGTGTTGATTGATGGTGGTAGTTCATTGAACATTTTGTTTATGAACACCCTGAGTGAAATGCAAGTCCCTAGGACCAAGGTAAGACCAATAAGATATTCATTTCAAGGTATTATACCGGGGTCTTCGGCCAAACCCATTGGTTAAGTTTCTCTTCCTTTAATATTTGGCTCACCAAGCAATTTCAGGACGGAGAAGATCTTCTTTGATGTGGTCGATTTCGATATGGCATATAACGCCATACTCGGACAACCAGCTTTGGCAAAATTCTTAATGGCAATTCATTATGGGTATCAATGTCTTAAGATGCCAGGTCCCATATCGGGACCCAAAATATGCAATTCTGGACCCTCTGTGTATAATGCACTAGTCCAGGATCACGCTAGTGCACACAGTGTCAACACAGGTGAATATCGATCCATACAAGCGATTAATAACATAAACGAGTAATTTGATAACAAATAGTTGTTTTGACCTTATGGTCGAGTTTACAATTATTAAGCCACGCAGGGCTAGCAAGAAATAAAATAGCAAATAAACGAAGAAACTTGGCGGAATCCCATCAATTCACCACAGTAACCGACCGATCAAGACCCTCACGATCAAGCACCCTCGGTGAACTCCTCCTCAAAGCAAAGACTCCTCCTCTTCATTGCATGTTTTACAACAAGCATGAGTACACACCGCTCTCGCAAGTCATACCACAGAAATGCAATTATATATGCAGGCTTATTCCAAAGGAATGGCTTCTGTGGTTCTTTTGCATAAATGCAGCATTTGCAATTTAAATACAAGTAATAGATTCAAAGCATAATTCAAAACAAATAGACAATAATAATTTGACAGTTTTAGTTCACAAAGACACATAGCCTAAACAAGTTATTCACATAGCCATATGACTTAGGTCACACAGCTCTCTTCCCAAGGTTTTCATGAAAATCTACCCCTCGTGTGAAATCCCCGAGCATGTCCATGACCGCGGATGCGGCTATTCGAATAGATTGATTAACACTCTACAGAGTTTGTACACTTTACCCACACGATACAACTAGTGTAGCTAGCACTAACTGTAACAAAATAGTTCAGAAACTTCATCTTAACATTGACACTCCTAGTGTGCTTACAAACCGTCAGACAACCCCACATAGGAAGTTAGTCCAACACACACCGTTGGACAGGGACACGGCGAACTGCCCCGTGATGTGACTACCTGGTAGCACACCTCCACCCATGCACACAACCTAACCTACTACCTGAGTAATCAATGCCAATACTCCATAACTTACTAAGTTAGGCCTGTCCCATACTAGGCATGTGGTTGTACGAGAGGCTCAGTTCAATGGCGCACAAAATTAGGTCCTTAATTGACCAAGGCAAGACTTCCAATTAAACTACAAATCCCTATGCACACAGGTTATTGAGCCCGCGCACATAGCTCCACCAAAATATCACACAGTCCACTTGCCTCCATTTAAATCCTTTCCCACCCTGTTGGTTAAGTGCAACATATGCCATCAACGACTAATAGCACATAGCGCACACAGTTTCTATCACATAGTTCCATAGTCACTTAGTCAGGTTTATATTTGCAACTACATGAGATGATGGCTCGTAGCATGGCTAAGCAAACTAATCGCATCTAACCAACCCACGTTGGTAGTACACTAACACCAACTAAATAAACCAAACTAGGGTGACAAAAGATTATGGCATACAATTAGACAAGGAGGTTATAACAGATTGGACATTAACTAATCCCAAAAGCATTGAAATAAATAATTGAAGTAGATGCAATACTTTGAATCAATATAACTTTTGAAAACTGGGTCCAATATGATCAAAGGTATAACTTGCCTTGGAAAAGGTCTTGGTATTGATCTTGGTCTTGAGATGCTCCTTACTCTTCAAAACCTCCCGAGGTATCAACGTCTACTCGCAAACTAAACAAACAAATAAAATAAATAAAAACAGAGGCAAAAAAAACTCTAAAAATTAAATAAAAATCTCAGATAGATAGATCTGGAATTTAGATGAATTTAGAAATTTGAATGGGCTCAATCGGAGTTCGGATGCAAAAGATATGGGCTTGGGAAGTTGGAAATCTAAAGAAAATCCTAAAACTGATTATTCCGAATTTCCGAATTATTTCTTAAAAGAAAAATTGATTATTGCGCAACGATGACGCCGCCGGAATTAACGAATTAAAGAAAATCGACATGTGGGACCCACATCGCCTGCTGAGACGGTCCACGGTGAACTTGGTCCACCGAACCGATCCGGTTTGGCTTTGGTGAGGTGGCACACACGCCAAGACGCTGCGGTACCGACGCCGCGCCACATAGACGCACACGCACGCACGCAGTGCCGAGGTGGCAATGATGTGACGCCGACACGGCCGCCACGCTACCGACAATGGCGGAGGCTCGAGAACCAACGGACGGCGAACGGCGGCGCCCGGCGAGTGTGGCTGTACCACAGTAGTTTCATTATTGGCGAACTCGATGGAGTAGCTCCGGGTGGTCGAGGTGGATGGTGGTGGCCGTCGGCGAGGTTCAAGCGGCGGTGAGGTATGGTTGTTGTTGGACGAGCTCTTCGGTGAAGCTCGAGCGAAGCGGATGGTCCCTGGAGGTAGCCCACGCGACGCTGATCACGATGGTGCCCTCGGGGACGATGCGACGGCGAAGACGGCGGCGAAATTCGAGTTTTCGCCAGCGGCGGCAAAAACCCTAAAGTTCGAATTGCGGCGGCGCTAGGGCGATTGAGGCTCAAAGGGTGGCGGCTTTGGGTTGAGGACATGATTGCGAACCCAGTGGTCCTATTTATAGGGTCCGGGCGGCATGGGATAAGGAATCCCCAAATCGGGATTTCTTGAGTTAGTTTCGGTTTAAGAGATAGAGTTCGATTCCATTTCAAATGAGAGCAGATACGAACGCGGTGAGGTAAGGGATGAGATTTGGCACGTTTTCTAGAAGAGATTCAGTTGGAAATTTTCCGTTGCCGTATCGAGCTCAGAGAGCTTTAATGGCGGACACGGACACGGTGCGCACGCGGAGACGATGACCAACGGAGACAACGACCCGGCGGCCCACCTCCGCCGCTGACGCGGAGCGGGCGCTAAAGTGGGCTAGCTGGGAGATCGATCCAACCGTCTCGCGATGATCCAACGGTGGGGAAAGAATGGGCCGCACAGTGACTGGGCCGGAACAGGAAAGGGATTGGGTTTTGGCCCAAGGATTTATCTGAGATTTCAAATACCTTTTCCTTTTTAGAAAATACCAGAAATTCAAATAAGCAATAGAAAATAGCAAATGAACTTGGAAAAATTCCAGAAAAATCTGAAAAATATATCCAAGCCCTAAGGATCCAAATAAAATAGTTTTGACATTGTTGATGTTGACTTTAATCATATTAAATTGTTTTGATGTACAAAGTTCATATTAAGCTTTTGATTTAAATTCAAATAAAATCCAAATGGTGAATTTTACCCTACTAACTATTCCAACCGGCTCAGGCATTACAAACAATTCCTCTATCTTGGCCTTTTGCGACCTGGGGTCTCGATATCCTAGGACCGTTCCCACGAGCTCCAGGGGCTTTCAGGTTCTTTTTGTGGCTATTGATACCTTCACAAAATGGATCGGGTTTAACATGTGATCGATAACAACTAAGCCGCAAAACGGTTCATGATGAGAAGCGTGATTACTCGATTTGGAGTCCCAAGCCGAATAATCACAGATAATGGTAAACAATTTTCGAGCGTAAAATTTTAGGAATTTTGCGACGAGTTGGGTACCAAGCTCTGTTATGCCTCTGTAGCCCATCCCCAAAGCAATGGAGCAATCGAACGAGCTAATGGCCAAATAATGCAGGGAATCAAATCTCGAGTCTTCGACCAGCTTGTTAAGCGCTCGGGGGCTTGGGTACAAGAATTACCCTCAAGATATGGGCGTCAAGACGACCGCTAGTCCGCAAAAAGCTTAAACTCCTTTTTTTTCTAGTTTTTGGTGCCGAAGCCATGCTTCCATCAGAACTAAAGATCAGGTCAACAAGGGTCGAGAGCTTCAATGACTCAGCCCAAGAATAAATTCGAGCGGATGACATTAACCTGCTCGAATAAAAGAGAAATCAAGCCTTAATCCGTTCAACGGTCTACTAGCAAGCCCTGCGCAAATACTACGATCATAAGGTCCAACCTCGCAGCCTTGCTGTAGCTGACTTGGTATTGAGAAAAATTCAATCCCAGTCTAATTGGAACAAACTTTTTTCCAAGTGGGAAGGTCCTTACACAGTGGTCAAAGTTATGCGTCCAGGTTCGGTACGACTAGCAATGGAAGACGGCCGGGTTCTCTCTAATTCTTGGAATATTGACCAATTACGCAAATTCTACATGTAAATGACCAACCATTTAATAAAGCATCAGGTTCTTTCTATCTTTATTGTTTTACTTTGAGTAGTGCTTTGACAATTCTTTCCACCATACCCTGGTCGAAGGTCCGTCTTCGACCAGTTCCTAGTTGTAAGTCTTTCCACAACAATACACTGGTTATAAGACATCCTACGACCAGTACCTAGTTCATCTTTACACTGGTCGAAAGGATGGTAACATCACCTAGTTGAAGCCTTTCCTCTTTGCACGTGGTCCCGCCCACTAGAAGGAACTTCCTAGAGTCGGATCGTTCCTCCCTTTTTGCTACCAACACAAAGAGTTTGGGTTCAAAATATGGTCAAAATAGTGTCAAGCCAACTCTTAGTACCTTAGTTTATTTCTCCATTCATCTTTTTGAAAAATAAATTAAGCCGAGTATATTTTTTAAATTTGCTCGACTACTTTCGGTAAACTCGGTTTGTTTTAACTGGTTGGAGGAAGTTGCAACACCTAGTCGAAGACTTTTCTCTCTGCACGTGGTCCTGCCCACTAGAAGGAACTTCTTAGCGTCGTCCTATTTCTAACTCTTGCTACCAGAGCGAACCTACTGAGTGCATTGAAATAAGTAGAACAAATTTTTTAAAGGAACTCCAAACGTTTATCTAACTCAAGTTGACCGTTCTTGATTTGATTATTCTGGTCGGAGATGGTAACATCACCTAGTCGAAGCCTTTCCTCTCTCGACGTGGTCCTTGCCCACTAGAAGGAACTTCCTAGTGTCGACTCGCTCCTACTCTTTCGACCAAATGCATGATAATCGTGATCGAAAAACTACAAGTTAGCTAAACCTCTCTCTTTAGAAAACCCATTTAAATACTATTTACTTGGTTTATCTAAATAAACCAAGCAAATAGTCGGGGGTTAGGATAAAGTTATTAACTTGACTTCAATTCTTAGTCTTGCTCTTTTTTCCATTCATTATCTTATGAGTTACTAACTACTCGACAAGATGATTTTCGTGAAAAAGGAAGGAATATATATATCAACATCAACAAAAATTTGTCTTTACAGACTCGGGACTCGCATGCATCGCTTTGGTGAAGGAGATCTTATTCTGCATACCTTCCGTGATCGCCAAATGACGGCCGCAGATGTTATCATTAATCGCTTCCGCCTGCTTTGTAGGCGCATTTAAGTCGTCTATGACAAAGTTGTAGATTAAGGTTGGGATCACGGGCTTTAAGTTTTGCCAGGACAAATCTTATTCCCTCTTCGATCGCATCTTTTATCGAATCAAATTGGTTAGCCTTCAGGGTAGTCACCAACTCTTGCAAAGTTCCGACTTGTTCGCCAATGGCACTTAAGTGGGCAGACAGTGTGTCATCTCGAGGAGTAATCCCCTCAGCATGAAGCCCACCGAGTACATTGTTTAGAAGTGAAACATTGTCTTGTAGATTGATCTTCAAAGCCTTCATTTCGTCCTGATTGTGAGTCGAAACCTCGTAGAGTCGTTTTATTTGTACTACTTGTTCTGAAAAGAATGAGACCAGTCAGATAAAATGACCTCGAGAGAAAAAACACAACTAATCGCAGGTAAAGATTTGCTTACCAACTAGTTAAGAATCTAACTTCTTGACCTCATTGGCGTGAGCGGCAGTGTCCTTGAGGTAGCGCTACTCCCACGTTTAGACCTATTGGTCTTTCTCTGAAAAGAAATAAGATTCAGAAAAAGAAAAGAAGGTTGAAAGCGGTCTTAAATTAAGCACTTACCGCTTAGTCATCTCTGCAACTTTTGCTTTGCAGAGTTTGCCTCCTATAGCTTCTTCTGGAGGTCTTCAATCTCCTCCTTTAGCTTTTTTGCCTCAGCTTTCTCATAGTCGAGAGAATCAGCTAAGGTCTTCTCGTCACTCTTAAACCTGCAAAGGGAAAGAATGGACGTTAGCACCAAACAAGCGGTCGTAAATTCTTCTACAACCAAGATCTAGTCGCAAGTCATTCTACGACAAAACCATGGTCATAAGCTTTTCTACGACCAATACCTAGTCGTAAGATCTTCTACGACAAGCCCCGCAAGTACTTTGTGAGTGGTCGAAACATAAAAGACTACGAAAAGCAATCACTTACCACCTCTCTGCCTGCTCGCAGAGTAGTGCTTTATCTTGCCGCAGTTGGACAAGTTGCCTGTGGTATTCAGCAACAGTGACAATCTGTTCCAACGAATTTTGCATAAAGAAAGGCAGTAAGAAGCGTGAAAAGGCATATATGTAAATACTAAACTTCAGGTACTTACATTCATAGCAGTCTGAGCAAAAGAACATACCACCTTCGTGGGGTTCCTCAGTTCATCGATCTCAGCGACTCGGCATTGGGTCACGGGTAGGCTACGATAGCAACAAATCAAAATTTTCTACAACGTAAACTAGGAAGCCAAGAAGGTGGATGATCACAGATCGTTACCACCAGACGTGCAGAGCAGCGGAAGAAGGGTTGGAGCAGCCTGATCCAACGAAGAGCGCGTCGATGCAGTGGTCATAGTCGATCGTCTCCTCCAGCGACCTCTGTAGTTCCTTGTGAAGATCGCGGATTGTCCTCAAGCGCAACAGCAACCGCAGTAGCGTCTCTACGATATCCACACGTCCAGGGAAGGAACAACCATGCGCCGGTGTGCTAGCACCAAGTCGCACGGTGGAGCTATCTGGAAGATGGCGGCTAGGGTTTTGGTGAAACAACTCAACTCACGACTTTCGTGTGTCTCGTCTGTTACGCTTACCCGTTTTCCCAACAGCCTCATGCATCTCCTTATATAGTGCTCGTGACAGATTCTATCCGAACACGTTTGACGAATCCTATCCGTACTGGTTTGTTCCAACCCGTTAAGTGTGTGACCCTGTAAGTTCATGCGTAATTGGTTATGACTCGGAAACCCTTTCCGATCACGAGTCGTTAGCGGTTCCTAGCAGGACATAACGATTCCCGAATACACACAAATTATATCGATTTAACCTTAATGCAATATGATCTATGACCGTGTCCCCATCACTTATGACCGGGACCTATCTCTATACGAATTGCTCAGATTTGGTCACGACTCAGCTTCAGAACTCCCACGCACCGTGTTTCGACCACTCTATGATTACGTTCGACCGATCCACGACCAACTCAGATCTTCATACGCACTACCAGAATCGCTTGAACTAAGCGACCTACTGTATTCTCCTTTGCCTCACGATGTCCGGTTAAACTCGGTGAGATGTTGTGTCATCCATGGATCTGCTCAATACTTTCGATCGAAAGTGTTTGATAACTTCACATGGTCGAACACTTCGACCACAAGTGGCATGGCCATGCACTTTCTTTATCCGACCACAACGAGGGCCCAGAGACATCTCTCTGTTATGTTAGGAGGGCAAATCCCATATCCCACAAATACATTCCTCCGCATGTTTCATAGCATACCAAAAAGTCAGCTTTTATAACTACTTAGTTACTTAGTAGCGATTCAGCAACCCCTAAGAGTGCTATTACACATGTAGAAAACCATGCTGATCTCAAGTCTAAGGATTATACATCATCATTGCTTGAGACCAACTAATGACACATAGAATCATAACAATCTCAATAGTGTCTCAATGTGGGTCAATCCAACCCCATGTTCTCTAACATGTGTCCACATTATTGATTCGATATCTCTATACCTATGACCGGTGAAACAAGGTCATCAATCAATACAATGTGCTGGTCGATAGAGTCAATAGTGTTCCGACCATTGACATCTGACCAGGGATACATTTAGAACGACATCATGTAAGTTAAGAGTTTCACCAACAAGTCACATACTTATTAATCTTCATAACCAATGATTCATTCAAGGAACAGAATAACATATTATCCAACATTATGAACATAATGAAATACAATCATCTCCATGATTGCCTCTAGGGCATATTTCCAACACTCGGTTCCACCATACCCTTTCGAGACGCGCATTGAAAACGCCCCTCCGCTGGGAATGTATTTAGGGTGAGGAACGCTATCACGAGATCTCAACGCATCGGGCGCCTACAACGGTGGTCGGAGCGAAGAACCCAAAGGAGTGATCGAAGAGCTCGAACTTTTTTCTCCTTCTGAGGTAGCAGATCAAGATCTTGGCCTTTGGAAACCGAAGATCATCCGCAATGATTTCCTTCCCAAAGACGGACGGATATTTCACCCCATGGCCGGATGTCTCTACCGCCACCATCTTCACCCTCGTTCTACGATCGCCCGCTAGTCGTAGCCACTTCAAATACACGACACCTTCCGCCACTCGGACGGTGGATTTACCTTTTCGACCATCGCCATCGCTATTCCCCGCTCACGGAGGAACAATAAAGGGGTTCCTTGACAGAACGCCCTTGATGGTGAGAGAAGCCGCTGAAACCATAAAAAGGAAAGCACAATTAGGTAGTAAAAAGCAAAATGTAAATGTTGTTCTTACACTTTTGTCTCTTTTACATACCACTTACTGCCAGACTTGATCTTGAGTTTGGAAAAGACCCTCCTTAAGGAAGGTTTTTTCGACTTTTTCTCAACCACGTCTGGTCAAGACTCGTTGAGGAACAAAACCACGACCACGCCCGGTTGTGGGTCTTGATCGAGCACCATCACTCCTTGAGCCTCTTGGCTCGTGATTGGCCGGACTCGCCTCGACCACCTCAAGGACATCATTACCCTCGACCATTGTGCATCGCCGGGCGCAGCTTCCTTCACAAAAGATATAAAACTCTTTCAGTTCTCCTTTTCTAGTCACTTGACAAAGCCACAGGAAGCAAAAACTATGAAAGTCTTATTGTCGTGATAGAAGGGTACCTTAGTCTTGGGGGCTTTGCACTTGAGAGGTTCAACCGCTCTGCCCGCAGTCTCTGCTGCAGTAGCTAGATCCGCAGCAAATTTTGCAAAGGGTTTAGTTGGATCAAAAGAACTCGAGCTTGAGCCTCCCTTGTCGGTGGCTTTAATGAGCCAACGCCTCTTGGCGGGGGGAGAAACAAGCTGCTCTACTGCAGCTACACCGACAACCATCAATTCGACCTCTTCGTCGTCCTGACGGTTCTTCATGCCTACTTTTTGCAAAAATCAGAAATAAAGATATTATAAAGTAGTCGTAAGTTCTTCTACGACCATCATCATGTCGTAAGCTTTTCTACGACAACCCCCTGGTCGTAAGTTTTTCTATGACCAGAACCTGATCGTAAGCCTTCCTACGATCAGTACCTAGTCATAAGTTCTTCTATGACTACAAAATCCTAGAGATGAAATCAACTATCGGTTACCTTTAGGCACTCCACCTTGTCCTCTGGGACATGTCAGCCAATATTGGAGGCACCATCACATGGGCTGGGGGCTTCTCACAGATGAGTTTGACCCGAGCGTCAATCTCCTCTTGTGAGAGGTCTGTAGGGATAAGAGAACCTTCAAATAAGCCAATTTCGAAAATAATAGAAAGAAACCTAAGCTTGAAGTTTACTTACCCTCCTCGTAGTCCCTGGTTGAATCTTTCGACCCAGAGTACCTCCACATTGGATAAACCCTCTTCTTCGAGGGTCGATGCTGCGTGATGAAATCCTTCACCACGTACATCCATCGAGCCCTCTTCCTTCAAGTCTGCAATAGCTCGAATGAAGGGGTGATCCGACCGAGATCCTTGGGAGTCGATCCCAGAAGAAACCTTCTACGGCTTCTTCACGTGAAGGAGAGGTCATTCTCATTGGTTATCTCCCAACGTAATCCACCTCTTCTTCCACCCCAACCACGACGATCGGGTAAACATCTGAATAAACTCCTTCGACTTCCCGTCGTGGAGCTTCAGACTGCAGCTACCGGCAATTCCAACTAGTCGAGTCATCCTATAGTAATACCGGAACAACTCTAAATCACCCGGAATCCCCAGGTAGGCCTCACATAGGTACACGAACACCCTCAACATTGTGATAGAGTTGGGAACAAGATTCACCAACTCCACTTGGAAGTATTCGAGAACCGATGTGAGGAAAGGATGAGCGGGCAATCGAAGACCACACTCACTAAATGCCTGGAAAACGGGGATTTGCCCAATCTCCCCCGACGGCCAATGCTGCCCAACGGCCTCAATCCACTTCACAAATTCCTCCTTCGGAATTTTGTCGGAGTCGACCAAAGCTCTGATTTTGGCCGCATCCATCTCCAATTCGACCCATCGAAGCGATCTACCATTTCTCCCAAAGTCAAGGTTTGGATTTGGAAAGATTAGGGAAGAAGGCTCGATTTGGTCGACGAAATGAGAACTCGAAAGCTTGAATAGCGAGAGCAATTGGGGAAGGTAAAGACCTTATCCTCACCATGGTGAATATTTGTAACCGCACGTCTGGGTTAAAAAGACATGGCTATCCAACGGTTGCCACCGCTTTGAACCGCCCCAATGCATATAAATAAGGAGTCGATGGGATTCTTAAATTTGTCCGCCGAGGAAATCAAGTCATTTTTACACCTCGTTTAAATTACCTTCTTGACCAAGTCTTTTTTTCTGGTCAAATACAACAGCAACTGGAAAGTTTTTACTTCCAACCATGATACTACGACCACTCGGTGCTTGAAAGATTTCCTTACGATCACCTTATAAGTTGCAAGATTACTCCACAACTTTCTTGATCAAGTAAAATTCTGGTCAAATGAAACACTTGTCAAAGAGTCTTTCCTTCGACCATCTTTCTACGACCATCTATTAATCGTAAGACCATCTACTGCTCCTTCTCCAAGTAAGTTATTTTCGCTTAAGCTGGGGGGCTAGATGACGAGGATATAACAATTCTCATTTTATTATATATCTATAATTCATATTATGGATAATAATAACATCATGTAACTCTTGAGTATACCCCTTAATAGCCATAAGGGAGAAGCTGGAGGTCGTAAGTTCTTCTACGACCACCTAGTAGTCGTAAGTCCTCTTACGACTACCCTATAGTCGTAAGTCCTTTTACGACTATCCCATGATCGTAAGTTCTTCTACGATCAGTCTGTGGTCATAGATCTTCTACGACCACCACCTGGTTGTAAGCCCTTCTATTTACTCAAATTCCCTAATCGACAGGCTTACGCACATGTGGGCCTAGTCGATCGTGGAATCTTCCGCACCATATTCAAAATATGGGCAGAAATTACGCGTTATTCTCTCAAATAATGGCACGATTTAACTCCTTTGTTATGGTGATAATCGCCGGCAAAGATGGGAACGCATTACTCCCATAATAACCTTCAAGAACGACTCAATAATCTGGGACATTAAGGCAATCTTTACACTGGAGGCGCAACGGTACACCTTGAGAACTGTATAAAAGGCAGAATCATTAGGACAATCGGGGCGATCCAGAGATGATCAGAAGCACAATACTCTAGTCTTTGGCTCTATCTTGTAATTTAGCACACTCAATACATACACACAAGAGTAGGGTTGTTATTCTCCCAGGAGAAGGCCCGAACCTGTATAAAAATCCCCGTGTCTCCATCTCTGTGTGATTTTGAGCCTAGAGGAATCCTCGAATCAAACAATCTTTACGTAAGTTCGGTCCTAAAACACCGACACAGCGTTAACACCTTTATGATCCATTGGTAGCTAAAAATTGCAAGCAAAAGTGAAGTTTATACGCAAAGCAAGAGATGTGAACACTATTTCTTGCAATAAATACATCACCCATATTGACAAAATGTATAATAGACAGTTTAAATAGATGGGAGCTCCCCGAGAGGCCCCCGCCCCCTGCTCCTTCCCCTTTTCCGTCCGGGCCGCCCCCACCCCAACCATCACCGCCTCAGCCTCCCCCGTTGCATCTCCCCCATCCTTTTCCCCTCAGTATGCCCCCCCAAAGCAGCCTTCTCCCACCAAATCGCCCCTCTAGATCTAGATCTGGATCTCCAACCCTCTAGGAAGGACTATCGGCTTCGGGATCTCACCGCCTCGCGCCTCTCGATAGAGTAGAAGAGGTTTTAGAGACTCCCCCGAGCCGCTAGGGGGCCCCTCTGCCTCAACTAGTCGTGCGCCCTCGTCACGCGGGGTAGCCTCCAGCGAACAAGGTACACATTGATTTCCAGCTACCAGCTCCACCCTCGCCCCCAGCCACCCCTCTTCAAGGCGACCTCCACTCCCTGAATCCTGTTGTGCAGGGTACGGCTCGATCCGCGCTAGGGACTCGCCATTCCGCCGCAGCCCACGTCGCTCGTCTCGGCGTCGCGTCCCATCTGCACAGCTACACCTTAGGGGTTTGACTCCCATCTGCTTGCCTCCTCCCCCAAGCCTGCACCAATAGCTCGACTCCTGTCCCATCGTTATGGAGTAGAGTCCTCAACAGTGGCCGTGGCAAGGAAGGCTCCCGATGTGCTAGTCAAAGCCTGGGGACATAGAGAAGACGCTGGTTGGCAGATTGTCAGAAGGTGCCACTAGTGGCGTCAGGAGGGGCGCTACCACTCCTTGCAGCAGAGCCAAAGGCCCCCGACCCGACGGCCAAGCTACAAGACCCCCAACCACCCAGCTCTACACGGCTTCATCTCCAAAACAAAGGGCAAATGCTTCAACTGCCTAGCTAGAGACCATAGAGCCTTCGAGTTCTACGACCTAGTGAAGTGTTTCCTCTACCTCAGAGTGGCCATCACGCCATCGCTTGCAAGAGCACACAAAGCAACAACAAAGCCTTCGCCTCTCTACTGCCCACATCAACTCTAGCCCAGACCTCATGCTCTAGTGGCCCAGTCTTCCTTAGCCATGGCCTTCCTTGGTGCTCCAAACACCCATCCGGCGATGACTACTACGTCATCAACACCTCTCCTCTCCTCAATAGTGAACGCTCCAACTGGGAGGCCACTGCTCTGGTGGCATGGGTCTTGGGGGGCAGTGCGGCGCCCGATGACAACGTTGTCCCTGAAGCGTTCTACTTGTGTTTCGGCCTCCACCGCTCCAAGGTCTCTGTGTCGCATCACCACCCGGAGGAGTATCTGGTGGAGTTCGAGCGAAAAATTCACCGAGACAGGGTCTACAAAGCCCAGAAGTTCCATCATGAAGACTTGGAGCTCCATGTCCGCCCTTGGCGCTCAGTCAGCCACGCGTTTGGGCGGTGATGTTTTTTCGCATTCAGCTTTGCCTCGATGGCCTCCCGGTGCATGCCTGGCGCCTTGACCTTGCGGAGCGCATCATTGGCCGAACATGCTCCCTACAGTGCCTTGAGGGGGCTTCGGTGAGCAAGGACACAAGAACGCTCAACCTTTGGGCGTGGACGGCAAATCCGAGCACCATCGCCAAGGTAGATTGGACCACCTTCGCCAACCGTCTTATGCTTAACTTTCCTATGTGTATGTAAACAACCTTCCTGCCGATTTGAATGAGGAGAGGAAGGATCTGACCTCTAGCTCTTGACTTTTACTGCTTGTGCAGCTAAGGAAAGACAATTACACTTCCAAGTCCTAAGAGAATACTAGTATACGATCTGTTATATAAATAGGTAAATGTTCCTTTCCATTATGAATCGCGATTGTATGGCCAACCAGGGTAGAATGCTAGATGCCTGAGACCACGTTACTATTGTTTCTTTCTCCTGCTTCATCTTGACCTTTTATATATTTTTTTCCAATAAATGACAAAAGGATTTTTTTTTTGCGAATGTGTCACAACTTAATACTCTTTTTTTCCATTTTAAAGAGTGGCATTCTATGTCCAATATCTCGATCGAAGTATGGAAATCATAATAAAAAGAAGGAATAAGTCCATATTACACCCCTGAACTTTGGCGAGAGTCCAAAAAACCCCCTGAACTCTAAAACCGTTTGGTTTACACCCTCGAACTGTCAATACCAGTCACCCAACCCCCTCGGGCCAAAACCACGGGTTTATCGCCACGTGGCATCCTAATTAGCTCAGCCCACCGGTCGACACTAATTAACTCAAACCACTTGATTCCTCCCAAATCTCTTCCTCTCCACTCTCTCCAAGCGCCGCCTCTTGGCGCCACTGTCTTTCACGCCTCCGATGGCCTCCGGGTTCGGCCAGGTTGCCATGGCGGCTCCTCCTCGCGTCCTCCCGGCTTCCCTGCACTGCCCGTGGGAGGTGGCGGCAGCGCCAGGGGAGGTGGTGGAGTAGAGAACAGCGGTTGGCTGCAAGGGCCCCTGGATGGAGGAGAACCAACGGTCGAAGACGGCGAAGCTGAGGCAAGCGCCAAGAAGGCCGGGCAGAGAGACAGTTGAAGCTGCACAAGATGACGGCCGAGAGAAGCGCTGATGGAGAGGGCGCATGGACGAAGCCTTACATGGAGGGCGGCGCGAGAAATAGAATCGGGGTGGTGGAATTTGGGCGAAGCCGAAGACTCGCCGAGGACGCCCTCAAGGAGTGGCCTGGTCGTCGGGGACGACGAGATCGACGCCGTGGAGACACACACCGTTGTTGTTGTTGTTGAGGACGAGGAGTTGGATGAGTTGCCCTGCCACGGCGAGGCCGCCGACGGGAGGCCTGGAGGTGGCGATCTAGCCTAGCATGTGGTCGAAGGAACATTCTCCGGCGCCATCACAATGACGTTTTTATCGGCCGAGCCGGTTGTTTATTCGTGGTCAGCTGGCGTTGCCATTGCGGCGAGGACCAGAGGGTCAACGTCGGAGGACGAACCTGCTTGACGAGCCGCAAGGGAAGGACCTGCATGCAAGTCGCGAACCCAAGTTAAAGTAGCAGAGGTAGAAGGCGGACCAACGGGCGATGAGGCTACTGAGGCGAGGTTGAAGCAGAAGAAGTTGGGGATCTTCACCTCAAATCTTGGTACAGGACAGAGCCTCATGCTCATGGCCGAGGGCATGAGCCAGAGGCGATTACGAAGAGGCGGCGCTAGGAAAGAGTGGAGAGGAAGAGAGATTTGGGGAGGATTAAGCTCTCTCTCTCTCTCTCTCTTTATCTAATTTTGTGTCTCGACCAGGCCGTGGATGCCACGAGGCGATAAAACCGTGGTTTTAAATGAGGGTGGGTGATCCGTATTGGTAGTTCGAGGGTGTAAATCAAACGGTTTTAGAGTTCAGGGGGTTTTTTGGACTCGGACCAAAGTTCACGGGTGTAATATGGACTTATTCCTAAAAAGAATAATGATGAATGGAAAAAAAGAGAAAATTCTTTAGCTGGATAAGGGGCGGATGTAGCCAAGTGGATCAAGGCAGTGGATTGTGAACCCACCATGCGCGGGTTCAATTCTCGTCATCCGCCTATCACATTATTGCAAATTCTAAAAATGCAATTTTCTATATTCCTATTTACTTATTTATTTACAACGACAAAGAATAAAACTATAGTGCTTGGAATGGCGACAGACACCTACTTTTCTAATTTTGGAATGACGATAGACACATATTTTTCCTTCTTTTTTGACTATTTATTTTTGTAATTATCTTTTAAAATAATATTATTAAAAAAATTCCATTTGGCCAGCTCTAGTCCTCACTCTCCTTCATTAGAGCTGCCAACCATGCGCTTACCTAGCATGGCACGGCCTCGTGTCACCGACCCATTTAGGTCCCGGCTACTATTATTCGTCGTCGGGCCGCCCATGTGCGTGAATGGTATGCTTAGGCACTACTCGTCGATCGTTTCGGTTGTAGGTTTGCCCAAGACGAGTCTGCTTAGCCTATCGGGCCAAGTGTGGCCTATTTAGCCCGATAGAATAAAAAAATTCTAAAAATTTCAAAAAAATTAGAAAAATGTGTAGAATTCAGAAGTAGACATGAAAATTTATATATACTTAAAAAACAAACTATATAAAATTTTAAAACTACAAAATAAAACCATATAAGTATTAAAAATGGGAAAATCATATAAATATTAATAAAAAAATATATATTAAAACAGCATCATACCTAACGAGTCGTTTCTGGATTATGTCGAACCAGACCCGATACTATTCATGCTAGAGTGACAACCGTGCCGACCTACAGACCATACTATATTTGAACCGAATTAGCTGTGTCTTGCCTCGGCCCGGCCCGGACACAACCTGCCTTTTTTTCCATCCGCCCCGCAATTCCAATCTCTATTGCGGGAGTCAGTAAACAAACAAACACGCGCACACAAAAATATTCGCGAAAACGAGAGGGGGCGAGAGGGCGAGGGCGAGGGCGAGGGCCGAGGGGGCTGTGGGGAGCTCGTTGATGGTGGTTAGGGTTTCGCCGCCCGCGTCCTTGACCCGCTGACGAAGCGCCCCAGCGGCAGAGAGGCTCTCGCTCGCCCCTAGGCGGTTCTGGAAGGCGGCGGCGTAGGTGGGGACCGCGACGCGATGGGGGAGCAGGAGCGGCGGGAGGCGGAGGCTGGGGACGAGGCGGCTGCGGCGGCGGTGGCGCACAGCAGCTTGATGCAGGTGAGAGACCCCCCTCTTCTCGGTTGCTCTGTAGGGTTTTCTGGAAGCTTGTATTGGTGGTGGATCAGATTGGTAGATCCACTCGCGGCTGGTTGTTAGCCTAGCCTGGGTGGGTGTGGTTGCGTGTAGCGATTTCCCCTTGCTAGGGCGCTGCGGGTTCTGGAAGGGAGCTGTTCGAATTCAGCTTGGGGATAGGGGAGGCGGGGAGTTCCTCGAAGCCACACGTGCCCTAGATCCAAGTTTGATGCTTTACGAGCGGACGATTTGGTGGTTTATCGAGGGATTGGGTTACCTTATTTCTTGTCGAATTATAGTAATGAGCGAGCTGTTGTAAAATTTGTTCTGGTGTTAAGGACGAGGAGGAAAAGTTGTTCTGGTGATGATGACGACTTGATGAGGAGGGAAAGAAAGTTTCATGTTTTGTTCAATCCACTTGCTGCTGTACCTGCAGCAGCAGGTCTGGAACTAACTAGATATGCTTAACTGCAGAGCAACTCGACGTGACCCAGTCTCTTTCAGTGAACTGAATGCTGCTAAGTGAGGAGTTTGGGCTATATATTACTAGTCAAATCTTTACTTTCTAGCATAATGAATTTGCATATTTAAACAGAAAAGATTTTTTCATTCTCTTTTTTCTCATATCTGAGACTGAAAACAAGCCATATATAGTCCGCTCAGTGTCATATGAACCGTCACTGTAGTTATGTACTGACCTTAGTTGCAAACTGCATGGGAGATTGAACACATGCATTGTGGTCTGATAGATTGAAATTTGATTTGTTACTTGGCAAACATATATGGGGGGTCTAATAATTTGTATATAACTTTGAGGAGCATCACTGTTGGTTCTATGACCTTTCTCAACTTAAATTCCGCATGAGTTACCGCCTTTGAATTTAGTACTTCTATCCTGCTCCTTAGTGATTTGCACATTCCCTAGAATTTAGTTGTTTGTGGTGGGCTGGTAGTGGTGAGGGAGCTGGAGTGGGTGGGATCAAGGATCACAGAACCGGTACTGGACCGAATCCCGACAGGGGGCGGGAACGGTAACTGGCCGGTCGGTTACTGTTCAAACCGGAAAATTTTCGGATGAATTTCGCATGAATTTGCTTAAAAACCAGCCGAATTTTGAAAATTGAAATTTGAATTTGACAAACAGGAAAGAAACCGTCCGAGATTTTGGATCCTTGGCCCCTACCGATTTTTTTCCGGTGGCATCAAGGATCACAGAATCCCAGACGATCGAATCCCTAAGGCGGGAACGAGAACCCACGATTATCGCTCAAACCGAAAAATTTCAGATGAATTTCGCATGAATTTGCTTAAAAACCAGCCGAATTTCGAAAATTAAAATTTGAATTTGACAAACAGGAAAGAAACCGTCCGAGATTTTGGATCCTGACCGTTGGAATCGTAACCATGGTTACCGAATTTTTTCCCTGGGTGGGATATCTTATTTCCTACTCCCTCAGATTGCAAAGAGAAGTTGTTGAAGCCCTATGAACTTGGCCGGTTATCGGCCGGGAATTTTTTCCCTGGGTGGGATATCTTATTTCCTACTCCCTCAGATTGCAAATGAAGTTGTTGAAGCCCTACGAACTTTTCTCTAAATACAGGCTCTTCTACAACTTCAAGGTGCATTTATCTCTTTTCTTCCTGTTATACCCTTGTTTAATGATGTAAATACTCTCATCAATAAATGAAACAGACACCTTTCACAATCTCTCTTCTTCCCAGTCCCCTCACATATTTAAGAAAAAAGCTGGTAAAGTTTGTGTCATGGACTAAGACCCGAGGTGCAGTAGTAGGCGTGTGAATAGCACCACAGGTACTGTAGCGACGTGTGAACAGTACTACATGCAATTATTAGGAAAAATTTATTATTTAGGAATCTACTTATTAGGTGTTTGGTACTAGTTATTAGTTAGGCAAGTTATTATTAGATTGGATTGCTAGAGATAAGTTTTGTTATAGATTATTTCTTAGGGGTTAAGTCGGGTCATCTCTATAAAAGGAATAGCATGTATTCATTATCAATCAAGCAAAAAATAAACAAAGTTAGTCTATAACCGCTTGGCTAAAGATCAGAGTGGAGTTGAGTGGGAGCAGGGATGCACTGACTCAGGATGTGAACTGGGTAAGAAATGTTAGGCCGATTAATCCCAAGGTAGATGAGGCTCCCAACAAGATGGCGGTAGCGCGTGGGGTCCCTAAGAGGCTCATCATCAGTAGGCCGAAGGTGAACACTAAGCTCCATAGGAGTATCCACTATGCGCTGATCAGTGAGACAAGTGCGAGTAAGGATATTCTGAATGTACTTCTCCTGGAAGAGGTAGTAGCCCTCATGCGTAGAAGTGACCTCAATCCTAAGGAAGTAAAGAAGAGGACCCAAATCAGACATTAAGAACTGCTCGCTGAGACGTTCATTCACAAAGGCAATGTACTAAGTCATCTCCAGTTATGATCATATCATCCACATAGAGAAGGAGGAGCGTCCATCATGGAGAGAGGTGTGTACAAAGAGTAAGGTTGTGATCGTGACGCGAGAAGCCGACAAAGAAGGACAACAGAGAAGAAGTGGACAAACCAAGCACGAGGGGCTTGTTTGAGCCTATAGAGAGAGCGACGAAGGCAACAAACCATACCATCAGAGACAGAATACCGAGGGGGTGACTGCATGTAGACCTCACGTAGCTCGTCACAGGGGCCACAACAAGAAGAGTGCGAACAGTGGTCGTATGGGTGACAGGAGTGAAAGTCTCATCGTAGTCACGACTATGCTTCTGCTAAAAACCATGCGCCACCGGACAGGCTTTGTAGCGTTCAAGGGAACAATCTGAGCGGGTCTTGATCTTGTACACCCACTTGCATGTGATAGGTGTGCAATGTTCACCTAGGCGCTAGGCGGAAGGTGGGCGGAGCATGGCCGCCTAGCGCCTAGCCTGCCTAGGTGCCGCCTAGGCGGCCGAATAGAATCAACGGTGGGAGGAAGGAAGTGGAGAAGAAAAGGATAAAAAGAAAAAAAAAAGAAAGTGATACTGCTGCTGCACGTCCAACCAGCCCATAACTGTTGATGCACACTGGGCCGGCCCATAACCGTTGATGCCTCTAATCCTTTCTCGCTCTCTCTCTACTGGCTCACGATGTGTTCGGCCAATGTCATCTTCGCTCTTCCCCTGCCCTCCTTGCTCTCTCTGCAACGCGCCGACGCTGACCGCATCCCCTTTTTTCCGCAGCCAGATGGACATCATCCTCTTCCCTTCCCGCCCCTCTCCTGATCCAGCCTCTCTCTCGTCTCTTCCCCTTTCTCCTTCTCATGGCAAGAAGGCGTGAGTCCGGACGACAACAAGGCGGATCCAAGTGCGGGGTTGGCGGATCCCATGACAAGGATGGCATATCCGGCATGCATGAGGTCGATTGACCGATGGCAGCCGGAATAGCGGTGCGAGGTAAGTTCTCTTCTTCTCTCTCTTTCTTCGCTCTCTCTCCGATCCTCTCCGTCGCTTGACGGTGCGCCTTGCTCGCCTTTGTTCGCTTTTGATCGACGTTGATCGCCCAGTGCCGAAGCGCCTAGGGCCGACATGCCCGAAGTCGGCGGCCACAGGCTCCAGCGCCTAGGCGGCCGCCTAGGGGAACACTGTAGGTGTAACACGCGCAGGTAAGGGCACAGGATCCCAAGTGCCGGTACGCTCCAAAGTAGCAATCTCCTCAGACATCGCGAGTTGCCACTCAAAGTAGCAAAGAACCTCATGGTAGGTCGAGGCTCAGAAGAGCAGCCACGCAAAGCCAGAAGCGCCAGAGGCTCGACAAAGGCAACGATCACCAAGATCGTATCTAGGAGGAGAAGGCGGGGCAGAACCCAACAAGGACGGAGAAGAAGAGCTGGAAACAAGGCCCAGCAAAGACAGAGGTTCATCTGGAGTAGGCCGAGGACGGCGAGAGTAGTGCAAGGAAAAGGTGGAATCTCAACAAAGAAGCTGGAAGGAAACTCCGGCGGAGAGGGGACAGGTGGAGCCGGAGGAGAGGGAAGTGAAGAAGGTGGAGGCAGGAACGAAACAAAAGTGGAAAGCAAATCAGAAAGGAGATTGACTTGAAAAGAGAATCTGAGCTGACGGTAGGAGAACGAGGGTAGTAAGGTCGGGACTCATCGAAGGTGACATCCCGATAGATCCTCATCCGACAAACAATAGGGTCGTAGCAGCGATAACCCTTATGCTCAAGACTGTAGCCAAGAAACACACTCAACTGACTGAGCAATCAGCTTGGTACATTCACGAGGTGGAAGAAGGGCGAAACAAATACAGCCTAAACAGCGAAGGTGATTGTACTTTAGAGCCCAATCGTAGAGACGCTCGACAGGAATAGAGCCCTGAAGAGCAGTGAAAGACTGCATGTTGATGAGGAAAGCAGAAGTGGAGACAGCTTGAGCCTAGAAGTGAGGTGGAACAGAAGAGGTAAGCATGAGAGCGCGGGCTGTCTCAAGCAAGTGACGATGTTTACGCTCAAAGACACCGTTCTGAGCATGAGCACCAGAGCAAGAATACTAGGCAAGAGTACCTTGTTCAGTGAGAAAGCGATGCAAAGCAGCAGACAACCACTCGCCAGAGTCAGCATGAAACACATGAATGACCGAATCAAATTGAGTGTGAACCATGGTGGCGAGCATCTGGTAAATAGAGAGAACCTGACTGTGAGAGGACATGACGTAGATCCAAGTATGACGAAAATAATCATCAATAAAGATCATATAGTATCGATGGCCCCCCTTCGAAACGAAGGCAGTTGGACCCCAAACTTCAAAGTGAACATGATCAAAAGGACGAGTAGAAACAGAATCACTAGAGGAATAGGGGAGCTGCAGCTGCTTGCTAATCTTGCAACCTATACAATGTAAAGAGGTGTCCCTAGAAACAGACCCAAGAACACGACCTACTAGTGACGACATACGTGATCTGTAGAGATGACCTAACGATGGTGCCACTGAGTGAAGGAAGTAGTAGAGGACGCAACAAAACTAGAGGTATTGGTAGTGACTGACTGGCTGGTGGAGACAACGAAAGGAAGATGCAGCAAGTCGAGCTCTTAAAGACGCTGCAAATCACGAAGCCGAGGGCCAGTACCAAGCAGAGTCTCCATGTGGTGGTCTTGGACACAACAAGAGCCAGACTCAAGAACAACATGACAGTCGTGATCAGTGATCTGACCAGTCGACATAAGTTGTATAGTAAGTTGAGGAACATGAGAGATTGCAGGAACATGAAAAGAAGTGGAAGGTTGCCTTGGCCTGCAACAAGAAGAGAGGTACCATCTGTAGTCTAAGCAGTGGAAGGAAGAGTTGTGAGACTCACAAAAGTAAGATGGGTAGAATCTGGTGTTATGTGAAAGGAAACACCACAGTCCAAGATCCACGGAGATAAAATACCTGACGAGGGAGGAGGCGGAAGTGAGGAAGACTTCTGAGAAGCAAGAGTCAGACTAGCAGAATCCGAGGAGTTCGAGGATGAGCCGACACCGAGGCACTGGAGCAGGGCTGCGTGGCATCACCGGAGAGGCCCTGGTGAGAGGCGTCATCTCCTGGGTAGGAGGAACCTCTAGAGCCGTTCAGGGGACGTTTACCCTGGCGACCCTGGTCTATCCTCCACTTGTAGCAGTCTTGATACATGTGGTCATCACGCCGCAATAGGTGCGAGAGAGCCGGATTCGAGTCGGGCGCCCGAAGGCGGGCAAGAAGGCCGGTGCATCACGGATTCAAAGTGAGCGCCGGATTCGAGCAAGGGCTGGCGGGGCAGGCGTGAGAAGATCCGGCCGGGAGCTTCAGGGTGGCGACATGAGCAGGTGACCTAGGAGCTCGGGGGAGGCGCGGGTTGGGGGCGGCGTGAGGAGATCTGGCGGCTCAGACGCTGCAGGCAGAGGAGCTCGGCAAGGGACGACTTGGCGGCGGTCAAGTGGGAAGCCCTAACCCTAGCTTTGATACCATGTTGGAATGAATCTTGATCTATTTCAATGGGCCAAAAGGCCAATATATCATGTACAGGGTGGGTAGGTCAATATGCAAAGAACACCTTAAGCTATATACATATCTAACATATCCAACAGAAATCCTTTGCCACTTGAAGCATGTGAAATGAAGTTAGTGTAATATCTTTTCCAAAGAGAGCTAGCCTTGGACTGGCACAAGTACTTTTGTGTGTTCCCTGTTGAATTTTTTAGCAGGTGGCCCTAAAAAAAGGCACCTTTGGTGCCACGTAATGTGTCAGCCTCGCCTAAAAGAAGAGAATAAAAAAGAACTTATGATGCTCCCTTCGGTGATGGTTGTGTTTGTTGCTGTACTGTCCAAAACATCTTGTAGTACCTGCTAGTCAAGGGATGATCATTTTGATAACTGTATGCATGCTGCCCATTGCTGTTCAATAACCCGGTCAGTTCAATCAGTCAATCACCCTATGATGGGTTGCCAGGATAATGACCCGACATTGCATTCCTCAGAGCAATCTGGTACCGTGATACCTAGCAACAACAAAACAACCAAACTGGCTGCTAATTGGCAGGTAGTCGGAAACCGTGCATAGCGCTGGGAATTTCGTGTGCTTATACGGAGACTAGGAGAGGAAGAGGAAGATATGTCTCTCTAGGGAGTGCTTAAGCAAACATTGATGGCCATGATTTGTTCTTAATCCAGATTCAATGGCTAGAATTTATGTGGCTCAGTAACAACCAAGTTTTGCACACTTTACTCTTTAGCAAACATTGATGGCCATGATTTGGCCTTCATCACCCAAGGGCTAGAACATGATGTGGTTCAATGAGAACATAGCTAGTGCTCCCAACATGTTTCGTGCTACCGGTCCTCCCACTCCTCGGAAAATGGTTCAAATGGTCATGAATAATTCCGAAAAAATTTGTATGAATACGTTACGATATAATCTGTCATGCCACAAAATTTCAAATCTAAATTCGATCTACATTGAGAAAATTGAGATTTGAAAATTTGTGGCATGATAGATTATATCGTACCCTATTTATGCAAATTTTTTTCGGAATTATTCATGACCATTTGAACCGTTTTCCAAGGAGTGGGAGCACCGGTAGCGCAAAACATGATGAAATCACTAGATATGTTCTCGTCAACGAAATTTTGGGAACTTAACTTTTGATGTTCATGATTTATAGCTGATGCCAAATCATAACAATTTGCTCAATGCGAATTCAAGCTTTGGCAATTTTGAAGTTCGTAAGCATGCCAAATTGAATACTATATTTCAAATAAAAACCTAGCTTGTTCACCTGATGCAGTAACATGCTGTAAACTGGTACTAGGCCACTGTCAGGATTCTGTCCTTTTTGTTTGCACTGCCTTACGCTCCATTATCTCTTATTGAGCAAGTCCTTTGTAGTATGCCATTTTTAACCAAGATGCTCAGTCCTGCTTTTATCTATTAAGAAAGTTTGTGTATCTATTTTCTGTTTCTGTGTATATTGCTGTCACATTATATAAATAATGGTTATAACATCTGGTACTTGTTCCAGCGTGTGAAAGTGTACCGTTTGTGTGATGGAGGGAAGTGGGATGATCAGGGCACAGGACATGTTGCTATTGACTACATTGAGGTATGGTTCTACATCAATATGTATGGTACTTTTTATTTCTTTTATATGGTTCTACTATTTTTTTTAAATGGTGTCCAGTAAATTTAGTTTGTCTGTTGTTACTCTACTTTTAATTTTTTGTCATTCTTGTGACACCGTGCTGTGGGTTGTTTCCTCATATCATTACACAAGATCAGTTGGTCTGTTCAACTTTTCTCGTCTTAATTCAATGACACAATTTTCTGATCACTATGCTTTGTTTTCGGTCAACTACTGAAACTAATGGCACCAGCCACCAGTATAATGTATTTTAGGCCAATATGTGTGTTGCTTAACCGTATGCGTGAGAAAATCACACTTAATTGCATCTCATGGTAATACGGTAACACCCCAGGGTCCAAAATTTGCAAAAGCCCATCCAAAGGGGGAGGCTACATAACAGCTTTGTTGGGCTTTAGTCCTTGCTTTTCCAAATGGTTTAACCCAGAGTTGCTAGCTTGGTTCCCTTAGGTTTATATGCTGCCCAAACTTATTTAAGCTATGAAGTAAGCTCTCTCTCAGCCACAGGTCATGTGTTACAGTTACCGTCAATGTAACTGTAAAAGAACTTGCCAAGGTATTCAACGATGGAATGGTGATTTGTAGAACCGTGAGCTGTAGTAAAATATATTAATTCAAATGAAAACTAAGACATGAGTTGGAGTTAGAACATGAAGTTGATAACTAGTCCTGCTATATGGCAGCATGATATCCTGTTTGTGGGCATACCATTTTTGGAGCTTAGCTGAGTCAAGTATGTGTTGATTCCAGGGTTCAAAAGAACTTGGCTTGACTGTTTTGGATGAAGAGGACAATGGAACACTACTCGTGCACAACATTACGTCTGAAGATATCTACAGAAAGCAAGAAGGTGAACTATTGTACTATCCTTATCATTTTCTGTTTTTCGAGCTAACTATTTATCTCTCATGTGACTTGTTATACCCATTTTCTATATTAGAAACAATCATCTCATGGAGGGATCCAGAAGCAACAACAGAATTAGCTCTGAGCTTTCAGGAAGCTGCAGGGTGCTCCTACATATGGTAGTTCAAGAAAAGGAACCATGGTGTAATTACCATTTTCTTTAATTACTCACTGATGTCTTATTTTGTATTCTTGGTGATTCTCTGCAGGGACAACATATGCGACATCCAGAGAAACCTTCAGTTTAGTAACCTTGGTGGTGAGTTGTTTAAAGCCTGTTGTTCATTTCATTCATACCTTATCTTATTTTTACTATGCCCCGCAGCTCTTGAAGTTGGTCCTCGTCCTGCGTCGGAATCTCTAGAAGCCTCTAGAGTACTGCATTCAAATGGTAGATTCCACCGCCTTAACCCAATCTGCTCCGCGTTATGTTATTGAAAACGGCTTTATTATTGTCAGAATCTAAATCTGTCCTATGTTAGTAGAATTAGAAGCGGATTTTGCAATATTAGTTTGACAACTAAAACTGTGCTCCCATTGCCCTTGAATAAAAATTCAAAGGGCCTGATGACCTGTGTGATGAGATTGGAAGTCCTAAAAATATGGTTCATGTATCAAAATCGCAGTGTTCTATTGACAAAGCTGAAGGGCACTCTGCCTTGTACTTATCCCTGTAACCATAGCATTTAATGTTTTGTCAATGCAGTCAATGGCACTTGAGGTGCTAGGTCGTTAATTGCCAGAGTCGCATTCGCATGGCGAACAAAACATGTGCCCAAGAAACATCAATTGCAAAAATGAAAAAAAAAACTTCCCTTGAAGTGACTGGTCTATACTGATTTCGATGGAACTTGGACAAAATTGTTTTCCTTGTATTTATAGCTATTACATATGACAGCAATCCGGCAAAAAACAAACAAACATCACTGTCCATTTTTTTGAAGATTTAAACCATAGTTACCGGATTCGTGGCAACCACCGTCGAACCCCTATCCCGATCACGCAAACCGGTTCGGGGTTCGGCAGCGATCTGATTCGCGATGATTCTACAGGGAGGCGAGCCCAACACAAATAATCAACAAAGAAACAAAGGGAGAAGGGAGATGAGCATGGCAGGAGGGAGTGATTCCCACACCTCCGTTGACATCGCCACTTATCATGCTGTCGCCGCCGTTCCCACCGCTAGGGTTGTCGCCGTCAACGTCGTGTCACCATCATGGTCGTCGTTGAGGAGTAGCAGAGAGGCAGCGGAGGGGTGAGAGACTAGGAGGTGTTGGGAGGCGGCGGCGGGGCTAGTGCCTGGGAGGAGTTGTGAGGTGACGGGATGGGACTATGGGAGTCTTAGGGCAAAGGGTTAGGGAGTCATGGGCTGGTTGGGCCGGCCTAAAACCTCATCTTCTCTTTTTTTGTTTCTTTTATGCTATTGAGCTATAGGATCTTCTGTGGCTGTGTACATGTGTTTGCAAGACCATATGTTGCCTAAGAGGCATACTCATCCCCGATTCACGAACCCCGTCTCCGATTCGCGAACCCCATCTCCGATTCGCGAACCGAAGAGGTATACCCCTTAACGAACCCTACTTTTACGAAGTGGCGTACCGTGAACCCAATCCTGAACCTGACGAACCACGAATCAGGTAACTATGATTTAAACATTCACAACATATATAGCACATACAGGGAGTAAACATGAGCACTAAAAAGAAAGTCAACACTGAGAATCCACCAAAAATCAGGGAGTTAACATGAGTACTAAAAAGAAAGTGAACACTGAGAATCCACCAAATCTTGAGAGTTAGGACCACCCTAGTGTGTTATTGGCATAGTTGTCAATTCCATTCTGAAGGCTATTCCGGTTTGCCTCTTGGTATGAAATACTCCGATACCGGTCAATTCCGGCGTACCGTTCCGGATTTTAATATAGTAATATATATTTATTCATAAATATATATGTAATTATATGCACACATAATTTCACTTGGAATCTCATTTCAAATACATAACCATAGAATAAAAATGACACATAGTTCAATGAGTTCATAAAAACAAAGGTCATGCGTAGTTAAATAATACAACACGAGTCAACTTCATCTATTTTACCATAGTCTAGCATACTATTTTACCATAGTCTAGTATAATCTATATAGAGTATAATTTCACTTACCGAAGAAGTAGTATTGGGCTGGGCCTTTGGGCTGATTCAAAGGAGGTGTCACTTCAATTATGCCCGGTACCGGAATTGCTGGAATGACTGGAATGTGCCAGAATGACCGGTATTGGCCAGTATTGAGGCCGGTATAGGATTAAGCCTGTTGTGTGCTGGTATGACATGTTCTGGCCATTCCGGCATGTACTGGAATGGAATTGATAAGCTTGGTTATTGGGCCTCATTGATCCATGGACCTTTGTTTTCCTTGTTTTCTCTAAACTTTCTTCTATCTCACACTATATTATTCTGAGAGGCACACATAGCGCCTCGCTGCCTTGAGCCTTGCTGCTAAAGGATGCACATCGCTAATGCCTCATTGCAGCACACCTTGCTGCCTAGCTGTGCACCGTGTGTGCCTCAGACAGCACTGATTTCTGTAGCACTGTCGTAACTAATTATTGGTTCCCCTGCAGATGAGTCCTTCCGCTCTGTTAACGGTGAACTGAGGGAGCTTCCACCTGTTGAGTTATCCAATCTTCCTTTGATTTTAAAGGTTTGCATTTTTTTCTTCTCATATAAATTTGTTCTTATTAATTTTACCTATCATGCTCAATTACAACAGTTCTTTATTCTTTTTTATGTTGTAGTGCTATGCCGACTCTTTTTGCAAATTCATTGTGACATTAGTATTGCATACTGTTTGGGTGTGATGTTTGTGCCTTGGCTGATCATGTTTTCAAAGTCTCATCTCCTTAATGAATACTTGTAGAAAATCATGAGTCTTGTATCCAACTTTTAAGTCTTGCTTGTGCCTTGTTCTGGCTATCTACTCGTGTCCACTAATGTGGAGGGAAAAGTTCTGTTTTTTTTTATCTTCGGGTGTTATTGTTGATATTTGCCCTATAGTCAAACTATGGGATCATACCAAACATTTCCAAAATCAGGACAGTCTGTCTGCCTCATTTCTTTTGCTTTTGGGGGCCATATAAGTCAACTGTTGTGGAAGCCTCAACAGAGTGGGGGCAGAGTAATTTCATTGCTAGCCCTATCAATAGGGAAATTCTGACACATACTTTACGGTTAGGCGTTTGGATGACTTGTACTTTCTGCTACAAAGTGAGAACCAGGGATCAGCTAACCGGACCGGGTTTGAATCCCGGTCCCCCTCCGGTACCGGTAACCGGCCCGGTTACCGGTAAATTTCGGTCAAATTTGTTTGAATTCAATTGAAATTCATTTGAAAATCGAAAAAACTGCTGGTTTTTTTCTTCCTGACCACCCTCCGGTACCGGTAACCGGCCCGGTTACCGGCGGGTTTTTGATCCCTGGTCAGAACCCCTATTAAATTTTAAGTTCTGCGACAAAGTCAAAACCACTATTAAATTTTAAAAATACTGTTGATCAAAATCTGCAGACTATATTGGAGGGTGGCATTACAGATCAGATGCGTGTGGCAGAGTTGATAATACAAGATGTAAGTTATCTCATCTTTATCCATGGCATGGTCTCCTCTACCATATTTATTTACTTGCATTAACTTGTGTGCTAATTCTCTTGTAAAAGAAGAATTTCATTTAATCATCAAAGCAAACACATCCTTGCCCCATTGGGAAGTAACTTGGGGGGTAGGAGCAGCTCGCCAATCCTGATAAAAGCCCATAGAGGGATCAGTTTGCTGCCTTCTCGATTCTCGTTAATGAAAAATGAGTGAACCTTGCCTCTTTCTTTCTGTTATATGACCTACTTTTTTTGGGAGATACCTCCTTATGTTGAACGTTGCGTTGTTATTACATAATTACCACACCGTTTTATCTGTTTGAAAGCCATTTTTGGCGTAGTTATATCGTGCGCAGCCATTCATGATTAATATACTCGCAATCGCTTGATTTGTTTTTATGCTGGTTATCTAGAGTTTTTCTTTCAAAATAGTATTTATACGTTATTTTTTTCTTCCATGTATGATGCTGGTATTTTGCAGTATGCAGTGCTATCTGAAGGGACTATTTCGTCTCTTGATTAAATAACTATATTAGTATTGCCTATGCAATGTCTCAATGTAGTAAACTGTTAGCTTTAGATAAGGGTTGTTGGCTTTGCTTCATTCCATTTGAATAGAAATGTTTGCTTGAGTGTCTTGTTGTTCTTAGGATCTGATTTGTTTTTTTTTTCAAGATAACTTTGTTGAACATTCATCAAATAACAATGTTGATCTAATGGGTAATTTAAGAGATTACCTCCCAGTTACATGAACTTCATAATTTGATGATTTTGATCTTGTGTACGGACCAGTGATTTCGTCAAATATGTTACCGATTACGGGAATTACCTCTCGTTGGTTTCATTTGAGGAGACCAGTCTGATGTTACAGATAGCTCCATGATGGTGGCTGGACTTTTCCCTACTGGATTCACTTTACGTGTCGTAATAAGGATAGTTTATATAAGTGATGCATGGTGCTTTCCTCCTGACATTCATTCTTAGCCCTGTTTTTGTTGACTTGACATTGTCAATGCCATTGGCCTGAAGTTTGGTTAGAACTTAGAAGGAAGCAGTATGATACTATGATGGCACTAACTTCGTAGATGCTTAAGAAAATGATGATTCCACTTTTTTTTTGGGGGTATGATTATTCCTGTCCAACATGAAGTCTTAAACTACTCTACTTACAAATTCTTGCAGCATGACTTTTTTCCAAAGTTACTGGACATTTTTAGAATGTGCGAGGATTTAGAGAACATAGATGATCTTCACATGATCTTCAAATTAGTAAGGGGAATCAGTAAGTACTAATCACATATCTGTATTAAAGTTGCTTGCTAGAACATTTTAGACTGGTATTTACTGTCGTTTTTCATTCTGCAGTATTGTTGAACAGTCCATCAATCTTTGACAAGATTTTCTCCGATGAGTTTATTCTTGATATCATTGGTGCCCTTGAATGTATGTAATTTGTTATCTCCTTTGTTGCTTCTTGTTTTCCCATAACTTTGTCATATTATGAAATTATGTACGATATGATTTTAACTGAACTGCCTGCGATTTTGGTTTTTTTTTAAAAAATAATTAGTTCTAATCTGTACAGATGACCCAGAGGTTCCTCAAGTGCAAAAACATCGCACTTTTCTAAAGGATCATGTAGTTTTCAAAGAGGTATGCTGATCTTTGCACACCTTAGCCTGATCCAGAAGAAATGATTCTTTAATGTAAAACTTTGTTCCTCCCACAGGCCATACCTATTAAAAATGTTTCTGTGGTTTCAAGGATACATCAGACATACAGAATAGGCTATCTAAAGGTCAGTGCCACTTTTTACTTGGTTTTTTACACGATTGAATGCTGTTGATATTATTTTTGTTTGCATGTTTTACAATTGGACTTTTTTTTTGGCATTTGCAGGATGTTATATTACCACGAATATTAGATGATGCCACTCTAGCAAGTCTTAACACGATGATACATACGAACAATGCTGCTGTTAGTGTTTCAGCCTTACCTAGTGTTGATGTCTCCTCATAAATTTACCTTCTGTTTGTCACTTATGACTTAATGATTTGTCTGTAGGTTATTTCCTTACTAAAGGATGATGCTTGCTTTATTCAAGAATTATTCGCTAGGATGAGATCACCAAATACTTCTATGGAATCAAAAAGAGAATTGGTGCAACAACATTCTTACTCTTTTGTTAATGATGAGTTGATGGCTTCGTCACATATTTAGAAATATCCTTTTCATTTAACTGGAACTGTTTCTTGTTAGTGATTGTCATAAATTCCTTAGCATCACCACAATCAAAGTGAGTGAGGTAGTTTAGTAATGTAGCTGACATATACGATTTTCCCCTTGAATTGTCAGAGAAATTTCATATTACCATCTTTGGCATTTTTGCACGTGATGATTAAGGACTAAATATTGATTGTCTTCATGAATTATGTTGATGCACTGGTGATGTTTCTTAACAGTGAGAGTTTGGATTATCTGGGTTTGGCTCAAAATTTCCTGGGTTCATGTTTGAGTTATATGATTTGCTAAATTTCATAGTCATCTGAGACTAGTTTGTTTTTCTCTAGGATGTTGGAGTTTTAGGTCTTGCATTCTCTTTTTGGGGAATTCAGATAGATTCCACTGCAAAGTTTTGTGGTTTAAAAAATGCCATTGGATGTCTTTCAGACATGCGGGTCTGGTTTCACATGTCAGCCTCATGCTCAATGCTATTTTTAAGAACCACATCATCATGCTCAATGCTATTTTTAAGAACCACATCATTTGAGTTGTTCCGTTGTTCTCTTGTTGAGATGATCCAGAGCAAGCTGGATGCTTTTATCTGCATCTGTTGCAGTTAATGGAATGTGGAGTCGGAAGTACTTAATGCTTTCCCTCTTGTTTTGTGACAGTGCTAATAGCGTTTCTGATGTTTGCAGGTTCTGTTTTTGCATGAATTTTGCACTCTTAGTAAGAGTTTGCCGCTTGTTCAACAATTACGACTGTTTCGGTAGGTACTTGTTTAGTTTTTTCTATCTTTTTGTCCTATGCCCTCTGGCTAGACTACACATGTATAATAACACAACACAGCCATGGTGATGTGTTAATTTTCACACATGCCAACAGTGCCACATGGCTATTGCCTGTGTTAAAAACAAGAAAAAAATATGGTACAGATATTTTTTGTACATGCTTCGTCGGTTCTACAATCCTAGCTCAATTTTTTTAGTACAAGCTGTGTCAGTTCTGCAACTCTTATTTCATTTTGTCTTGCTGTACACAACTCAAATCGGAGTATAGTAATGCAAATAATAAATGGTGCTGAATCCCTAGTTGAGCTGGTTGAAAGCTTCTAGTATTCAGTGAGCACACGCTTATTATATAGCATCACAAAGTGTAAAAGGATCCTAAAGTACTGTGTGGTGTATGCATTGAAGTTAATTACTTGTTCTAATAGTATTATACCAATGATTCCTAGTGTGCTGTTGCCAACTTGGCACACAGCATTACATTGGGGGCACCCTTTTTTCTCCAAAGATATGCCAACACTTCCTTGACACACCATTGGACACGAGTCACACGACTCAGGCACACTTTGAGAGACGTTGCATGTTAGACATGGCTCCCATATATGTTGGTTAAGTGTTTGTAAGTGTCTGACATGGTTTCAGACACTGAAATGCCGGTGATAGTAGAAGTGTTCGTGCAATCTAGCCTCTGCTTTTTCTGTCTGTTTCTCTGGAATTTCATTGCAGTATTCTATGAATTGCTATGTGTTCAACCACACTCCATTTTCCTTCCTCTGCTAGCTCATTTATTATTTTTAGAGAAAATTTACAATATACCACTGAATAATTACATGATTCACAATATGCCACTTATTGTGAGGCTAACATGTAGGCCTAGGGCCCATATGTCAATGAGACACCGGTGACATAGCGTGAAGATCCGAAGTTATTCAGTGGCATATAGCGATCACCTTTTTGCCAAAGAAGTTAGTGGCGCAAGAACCAAAAGATTTCCGTCCTATTAGCTTATTGCACAGCTTTGCACAACTCTTTTCTAAAGTGCTCTCCCGGAGGTTGGCACCATTTCTTGGCACAGTGGTTACGCCAAATCAGTTTGCTTTCATCAAGCTATGGTTCATTCAAGATAATTTTAACCTTGTCAGGCTTTCGGCAAGGTCACTCCCATCAGAAAAAGAAACCGAATTTGCTGCTTAAGCTATACATTGCGCACGCGTTTGACTCGGTGTCTTGGCCATTCCTCATGGAGGTCCTGAGCCGCAAGGGCTTCGGCCCCAACTGGTGCAGATGGTTGGGAATCTTGCTCTCCACGATGTCTACCAAAGTGTTACTAAATGGACAGCCTGGCTGGTGTTAGCAAAGACAAGACTAGGGTTTTGGTTATTCACAACTGTGCAGCTTATTGATTTATTGAGAGGTATATATAGACATTGTTACATAGGCCTTATGGGCTACATGGGCTAGAGAGAGAGAGAGAATGAGAATGTACAATACAACACTCTTAACACCCCCCTTCAAACTCTATGTGGATCAGGAGGATCTGATGCACTGAGTTGGAGTAGATGAAGTCGATGATGTTCTCAAGTCTGAGCTTTAGTGAAGAAATCTGTAAATTGAAGCCCTGAGGGAACATATTTGAGGGCGATGGTCGACTGTTGACAATGGGATCGTGTGAAGGATGTATCAGCATCAATGTATTTTGTCAGCTCATGCTTGACCAAGGTTATTAAGTCGTAAAGTCGAGTCGAGTCGCAAGAGGGGAGACTTGTCGACTTGGCCGACCAGTCGACCGACTAGTCGCGACTAGCCACGACTAGTCCACAGACTAGAAAGTATTTAAACAGGGCATGTAATATACTAAGTTGTATAACAATTAAACACACACACACACATATATATATATATATATATATATATATATATATATATATATTGTAAATCATGAAATAAAGAGAAGAACAACATAATCACGATGATAAGTTGATGACTTAATCGTTTTGATCGTAACAAATCTTTCTTGATGAATGACTTTCTTTGAAATTGAAGCCGGGCGGCTAGCCCTCCTAGTCGAGTCGATGACTCCAGTAGGAGGTTGTGTACCGACTTGTCGACTAATCGTCGACTAGTCACACGACTTAATAACAGTGTGCCTGACTGGATCACTAGCAATCTGAATTGCACTTGTATTGTCACAAAAGAGAGGTAGGATTGTCACAATGGACACCAAGATTAATTAAGAGCCATCGAAGCCAAATGATCTTTGAGGTGGTAGCGGCAAGAGTTTGAAGCTCAGCTTTTGCACTAGAGCGTGACACTGCAGTTTGCTTCTTGGACTTCCAGGCAATGAGGGAAGTGCCAAGAGAGATACAGTAGACAGTGATAGATCGGCGATCAGAAGGATTACTCGCCCAAGTGGAGTCAGAGTAAGCGTGGAGCTAGAGCTGACTCGAACTAACATAGAACATATGTCTGGACACAGTTCCTTTCAAGTATCTCAGCACACGAAGAACTTGACCATAGTGAACTAAGGTAGGAGCACTGACAAACTGGCTTGAGCATATGAACAACATGAGCAATGTCTGGCCTGGTGATAGTGAGATAGACAAGGCTCCTAACGAGCCGACGATAGCGGGAAGGATCTGTCAGGGGTACACCGTCTGTATGTCGAAGCTGCAAGTGAAGCTCCATGTGTGTGGCAGCAGTATGAGTATCAATCATCCCAGAGCGAGCAAGTAGTTCCTAAACGTAACGATGCTGAGAGATAGTAGACATCACTATCAGACTGAACCTCAATCCCTAGAAAATAGCTCAACGATCCCAAATCAGACATCATAAATTGTTCACTCAATTTCTTCTTGACAAAAGCTACATAGTCCATGTCATCTCCTGTGATCAGCATATCATTTACATACAGTAGAAGCAAAGTACGATCCCGTTGAGAAGTGTGAATAAACAAGGCAGTGTCATGCTCACTCGGAGTGAAACCCGCAGCTCGAATCATAGAACAGAAACGCATAGAGCACGCCTAAGGCGACAAACATAGCCTGTAGGAGCCTCAACACTGGGGGGTGGCTGCATATAGACCTCCTCATGTAGATCACCATAAAGGAAAGCATTCTTAACATCCATCTAAGATATAGTCCATGTGCGTACCGCTATAACTGCAATAAGAGTACAAACTAGGTCATATGAGCAACTGGAGCAAAAGTTTCATCATAATCTCGACCATAAGTCTGCTGAAAACCTCTTGCAACAAGACGAGCCTTGTATTGCTCTACTTGCCCATTTGACTTGTTCTTTATTTTGTATACCCACTTGCAAGTGATAGGAACAACTCCAGATGGTAGTGAAACAAGATCCCAAGTGCTTATACACTCTAATGCTGTGAGCTCCTCTGTCATAGCCAACTGCCACTCAGTACATCGACGACCCTCGATAGGTACTCGGTTGACTCACCATCGCACCAGACGAGAAAAACCCCATCTCTCTGGTGCCTAAATAGAAGAACGATCACGGAGGGCATATCGTGATGTAGTAGAACGATCATCAGAGTCAGTGGTACTGGCCAGAGGATCAAGTGGAGGAAAGGAGGACCGAGGACCAGAAAGAACTCTCTGTCAACGACTATAGTGAAAGGGAAAAGTGGAAGTGTCAGAAATTGGTGGAGCTGGTGGAGGCTGCACACTAGAAGGTGAAACTGATGGAGACGGTGTATCTGGAGAAGGCAAGTCTGGTGAAGAAATGATAGATAGACACAAAAAGGAGGTGGAATATGTGGAAGGAGTGTGATGTGTAGAATGATGTGTGATGTGTAGAATGATGATAAAAGAAAGGTCGACCCTTATCAAAAGTCACATCACGACCAAAAACAAGAAGATGAGCAAAATAAGAAGGTACTCTGTACAGGACCTCACCAGGAAACTTGACCTAAAACTTGGAAGAGGGCTGACGGTTGATGAGATAGACTACCGTAGAGACTGCTTCCCCTCAGAAGTGAGAGGGAACAAAGGAGGAGATGAGAAGAGTACGAGCAATCTCAATGATGTGACGGTGCTTGCGCTCAGCAACACCATTCTGAGTATGAGCACCAGGACACGAGAGCTAAGGAAGAGCACCCTCAGAAGAAAGGAACTGACGAAAGGCTGATGAAAGATACCCCCAAACGGAAAACACGAATGGAAGAAGAAAATTGTATATGAATCATCTTAGCATAAGACTGATAAATGGAAATCAACTAAGAGCGATGTTTTATAAAATAGATTCAAGTATATCGAGAGTGATCATCAACAAATACGACATAATAACTATGACACCCTTCGAAGCAAAAGGAGATGGACCCCATACATCTGAATGCTCCAAATCAAAAAGACTAGAAGACTGAGAGGTACAACTGGAATATGGAAGTTGTAGCTGTTTCCCTAGTTTACAACCAGTACAATGAAAATTAGACTCAACAGTGACATGACCTAAGGAACCCTGGTGTACATAGAGACTAGGAGAGCTTCTACGACGATGGCCAGAACCAATCACTCTTCTGCTCTGATGATCCTGAATGAAACAAAAAGAATCATCAAATCCAATGAAACATCTCATATCAGTGAGTTGACCAACAGAAAGAAGGTTCATAGATATCTGAGGAACAAAAGACACATCAGGAACTGAGAAGCAAGATGTAGTGAGGATGCCCTGATGGGTAATAGAGTAAGGTGTACCATCAGCAGTGTGAACATATGCAGCATCGGTCACGGGTCTACGAGCAATAAGCTGAGAGCTGTCAGATGTGACATAAAAAGAGGCACCTGAGTCCAGAACCCAAGGATGTACAACACTAGGAGCAGAAGGTGCAACTGAGGTCATAGCAGACACTGATCTAGAAGTCACAGTAGGTGTGGATGTGGCAGTAGTGACTGCTCCAGTAAGTGCTCTCGGAGGCCCAGTAGGTGCTCCACGACGACGATTAGATGGGTGTCTGGCATGATACTCAATAAGCTGATCTGGATGTAACTTGAAGCACTTGTCAACAAGATGATCAGTCTTTTTGCAGTGAGAACATACCAGCACTCCTGTGGATGTCGCTCTGATAGATCCAGACCGCTGTGAAATACCCAAAACATGTGGTGAGGATCCTAAGGTTGGCATAAGCGAATGTAGACGAGTCTCCTATGCAATCAAACTAGAGAGCATCTCAGTCAAAGTCGGTGGAGTGTGGTAGTTGAATAACCGAGTCCGAACCGGCTCAAACTCTGATCGAAGCCCCATGATAAACTGATACATGAGCGTCTGCTGAGTATACTCATCTTTGGCAACACAAGACTTGCAAGCAGCAGCAGCCTTCGGTGTCATAGACTCTAGAGGGCTAGTGATATGAGTGAAAGCACTGTAATACTCCACTGACTGATCATGTTACCGCTGAATACTATGAAAGTTCTTGAGCAATGTGAAGCAAAGAGCACCATTTGACTGAACATATCTCTTCTCAAAGTATGTCCATATCTGCTTGGCTGAAGTATAATACTAAGACTCATCCTCAAAGAGACACCAACACTCAAAACAAGACCAGTCATAACACGATCATCCTCTTTCTGCCAAGCCTTTACTGCCTCAACATCAACATTCTTCGGATTAGGAGGATTGTCAGTCAAGTGAGAGGCCAAACCATAACTCCTAAGAGTAGTCTTGACTGAGAAAGCCCATGCTCGGTAATTCAACCCATCGAGCTTGATGTCTGTGAACACTAGAGATGAACTGCCCCCAAACATCGAGTCAGATTTTGCCATCTTGATTTTCCACAACCACACAGCAACAAGCAATCAACACAATCAATCAGTAGTATGATGACAGCAGCAAGCAATCAACACAATCAACAGTAGTATGACCTCAGAGCAGTAGCAAGCAATCAACACAATCAGTTTCGATTGCAACTAAGAAAAAATAATGGTTGTAGAAGGATTGTGCAATGGCACATGGGTGATGGATATTACGGGTCGCCTTGACACGCAGGTCCGCACGGAGTATCTGGAACTTTGGGATATGCTAGAGCGTTTGCACAATGTCCGGCCAGCAAGACACCGTCTGCTGGTGTTCGGATTCATCAGGCCTCTACTCTTCGCGCTCGGCTTATAGTGTTTTCTTCAATGGTTCTACTCACTTCACCTGTATGGACGCTCTTTGGAAGGCATCGGCTCCTTTGAGGTGTAAAATCTTCATGTGGCTCGCTCTACGTCGTCGATGATGGACGACCGATCGCCTGCAACGACACGGTCTCTAGAATCAAGGCGTTTGTGTCTTTTGCCTTCACTCACCGGAGATGATAGATCATCTTCTTGTGGGATGTGTGGTCACTGCGCAGATTTGGGCGCAATTCTTTTCATAGGTTGGGCTGAACCGATTCATTCCAGTCGGACATGTCAAGTTGGAAGACTACTGGACAGTTGTGCGTGGCCCACTTGGAAGGAAACAGAAGAGGGCATTGAATTCATGCATCATTCTGGTCGCTTGGATGATTTGGAAGGAACACAATTTTAGAGTGTTAACGCAGGAGAACACACTATAGACCTACTGCTACAACGTATCAGCGACGAGTTCATCCACTGGCGCATGGCGGGAGCTCAATGCTTGGAGGCGTTGCCATGTCGGGAGTAGTCCCTCTACCCTTCAACTATGTGTCGCTCAATCTCCAGATTGTGTTTTCTTCTGTTTCTTTTAAGCCTTTGGTTCTCCTTGTTTTGGCTTTTATATTTGTACTTGGTGTTTGCTTCTACTTAATGGAATTGCGTGTTCTAAAAAAAAGTCTACTGGGTTTGATAATTCAAAGTTACCTGTTTTTAGCTGACTTAGGACTAGTAATAAGCCGTCAATGTTTGCTTGCGTTGTTTGTCATGTGAACTTGTGGAGTATTACCCTTGTCGTTTATCCTACTTATGGCATAGTATCCTTACATGATGATAGCACTGGTGTGGTAGTAGAAAATGATGCCAAGCTGTAGAAAAATTTCATTTGTTTGGTGATTGGGCCAAATCGATCTTTGTTTTCTTAGGTGCATTTGCTAGTCAGAGATTAGCTGAATCCATGTGCTGAAAATTAGAATAACCCAGAGATTAGACGAATTATGTTTGGAAGGTCAGGCAGACAGGCACAATATGTAGCAAAAGGAAATAACTGTTGAACTCATGTTCAGGCACGATCAGAAAAACCCATAACTAGCTGTTTCTCTTACATTTCCATCGGAAGACATGTTTGGAGTGCAAGGTTATTAAGTCGTAAAGTGGCGCAAGAGGGTGACTTCTCGACTAGTTGACCTACTAGTCGCGACTAGCCACTACTAGTTGACGTACAACTGCTGCTGCTGCTACTACTACTAGTAGCAGAGCACAGAGAAAAAACAAAGCACCTACGCTTGGAGCAGAGCAATGGAGAAACATAGCACCTAGTAGCCTAGCACATAGCAAAACAAAGCAAGAGAGGAAGGATAGGAGAGCAGAGCAGAGCAGTAGAGAAAGGAGAGGAGAGGAATGGATTGGATTCACCCACCGTCAATGGGCGGTCGATGATGGAGATGGGTTGGCGACGAGCAGAGCAACGACAGAGAAAGGAGAGGATGGAGATGGGCTTGACAGCGACCGACGTCGTGGCCACTGGTGGTGGCAGGGGGTTAGAGCTTCGCTCACCCTCGCAACACTGGCGGCGGCGTCGTGGAGGGGGAGACTGCGACAAGGGAGGGCTGAGGAGGATGATGGAGATGGTCTCGACGACAACTGGCGGCGGTGGGAGGCTAGGGCTCTGCTCGCCCTCGCAACACTTACGGCAGCATCGTGGGGAGTGGGGACGAGGGAGACTGGCTCGATCCGCTAGGGTCCACTTGTATAAGCCTCTCCCCTAAGCTGACAGTGGGCCAGCAAGTCGGGCGGCTAGCTATGCTCGACTAGTTGCGACTAGCTGTTGATTAGTCGGCAAGTCGGGCGACTAGCCCTCCTATTCGAGTCGATGGCTCTTGTCGGGGGCTATGTACCGACTTGTCGACTAATCGTCGATTAGTTGCGACTAGTTGTGCGGCAATAACAATGTTGGAGTGTTGGCTAAACGAGAGCATCTTGTTTGCTTAACACAATGGTCCAGCAGTGGGCTAGAATGAATAAAATCTTGCAGTCATTTAACTTCAACACTAGACATATTTTCAGTCAATGGGAAAACAGAAGCAATATTTTAATATCTGTTCACTAAGCTACCATTTCTGGGCCTGATGGTAAACCAGTGAGTGAGATATGTTGCTCATAAACCCGATCTATCTGGAAGCAATCTTGATTTAGGTACTTAGGTACGTTTGTCCTTTTTTTGTAATGTCATTCATGTAGATTAAGGAGCGACGTGACTAGTTTACTACACACAAGCTACTCCCTCCAATCACAAATCATTGTTACTGTGGGATCACGTAGTCAAAGAATTTGATCTTTGACAGATAATCTCTCTCTTTTAAAATAATAGAATTGGCCACATGAAAAATTATATCAGTAGATTCATTATGCGGCTTTATAACCGGTAACCAGCCCGTTAATCTGCATAATCGTCTCTTTTATTTGGGCACTTGGCTAAACTGATTAATTTGATCGTTTTGTAATAACCAGAACGGGGAGGGCACCCTGTCCTTGTATGCAGCCTAGTATTCGGCTTTACAGGCCTAGTTTTACAACACTGTTCATCCTATGCTATTTTATGCTGGGCTTCTTTGCAACTATTTGACTGAATTCTTGAGTAAAATGGCCTTATAAGCAAGACTTTTCACTGCATATTAGCTGTTTGTGTTTTAAGTTTTAACCCTCTTATCCTGTCTTCTTTTGAAATAGAGCCTATGATACTGGTGTGCCTGAGGTCGTGGTGCCATTGTATTCACTGTCTGGCAGCCCTATGCTTTTGCTCGCTATCATTTAGCTTCAGATTTGCTAAAGGATATCTTGTAATTAGGTACATAGGGGGCTTATTGTCCACCTTTCATATGTTTATTCACACTTGCTATGCAATACAGTCATTCCTTGTAATAGAATGCATGCAACCTATCCATTCCACTAAACAAATTCGAAGCCAAAGCTGCTGCTGTTCTTTACCTAGTTAGCTAACTGTGAATGTTGTATTTAACTGTAGGAATTCCTAGTAGAATTTTATGAGTTAACCACCTATTTTCTTCAGGGATCTTTCAGGTGAAGGCGTATTTGAAATAATTTCTGATGTGTTGCAGAGTCAAGATCGAAAAATTGTTTCGGCCGGGTACTTATCAAGCAGCTGTTATTAAATCACCCCCTCATTGTTGATGCAGCTCGCCTTGTTCTAGCTTCTAACTGCATTTTATTTGACAACTGCAGGACAGATATCCTTATACTTTTCCTTAATCAGGACCCTAATCTATTGAGGTCATATATTGTCCAGCAAGAAGGAAATTCGCTTCTTGGACTTCTGGTAAGTTGCAGCTTCTTTGAGGTCTGCAGTATTGCATCCAGTAATTTCATCTACTTAGGGTGTTTCATGTTATAGCTGGTTTTATGACCAACTATTTGCATCTTTATTTTGTGCATATTTTGTCCGCTACTGCAAGTCTCCAATTGCTCGCAATCTAGCTGAAGTGGAGAGCAAACTGTGCATGTATTATTACATCTGTTCTGTAAACAAGAAATAACGACTGAGCTTAAGTACGGCATCTTGTGTTTGCTCAGTGATAGTAATTAAATGGAAGTATTGTGCTCATATGTTCGCAGAGAATTCCATCACACATCTTTGTAATTGACAAAAGATTTAAAACTTGACCAATTTTTTTAGCATTTTTTCCTCAATGCCACCACATTGCTATTTCTCTAGATGATGTTTCATTTCAGAAGGCCAATGTCAAATTTATATTCAAACATCACTATCTTATCAAAGTGTGCTTACAATCACTAAAATTTCAGGTTAAAGGCATGGTAACTGATTTTGGTGAGGAAATGCATTGTCAATTTCTGGAAATCCTGCGTATATTGATGGATTCTTTCACCATGTCTGGAGCACATGTACGTTATATTTTCTATCGAATAGGTTTTGAAGGTTATATGCTGTCTTCATCCCTCAAGTAAAAATGTGTTGATTATTTCATTTGATGACTATCTGAACTGCAAAAAGATTTATCCATGAACTCCCTATCTCTTCTAGGCTCATCACTTAACAAGTTTCCGATGTTGTCGCTTGTCTACTTTTGATGGATACTTTGCATCTGTACCATTATTTTTCTTTATTCTTTTGAGAGGTAGTTTGCTGTCATTTCTGCATCTGTCTGCACTAAAGTCTCTTCAAGATATCCAAATTTGCACCTGTTTTTTTACCAGATTCACCTGGTACTAACTTTTCTTTCCCCTGGTGCAGAGAGATGCCATTATTGAGATTTTCTATGAAAGGCATCTCGACTACTTGGTTGATGTAATAGCATCCTCTTGTCCTCCAAGGAGTATTACCCGAACAGCATCTAAGTCAGCTAGTGTTGGTGGAAATGCTGAAGTGCATCGTACTAAGCCCGAAATTTTGTTAAACGTCTGTGAACTATTATGTTTTTGTGTAGTTCATCATCCCTACAAAATTAAGTAATGCTCCTTTCAAACTTCTTCCACTATTCCAATAGACTACTTCTGTTCTCTATTTATGCACCTGCTAAATGGGCATTGTATAATCTTGCAGGTGCAACTTTCTTTTGAACAATGCGATTGAGAAAATCCTTACCTTGACTCGACGGAAGGAGAAGTTTTTGGTTGTTGCAGCTGTTAGGTTTATGCGTACTATTATATCCAGAAATGTAAGGCATTATTGGATTTGGAAGCTTCTTTTTGCATTTGTTTCATTGGATTGGTAAAGGAAATCAAGCATTGGAAAATTTAAAGTTCCCTTAAGTTATGTGCTTCTGACATAGCTCAAATGTATGACATAGTGGAAAATTTTAATCTTCTAGCAATTTATTAACTTTTGCTTGTCCTCCTTGGCCAATCCTTTTTACGGTTTTTGAGATCTCATTTTCGTGACTCTTTGTTCCTCGATGCATCATCCAGCAAAGAATGGTAGTGACTGCATGTACTTATGATTTTTTGCTACTTATTATGCGCTATCACAAGTTTCCAATCCCCAAAGATATTATCCTCATAGTTTGCATTTTGCCTTTATGCACAATAGGCCATGTGTAGAACTGTTAAAGGCCATGTGTAGAACTGTTACTAGCTGGTGGCATCTGCAGCATGCCAGCTATCTGCTTGAATTTTGGGCATGCAGCCTCTGCCTTAAGTTACAGCTCAATCCTGAATTAAACAAAATTCGTGTAGTTATAATGAAGGATCAAAATACCGCTACCGGGTAAAATCCCGCCTGGCGGCCGGTAACCGGAAAACCCGGGAAAATCTCGGTTGAAATTCGTCTGAAAAAATTTGAATTTGGGATGTAATAGCCAGAATTTTGAATTTGAAGTTTTCCGGCCGGTATTTGAAATCCTGGTTCCCACCGGTAAGTCTGGTTGGCAGTAACCGGTCGGTTTTTTTTCCATGGTTATAATGGCTTGATAACTTCACATGCTAGATTATGAGCAAAACTAATTGGATGTATATTTTTTCACTTTTGGCTGATAAGAGCCATTAAAATTGGCCAGCAAATATATCCTGCTTGCAAGTGATAAATTATATGCAAGCACCTTGATATCATATTTGAATCCCAGTTAATATTTTGGTTGTTTTGTAGGATGAGCATCTTATTCGCCATGTTGTCAAGTTCAACTTGTTGAAACCAATAATTGATGCCTTTGTTGAAAATGGGGATAGATATAACATGCTACAATCTGGAGTGCTCGAACTGTTGGAACACATACGGAAGGTACATGTTCAGAACTACTTGGTAATTACTACGAATTGTGGTTTACTCATTGGATTTTTTGTTGTGCAGGAAAGTCTAAAATCTCTTGTTATCTGTGTTATTGATTCTTTCTGGGATCAACTTGTGAAGTTCGAACACTTTGGGAGTATTCAGGCCTTCAAACTCAAGTATCAACAGGTTGAACCTTTTCTTGTGTGCACTTGCGTCTTGTCTAATTGTCTTGATGCTGCACCAGGGATTACACTACTGCTTTAGAAAAAACACTGCTCTGTTGCTGGTTCTAGTTTTTTTTTGCTGTTTACCCGTGTTAAGCGCATAAAAACTGTCATGGGCGGACTGTTCACGCGTGCGAACAGTACCGCGGCACTGTAGCACCATGTACTGTTCATACCGGGCCCACGGTGCATTCGTAGTTGGAAATAGGGATAAGAATAGTTAGTTTTCTTATTAGTTAGGTTTACTCTCTTAGAGAGAGATAAATTTCCATAGAAATAGAGATCATTTCTTAGAGGTCAAGTCGGGTCGAAGCAAGAAAGATGAATTAATCTAGTCTCCCTCCCAAGGTTCTATCATCCTAGTCTATAGTCTAATCTCCTATCCCACCAAGCCGACGCCGCCCGGCCTTTTTCCTGACGGTGTTTACCCCGTAATGATCTAAGATCATTACAAAAACCACCTGAAAAATGCAAATTCAAAATTTGAATTTGAAAACTGGAAAAAATTGGCCAAGTTTGAACTGTTTAGAAAATCTGAGGGGGCAGCCAAGATATCCAAAAACCGGCAGGTCATGGCGGTGTTTCTGTTCCCTGTGCTGCACACACATCTTTGGTCTTTGGAGTTGAGCTTGTAGAATTAGATGAAGAAAGATATTAATACTGTTCTGACTACTAAGATAGAATCTTAATTTCTGCTCACCACTTTACCATTAGTATTTGCTATCAAGTGAGATAGTCTTTTTATTTGGTTTTTGCAAGTACTTGGAGAGTGTTGAAACAAAATTAAGCGCTAGTGTGCCTGACATGAGAAAGAAGGCAGAAGAAAGAGGTCTTGAGAAGGAAGAGGAAGACTATTTCAACGAGGACAGGTATGCTGTATTTGTTTTCGTCATTGATTGCTTCATTATGTTTGCAATATAGGATGGTGACTCTCTGGCCTCTGCACTAGATTATGCTGTAAATGACATGGCATTTTTATTTCTTAGTGACGAAGAAGATTCAGTCAGGCAGACTAAACATGCACAGAACCAGGATAGTAAGGCTAAGGTAGCTAATGGAAGTGAAGCCGATGATGTATCCTCAAGGTATTTTGTCTTCGTACACAAGTTTAGATGACTGTCAGTTCCCACGGTGTACTTCTTGTTCTATTGCTTTCCCACATAAATGAAAAGCTCTAAAATCTCATTATGCAGAATTTCGTAAGTTCTGCAATTTAATTTGTTTCTGTTGCTTCACCTATGTTTTGGTCCCCTTCTTTGCAGGCCTAAATCTGGTGGACTTGTGGACTATGCCGATGACGACGATGAGGATTTCAATCCGCCACCAAAGGAGCCTGATAGGCCTGCAGAGGATGATGAGCCCTTGAAGATCTCAACAGTGAAGCGAAAGTCAGTGAATACATTGGATGGCAAACATGCAGATGGGGAGGTTCGCAAGAGACAAAAGATAGAAACAAGAATTACTTGTGCTAAGATTGCTGCTTCCACTAGTTCGGCTGGCAAATGCATGGATTTACAGAACAAGCAGTCCCCCCTCTCACCTTCCTCAAGCACGCTAAGTTCTGAAGCCAATGGTGTTTTGGGGGAGCATGGTACCAATTCTGACGTGTGCCAACATTCTGTAGACAATGCAGAAACTTCACGGCAAACTGGAGGTGATTGTATCAATGCCATGGGCAATTTGTCTACTGAGAAGGCTGTAAATACCACGAGTACAAATGATTCAGAACCCTATTCAGTGAGATGACGAATTGACAGCATATTTTCCACAACCGGTTTGTCCCTGAACCCCAAATCGTCAATGCTTGCCAACAGGAAGGAACCACAACGTGTTTAACTCCTGAGAAGGTCAAATCTGAAAGCATGATTCGAGGTGACATAGATCGCACTTACCTGTATATCTTGAGTGAAATTCCAGCTACCATTTGTGGGCCTGTAAAGTTAATTTTCCGCACGGAAAGTTGTGAAACTGAGAATTGGCATGCCTTTTGGTTCAGCATTGACACGGCCACATGGGCTTCGCTCCTGCTCCTGCACTAGCTTATTGTATGAGTTTCGGGAGGAGCAGTGAATATGTGCGCTTTTCTCCATTTTTTCCTTCTAGGATCATTGACTTGTAAAACAAGTAGGAAAGAATAGTTTCGGTTGAGCAACGTTTTGCAACAGTTTGTGCTATCTTATCCATATCCTATACAACTGTAATTTGTCGATTCATAGTTTTGGCTGGATATACTGTCTTGGATGAATAATTTATTCATAATGTTAAAAAGGGAACATTTTAGAACTGAACCAGGTATCCTCTCTTGGGATATGAGCTATCGATACCATGTTTGCTTATGACTATACTTTCTAATTTAAGCTTGTTTTTGAGTCTTGCAAATAATGATTAACCTTTTAGTTTCAGCTTATGCTTTGAGTATTGCAAATTAACTCGTTGATTTTGCGCAAGATTTGCATTGATATTGCTGTGATAATGGGATAATATGGTTCGATGTACTTTTCGCCTGACCCTAGGGCTTTTCAGGTGACATCTGCAGCGACCGCTTCCGATTGCCTCTAACTCAAGCATGTTACATCGCTACGATGATATGATCATTCTCTCTTGTACTCTGGATGCTAAAATGATGGTGTAATGTCTGGAAAACTAGTTTTAATAATTTTTATGGTATTCTGGTGGGACATCTTTTTGCATGTTGCACCTCCTTGTCATTCATCTTCATAGGCAGATCCAATGCAATCGACTCCGTGTCCGTTATCAGCAAAGCCATGTCAGGTTGTGTGCTATCAAGGTAACATGCAGTAATAGACATTACTTGTGCATTTGTCTCCTCTCGTTAACAAAAGGGGCCTGACGGTAGCATCGACTGAAAACTGCCAAAAATCCAGTCACTTTTTTAAGCCCATTAGATCATCATATGACTTCCGTTATTTATCTGTTTTCTTTTGTTCTTATTCAGTTATGGGCTTTTATTGTCTTCTAACTAGACTGAATCTGATGCTTAACGGGTATAATTTATTCTCCAACAACTCGTTAAGCGCCTGCTTGCTTATGGGCTACAAGTTAAAAGGCTGAACTACGTTGTGTTGTCTGATTTTTGGGCTGAGCTAGCACACTGAAGTAGCTCAAAACTTTTAACTAATGTGGTTAATCTCAATCTTTGCAAGACACATGTTTTTTAATACAGAAACAGAAAACAATCTCAAACTATATTTATAGAATGTAATGAATAATTTCTCCTTGGTAACTTTTAGACTTATAGAAATAAAAAATATTATTCTGCCTTGGGAAGAGAAGTCCTAGGCTTGGTGAACCCTAACAATAAACATAAATAGAAAATATTAGTTTATCCTACACAAAGACAAATCCAAGGATAGGTGAACCCCTAGCAAAAGACAGAAACATGATTGTGCCAGCATAAAATTGAAGGATTCCGAACACTAAAATTCTCAAACTATATTTACAGAAACAGAAGACAAATACAAAATACTTATTCTAACGTAGACAAAAGATAGATTCTTAGGCTAGGTGAACAATACAAAAGACACATACAAAAAATATATAGGCGAGGCATGATTTTTTAATTGTAGGCATGTAGCATGATTGTGCCAACAGGTGCTCTCACAACTTTTAGGAGCCGCTGACAGCAAGGTAAATGTGGGTATAGCATTTCAGTTCTAAGCTCAACAACGTACCAACATATTACAATTATAGAATCTATTAAAATAGTCACCAACTAGAGCGATATATTGGATGATTGGATCCTTCTAAACAAATCTATACATAATTGCATATTAGTAACAACTAAAATATGTTGGAGTCTTCTTACAAATCTTTACACAATTTTGAAATAAAAGAAATTTATCCAACCAAGATAATTTTTTACCAAAATTGGTGAACCCCAGAGCCTGCAAGGAAAGTATAATACCGGATAGCATTAAGATCTATTTAATAGAAACATATTAAATGAGGCCAAAATGGAAAAAACTTACAATAAAAAGATACGAAAAAAGTAATATAACCTAGACAAATATAATCCTACACCTTGTGAACCACTTACAAACCACAGATTGATAACCAATTAATCTATCCTAGGAAAAATCCTAAATTTGTTGAACACCTAACTAAAAAGAGATTGTCTATCCTGGACAAAAAACAATCCTAAACTTGTACCCAAAGTAGATCCATAAACAGAAGATTTTAACCTATACTTGACCAGAAAAAATAGTGACCCCATTGGTTAGAAGTACTATTTATCTTGTAATAAACATTACAGAAATGTAGAATCAAATAGTAGTTACACATCTAGTGAACTAAAATTGCAGCAATGCAAACTCTGAAAATTTTAGTGAAATGGTGTGCAAGTTGGTACCTAGTTTGTATTTTCATGGAGAATTTCCGTTGGAAACATATTAAATATAGAGCCAAATAGAAGTTACACAACCAAAGAACTAAAATTGCAGGATTCCGAACACTAAATTTTTAAATGAAATGGCCTGCAAGTTGATGTTTGTATTTCCACGAAGAATTTCTCCTTGGTAACATTAAATATTGAAAAAAAAATATTAAGTTACACGCGCAATGACGAATTTATCCTTGGTAACTTTTAGACTTATAGAAACAAAAAATGATTACATGATAGTTGCATATGAAACTTTTAGATTGTTTGCATCTTTTTAGGTGCAAAAGATTATAACTAAGAATCATTAAATGATAGTTGCATATGAAATTCTAGTTTTCATATGGTCATTAAAAAATGGTAACCAGTGCTATAACTTTTGAAAAATGGCAAATGTATAGCATGGAAAGGACATGATGCCATTAACAATAAAAACATTAATACAAAAAAAAAACATATAACCACCAATGACATAGACTATACAAAAAATGACATGTAAAGAGACACCGCAAAAAATTGCACAACTTCGATGCAACTTTTTGCCTAGGAGCATGGTGTGTAATATTTTACGTAAAGCTTATTATTTACTAGCTAGTTAGTCCATTATATAATAATATCTTACATAGTAATATAATATAAATTAAGATAAGTTTACGGACTTGTGCACCCCAACAGAACCTAATACGACAAGTTTCATTCTGAAAATTTAAATTGCGATCCAAAACAATAGAAATTACATAAAGCTCAAATGTGTAATATATGAACAAACTGAGTGCAACTTTTTAACTAGTGGGTAAAACAACAAACTACATTATTCTCACTAGCCATAGCTGGCAATAAGTCATATATAAGTCTTAAATATCTGAATAAGTAATTTCTACGTACCAAGAAAAATGTCATTTTCTATAAATACATTAGGTTAATAATTACCCTACAATTCTGATAAAACTAAATAATAATATCCTTAAGATTAAGCTAATTTCATAGGAAAATGTACATGACTTCTAGAACTCAAAATAAACCTACAAAATGAACTCTACTAAACCTGAGTCATTCTAAAAAAAAACAGTTGGGCCCGAAGGCCCTAAACTGTGGATTTTATTTATCAAAAGACAAGTTACCTTTCTAATCAAGAAAAACCTTTGCTTCTTGTCCGCCAATTGAACAAAAAACTGATAAAAAACATTGCCTAAAGTTACACATGATTGCAATTTCAAATCAAAAAAGTAATTTAGGAAAAAAACCCAGATGTGTTATATGAAGCTCTTAAGTTGCAATATTGAACTTCTCTGAATTTAATCTCAATAAAATGGCAACATAATGAAAATATTCAGTAGCCTAACAATAGAACAAAATCTAAAACTGAAACTACGCAATGTATTATATAAAGGACAAAATTTCAAGACCTAGGAGAACCCTTACATAAAACAGAATCAAATTTAAGATTGAATATTAATTCTAAGATGGACAATTGTTATTCAGACCAGTCAAACTTCATTATAGAGAAAAAACAAATTATTCAAACCTAGGCAAAGTTATCCTAACCTTGGTGAACCCATACAAAAGACACAAAAAATAAACAATTCTAAAAATAAAGAGAAAGGCATGTAGTTGGTATTAAGCCTTAAATAGGAAGAAATTGCCACTCTTCAATATTGAAATTGAAAGAGAAATTGAAAATCAAGAAAACTCTAAAGAACAAATAGAAAATTGCAGCGAAGCTTTTTTGAAATTGCTTATTACTTACGACTGCAAGTTTATCTTAAGTACTGCGCAATTTTTCATGTGGTAGTTATCTCCAAGGATCAAAGAACCGTTCTAGGGCAAAATCCGCTCGGGAACTGGTAGCGGTTCGACCGTTACCAAAGTGATAATAGGAAAAACCGACTAAAAACCGCCAAAATTGCAATACCAATTTGAATTCGAAATTTTTAGTCGGTCGATGAAGGGTAGTAATCGGAAAACCGGCCGAAAACCCAGAAATCGAAATGAAAGGAAATTTGGTAATTAGTAAATAACAATGCTAACTAGTTAAGCCTGATTCAAGAAGGTATATAGTATGCATATACTCTAACCAAGAAGTTTTAGAATACAACTTCAAGCTTTAATTGAGTAAATCCAAGTTAAATTCCTTTCAACCAAGCAACAAGGCTCAATTCTTGGTTTGGTTGTGAAGTAACATATACGGTCAAAGAACATAATAAATCACCTCCGCAATTGTAGAGTGTTTAATGAAGTAGCAATTGCAAAAAATAGAGAAAACCTTGCTAGCTTCACTCTCTGGCGCAGCCCTCTCCCCCCAAGTAGTCAGCAACATCTAAAATAATAAAAACATGAGTTAATGGTAATGAATATTAACTTGACTAGCATACTAAAAACAATAATGGTGACAATTCATACCAATACATTGTCGAGAAACACGAAGGTTGTGCAATATACTCATTGTTATCAACGAGTACTAGAACTTCATGTTGAGCAAGGTAGGCTTTGTATTGATCCCAAGTGTATGTTTCATGGATATGTCGTAGCCAATGATTATAAATTTATTGGTAATATTCTGGTTCCACCCACTGATAAACCATTCTTGAATTGTTGTTGAATGGTACAAGACTGTAATGGTGAGTAGGATAAGAAGTGTCTAACGAATGAGAATCATCACCAGAAGGTAATAGGTTGGCATCTCGACGTCCATAAGTCCTTCAGCTAGCATGGGATTCATAGGAAGAAGAGTCCTATGGCCGAGATTGATCTTTTTGGCGACTCTTACCCCTCTTGTAGATCTTACGAATTGGTCTTGAAGCATAACAACCATGGTCTTCATCTTGGGTAGCATGCGTGAAAATTTTCTCACAGGTGAATTCCAATGGTTGGTCTTGTGCTACATCTCGAGTTGTCCCACCATCAGCACCATCATCGGTCGACGGAGAGCTACTGTCAGTAGACTCTTGGTACTGCACTTCATCAGAAGGCGGACTTTCTGTTTCTTCATCGCTTTCCACATTGTCCTCCTCAATGTTCTTTTTCTTCTTCTTATCAGCCTCTCGTTTCCTTATTTGTGTAAGAAAGGCAAAGTTTGCAGCCAATTTTGAAGTCGGTTGGCTACAATATTTCCTTTTTTCAAGATGACTCTTTCCAATAGTTGTCTTTGTCCATTCCTTCAACGGTTGATCATCTAGTGCTTTTTCCAGTTCCTCCTCAGGGATGGTATCAACTACAATCTTGGATGGAATGGGGGGGCTCACCTTCCTCGTCTAGTACGGGCTCTGATTCTATCATGGAGCTATCAAGCCACTCATGGATTGGGTTATCCCTGTCATACATAGTGGCATTAATTAGATTGCCAAAAGGATCTACATCTCTATCCTCATTTCTAGTCTCATGCTCTTGCAATCGCAGCCTTAGATTGTAGTGGACATATACGAGCTTATGCAGTTTGTTGTACCCAAGATGGTTCCTCAATTGTGTATGCACCAAAGCGAATGTGATCCAATTACATTCACATCCATTGGAGGAAACACATTGTGAAACAATCCGCAAGGCATATTTTTGTAGTGTTGGTGTCTCCGCTCCAAAAGTCATCCACTATGTAGCTACAAGTAACATGAAAATTACATTAAACTCATAGTGATGGTTGATTTTCTATGAATATATAAGTTGATAACAACATACCTACAGTACGACAAGATGCACTAATGTAAGCCTCATTTGAAGCAAAAAGGCCTCGTCGATTATGATAGAATTCTAGCATGCCTAGAGCCTGCACTGCCTCCTCGGGTGTATCGGCTATTCTTTGAATTGCCATTGTCACGGAAGTGACGAGGGATGCATTATTCGCCAAACCATATAGGTTGTGGCTCTGTGGGTTTAGCACCCCCGCTGTCCAAACACACTTACAATGTTAGAAAAAACACAACAAATATAATTTATATGTTAGGATTTAGAAAACTATCTACTTGCCTGCAATCACATAGGTGCGGTTCTTGAGCATTGCAATTCTTTTATTAACTACCTCCATAACACGATCACATGTAGCCTCATCATTTTTCAATGCGTCTTCAAGTTCTTGCTTGAGTTCGTGTGTTTTTCCAACCAATCCTACCACAGCTACGGGTCTCTGCTAGTCTACAAATCTTAGTAATCGATAAATCGGTTCTACCACTTTAATGACCCAATGCATAGAGGTCCACCATTGTCTACATGTGAGACATGAATACATGTATTCTCCTTCTTCGGTCGTGCACAAATGGTTGGAGGTCCACACATTTGATACCATCCACTTCATAAATTTGTCTTTTCTATCCAAAAAACTTTTCAAGAAAACAATTGTCGTTCCAAACCTTGTGGCGTTTGGACGAACTATCTCTCCTCCAATATGTTCCCGCATTTCATTATGGAGGCGACCGTGGCTATATAGGAACTGACAAATCCTCTTGGCCACCTTGACAACTGTAGCAACCTCTTTGAACTGGCTAATATCCTTCAACATGAGGTTGACGGTATGTGCCGCACACGGCTGCCAGACTAAAGTTGGATACTCTTCAATTAGCAGTTGACATGCTTTCTTGTAGTTTACGCCGTTGTCAGTCACAATCTGCATAATATGTCGAGGTCCAACTTCTTGCACAACTTTACGTATCTCACGATACAAAAAGTCAGCATTTTACATCTCACCAGTTGCATTCACTGACTTATGGAAAAACATTGTTCCATTGCAGTACAACATGAAGTTAATTATACTCATCTGTGTAGGTCCTGTCTATGAATCACACATGATAGAGACTCTATATATACCCCAATCATCTTGGAACTGTGCTACATACTGCTTTATTTCTTGTTCGTTTTCATCAAGATATGGCCCATCGATTTCATGGCCTCTTGGTGACGCCACGCCTTGACCAAGTTTTTGTGTCTCTTTGATGGTAGCACGAAAATAAGGACACTCTGCCTTTACTCCAGGAATGTCATTACTATGGAACCACTTAGACCAAATTTTCCCAAGTTTTGACCTTGAGCCTCCACTTAGTGCTGTATCAATGCAGGTTTGGCGGGGTGCCTGACCTGTCAAAATATCTGAATCAACTCTCATGGACCGTGACCTAGAAATGAAACCACTTCCCCTACCACTTCCACTGCCACCACCATGTTCAAACGTTCCACCCCTGACTGTTGCCCTTTGTTGGAGCCGGTGTACCTCAGCCCATTCCATCTGCATTTCCTCGTCATCATTGAAGACATCTTGAGATGATAGCCCACGCGCTACAGGCTCTCCTGCAGCTTGCTCCATTCACAGTCGTTGATCTTTAATAGCTTTCTTTCTTGCCTTCGCTTCTTCAAGACTTGCCAGCATGAGCCTTCGGACTTCCACCGGAACCCCACTGCAAGCAACAACATCTCCGTGTCTCCCAGCAAGATGTTCTCTTAGGCGGGTGACACCTCCGCCTGATTTCGTTACATTACAATATCTACACTTCCAACCAGCACCTCTTAGTCTCTATCCATGCTCCCAAACATTGATAGAATTAGGAGCCATCACCTACAATAGTCCATACAGGATAAAAAATAGGTCAATTTTCCTTTCGTAATCCTTTTGATTTGGAAATTAGTAGTTAATACAACACTCAATTGCTATCAGTACAAAATAGCAAGGAAAAACACATTACAATATTAGGTGAGTCCATAATTAATCCCTGATCACTCTTAAAGTTGGTCGATATTGATCCACCTTAATTAGATAGATATGCAAATCTGAATTACAAGTATGATGCATAGCAATGTCGAATACAAGCACTACAAATCTAGCATGGGTACTTCTAATATCATATGATAATGTATGCATACATTAGTTATCCAGGTGCAATTCATACATGGCTAACTTAATCTAGTGACTAACCAACATGTCTCAACTCCCAACAACTCGAACCATTAGCTGATGACAGTTAAGTGTCACCATAAACTCATGCCACGTGAAAAGCCTTGAGCATTGGCTCACTACTTCGCAGCTATGTCATCCATCCCCAAGGCCTTAATGAGAAATGCATACTCGATGGCTGCCTCTTCGCAATGCATGAAGAGTCCACCCTCACCAAAATGACCACTTCGCATATTAGTTTTGAGAATAACAGAACGAAAACAGGATGGACATATGACATCTCTCACCACTTAAGACACCATTTATTTACAATAACTCACTATTACTTGAGAACTTGAGCATATACATGCTAGTACTTCAGAACTTGGGCATATACCTACTGCTGCCGCCATCGTCGCTGCACCTGCTTGCTTGCTGCCAATGGAGGGAGGGAGGGAGGGAGGCAGCAAATGGAGGGAGGGAGGTCTGGAGACTCTAGACTCTGGAAGCAGCAAGCAAGCACAAGAGGGAGGGGGACAAGAGAGGGACAGACAGCAGCAAGAGGCACATGTTGTACTGGAAAAAAGAGCAAGTTAGAGGCAGTCACATGCAAGGGAATCGATTTGAGACTCAGCCAACAGCAAAAGGGGGGCAGGGGTAAGGGAATCCCATGTGACACACTCTGAAGAAAGCAAAAAAAAAAAAGCAAATTCAAAATTTTTTCGTCAGGATTTTTTCCGCCCCTCCTGAGTATCGATTCAGAAGGCCGTGCGGCGATTCTGGAGTCGGGATTTTATCCTGGTTATCTCCATAGCATATAAGCAATTATGTCATTAATCTTCAATATTTTTACCATAAATGCTTCTATGCATGACTGTCCCATGCCACTGCATAACACTACACTGCATAGTACATATTTAAGTGTGCCGATTAGAACTACTGAATTTGCACCTTAGTAATGCACAAGGATAAGAGGCTAAGCTAACCAACTACTACCACAAAGAAACCTCATACTTCAAGAAACGAGAATCTATCAACTAGAACAACAAATAATCTAACTAAAAAGCTCAATAGCAAAATTATCTTTTAAGTGCTAAGATAATTATTAGTACTTACCTTGCCTTGAAGCCATTGCTTGCTCTTTGCTCCAGTAGCAACAACACCACTTCCCCTCTCGAAACATGAAACCACCAAATAAACAGGTCAAACCATGAAACTATTGAACAAGAAATGGATAAAATAAAAGAACATAGTACTATTACTATCTCGCGATATAACAACATGTAAAGAACCTAGCATGCAACACTCATTACAGATTTTGCTCACAGACTAGGAACTAAAAGCTATTGACATAGTACTATTACTAGCTTACTAAGCCTAGTTGTTAGCTAGCAATTGACTAGTGGCAAACAAGAGGCATGTATGTATAGTTGTAAGTAGGATCAAGAAACCAGATCCGGGCAAAATCTCGCCCAGTGCCATTTCTCCGTTACCGGCCGGCAACCGGAAATCCTGGAAAAATCCTGGCTAAAATTCAAAGAATGGAACTTGAATTTGGGATCTAACCACCGAGATTTAGATTTTGAATTTGAATTCGAAGAATTTCGGCCGGGATTTTGGATCCCGGTCCCCACCGGGAAATCCGGTAACCGCCGGTTACCGGCAGTAACCGGCCGAGTTTTTTTCCCTGGTTGTAACTAGTACAAGAAGCAAAATTTCAGTAGTTGTCATAGCCTCATAGGTATACACATATGAGCTAACAAAAAGGTCCACATGTCAAACCAGAAACACGAAGTGTGTGCATACAAATCCTTACAATCAGATAGATGTAACTGAAACAAGTTTGGAGAAAACTGAAATCCTCAATTTGTGTATTCAACCACAGGGAAGATATACATTGAAGAGATATATATATATATATATATATATATATACACACTGGAGAGAGAGGGAGAGAGAGAGTTATACAAGGCCTAATGGGCTATGGGCCTCATGGGCTATACAAGGAGAGAGACTAACTACTCTTAACACCCCCCTCAAACTCAAGGTTGATTTGACACATTGAGTTTGAGAATATGAAGTCTATGTTGTTCTTTAGTTTGAGCCTTCGTGAAAAAGTGTGCCACTTGAAGTCCGAAGGAATATATTAGAGACAAATAGTTGATTGTTGGAAATGAAAATGTGTGAATGAAGTATCCACACCAATATGCTTGGTTAGCTCATGCTTGACAGGATCATTTGCAATTTGAATAGCAGCGATACTGTCACAAAGAATGGATGTGGGTGCATCACACGGAACACCAAGATCAGCCAAAAGCCACCGAAGCCACACAATCTCTGAGGTGGTAATGGCAAGGGCTCGAAGCTCAGCCTCAGCGCTGGAACGGGACACTGCAGTCTATTTCTTGGACTTCCAGGCAATGAGAGAGGTGCCAGGAAAAAGACAATATCCGATGGATCGAAAGGATCACAACAAAGATCACCGCCCTGTGGAGTCGGAGTAAGCATGAAGCTGAAGCTGATTAGAGTGAGCATAGAACAAACGACGAGATGCTTTCCCCCTCAAGTACTGAAGTACATGAAGTAAGTGACTATAATGGACTAAGGTAGGAGCACTAACAAACTGACTGAGAACATGTACTACATGAGCAATATCAGGCCTAGTCACAGTGAGATACACAAGGCTGCCTACAAGATACCTATAGTGAGAGGGATCCTTAGGGGGGTGCCATCAGTAGGACACAGCTGCAAATGGAGCTCCATAGGTGTAGCAGCAGTACATGTATCAGTAAGACCTGAGCGAGAGATCAAATCCTGAGTGTAGCAATGCTGAGAGATATAGTAGCCATCATCAGTATGATCAACCTCAATTCTCAGAAAATAACTGAGGGACCCCAGATATGAAATCTTGAATTGCTCACTCAATTTTCCTTAACAAAGGTAATGTATTCTAAATCATCTCCAGTAATCAACATGTCATCCACATAGAGCAGAAGCAATGTACGCCCATGCTTAGAGGTATGAATGAAGAGTGCAGGGTCATGTTCACTAGGAGAGAAACCACAACTCGAACCACATAGCTAAACTGCTCAAACCAGGCATGAGGGGCTTGCTTGAGTAGGGATGGCAATCAGGTGCGACGGGTACAGGTAATGCTCGCCCATACCCATGCCCGCGATCTCAATTTCCCCCCACGGGTATGCCCACGAAGGACAACGGGCGAAGAATCTCACCCATGCCCGTCGCCCGTGGGTACTCGTCACCCGTAGGCATGCCCGTTTATCCGCGAACAATGCACAAAGAATGACCGATGAAACTGACTTAAAGCTGCAACATTTCAAATACCCACTAACCAAATTCTTGAAAAATACCTTCTTGGTGAAGCCCAGAGCATCCAAAAAGTTATCGAGCTCATCAACCCAGCTTGGAACACCCCTCCAAGCATACAAGAATGCAAGACATCCAAAGCTCTCCACATCTGGCGACACCCCAACAGTTGACATAATCTCCTCTCGATCATCAGAATCGAGCCAAGCCGTGGCAAGATCCATCAAGAATAGAATTGCAGGCAGCGTGGTTAGGCCGCATCACCGCTACCGCAGACAGGGAATTCTCCTCCACAACGAACTTGCAGGCTTCGTCGAACACCTTCAAGAAGCCCACAAAGGCACCTGTGTTAATGCAGGTGAGCTCTATTAGTGGAAGGCCCCAAGCGGAGAAAGCCGGGAGGCGACGCCAGCAATGAAAGCGAAAGCACCACGAGACCCGGCCGGGGAAGTGGAGCCTGCTGAGGCGAGGAAAGAGGCCTCGAGCGCGACCTCCGGGAGGGGGAAAGCATGAGGGCTCTTCTCTAGCAGGAAGATGGCGGCTGCGAAGGCACGCTTGAGGCCCAGGCGGTGGTTCGCCGTGGCGAGGTGGGATACGAGAGCCGTGGGGCGGGAGGCGAGGGCGAGAGGGAGGCTGCCGCCAGGGACGTGAACGTGAGCCACCCGTAATCCGAGCGGTCCTTGGCGACGACAATGACTATGTATCCCTCGATCTTGGCGACATCGATGACAGGTAGTGCCTTTGGGGCAGGAGGTGGAGGCGGCGGCGATGATTGGGTTTTGGTGCGTGGCGCGAAGATGGAAGGAGGACGGGGGCGACAGCTAGCCAGGAGGAGGATGGGTGTCAGGGGCAATGGTCGGCCGATTGGAGGATGGGGGACTAGGGAGGAAGATCTGGATCGGGGACCGGGGGGGGGGGGGGGCGTGAGGAAGAGTGGGTGTGTGGGCTTCTGGCGGCTGGGAGCGGGGAGCCTGGGACTTGGAAGCAAGGTAGTGCGAGTGACTAGGGTTTTAGTGGGGGTGTCCCATTTGTCAGTGTAGGTTACGGGTAATCGGACGAAGTGGGTATGGGTGGAGCTTACCTATGCCCACGCCCGTTTGCCCGATGGGCAAAGAAATGTGCCCGTTTTCATACCCGTGGGCAAAGAAAGATGCCTATACCCACCTCCATTAGGGTATTCACCCGCGGGCATGCGGATAATCGAGCACAATTTCCATCCCTATGCTTGAGCCCATAGAGAGCCTTTCGAAGGCGACATACATGCCCAGATGGAACCTCAACACCCAGAGGTGGTTCCATGTAGACTTCCTAATGTAGATCACCATGAAGGAAGGCGTTCTTAACATCCATTTGAGAAATTTTCCATGACCGAATTGTAGCTACAACAGTCAAAGTGCGAATTGTCGTTATGTGAGCAACTGGAGCAAAGGTCTCATCATAATCTCGACCATGAGCCTGCTGAAAACCTCTAGCAATAAGTCGAGCCTTATAGTGTTCCACAGAACCATCCGATCTGGTTTTTACCTTGTACACCCATTTGCACGTGATAGGGACTGATTGAGGGGGTAGTGGCACCAAATCCCATGTACCAGTACCCTCTAGAGCTGCAAGCTCATCAGACATAGCTAGCTGCCACTCAGGTAGTAGAACTACTTCCTGATAAGTACTAGGCTCATGAGCTGCTCCTGCACAGAAACCATATCTGTCTGGAATCTTAATGGAAGAACGGTCATGAAGAGCATACCTCGATGTCTGAGAGGAGTCGTCAGTGCAGGGATCATTAGTACTTGCCAGAAGAGCAGAAGACAAAGGAATAGAAAGCTTAGAATCAGATGAAACTGTGGGATGACGACTATAATGGAAAGGAAGTGTATATGAAGGTAGAGCTGGTGAAGGAGAGGAAGGAACCTATGAAGGTGGCTCTGGTGACAGAGTTGATGATGGCAGATCCTATGAAGGTGACTCTGGTGACAGAGATGATGATGGTAGGTTAGAAATTGGCTCATCTAGAGAGAAGATAGGTGGAAGAGAAAGAAATGAGGTAGACTCTAAGGAAGTTGAGGATGATGATTGAGTGGAAGAAGAATAGAAGAAAGGTCGATCCTCGGCAAAGGTCACATCTCGAGAAAACCGAATGCGACGAGTAGAAGGATCATAGCAACGATAACCCTTGTGCTCAAGACTGTACACAAGAAAAACACATTCAACAGATTGAGCAGTCAATTTGGTACACTCACGAGGTGCTAAGAGAACATAGCAGGTACAGCCAAAAACATGAAGATGATCATACTTGGGAGAACCAAACAAAATCTCATCAGAGCACTTACCCTGAAGGCGAGAGGAAGCCTAGAGATTAATGAAATAGATAGTTATTGAAACAGCTTCACCACAGAAATGAGCAGGAACAAAAGAGAAAATCATGAGAGTACTCGCTATCTCAATAATATGACGATGCTTATGCTCAGCAACACCATTCTGAGCATGAGCACCTGGACATGAAAGTTGAGGAAGAGTACCTTCAAAAGAGAGAAACTCACAAAGGGCTGTGGATAGGTACTCCCCTCCTGAGTTAGAATGGAAAACACGAATGGCACTAGAAAACTGTGTACGAACCATGCGAACAAAAGCCTGATATATAGAGATCAATTGAGAACGATGCTTCATGAAATAAACCCAAGTATATTGAGAGTAATCATCAACAAATATAACATAGTGTTTGTGACCACCCTTCGAAACAAAAGGAGAAGGACCCCATGCATCAGAATGCACTAAATCAAAAGGATGACTAGAACAAGTAGTGCTGGAAGGGTATGGAACCAGTATTTGTTTGCCTAGCTTGCAACCTTTACAATGAAAACCAGCATCTACAGTTACACAACCCAAAACACCCTATTGAGCTAAAGTAGACAAACGAGAACCACATAGATAGCCTAAGCGATGATGCCACTGGGCAAAAGAGGACACTGAAGTGGAAGCAGCGGAAGTGACAAATGACACAGAAGCTGGAAGGTGTAAGCTGTCAAGAACATAGAGGCTCATAGATCCTCTACGGCGACGGCCAGTACCAATCACCCTTTTGCTCTGATGATCTTGCACATAACAAGAGATGTCATCAAAACCAATGAAATAATTCATATCAGCCAGCTGACCAATAGACATAAGATTCATGGACAGCTATGGAAGACAAGAAATAATAGGAACATAAAACTTAGATGTGGAAAGAGAACCCTGATGTGTAATAGAACAAGGTGTACCATTAGCTGTTTGAACAGATGGACCGTCCTTCACTGGCTGGTAGGACACAAGCTAAGAGCAATCAGAGGTCACATGAAAAGAAGCCCCTGAATCAAGTGCCCAAGGCTGAACAACACTGGAAGCAGACTGGGAGGCAGCTGAAACTAAGGCACTCTTCACTAAAGGCCCTGACTCAAGGACTGAAGTGGTGGAGGACCCCATAGTAGATCCACGATGCTGCTGCAAAGGAAACCTCTTACGGTACTCAGCCAACATCTCAGGGTGAAGGGCAAAGCAGCGATCAGATGTATGTCCAGACTTCTTGCAATAGGAACATACTACATCTCCTGAGGAAGAACCTTGGTGCTGAGAGGCAAGAACACTGGTGTGAGTCATCGATGCAGTAGGTGTGACAAGGGAGCGAAGACGTGTCTCCTCAGCAATCAAACGAGCAAGTGCATCATCCAGGGTAGGAAGAGTTGGCCAGCCAAATAACTGGGTACGACTGTACTCAAACTCTTGCCTAAGGCCCATCACAAACTGAAACATGAAGGTCTGTTGCTCATGCTTTTCTTTAGCCATACAAAACTCACGTCCAGAGTCTCTTTGGAGTCATAGAGACAAGCTGACTGGTGATGCGAGTGAAAGCTCCATAGTACTCCTCTATGGACACGTCCTGCTGCTGAAGATTGTGCAAGCTTTGCAACAAGGAGAAACGAAGTGCTCCACTAGGCTGAAGATATCGTTGCTCAAGATATTTCCATATCTCTTTGGCGGAGTGGTGATGCTCAAAGCTCACCCGAAGTGAAGGAACAACACTCAGAACTAGAGCTCCCATCACCTTAGCATCGGCCTTTTTCCAAGCCTTCTTGGTGGCATCATCAGCCTTTGAATCAGGAGGATCATTGTTCAAATGATCCTCATGACCGACTACCCTCACAACTGTCATGGCCGAGAAAGCCCACTCCGTGTAGTTGGAGCCATCTAGCTTGATGTCAGTGGCCAAGAGGGAGCTGTCTTTTGCCATAGCAGCAGAGAACAACAAAGGAAGACCACCACAGCAGAGAAGATGATGGCAAAAGGCAAAGCTGGCAGGGCTGGGCTCCTCTCGATGATGGCAATGAAGACGGGAAGCAAAGCCCCTTGTTACACTGAGGTCACACCAAACAACATCCTAGGACAACCGAAGAAAGCAGAAATACAAGATTATCCCAGCAAAAAGTTGGTCACAAGCAAACTCAGTCAGTTCAGCAATACCCGCAATCTCCAAAATAGTAGCAATATCCCAGCAGATGGATCATTCAGTCATTGGAATGGTGCCAGAACATTTGACGGTGGTGGTTATAACACGGAAGCAGATTTCGCCGTTGGTCCAATTGATGGTGCGATTGAGCAAATTGAGCGTGGAGTGTATGTCAAACCAGGGCGGGAAGCAGCGGGCGAAGCAACTCCCGGACGGGCGAAGTGGCGGCGGAAGCAGGTGAGGTTTCGACGGCGGCAACGACTTGAGGCGGAGGCTGGCGGAAGCCAAGACCCCCCTTGCGAAGATGGCGGGAGACTAGGCTAGTGGGGCGTGAGCTCCTCCCGGCGACGACGACAAAGATTAGAGGCGAGGCTGATGGGGGACGAGCTTGTCCTAGCGACGACAACGAAGATGGTGGTGAAGCTGGCACGGGGCTACCCGGAGCCGAGTGGAGGCAGGGCTAGGAGCAGCAGGCGAGGTAGGTGACTCGGAGAGGAAGAACGCGGGGGCGACAGTCGGCTCGGGGCAAGAAGAATGCGGGGTTGACGGCAGCTCGATGCAAGGGAACACAGCTCTGATTCCATGAAACAAGTATGGAGAAAACTGAAATCCTCAATTTGTGTATTCAACCACAGGGAAGATATACATTGAAGAGAGAGAGATATATATACACTGGAGAGAGAGAGAGAGAGAGAGTTATACAAGGCCTAATGGGCTATGGGCCTCATGGGCTATACAAGGAGAGAGACTAACTACTCTTAACAGTAACCATACCTAACTTCAATTCAAAGACAAGCAAATGCGCACAAATAAATCAATCCAACCTAAAATTTCTAGCCCACATTTCATCAACACATAGAACATTGAAACCCTAGCTACAGGGTATGAACAAAATAACAGATGTATTGATTTGTATCAACAAATGAACCACAAAATTGAGCAGATCTATCAACTTACAATCTTGTAAGCAAAACAAATCATTCACACACGCATCAAAGAAATACTCTAGATACAAAATGGCACAAAAACAACCTAAAAAATCAGCTAAAGCCAACTCTGGAGATGAATGAAACTTTAATTAAAAAGCTCGGCAGGTAGAGTATATCAGGATTTTTCAGAGATTATTTTCCTTTGAAAGAAAATTAATTGTACAAAAAATTGAAGTCACATAAAACAAGAACTAAATTTGAACAATTAAAAAAAAAATCAATAAGTGGGTATGCATGTAGGATCTATCTGGTAACTTCTGATATTATACATCCTTCCAAAGCAAATTAAGTGCAGAAAGAAAAACAAGTTACATACCCAATGAAATAAAATAGTACACACTTGGGATTGAAATTTTACTTCAAAATTTGTGCACGATAGAATCTAGAAGGTAATTTTGAAGAGCATTTTGCTCTCAAATAATATTAATTGTAAAAAAAAATGGACACACAAACTCAATAAAAATTGTAGAAATCTTAACAGTGCAAATTTAATTGAAATGGACTGCAAGTGAATATATAACAGGTATTCTACCTCGAGAATTTTCCTATAAAACATAAATTTGAATAAAGAAATAAAAATTGTAGAAACAATGAACTAAAAACTGCAGAGATAACAACAGTGAAATTGTATTTAAAATGGTGTGCAAGTTGATGTTGGTTGAGTATTTCCATAGAAAAAATCGCTTAAAAGAAGAAAACATAGGATTCAAATACAAGTTACACACTACATAAACTAAACTTGCAGAAAAAGTGAAAATGAAATTTTAGTGAAGATGACTTCCATGTAATAGGAAATTATGTTAAGTTTTTTCGAATATGTAAGTTAAAATACCATATACTAAGTGTTGAATCATAAAGACTAGTATCGAGAAAATATTGTAGAGAATGCAAAACATTGACCATTGAGACATAAACACATCAAAAGTAAAAATAAACTACTCGCACATTTTATAGACATTGCACCTGACATAATAATTAAATAATTAGGTATTTTTTCTCATAATTTTGTACCTTGCAAATAAGCGCCGTCAATGTTAGAGACACAATGAGGGATGCTAGAACGAATGTCGGTGCACGAACATGGATAGAGAAAAAAAACTAGAAGAACAAGAAATAAAGGTGAGAACATAGAAAAGTGGATATCAGAATGAAACTATATAGTCGAATTTAGATATCAATTTGAGGAGACAATGGTCTGTAAATATGAATACAAATAATTGGTAAAAGATTAATAATATCCATTTTCAGCAGGGGAACAAATTTGACGATAGCATTAATATGTATGCAAATATACTAGCTCATGCATACACATTTTGGGAAAAGAACAACAACTACAAAGAGGTACAATCTACATAACATTATTTACACAAGCAACGTTAGAATTGTTCAATAAAAAATATGGATGTTCTTAACCTTTGCCAAAACATATGTAATTGTTTCCTGACTTAATTATATGGCGGTTGTCCAACGTGACAATGGCAACAGGAGCTCAAACACAACTTTCAGGAGGAGAAGAGAACATGAAAGTACATTAAAAAAACAAAGAAGTTCAGCTACAAAAAAACATTTAGGGCATGCTGCTGCTAGCTTCTAGATGATGCTTGCATATAAATCACATATCTCATAAGCAAATAAATCGAATCCATAACTAAATCCTGCCGGATGACTGATAAACATACTGGCTTATGGAGTACGAGGCTAAAAGATATGAACAAGAACATGGAGATAGAACCAATGTTAGATAGATGAAACAACAAAAACATGTTTTTTTTTTGAAATGTAGATGTCTGGAAAGGGAAGGACAAGCAGCAAGGATTACAAGTTGTGTAAATCAATACTAGCATGATAGTACATACATGTAGTTAAGCAGGAACTCGACAATAACAATGACTTTGACATAAATCCTAGATAGATGCAAATATGCAGCAACAAAAACAATTTTGAAGGAAAACTTACACCCAAGGAGGTTAAGCTGTTTTGTTGCCCAAGATGTCCCAGCCAAGGCATGCAGACCTCCTGCCTTGCTTCTGCTTCTACTGCCACTACAAGGAAATGATACAACCATACTGATTAGCAATTATCATACAACAGAAGAGGATATATGGACAAAATCTGAGAAATTATCCACAACTTCAGGGAGTAAAAACCAACCCTTGAACAAAATGGCCATAATATTCTTACATGTTATTTGCATATATTATATACATCGTAATGTTCATAGGTTAATTCCATGTTGATCTAACTATAAACTGAGTTACAATTTTTTTGATCTACAGGGATGCCAAGCAGGATGGAAGAACCAGACCATGTAGCACACCATGGAATCGAAGAAAGCTTGATTGATAGATACAATTAATTTGGAAATACACAACCACAATAAGAAAACCAGGTATCACATTGCATATGCAAACTTTCAAAAAATGCAGTCAAATTAATACTAAACTACTCATCATTAAACATGGCAATTATATACTAACTTAACAAAATTGTAAAACAACTGCAGAACTACACATATTCAGGCATGGGAGAATATTGGGAACAACATAACAAAGAAATAGAAACAGTTACCCAGGTATATTTTCATTACACAACACTTGCAACAGAGATCATGAGCAAAAAAATAACTCTTCTAAATCATGATTAAAGGTCAGAATAAAAGATAAGCACAAATTGATTAAAATGCAAGAAAAACAGTAAACGAAAATATATGTTAAACATAAAACACATGATTAAATGATGAATTAACCTCTGCTACTAATATCAAATCCAAAATCAGAAATAGAACCACAAATCCCAAATCTAAAATAACCCGACCACAACAAGTCGAAAGCCACTAACGAGGATACTATCTACAAGCAAACCCAAACATAGCAATCAATGCGCCCCATCAATGGCCATTGCCATCACCGAGCGCCGCTGGCTGATCTACCGCACCTCCCACCTTCCTTAACCACCACCGCATCGCCGGTCGTCCCCGAGCTCAGATCCGGCCCGATTTGAGTGGCACTAGCTCAGGTGTGAGCATGAGAGGTGGTAGAGGATGGAGGAGCCCACGAATTTGGAGAGGAGGCGCCAGCTTCTAGAGAAGTGAGGGGGTGGGGATTGAGAGTCGTGGTGTGGTGTGGGAAGATGGTTGGGGAAAGTGGGTGACATATCAGGTGCAGAAGCCACCTTTTGTGCACATATGCACAAAACCAATCCGAGCCGTCCGATTTGATCCGAACGGTCGAGATATCAGCGAGCGCTCCCCACCTTCTCACTTACGCTATTATGCGTTTTGCCCCTCGGATCACTCCCTTTTCCCTCGCGAGCTCCATCGTCCTTAGCCCCATCCTCCTACGCACCTCTCAATCAAGCTAGGGTTAGGGGGTGGCCACCGCCCGCAGCACCGAGCCGCACCTTTGTGCCGAGCCGATGCCATTGCCTCCTGCGTCTCTGCCCTCATGCGTTCCCCTGCGCCGCCGCCCCCGCACCGAGTTGACGCGTCGGCCCTCTGCGCCGAGCCGACAACGACGCCTCTTGCGCCTTCGCCCCCGCGCCTCACCGTGCGCCGCACCCCCTCTGTCGAGTCTCCGCATGGCCGTGGTTCATTTGTGAGTGTGGATATCATGGGGATATATGCATGATCTTAGGATGATGATACAATTGGCAATGACTTTTGTGGTTTGTCAAATCATGCGTTTTCGGTAAAGTTTCAAAGGCTATCAGGTCACTGGCGGTCTAACCGGCCACTTTGGCGGTCAGACCGGCCTTGCCTCGGTTTGATTTTCAGGTTTGGGGGCTGATGGTCTGACCGGCCAGAGTGGTGGTCAGACCGGCCAGAGGAGCGATCTGACCGGCTACTACTGAGCGGTCAGACCGGCCATAAGGTGACTTTGGATTTTTGAGCTGGGCCAAAAATAGAAGGTGTAGGCAAGAGAGAGGATTCTACTGCACTTGGTCTCATAATTTTTGGAGCTTCCAGTCAAAAGTTCTATTCGATTTAAAATTCCAGAGAGCTCTCGGGTTTCCAACATGAAAATTTGGCTAAGTCCCAAGTGGGCGGTCAGACCGGCCTTTTGTTGGCAGTCAGACCGGCCAAGGGTGGCGGTCTGACCAGTTTTGACTTGTTTTGCTCGTCAGTGTGGCGCGATGTGTGTTCGTTAGGTCAAGTTCATGAATTTCATTGCATATGTGTTGCATATTGCATGTTTTGGCTAACGTGGGTCAAGTTGTGAAGAACTTGTTCCCGGAAACGATTTCTTGGTCTATTGCTGTGCAGATGGCTTGCAGGTCAACGACGGTCAATGGCGAGGATGATCGAGACTAAGCTAGGAGAGCTGAGGTCCGGAATGATCGAGGATGCCGGGTGAGGTCAGGAGACTCAAGCATGGCGCAGAATGGACAAGGATGATCGAACGGCAGTTCGGTGCGACGGGTTGGATCAAGCGGCGTGAGGGTCGGTGCAAGTGTCATGGTTGTTTCGACGGAAGCCGGACGGGAGAGACTTGCCGACACGATGAGAGCCGTTGATCAACCTACACGTGGCGAAGTAGGCGAGTGCTTCACTAAGATTGGACTTGGTCTTTGGAGAAAGATCAAGAAGGGGTATTTTGGTAATTCCTCCAAATATCGCCTTTGTGATTTGTTGGCTAAACCGCAGCGTGGGTCGGCACTTGGAGAAGCAGTTTAGGTCAAGTCAAGATGAAGACGATGCTTTGAGATGCGTGCGTGTGTTAACCCATTGTGTGTTAGGGTTTATTGGGTGCCCTAAGTGGAATATTCCCTAGATACTAGCCTCTAGTATAAATAGAAGGGGGTGCTGGTCATTAGCCACTCAAGCACTTCATTGAGAAAAACCCTAGTTTGTTTTAGGGTTTTGGAGAGAAGGAAAGAGAGGTTAGGGTTCTGGGGATTGATTGATCGTGTGTTGAGTTTGTCCTCCAAGATTGGAGTGGTTGTAAACATCAATCCCCAACCACAAATCAATCTAAGCAAGTTCTCAAGATGAGTATCTTTTGTTCTTGCCTTCTATTTTGGATGTTTTGGGGTTTTTGATGATCCATCGCTTTTCTCTTGAATCTTTGCGGTGTTCTAGCTTGCTGTGATGTGTAGAAACCCTTCTGGGATCATCTTGAACATCTTTTACTCAGAAGCAAGGTTTAGATCGTGTTTTACGTTTTGACTCGGTTTTTGAATACCCTTCTTTCAAACTGAAAAAGGTCAGTACTTTGGCACAGATCTGGATGATCGATGCTTGGAATAGGTTCCTGATATCCTTAGGAAGGTGTGTCTCAAATTTAGAGAAGTTTGGTCGTGTAGATCAAAAGTTAGATCGATTTGTGATTTTGATCGCAGACTGTTTTTTTTTCTGTTCTAGAAGAAATCGGTCAGACCACCCGTATAACGCCGGTCAGACCGCACCCCGGTCCGACCGCCTATTCAACGTCGGTCAGATCAATTCCGAGGTTTGGATTTCCAATTTTTGGTATTTTGCTTGGGATTTTGATTTAGATTCAACACAAGTTCTCTGCAGTACTTGCTGATTGATCTTCATAGCTTCATAGCTATTGAAGTGAAAGTCATGTTGAATTCAAACTTTGTGAAAAAGGATTTGTGCTCCTATTCACCCCCCTCTAGTCGCCTATTCGGTCCTACAAGTGGTATCAGAGCCCGGTTAGCTCTTCTAATAGATCTTAATCGGTCTTTGGAGCCATGGCAACTGACAAGTATTCCACCAAACCACCTGTGTTTAATGGAATCGATTTTGCTTACTGGAAGGCTCGCATGCATGCCTACATCGAGGCTTAAGGGCACGCAATTTGGCTTAAAGTCAAAAATCCTTATGTTGTGCTAGCCAATGACGATGTGATCACTTCAGATGTTGAGGCTAATAGCAAGGCTCGAAACTTCTTGATTCAAGGACTTAGTCGATCTGAGTTTGAGCGTGTCGCTCATTTGAGGTCTGCTCATGAGATCTAGAAGACCCTCTGTGATTACCACGAGGGATCTACTACGATCAAGGAAGTGAGACAGAACCAGCTTAAAAAAGAATACTCAAAGATCGAACAAAGGCCTGATGAATCTTTGGATGAGTTGTGGGGAAGGTTTTCCAAAATCCTTCATGATCTTCGTGTTGTGGATCTTGTGTTCACTGAGTCTGAGAATGCACGTCAGCTTTTGAGTGCTCTTGATGTGAAGGTCTGGGGGATGAAGATCACTTCCATCAATCACAACACTGTAATAAGTGAGCTTACCATGGATAAGCTCTACTCGAGGTTGAAGACGCATGAGATTGACTTCATCTCGCGTCTCCCCAAGACAGAGTCGATGGCATTAGTGGTCGACCCATCTAAGGGTAGCTCTTCTGATTCTTTGGATTTTGGTTCATCTAGTTTTTCATTGTCTGCTTTGCACTCTTTGAGCGATGAGCAGCTAGAGAAGTTACCTGAGGATGATTTAGCCCTCCTATCCACAAAATTCTCGAGAGTTTACAACAAGATGAGGAACAGAAGGACAGGTGGACCTATCACTTGTTTTGAGTGTGGTGAGCCAAACCACATTCGGTCCAAGTGCCCCAAGCTGAAGGGCAAGGTGGAGAAGGACTCTCGGAGGCATCCTCAAGCTAAGGATACGAAAGTCAAGAAGCCCAACTATCGCAAGTTCGTTAGCCGGGTCCTTGTCGCTCTTGAGAGTGTTGATATGAGCGATGTGGACTCGGGGACGGAGGATGACAAGGATGACTCCCATGGCAAGAAGAAGGTCCAGGATTTCACTGGCATGTGCTTCATGGCCAAGGACTTGCATGACGTTGACTCCTCCAACGACGACGACCCTTTCAGCGATCCCGATGAGGTATGTCCCTTACTCAATGATATGAAACGTGCTTTGGTCGTTGCTGAACAAAAACTGAAAAAGCAAGCTAAAATGATTAAGAGATAGGACAGTATGATTGACAACTTGAATCTAGAAGTTGTTAGGCTCAAATCCATTAATCCTGTTGATGTTTGTGATTCTTGCTCTAGCTTGCAAAATGAATTGACCAATCTAAAATCTGCTCATTCCTCTGTTGTGAATCAACTTAAAGATGCTCTTGATGAACTAGAATCTCTCAAGTCTAGTCCTGCTTGCATGAATACTATTGCTCTAGATGTGACTGCTGTAGATGCTATTCCTTTACCTTGCTCAAATTGTGCTTTGCTTGAATTAAAATTGAATAGCGCTACAAAAGAATTGCTGAAATTTGATGCTAGTCACACTTGCTCTCATTGTGAGGATAATAGGATTAAAATGAAAGAAATGACTGAAATAGTTCTTCATTCTAAAGCTGCATCATGCGAAAATTGCCTTAAACTCACAATGGAGAATGAAGCTCTAAACAAGACTCTAGAGGAGAAAGGTAAAATTGAACAATCCATGTCCATGACTGCATCCAAGAAAGTTGTTGATTCGGCCTCTTGTGCTTTTTGTACTGAAATTGGAACAAATTTAGATGAGATACAAGAGGCGTTTATAGTCAAATTCAAAGAGCAAGTGAGTAGGATTGAGAATACTTCTTGTGTGTCTTGTGAGGCTTTAAGGGTTGAGGTAGCTCTTGTTAAAGAAAATCTTGCTAGGACAATCAAGTCAAATAGGCGTGTCACCTGCAAGGACCTAGCCAAAGAAAATGATTACCTCAAAAGACCCTTGAGAGATTTTCTAGTGGGAAGAAGAATCTCAACATGATCCTCGACCAATCTAAGGTGAGTGTAAAGAAAAGTGGCCTAGGATTTAATTCTCTAGAGCATTCCAAGAACCATCCACCTAAGGTTGTGAGAGCTGTTAAGAGTGGTATGCTTGAGGTAGAACCTTCTGAGCCATCTAAGGTAGTTTTTAGATCTGCAGGTTTTGCCCAAACCCCTTCTAGCAAGACAGGTGCTTCTACTTCATCAGATCAGACCCCTCAAAAGGTCAAGTACCATTGCACCTTCTGCAAGAAGGATGGCCACATCGTTGAATTCTTCTTCCGTAGAGCCAAGATTGAGAGGAAGGAGAGGATGAGTGCTTTGAGGTCCATTAGAGGAGTTCCTTCACCTGCTATAGTTTCTAGAGCCAAGCAGCCTATCGTTCATGCTAGACATAAGCCTAGGTTTGTAGATGACTTCTTTGACTCCTTTGGTGGCTCTAGGCAGCATTTTGGTTTAGGGTATCGTGAGAGACCGCGGGTAGCATCTAGACAGGGGGAGTACCAACCTTTTGGTAGGTCGATTCGGAGAGGTCTAGGTGGTTCTCGTGTGCATTCTTATGATTTTTCTCCTAACCATTTTATTGCTGCTTCTACTGCTTTGCCTAAGCATCGTGTGACTCAGTACTGGATTCCCAAGTCTTTTATCACTAACCCCAGTACTGAGGCACATATATTTCCTGTTCGTGCTCTGTAGGTCCGTCGTGCGAGGAAGGAGGACATATGGCTTGTTGACTCCAGGTGTTCTCAACACATGACTAGAGATTCTAGATAGTTCTCCTCCCTCACACGTGCATCCGGCAATGAATTGATCATATTTGGGGATGCTTCTACTTGGACCATGACAGCCAAGGGCACAGTGCACGTCAACAACAAGTTCATGCTTAAGGACGTCGCTTTGGTAAGTAAGCTGAGGTATAATTTGCTATCTGTTTCTCAGCTTCTTGATGAGGGTCTGAAAGTGAGGTTCAAGAACAGTGAGTGTAGAGTTCTAGACTCCTCAGGTGAGCGTGTCTTTGGGATCTCCAGGTTTGAGAGGATCTTTTGTGCTAATTTTAGTGTCTCTTCTGCTTCCAGTCCTAGATGTCTTGTGGCTTCTGATTCTCATGATCTAGTTTTATGGCATCGTAGACTTGGACACATAGGTTTTGACCATTTGACCAGGATCAGTAGCAAGGATTTGATTAGAGGGTTACCTAGACTTAAGCCTGTTAGAGACCTTGTGTGCACTCCCTGTAGACATGGTAAGATGGTCTCTGCTTCTCATCCACCTCTTACTTTAGTGATGACTGATGGACCAGGTCAGCTCTTGCACTTAAACACTATTGGCCCTTCTAGAGTCCAGTTTGTAGGCGGGAAATGGTATGTGCTTGTGATTGTGGATGATTTCTCTAGGTATTCATGGGTTTATTTTCTGGTTTCTAAGGACAAGGCTTCTGGCTATTTTAGAGAATTGGTCCTTAGATTAGCTATTGATCTTCCTAGAGCTTTGAGAGCCATTAGGAGTGACAATGGGACAAAATTCAAGAACTCTTCCTTTGCCACCTTCTGCACTGATAGGGGAATTGAGCACCAGTTCTCTTCACCTAGAGTTCCCCAGCAGAATGGTTTTGTAGAGAGGAAGAACAGGACCCTTGTAGAGATGGCCAAGACCATGCTAGATGAGCATAGTACACCTAGGAGGTTTTGGGCTAAGGCGATCACTACTGTTTGTTATGTGTCAAATAGGGTTTTCTTGAGATCTGTGATTGTCAAGACTTCTTTTGAGCTTAGATTTGTTCATAGGCCTAAAGTCTTTCATTTCAAGATTTTTGGTTGCAAATGCTTCATTCTTAAACATGGCAACTTGAACCCCGAGATTTCACCCATGCTTTATCTGATTCCTCTTAGGTCATTGCCATGCATGAAGAGCTTGAAAATTTTGAAAGAAACAAAGTCTGGACCTTAGTTGAACCTCCACCTAATTATAATGTAATTGGAACAAAATGGGTTTTCAAAAATAAGCAAAGTGAGGATGGGTTGGTAGTTCGCAATAAGGCTAGGCTTGTAGCTCAAGGTTATTTCCAGGTAGAAGGCTTAAACTTTGAGGAGACCTTTGCTCCTGTAGCTAGATTAGAAGCCATTCGCATTTTGCTAGCATTCGCGGCATCTAAGGGCTTTAAGCTTTATCAAATGGATGTCAAGAGTGCTTTCTTTAATGGCTTCATAGAAGAAGAGGTCTTTGTCAAGCAACCCCCTGGTTTTGAAAATCCTAAATTCCCAAACCATGTGTTTAAGCTCTCCAAAGCCTTGTATGGATTGAAGCAAGCCCCTAGAGCTTGGTATGATAGGCTTAAGAGTTTCTTGCTTAAAAATAATTTCAAAATAGGAGCGGTTGATAAAACCTTATTCACTCTTAGGCATGGCAATGACTTTTTATTGGTTCAGATTTATGTGCTAAATTCCGAATGCTTGAACAAATTGATTCATAACTGAACTCATAGTGCTCAAAATTGACTCATTTTCTAGTTTCTGGGCTCCATTTTGCTTATAGACATGGCTTGACTCATTTTTGGATACATGTAGCTAAATTATGATCTTGAGCAACTTGCCATGCTTACAATTCATTTAATTTCAGATTATTGCTATTTTGGCCTTAGCTTTGCTGTACATGTTTTGCCATGATAGAAAGTAGCTTCTTCACATAATATGGCTTAGTGTAATACTTGTATAGTCCTCATGGATAATTTTCATGGCTCCTTGTGTTAAAAATGAATTAATTGCAGCCATTCCATGTCTTTCATGCTCTATCTTCCTTTATGCACCTTGATGAATCCATTGTCAAAGGGGGAGAAATGGTAAAAATGACATTTGCATGAGGTTATGAGGATCATAGTGAGGGGGAGCATCTCATATGCATTTTTGCGATCTTATTGCCATTTCTGAATTTGATTTGCAATTCGTGCTTCCTCACAATGATCAAAGGTCAAATTGAACAATTGTTCTTTCATATGGACCTTAAGTGAGATTTTTGGCTATTCTCAGGAATTTGAAGCTTTTGTGCTTTCTTTTGCTTTATCTCACTTGCCTATGCTATTCTAGTGCCAGCTTGGTCATTTCCCTTGATTTTTCTTGTATTTGGACCAAATTGTGCCTTTGTGCGAAAACGTCGAGTATTTTACTTTCCAAATCTCAAACTTTGCATTTTTGGGAAATTGCAAATGTATTCATCAAGGGGGAGATTGTGGATATCATGAGGATATGTGCATGATCTTAGAATGATGATACAATTGGCAATGCCTTTTATGGTTTGTCAAATCATGCGTTTTCGGCAAAGTTTCAAAGGCTGTCAGGTCACTAGCGGTCTGACCGGCCACTTTGGCGGTCAGACCGGCCTTGCCTCGGTTTGATTTTCAGGTTTGGGGGCTGATGGTCTGACCGGCCAGAGTGGCGGTCAGACCGGCCAGAGGAGCGGTCTGACCGGCTACTACTGAGCAGTCAGACCGACCATAAGGTAACTTTGGATTTTTGAGCTGGGCCAAAAATAGAAGGTGTAGGCAAGAGAGAGGATTCTACTACACTTGGTCTCATAATTTTTGGAGCTTCCAGTCAAAAGTTCTATTCAATTTAAAATTCCAGAGAGCTCTCGGGTTTCCAACATGAAAATTTGGCTAAGTCCCAAGTGGGCGGTCAGACCGGCCTTTTGTTGGCGGTCAGACCGGCTAGTGGGCGGTCAGACCGGCCAAGGGTGGCGGTCTGGCCGGTTTTGACTTGTTTTGCTCGTCAGTGTGGCGCGATGTGTGTTCATTAGGTCAAGTTCATGAATTTCATTGCATATGTGTTGCATATTGCATGTTTTGGCTAACGTGTGTCAAGTTGTGAAGACCTTGTTCCCAGAAACGATTTCTTGGTCTATTGCTGTGCGGTGGCTTGTAGGTCAACGACGGTCAACGACGAGGATGATCGGGACTAAGCTAGGAGAGCTGAGGTCCAGAATGATCGAGGATGCCAGGTGAGGTCAGGAGAATCAAGCATGGCGCAGAATGGACAAGGATGATCGAACGGGCAGTTCGGTGCGACGGGTTGGATCAAGCGGCGCAGGGGTCGGTGCAAGTGCTATGGTGGTTTCGACGGAAGCCAGACGGGAGAGACTTGCCGACACGATGAGATCCGTTGATCAACCTACACGTGGCGAAGTAGGCGAGTGCTTCACCAAGATTGGACTTGGTCTTCGGAGAAAGATCAAGAAGTGGTATTTTGGTAATGTACCAAATACCGCCTTTGTGATTTGTTGGCTAAACCACGGCGCGGGTCAGCGCTTGGAGAAGCGGTTTAGGTCAAGTAATGATGAAAACGATGCTTTGAGATACGTGCGTGTGTTAACCCATTATGTGTTAGGATTTAATGGGTGTCCTAAGTGGAATATTCCCTAGATACTAGCCTCTAGTATAAATAGAAGGGGGTGCTGGTCATTAGCCACTCAAGCACTTCATTGAGAAAAACCCTAGTTTGTTTTAGGGTTTTGGAGAGAAGGAAAGAGAGGTTAGGGTTCTAGGGATTGATGGATCGTGTACTCATGTATTGAGTTTGTCCTCCAAGATTGGAGTGGCTGTAAACATTAATCCCCAACCACAAATCAATCCAAGCAAGTTCTCAAGATGAGTCTCTTTTGTTCTTGCCTTCTATTTTGGATGTTTTGGAGTTTTTGATGATCCATCACTTTTCTCTTGAATCTTTGCGGTGTTCTAGCTTGCTGTGATGTGTAGAAACCCTTCTAGGATCATCTTGAATATCCTTTACTCACAAGCAAGGTTTAGATCGCGTTTTTCGTTTTGACTCGGTTTTTGAACACCGTTCGTTCAAACTGAAAAAGGTCAGGACTTTGGCACTGATCTGGATGATTGATGCTTGGAATAGGTTCCTGATATCCTTAGGAAGGTGTGTCTCAAATTTGGAGAAGTTTGGTCGTGTAGATCAAAAGTTAGATCGATTTGTGATTTTGATCGCAGGCTGTTTTTTCTATTTTGGAAGAAATCGGTCAGACTGCCCGTATAACGCCGGTCAGACCACACCCCGGTCCGACCGCCTCTTCAACATCGGTCAGACCGATTCTGAGGTTTGGATTTCCAGTTTTTGGTATTTTGCTTGGGATTTTGATTTAGATTCAACACAAGTTCTCTGCAGTACTTGCTGATTGATCTTCATAGCTTCATAGCTATTGAAGTGAAAGTCGTGTTGAATTCAAACTTTGTGAAAAAGGATTTGTGCTCCTATTCACCCCCCTCTAGTCGCCTATTCGGTCCTACAGTGAGGTAAGCAATCGATTTAGCTGCTAATTCTTCAGGGTAGCCCCCCCTTGCGCCTGAGGTCACAAACTGATTTTGTCTTGTCGATTGTATTATCTTTATTTGTTATGGGTGCCAGATTTCATTGGAGGCAATGGAAGCAACATTGTGATTTCAGGCGGAAAAACATGGGAAGCAATGGAAGCAACATCCTGATAATTGAAATGTTTGATGGCAGTTGGGAGTTCTTTTTGGGGGCAAGAGTGTAGTCTTGACATTACTCAGTTGATGGAGAAGAAGAAAGTTTGTTTGTAAACTGTAATGTGTCATGTATCTGTGAATTGTAATGCGTCATGTAGTATTGACTAACAAATAATGTATGATTATAATTCTTGTATTAGCTAATGAGCTGTATGTTTTGTGTTGTATGCATGATCCAAATGTCTGAGCTTGAATTGACTTGTTATTCCTTATACTTGAAATGTCTGAACTTGAAATCATTGAACTTGAAATCAAGGCAGTGTGTGTGCCAGATTTTGTTGGAGGCAATGGATACTGTAGCATTAATTTGTGACTGCATACATCAAGATTAACTGGGAAATACCTGATACTGAGTGAAACTGGGAAATACATCACTCAGTGTGTGTACCAGAAACTGAGTGAACCGAAATTTGCAAATACCTGATACTGTAGCACTCAACTGGAATGTTGACAATGGTGAGGGAGCTTCAAATGCCAGTTGTTGGAAGCCACCATCTCGGGATAGCTAGAGTTGTTCAGCACATGCTTGCTGATCGTGCTGTAATGCAAATTACTTCAAAGAGACACTAAGCTACTAGCGATGTGAATTTTCTTTTCAAGAACCATGGAAGTGTATGCGAATTTTGATCACAGTGCAGCTAGCGGATGAGAAGATGCCCTCTAGTGAAAAGGAGTCCTGATGAAAAAATTGGCATATGTAGAATCCTAATACTGTAGCACTCAACAATGATTATCATCAGAACTAACAATTGGCTGCAGTGTACTAACTGAAACAGTGGAAAGATAATCATGTTGCATTTTCAGATTGGATACTTCAAGGCCATCAGTCCAGAACTAAATTTTCTGATTGCATACATCAAGGCCTTCAGTCCAGAACTAAAATTTCTAATTGCATACATCAAGCCAAGACTCGTAGGTAGCAGAGCACATCCTGGAGAAGCTCCCACCTGATCCAGCTCTAATCTTCAATTGCCATATCATTCTGATAATAATCGAAGGCTTGTCAGTTGTTGTAATCATGAAGCTTGCTTGCTGCAATCATGATTCTTGGTAGTTGTAATCATGAAGCATACTTGTTTTAGAACTTGATTATGCAAAGTGATGTATGTGTGTGCACAATTCAAAATGAATCTTGCAAAGTGATGTATGTGTGTGCACAATTCAAAATGAATCTTTGGTGTAAAACTTCTTTTGTCTAGTCATCAGATACTTGAAAAGGATCCACTTGAATAACCATGCCAAGGGCCATTTTATCTCAGAAATTGTTGTTTTCATGGACAATGTAGCATTATTTTCTAAATAAAGGCATCATCCCAGAAATTGATGTTAGACAGAATAGTGCATTCAAGAACAGAATTTTCATCCCATCTTCAACATTTCAAGAACAGAATAGTGCATAGAAAGATACTGCAGAGAAATCTTAGTTCATACATGTCCATGAATCCTGAAATATGAAGCTCAACATTCCTGAAATTAAAAGTACTACATGTCCATGAGTCCAAAACAAAATATAAAGCTCAATATTTATGAAATTAACAGTGTTACTACATTCAAGAACATAATTTTCATCCCATCAAAACTGCAGAGTCATAATTCTCATGAAGTTGAATCCAGTAGCATGTAAGCCGAATGTACAAGATCCTCATGCTTAACACAAAGAGTCTGCAAATTCATACATAGGACTACTTCAAATAACAGGACTACTTCAAATAAGAGGACTACTACAAATTCATACATAGGACTACTACAAATTCATTCTTCTAGTCACAACACATATACTCCTGTTGATTTCGGAATTCATACAACACATATCAGTTCACACAACACATATAAGTTCATTTCAGAATTCCAAAATCTGGGAAATATACCTCTGATTGCTTATAAACATACAACAACATTCCAGAATTTCATAATAGGATACAACAAATGCCACTTCATTTCAGAATTATGATAACACATGAGAAACCATGTCTTTCGGCACTACATGACAGAATTAACATAACACATCCAAAGTCACAACACAGGTCGTATGAATCAAACACTTGCAGCTATCTCTCCATCACAGTGATATCTCTCAGTTACAATGATCTTATTAACAATTTTCTATCCTAGTTTCTTCCTTGGCTTTTACCAATTCAGGGCTTCAAAATCAATTCTTGAGATTGTAGCACTATTTCAGAGCTTGGCTATTACATTGATGATTAACAAAACTGAAGCTGGTATTAGTATCACAGATTCAGAAAACTCATAAGGGTATCACATATTTAGAAAACTCTATACTACGCATCAGTGAATAGAAGCAAGGCGGCGCCGACGCAGGGAGGGGCTCGGCAGAGCAGTAGGCGCGCAGCTTGTGCTCGACCCTCCACCTGTTGCCCCCTGCGTGGAGGCAGTCACATCGCCACCGCACCGTGCCCCTACGTGGAGGCTGTTGTCGCAGCACGCCGCCTGCATGGAGGCCGCCCTAGGGTGTGATAGATGGAAGCCGTCGTTGGAGGGGGGGGGGGGCTCGCCGTGTCGATGGAGGACTGTGGGGGCGACGGTGCAGATGGAGGAGTCGTAGCAGAGGCGGCGGCGGCCACGAGAGTGGGAGGAGTCCATCGATGGGCGCAAGGGGCCAGCGTAGGGGAGGCACGACGCAAGGCGCCTTCGGAGAGGAGGCGGTGTAGGGGCTGAACCCTAGCGCCTCGTCGTGGGAGGGAGGGGAGCGGGGATTGGGGAATGGAGGAAGGGGCGTGACTGCGTGAGAAGTTGCGTCGGGCGGGGGTGTTTCTGCAAAGTGGCGACGGGTGGGTGAGAGCCTCGATCCTGGCCACTGAACTCGCGATGGACGGCCGGGATCGCCCCTATCCATATGTTCACAAATATGGCCATGTTCACAAGATATGCCGCCGGGAAAGTGAGGGACAGAGTGAAGTCTAGACTGTTGATGCTCTTGTTAATGGGTTCCTTTCGCGTGGATCTGATACTGAAAAGAAAACCGCAATCAAACATCTATTCGAGCCCAATAACCAAAACCACAACGCACCGATCTCAAAGAACATCCAAAGGCTGAAAAATCGACTGAGACTAGAGTAGTTTTCAATCGCCTGTGATTTAGCAGTTGCGTTAACAAAAACACCAGTTAACGCATCTAAAGAAAACGCGGGTTAACTTGAAGTCTTTGAACTGGCCAGGTTTCGAGTTTTAAATGCAAGCTGGGCCTCGTACCCCCTTTCGTAGCTTCTTAACTATGTCTAGTATTACTCATTACTCATTAGTTAGATTCCAAATATCAATTTTCTTAAAACTTCAATTGAATTTTGCAAAAAAAAGTGGTTGGTTTCCAAGCACCAGGGGAAGGCTTCTATCTTTCGCCCCCATCTGGTTTCTAGAACCCTATTCTTCCGTTAGTAAGGGATCATTTGAAAGGTAGGAATTTTACATGAATTCCATATAAAACAGTTTAATTCCTACATTAATTAAGAAAATTTCTCAACGGGGCCTAGTAGACTAGCATAAATGACTAGCAAGTAAATGTTTTTTACTGTTTAAGCCGTGAGAACATCACACAAATGAAATGGCAGCATTTTACATTGTTCTCTATCTACGAAGTTCCAGTTCCACATGCAACTAGTGTCAAATTCAATTCCACTTCCCCTCGCGCGATTGTATCGCACCATGTTCATGTGAGTATACAGCCCGTCCTCTTCTTCCTCGGTTACTTGAATATGAGGCCTCCATGAGCAGCAAAGAAGGGGGCGAACACGAGGGACTCGACGGCCATGAGCTTGATCAAGATGTTGAGCGACGGCCCGGATGTGTCCTTGAGCGGGTCGCCGATGGTGTCGCCGATGACGGCGGCCTTGTGAGCGTCCGAACCCTTGGGTCCTAGGGCCTTGGCATGGTCGGATGCACCCGCCTGTGTTGGCAATGGAAACGAAAATTACACCCCAAATATCACGTCATAGCCAAAATAACAGGCAAAATCAAATTGGAAATAATTCATGTTTGGCCTTAGGAAGGCACAATTGAACTGGAATATGAGAAAGCAAAGAGCATGTAAAAATGTACAATAATAAGAGAGTAAAGACATAGTTTACCTCAATATATTTCTTGGCGTTGTCCCAGGCTCCCCCACTGTTCGAAGCAGATATGGCAACCTATAGAAACAAGCATTGCAAAACGTACACAACCAAAACAATTCAGTGTCACCATGAAAACCTACGCGCACGCACTGCTTGCCCAGCAGGAGAAGTTTTCCTACCTGCACGCCAGAAACCAGAGCACCAGAGAGCAGGCCGGCGAGCATCTGGACACCGAAGAACGTGCCGGCGACCAGCGGCGCAAGCAGAACCAGCGCGCCCGGCGGCATCATCTCCTTCAGCGACGCGTCCGTAGAGATCCTGACGCAGTTGGCGTAGTCCGGCGTGGCCCGCCCCTCCATCAACCCCGGGATGGTGTTGAACTGCCGGCGCACCTCCTCAACCATCTTGAGCGCCGCGCTGCCCACGCTTTTCATCGTCATCGCCGAGAACCAGTAGGGGAGCATCGCGCCGACGATCAGCCCGACGAACACCTTCGGGCTCAGCACGTTGATCACCGTGATCCCGGCGCGGCTCACGAACGCGCCGAACAGCGCGAGCGACACGAGTGCCGCTGATCCAATGGCGAAGCCCTGTAAGGAAGACGATAGAACATTAAGCTTTTGATTCTTCTGATCCATGGATACTGAAGGGCAGAGTGTAATACGTACCTTGCCAATTGCAGCAGTGGTGTTACCGGCAGCATCGAGAGCGTCGGTTCTTTGCCGGATCCTGCGGCTCATGCCGGCCATCTCTGCGATCCCGCCGGCATTGTCGCTTATGGGCCCGTAGGCATCGATGGCCAGACCAGTGGCGACCGTGCTGAGCATTCCCAGCGCGGCAACCGCAATGCCGTAGATGGAGGCCAGCGTGAAGCTGACATAGATGGACATGGCAATGGCGAACACGGGCACGATGACGGACTTGTACCCAAGGGCGAGCCCGAAGATGACATTGGTCGCCGCGCCAGTCCTGCAAGAGTCGGCGACGTCCCGAACTGGGCTGCGGATGTTTGGCAAAGGTAAGCACTCTGAAGCGTTTGCATTTTGCACGCAAGCTTATACTACTTTTACTGTAGCAAATGCGGCAAGCGTGCTGCTGCAGATGAAATTTACCTGTAGGCACTGCTGGTGAAGTACTCGGTGGTGAACCCGATTGCGAGACCTGCCCATAGCCCAATGGCGACGCAGAAGAATAGGTGCCTGACATTGCTATTGCTTAAGTTTCCATCAGTGGCGAATACACAGGGAGTGAGGGCGAACGCTTACCAGTTCTTGACTTGCTTCTCCTCTCCAAAATCGAACAAGGTGAACTTAGCAGGGAGCGCGGAGAAAGTGACGACGAGGACGCCGACGGTCATCAGCACGGTGGAGATGAGGAGCTGCAGCTTCAACGCCGGCGCAACACCACGAACCGTCTTGATCCTGAAGAAGTCTGTGACGAAGAGCGTTGTGACCAGGCAGACTATGAGGCCGGCCGAGCTTATCAGCAGCGGGTAGGACACCGCCATGAAGTTGTGGTCAGTGCCGAATGACGAGATCGACGCGACGAACAACGCCGCGCAGGTGGATTCAGCGTAGGAGCCGAACAGGTCGGAGCCCATCCCGGCGATGTCGCCGACATTGTCACCCACATTGTCAGCAATCACCTACACCAACACCAAATCAGCACATCTTAAAAATAGTTATCCCAATTACTACTGTTTTTAACAGCTTAAGCTTTCGGATTAACTGGCCGGTACATAAAACTCAACTCAGGTAAGAGTAAATTACCGCGGGGTTTCTTGGATCATCCTCGGGGATGTTCCTCTCCACTTTCCCGACGAGGTCGGCGCCGACATCCGCCGCCTTGGTGTAAATGCCACCTCCAACCCTCCCGAACAGCGCCATCGAGGAGCCGCCGAGCCCATACCCGGTGATCGATTCATATAAGCCTTCCCAGTCATCATGGTAATAGAGCCCAAACAACTTGATGGCAATGTAGAGCACCAGGAGGCCCAGGGAGGCCAGGAGGAACCCCATGACGGCGCCGGAACGGAACGCCGTGGCAAAGGCCGCGTCGATGCCCCTCCTCGCCTCCAGAGTGGTCCTTGCGTTTGCGAAGGTCGCGATCCGCATGCCGAGGTAACCTGAGACGACGGAGGTGATGGCGCCCAAGAGGAAGGCTATGGTGCTGAACACTGCGTTGGCCAGCGCCGGCTTGCAGGTCTTGCCCTTGGTGTACTGGCAGGGCTGGCTGTCGGTGCTGAACCGGTGCACGGACCCCAGGAAGAGGAAGATGACCACGGCGAAGATGGCCGTGAAGGCGGCGAGGTACTTGTATTGCGTGAATAGGAACGAGTTTGCTCCTGAAATTTTGAAACGTATTAGTCCAATTCTTGCTAAATTGTTTCAGACATGAACAGCAAAGTTTGAAGTAGAGTAGTAGATGCTATTTCCCTTCAAAACAAAGTTAGGCAAGATGGCCTATGTTCCAGAAATGTAGTTGCAGCAACTTCGTAATTCCAATCACATTTGTTCCCCATTTTTCCAAAACAGGCCTAAAGTACAAAACTAATTCAAAGTTACACCTAAAGCCTTAAGCAATAATTATACAAGTATACTGTAGTGCCCGTTTTCGGACGGCGCATAGTATTTACCGTTCTGGTTTTCGTTCTTCGCCGTAATTCAAATTACCAAGCTATTTGTGAAAACTTCCTTTCTTCTTTTAGCTCCGATTTGTGTTTCAAATGTAATGTCCTTAACGTTTGAAATTCAAATTTCCGGTTTGGAGTTTCTCCTCTCTTATGAATTCCAGGGCCGTCTCGAGTTTGACCTCCTTTTCTTTCGGGCTCAGCCCATTTCTTCTTTTGGGCCAAGCCCATCTCCTCTCGGCCCACCCGACCCATTCCACTTTGGCCCAATCCCCTTGCCCGGCCCTCTTTTCTCCCCCTCCGCCTTCGGCCTTTCTTCCCCTGGCCCAAGCCGACACCCTTGTCCTCTACCTCCTGGCCACATCCTCATGGCACCACCCTTGCCGCGCGCTTGCTCCTCCCCCTTTGCTCTCTGGCGCAAAGATACCTCCCCCTTCTTTGCCGCCTGCTGTTCTCGCCCTTCGCACACTGACACCCATTGCACTGCCGTCGGGCGACGCCACCGCCTCGCCTCCCCTTGGCGTCGCTTTGAGTCACAGCGTCTTTCTTGCGCTGCTGTTGCCACCCTCGCGTGCCCTCTGCGATGCCGCCGCCAGCACGCCATCCCTCTGACGCCCTGGCTGCCTCACCAACCCGCCGCCCTGTCGCCTTCGCGCGCAGCTCGCACGCCACCTCCTCGGGACCCTACGCGCCCCAACGGCTCCAAGCTCTCTCCCGTTGGCCTCCCACGCCCTTGACCCCCTATGAAACTCCCCCTCTCCCCCCTTTGAACTCCCCACGCCGCCCTGAGCTCCGGTAAGTCCACCGAGCAAAATCCGCCCCTTGTTCATTTTCGGCCGCCACCGCCTCCACCGCCGTCTCGCCGCTCCGGCCATCTTCTGGCGCCACCAACCCCGTCACCGTGAGCCCCCGGCCACCAGGAATCTTTCCCCTCAAACTTCCTTGAGGATTAGCCACCGCCGCCGCCGTATTCGAGCTTCTTCCCCAACTCTGGCCGCCGCCTTCCTCACCATGCGCCGCCGCCTACAGCCCCTCTCCGGCCTCCCCATCAAGCCCGTTGGCTTTGCCTCGACGAGAGCCACTTAGTGCTCACCTTCCCCGGCTCAATCCGCCACCGGACCGCCCTCCTCGCCGTCACCGAGCCGCCGCCGCTGCCAAACACCACCTGCCGCCGGCGACACTCCTCCTTCCAACACCGTCACCCCGTCACCGGCACCGCCTCGCCCGACTCCCGTTCCCATGCTCAAGTCGCTCCGCCGCGCCCTAGCCCGCCAAAGAACGACCGAGCAAGACGCGCCCAGCGTGCCGCTTCGCCGCCCGTGCGTGGCGTGTTCGGACCAGGACAGCGCCCCCATCATTAAGCCTTAATGATGTCTTAAGAACCTAATTAAATGCTTAGCCATTAATTGTGTTCTAAACCCCCACTCTCCGACACAGTGGGCCGCTTGCAAGAAACCGCCAGCCTCCCCTTGCTCTCAGCGGCGGTGGGCCCCTTGGCGCCACTGCTCCCATGGATCGGCGCCAGGCGCTTGAACACAGGCCACGACAACTGTCTTGTGCACCAGCCCTTCTCTCTCTCTCTCTCTTTAAATTCAGTCTAATCTTCGTTAATTCCGTTCTCCTCCGTTATAGCTCCAAAAATTATGAATTAAATTTCTAAAATTTTTTTAAATCAAGATCTTGCTAATGGTATAGGTCTTGTTCAATTTGGAGTTCATTTGTGTATTCTTGTGTATTTATTTGCTCTCTTTACCGTTGTGCCTTTTTCCGGTATTTTCGCCCGATTAGGATTTGAAGACGCCGGAGATCCCCAAGTTGATCAAGCCTAAGAGTATCAAGATCCCCTTGCCTTTAACCAAGTCGAGTCAATACTTTGATCATTTTGAGCCTACATTTTATACAAATTATATCCATTTAAATTAGCAAAAATTGCATGCCTTAATTCTTTAATCAAATGTATGTTAAAGCTTAAGGTAGTTAAACACCCAGTTGTTGGTTAATTAATTAATATGCCATCCTTGACAATTTGAATCCCTTATTCCTTGTCACCTTAGTAAGTATATGGTAATACTAGCTATTGGTTGTACTTAAGCGACATGCTAGTCTTGCTTAAGTATCAGGGCATTAAATGTCCAAATCATCATTCTTCAAACATAAAATGATTTGGGCATTCATTGGTGGTCCATTGACTGAAAGGAATGGAATAATTTGGTTTTACTCCTCAAAACCCTAATAATTGCTAATACCACATCTGGGAGGATGGAAAGGCGGTGGGTGCTCAAGGAGCACGAGAGTGGTTGGATTGTGGAAAGAATCGCCTGGATGGATTAAGGACTTAATCTTGTCACGACTTCCTGTGTTAAACAAGTACAACCACAAGTCTGCAAAGTGCAACTTGGCTCAGTAAAGTTATTGAACCCTGAAAGTCATCTCATTGGTGGGGATCGAGGATGTACAAGTGGCGGAGATACTCCGGCTTGAAAGGGACACTGAGGTAAGGTGAAGTTACCAGCTGCGCTAGTCATTGTGGCCGGGGCCAGCTGCGCTAGTCGTTGTGGTGAACATCCCGTACAACATATGGGCGTAACCCCATATGGGTGAAATGACAGAAGGGGTGAGATATCTAGAAAGGTTATTGTGACGGTCGCTCAACTACATGACTAAGGAATCATGTGGGGTAACGAGTATGACTATCTCTTGTGGGTAAAGTGTACAACCTCTGCAGAGTCTAAACTGTTTAAATAGTCGTGCCTACGGTCAAAGGCGGACATGGGAATCTTAACCTGTGTTAGTTCTATTTCAAAACTTTGTGGGTGGTATGAAAAGTGTGGAAGGGCTCACCTAGCCCTGTGTTGGATTTTACCTGAGTCGTCGAGCTCAGCGGTGGTGGTAATTGGAGGTAGCTCCAATTAAAAAGATGCATGGTGTAAAAGTTTTCGACGGATGGAACCTCTACTGATAATAAATATTGCACATTACTCTCTTTATTAAAATGCAATTTGTTAAAATGCTAAGTGATAGGATTTGTAATTATGATATTTGAAAAGATTGCTTTAGCACATAAAAGAACCGAGCCATCCTTGTTTAACCTTGCATGTATATACTATTGCATTGTGTGTTAGCTCGTGAGCACGGAAGTTGTGCTCATTCTCGCTCCTCTCCCCAAACTCTTCAGACAATGAAGCCGAAGGAGACTACGCTTTCTACGAAGGCCCAGAAACCGACGGACAAGGAAATGACGAGGATTAGTATAGTTCTGTAGTTTAGGTCTCGCCCCAGTCTAAGTAGACTTGTTAGTACTCACGTACAACCAATATTATCCAGCTCTTGGTTAATATCCGTTGTACACAGGTCACCCCAGTTGCTTGCCTGTGGTGAGATGAGCCCTCATCAGAATGACCTCAAACCCTAATATACTGATAATAAATCTTGTTCATATCATTCTTGTTCATTACGGCAATTTAGGCAACTTGTTACAACTTAATTTCCCAAATTTCTATTATAGATTCCAACTAGATCAAAATCTCAAAAGGAAATACCATCCAATGTTGGTATTATGACTGGGAAATATTTTATTTGAAAACCAGATCAATTAGTATGGCCAAAAATAATTTTTGTTGAACTTTCAGAAATTATTTTGATTTTTAGAAAAATAATTGTCTTTAAATAAACCTTAGTTGGTTTAGATAAATTATTTATGTATTTCTAAAGAAGGAACTGTGATTTTAAAATTTATTTGGGGAATATATCATCCCAGTAGTGTTTCTGCAAAATTTCATGATTTTACAAATTTAATTGCTATTTTAAAACTCCCAGTCAAAGTTTGGAAGTTTTGAATTCAATCTGGTCAAACCTCCCGGCCTAACCCCGGTCTAGCACTGTAGCGGCTCGGCTTGTCTTGGTCGGACCCAACCCCGTGCGCAACCGGCTCGGCCACGCCCCTCTCGCGCGCGCGTCCGAAGTTCCCAGCCCATCTCAGCCTTTCCTTCTCGCGTGAACGGGCCAGATTAGTTGGTGACGTTCGGACCGCCTCCATCCCCTTCGCGTTTTGGGCCATTGGATCCGTAGCGTGCGGCCCAGATCATTGCGACGTTCGGACCGCTTTGAGCGCCTCGATCCTGGCCGTTGATTCGTGCTTTAACGGCGATGGAGCCCATGGTCCGGAGAGCTCCCGCGAGCGCCTCTTCGTGGGCCGTTGATTCGCGATCGCACGGCTTCTGTTGAGTGGGCTGATCGGACCGCTACAGTTCCCACTTGAATCTCGTCCGTTAAATCTTAATCGGAGGACCCTTGTGAAGTGGGCCGTTCGGACCACTTCGGGCTGCTCGCGATCTGGCCGTTCGTTGAAGATCGTGTGGCCCACGTTCTCCCATACCGGTTCAATGTATTTTGCCTCCGCATCACCGCCGCTCATCTCGGAATGGACGGTGGCTGTGCGATGGGAATCCCTGCGTGCGCTGCGTGCGCGTGCATGGCGCGTGTGCCCTGGGACCCGCGTGTCAGCGACAGAAAATTTGTTTTCTCTCTGGCTGTGCGTGGAGCGCTGCTGTGTTTAGCTCTGGGACCCACGCGGCAGTGATTCAAATTTTGTTTTCTCTCTGGTGTTCCACCGTAGGCCCTGTTGCAACCGAAATGGTGGTGATGCACAGTATTTTGAGGATATTTATCCCTTCATATCTATCCATTAGTGCCACCTCATGATCTCTAGATCATTCTCGGTTGCTCCATAACCTCTATACACTATATAAACTTTGGTCATGGGACTTCTGCCATTGTTGACCACTGAGGAGCATCATCTTTATCTTCCTTCAGTGAAGCTCCTTGTTCTTCTTCCTTTGGTTCAACTTCAAGAAGGCCTAACTCTCATGTTAATATGATATGGTCATTTCTTGTAGGTTGAACTTGTGTTTCTTCTTTCTATCACCTTGAACCAGTGAAGCTTCATCTTGAGAAATCTCACTTGGTGAGTTGAGTTCCATCTTTTTCTTTAGCAAAGATATATCTAATAATCTTTAGAAATAAATCCATCATCTTCTTTTGGTCAGCACAAGGAAAAAGGCTACTGGATCTTTTCTTGTTTGACCAAGAGTTTGACTCTGATCTTTTCCTCCTTAAACCCTAGCTGGTAAGTTAAGTCTTGTCTTCTGGTTAGCTTAAGTTCTTTTAGGACATCCCTCACTCACATGCACTACTCACTTACTCATGTGATGATCTCTGTTCCTTTAAACTGAAAAAGTTATTTTTATAACTTTTCGGTCTTTCATATCATTTTCAAGAAATAGAGTTTCTCTTGTTAGGATGCTAGTCTAGTTAAGGCTAAATAAGCTCTAGTATCAACTTAGACCCTTTTTGGCTAATATGATCACTAAAATATCTTTTTAGTGTAAACCTCCTTATTGTTAGTTTGACGGCTAAAACCAATCAATAATGAAATTTCTATTTTTTCTTCTATAATCTAGCCGGTTAGGATTAGCATTAATAGATGATGATATTTATGCCTCCCTGTTAGTTTTAACTCCACTTGAAAGCACTAGTCTTGTATAACTTCACTAGCTAGCCGAAAGTGGTAAGTGATGCTTTACTATTTTTGGCTATCAATCAAACCGACAAAATCACTTCTGCCTTTTCTTCCTTTAACCCGGGCGGTTAAGTAGCATTAATGCCTTGTGGTGTTAAATACTTCTCCAATAGCTTTAACCTCCATCTAAGCCTTTCTAGTTGTGCAGTTTCCCTAAGCCAACCGAAAGTGATAATGTGCCTGTTGCTGTTTTGGTTTTTAGTCCAGCCGACCAAACAAACAACAAAAAGCTCAAAGTCTTAAATTACCATTAATGGCACTAATTGCTTAGCTAGGTCACAGCACTAGTATATGTATACTTAGCTACCCTACAACATTTTATTTTGTAGAGTTGAGTCCAATACTTGAGCTAATTATTGCTGTCCTGTTCTAGTATATAAAACCTGATACTGTAGCTATATTTCTAATTATAAAAATCTGGGTAACAACTGTCAGTAGATGATGTATATGGGTTATGACCCTTAATAAATTAGCTATAGCTTAAGCATACTATTACCCATGCATTACCAATTTGATCATGCATTCTTTTATATATTTTGTTCTCTGTTTTTCCTGTGTTCATTGGAATTTCTTTTATCTTCTTTTAGATTACGGTTCTTCCGAGTTTGTTGAATCTTTTGTTGAACCTCAAGAACACGAACAAGAGGTTATATACTACTATCAAGGCAAGCTTCTCTCTCGCACCATGTTGATCCTAATCTTTTGAGCTGTAGATTTATAAAATACAGTGACACTGTGCATGCAACTTTCTAAAAATTTATTTGTGCCTGTTCCTAGTTAGTTATACCCTGAACTTGTGGCTTATCTTTAATTTAACCATACACTCACCCTAAGGTAGTTTGTGATGTTATTATATTTAGTTTTGACTTTTGCTTAGCCATGCAGTCCATAGAACGGTAGTGTTTGACAAGATTATCTTGTCAAACCTGGGAACAACAAATACTTTGTTTTATCTTTGATCCTTGTTTAGTTTATTTGATTTGGAAATGCTTCTAAATCCTGTTGCAATTAATTCAAATCTGGACAAGTGGATGCTAGTGATGGTGCCTTTGTGCACGAGAATTGGGAAATGTGGATGTCTTGTCTGGATTGATTAAGGACTGAACTCTGACTATTTAATTCAAGTCCCAACGTACTTCCACACGCAGTGTATGGGCGCTGTTTGGTTAAGTAAAGGGTTAGTATTATTGAGTTGGATCCGGAGAGTAAGGACATGTGTATTGATTTCATATGGCATAGATGCTTAAGTCTTCGGCCGTGTCGTATGCCATGTGGAGCTTATATTGATATCGATGTTCTTAGAAGGGTAAGGCGTAGATGTGTTACATCGCATGTACGTTCCTTGAGGCCCCGATCATGTGTAAAATGTGTGGCTAACACGAGTTTGCATTTAATTGATCTGGTCGGCATTCCGGTACAACATGTGAGCCCGGTTGAATGTATGCTATCGATCTGGTTTAAGCGGGATTAATCTCACATGGGTCATCCAACTCAATAATGTTAACTTGTTGAAAATACCAAATCTTAGTTTACGGCGGCACACCAAAGGCAAGTCGTTATTATTAGGAGGCTTACGGCTAACTAAGTCATGTGGGTAAAGATGTACACCCTGCAGGTTAAAACTATTCGAATAGCCGTGTCCACGATTCTGATTTAAAACTTGAATTAATGTCATCTGTATAGATTTTACTCTAAGTTTGGTTTGGGAATTATTTCGGCATGATGGTTGTCATGCACATTTAATTGTGAGCTGTCATTTACTTTTGTTACTGTTTATGCTTACAATTACACTTATTCACTGTTTTAGTCCAAATCAATTTATTAAACTTGTTTTATCAAAACATAGCAATTGTAGGTTAAGATGTATCGCTTTATGCAAAATTGAACCAATTAAGCCTACTGTTGATAACCTTATGCATATAAAATTCTATTCCTTTGTATAGGTTCTAACAAACACTTTCTTTTATTAGTTTGTGTAAGTCTTGCTGAGTACCTTTCGTACTCAGGGTTTTATGACCCCTTGTTGTAGGTGAGGATGGATACCTTTATGAGATGCCCGTTAGCGCCGATCTGGGTGACGCTAACGAGTGATGCTAGTTCTACTCTCCACGCAATAGCCTGCGGGATGATGGGGCCATTGGTGGTTTTGTTTTTATTCTTTTGCTTCCGCTGTTGCTCTTTTTGTTAATGACCCAAGGTCATCTGTTCATATTTCTGTTACTGTAGCAACCTGGTACTGTAGCAACCGAAATTGGAGATGTAATATGATGTATAATTATGTGAATGTATGACTTGTATGTGATTGATGCAATGTTGATTAAGGATATATGCGCAATAGTCACTAATCCTGGGAACTATTGCATGGCATATATCCGAGAACCTAAATGTTGGATTGTTACTTATTATGATTATACTTCTAGTATGATTTTTATTAAGGACATTACACTGTTCCTTAATTAAGAATTATGCTACCAGTGTAATTTATAATTCGGCACATTCCAATATTTGAGGGTCTCACACCTACCTTCCCTTTTGCTTCCGCTGTAGATTTCGTTATCTTTATGTAATGTAATCAAGTTGGCCTTGTTCGGTCCCTTTTCTAAAACTCGACCCGACGCGGTCTATGTCACTCTGTATTGTAATATATTTGTGTTAGTTCACGACTTGTATGATTGATTCAGTAATATGCCTGTGGGTGCTATTTACTGATCTAGGGAATAGCACAGTGTTTTCACAGAGATTTGAATTCTCGGAATCCGAGTCCGACATATACAACTCAGTACCCCTATCTGACCGAAGGGATTTGGTCTAATCCATAATTCCATAACCATCCAAACAATACCTAAACGGTAAAGCTTGTATCAAACGTTGCAGTAGTATGATCCTGTCTCATAAATTGGGAAAGCAAGGAGTTTGCATGCTGTTCCAATTCCTTATTCTACTTGCACTCATCATTCTGTATTAGCCAACCTAAGGGGTTAAAAATCTAAAACTAATTGATTTTTTTTTGCTGGCTTTGCAGAACTCACTTGTAGCTACAGTTCAAAAGAATATTCAATTTTATTTCTACGTAATACAACTAGCTAATTCCCCGCGTAATTGTGCGGTTAGTTATTACAATACCTCTAAAAATAATGTTGTATCAGTTTTTCGATTGCAATACTTATATGACTGAAAATACAATTGTATTTTCATACTACTTTAATAGCTCCCATATAAATCTAATTAATCTTCACCGTTATAATATGGACCTACCACAATCGATGGTGTAAATTTTTCTTTTTCTTCTTCTTTGATTAACGTGGTAATTTTAAGCCTTTGAGAGCGAACATGATTGTTTCTTTTCCCTCTATCTTAATAATATAACTAGCTAATCCCCCACACAGTTGTGCTGTTAGCTATTACACTACTTCGAAAAATAGTATTGTATTTGTTTTCCAACTCCAATACTTATATATGACTGAAAATACAATTGCATTTTTCATACTACTTTAATAGCTCCTATATAAATCTAATTAGTCCACACAATTATAATCTGGATCCACCACAATCGATGACGTAGGTTTTTTTTCCACCGATTAATGTGGTAATTTCTAGCCATTGAGAGCGAACGTGTTGACTTCTTATTCCCCTGTCTTAATAAATATAATAGATAGGCTAGTAACAACAGCAGCAACATGCTTCAATTAACTTCATTTGAAGAAGTTAACACTAATAGCTGGTCAAGCAAGGCATTATAAACAAGGTCAAATGCAATAAATTTTGATAGTTCTTAGCTAAGAAAATAGAAGGGTCTGTTCTGAAGGAAAGGGGGAAGAAATGTGGACAAGAGTAGGAATATGGCGTCTCCGTATAGCTTGTGCTAATACCAGGTCAATGCTTTGACCAGACCACGCACCTTAAGTTTGGAGCAAGTTTCTAATCAAACAAAATCTGCATTGTCTTCGATTACTTCACAATTGACTTGCTGCATAGAAATCACATCAGTAATAGCAACTTTTAGTTGATTCATTTCGTTGCGGGTTTATGAAGGGATATTTACAATATGCAATTGCGAAATCAATGGTAAGATAAAATTTTGGATGATAGGCAATAGCCAGCGCTCTGAACTCTGAATTAAATTAGAGTTACCCTTGACATCTTTTTCTCTGATACTGCTCCCAAAATGGAGTTTCTTGTTATGTATGACTAAACATAAATATTTACGAAAGAATCAAACCCTTGGCCCAGAATGAGAATACGTACAAAAAGCAAAGATAATTTCCCCCCCTGAAATGTGGTATCCACCTCCTCAGAATTTCACTAAGATTATCCTGGAGTTTTATTTCTTCTGTACATCAAACAAATTGGGTTATATATGTTCTCGAGAGATCAAATCATACTTCGCTCTTCTTAATTAGCACATAAAAAGCAAGCAATAATAAAAATAAGGAGGAGAATCTGAAGAACAAACAAAACATTTCCAGAAGCAGCAGAAACATTTCACAAGAAAAAGGATCGATCGAGAAACAAAGAAAATTCAAGACAGACAAGATCAGACTTACCAACCGAAATGGCGCTCTGGATCTCCGCGCACCTCACGACGGCCACCTCGCCGTCATTTCCGTCCTCCTCGTCGTCCCCGTTCCCGTCCCCAAAAGCGACATCCTCGTCCTCGTCCTCGCCCTCCGGCCGGAACACCGTTCGCCAGTGGCCGTTGCCGGCCGCCGCGTAGGCGGACACCTTGACCTTGGAGACAAGGAACCACTGCCAGAGCGCGAAGGCAATGCCGACGACTGCGCACGCCGGTATGACCGCGTCGGCCGCGGAGCCCATCGCCGAGAATCGCCAAGCAGGCAAGGCGAGAGAAGGGAGAGGGCGGGAGGCGGGAGAGGAAGGCTCGGTTTCGAAGTTGAACTCGGAAATGTGGCAAGTCGTTGATGGTTTTTGTACAGAGCAAATACGTGGTGAACGTGGAATGTACGGATGTCTGTGGGTGTACTTAAGCAACCGAATCACGCGTTAGCGTTAATAGGGTTCTTTAATTCGTTGTTATTCATACGAGGCTGGATATCTTGTGTGTACTGATCCCATGCACTAATTGATTAGTGCTAGCTAATCTTGATTTTGCATGCACGCGAATGAATCAGGGCTGGATTCGGCCCGTATCATCATTTGTTAAAAGAAGTGAATAAACCTTGACTAGAAAAATCTCATGTTGAATAGACGTGGTAAACTGCCGGGAGTATGCGATTTAGCTAGCTAGCTTAGCAGGGAGGTAACTAATTAACGTAGGTTTGCTTCGTAAGTAGGGCGCGCGCGTGGAACTTTCTTGCTATATATTCTTGGTCCTTCCATTGACCTTCAATGTTTTCAATATACTCTGTATATATATATACATACTTAAGGTGGAAGAAACATTAGGCACACTGAAAAACACTTGTTCGATAATATATGATCTCGAACTCCAACCAACTTTTACCGTTCTTTTCTTCTTTTAGTGAGCAAGGTATCCTGGTCGTAGGTAAGCGCAGAAGAGACTCGGACTCGGACGGCTCTCCTCTCCTAAAAACCTTAGCCACCACCAAACAAGCCCTTCTCTTCTCCTCCCTTCCTCCTTGCCGTCGCCGGCGGCGGTGAAGCTTCTTCTTCTCAGGGGTGGCGTCTGATCTCTATCGTGCTCCCGACGTTTGTCCGCCGATTTCCAACGGGGTGGACTTTTGTCGGGTTGGATCTAGGGCCCTTCTCCGCCGACTCGTCTTCGGGCGTGGCGATCCAGGGTCCTTCTCCGCTGGCTTCTTCCGGTGGCGCCTTCGTCGATGGCACGACGACAGAGGTGACACGATGCAGATCCAGTTTTTGCACAATTGATAGAGATCGCGACGGCTCGGTGGCGGTAGCTTATGCGGCGCTCGACTCCTCCCTATGGATGGTTGTTAACCGGCCGACGCGAGAGTTGTGGTGGATGTCGCCTTCCTTTGGTGCTGACGGTGGTGGATCGTTGGGGATGTTGCGGACGTCGTCTTAACGATATGGTTTTCATTGGTTGAATCCAGCGACGAGATCGTACTGTGGCGTGGTCTTGGAGCGTTGGTACCTTCGATCCGGTGTGAAAACTCTTGATCTGATCTTCGCTGGTTAGATCCGGCAACGGCGTTGACCTGAGCGGCGTTACCTTCTTGAAGGCATTGCTTTAGAGAACCGGCACCTGAGCTCCGGAGTGAAAACTCCTGATCTGACCTTCGTTGGTTGGATCCGGTGACGACGACGTGAGTCGTATCCCTTCTTGGAGGCGCCGCTACAGATACTAGCCTATCATCACATCTTTGTTGTGCAGCTGCTGTTCGCGTGTGGACGATCTCCTGGTTGGTCCCGGTGGCGGGGCTATGTGGTTTTTTAGGCTAACCTTTGCATGGCAATTTATTTGTAATTGTTGGCTTTTTTGGCAATTTTTTTTGTTTTAAGCTTTTAGTTGATGATGATATAATGACTGTGTATTCCTAGTTGATACAGAAATCGGAAGTTGTAAGCTCAGCGACGGTGCACGCACGCGGTCCTAGCTGCTTGGCGCAGCGGCCCAGGTAGGAAATCAACCGGGCGCTCTCTGCCCCGTGCTTTCGGCCTAGCTAGAGAAATCACGGGCGTCTGCCCACGTTGCCAACCACTTGCCGCGTCTGCCCGGTGCATGTTCGCTTGGTGTGGTGGAGCGGGACAAATCTGAGTTTTTTTAGCCCTTTGTTCGAAACAAACGCAGACTTGCCACGTTGCAATTCTGGTCCCCATGGGCACAAAATCCCTCGCATTCGACCCCAGGGGCACTTCAGTGCCACGTGGCACCTCGTTCAGCCCCCAGAGGTACTTCAACCTAGCCTCGGTCACCCCCAACTTGATCTTTCTAAACCTAATTGCTGCTTTCGGCGTTCGGAATCACGCTGCCTCCCGCATGCACGAAAAACCTGACGGATCACATGCGCGTAAAACCCAGCGATTTTGTTCCTTCGCTTCGCGCGCGGCGAGAAAACCGAGCAACACGCTCTCATTCCCCCACACCAGAACCATTCCACTCTGGGTAGAGAGAGGATTGATCGAGCGAGAGGCAGTGCGATCGACCGAAATTAGTTTCGATTTCTCTGCCGGTTTGAGGGTGTTTAGAGAAATGTTTAGCGGTCGATTTAGTAGAGTTAGTTCGACATCAATTGAAAATCTTTTAGAGGAGGTAATTTCTCTCGTAGTTATGAAATATGTAGTTAGGGACTTAGGGTTGAAGTATTTAGTCGTAATTGAAATAATTTTAATTAATTAGACGTATTTAATTAGTCGCATTTTATTTTGCAAATTAGTTAGTTGTATTTAATGAAGTCGTAATTAATTAGTTATGGTTAGTTAGTCATAATTAATTTATCATAATTAAAATTAAGTAACTAAAATAGACATATTTAATTAACATACTAATTTAGTCGTAATTAATTAGGCTTCATTAAATTAGTCGTTGTTAGTTTGTTTGTATTTAATTATTTAAATAGTGCTAGTTAGTTATTCGTAATTTTTAGTTGTAATTAAATAGGCTTAATTAAATACTTGTAATTAAACATCATCAATAATTAATTGTAATTAATTAATCATAATTAGTTAAGTACATAGTATGTTTTAATTAGTCATCAATAATTAATTGCAATTAATTAGTCCTAATTAGTTAGGCTTAAGTAAATAGTACTAATTAATTAGTCATCAATAATTAGTCGTTAGTAGTCGGGCTTAAGTAAATAGTACACATTAATTAGTTGTCAATAATTAACTGTAATTAATTAGTCATAATTACTTAGTTGTAATTAATTAGTCGTTGTTAGTTAGTTTTGCATAGTTTTGTTGCACTCAATACCTCGAAGTCATTATTTTGCTTAGGTTGGGTAATGTGGTTATTTTTTGTATAGTAAGTGGGGTTATGGTGGTTTTAGAAAATGTCGAAGACTCGTCTGTGTTTTATGGGTAGTGTGGTTATTTGGTGTATAGTAAATTGAGTTGTCATGGTTTTAGGAAATGTCAAATATACAAGACTTGGTTGTGTTTGATGACGACGGTCTTGTACCTTGCAGACCCGATGGGTTGAACCTGTCGTTGTGCTAGTACAAGGTGGTCTGGACGGAGGGGCTCCATACATCGAAGAAGTGAGTTATGTACAATTTGCATCATGATTATTTATTTGGCCTTACATTCTGGTAACGTCATTCAATCGTCTAGCCCACCTCACAGAACAAGGCTTCCTTCGAGACTGGCCACCGCCGTGGGCAGTTAGAAGACAAGGGGAAGGGACCGATGCGCCGCCAAGACTAATTTTGATCCTCCTTTTTTTTCGATTCCATAAAAGTCGTGCGAATATCACCGGTGTTTTCCGATTTTCTGATTCGTGCATGTTGTCGTTTCTAGCGTATGTAACCAACTGTTGCGCGTTATGTAATGTAATTCGTAAATTTCTTTGCGAAGTCACTCAAATTTTATTGCGAAATTTTGACAATGTCATTTTTCAAATTTCATTTCCTAAATCCAGAAGCCGAAAGTAGCAATTAGGTTTAAAAATATATATAGAAAAATCAGGTTGGGGGGCTGTCGTGGCCTAGAGAGGCGACCGAGGCTCAACCGTGCCCTAGGGGCACGTGCCCTAGGGACACGGGTGAGAGGGGCCGAACGAGGTTGAATCTGTGCCCTTGGAGGCCGGACGAGAGGGATTACATGTCCTTGGGGTCCGGAATTGTGACGTGACGAGTCCGCGCGAGTCCGCGATGATATTTTTTTGCGTTTGATTTGAACGGATAACTAGTTTTGTTAATCTACGGTGCAACAGTGTCATTTTAGAAAAAAAAAACTCCGCAAATCCCCACCGTGCCATGCGTTCAAGCGATGCATCTGATGTGATCTCGCGCGCTACGATGCACGAGCTGTCAACTGTCACTGGCTCACAGCGCTACCTTTCACCGATGTTGCAAGGAAATCGATCATGCACGTGCCTGGATCAGACGGAACAATTGAACAGATGCTGAGAACCACCACTTGATGGGCTTGCTCGTGAAATCATTTTGTACTCGTATGGATCGACCATTTCCTGAAAAGTGGGGGATAGCTCAAGATCCACTCGAAAATGTCCTCTGTTGCTACATCATCACCCATTCCGACAAATGAAGCAGATGCTAGCGTAAAGCCTCCACTGCTTCTCGTAGAAACCTCGAGATTTTCACTCAATTGTTTTTGGCACATAACCTTCATCACGCCATTTTAGCTCCTCGGTGTATGCCTGAACTAGTCGCTTTAACTGCACCCGTTGAACCGTGAAGTCATTTTAGGCTGTTTTTAACGGACAGTATCTTAGTGTAGTTTTTTTTAGTGCATGAGGAGTGTTATGATACTATCTTCTCAATGCATAGTTTTTTATGTTGTAGTATCTTAGACTGTTTCATTTAATTACATGCATAATCTTTACTAGTATTTGAGCATTGTGGCCTATTTATGACATGCACTAAAACAATACATGTTTGTTGACACACACAAACGTAAATACACGGGATCGATCACAATAAATTTTATGCATTGGATTTCGAGACCGAACCGGTATCCAGATTAGATACTAGAGTACCCTCTCTCTTCATTAACTATAGTGTCATATCATCATTTTGCCTACATGACAGACTTAAAATACCAGTTAAAGTGGAGCACTGGGAGCAGCATTAGAGTATAGGTGTTGATAATTGCCAAAAATAATATGAATTGATTAAGATCACTTTATGTCAGTTCGTGATATAATTGATTCAAAAGAAGATAACATGTCTGTAGCTAGAGCGTTCTGTCTTGGCAGCACTCAATCGTATGTACATTTTAATTTTCTCAGAGCACATATTTAAACAATTAGCTAGTAGTTTGATAAAATCAAACAGAATAATACTTGCCACTTCTTTAATATAAAACACACGGTGCCTCTTCTCAGTTCCTAGCTCATCCTCAAATAAATGAAATGTCTTCAATAAATATAAGTAGATGCCTTTAATGTATTCTGGTAGCAGATCCCGTGCACTTTCATGACTTATCGGCTAAAATGACAATGGTGCGAGACAAAATAACAAAAATACCCCTCTGTAAGCGAATTGGCAAAAATAACACCATAGACGTGCTGGTAGTGGACACGTGCCCTCATCCACGCCACCACCGCATGAAATCACTACAGTGCTCGTCCGCATGCCCATAGCACGGGGTTGGCAAAAAAGCGCGCTACAGCGCTTGTCCACGCGCCCAACGCACAGACTCGGCAAAATTGCTCCCCCTCGTGTGGGCTCGTCCAAAAAAAAGCATGAACAGTGCGCGACAGTCTTCTCCGCTCCCCTCTTGCGCAAACTTGGCAAGAAACCACTGTTTTTCGGGTTTTTACGGCTGTTGCGCGGTGGGAGTGCTGACAAGGATACAATAATCCTCAAATAATTAAATTATTTATCTGTGTTATTCATTATAGATGATAATATCTTTTGTACAACCTTCAAGGGTACCAATCAGTATCAACAATGAGGGAGGTTATAAATACCTAGTGGTCGTAAGCTATTTTACGACCATCATATATGGTCATAAGTCATCCTACTACCACTTCATGGTTGTAAGTTCTTCTATGATTGCTTATTGATCGTAAGTCTTACTACGATCACCTTATGGTCGTAAGTTTTACTACGACCAGGTCATTTACAACCATCCTATAGTCAATAAGAACCATATACATGTGTGCCCAATCGACTAGGAACATTTGTACGCTGCGTTTAATATACACAGTGGTTAATATGTACCATTATCCCCTAAGATAACTGCACATATTAAACCTCTATCTTTAACATAACTACACGGCGACATGGGGGGACATGTATCTGACAATAACCGCCATTGAACGTGTGCATTGCATCAAACGTTAAGGCGTCTCTTGACATGGACAACTGCCACCCCTTCATACGCTATATAAAGAGTAAAGTCGGTGGACAATGGACAAGAAATAGAGATTCGACAAGGACAACAAGAGACAGAAATCATCAAGCCTGAGTTTTAGTGACTTCCTCCCCGTTGTAACCACTATCAATACAACAACACAAGAGTAGGGTTATTATTCTCTTAGGAGAAGGCCTGAACCTGTATAAAATTCCCATGTCCTTTTTTTTGTGTTGTTTCACTCTAGGAGAGCTACAACATTCATTCATAAGATCGATACTAAACCATCGACAGTTGACGCCGTCCGTGGGGAATTTGAGATTCCTACTTTCCTTTTCGACAAATTGTCTTTATTTCAACTCAGATGCTTTCATGGCAGGAGAGTGGAATGTGAATAATTGGTTCAATTTGATAGACTACGCAGGACTAGAAATGGATGCCTACTACGAGTATGAGTAGAGCATCATTTCGTCTAACGGTAATGCTGGTTCCAAGGATCTTTCACCAGGCCCAGGGAACCATGCTACGGACAAGATTGACAAGGGAGCCCTCTCCCCCACAACATTACACCCAGATGAGAAACCAGAATCCTCAAAGGGCAAGGGTCCAACCGACCAGGATCAGGATCGTCCCACGGCAAGTGCTGAACACAGTGAGGGTTCCTCCTCCAAACGTTCAAGCCCGTCTGAGGTTGTCCAACCTGATTAACACCTAATAATCGTCACCCTTCGATTGCCCCTCACAAGGTGTGTGGTCGAACATGCTTCACATGCAGATTCGACCGTACTCCTGCAGGGTTCACCTTCAACTGAAGACAGTTATAACCTAGAATTCCCCTTCCTAGAGGGGATTTCTCCAAGTCATGAGACGCTGTCCTTCGACTACTCCTCGAATTAGGAGGACTTAGCCGTGAGTGGGAACAATAGCTCCTAGGAGGTATTTTTTTCTCCCCTCAGATCCTAATCTCTCTCCGAGAGATAGGATTGGGGTTGCTTCCAATCGTGCACCCACTTCGGGCTCTCATGGTGATGGCGAGAACACCTTCGGTGATGACCAATATCTCCACGTTCATGACCGTGGCTGACATCATAGAAGTGACCACTCTCATCTGAGATACGCTCCGGCTAACTGAGACATCGATGATCCTGAAATCGCCAGGAGAAGAAGAATTGCTACCTAGAGATCTTTATCTGGGCGCACCCAATACTAGTAAGAGGAAGCTCAACAACTTCAATAAATCAAGGACCTGATCGAAAACCCGACTCAAGAGCTTGGAGAAGCATTAGGCTATGACCTCTTCGCTCAAGAGATCGCACGAAGACTTTGGGACATAATGATTAGGCTCGAGTGGAATCGACAACACCGACGTGGAGTTGTACTGGGACAACTCCATTGAATGCTAGTCGTTCAAACAACTCTCCTCGTGGAGAACAACAGAACCATAGATCTGGTTGATCTCCCGACCATGACACTGGTCGAAGAAAAGTTCCATGAACAACAGGTGATCGACAAGCTCTTAGGGGAGGTGGTCGTTCACCACTTCTTCTAAGAAATCCGCACCAGTAGATGGAGCATGAGGAGCATCACCCTCGTCGGACTGAGATCTATGATAGATTAGGTCCATTTACCACTAGGTATCATCGAGTACGATCACCTGGTGATGTCAATCCTTCTTTCCCGCAAAGAAGGTGTTATGATATTATTACTGGATGTCGGGCGTTTTCGCTTGACCTTCGAGTAGTTCGCCGCCTCGATTCCGACCAGTAAACATAGAGAAATTTGATAGGTCATAAAATCTCATCGAATTTCTTCAAATATATACTACCGCAGTTTGAGCCACAAGAGGAGGAGAACACGTCATGGCCAACTACCTTCCTACGGTGCTCGAAGGATATGCTCGATCGTGGCTGTTAAATCAGCCCCAAGAGTCGACCTATTCTTGACAGCACCTCTATGACCTATTGCTAGCTAACTTCCACGGCACTTACGATCGTCCTAGAAAGGAGGACAACCTGCACAGAATGCGACATGATTCTCATGAGACCTTACGCCAATTTATCAAGCGTTTCAGTCAAGTTCACAATTCGATTCCTAAAGTTTCTGATTCTTCTATCAGCAGAGCGTTCAAACAAGGAGTCCGCAATCGAAGGATCACAGAGGATATCACTCTAAATCCTTTGGCTACGATCGTTGAGCTCTTCGAAATGGTCGACTGCTATGCAACAGCAGCTGAAGCGGTCGAGTGGAATTGCACGATTGATCGTGGCGATAAGTACACTCGAGGAGTGGGCGAAGGCAGCAAGAAGAAAGATAAAAAGGCCGAAAAATCCAACAGCAAGACTAAATGCCAAAAACCTCAAGTCAAAAGCTCTAAGGAGATCATAGTTGTGAGCGACAAGGAGCCTCAGAGCCCCAAACTATACTCCGATCGGGGCAAAGGCAAATGCCCCAAACGGAAGAACGATAATCCTAGATGGTGTCCTTTTCACAAAAAAAGAAGGACATGACCTTCGTAACTGCCGAGTAGCTAACTTCCAGGGCACTTACGACCATCCTGGAAAGGAGGACAGCCTGCACAGAATGTGACATGATTCTCACGAGACCTTACGCCAATTTATCAAGCGCTTTAGTCAGGTTCACAATTCGATTCCTAAAGTTTCTGATTCTTCTATCAGCAGAGCGTTCAAACAAGGAGTCCGCAATCGAAGGATCATAGAGGATATCACTCTAAATCCTTTGGCTACGATCGTCGAGCTCTTCAAAATAGCCGAACGCTATGCAACAGCAGTTGAAGCGGTCGAGTGGAATCGCACGATTGATCGTGGCGATAAGTACACTCGAGGAGTGGGCGAAGGCAGCAAGAAGAAAGATAAAAAGGCTGGAAAATCCAACAGCAAGACTAAATGCCAAAAGCCTCAAGTAAAAAGCTCTAAGGAGATCTTAGCCGTGAGCGACAAGGAGCCTCGGAGCCCCAAACTATACTTTGATTGGGGCAAAGGAAAATGCTCGAAACGAAAGAACGGCAATCCTAGATAGTGTCCTTTTCACAAAAAAGAAGGACACGACCTTTGCAACTGCTGAATTTTTCAACGGAAACTTGAGGATTACTACTCCGGCAAGGGATCGCTTCCAACACTCGAAGAGGTAGGACAAACGAGTGGTTGAAAACAGTCGGATGATGACGAGGAGATGCCATTTGAAGATCCAGAACACACCATTGATTACATCTATAGGGATCTTCAACATATGTCGGGAGCCAAAAAATGTAATTCTGAACCCTCTGTGTATAACGCACTAGTTCAGGATCATGCTAGTGCACACAGTGTCAACATAGATGAATATCGATCCACACAAGACGAAATAATAGAATAAACAAGTAATTTGAATAACAAATAACTGTTGTGACCTTATGGTCGAGTTTACATTTATTAAGCCTCATAGAACTGGCAATAATGAAATAAGCAGCAGCAGAACAAAATAACTCTAGCGGACACCCATCGATTCACCACAGGCAACCAACTGGGATCAAGACCTAACAATCAACACCTTCGTAGAACTCCTCCTCAAAAGTAGGCGAAGACTCCTCCACTTCTGTTGATTGATTATAGCAAGCATGAGTACACAACCGTACTCGCAAGTCATACCATAGAATGCAATGTATACATGATAGCTTATTCCAAAGGAAAAGGCTTCTTTGGTTCTTTTGCAGAAATGCAATATTTGCAATTTAATACGAATAATAGATTAAAACATGATTCAAAACAAATAAACATTAATAGTTTAACAATTGTTTTCACAAAGGACACAAAGTCTAATAAAATTATTCACACAGCCATATGACTTAGATCACACAGCTCCCTTCCCAAGTGTTTTATGAAAATCTAACCCTCGTGTGAAATCCCCGAGCATGTTCATGACCATGGACGTGGCTCTTTGAATAGGTTGTTTAACACTCCGCAGAGGCTGTACACTCTACCCACATGATATAACCGGTGTAGCTAGCACTAATCATAACAAAACATTTCAGAAACTTTATATCAATATTGATACTCCCGATGTGTTTTACTAACGATGCTAACGCCCCCACAGAAAATTAGCCCGTCGCACACCGTTGGACCTGAAGACAGCAAACCACTCATAAATGTGAATTGCCACGAAGACAGAAACACACCTCTATCCCAGCACAGAGTCTAACCTACCACCTGAGTAATCAATATCAAGACTCCATAACTTACTAAGTTAGGCCTGTCTCGTACTAGGCATGTGGTCGTATAGTTGTGGCTCAGTTCAATGGCGCACAAAGTTAAGTCCTTAATTAACCAAGGCAAGACTCCCGATTTCTAACTAAGTAACCACAATTCAAATCCCACGCACTGAGCTCCACCATATCACAGAGTTTTCACCACTTGTCTCAGTCTAAATCTTTTCCCACCCTGTTGGTTAAGTGCAACACATGCCATCCACGAGTAATAGCATACAGTGCACACAGTTTTATCACAAAATTCTATAATCACTTAGTTAGATTCATATTAGCAACTTACATGAAATTATGACTCGTGGCATGGCTAAGCAATCTACTCGTATCTAACCAACCCACGTTGGTGCTACGATAATACTAACTATATATTTAACCAAGCTAGGGTGACAAAAGATCATGACATAACAATAGACAAGGTGGATATAACAATTCAGATTAATAACTAAACCCAAAATCATTTAAATAAATACTTGAAGTAAATGCATTAATTTGAATCAAAGTACTTTTGAAAAATGGGTTCAATATGATCAAAGGTACAACTTGCTTTGAAGTAGATCTTGGTACTGGTCTCGATCTTGGTGCACTCCTTCTTCTTCAAAATTTTCTGAAGAATCAACGTCTACTCGCAAACGAAGCAAATAAACAAAATAAATAAATAACAGAGAGAAAACAAACTCCAAAAATTAAATAAAAATCCTAGATAAATAGAGCTCGAATTTAGAAATTTGAATGGGCTCAATCGGAGTTCGGATGAAGAACTCAAATCGCAGTTGAAGTCTAAAGTTGCACTAAAGCTGAGTGATCAAGTCAAAGAAGTTCCACTAAATTTAGAGGAGCCTTCGAAGACCGTTCGCATCGGAGTCACTCTCGACCCTGCATAGGAAGATGCCCTCATTACTTTCCTCTGAGCAAATACATGTCTTTGCGTGGTAAGTATCCGACATGCCCAAAGTCCCTAGGGAGGTGATCGAGCACATGCTAGCTCTACAGCCTAACAAGAAGCCCATAAAACAAAAACGATGTAACATCCCAATTTTTGGGCCTTTTTGAAATTTTTAAAATAAAAATCACCATTTCATTTTCCCTGAATTGTTAAAGCTTAATTTGAAATTTCATAAATTAAAAAAATTTAATGTGCGTAAATCAAACTCCAATTAAATAAAAATTGTTTTATTTGATTTTCTTGCTTTATCTTAGAATTCCTTTTTTTCCAAGACTTGGTTGTTTTTTCCTGAATTTCCCGAGCCTTTTTAAAAGCTTTAAAAAATAAAATTCACCATTTGAATTTTATTAGATTAATTTAATGCTTAATTTGAATTTTCAAAAAAAATAAAGTTCATTTTAAATGATTAAAATAAACTTCAATTAAATCTAAAATTATTTTATTTGATCTATTCAGGTTCCTAGGAATTTATAAAATTTTCTTGGATTTTTCGAATTTATTTTCTTTTTCTTCTTTTCTTTCTTTTTCTCCTTTATCTTTTCTCTCTCTTCCTTCTTTTCTTGACCTAGTCATCTTCCTCCCGTGGCTGTTTCTTTCTGTTGCTCTGTAAGGCTAGCGCCATTTGCGCCTGCCACACCCGGGATTCCCGGTGCCCAGCCCGTTGCCCATCCCGCCGGTCAGTGTTGCACCCTTATCCTCCTGCGCCCCCGGTCCTGGCGCCCAGTCCTGGACGCCTGCGCTCGGAGCTCCAGCGTGTCGCACGACTTTTGCCCATGTTGCTCTCGCCTCAAGCATTTCCCCCTCCTCCTCTATAAAAGGGCGCCAGCAGCACCTTCCTCTCCCCTTTCTTTCCCCTCTCCTACCCTCTCCCTCACCAAAGCCCCTAATAGCAGCTCCATTTTTCTTCCCGTCGCCGGCCGCACCTCCTCCTCCCTGTTCTTCCTTTCCGGTCATCCATTCTCCGTATCGACCGCATCACGGCATGCCCCTCGGCCTCCTCCTCTCCCCCCTAAGTTTCCCCTCTCCTCTTCCATCCATCTCGCCGCATTTTGCATTTTTCCGTCGCCAGCCGAACTGCCTTCCATCGCTGTTCCCAGCACCGTTGACCTTCCCCCAACGACATCTTCACCACCGTTGGATTCGGCTCGCGACGTTCTACACAGTGCTCATGTTCCCCTCAGCAGAACACTATCGGAGCACCGTCGCCCCCTTGCATCCGCGCCGCCCATGCACTCTCCCCGCTACCGCCGCCACCACCATTGTGTCCACCTCACTCCCAGGATTCCATTTTGCGGTTCTCGCCCGCCTCCTTCACCATGGCGCCATCTTGTGCTCTGTCGCAAGCATTGTCTGTGCTCTGTGTGTTTCTTTTTCTTTCTTTCTTTCTTTGCTTGGTGACACTTCCATGTGGGCCCACTTTGTCACTCATTCTCTCATTCTCTCTTGCTCTCTCTTGCAAGTGGGCCCATGAGGCCATCCTCCCAATTCCTTGTTCTTTAAAGAAATTCAGCAGTCAGCATTCCAATTGACTTTCTCTCTCCAACCATTTTCTATCATTTCATGTATTCACAAACTTCCAGACATTCGTTTTTCCCTCATACGAACTCTGATTCTGTCGATTCTTGTTTCTAAATTCAGCCCCTTCCTTTTAGTTCTAATTTGGTAATTTTTGGATTTTATTTGGATTTGTGGTATTTATTTGGCTCTTTTCGCACGTGTAGATTCTGACGTTTCCGAAGAATTTCTGGAACCGTCTGCCAAAGCATCTGAAACCTTTAACGAAGGCAAGTCATAGACCTTTGATCATGTCGTACCTATTTTATAAAATTATATTGTCTTATATCAACATGCATTGCTAGTTTTATAATAACTGCTTTCAAGAATAGTTAATTACCCAATTGCCGATATGCCTCCTTGAATAATTGTGAACAACATATACGATTGGACACCATAGGTTGGGGTAATCTTAGTTGGACATATTTTGTTACCAACATGGTATCGTAATATGCTTAGCCATACTTAGTCGCCATGGGATTCATGATCACATGTTCTATAATGATTAACTTTGACTTAATGATATATGGAATTGTGGCGGAGCCATTGTTGATAAAATCTGTTGTGCCATGGTAAGGATTGTGATTTGTCCAGGTTGAACAAAAATAATTTCTTACTCAGGCGAATGATCATGAAGTAAAGGGGGTGCGGTTAACACATTGTGGATTTGTGGTAGACTCATCAGAGTAATCCCTACGGACTTAACTTTGTCCGCCATTGATCTGGGCCATACCGTGTAACCACAAGTCTATTTATGTGGGTGGACTTGGCTGAATAATTAGTAATGTATTAATTTGGTTTTGTTATGGTGGTGTGTTTTCTGGGATACAGATTGTGGATATCATGGGGATATGCTCACAATCTTAGGATGATGATACAATTGGCAATGGAGTTGAAGGTTTGTCAAATCACGCGTTTTCGGCGAAGTTCAATTTGCTGTCAAGCAAGTGGCGATCTGACCGGCCAAGGTGGTGGTCTGACCGACCATGGAGTGGCGGTCAAACCGGCCTTTGGAAATCGGTCAGACCGGCCATAAAATGATTTTGAGTTTTGAAGCTGGGCCAAAAATAGAGGGTGTAGGCAAGAGAGGAGATTCTACTACACTTGGTCTCATAATTTTTGGAGCTTCGAGTCAAAAGTTCTATTGGTTTGAAAATTCCAGTAGGTTTCGGATTTCCATGGAGGAAATTTGACTAAGTCCCAGCTGGATGGTCAAACCGGCCAACAGGTGGCAGTCAGACCAGCCAGGGGGCGGTCAGGCCGGCCATGGGTGGCGGTCAGACCGATTTTGGCTTGCTCATCGGCCAACTTGGTGGCGATGGTTGTACGCTAGGTCAAGTTCATAGGTTTCAGTGCATATGTGTTGCATGATGCATGTTTTGACTAATGTGGGGCAAGTTGCGAAGAACTTGTTCCCAGAATCGATTTCTTGGTCTATTGTTGTGCAGGTTGCTTAGAGGTCAACGACAGTCAACGGCGAGGATGATCGGGACTAGGCTTGGAGAGCTGAGGTCTAGAATGATCGAGGATGTCGGGTGAGGTCAATGGATTCAAGCATGGCGCAAATTGGACAAGGATGACCGAACAGGCAGTTCGGTGCGACGGGTTGGATCAAGTGGCGCGGGGGTTGGTGCAAGTGCCATGGTGGTTTCAGTGGGAACCGGATGGAAGAGACTTGCCGACATGAAGAGAGCCGTTGATCAACCTACATGTGGCGAAGCATGAGAGTGCTTCATGAAGATGGGACTCGGTCTTTGGAAAAGGATCGAGAAGGGGTATTTTGGTAACTTCACCTAAATACCGCCTTGGTGACCTTTTGCTAACCCGCGGCACAAGACGGCGCAAGGAGAAGCGGTTTAGGTCAAGAGGAGATGAAGACGACGCTTTAAAATACGTGCGTGAGTGATACCCGTTTGTGTGTGGGCTTAACGGGTGCCCATTAGGGTTTTCTTTCTAGAAGCTAGCCTCCACTATAAATAGGGGAGGGTGGTGGCCAGCACCTCCTTTAACCTTTTAACCCTTTCATTTGTGAAACCCTAAGTTGTGCTTAGGGAGAGGATAGTGGAGGTTAGGGTTCTAGAGAGTTTGATTTGATTTCGTGCTCATGTGTTGAGTCTTTGTCCTCCTGGATGGAGTGACTGTAAACCAACATCATATCAAATCAATCCAAGGAAAGATTTCACAAGATGAGTCTCTTTGTGTTCTTGCTCTTTATTTCATGATTTTGGGGCTTTTTTTGATTCGTGAGTTTTCCTTTGGTTTCTGGCATAGATTTAGCTTTCTGTGATATGTGGGAATACATCTAGGATCATCTTGATCATCAATCACCCACGAGCAAGTTTCTAGATCATATTTTAGTTTTGACTCAGTTTTGGAGCAACCTTCACTCAAATGGAAAAAGATCGGAACTTTGGCATGGATTTTCATGATCCTTGATTGGAATAGGTTCTTGACATCCTAGAGAAGGTATGTCTCAAGTTTGGTAAGGTTTGGAGTCACGGATCAAAAGTTAGACATTTTTGTGATTTTGAGTTCGGGCTGATTTTACTGTTCATTGGCCTGGAGGTCAGACCGATTTCTAGCTAGAGGTCAGACCGCCAACTAGCAAGAGGTCAGACTGTCCAACTAATTTGGATTTTAGTTTTTTTAGTTTTTGGTTATTTTGCTTCGGGGTTTTGATTGGATTCAATACAAGTCTTCCACTATGCTTGTATATTGATCTTCATAGCTTTCATAGCTATTGGAGTGAATTTAGTATTGAATTCAATTAAAGTGAAAAAGAGATTGTGCTCCTATTCACCCCCGTCTAGTCGCCGTTTCGGTCCAACATAGATAGATACACACGACGTGATTTCTAGGAAACGGATAGATTCACACGGCGTAGGAGGGGGCCAGATTAGGTGAAACCTTAGCAGTCAGAACTGGGTTAAGACAGAACTTTGTAAAAGCCTTGTGATAATCACTTAGTCGCAAACCCTGGAAGTGTGTTAAACGGACATTACAAATTGATTATCTTTTGTGGGTCAAGCTGTACAACCTCTGCAGAGTGTAAAACTATTTGAATAGCCGTGTCTCCGGTTATGGACAATACTTGGTGATTTCACACGAGGGGTAGATTTTCTAAAAAATGTTGGAATGGTTTGGTTGGAAAGTGATCTGGATGTTGATGGTTGGGAAGTGAACGGGTGTTCACTAGTTGTTTCAAAGAACTTGTCTAGTTATGTATTTAATCTTTTAAATTATGCTTTTCAATCTACTTACTGTATTTACTGTCAATACTGCTTTCTGCAAATAGCCATAAAGCTATCCTTGTTCAAGACTTGCATGAATACTATTTGCATTCATTTCCCTACAACTTGCACAGTACTTTATGTACTCACGACCAAGGTAGTCAAAGTCGAGATCCTGAGTTGGATCGATTTGCCTTCGGTATGATCAAAATCATAGTATCGAATCGTAGAATCGGCGATTCTACGGAATTGTAAAAATACACATATTTAACATCTATACTATAAGTTTGTGTGATTCCTATATGGTTTACCACTTGCATGTTCCTTAAAAGTAGCTAGACATACTTCAGGAATAAAAATAGCTTATCATTATCAAGCTCAAGATTGCTCATGCCATAATATAGATATTTGTACTAGCATTACCACACTGATACAATATTTTGCATGCTCTTTGTTTATTTATAGTTTCATTCTTAGAAATTAATATCAACAAATTTTTCTCTAAAATAAAATATCAGCAAAGCATGCCTTCTAAAAAAAATTGCAAAATTTTTTTTTGCCCTAAGTCTCTACAAGTAGGATCGACAGTGCGATTTGGATCGACAGGCTGTCGTGGGTTCGTAAAATCATAAGACTCTAAGAGTAGGATCGCGATCCTAACTACCTTACTCACGGCTTTGCATCATTTGTTGATCAGTCACCGAGGAAGAACCAGGGAATACTGAGTTGATATTTTGAAGACTATGCGAACTAAGATGCGTTCTCCACTTGATTGCCTGTAGGCATGTCGGTGGCTACCACGAGTTTGATTTATTTTCGCTGCAAGTTTATCTTTTGTTGTTAAGCCATGCGTGACAAACTCTGTAAAACCTTGACCATAAGGTCCTTTGCTACCAAGTAATATTTATTTGTCTGCTTCTTAGGTATTTTGTTGTATGGATATGATTACATCGATATTGCAACTGTGTGGACTAGCTACTGATTTGGGACTTGTTCAGAATACACAGAGGGCTCGGATCCAGAGATCTGGGGTCCCGACAATCGATGAGATGCTATTATATCAGAATTAGACAAGCTACTTAAGGCATATTTCATAAAAGAGGTCGACCAACCAGAGTGGTTAGCTAACCCTGTAATGGTTAGGAAATCTAATGGTAAATGACGTATGTATGTAGACTTTACTGATCTAACTAAATCTTGTTCAAAGGATGATTTTCCCCTTCCTCGTATCGATCAATTAGTTGATTCTACTATTGGTTGTGAAATATTAAGTTTCCTAGATGCATACTCTAGTTATCATCAGATAAGTATGTGTTTAGATGATGAAGAAAAAACCACATTTATTACACCATTTAGAATATTTTCTATGTCAAAATACCATTTGGTTTAAAAAATATTGGTGCTTTCTTCCAACGCTTGATGCAAAAGACCTTCCTTCGTCAACTAGGCCGAAACATGGAAGCCTGCGTTGATGACCTGGTTGTAAAAAGCATACAACGTATTAATAATATTTTTGACCTGCAAGAAATGTTCGACAACCTCATAAAACACCGATTGAAACTCAGTCCTGAGAAGTGTGTGTTCGGAGTCTCTTTTGGAATGTTGATGGGATTCCTTGTCTCTACGTGAGGAATCGAAGTAAACCCTGAAAAGATAAAGGCCATTGAACAAATACACCCTCCGACCACAAAGAAAGAAGTCTAGAAACTCGCACGACTGGAAGAAAAATGACTCACTTTCTTTAAACTTATGAGGAAACATGAGGGTTTCAAGTGGTTAGAGGAGACAAAGAAAGCCTTTGAGGATGTCAAGAGATATCTTACGAGTGCCCATGTTCTGGTTTCTCCTAAACCAGAAGAAACCTTCTTAATGTATCTAGTTGCTACGCCACAAGCAGTAAGCACAGTACTGGTCGCCGAGCATGAAAACATTCAATGGCCAGTTTACTACATTAGTGGAGTTTTACATGGGCCTAACGAGCGTTACCCTCAAGTCCAAAAACTTCTATATGCCCTCCTTATGCCTTTGATAAAACTAAGGCATTATTTCCAAGCGCACAAGTTAATCGTGTTGTCTAAGTTTCCCTTATGAGAGGTCCTCCAGAACAGGGAAGTAGCGGGGCGCATGGCAAAGTGGTCAATTGAACTTTGGGAGTTCGACCTTCATTTCGTGTCTCGAATGACCATTAAACCCTAGATCTTGGTAGACTTTGTCATCGAATGGATAAATTCTGAACATGTTCAGGGACCCAACACGAATCGCACGGCTAGTAGACAATGTACTTTGATGGGTCACTTACACTAAGTGGCTCGGGGGCTGGGGTGGTCTTGGTATCTCCAACAAGAGAAATCTTAAAATATGCTATTCAATTAAATTTTCTTTCTCCTAGCAATGTGACAGAATGTGAAGGTTTATTGGCTGGCATACGAGCAGCGAAAGCGCTCGGGATTCGACGACTACTCAGTACTTATCAAAAGTTAGGAAGCTTGAAAAGCATTTTTTCGGTTTTGAGGTACAATATATCCCTCGAAAGGATAATTTTCTCGCTGACCCGTTAACTCGAATAGCTTCTTCCCGATCACAAGTACCACAAGGAATCTTCTTGGAGCAGCTCTAGTAGCTGTCCCTGGTCAAAACACCAGAGACATCTCGTATTGAGATAACCTCCCTAGAATATGAAGAAACCTCGATGAACCCCATCTATGAGTATCTTCATAAGGGAATTGTATGCAATGACAATCTTGAGGCTGATCGTTTATCCTGTAAGGCCAAAATGTATACTTTGGTCGAATGAGTCCTTTACAAACAAGATACTCAAGGAGTTCTCATGCGATGCATATCGCAAAAAGAAGGATTAGATCTCCCTCAAGAAAATACACAGAGGCATCTGCGGGACTCATGCTTCCTATGTAACACTGGTCGGAAAAGCCTTTTGATAAAGTTTCTACTGGACAATAACCCTCCATGATGCTAAAGAGCTTGTTAAGAAGTGTGTACAATACCAGTTTCATAGCAAGCAAATACACCAACCGGCTCAAGCAATACAAACCATACCTCTTTCTTGGCCTTTTGTGACTTGTGGTCTTGATATCCTAGGACCGTTCCCAAAAGCACTAGGGGGCTTGGAGTTCCTTTTTGTGGCTATTGATACGTTTACAAAATAGATTGAAGCCGAACCTGTGATTGGGATAACAACGGAAGCAGCAAAGAAATTTATGATGAAAAATATGATCACTCGATTTGGTGTACCAAGTCGGAACATAATAGAAAATGGTACACAATTTTCGAGTGCAAAATTGCAAGAATTTTGCGAAGAATTGAGTACTGAGCTATGTTGTGCCTCTGTCGACCATCCATAAAGCAATAGGGCAGTCGAAAGGGCAAATGACCAAATTATGCAGGGAATCAAAACTCGAGTTTTCGACCAACTTATAAAATGCTCGGGGGCTTGGGTAAAAGAATTACCCTCAGTGTTATGGACGATTCGCACGACCGCTAGTCAGGCTACAAGCGTAACACCATTTTTTTTAAGGTTTTGGTGCTGAAGCTATGCTTCCACCTGAACTATAGATTCGGTAAACAAGGGTCGAAGTCTCTATAACGACTCTGGCCATGAACAACTTCAAGTTGATGACATCAATCTACTCGAAAAAAAGAGAAACCAAGCATGAATCCGCTCGGCAGTCTACCAACAAGCCCAATGCAAATACTACTATCGTAAGGTCCAACCTCGCAGCCTTGCCGTAGGTGACTTAGTATTGAAAAAGATTCAATCCAAGTTTAATCGGAACAAACTTTCCCATAAATGGGAAGGTCCTTACACAGTGGTCGAAGTAACGTGACCAAGCTCTGTACAACTAGCAATGAAAGATGGTAGAGTTCTTTCTAATTCATGAAACATCAACCAGTTGCGAAAGTTCTATGTGTAACCTCCTACATTCTCCATAAAGTTTATGTTTTCTTCAATCTTTATTATCTTAAAATATCCATTGAGCAACGCTTCGATAATTTTTCGATCACCTTTTACAACACTTGGTGTTCCTTACACTGGTCGAAGGAAGGTAACATCACCTAGTCGAAGTCTTCCCTTTCTGCACGTGGTCTTTCCCACTAGAAGGAACTTCCTAGCATTGGTCTGTTCCTAATTTTATGCAAATGTTTGATATTAAAAACTTACATTGATTGCTTATTGAGTGAAGTTTCTGAACATGGTCTCTGGGTCCTCAATTTTATTGAGTTCCTTGACCTTCTCCCACCAGTTCTCCTGGAGATGCTCATCATCAAAGACAAACCCCCTGTTAGGAATGTCTTTGGGGTGGGGGACTTGTTCTGGGGACCTAAATGACGAGGTCCCAACAGTTGTGGCTCCAAAAAAATTATGGAAAGAAGGGAAGATCTTCTTCTTCTTCATGGTCATTGTGAGAAGAAGAAACTCCCCCTTGAGGCCTCGAAGGGATTACTTCGATAACCTCTTTTCCAACACGGTGGTCGAAGCTCTCCACGACCAATGAATCAGCTACTCTCGGTGATTGCAATGTCAAGTCTCCTGTCCGAATGTTGATTTCCTCGACAGTTGACTCGATCATCATCATTGCTTCGTCTTTAAGTGCCTTCATCTCTGCCTCCATGACCACGGGAAGTTCGACCACCTTAGTGTGCATGGTTGGCTCGATGGCGAGCATCCTTTCTCCTGCTACCCTAGGGATGGTGGTCAAAGCCACGACCACCTTCGGTTCTACGACTGGAGGAGAGACAAGCATTCCCACGGTCGTAGCCATGACAATGGCATCTTTTTCCACATGGACATCCCCAGGGGCTGGAGAGGCAAGACTGTCGGACCCGGGAGTAACACCACCAAATCTTCTGTGTATTCTACACTAGTCCCTGAAACAGTAGCTAGTGTACACAGTAAACAAATATGGTAACATCTATAATTTGCACAACTTTATTAATAAATATCAAAGTTTATTACAAGAAAGACTTACGAGCCAACAATAAAGAACACAGCGGAAGACGAAGAAAAAGTAGTAGAGCCCAGCTAATCTGCCACATGCAATTGACTGAGGTAGCGGCCTAGTCGTCGAGATCCTCAGCAGTTGCAAAGTCATCATCATCTGAACAACATTTTATTAAGCAACAGTGAGTACAAAAATGTACTCCGCAAGTTATATCCATAACAGAGTTAATGCATGCATGGATATTATCAAAGGAAGATTTATAGGGTTGTTTGTGCAAAAGCAACATTTGACATTTTAAATACAATAGCTAAGTTCAAAAGCTCAAGTTTTACAATATCTAAAATTGAGTTTTAACTGAATTAATAAAGCTAGTGTAGGCACCAACCTAACACTAACTTAAACATGAGCACCAATCCGGGGCTTCAACCCACCATTCTTCTCATGGACACCCATCCATGTCATAAATTATTTTATAAAACATTTTAAAAATAAAACCAAATTCTAATCCGCGAAAGGCATTGCTCAGCATGTCCATGATCGTGGACACAACTATTCAAATAGTTTGACACTGCAGAGGTTGTACAACTTTACCCACAAGAGATAATCGACTTATAATGTCCGCTTCACACACTTCTATAGGTGTGTGACTAAGTGATTATCACAAGACCTTTTACAATGCGACATCCCAAAGTAGTCATGCCCGCTAAGGTTTCACTTCCTTTGGACTAAACCATCTGCCGGAAGCCCCCTCTTGCGCCATGTGAGAAAACATAAAAAGTAGGTCATTCTAACACCCACACATCAACATGACACAACTAACAATGGAACATTGAAAATTAATTAGCCCGGTCTGTCCCATACCAGACTTGTGGTAGTACGGGATGGGCTTAACAATCCACAGCTCGCAGACCAATCCTTAATTGACTGGACGACTTACAAAACAATCCTTGAGCCTCAACCATTCACTGAATTGAGCTCATTCATAAACTTGCACCCACCAACTATTCATTTCGTCCAAGTCCAGACCAATTTTATTTTATTTTTCAAAGTCATTTATAAACTTCCATGGCACATGAATGCTATGGACACAATTTAAACCACATTTGATTTTTTTGGCTATAAATTCCCAAATCAAATATTTCAGATCTAAGCTTGGCTAAGCTTAATTTTTTCCAAAATGTTCTAGTTCATACTATTGCATCAACTAGGTTTTATCTAAGGTGATAAGGTATGGATATTTCAATGTCAAGATTTGGCCATACAAATGTATTGGGATTAACTACAATTTCAAAACAGATATTTAAATTATATTGAATAGAAATAAGCATGCAATAATAATTCAAAATATAATTGAAATAATTTAAAATATTGGGATCAAACATGATCAAATATGTAACTTGCCTTGCTCAGTTAATTGTTGTTCCGAAACAACGTCGAAATTTGGTTTTCCGAAGTTGTCGAAATCTATGCGCGAAAAGAAGCTAAATTCAAACAAATTTCAAATAAAATTAAATAAACATCCAAATTAAATGATTTAGGTTCAGGGAGATAGATATTTTATTTAGATAAATTTGGAAATTTGAATCACTTGAATCAAAGCTCGTACGAAGGAGAATAGGCTCTCAGAAAATTCAAATTCACATTAAATGATAGAAATGGAAAATTCTGAATTTATGGAATTATTTTTCTAAAGAAAAATCCACTTACTACGTCATGATGACATGAGTGAAAAGGGAAATGAATTTCGGCCAAATTGTTTTTGTTAAGGAAAATCGGAATGAGTCAATGACTGGTGGGCCCATGTCTGAGGACGGGGCTCACGGGATTGCACCGGTCCACGGTGGACTGGGTGCATGGCATAGCGTGGCTTTGCCATGTCAGTGTGACACGCAAGCAAGACACGTGGGCGGGGTGGCTGAGGTGGCACATGTGGCGCACACGTGGCAACCACATGGCTTGGCTGGCAACGGCGCGCTCGGGATCCGAGGGTCGCCGGCGTTCACGTCATGGCAACGGTCTGCGAGGGCACCAACGGAGAGGATAGTGAGGGGAATCTATTGCACACCTTTGCGGCGGCAAGGCGTGAAGAGATGGTCGGCGATGAAGAGAGAGGTGGCGGCGATATTTGGTTGAAGGCAACGTGGTAGCTCCGACGATGCTCCGGCGGTGGCGAGGAAGCACAGGGTAGAACGCGTCGAGGTGAAGCCAGTGGTAAGGTCGATGGTGGGGAGCTCCACAGGAGGCAGCAAAAATGGCGATGGAAGCACTCGGTGGCCGGCGACGAGGAGATGTGGATTCTAGTGCGAGGAAAGGGAGAGGGGAGATGAGATTTTTGGGAGAGGATGAGGAGGATGAGGGGCACGTGATGCTCTTATTTATAGGGCAAGGGGGTGGCCGGGAGGAGATTAGGCGAGCAAAATGGTGGCAAACCGCTGCTCGTGAAAACAAAGGCTGAAGACGTTAAGACGCGTGTGCGCGAGGAAAGGGGAAAGAAATTGCCGGATTTCAAAAGCTTCGGAAGGCGCTAATGGCAGTGAGATGCATTCAGCGCAAGGAAGAAGGAAAGGAGGAAGAAGGACGGGGTTGTGTCGTTGACGGGTGGGCCTGAGTGGTCAGAGAGAGGAGAGAGAGAGGGGCGGGAGGTGGGTCAAGGACTTAATAGGCCATGCAAGAGGGATGGGCCGAGGGGGAGAGAAGGAAAATGGACCGGGAAAGGAAATTCGGCCCAAACGGGTTTTTGAGTATTCAATTTGAGTTTCGATTTTTAGAAATAGCAACAAATCAAATAGGCTTTTCGAAAATAGTAAATAGAGTTAAAAAATTATATAAAAATTCACAAAAAATCCTTGAATTATTTTGAACTTAATAAAATTTATTTCCAACTTAAGGTTGGCATTTATTTTTGCACATAAATTATTTTTATTTTTTGAAAAATAAGAAAAACTTTTAAAATCGAGAAAATTCCAGAAATTAATTTAATTTTCCTTTTTAACTTTAAAATAAAAACCAAGAAAAATCTTTTAAAATTTCAAAAATCCAATACAATAATAACTTTATTAATTTTATTTTTGGTAACATAATTTTGGGATGTTACAAGGACTGAAACAAGATAGATGTTAGTACATCAAGAGGTAAAATAAAAGAGTAAGTACAATTATTTATTTTTAAAATTTTACATACCTAGGATTCCTAGATATGATATTGAAGCACGAAGAAACCTTTCCGAGAGAAGACTTGATGTTCTTATTTTCCTGCTCTCTAGTCGCTCTCGTCGGTTTTGCGGTCTCAGCCTCTAGAAGGCTCCCTGCATCGCTGGTTTGAACGATCACATCCTGTACGACCTCAGCTGGTTGTACATCGAGAGGCGTTGTCGGAGCTTCTTGTATAACCTCTTCTTCTGGGTGGTCAAAGCTAACTTCGATCACGTGGAGGTTTTCATTTCTTTTGACCACAGGCTTTGCTCGATCGGTAGTAGCCTTCACAAAAGAAATATAACTCTTCTAGTTTTCCTTTTTGATTCGGCTGACAAAAGCAGGAGAATGAGAAACTAAGAATGTCTTATCATCATAATAGAATGGTACCTTGGCCTTAGGCACCTTGTGCTTGAGGTCTATGACCACCACCTTCGTGTCCTTGGTAGTTAGATCTACCAAAAAATGGCCTATGGCAGTGGTCGATCGGGAAGTGGAGCTTGAACTCCCAACATACTTCTTCTTCTTGTTGACCGCCTTCACAAGACGATGCCTCTTGCTCAGAGGAACTCTATCCTCCTCAACAGACCCAAGTCCATCTCAGGGACATCCTGAGTAGGGATGGCAATGGGGCCATTCCAGCGGGGAGTGGTAGACCATCCCCATCCCCGTGACAAGAAAAAAAATCCCCGTCCCCATCCCCGTCCCCTTCCTTGGGTACTATTCTTCCCCGTTCCCCGTCCCCATCGGATTATCGGGGCCCCACGGGGACCCAGACCCGAAATTCGGCACTGCTATTTTTGGATGTCGGCTGCAGCAAAGAGAAATTTCTTAAGCCATGGATTCATGGATACACTCATACACATAAATTTCTCAAGCCATGGATTCATGGATACAGCTGAATCATGGATTCATAGATACACATACACTGCCATTTCTCAAGCCTCCCAAACAAAGACAATCAGACATACACTGATAGTCTACGGAGGACTAGAGGACTAGAGGGGCTGGAGGGCGTCGGTGTCAACGTCGGAGGAGGATCGGCGTCAGCGTCGACATCGGACTGGAGGAGGTCGGCGTCGGCGTTGGGCTATTAGGGAGGAAGACCGCGTCGGAGGTTGGGGACTGTCGACTGCAGGAGCGAGCAAGGGAGGACCGGAGGAGTAGTGGCTAGCCGGAGCTCAGAGGAGAACTGGGACTGCGGGAGCGAGCAAGGGAGGACCGGAGGAGCAGTAGCCAGCCGGAGCCCAGAGGAGGACTAGGGCTCGGAGGACAGGAGGAGGAGCGGGAGTGCTGCGGGACTGGTTGGGGTTGGGGACTTGGGGGCGGCAGCTGGGATGGGAACGAAGGGGAAATGGGGAATGGTTGGGGAAATGGGGACTTGGAGTGTGGCGGCTGCTAGGTTATGCACTCAGTTACGAGCCTTACGGGAGAGGGGAGAGACCGAGAGACGGGAGTGGGCTGTAATTGTGTTATCAGGGGCCCATCGGGTAACGGGGATGGGGAGCAGGGGAATATCCCCGGCCCCGCCTCACCCGATGGGGAATGCTATTTTCATATTAGTATCCCCGTGGGGGAAGAAATAGTCCCAAACCCGCCCCCTAATAGGTGAATTCCCCATCGGGGAACGGAGAATGCGGCCCCATTGCCATCCCTACTCCTGAGGATCTAGCTCGTCGACTTACTTCAAAATGTCACAAAACAAGAATCAACAAGTAGTCCAAACTACGAATATTACTTCCTAAAGATGAAACCAATACAAATATTGGTTACCTTTAGACATCTTGCCCTCTTCTCTTCGGACACGACTGCCAAAATCTGAGGAGCCCCCTCTATAGTCGTAGGGGCCTTCTCGCAGATGAGCTTGACCCGAGCGTCAACCTCTCTCTTTGGTAGGTCTTGGAGCAGAAGAATATGATTAATAGATGTGCTTGAATCATAAATTGAAAAGAGTATATCGATTATAATATTACCTTCCTCGTAGTCCCTGGTCGGATCATTAACCCCCGAGTACTCCCACCTCTTCAGGGGGCTAATATGTCCTGTGATGAAATCCTTCACCACATGCCATCTGGTTAGCCCTCCTTCTCTCAATTCCTTGATACCTAGAATGAAGGGGGCTAAGCGGTTGAGGTTCTCCAGATCCAAATCCCAATTCTTCTTCTTCTCTGGGGGCTTGCCCTTGAAGTACAAACTGTCATCCTTGGTCATAGTCCAGTAGAACCACTTCTTCCTACATCCCAGCTACGATGACCTGGTGAACATGAGGATATACTCCCTTGACATTCCGTTGTGGAATTGGAAACCACTGTTGCCACTAATCGACTAGTGCTTACCCATTCTACATTAGTACTTGAAGAGATCCAAATCTGGAGTGATTCCCAGATAAGCCTCGCACGGGTATACGAATACGCTCAGCATCGTGATAGAGTTGGGAACCAAGTTCACCAACTCCACATCGTAGTTCTCGAGCACAGTCGTTAGGAATGAGTGACCAGGCAGTCGAAGACTACACTCGCAGTATGCCTAGAAGATGGGGATCCCTCTCTCCTCCTTCGATGGCCAATATTGACCATCAGGTTCAGACCACATCACCAGAGCTCACCTCGAAATCTTCTCTGCAGCAACCAGAGCCGTCATCTTCACGACACCCATTTCTGATTTCTCCCAATTCGACACGACTCCGGCCATCTCTTCAAGGGTTTGAGTCGGATTCGAGGAGATTTTTTTGGGTTTGAAGATTTGGTGAAAGATTGCAAACTTGGTTGGCGGTGGAGAGAACAATAGCGCAGGAGCAGTTGAAGCAAATGTGGAAAGTAAAAACCCTAAGTTGCTCCCTAGTGAATATTTATAGCTGTCAGTTCGAGTAAAAGATCGTGGGATCCGAACAGCTGCAAATCTCTTCGGTAACCGCTCCCAATGGACAGAAATTGTAAGAGACGGTTGTCATTTTTTTTGTCTGTTTAGGAAAATGAGTTTTATTTTTATAACTTAAGTAAAAATACATTTCTTGACCAAGTGTATTCCTGGTCAAAAGAAAAACTAGTTGAAGACACTTAATCTTCGACCATGACCCTACGACCTCTTTTCAAAGTAAGTCATTTTTACTTGAAGTTGGGGGGCTAGATGACGAGGATCTAATAATGCTCAATAATTAATATTCATTATAGATGATAATGTCTTTTATATAACCTTCAAGGGTACCCCTCAGTATCAACAATGAGGCAGATTATAAACACCTAGTGATCGTAAGCTATTCTACGACCACCCTATATGGTCGTAAGTCATCTTACTACCACTTCATGATTGTAAGTTCTTCTACGACCACCTATTGATCGTAAGTCCTATTATAATCACCTTATGGTCGTAAGCTTTACTCCGACCAGGTCATTTATGACAACCCTATAGTCGATAAGAACCACAGACATATGGGCCCAATCGACTAGGGATATTTGTACATTGTGTTTAATACACACATTAGTTAATATGTGTCATTATTCCCTGAGATAATTGCACGTATTAAACCTCTGTCTGTGACATAATTGCAAGGCGATGTGGGGGACATGTCTCTGACAATAACCGCCATTGAACGTGTGCATTGCATCAAACATTAAGGAGCCTCTTGACATGGACAACTGCCACCCCTTCATGCGCTATATAAGGAGTAAAGTAGGTGGGCAAAGGATAGGAAAAAGAGATTCAACAAGAACAACAAGAGACAGAAGTCATCAAGCCCTAGTTTTAGTGACTTTCAGTTGTAAACACAATCAATACAACAACATAGGAGTAGGGTTATTATTCTCTCAGGAGAAGGCCTGAACCTGTATAAAATTCCCGTGTTCGTTTCTGTGTGGTTTCGCTCTAGGAGAGCCCTAGCATTCATTCATAAGATCGATACTAAACCATCGACAAGTGTGGATGAGCACTGTAGCAGCGGTTTTGGGTGGTGAGCGTGTGGACGAGGGAACTTGTCGCCTACCGACAAGTCCGCGGTGCCATTTTTGCCTTTTCTCTTCGAAGGAGGCTAGAACGACTATTTCTACACCAAACAGTGCTAAATGAGCCAAACACTCCACTTTCATCCCACCTGCTTGTAGCATTTTAGCCAAAACTTAATGGTTATGATAAAACAAATCAATTATATTACAAAATATTTCGAGAAATAATAGCTATGAATTTTCTTGGTTTTACACTGCTAATACGGATACTTCCATATTTAAAGAGTGATATGTTCCACAAACTTTTGCACAAGGACACATGACACACATTTTTTTCACATTTTCAAACATTATAGTTTAAAGAATAGATCTTCATAGGTGTTCCATACTTTCCTATATTCTTTGTTTTTCTAGATGAATTAAAATTATAATAAAATTGAGAATTACTAGATTTATATTGCACTTTACATCTTGGTGGCACAAATAATCCTCTTCTATTAAATCAAACCATTTTATTATGTGTGGGCACATGGCATATCATGTATAACCATCAGCCCATGCAAAAGTCATGTCAGTGCCTGCACGTGCTTATCTCTACAACAATAGAGAATATTCTGTCATATTCATTCCACTCCCCCCTCCAACATCCCATACAAAGTACCAAAGAAAGATAATAGAAATAACCCCAAACTCCCAACAAACTTCCCTCCTCATCTATGCCAACCCCTATCTAAAATTAGTTTCTCATATTGCAGATGGCAACAACATGCAAATTTTTTAGCCTAAATGGCACTATTTGGACCGACATTAGCAAAAACGACGCTCTCACAACCGTAATTGCAAAAATGGCACTTTCCACCATTCCTAGGTGGCACAAATGGCTCCCGTGTTGCCACACCACCCTCGTCCGCACCACCAGGGGATGGAATCCCCTCGTCTGCACCACCATGGGACGGATAAGCCATGTGGCGCCTCGTCCACACCACCATAGGACAGACAAGGCGCATTAGTCCAGCTCTACTTCGGACAAGGCCATGTGGCGCCTCATTCGCACCACCATAGGACGGACAACGCTTTGCAAATGTGAAGACTGCACTGTGTAGCAAATTCATGAGTAGTTTGCAGTGAATTCTGATTGGAATGGATTGGAGTGCAAGAATGGAACCTTGTTATGGCTAGTTATGATTTCTGGATGCTTTGGCGAATGCAATGATTTGAACCTTGTTGTAACTCGTAGTTAATAAGTGGCAACTAATTAATTGTAATTGATTCAATGGGAACTACATAGATGTAATGACTTACTCGTAAGTAATTTGTTGATATGTAATCAAATTGTTGCTAATTAATTCATTATTCTTATTCACTTACTTGCATTTAATTGCTTACTTGTATGTAATATGTCGTAATTATATGTGTCGTGGGTAATTAGTGCCAAATTAATTACTCATAATTATTTAGTACCTTTATTTAGTCCTATTTAATTAGTGATAGTTGAAGAAATAATCTCATGTGTGAATATCATGGGAATATATGCATGATCTTAGGATGATGAAACAATTGGCAATGGCTTTGATGGTTTGACGAATCACGTGTTTTCGGTGAAGTTAAAAGAGCTGTCAGGTAGAGGCGGTCAGATAGGCGGTCAATGACCAGTCAGACTGGCCTGGTGCAGTCTAACCGGCAGTTGAACTGCGGTCTGACTGGCTTAATCCTGTTCATCGTCCAATTGTTTGCGATGATTTTTTTGGTAAGGTCATATTCATGGTTATTAGTGCATATGTGTTGTATTATGCATGTTTTCACTAATGTGGGTCAAGTTGTGAAGAACTTGTTCCCGGATTCGATTTCTTTGTCTATTATTGTGCATGACGGTTGGAGGTCAACGACGGTCAATGGCGAGGACGATCGGGACTAAGCTTGGAGAGCTGAGGTCCAGAACGATCAAGGATGCCGAGTGGGGTCAATGGACTCAAGCATGGCGCAGAATGGACAAAGGTGACCGAACGGGTAGTTCGGTGTGACGGGTTAGATCAAGCGGCGCGGGGGTCGGTGCAAGTGCCATGGTGGTTTCGGCAGGAGCCGGATGGGAGAGACTTGCCGACACGATGAGAGCCGTTGATCAACCTACATGTGGCAAAGCAGGCGAGTGCTTCACCAAGATTGGACTTGGTCTTCGGAGAAAGATCAAGAAGGGGTATTTTGGTAATTTCACCAAATACCGCCTTTGTGATCTTGGACTAAACCGCGGCGCAAGACGGAGCGTGGAGAAGCGGTTTAGGTCAAGAGAAGATGAAGACGGTGCTTTAAGATGCGTGCGTGTGTCCCGTTTGTGTTGGGCCTTAACAGGAGCCCATTAGGGTTAACTCTTCTAGAAGCTAGACCTCACTATAAATAGGAGGGAGTGCTGTCAAACAGCCCCTAAGCACTTCATTTGTGTAAACCCTAGTTTGGTGTTAGGGCTTAGAAGGGAAAGGAGAGGCTTAGGGTTCTAGAGAGATGAGTTGAGTGTGTGCTCATGGATTGAGCTCTTGTCCTTCTTGAGGGAGTGGCTGTAACCAGCAACAATCACGAATCAATCTGTGGATGATTCTTCAAAGATGAGTCTTTTTGTGTTCTTCCTTCTCCTTTGGTGATTTTGGGTGTTTCTTTGATCCGATGGGTTTCTAGTGGTTTCTTGCCCCCATCTACCTTGCTGTGACTTGTGGGAATACATCTAGGATCTTGATCTGCAATCTCCCACGAGCAAGCTTTGGATCAAGTTTTTCGTTTTTTCTTGGTTTTGAAACCTTCTTCGGTAAAATGAAAAAAGGTTGACACTCTGACGTGGATCTACTCCATCGCTATTTGGAATAGGTTCCTAATATCCTTAGGAAGGTGTGTTCCAAATTTGGTCAAGTTTGTCTGTGTAGATCAAAAGTTAGACCGATTTTCGTTTTGGTTTTTAAGTTATAGGCACTGTTTTTGGTCAGGTTCGGTCAGACCGCTCCTTTGCCACCGGTCAGACCACACGTCGGTCTGACCGCTCAACGAACGTCGGTCTGACCGCCCGAAGAAGCTTGAGTCGATGGCTTTAGTGGCTGACCCATCGAAGGGTAGTTCTTTTGATTCTTTGGATTTTGGCTCATCAGGGTTTTCATTGTCCGCTTTACACTCTTTGAGCGATGAGCAGCTAGAGAAGCTACCTGAGGATGATTTAGCCCTCCTATCCACAAAATTCTCGAGAGTCTACAACAAGGTGAGGAACAGAAGGAGAGGTGGCCCTGTCACTTGCTTTGAGTGTGGTGAACCAAACCACATTCGCTCCAAGTGCCCCAAGCTGAAGGGCAAGGTGGAGAAAGACTCTCGGAGGCATCCTCAACTAAGGATGCAAAAGCCAAGAAGCCCAACTATCACAAGTACGTCAGCCGGGTCCTTGCCGCTCTTGAGAGTGTTGATATGAGCGATGTGGACTCAGGGACGGAGGACGACGATGATGATTCGCATGGCAAGAGGAAGGCCCAGGACTTCATCGGCATGTGCTTCATGGCCAAGAACAACCACGACATCAACTCCTCCAACGACGATGAGCTTTTTAGCGATTCCGATGAGGTATGTCCCTCACCAGATGAGATGAAACGTGCTTTGGTTGTGGCTGAACGAAATCTAAAAAAGCAAGCTAAAATGATTATGAGACATGATATGATGATTGACAACTTGAAATTAGAAGTGGTTAGGCTCAAATCTATTAATCCTGCTGATGATTGTGATTCTTGTTCTAGCTTGCATGATGAATTAGCAATTCTGAAATCTGCTCATTCCTCTGTTACAAATCAACTTAAAGATACTTTGGATGAACTAGAATCTCTCAAATCTAGTCCTGCTTGTATGGATGCTATTGCTCTAGATGTGACTGCTATAGATGCTATTCCTTCACCTTGCTCAAATTGTGCTTTGCTTGAATTAAAATTGGATAGCGCTACAAAAGAATTGCTGAAATTTGATGCTAGTCACACTTGCTCTCATTGTGAGGATAATAAGATTAAAATGAAGGAAATGTCTGAAATGATTCTTTATTCTAAGACTGCTTCATGTGAAAACTGTCTTAAACTCACAATTGAGAATGATGCTCTAAACAAGACTCTAGAGGAGAAATCTAAAATTGAACAATCCATGTCCATGAATGCTTCCAAGAAAGTTGTTGATTCTGCTTCTCGTGCTTTTTGTACTGAAGTTGGGACAAATTTAGATGAGATACAAGAGGCGTTTAGAGTCAAATTCAAAGAGCAAGTGAGTAGGATTGAGAATGCTTCTTGTGTGTCTTGTGAGGCTTTAAGGGTTGAGGTAGCTCTTGTTAAAGAAAAGCTTGCTAGGACGATCAAGTCGAATAGGTGTGTCACTTGTAAGGACCTAGCCAAAGAAAATAATTACCTCAAAAAGACTCTTGAGAAATTTTCTAGTGGGAAGAAGAACCTCAACATGATCCTTGACCAATCTAAGGTGAGTGTGAAAAAAAGTGGCCTAGGTTTTAATTCCCTAGAGCATTCCAAGAACCATCCACCTAAGATTGTGAGAGCTGTTGAGAGTGGCGTGTTTGAGGTAGAACCCCCTGAGCCATCTAAGGTAGTTTTTAGATCTGTAGGTTTTGCCCAAACCCCTTCAAGCAAGACAGGTGCTTCTACTTCATCAGGTCAGACCCCTCAAAGGTCAAGTACCATTGCACCTTCTGCAAGAAGGATGGCCACATTGTTGAGTTCTGCTTCCATAGAGCCAAGATTGAGAGAAAGGAGAGGATGAGTGATTTGAAGTCCATTAGAGGAGTTCCTTCACCTGCTATAGTCTCTAGAGCCAGGCAGTCTGTCGTTCATGCTAGACATAAGCCTAGGTTTATAGATGACTTCTTTGACTCTTTTGGTGGCTCTAGGCAGCATTTTGGTTTAGGGTATCGTGAGGAGAGACCACGAATAGCATCTAGACAGGGGGAGTACCGACCTTTTGGTAGGTCGATTCGGAGAGGTCTAGGTGTTTCACATGTGCATTCTTATGATCTTTCTCCTAACCATTTTATTGCTGCTTCTACTGCTTTGCCTAAGCATCGTGTGACTCAGTACTGGATTCCCAAGTCTTTTATCACTAACCCCAATACTGAGGCACAGATGTTTCTTGTTCGTGCTCTGTAGGTCCGTCGTGCAAGAAAGGAGGATATATGGCTTGTTGACTCCGGGTGTTGTCGACACATGACTGGAGATTTTAGATGGTTCTCCTCCCTCACACGTGCATCCAGCAATGAATTGATCACATTTGGGGATACTTCTATTGGGACTGTGACAGCCAAGGGCATAGTGCGCGTTAACAACAAATTCATGCTTAAGGACGTCGCTTTGGTAAATAAGCTGAGGTATAATCTGCTATCTATTTCTCAGCTTCTTGATGAGGGTCTGGAGGTGAAATTCAAGAGTGGTGAGTGTAGAGTTCTAGACTCCTCGGGTGAGCATGTTTTTGGGATCTCCAGGTTTGAGAGGATCTTTTGTGCTGATTCCAGTGTCTCTTCTGCTTCTAGTCCTAGATGTCTTGTGGCTTCTGTCTCTCATGATTTAGTTTTGTGGCATCGTAGGCTTGGACATATAGGCTTTGATCATTTGACCAGGATCAGTAGCAAGGACTTGATTAGAGGTTTGCCTAGACTTAAGCCTGTTAGAGACCTAGTGTGCACTCCCTGTAGACATGGTAAGATGGTTTATACTTCTCATCCACCTATTACATTAGTGATGACTGATGGATCAGGTCAGCTCTTGCACTTAGACACTATTGGCCCTTCTAGAGTTCAGTCTGCAGGTGAGAAATGGTATGTGCTTGTGATTTGTGGATGATTTCTTCAGGTATTCATGGGTTTATTTTCTGGTTTCTAAGGGCGAGACTTTTGGCTATTTTAGAGAATTGGTCCTTAGACTAGCTGTTGATCTTCCTGGAGCTTTGAGAGCCATTAGGAGTGACAATGGCACAGAATTCAAGAACTCTTCCTTTGCCACTTTTTGCACTGATAGGGGACTTGAGCACCAGTTCTCTTCACCTAGAGTTCCCTAGCAGAATGGTGTTGTAGAGAGGAAGAACAGGACCCTTGTAGAGATGGCCAGGACCATGCTAGATGAGCATAGCACTCCTAGGGGGTTTTGGGTTGAGACGATCTCTACTGCTTGTTATGTGTCAAATAAGGTTTTCTTGAGATCTGTGATTGACAAGACTTCTTTTGAGCTTAGATTTGGTCATAGGCCTAAAGTTTCTCATTTCAAGATTTTTGGTTGCAAATGCTTCATTCTTAAACATAGCAACCTGGATAAATTTGAATCAAGATGTTCTGATGGCATTTTTCTTGGATATCCTGCTCATTCTTGTGGCTATCATGTGTTTAATTTGGATACTAACAAAATTGTTGAGACTTGCGAAGTCACTTTTGATGAGGCTAGTCCTGGTACTAGACCCGATGATGCAGGTACACAGGTTTCTGAGAGCATCTTCGCCAATGACTACTCTGAGGATGAGGACCCAATCCATCCTCCAGTCACTTCTAAGATGGGTGGAGAGTCTGCTTCTACTTCTCCAGTTTTAGCTGAGCAGCCTCCTCCTACCTTCACCGACGATGTGAGTGGATCTGCTCCTACCTCCATAGCTCATGAGGTAGAGGCCACTTCTGCACCAGGACCTCCTCTTCACATTCAGCGACAGCATCCATCTGAGCAGATGATTGGGGATCTTCATGAGCGAGTCACTTGCTCCAGGTTTATTTCTTCAAATTCTCATGCACATTCTGCTTTTGTCGCGTCTTTTGAACCCCGAGATGTCACCTATGCTTTATCTGATTCCTCTTGGGTCAATGCCATGCATGAAGAGCTTGAAAATTTTGAAAGAAATAAAGTTTGGACCTTAGTTGAACCTCCACCTAATCATAATGTAATTGGAACAAGATGGGTTTTCAAAAATAAGCAAAGTGAGGATGGGTTGGTAGTTCGCAATAAGGCTAGGCTTGTAGCTCAAGGTTATTCCCAAATAGAAGGCTTAGACTTTGAGAAGACCTTTGCTCTTGTAGCTAGATTAGAAGCCATTCGTATTTTGCTAGCATTCGTGGCATCTAAGGGCTTTAAGCTTTATCAAATGGATGTCAAGAGTGCTTTCCTTAATGGCTTCATAGAAGAAGAGGTCTTTGTCAAGCAACCCCTTAGTTTTGAAAATCCCAAATTCCCAAACCATGTTTTTAAGCTCTCCAAAGCCTTGTATGGATTGAAGCAAGCCCCTAGAGCTTGGTATGATAGGTTTAAGAGTTTCTTGCTTAAAAATGATTTCAAAATAGGAATGGTTGATAAAACCTTGTTCACTCTCAGGCATGGCAGTGACCTTTTATTGGTTCAGATTTATGTGGATGATATCATATTCGGTGGTTCTTCTCATGCTTTGTGTCCATATGTTCAGATTCTATGAGCAGGGAATTCGAGATGAGCATGATGGTCGAACTGACTTTCTTTCTTGGTCTTCAAGTCAAGCAACTCAAAGAAGGCACCTTTATTAATCAAAGCAAGTATACAAAGGACCTTCTTCAGCGCTTCGATATGGGAAGCAGTAGGCCAATGTCTACTTCCATTGCCACATCCACCGTGCTGGACCCTGATGAGGATGGAGAGCTCGTAGACCAGAAGGAGTACCGCAGCATGATTGGCTCCCTCCTCTATCTCACAGTGTCGAGGCCGGACATACAATTCACTATGTGTCTATGCAGGCTTCCCCTCGTGCCTCTCATCGTCAAGCAGTGCGTCGCATTTTCAGGTACCTCTAGGACACTCTTGACTTTGGACTCTGGTATTCTTCTGATTCTGCTCTCTCCATTCGGGTTTTTTCTGATGCTGATTTTGCGAGGTGTAGAGTGGATAGGAAGAGTACTTCTGGCACATGTTATTTCTTAGGCACATCTCTTATCTCTTGGTCATCTAGGAAATAGTCCTCAGTTGCCTGATCCCTTCGCCGAGGTCGAGTATGTAGTCATGACCAATAGTTGCTCTCAAGTTCTTTGGATCTTGTCTACTCTGCGGGACTATAGGTTATCTCTGGGTAGTGTTCCTCTTTTTTGTGACAACACTTCTGCCATTAACATTGCAAAAAATCCAGTGCAACACTCACGGACCAAGCACATTGATATTCGATACCATTTCCTTAGAGACCATGTAGAGAAGGGTGATGTTGTGCTTCACTTTGTAGAGTCTGAGCAGCAGGTTGCAGATATTTTCACTAAGGCTCTTGATTCTTCTCGTTTTGCTTCTTTGCGGGGAGATTTGGGGGTTATTAGTCCTCTTGGCCTGTTTTGAGGGTGAGTTTGCTCTTTTGCATTCATTATACCATAATGCATTTTAAATTCAGCAACTTGCATCGTAATATAATTACATGGAGCTTTGATTCTTATCCTTGTATGGCTTGATTTCATACTTTATACCTTACCATGTCTTGTGCTAGTTTGCTAGATTTCATTTATGGCTTTTCATGTATAGCTTAGCTTTTGCCATGCTAGCTTTATTATCTATGAGAAAATTGAATCAAAACATGACTTGTTGATCTTGTGACTAGTTTTGCCATAGTGATCCTCTCATGATTCATGCCATGTCATATAGGCTAAAATGAGTCTTGAACTTACTTTGAGTTTTAAATTGAGCTATGATAGTTCTTAAGTCAAGCAAATGAAAAATGAGTTTTTCTGTGCGAAAAAACTGATCTCACCAATTCTTTCTCATAAGACGGCTTGCCATTGCACTAGGCATGAACTCAGGGGGAGTTTTGGATGACCTAGATCACTCTCTTAAGCTTCTTGCTTGAGATGGTCGCGACAAGGCTTGAGATCTAGCACAATGCTAAGAAAACAAATTGTCATTTGGTTGAAACTTAGGAGGCAGTTGTGGATGGCTCCTAGTCCAGGACTTGCTTTACTAAGATAAAACCAAAATTTTTTAGCAAAATGCTCAATGTGTTAAATTCTAAATGCTTGAACAAATTGATTCATAACTGAACTCATAGTGCTCAAAATTGACTCATTTTCTAGTTTCTGGGCTCCATTTCACTTATAGACATGGCTTGACTCATTTTTGGATACCTGTAGCTAAACTATGGTCTTGAGCAACTTGCCATGCTTACAATTCATTTAATTTTAGATTATTGCTATTTTGGCTTTAGCTTTGCTGTACATATTTTGCCATGATAGAAAGTAGTTTCTTCACATAATATGGCTAGGTGTAAAACTTGTACAGTCCTCATGGATAATTTTCATGGCTCCCTGTGTTAAAAATTGAATAAATTGCAGCCATTCCATGTCGATTTTGTAATTTTCTGGAAATTGAAGCTTTCTTATTTTCTTTTGCCTTATCTCACTTGCCTATGCTTTTCTAGAGCCAGCTTGGTCATTTCCATTGCTTTCTCTTGCATTTGGACCAAGTTGTGCCTTTTCGCGAAAACGTCGAGTTTTTTACTTTTCAAACTTCAAACCTTACATTTTTTGGAAAATTGCCAATGTGTTCATCAAGGGGGAGATTGTGGATATCATGGGGATATGTGCATGATCTTAGGATGATGAAACAATTGGCAATGGCTTTGATGGTTTGACGAATCACGCGTTTTCGGCGAAGTTAAAAGAGCTGTCAGGTAGAGGTGGTCAGACCAGCGGTCAATGACCGGTCGAGCCGACTGGTGCGATCGATCGGCGCTTGAACTCATGGGTCGACCGCTTAACTCGCCCATCGTCCAATTGTTTGCGATGATTTTTTGGTAAGGTCATATTCATGGTTATTAGTGCATATGTGTTGCATGATGCATGTTTTCACTAACGTGGGTCAAGTTGTGAAGAACTTGTTCCCGAATTCGATTTCTTTGTCTATTGTTGTGGAGGACGCTTGGAGGTCAACGACGGTCAACGGCGAGGATGATCGGGATTAAGCTTGGAGAGCTGAGGTCTAGAACGATCAAGGATGCCGGGTGAGGTCAATGGACTCAAGCATGGCGCAGAATAGACAAAGGTGACCGAACGGGCAATTCGGTGCGACGGGTTGGATCAAGCGGCACGGGGGTCGGTGCAAGTGCCATGGTTGTTTCGGCAGGAGCCGGACGGGAGAGACTTGCCTACACGATGAGAGCCGTTGATCAACCTACACGTGGCGAAGCAGGCGAGTGTTTCACCAAGATTGGACTTGGTCTTCGGAGAAAGATCAAGAAGGGATATTTTGGTAATTTCACCAAATACCGCCTTTGTGACCTTGGACTAAACCGTGGCGCAAGACGGTGCGTGGAGAAGCGGTTTAGGTCAAGAGAAGATGAAGACGATGCTTTAAGATGCGTACGTGTGTCCCGTTTGTGTTGGGTCTTAACGGGAGCCCATTAGGGTTAACTCTTCTAGAAGCTAGGCCTCACTATAAATAGGAGGGGGCACTGTCAAACAGCCCCCAAGTACTTCATTTGTGTAAACCCTAGTTTGGTGTTAGGGCTTAGAAGGGAAAGGAGAGGCTTAGGGTTCTAGAGAGATGAGTTGAGTGTGTGCTAATGGATTGAGCTCTTGTCCTTCTTGAGGGAGTGGCTGTAACCAGCAATAATCACGAATCAATCTGTGGATGATTCTTCAAAGATGAGTCTTTTTGTGTTCTTCCTTCTCATTTGGTGATTTTGGGTGTTTCTTTGATCCGATGGGTTTCTAGTGGTTTCTTGCCCCCATCTACCTTGCTGTGACTTGTGGGAATACATCTAGGATCATCTTGATCTTCAATCTCCCACGAGCAAGTTTTGGATCAAGTTTTTCGTTTTTGCTCGGTTTTGAACCCTCCTTCGGTAAAATGGAAAAAGGTTGAAACTTTGACGTGGATCTACTCAATCGTTGTTTGGAATCGGTTTCTAATATCCTTAGGAAGGTGTGTTCCAAATTTGGTCAAGTTTGTCTGTGTAGATCAAAAGTTAGACCGATTTTCGTTTTGGTTTTTGAGTCAGAGCCTTTGTTTCAGTCAGTCCAGTCGATCCTGGCTCCTTTGCACGGCCGATCGAGACCACTTTTGGGTCGACCACTCAATGAATGTCGGTCTGACCGCCCGAAGATGTTTGAGCCCATTTTTGTTCTTTACTTTGGGGATTTTGGTTTGGATTCAACACAAGTCTTCTGTTGTTCTTGTGTGTTGATCTTCATAGCTCTCATAGCTATTGAAGTAAACCTGGTGTTGAATCTGAATGAGGTGAAAAAGAGGTGACCTCCTATTCACCCCCCCTCTAGTCGCCTTTCCGGTCCTACACCATGCAAATAGTCGTGTACAGTTAATTAATTAGTGCTAATCACATACCATGTTTGTTTACATCATTCTTTCTTAATGCATATGTTTTTCGACATTACATTTGTTCCGAACTGACTCGCCCTTGTTTCTCCCTTGTTTTGTGCACTATAGTAAGGATATGCATACGCACAAAAAGGTCGATACTCCTAGTTATATGATTTCATGTCAATCCGCAACCGATCAACTCCGACAATACGTACATAACATACAAAATATGCATACAAATATAGCGCAACAAACTTGCATAATATTACACACGGGATACAATATGACTCACTCGTCCGAGCCACTCTCTGCTTACTGTGTCTGCATCTGCATGCGCATCCTGGTTTTGTGTCGAGCATGTCCCGTGGGATACGTTAGTTAGTCTGGAGAGTGTGTATCAGTCCGGAGGGGGTATGGAGACCGTTGAGTGGGCAGAGGTGCACCAGTAAGCTGACTCTAGCCCAACTGAGTTTGTCCAACGTCGATATCGTGCAGTTGAGTCATGTCGAACTGGTTACCACCTGCAATCATGTTAGTAACGAAGGACTCGAGAAATCCACTCCCGGATCCTCCGTCCCCAAGGTATGCTGTCTGAAAGTCCACTCATGTGGAGGAGCTCTGGCCTTGACTGTGCGAAGTGGTAGCAACCCTAGAGGAGCTCTGCCCTTCATACAGTACTACGTACTGGCCAATGTACGACAGGAGTAGGTGCCCTGGGTGCCACGGTCCAAACCCTGGTGTCGTGTACTGCTCCCTTATAGTAGCTGGGATGGGCGTCTCCTCATCAGTTGACAGATGGCATCACCCGCATGCTCAACTGAAGGTTGCAAGATGGAATGATGTTAGGCCAAATAAAAATCCGGGACGTAAACTAAACATATCGTACCTCTCAAATGTGCAATGCGGATGACCGAGGGGGTGCACCAGTCTGAGTATGGGGTGCGGATGGCAGAAGAGATGCATCTCGACGAAAGTGTGGCTGCAAGACGACATGATGTTGGCACAACCTAAGGCGTAATAAAAAAACAAGACATAAATATGTACATAACTTACCTCCTCGCTCATCTGCAACATGGATGATCGACTGGGAGCACTAGGACGCTCGCCGGTCCGACTAGGCCGTGATGACCTAGCAGGTGAGCACGGTCCGCTCACTCGGTGTGCGGCATGTAGGATGTTGTCTCTCGAACGACCGCAGCTCATGTTCTTGATTACATTCTTCGACTCTGCGAAGATGTACTTCAAAATGCTTAGAAGCCCGGGCATGGTGTTTTCTAGGTTGCAAATAGCGGCCTCCGATGCGCTTGCGATCCACTACAGCCGCTTGAACTGAAATGATAGACAACATAAGTTCAGTAGCAAACAGTACAAATATCATAAATGGAACGAACAAAGATTGTCAGTGTTTTACCGTGTCATCACGCCGCGAGGCACCGTGATGATCGAAGGAGTGACGGAGCCTCTTCTGGCGCGTCACCTGCTCCAGACGCTCTGGTGGAGGACAGCCCAGTCTCATGCGCGACCGTGGGACGTACCACTCCATGTACTGGCGGTATGTCTGTACGTCGTGCGGTCTCTGCTCCTGTAGGACCTCGTCATGCGCCGTCTCTATCCAGGCCGCAACCCACTCATGCTGGACTGCTTGCCAGCCCTCAGCATGTCGGCTCGCCCTCAATTGCCTGCATCCAAGAAGGATTTGTGTTAGAACAGGGAACGTGGGTATGAAATGCAAATATTACTCGGATGGAGTTGGACTCACAAGTGCATGGCTTGCTATAGGATCCTGTCGTCGGGAGGAGGCACAAGCTGGTACAAATCAAACTGTCGCATTAAGCGCTGCGGCGTGTAAGGCTCCACCATATGGGTGAACACCAGGTGGCAAGTCGTCGCCCATAATCTAGTGTCTTGCGTGCATTGTACGGACAGTCCATGCGACGCTATCGTGTTCACGAACTTTGGGTCCACAGAGCCCATATGACGTCGTTGTCGTGCAACGACTTGAACTCGTTGTAGAACAAGGAGTAGCACCTCGCTAGTCTGTTCTTGGCCCAGTGTAACTGGGCTCCACTCCACCGGTAGCCCATAGTGGGTCCGTCGATTGGGTCATGTAACTCGAGGTATGGGTGCACTGCTCTCCTGAAGGAGGGCTACCCAACAGGGAAGTGCTCCCAACTTCACAGCTGTAGGAGCACGTAGCAGATGGTAAGGCTCGGTTTCACATCGGTGTCGCACCGCGTAGTGTCATACAACCCCTTGTATGTAGTGCAAAAGACGCTTGAACCCCAACTATACTAAGACATGACCCTAACCTCCGCGTTAGCCAAAGACTCGGTGATACGAACGAAGCTGGGGTATACCCAATCGTCCTGTGTGGTGGGAAACATGGCCCAACCAAAGAGATGGAAAAGGAAAGTGACGATGTGCATCCTAACAACCTCGTCAGGTGCATCCGGTGGACATTGACTGAAATTCCTCAACTATGTCTGAGGGACACCACGGGCGCTGTCTGGGACAGGTATGCCAAACTGATGTCTCAACTGGGCCTTCTAGTCTGCCAGCAAATGGCCAGGAACAAGTGGCTCACCCCTGATCGGGAGACCAGTCAAGAATGAGACATCCTGGAGAGGGGCTGTCATCTCTCCCCACCGAAGGTGGAAGGTGTGGGTCTCAGATCTGCACCTGTTGACAAATGCCGACATCACACTGCCGTCCAGGGTGAAGTAGTGTCCGACTGAGAGTAGCCTCGTAAAGGGCAATAAGCCCGTGTCTTGAAGAATTGGGACGTAGCGATCATCGAGCCCTAGTAATAATGCTTCTCGGACCGAAGCGCTAGAGTCCGAGAGAGAGGTCACTTGGAAGCTAGAGTCTCGCATGCGCGAGCAATACCCGGATTTGTTCATGTCTGGTATGTGTTAATCATTGTTAATTTCCAGACACCGTTTTCTTTTGGGTAGATCGGTGAGTAGATTCGGGGTCGAATCCTGTTAAGGGGGGTAGAATATAATACCCTAAATGTTTCTAAGGAAGGAGAGTAAACAAAAAAAGGGTTTTTCTGTAATACTCCAACTTAGTCTAATGAAAGAAGCAGTGAAAAGAGAAATTAGACTTTAGAGGAGGGGAAATCTGCAATTCTTTGGCAACCCGGGCTTCGGGCTTTGGCCTAGGAGGCCCATGAGGGGCCGGCCACTATTAAAAGGAGGGAGAAACCCTAGCCCACCACTGTAGCACGCACCGCTACAGTGCTCCCGCCTCTGCTACAGTGCAGCTACAGTGCATGCCCTCCTCCTTGCACTCCGTTGCCCCCTCTTGGTGGTGCTCTCCCATTGCTGTCGGCCAAGGAGAAAGGTGGAGGGAGAGAGGAGAAGAAGAGGAGAGGAGCATCTAGCGGGGAATCAGCAGGCACGTGTATCTCCAAGAGTAACGAATGTCGTTTTCGTTGTTTGATTAGTCGTAGATGTGAATTCGATTAGAATTCATTGGATCGAACCCTGTCTGTTAAAGATTCAATTCTGTCAAGTAGGTTGCGTGGGAAATTTCGAGTTCTTAGATGCCGAATTGAAGGTTTCCATCTCCTAGAGATATTTAGATAATATTCTTAGCTTTTCGTGGCCGCCAAGAACACCTGATTCCGACGTACGGATCAAAAGTTATGATAGTTTTAGTTTCTGCTGTCCAGAATTCTGACGCGATTGATCTGTCAAGTTGTCTCCTAAGATATGATTATGATAATGGAATATTCAGGGTTTTCACCCAACTAGGTTATTGTAGAAATTTTTATAACCTTTTCAGAATGTTAAAGAATGCCCTAATCGGAGTTGTAGATCAAAAGTTGTGATCTGTTCTTTATCGCTGTCCAGAATCTTAGCTACGTTTCAACAGTCATTTTAATTAGTAGATTGATTATTGTTAAGGTCCGAATCAGGACTTCTCCATATTATGAAATTTGTAGGCCTTGGTCTTATCTTTCCAGATCATTAAAGAACATCCAATTTGGACCTACAGAACGAAAGATATGAATTTTTGAAGTTCTTATTGTAATCTGTCTCTCTGTTGTGGACAGTAGAGAAAGATTAACTTGTTAGCAACTTTTCTTGCACCTTGGGAATTATTGAAATAATTTTATTCAGGAAGCTAGTTTCTTCTAGTTTCCAAAAAGGTTTAGTTCATTGATTTTGGTTGTACCAAATGGAAGTTATGAATTTTACAAGTTGAAAGTACCGAAGATGACAGAACGGTCTTTGGGGTTAAAATCAAGGGCTTAGATGGGGTAATTTGTTCTGTTGATCACCTGAGAAGTTGTAGCTAAGCTCGTGTAAAGTCCGGGAAACTTGGATTCATAACTTTTGGGGCTGGGACTCAAAAGTTATGGATTTTTCTTTGAGAACCGACAGATTGGACAGATTAGAGTCAGGGGTGAAATTGCTAGTTTTTGTGTTGCGTTCAGGAGCGATCGCTCTCGTTATGTTCTGTTGCTTTGTTGAGCACTCTTGTTTAGTATACTTAGTATACTTTACTGTTGCTGTGTGTTGGTGAGCACCTGGGGTTGAAAGTCATCTTGTCGTCATCTTTTTCGTCTCACGGTTAAAGGCAAGTACTTTGATGTTCCTATGTTTGGTGAATGATGCATGCTTGATGTTTGTATTGTGTTTTCCTAAGATCCATGAGAATATTCAAGTTTATGTCCCTTTCTTATGTGTTATACCATGGGTATACATATGATGTCTTTCATAATTCATACTTCAGTTCATGCATCATGTTTCATGTGCCTTCCACGGGAGTGGATTATAAGACCCATCAATTCCAGTATGGGCACGTAAGACCCACCATTCCAATGTGGGCAGATTTGGACACCCGTATGAAACGTTCTTCATACGGGACTTGGATCCCCGCATTTTGTTAAATGCGGGCTTAGGTGAACACCGACGGGTGTGTCACTAGCTATACCGGTATAAGCATGTGTGCGATCCATCCTTTTCATTAATTCCATTCATTCCATGCATTCATGTATTCATTCAAGGTAATGCGTTCAAATTCTTTAATGAAGTTGTCTTTTTCATATTTGTGGTATGTCCAGCTATCCATGTACTTGCTGAGTTTCAGACTCACTCTTGCTTTGTTTATTTATTTTTAGGTGATCGTTGGTGATGATTCTCTTGGGAGGGAGTAGACACACACTACTCATTCATTTCACCTTACACTAGTTTCAATAATAGAACTTGATTCTGTCTTTCATTCGTTAAGTGATGGACTATAATATAATGGAGTTTGATGTTGGTTGATATCTTTCTCTACGTTAAGGTTGTTTAATTAACTGCTTATGTTCCATGATCATTCGTTTGGTATGATTATCTTAGTGGATTCAGTAGACTTAAATAATTGGAGTTTGTGAACTGTTGTTGGATTCAGTTTTAATTCCTGCTTAGGTTTTAAAAGATGTTGATCCTTATATGTTAGTTGATGAGTTATTGTTAAAGTTCTTCCGCAGTATTGTTGTATGTTAGTCCTTTAGGTAGCATTTTGGCTTCCGAATAGCCAGGGTGTTACATTAATTACGACTAATTAAGTACAACTAAATTAGTAGGACTAAATTAGTTGTGACCAAATTAATACGAGTATTTAAAAACCTCTTAATTAATTTGTACTAATTAATTATCGCAAATAAATTAGAAAAATAGATTTACGACTTAATAATGAATTAAATACCACTAAATTAACTTCGAGTAATTAGTTACCACAGATTAATTACAAATAAATATATATCACTACATAAAGCTACCAAATTAATTACGACCGACTAACTACGATTAAATTAATTATGGCTAATTAAGTCCGACTAATTAACTACCACAGATTAATTGTAACTAATTAATTACGACTAATCGATTAATTAATTCATAACTAATTAACTAGGCCACGAATAAATACATAAGATTAATTTAACAATGACTAATTAATTACAACCTAATTTATTGCCACTAATCAAATAACATAAATTTAATAACGCCCCTCTACCCGCGAGCTCGAGCTCGCAAGCGATTTCTACACTCCCCTCTAACTGTGGCCTCTTTGGGCGCGTTTTCCGCGGCTCTCCACTTGTTCTTGTCCTTCCTGATTCTTGCTTCGCTTTGCATCCTAACACTCGTCCTTCTTGTGCTTCTCGCTGGATTTTTTTTACTTGATGAGATGTTCCTATTATCCATCCTTGCCCCTGTTCTCACTGTGGTCACTGCGTCTGCCAAGATCTCAGAGATGGTCGCCGGTGTGCGCTCTAATTGGACCAAGATAAGCATGATTGGCCACTACGTTAGGTGCCGGCCTTGTTGCGTCCGGAAAATCTTTTCCTGTTTTCTAAGATGCAAAACCCGAGGGCAATGGAACGATGAGATCAGGCAGAACTTGCTTCTCTGCAAGCAGCCCCGGGCTCATCCCATCAAACAGATCATCAACCGAAGAGAAAACCATTACAAGCCTGTGATCAAGGTCTCACTGGGGGTGAAGGCTGCCATACTCAAATCCTTCAGGACCAGCGGCGAGCGGCTGAGCAATGGGATAGCGGCGGTACGGCGCCGGTCCCCCGATGGCATCACTTGGGCATGCCACGGCGAAGTCACCACAAGCACCGACCAGGGAACACTATTTCATTTTGGAAAAAAATCGGAGGGGCCGAAATCACCGAAATTTTGGTTCAAGATTTCGGTGGGTTTTCAAATTGGACGAAATTTGGCCGAAATTTGATTAAATTTTGTCCAAAATCAAATTTAAGATGTCATTTGTCTAAATTCAAATATTTTAAAATTTTTTGAACGAATTGTAAAAATTTCGGAGAGGGGCAAAATCACCCAAAATTGTTTTCCATGGTACCGACACTATCCTTGTTTGGTACATTGCCAAGGGCCTCTTTGAGATCAAATGTTCCTCTGCTCGGGCTTCAGCGCTGACCACCAACATGGTCCTCGCCAATAGCTTGTCGCGGTACTGTGCACACCTGGTGGCAGCCGCTCCAGACCTGCTCCCAGACATCGCCGCCTGGACGAAGCGTCACTACAAGGCGATGAAGGAGCACGTCGAAGTGGTGTGCAGAAGCAGTCGTGCCGTGTCAAGGTCAAACGCATACGTACACCTGGTTGAATCTCTCGATCGGAGCTCCAATGAGGCGCTGAAGAAGGGCTCATGGCTAGACCGGCATGGGCGGGACTTTTCTTGTCGGCCACGCGCAGACGGCCGGCCGGCTGCAGTGGAAGCACGGCATGACCCGAGCACTATTAATTTGGGCCAAGATGGCACGACACCTAGGGCCGTGTTGGGCTGGCTCCCGAAGACGACGGGCGGTTCGAGACGCACGACGCCGCCGTGGACCGTGCTTGGTCGGCACGCACGCGTTCGTGTTTCGGAGGGCCCAAAGCCGCACGCACGCGTTCGTGTTTCGGGCCGCAACGACGCTGGCGAGGCACGGCGCGGCCGCCGCACCCGGCAGAAGGGCACCAACCCATCGACCACCACGCTCGTGCCCTCTGTCGCCGCCCACGCCCAGAAAGTTCGCAAGCATAAGCATAAGCGGCAAACCACACACTCCAATCCCAAATCAAATGGAGAAAACGAATCATTCATTCACAAAATCACAATCAAATTCACAATCACAAAATCACAATCACAAAATTAGAAAAGCACACAAAATTCTTTTGCTCATCACTCATCAGTCACTCATCACCAGTTCCCCACCCGGCGAGGAGGGTGGCGAAGGCGCGGTTGGCGGATCTGGCTCTGGAACGCCTTGACGAGCCCTGAGCCCAAGACCGCACGGGCGCAGACATGGCACTGGCCGCCGAGGCATTCTTGCCAGCGCCACCATGTCTGTGTGGTACAACAACACACAAGACTGTGGCCCCTCAGGCAGCTGCCTCATGGAGTGGAGAGGAGGCGGAGAGGGAGGGAGGCGAGGAGGGGGAGGGGGAGAGGGGAGGCGGCCGGACCGGAGAGGGAGGCGACCGGAGGGGTTGGGGGAGAGGGGAGGCGTGGGGGAGTGGAGTAGGAGGCGGCCGGAGGGGGAGGGGGAGAGGGGAGGCGACCGGAGGGGTTGTGGCCTTGGCCCTTGGGGGAGAGGGGAGGCGTGGGGGAGTGGAGTGGGAGGCGGTCGGAGAGGGGAGGGAGGCGGCCGGAGGCGCCGCGTGGGGGAGTGGAGAGGGAAGCGGCTAGAGGGAGAGGGGGAGAGGGGAGGCCGGAGGCGTGGGAGTGGAGAGGGGTTGGGGACTCGGCGGAAAAAGAAAGGCAGAGCCTCACAGGGACAGGGAGATGGAGATGCCCGCCTGCATCGCGTGTGGATGTGGACCATCAGAGTATCAGACAGATGGAGACCATGTGGTAAACTGGTAATGGCATCGCGTGTGGATGCGGCCTGCGCCCTGCGCCCTGCGGCAGTAGAGCTGAGACGTCGAAGTAGAGCTGACTGAGACGTCGAGTGGAGTGCTGCACTAGCACTGCTGCGTGCCTGCGACCGATGGACAGTGGAGTGCGGCACTACTGCGACCGATGGACAGTGGAGTGCAGCAGCAAGAGCCAGGAGCTGAGACGTATAGTCTCGTCACAAGAGACGTTGGTAGGTTGGCTAGAGTAGACTCACGCTCAGCGTTTTTGTAGTAGGAGCTGAGACGTCGAGTCTCATCACAAGGGACGTTGTGGTCTTTGGTACAAAAGAGACGTTGTGTGTGAGTATGAGTAACGTTCGTATTTCTTCCTCCCTATAAATTCCCTCGTCCCTCCTCATTTGTTCACAGCACAATACAATCTGTTTGCTTTCTATTTGCTATCTCTTTGCTATCTAAATTGTAGTCGTCCAGTATGTTTGGAAAGAAGAAAACAGCAGGGCGGAGCAGCAGAGCACGCCCTCGCACTCCTAGTCCTCCTCCCCTAGAAGAAGTGCATGAGCAAGAGATCGATCCTCGCCAACTCTCCCCGGGCATGGGAGACTATGGTATGGATGATCAACATATGGATGGAACGAGGGCTTTGAGGATGCCCACGTCTCCACCCCAAACGTCTCCACCCCGGACGACGAGGCCGGTGCAACGGTGCATGCAACGGGTGGAAGCTCCGGCGGCCGACGTGCATGGTGTTGGAAGCATATGAAGTATAACATAGAAACAGAGGACGGTCGTCAGGTACCTTATGCCACATGTAAATATTGTCATGCTAAATTGTCTGCACGCTCAGGTGGAGGTACAGGTCATCTCAAGCGACACGCGCAGGTGTGTTTGAAGAAGATAGCGACTGGACGGACGCAAGGAAGGAACGTCCAAACCCAGCTTAACTTTGGCCCGATGGTTCGGTAAGTACATGGATGTACAACCCTCAGGTAGCTAGAGACGAAATTTCTAGATATATAGTTACTGAGGATCTTCCGATTAGGACGGGCGAAAGCTCTAGTTTCGAAAGAATGATCCAACGTGGTTTTTGCCCGCAATACCAACACGTAAGTAGGAGAACAACTGCGTGAGACATAGTAGAACTCTACCAACGTAAACTGTCAAGTTTGAAAGAAAACTTCCTAAAAGTTACATTTTCTTTTGCTTTAACCTCTGATATATGGACTTCATCCCACCAAAGGGCAGGCTATCTTAGTGTTGTTGCGCATTACTTAGATGATGATTATAACCTGAACAAGCGAGTCATAGGGTTCAGGTCTATCGATGAGGCACACACTGGAGAGGCCATCGCACAACGCGTATTAGAAGTCATTCGGGATTTTAAAATAGAGAACAAAATTATTGCCATCACTCTTGACAATGCCTCAGCTAACACGACGGCCATGGTGTTCCTCACACCGTATCTACAGTCCTACACTGGTGGTTTCGTCCTCCACCAGAGATGCATGTGTCACATCTTGAACCTCATCGTGCAGGCAGGCTTGCAGGTAATGAAACCTAGTCTAGACAATATACGCGATGCTATCTAGTTCATTACAGTTTCAGGCCCAAGATATGCCCAGTTCAGGGAGTACTGCAAGGCCAACAATAAGAGACCAAGGAAATTCAACTTGGACATGAAGGTGCGGTGGGACTCCACGTATACTATGTTGGAGCGGTGCAAAGAGTACGAGTACATTATTACTCTATTCGTCAATACTAATTCTGGTAAACAATTGGTTACTGAAACAGATTGGCTAGTTGCTGGTCGTTTTCGTGAATTTTTGAAAGTATTTTATGATGCAACCACAATTTTATCTGGTGTTTACTATCCTACTTCTTGCTTAGTCATCGAGTGGCTTTGGACTATCGCTAACGCTTTTATGGAAAACAGAGATGATGCCCTTCTGAGACCTATTATTGAACCAATGCAGAGAAAAATTTTAAAATATTTTCAAGCTATCCCACATCTCTTTTGTTTTGGTACTATTATGGACCCTCGGAGAAAATTAGTAGATCTGAAGGGGGCTTACGAGGGAATTGGGGATGCATTTGATCTTGATTTTTCTGAGGCTTACACTCACATTCATGACGAGCTTTTTTGAGTTTTCGATTTGTATTATGAAAAGTTTGGCAGCAGAAGTCAATCGAGAACATCTGCCTCAACAACGCAACAAGGACAGCGCAATGTGAGCGCTTCCAACGTCTGGAAGAAGCTGAAAGGGCCGGCATCCAGTTCATCTTCTCGTGCGCCAAACCGGTCTCAATGGAATCCAAGAGTAGAGATCAACCACTACCTCGACACACCTTTTGCGGACACCGAGCTTGACCGGCGGATGGAAATGATGTCAACCTCCTCTTGTGGTGGAAGAACCACCGGTATTTATCCGTCTTTGTCACATTTTGCACGAGATGTACTTGTGGTTCCGGTGTCGACTGTCTTATTGGAAGCCACTTTCAGTACAGTGGGGAGGATTATCGAGCCAAGGAGGTCGTCTCTCACACCTGAGATGGTTGAGGCACTCAAATGCCTCAAAGACTGGGAGAGCGCAGATGAACGGACGCAACATCAGCTCGAGGATCCGGAGATTACGGAGGCGATAGCCGACCTAGAGAATCTCGACGTCAACTAGTCTATCTACGTGTATCAGTGTATGTAGTTGCTGCACTCTTTTCCTTACCAGGGGTACCCCACACTGGGGGTAAGGTTTTTAACAAGGCAGCAAACTCTGTATTTGTACTGTATGAAACAATGAATAAATTTTAGTTATTCCCCTGAATATTTTTGTATTGCTGTGTTATGAATAATTTTTATTTTCTATCATATTTTTTATTTTTTCTACTTTTTTTCCTCCCCTATTTTTTCCCCATTCCCTCCCTTTCCCAAACCCCTATTTTTTTCCCTCCTTTTTTCCCTCTTTTTTTCCCCATTCCCTCGATGAATTACAGTCAACAGAGCGTCAAAACCGATGGGCGATGGCGAAGCTTCGCGGCGCCTTCTTCTCCAAACTCCAGTCTTTAGTTCTACTTCTTCTTCACCCGCCCGCCGCCCTTTCCCTTCGGATTCCTTCGTCTTCCCCAAATCCTCACAAGCACGCCCCACGCCCACCTCCTCTCCACCTGCCGCATGTGGGCAGTGGTGACCTCTCCTTCCTGTCCTCTCTCCGCCGTGTAACATCCCAAATGTATAATTAGGGTTAATCAAGTATAATTATATGTGTAGAAATTAAAACTTTTTCTCACATCTTGAAAAACCCTAAAATCTCATGTGATTTTTGTCCAAGAGTTGTGTAATCCAAAAACACAAAGCTCTTGTTGACCAAAAATCAAACTCATTCTCCAATTATCTTAAATCTTGTGTCAAACATTTGGAATATATTTTCCTTGGTCCCAAAACTGATATGGGACCCCTCTGAAAAATATCATGAGTTATAACACTTGTTGATAATTTTTGGGAGGCAAAACAATCCTTTAAACAACCTTCATGAATTTCCTGAGAAAAATGCATTGCATAATAACCTCTGGAAATTTTATGCAAGGTTGATCTCATTGTCAGCAAGCTCCAGTTAAAATTTCATCAAATTTGGAGTTCATTTGCTATCTCAAATAATTCTGCTAAGTTTCATTTGTTAAAAACTAAATTTAAAAGCCTACCTTTGTTCCTTGGGCTAGCCATGTTCAAAGTTGGTCCAGCCCAACCATGTCTGCACCTCAAACAGACCTCATCTCCACCTTGATCGTCGCATGGTGTTGGATTTACATCCAACCGCCACGACCTCCTCCATGATCAACACCGCGAGGACCTCCCACCTCATGAGGTCATTGCCGTTGGATCGGTGATCCATGGTCATGACCTCCCCGTGTGTTAAACCTCAAAGACCTCCTCGATTTGTAAACCATCGCAGCGAGGTCATCCCCCTTGTTGAGGTCGTGGCCGTTGGATCAAATCCAATGACCCACGACCTTCTCCTCAACATACTCGGTCAAGGTCATCCCACCTCACGTGAGGTCATAGCCCTTGGATCCAAGATCCATGGCCACGACCTCCTCCTCTCAACCTAAACTAAACAAACCTCCCACCTAACCAAGGTCGTAGCCATTGGATCAAATCCAACGACTCACGACCTCCTGCTGATATCAAGCACTCACAACCTCCCCATCTTTTGTTGTGCACCGTTAGATTTAAAATCTCTACGGTCACGACCTCCTTTTTGTCTCATGCTCACGAGACCTCCCAAGACGTGAGATCGTAGCCCTTAGATCTAAATCTAAAGGCCATGACCTCCCTTGTGCGTTGCAAGCTCAGACCTCCACCTCTTTTGATCGGAACCCTTAGATCTAAATCTAACGGTCTGACCTCCCTTGCTGTTGCGCATCATATCGGACCTCCCATCAGTCGGTGCCCTTGATTTAAATCCAAAGGCCATGACCTCCCTCATGTCTTTTGATCGTGTGCGGTTAAGTCCTCTTGGAGGTCCGCGACGTTGGATGGAGATCCAACGCTTTGGACCTCTGTCCCTTTTCCTCACGTATTTTGCGATTATGAAATCGGAGGGCCACGACCTCCCCATCCTTGATCGTGTGGTGGGACCTCCTCCCGGCCACTTAAAACATAACGGTTCAAAATGAGATCCGATGGTTAGGACCTCCTGTGTCTTATCCAACGGTCATAAGGACCTCCTGTTCTTCTCCTTCCTCTGGCGCGCATGCGTGCTCGAGCAGTGGAGTTAATGTCGGCTTGTCCATTGTGTCCTTTCAATGACTCTTTCTTGACCGCATTTAATCTGGTCGACTTTCCATCTCAGTCAAGACAAACCGCCTCCTTGTCAACCTTTATGTCTTGTCCACCCATGGACCAACCCGTGGGCTAAGCTCACCATGGAGCTTAGCCCCAGTTCAAAACCTTCACTCAGGCTATAAAGTATCCTTTGGGAGCCTCCCTTGGCTTCCTTTACACACAATTGATCTCAGTCTTGCACTTGTGCGTGGCTGAGCTCCTCCCTCACTCACTTCCTCTTTGGTGGCTGCCATTGTTGAGTCCTTGGAGCTCCTCGGTGGCACAAGAAGATCCGATGGCTTCCTTTTCAAACCCTTGTTCGCTTTTGCTCCCAACACCTCTTGGAAGTTATCCCGACTTAGTTGTTTGGGCACTTTTGAGAGGAGGACAAAGCTCGAGCCGAGTGGTGTCTTGGGCGGGAAGCTTCACCTTGTCTTCCCCAACTCCGGCCATCACCTCCACGACCTCCCTAGCACCTTAGGACCTCCGGTACTCCTCTGTAGTCCTTTAGATCGCACCCGCATGAATGATTTTGCGGAGCTTTTCTTGGCACAAGCTTGAATGTTGCGTGAGTCGCTTTTTGCATTTTCGTGTTTGGCGTCTTTGGTCATTTGCCCTCTCGGCCGTGGCGTTCAAAGCCGCCGTCGCCGTCGAGAGGAGGTCCTTTGCGCGCATAGCGTTATTGTGCACTCGGTGGTATCATTGGACCTCACCGGCGAGCTCTACATCGCCGGCGAGGATCACTTCTTCACGCCGGGATTTTGTCGGACGCCCCGGCGTGTCATTGTCGTTTTAGGACATAAATTCACCGCTTTAAATGCCCAATCATCGCAATCATTGGTGTCTTAACCGCCATTAACCCCGTCCCTTTGCGCGCATTAAAACCCCTCGCGCGGACCTCCTCGTGGTCCTGCCGCAAGATTTATCTCATGTCCAAAGCTCGTGCGCGTTGGAGTGCAGGGCGTCGAGACCTCCTCCGAGGAGATCCGAGCGCCCAAGACCTCCCTCGCGCAATCGTGGCCGCCTGACCTCCACGGAGGTCTGTGACGTTAGGACCTCCGTTTAGGACCTCTCCGTAGCCATCTCAGCCGTTCATGACCTCCCCGGGTAGATCTTGACCGTCAAGGTCCTCCCTCGGACGATCTGAATCATCAAGGACCTCTCTTGGAACATCTGGACCGTCCAGGACCTCCCCTGTGAGGTCTTGACGATGCAGATCTTCCTTGGGGAGATCTTGATAGTTTAGATCTTCCTTTGGAAGATCTCACCGTTGAGGACCTCCCCTTTAGATCTGGTCTGTTCCGGACCTCCTTTCTGTGTTGTGGTCCGTTGGATTTCCCATCTACGACCACCACGACCTCCCTCACCTCGCGCATGTGAGTTGCTAAGAGGTCCAGGACCTCTGGACCTTCACGTCTTGGCGTGTGTGATGTTCTCTGGGAGATCTTGAGCCGTTGGATTTAAGATCGGTGGCTCACGTCCTCCCATACCCTTGTGAGTTTAGAAATTCCAGTGAGGTCTTAGTTAAACTGAAATAAGGTATAGACTTTAGAATTTCATATCTCTTTCATTTTAATTCCAAATGGGGTCAATCAAATTGTGTTGGCTCTGTTTTGAACTTGACTTTAATCCAAAAATGATTGTAAGTTGAGTTCAGCTCCAGAGCACAGTTTGCCATTAGATTTTAAAACCAACTTTAAAATGTGCACTTAAATCAATGCTTAACTTGTAAAATACCTAACTAATGCTCTATAGGTTATTTTTGGGTGAGACCAACTTTGTTGGTTTCCTCTCTTAGTGAACTCACTGTGAAAATTAGTTTTGAGCTTGTTGCTGTTATAAAAATGAGAACTTGTGCATTATAATTTTGTTCAAGTTCTTGTTTTTGAAAAATCATAGAGAGTGCATAATAGCTCCAAATGAGATGAACTCAATTGTGTTATTCATCTCATGAGGTGCTGGTTTTACAGTAAAAATTTCAGCTTCACTTCTATTCTAGAAAATTTAGCGATGAACAGTAGCATATTTCTAATTAATAGGCTGAGCAGAATTGATTTCATCATATCTTTTGCATTGAGAATCCAAATCAATTGGTTCTTGTTGCTAAATTCATGATAAATCATTGTCTTGCTTCTGTAAAATTTTCATGGCATTTGGAGTTCGTTTGTTGTGCGTCTTTTTGGTTTTTCGTCGTTCTTATCGGTTCTTTCTCGCTTTTCCGTTAGGTTTCGACATTTGTGGTGATCCCGAGAGCGACCCTCTGCCACAACTTGGCCAGCAACAAGGCAAGCAGTTTGACCATTTCCATCATTGTCCCATTACTTTAAAGCTTAATATATTGTTTTAATTCTATGTATGCATGCTACTTTGTGTTAAATGTCGCTAGCGAGCCTATAGTTGCATGATCTGTAGGAATTGTTTATCCTCTACTACCATGAGCCTAGGTTATTTGCTGTGGTGGGAGCTCGTTGGATGAGCTCCTATCACTTAGCAGTTTCGATTTAAATTGCTTAGACATGCTTAGTTTTCAGTAGAAATGGGCGATCATCGACTTAGTCGATGGTCTTGATCACTCAAAAATGATTATTACTCCTATATGTCCAGCACTTGTGCTTTGATTAATTTGTAAAATCAAAAACTGAAAATAAAAGATTGATTTAGACTTGGGCATATTGGATGGATGGTGCGGTTTTTGGATGTGGTGGTATGCCTGGGTCCCTAAGGACCGAGTACTTGGGTCACTAAGCCAAGCGATTTCGCGTACTAACCACGCTGAGGCATATGGAACCCCTCTTGACTAAGTACTCTAGGAGGTGTTAATTATGAGCGAGCTCGGTTGGTGTGTTTTAAAACAAATGTATATGTATAGTGTGGGAGGGAGCATTAGCTTAGGGAAGGTTGTGATGTCTCCTTCTCCCGTGGGTTGTGCAGCTCGTAATTAGCATGCATCCTTTGGAAAGGTCTCGTAGGACTTAGCCGTGCACAAAGACACCTTCGGAAGTGTGCGTAAAGGAAAGGCGGTCGGCGTGTGGGTGCAGTGGTACACCTGCGCAGGATAAAACTATTGAATAGCCTCGCCCTAGGTTATGGACATGCTTGGTAAGGTCATTCAAGACTAGACTACAACCTTTAATTAAAACTTGACATGGTTGGTATGAGCGGAGAGTTCATGCTATTGTTGTGGTGACTTGGGTTAGTCACTTCGTGATTGTTCTTGTTGTTGTTATTATGTTATTATCGCGTTGTTATTTCAACCATTAAAAATGCTTTGTCAAATTGCTTTCAATCTATTATGTTATTGCAAATAAATGTTGCTTTATGCTAAAATGAGTCCAAAGCCTCATCCACTTAAATAAAGCTTGCATGTAGCTATTTATAGTTCTGTTATCTCACACGTAAGTCTTGCGGAGTACTTTATGTACTCATCGCCCGTGGTTGTGGCAATTTTGTGGCTTTTGTGCAGAGGAAGAAGGAGAGCTCCAAGAGCCTCTCTTTTGTGCTACGTGTTGCGCTTTCTTGACGACTAGCTTGGCGGTCGGTCGGATGCCTAGGGATTAAGGCACACCGATTGGCTTTGTGTTATAGCCATCTTTATGGCACTTTTGCTTCATTGTTATCTTTTTGTAATTATTGTTATTTGGCCTAAGGGCCTCTCTTTTGTAATATCTATTCCATATTAATGTTAACTTCGGTTTAGTGCTTATGTTCTATGTGTTGTATGGAATTGATACATTCTTTTGTTGTGAGGTATGTATCCGCATTCAGGAAGTATACATCTCTCGAGACCGGGTTTATTTGGTTGATAATACTAGGGTCAATCGGATGACTAAGTATTATGAGCCTAATAAACGTCGGGGTCTCACACGCCGCCCCTTGAGCTCCCTCGCGTCGCTGGCTCAGGACCCGGGGCGGCACTCGGCTCCTCCTCAGCCTCGCCCTCCCCGTCGCACCCTTCCACGGCCCGGCTCGTCCGCTCGTGGGCGCAAGCGCAACCGCGCAAGGAGATCGTGGGCTCATGGCGGCCCTCGGGTGCGGGGTGCCCGTGGAGGTTGACGGCGACGGCGGCGGTCCTCCACGACGACGGCGACGGCGCCCAGGTGAGGGAGGTCGCGCAAGGAGGCCGTGGGCTCATGGGCGTGGCGGCGTTCAAAGTCGCCCTCGGGTGCCCGTGCTGCATCAGTGCGTGGAGGTTGACGGCGACGGCGGCGGTCCTCCACGACGACGGCGACGGCGCCCAGGTGAGGTCTCTTGTCCTCAGTCCTCTCCTCCCTCTCCGGCTCACCCCTCGGTGGCTCGGACCCTGAGCATCCCTCATTTCCACAGGCGACTGGCGACGGCGACTGCGACGGCGACGGGACCGTGCTTGGGCCGGCACGGCACGACGGCGGCATGGTGGGCTCTGGGCCGTGCTTGGGCTCGCTGAAGACAATTGGGTGCGTCTTGCGCACGGCACGGCGTCGACCGGGCGGGACGGCACGGCACGGGCGGCCTCAGAGTCCATCGTCGTGCTCGTCTGCGTCTTAAGACGCAAGACGGCCAATGCCTGTGTCTACTCATGGCTCGGGAAGCAGCTGGTGGAAGAGGTTGGAAGGCAGAAAGAGGCTGAAAGGCAGAATCAAGGAGGACACACTGGGGGCGAAGAGCGTTAGAAAAATAGGGATAAGGGAGACACAAATTTTTACGTAGAAAACCCTTGCGGGAAAAAAACCACGGACGCCAACCGGCGATGACCACTATATGAGGAGCGATTACAAAACGTAGGAGATTACAATGAGGCGTCCCTCTTCCCATGCGACTTACAAGAGGTATATAAAGGGGGTAAACAGACTTGGAGTCTAAGTAAGAAACTAATCCTCTAATATGGCAACTAATCCGGATCCTTCCATATTAGAAATTCGAATCAGAATACAACAATCTCCACCTTGAGACAAATTTCCTCTTGTAGCAAAATAAAGAATCATCAATCACCAAATATCTCCACAATAAGATAAAAAAATCACCGTGCGCCAACTAGTCTCTAGGACTAGACTGTAATACCAACTAAGCTTGAGCAAAGCTCAAACTTAGTAACAGGAACTGACTTTGTCATCATGTCAGCTGGATTGTCATGAGTACTTATCTTGCACACCTTGACATCACCTTGAGCAATAACACCTCGAATAAAGTGATATCTCACATCAATGTGCTTTGTTCTCTCATGGAACATCTGATCCTTTGTAAGGCATATAGCACTCTGACTATCACAAAAAATAGTAGTGCAAAAATTATCTCCACAAAGCTCAGTGTACAAACCTCTCAACCAAATAGCTTCTTTACAAGCTTCAGAAATAACCATGTATTCTGCTTCAGTGGTAGATAAAGCAATAGTAGCTTACAAACTTGCCTTCCAACTAACAGCACAACCACCAATGGTGGAAACATAACCTATTAGAGACCTCTTTTTGTCCAAATCACCAGCATAATCAGAGTCAACATAACCAACAAGTTCATCTCTAGAATTCCCAAACTGCAAACAAGCATTAGAAGTGCCACGCAAATATCTGAAGATCTACTGAACTGCTTTCCAATGCTCTTTTCCAGGATTAGACATGTATCTACTGACAACACTCAATGCATGAGATAAATCAGGACGAGAACAAACCATGGCATACATAAGAGAACCAAGCTGCCTTTGACCGAATATGGAACTCTAGACATGTACTCAATATCATAATCTGACTTAGGACATAAGGCTGAAGATAATCTGAAATGCGAAGCTAATGGAGTACTCACTGGTTTTGCATCATGCATATTAAAGCGACGAAGGACCTTCTCAATATAACCTTTTTGACTAAGGTATAACTTGCCAGATTGCCTCTTTCTAATAATCTCTATTCCAAGAATTTTCTTTGCTGCACTTAAGTCCTTCATCTCAAATTCATTACTCAATTGTGCTTTCAGTTTTGCTATTTCTGACTTATCTTTTGCAGCAATCAACATATCATCAACATGAGAGAAGCAAATAAATAGTTGAACCATTAACAGTTTTTGAATAAACATAGCTATCATAATCAGACCGCTTAAAATCATGAGAGAGCATAAATGAGTCAAATCTCTTGTACCATTGCCTAGGAGATTGCTTCAAACCATAAAGAGATTTCTTTAATCTACAAATAAGGTGTTCTTTTCCAGGAGTAACAAAACCCTCAGGTTGGTCCATATAAATGTCTTCTTCCAACTCCCTATGTAAGGATACAGTTTTAATATCTAATTGCTCAAGTTCATAATCATGCATAGCAACAATACTGAGTAAAGTGCGAATAGAACTATGCTTCACAACTAGGGAAAAAAACATCATTAAAATCAATACTTGGAATCTGACTATAACCTTTAGCAACCAATCTTGCTTTATACCTTGCTGGTTCAGTAGAAGAAATGCCTTCATTTCTTTTGAAAATCCACTTGCAATGAACATGCTTCTTCTCCTTTGGCAATTTCACTAATTCTCAAGTGTTATTCTTTTCAAGTGACTCCATCTCATCATACATAGCGGTTATCCACTTGTTACAATCAGTGGAGCTAATAACCTCAGAGTATGATGAAGGTTCTGTATTACCTTCAATTTCTTCTGCTACACTCAAAGCATAAGCAACAACATTAGCTTCTTCAATCAACCTCTTGGGTGGATTAATCTCCCTCCTAGGCCTGTCAACTGCAACGGACCGTTGTGGTGGCTGCTCAACAATAGGAGTATCTTCAACAATAGGTGCATCATGAACAATAATATTTTCCTTATCTGATGTGTCACTTGAACCAACAAAATGGTCTACCTGAACACTTAAATTCTGCTCACTCTCAACAGGAACATTAGTGGGCAATTTATCATGAAGCATAGCAGATTCATTAAAGACAACGTTTCTACTAATCACAACCTTCCTTGTTTCAGGATTCCACAACTTATATCCTTTAACACCAGATTTATAACCAAGAAAGATGCACTTAACAGCTCTAGGCTCTAATTTTCCATTACCAATATGAGCATAAGCAGGACAGCCAAAAACTCGTAATTCTGAATAATTTGCTGGGGAACCAGACCATATCTCAATTAGAGTCTTCTTTTCAATTGCAAGAGAGGGTGACCGATTAATAAGGTAGCAAGCAGTGGAAGCGGCTTCAGCCCAAAAACATCTATGCAAACCTGCATTTGACAACATGCAACGGGCCCTGAAAATGATGGTCCTGTTCATACGCTCAGCTACATTGTTTTGTTGAGGAGTACCAGGAACGGTGTAGTGTTTAACAATACCTTCAGTCTTGCAATATGATTCAAATTCGTCAGAACAGAATTCTATCCCATTATCAGTGCGAAGTTTCTTTACCTTCTTTTCAGTTTGCCTTTCAACCATAGTCTTCCACTCTTTAAATGCTGAAAATACTTCTGATTTATGCTTCAAGAAATAAGGCCATACTCTTCTAAAGTAATCATCAATAATTGTTAACATATAACGAGCACCTCCTAGCGATGTCTTCCGAGATGGTCCCCATAAATCAGAATGCACATAATCCAAAATACCTTCTGTGGTATGAACTGAAGTATTAAACCTCACCCTCTTGTGTTTGTCAAAAACACAATGCTCACAAAATTTCAGCTTGCCGATGCTATGTCCATCAAGAAGTCTTCTCTTGCCCAATTCTGCCAAACCAATTTCACTTATATGCCCAAGGCGCATATGCCAAAGATTAGTAGCATCAGAATCAGATAATGAACTTAAAATTACAGCAACATTACCTAATATTGTAGTACCTCGCAGATGGTACAGATTGGTAGATTTAATATCAGCTTTCATCACAACAAGAGAGCCTTTTGATACCTTCAAAACTCCACTTTCACCAGAATACTTGTACCCTTTACCATCAAGAGTACTCAAAGAGATAAAGTTTCTTTTCAAATCTGGAATGTGCCTAACATCTGTCAAAGTTCTGACAATGCCATCAAACATCTTGATCTGAATTGAACCAATTCCTGCAACCTTACAAGATGAGTTATCACCCATCAACACAGTACCACCTTCAACAGGTTCATAGGTGGCAAACCAATCCCTATTAGGACACATATGAAAGGTACATGCAAAATCAATAATCCATTCATTATTGGTCTTAGCACATCCAGCAAAGGCAATCGAACCTGTGCTTGGACTTGACACGACAGAAGCAAAGTTTGATCTATTAAAGAAAGGAATAAGAATCTTGGGACCTGTGTGATGGAGAATTTTGATTTCTCTTGCGGGCTTTGTCCGCTGGTCTGCTGAACTTGTACCGTGCGCACGCGCGAAGAGTTCCGATCGCTTGGACCGAATAACTGAGGGATGCAACGGATGACCTCCTAGCTGGACGCAACTCACGGACGTGCGGCCAGCGATCTTCGAGGCGGATGATGCCTCGGGACGATTTAAGAGTGATCTTGCTCTCTTGAGGCGACGAAGATGCGCCGCGCGAGACGGCGGCGTCGATCGAGCGAAGACGCGAGACACGAGATGGCGACTACAGAATAGATGTGCTAATTTTTTTTCTTCGTATCTCTTCAAAACCCTAAAATTTTCTGTGCTCTGATACCACTTGTTAGAAAAATAGGGATAAAGGAGACACGAATTTTTACGTGGAAAACCTTTGCGGGAAAAAAACCACGAGCGCCAATCAGCGATGATCACTATATGAGGAGCGATTACAAAACGCAGGGGATTAGAATGAGGCGTCCCTCTCCCCATGCGGCTTACAAGAGGTATAAAGGGGGTAAACAGACTTGGAGTCCAAGTAAGAAACTAATCCTCTAATATAGCAACTAATCCGGATCCTTCCATATTAGAAATTCGAATACAACAAAGAGGATGAAAGGCAGAAAAAAGGCGAAGAAGCGGTGTGGGAGCTCCTGGCGGAGTTCTGGTCGGAGATGATGCTCTACCTCGCGCCGTCGGACAACGTCAAGGTCCACATCGAGGCCCTGCAGCACGGCGGCGAGCTCATCACGCTCCTGCACGCCAGCATCACCAGCAGGCCGGGTCGCAACGTCTCTGACCCTTGATGAGTGCATCCACCGTCCATCTTCGTTCCGTGTGATTTAGGGCTTGTTTGGATTGAGACCTGAGTTTCATACCTAAAAAAACTGGTGCCTAGAGGTAGCCTAGAAAGTAGATGATTTTTGCCTAGCCAGGCAAACCTGAGGATGAGTTGTTTGGTTGGAAGCCTGTGCCTGAAAATAGTGAATGAAAAATAGACCGACAGATCGAAGAATCAACGGTGTGGATGGAGGCATGGAGCTGCCTGGCTCCAGTCGTCCGTTTTGAACGCCTGGCTGGCGAGACCTGGCTGGAAGCAAACCAAACATGGTACAGGAGATGTCCCGGCTACTGCTGGCGCTAGGCAAATTTGCCAAGGGAACAAAGCAAGCACACCCTTACTTCCATTTCAATGTATACTTTCAACTGTATGTATCTTGATTTTTGCACTCTTTGTGTGCTACTACAAATTGTTTGTCAGATACTACAAGGGTCTCAATTATCAAATTGATACAAAAGGTTTAGGGTAAAGTGTAGAGAGGTGAAGGGCTCCTAAGAAAACTACAGCTTTGTACCACCTAATGTTCTCTATACCACCTTCTTCGTTCTAGTATGTCATCACCCACGGTTCCAAGATAGTCAGTCAGTCAGCCTGTTTCAGGCTTCAATACAATTAGCAGTCCGGGTCGCTTTAGTTGTCTAGAACATGTACATTGGACAGCATATGTCCAACAATAGTGCCAAGTCAGCCTCATAGTGCAGGCATTCACAGATCTTAAACAGAGCATTTGCATAGGTCAGGACCACATCAGTTTTGACACCATGTTCGTATAAGAACGACTAGTAAAGACATAGTAGTATAGTTTACTAAGAAACATGGTTGTCACGGCATGCTTGGTGACCACGGTGCCTGAGAGGCGCCATGACGCCACGGCGTCCAGGCGGGAAGAAGCAGGGGAGTGACGGCAGAGGAGGAAGTAGGGGAGTGGCGGCAACAGAGGAAGCAGGAGCAGAGGAGGCAGAGGAGTGGTGGCAGCGGATAAAGCAAAAACAGAGGAGGACACATACTAGCAGAGGGAGGAAGCAAGAGAGTGGCGGTGCGGGAGTGAGGGAGTGGTGGCAGGTTAGCGCGGTGAGAGGTGACGGGAGCGTGGGAGCGAAGGAGGGAGACATAATACTTGGGGGCCTAGGGCTGGAGCGGTCAGGCGATCGGAGATTGCCAAGGCAAGGCGAGGCTCCGCGGCATCTCTTCCGCACCGCCGGGCCAGGATGCCAAGGCGGCGCCGTGACAAGCATGCTAAAAAAAGTAGTAGTAGCAGATCCTTGGCCTCCTACTAAAATTTCATTTTTTTTTCTACCTCTATTAACAATAGTACATTTGCAAATTTACAACCATCAAACAGATACAGGGACAATTAAGGCCTATTTGGATGGAGGGATTTGGATTCGAATCCTTAGGATTTAGTTCAAATTCAAACTAAATCCCCAAAATTACACCTCATTCAAACACCTCCTTAGTAGTAATTGTAAAACATGACGTATTATATATATATATAATCCTTATAGAACAAGCCCATGTGCCACAAAGCAAATGACAATAGCAGAAAACAGCATACTTTTGAGAAATGATGATACAGAAGGGAACTAAAAAGGGTCAGCATTTATTCAACACATTGGAGAAATCGTGAAAGCATCAGCTGTTTAGGAATGTATTTGGAAATGAACAAACGCCTTCAACTGTTCGCCATAAAAGGTGTAGCATACCCCTTTTGCTCAGAAACAAATGTACACAATGCTCCAAACCGCATCAATCACTCTTCCCATCTACTTTGACAGTGACATCTGGACGATTAGGGTGGACGGTCTCAGCAGCCGTCCTCACTGCAGCAACCGTCGCCGCAACGCCTGCATCATGCTGTGAAAACTCAATGAGCACATGATTCAGGCTAGGCAAATGCACTATACCAGACACACCACTTGACTCATCTGAAAGGCATTTCTCGAACTTGAGCTCAAGCACTTCGACCTTTGGCAAGGCACCGGTCTCAAAGGTTACCGATGGCAAGCTGCAGCGAATGCACAGCTGCTTAAGACTCCGAAATCCATCGCTGGGAAATGTGACTCGTTTCTTATCCACAGACATTTGAGTGACATCACAAAACAATTCGAGTTCCCTCAAGTTGCTATGTTCACTGAGCTCCTGCATGACATTCACAGAGTTCGTCGCGACATCGGCGCACGACAATGTCAGAAGTGCATTCATCTTCCCCATCCCGTAAGGCAACTTGGCATTTCCAACGAGCAAATGGATTAGCTTTTCCAGCTTGACAATGCTGGGAGGCAATTCTTTCACCTTTGTGGATCTCACATCCAGTGTCTCCAGGCACCTTAGATCCCCAAGTTGTGCCGGGAGCTCACTGACATCAGTTCCTCTGAGGCTCAAGTACCTTAACAGCACCAACATGCATAGACCATCGAGGCATACTGGACCCTCACAGCCTTCGAGGTCCAGCACCCTCAACACTCTCAGATCAGTCAGGCGAGGTGCGCCACTGGCGTGACCAAAGACGGTCACTGAGCGAGCATGCTTCATCGCATCATTTTGCACCACAGCTTGATCTTGTTTGCTATTGTTCTGCAGAGATAGCCGGCGGACAGTGCCGTGGTTGGTTGAGAAATCTTTCTTCTCAACATCTACAAGAGTGACAAAGTTCTCTTCCATGGACTTGACCACAATAAAATCATGTATTACTGGGTGAACTGTGCAGCTCCTTGTGGTGCCATCATGTTTGAGATGCAATGGCTGGACCATGTTTCTACTAATTAGCTCACTTAGGTAGCATCTTGCTGTTTCCTCTGTGGTTTCACGATGTGCTTCACTGATGATTCCTTCAGCAATCCATCGCCTCACTAGACCCTCTATGTTGATCTTGTAATTCTCCGGAAATATGCTTAGATACAACAGACATGTCTTGAGATGTGGAGGGAGATCGTTGTAGCTAAGATGAAGTATTTGTTTCAACCCATCTATATGTGAGCTAGATAGCAAGTTCGATCCAAACCTCTCCCATTCATCTTTTGATGACTGGTGCAATAACACGCCAGCTACGCTAGCTGCAGCAAGTGGCAGGCCACCACATCTTCTCATGATCTTAGCAAAAACATCCTCCAAATGTTGAGGACAACTATCCACATTGCCAAAAACTTTCTTCAAAAACAAATTTCTGGAGTCGGCGTCACTAAGGAGGCCAATCTTGTAAATGTACTCGCTCGAACCGGAAGAACAATCCTTTGCCAATGCATCGTTCCTTGTTGTGATCATTATCCTACTACCAAGATTGTTGTCTGGGAAACAACATTTGATTGTTGTCCATTCTGTTCTACTCCATAAATCATCAATGATGACGAGGTACCTGTTCCTCAAAATAAAACAGAGTGCACAAATGTATCGAATTACCAAATCATCCTTACATGATTCTGAAGTCTGAAATTACAGAAATGCAGCAGATTAATTAAGCGTACCTCTTGTCCTTCAGTTTGTCTCTCAGCCTTCCGATCAGTTGGCCAATGTCGTCACTTCCTCCGTAGCCGTCGCCGACCTGCGAGAGTATGCCCTTCAGAGTCTTACCGGCAATGTCCGGCTTCTGTCCCACGGAAACAAAAGCCCCGCAATCGAAGTACTTCTGCTCTTCGAGCCGCCGGTGCACACCCCAGGCAAGCGTTGTCTTCCCGGATCCGGCCATGCCGACGATGGACACCACCTTGAGCTCAGTCTTGCCGCCGGCGTCCATCACCATCTTGGCCACCTCCTCCATCGGCGCTTCCAGGCCAACGAGGCTAGTGGTGTTAGCGTAGAGCGCGGTCAGCCGGGGGTCAAAGCCCGCCGCCATCCGAGCGCCGGCGCGGCCCGTCGGCGCCTCGAACCTGTAGCGCTTCCGCTGGTCGCTCAACTCAAGAACGCGCGCCTTGAGGTCCTGCAGCTCGGTGGCGATGACGTGGCGGGCGGGAAGCGTCCTGACCTTGCCCACGTAGCAGCGCACCCACCCGAAAAACCGGGAGGAGGAGGAGGAGGAGGCCCCGGCGCCGGTGGAGTCGTGGCTGCCGGCGTCGACGCGGTGGGATAAGAGGTCGACCCAGTCCTCGATGTCGTAGGCAAGCTCGCGGACCATGCCGACCCAGGTCCTCGTCTGGACGTCGGGGTCGTCGACGGACTCGCAGCGGAGGACCGCGGCGTGCATGGTGCCGAGCTCGGACTGGAGGAAGGTAACGTCGCCGCGGACGCCGGAGAGCAGCGCGTACTCCTGCTGCAGCAGCTCACCGAGCTTGCCCGGCAGCGCATCCATCATGCCCGACAGCGCGCCCACCGCGATCTCCATCTCGCCGACCGGGTCCGGCCTTCTCCGGATCTGGATTTGTGGGTGTCGCGGTCGCCGGCGGTGAGGATGGGCGCGTGGACTTGTGGCCTACTAGCCTAGTCAGGTCTTCGTTGCGTCGTGTTGATGACCGGGTGCGCGTAATATTTTTGGCTGGCAGCTGGGCACCGGCGTACCTCCTAGACGCGTGGCTTTCTATCGCAAAAGAATATGAGAAAATTGTGAGGCATGTTTCTAACCTGAGAGATGGTACTATTTAGCTTTTTGGTCTTGTATTTTAATTTTTTTGTTTTTTTAAACTTGTGAGGTTGTGTCACTTAGTTTTCTAAATTTAAATTAAAGCGAAGTTTGTTAGTTGCGATGCCAACGACTTCATCCCTTTCGAGTCCAGTGGACTCGTCACCGTCCCGTTCTGGCTGTGTTTATCGTCCCTGTTAGCTATAATGGGTATATTAGCTATCTTTGGTATGATATAACCGATATCTGTTAGCATTGGTTAGTATTAGTTAGATAGGATTGTAATCAGGCTATATATGGTTGTATATCTCTAGATATGGTTTGTATCTTCCATTAGAGATAACTTTCCTAACCAACTCATGTACATGTATATTTATACAAATCAATACCAAGCAATGACATGTGGCAAATTCATCTAAACTTACATGGTATTAGATTAGAATCGATCCTCTCCTCGCCCACCACCACACTTGACAAGGATCAAAATCTCTATGTAGTACTTACCTAGTCCATGACCAGATAACTACTCGTAGAAGCAATGAACTAGCATTCGGATCTAACCCCGAGTATATTCCTTACCATGTGATGAATGGAACACATGTCATAATTGCTCCATACCACGAGACGTTTCATGGTCCTCAGACACTGATAACAACCACCATACAGTTGAGTGTCTCACAGACACACAACCGCCGAACGGTTGGTACTTTATCAACCGCTGCCTCGCTCCGACTAGTCATGGCACTTCCAACAGGCGTCTCTTCAGGGAGCAACTGCCACCTCTTTGACAGTTATTTAAAGATGGAGCGCGAAGCAGATTGCATCAGATTGAAGCACTGTAATCGGCATTAGATTCATGTTTCAAGTCTGATTCCACGAGATAGCAAGCATTACGGTCAGTGCAATTAGGATTAGTCCATTGCCTTATCGAGTGCATCCCCTGTAATAGCTACTTCATAGCAATAAAGAGCAGTCCTATTTTCTCTCAAGAACTCTTTGCCATTTTCCTTTATTTATTTCGTAAGATCGGTGACTCGATCGTCGACAGCTGGCGCCGTCCGTGGGGAAGAAGGCGTTGAGTTCTTGAAGATTACTTCGCTCAAGCATTCCTCATACAGTTCTTTTGCTCCATCATCGCTCATGCGAACATGGCAGGGACTTGGGATGAGGAAAGCTGATTCAACCTAGCGGACTACTCCAACCTCAACATGGACACATGCATCCACGCCATGAAAGAAAATGGGATGTCATTATCCTCCTCCTCTTCCGCCGGCTCGCCATTCGCAGAGATTGACTAAATCGACCGGATGGATGAAAATACACCGCCACCAACAATGGAGCTCTCAGAGGAACCACTCGTTCTGACTAGTTCGGAACGTCCGAACACCTCTGCAAGCCTAGTTGATCTGACCGGCACAGGCGGCAATGGGAGCCCAGCGCTGCAATCACAGGGTCCAAGTACTCTCGATATTGTTATGGGCGACCAGTATTTGCTAACGACTCCTACGTATTCCGGGGGTCAAGCGACATCTCGTAAGGGTATCGATGAAGTTATCACCGATCGTAGGCCAAATGGGCATGGTGAAACTCAGCATACGATCGGCAGTCCGCCGGATCAGGCTAAGTCCACCACAAAGCCCACCAGAGGCAGTAATTTCCGATCGCTCCTAGTCGTGGAGACTCCTTGCGGAAACACTGGAAGGCTCCCCCTTAGCTACGATGGGAGTTCCTCGGAAGATCACTGTCGGCGCCACAAAGTTAACACAATCAGAGATACCATTCCGGATGCCATGCACGATCCTCCACGGGTTGACTCGCCACCAACTGCTAGTGGAGATGGTACGTGCGCTCAAGCACCAACTACCGAAAGCAACCAAGCTAATGGACGTGCATTAGTTAATTCACCTGTTCCTACCCCATCGCGAGTAAGGAATCAGGCAGGGCCAACCGGAGGGTCGAAGGAAAACTCGACTCATCGGACGCCCACTACAAGCGAAAATATGCCATGACTTTCGGTAACAATACAAAACCTGCAACGAGTCCGGGATATCTTGAATAATCCAGACCCGCTTTAGCAGGAACTCCAGGTTATATTCAGCTTGCAGGTTAGGTGTCAGAGATCCTACAACAAACCATGTAGCGTACAGAAATGTACCGGTAGCAGAGGAATTCGCAAGGTCATACGATGACCTCGTCCTAGCACTCCTCTCCCAATAGAGGACAACATGGTCGAGCAGAGGATTGATCAACACCAAGACCCCCTCGTAGGTTCCGACCAGGGAATCATGAAGGAAGATGGCTCTTCACAACAACCACTCCTTTTAGTCGTCAAGAAGAACGACCACTTGATTCAGACGATCTCAGGAATCATCTGAACCACGTTGGTGGTCAAAGACGTTATCATAACGTCCACGACCAGGTTGGGACACCGGATCCTAGATATGCAAATATAAGGAACCGATCTCTGACTGACTATAATCTGACTCCTTTTCAGAGAAGGCGCCACAACTCCATTACGGGCTGCCGAGTGTTCTCGGCAGGTCTCCAAGCTGTTCGTTGGCCGAATAGGTTTCGACCAGCCAACATAGAGAAGTTCAATAGGACTCAGAACCCATTTTAATTTCTTCAAATTTATTCTACCGCCATCAAGACCGCTGGTGGTAATGATAACGTGATGGCAAATTATTTTCTCATGATCCTTGAAGGGTCTGCCCGGTCGTGGTTACTTAACCTACCGGTCGGATCTATCTATACTTGGGAGCAGCTCTGCGATACTCTGATCGCCAACTTTCAAGGGACGTACGACCGTCTTGGAAAGGAGGATGATCTTCATCGGATGAAGCAGAAAACTAATGAAACTCTTCGACAATATATCAAGAGATTCAGTCAGGTTTGAAATTCCATCCCAGAGATCATAGAATCTTCCGTCATCCAGGCTTTCAAAGTAGGGCTGAGGAATCGCCGGTTTACGGAGGATATTGCAATAAATCCTCTACGAACAACCGTCGAACTTTTCGACATGGCAGACAAGTACACGGCCACTAGTGAAGCGGTCGAGTGGTATGAAGCTATCGATCGAAAAGACAAAAATCCCCAGTCGGGTCTGGAGAGGCATGAGAAGAAAAGCAAGAAGTCTCTTAAGAACAAGAAGAATCGCAAGCCCGACAACAAGGAAGTCCTTGCGATTCCAGAGAAGTTTACCAAGGGCAAGAAAGATTTCATTGGTCGGAACAAAGCTAAGGCTCCGACCAGTGACTTCAAGAAAACAAAGAAGTGGTGTCCACTCTACAAGACAGCAGGGCATGATCTGTGCACCTACCGGGCCTAGCAAAGTAAACTAGAGGATTACTACTCAGGTAAAGGACACTTCCCCTCCATAGCAGAGCTCGGAGAACCAAGCTCCAAGAAGGACAAAGATGGCGATGAAGAGATGGACTACCAGGAGCCACAGCATATGGCGGATATGATCTTCGGAGGATCCTCCTCGTACGATTCGAGACGTCATCTGAAGGCCATGGAGCGCGAGGTCAATCTTGCTGAGTCTCCGATCACCGTCAAGCCATCTAGGTGGTTGGAAATTGTAATCTCCTTTAGCAAAGAAGACTGCCCCATCCCGTGAACTCGACCAGGTAGGTTTCCTATCGTAGTTGAACCTACTATTAACAATTGTAAAGTTAATTGAGTCTTGATAGATGGAGGTAGTTCTTTAAATATTTTGTTTGCGGGAGTATTATAAGAGATGCAGATCCCTAGGTCCAAGGTAAAACCTGTGAAATATGCCTTCCACGGCATAGTTCCTGGTTCTTCTGCTAAACCGATAGGACAGCTGTCCCTACCGGTTATGTTCGGAAGACCTGACAACTTTCGAACAGAGAAAATTCCATTTGATGTGGTAGATTTCAAAACCGCATACAATGAAATCATCGGCGTCTGGCTCTAGTGAAATTCCTAATAGTCACGCACTACGGTTATCAGAGTCTAAAGATGCCAGGACCGAAAGGTGTCATCATGGTTTGAGGAGACTGAAAAATGGTTTATGCATGTGATCGAAAGTCCTTAGAACTAGTCGATGAGCTTTCGACTAGGGAAACTAATCCGCCTACCATGCAGGTCAAGCACTCGAGGCTAAAGATGGTGCCAAAGCCTTCCAACCAGACCAAGGAGGTGCCATTTGGCAAAGGCACTCCTTTGGAAAGTGCCAACCCTCCGTCTGGATCAAGAAACACTAATGCGTCTGGCCAAAAGATACTAGTCGAGGTAGGGCTGAACCTCAAATAGGAAGAGTCGCTCGTCTTCTTCCTCCGAGCAAATCAGGATGTATTCGCTTGACAGGCGACTGACATGCCCGGAGTCCCCAAGGAGGTGATCGAGCACAGGCTAGCTCTCCAGCCTGACAAAAAACTGGTCAAGCAAAAGCTAAGGCGTTTTGCACCTGATCGGAAGGAGGCAATCCAGTCGGAGATCGACAAGCTCCTCAAGGCTGAGTTTATTCGTGAAGTCGATCACCCAGAGTGGCTCGCCAACCCTGTAATGGTTAGAAAAAGCAATAGGAAATGGCAAATATGTATTGACTTCACAGATCTTAATAAAGCATGTTCGAAGGTTGACTTTCCCTTTCCACACATTGATCAACTTGTAGACTCTACCTCTGGGTGTGAGTTGTTAAGTTTTTTAGGTGCATACTCAGGGTACCACCAGATTAATATGAGTAAACACGATAAAGAGAAAACTTCCTTCATCACTCCATATGGCACTTACTGCTATGTTAAGATGCCATTTGGTCTTAAAAACGCTGGTGCGACTTTCCAAAGGTTCATGCAGAAAATCTTTAATCTTCAGATAGGTCAAAAGTTAGAAGCCTACGTTGATGACTTGGTCGTAAAAAGTATCAACACTGGCGATCATATTTTCGACCTACACGAGACTTTTAATAACTTAAGAAGGCATAACCTTAAGTTAAATCCGGAGAAGTGTGTGTTCGGAGTTTCTTCTGGAAAGCTTCTTGGGTTCCTAGTTTCGGCTAGAGGAATTAAAGCAAACCTAGCAAAAATTTCGGCCATCGACCAGATGCGCCCTCCGACCACAAAGAAAGAAGTCCAAAACCTAACTGGCTGTATGGAAATGCTAAGTCGTTTCATAGCACGGTTAGGTGAAAAAGGGCTCCCTTTCTTCAAACTCCTTCGAAAACACGAAAGTTTCGAATGGACTAAAGAGGCAAACGATGCCTTTGAAGAACTTAAGAAGTACCTTACGAGTGCCCCAATCTTAGTCTCTCCGAGATTGGAGGAAACATTGCTGATTTACGTGGCTGCAATGCCGTAAATAGTCAGTGGTGTATTTGTCGTTGAACGTGAAAACATCTAACGACCGGTGTATTACGTAAGCGAAGTCTTACATGGACCAAAAGAACGATATCCACAGGTACAAAAGCTGCTCTATGGTCTCATTATGGCTTCAAGAAAACTAAGGCATTAATTTCAAGCCCACAAAGTAGTCGTACCAACCGAATATCCCTTGGGTCAAGTCCTTGGAAATAGGGAATCATCAGGACAAATAGCAAAATGGGCGGTCGAGCTTGGGGTGTTCGACCTCCATTTCATCTCACGAACAACAATCAAGTCCCAGGCAATAGCAGAATTCATTGCCGAATGTACAAACTCTGAACCCACCCAAGGGCCCAAGTACGAACACCACGACGAGTGGACAATGTACTTTGACGGTTCTTGGCTAGGAAGGGATGGGCTCGGAGGCGACCGACGAAGTGACAGGAGCAATTGGTCAGTGGAAACCGTGGGCGAAATTCGTGGGTGCGGTGATGCGCTCATGGTGGTGCTTTGGCGCGTGTGCTCTCGCTCAGCGCCGCGAGGTGGAAGAAGATCCCTGTGGGCGGGGCCCATAGGTTAGAGAGAGAGAGAGAGAGAGAGGGAGAGAGAGAGGTGAGTTAGGGTTAGGATTTTTTTTCCCCATTTTTCGGCTAATTTAATTCCCGATTTTATTTACCAAACAATTGACTTCGGATTTAAATGAAATTTTTTATGTAGGTTCTGAACTAAATTAGTTTCTCCTGTAAATTTTTAAGAGGTTAATACTTTATATGAATTTCTCTAAAATTCGGACAAGGTTCTGTTCTCATGTAAATGTAATCATTTTTCTTTACAAAGATTTCATATAAAAGTTTTGGTGAATTATTCCTGGGATAACATGCCCAAAATAATTCTCTTATCAAATATTTTTACTTTGTTTTATCTATTTCCTTTTTAGCACCTATTTTTTTGTAGTTCATGTTTTGTTTTTTAATTCAAAAATCAGAATCAACATGGTATATTTCATATGCAAATGATCAAATTAATTTATATAATGCATTTGTATTACATAATCCCAAAATTTGGATTTTGGGATGTTACAACTTTGCTATAAAGTCTTGCGGAGTACAAATTTATACTTACAATTTTCTCGTTGGACATTGTCACAGCCCCATTTATATTACTTAGAATTAATATGCATCTCATGAGCATGCATTTGAGTTCTGGAGCATATGCACAAAATTTTGCATTGTAAGATTCAAATCAAAGTTAAACAAATAACTCAAAATGAAGCTCCAAAACAAAACAGCAATAAAAACTTGTGATCATCTTTGGGAAATAATTTATTTAACTCTTATAATATTTATCATAAATAAATATAATTTTTCCAAACTTTTTAGAAACCAAATCAACCCTAAGAAAGTTCAAATCCCAATTCAATAACCCCTGCGATTAAAGAATTAAAATTAAGAAAATAAAATGTGAGCCATGAGGTTATAAAATTTTTATGTGTACTAGATCATCCGAGAAACCTCTCTAAAATATTTCAGAATTTTAGGAATTTATTTGCTATTTTTAATCGTCGGTCAAACTGGAAGGTTTGAATTGATATTCCAGTCAACTGTTGGACTCACTTTGACTCGACTCAACCCAACCAACTAATTGAACCAACCACGCGAGGCTCCGATTCGCTGTGTGATGAGCCACTAACGAGGCTACGCCACCCGTCAGGCCTCTCTTCAAACTCCCGTTAGCGCGGCAAAGAGCGAGCTCCACGCGGCCGAGCACCTCTACGCGTCCCTATCAATGGCGTGAATCCACCACCCCATCTGCCTGTCCTGGAGCTTGGCCACCTAACGCCACCTCCATTCCATCCATCGCTTGCCCTTAACCTGCCTTGCAACCCTCCTTTTTCCCTCATTCCTCCTCTCGGTGGCTGGGGAGGAAGATGCTCGTTTGAGCTCTAGTCTCGGGTAAGCTTCATAATAGAGCGTCCCTCTCCTTCTTGGCTAATGTCGGCCTTTGCCATTGCTTGTAGCCCCCGGACCACGACCGTGTCTTCGACGTCTCTAGAGTACGCTCCGAAAGCCACCACCGTGTCTTCTTCATCTCCGGTGAGTCCTAACTTCTCCTATGTGTGTCACCACGTGTGCCACTACATGATAATGCTTTCCCCTCAACACATTTCCCTAATGCTTCTCAGGAGCCCGTGGAATTTGGAGTTCCTCCTCTTCCGACCAAAACCCTAGCTTTCTTTTCAATCTCCGGCGTGGTAAGATTTTACTCAATTCCTTGCTTGTACACCACCTATAGGTCTCACTTGAGCTCCCTTGAACTCTCATTTCCCTTCTCCATCTCGAGATCGTCCTCTCCTCGTGAAGCCTCATCACCGCCGTAGCCATCGCCGTCGATAAGCCAGCACCGAGCACCTCCGACCCTCTCCTGTGCTCGGGTAGGCTCACTGTAACCCATAGATGCACATGCATGCACCATTTGGTTCAATGCGTAGCCCAATTTTCGCATGCACATTTGCTGTAGCGCTAGCTGCGTCCCTCACCATTGCGTTGCCGCCGTGGGCTGTCCCAGCCTTCGCCGCCGGTCCCTGAGGGTGCGCAAGGCTATTAGGAACCCAGTTCTGGCCTCCATTTGCGTCGGCGTGGACCACATCATCGGCGGCGAGCCCGGCAATGAACCCAGTGCATTTTCAGTTTTGTTGGAACTCCAACCGCTATTGTAGCATTTGGATTTGCAGCAAATCTTGGTCCTTAAGAGCTAATGATTGCTTAGTGTATTAAATGGCTGTCTTGTTGTGTTGATGAGTCTATGACGTGTGGGACCCGTGAACAAAAAACGAGAGAATTAAACAGGTTTTGCCTAAAGTGAATGACATGTGGGCCCGAGGCACTTAAGTGCCCAGTACACTATGCAAATGGACCGTGCAAGTTGACCTTCGGTCCATGCACTATTACATGGACCGAGTCAGTGACAAAAGGGCCCCACATGTCAGTATGGTTTTAATTCGAAAATTAAATGAAAAAGGACACTATGTAGTGGACCCAGCATGTTAGTGATAGAGTCTACAATAAGCTTGGTATAAAAAGTGTTAAATACATTTAGAAATTCCCGAAGTGATTTATTTTTGCACTTTAAATTCAAAGAACTTCAAAAATTCATAACTAATTCATTTTAGCTCCAAATTGAGTGAAACCAATTTTTTTGGTTTGAATTTTTAATGTACTTACTCTTGGAATTATTTTTAAACATGCTACTACCACAGAAAATTTTGGAATTGAAATTAAATTCGGTAAGGAATTATTTTTACACTACAAACTGAATCAACTTCAAAATTCATAGAAAATTCATTTGAACTCCAAATGGGATTATTCAATTTTTATTGAACACAAATTTTATTATATTTATAACCATGTAATTCTTATCTCCACCACTATTCTATAAATTTTCACTAAAGTAATTAATTCGGATGAACAGTGACAGAACCTGATTTTTTGGTAATTTTCTGCCAATTGATTTTCCAAAGGCTATAACTCTCTCATATAAACTCCAAATGAAATACTTATTTCACCTAAATTCATATAAAATCATAATATAGCTAATGTAGTAATTTCATGCCTTTTTTAGCACTTTTAATCTTTGGCTTTTCTTGGTGTTCATTCGATTTCGTTATTTCTATAGAGTATGAATTGCCGCAAGTCAACGATTTCACAACTGAGAATGAGCAATTGGAATTCCAGCAAGGCAATCATCATTTGAACTTTGTTTTTGCATCATATTGATCCCAATTTTTATTAATTAGTATTTTGAAATGCAATGATATTGCTTACATGCTATTTTGTTATATCGATATGTTTGTGAGTTAGTTATGTCCTGCTCGTGCTGATAATCCTTGATATTCCATTACAAATATGCTTAATATTATATGTTTGTGATGTTGTATCTATTATATATGGGGATGCTTAGCCATGCGGGTCTAGAGAATGCGTTAGTTCGATTGACGGGGTTATCTCGTCGATCGTGGGAAATACCTCACTCTTATCTTCTATATTTTTGTCCAGATCTTCGTATCTAGTTCTTGAGTTAAACTTTGCTTATTTCAAATGATTTTTGTCCTGGACAAGTGGTTGGTAGTGTGTGTGTGCCTTCGTGCACGAGACTCGAGTACGTGGTATACTTGTCTAGACCGCTAAGGACCGAACTTTGGGCTGTCAATTCCAAGTACCACTTACACTTCCACACGTGGTGAAATGGGCGCCACTCGGTTAAGTAAGGGGAGGGTTTTATTGAGTTAAGTTCCAGGTGGTGTGAGGACATTTGTGTTTGATCATTTGTTTGTAGGATCCGATGCAATTTTCTATAATATGCATGGGAGCACTCTTTTTATTTCTTTATATTGTATCGGTATCTCCAACATAACTTGCGAGCTCTATCAGTGGCTTGTACTAAGTTGGGGTTCATCTTGCAAGGGGGACTCATCTCAATAGGGCCTTCTTGCTAAACAATATCGAATCTCGATTTTCCCTAGTCAACATACCTAAGGAAGTGTGTTATTATCCGGAGGCTTACGGGCTAGTCGGATCGTGTGGGTAAACAAGTACTCCCCTGCAGGGATTAATCTATTCGAATAGCTGTGTCCACGGTTACGGACGACCGCTTGGTATTGAATGACATCATCGTTAGAATCTAATTAAAATTTGATGTGGGTAACAACTCGGTTTTGGCATGAATGGGTATTCATGCATTTTAGTTTATCAAAGTGGGCAGCCACTTTGGTATTGTTTGATATATATATATATATATATATATATATATATATATATATATATATATATATATATATATATATATTATTATCGTACTTCTTTTACTAAACAAATTGTCGACGATTGAGTCGCCGGTCTTATGAAAATATAGAAGAAAATGACACAGATCTCTTGGGAGAGAATGGGGCAACTCTTTATAAATATGAACAGGATGTTTACAGGGGGTATCTGCGACCCAGTCGGGGACTAATCCTAATTATAATGAGTATGATCTTTGCTATGCTAATCAATCAGACTTAAAGCATGAGTCTAAGGCTGATTGCATTGCTCTAATCTGATACAGGACGATCAGATCTCTTTTTTCTTCTCGTCTTCGCTCCATCCTTATATAGTTTCCGAAGGGGTGGCAGTTGCTCCTAAAGAAGGCATCCTTTGCGAAGCGTTGACTGGTCGGAGCAAGACGACAGTTGATAAAGTATCAATTGCTCTGCGGTTAAGTGACTGTGAGACACACAACCGCACGGTGATTGTTGTCAGTATCATAGGATTATGTAACGTCGTGTGGTGTGGAACATACAACATGTGTTCCATTCATCACACGGTAAAGAACATACCTGGAATTAGATCCAGATAGCAGTTCATATCTTTTTCGAGCAGCTACCTGGTCGAAAACTAGGCACAAGACCTTGTTCGATCAGAGTACCCATTATGTATCCTCTGGAATCCTCATGACCAGTAAGGTCGTTAGCCTTAGGGGTTACGACCATGAAGACATATGGTTTTTTACTATGTATTAAAGTAATACATAAAGGTTTTAATCCTCGTCAGCTAGCCCCCGAACTTTAAATGAATAAGTCGTGTGGACACTTTATTCCGACAAAGTCGTATCGGGCAGACCCTCATTTAATGCCATGATATACGGAAGTCTGCGTATTCACTTTAAAGTTGAGAACTTGCCTTGTGAACCAAAGAGTTTTTCTGTCCGTTGGACAAAAAGGCTTTTATCCGTTGGACTTTAAGCAACTCCCGATTCAGTTAAAGATTAGAAGCTATAAAATCCCCATTGTTAGGTTTTAGAGCTTTTACGCTTCCAGATCTTCCTTCAGAACCCTTCAATTCCTTGCCAAGAAAACCTTTTCGACCTCTGCTTTCTTTTCCGCCCAAAGCACCCTCCGATCACTCATTCATCCCTTTGAGAGCTTTCATCATGTCGGATCAAATCACAAAGTGGGTGCCCTCATATCTGAGCGAGAAAAAGCTTGAGGCACTGGATAAAATCGGAATGCCCCTGGACAAGAATCTGATCAGATGGAGGTCAGCGGCCGAAGAGCACTATCCAAGCGGTGAAGATGGAGAAATCCTAATTTTTCTCGCCTACATCGAGTGCGGGTTGAGGGTGCCAGTGCACAAATTCCTCCCTCACGTGCTGGAGTACTACGAGGTGGAGTTGGTGAATTTGGCTCCGAACTCCATCGCCAACATTAGTATCTTCGCCTATCTGTGTGAGGCGTACCTGGGAGTGCGACCAAATTGGAAGCTCTTTAGGTATTTCTATCGGATGGCGATGTCAAGAAGATCCACGGTGGCTCCTAGAGGATGCACGCTGCGCCTTCACGACGGGAAAGCCGACGAATACATCCAAATGTACTCGAAGTCCTCGTGGTCGTCATGGAAAAAGAACTGGTTTTATATGACGGTTACGAGAGACGATGGCCTCTACTTCACCAGAGTTAGGGCAAACGAGAATCCTAAGTGGAGGGGGACCGTGGATAAAACAGGGAGGGTCGGAAGGTGTGTGTATGCCATTCGAGATCTAAGGATCAAGGGCTTGACTTCCTAGCATGTGGTGAAAGATTTCACCAAATGTCAAATCAGTCCTTTGAAACTCCGAACACAATCTCTGCTCTGGTTCACTGGTCGTGATGAAGCAATCACAGACTCACGAGAAGGTAAGTCTTCGAAGAAGCTCCGACCAGTATGATTTATAAATAGATTATCATAAAACCTTAAAATCTCTTCTGTCTTTTTTTTGAAGCCCTCTCTCCTGAGGAAATCAGAGGGCGGATCAAAATGATCTGCACCGGGGGGCCTAGTAAGAAGGCTGCATTTCCCGGCATCTTCGCGATGGTCTCTGCTGAAGAGAGACTAGCGAGACTTAAGGTAGATAATCAATTGTCCTTTTATCATATATATATATATATATATATATATATATATATATATATATATATATATATATATATATATATATATCCTCCGATCGGTTTATTGATCTTGATCTTAATTTTGTAGGCGGTCGGATTGAAAATCATACAATCCGGTGAGGATCGTAATCCTACCGTGGGTTCGACCGATTCCTGCCCAGAGGTAGTGGAAGAAGATGATTCTTCCAAGGTAAAAGAGCATTTGAAAGAAGACATATACATATATATATATACTTAGATAGAAGATTTCATCACCTAACCAAGCTTGTTTTTTTGACTTAGGTGGGAGAAATTGAGGGTCCGTAGAGCAATGTTGCGGAAGTCGTAGACCCCAGAGTGGTCGTTCACGACCTAAGAGTTGTTACTGAAATAACTGATCTGGAGGTCGATGAAACCACACCCGCCGACCCGATGGTCAGGGATGCTATCCTCGACCAGTTGGTTGAGAATATCGCTTCCGACCTCATGTTGGAGGATGTGAGGGGTTTAACCAACCCTGCCGGCTCAGAACCGGTGAAATTGGTTGAGAAGAAAAGGAAAGCCAGTGGTACGGAATTTATTCCACCACGTTTCAAGGTCAAAACTGAAAAATCGACTAGGTATGTATAAACGAAATAGTCATATGAGTACATACCTTTAAAAGTCTTTGACAATTTGAAGTTTTGATTTCCCTTTCTTCTTTCTGTACAGATCTTTTAGTGCTCCGATCATTTCCAACCAAAATGTTGCTAAGGAACAGACACCCGAGGAAGTTCCCGTCCAAAGCACTTCTCAGGAAAAAAAACTCCTGAAGAAATAGTGGTCGAGGAAGCCTTCGAGCAAGTGTTTGTGCCAGCGGTCGTTCGGGATCCAATGGTGATTCTAACTCCATCTGCGGAGGTAGATGCCCCTGAAGACCCTCAACAGGTTCCGACCCCTGTTGATAATCCCTCTTGAGCTAACAAGTTCCCTTTCTACCCTCGATTTATCGAGGATAAGGAGCTTGACGAGGTTTGGGGAAAAATATCAGGCCATCAAGCTAAGATAAGTCCTGATACAATTTTTGCCGATTATAATGACGTGGTAATTCAGGTAAGCATCCACGGCCAGTTCGATAGTTTCTCCACTTAGAAGTTTATAAGAAACTTGTCGGTGTTTTAGAACCGATCTTACGTAAAGATTGTTTGATTCGGGGGGTCTCCTAGAATGGAATCACGTAGAGAGATTAACATGGGTATTTTTATACAGGTTCAGGCCTTCTCCGGGGAGAATAACAACCCTACTCCTGTGTGTGTATGGTATTGAGTGTATCTTGTACAATCGAGAGAAAAGACTAAGACTATTACAGAAGATAGTGCCTGTCTTCCCGATTGCTTGCTGTGTTCTCCGATTGCCCTCCCTTTCTTCTCTGATCGCCTCCTTTATATAGTCGTGAAGGAGTAGCCGTTTCTCCAAGTGAAGACGCGCCTCATCATGTCCTGTAATGGGCGCATGTTTGTAGTAATCACCGGAGTGTTAACTCATTCATGCCGCATGGCAGTTATTTGTCAGAGATAATGGGGTATTACGTGCTATTACTCCGTGGAATAATAGCATATGTTGACTGCTTGGATTCCTTAATCAATTGGACCCACTCGTCTGTAGGTTTTATTGATCATAAGGTGGTCGTAGCTGACCTGGTTGTAGAAGAGCTTACGACCATGGGGTAGTCGTAGAGTAACTTACGACTGGATAGTGCTCGTAGAAGAACTTACGACCATAAGGTAGTCGTAGCAAGACTTATGACTATGGGGGTGGTCGTAGAAGAAGTTACAACCACCTGGTAGGCTTCTCCCTTGTAAATATAAGGGGTATACCTAGGGACCACATGACACCATATTTACCCATAATAAGAATTATAGATAAAAGATAAAATGAGGATTATTAGATCCTCGTCAAAACTTAATGAGAATGCTATTTATGTAGCACATGGTCGAGAATTTTGCTGTGGTCGGAGGACTGACCCAGCGGATAAAGTTTCTGGAGCAAAAACACTCCGAATTAGAAAGTAAGAACTTTCTTCTTAACTTTTCTTCTTCAATACTTTGTTATTTTATTTAATTATTCTCCCTTATCATATTTGATAGATTTGGAAAAAATACAAGAAGAGGTCGTGGCTGATAAAGCTAGAATAACCTATCTTAAGGAAGAATGCCAAGCTAAGGACCGGCCGATCGCAGACGTGACAACCAGGTACAAGGGAGTCGTTGAGACTCTTGAAAAGAAGATTGAAGGTAATTGGTCGTAAATTTGACCAACGTATCATCTCTTCTAATCATACCTATTCACTATTTGTTTTACTTGTGCAGAGCAAACTCAAGCACTAAATAGAACAAAGAAGGCTCTAGAATTTGAGCAAGACAAGGGGACAGCTCTTGTGCAAAATCTTGATGAAAAAGTTCATGCACTTGATAAAATGATCTTTGATATGGGATCAGGATCGAGTCTGCCTACCTTAAGAGATCCAACAGAGAAAATGAACTATTTAGGCTAACTTCTGGAAGATCTCAATGGCCTGTTCAAAACTATTAGAGAAAATTATGCCCGGACAATGAAAGAAGCAGTGGCCAGCGGAGTTAGTTTTGCTTTAGCAAAACTAAAGGCTTCAAACCCTCTACCAATCTCCAAGCTGTTGAAGAAGATTTCAACTGCTTGCGATGAGGCGACTGTGTTTCGGAGGAGTAAAGCCTCTCGAAGACAAGGTTGTAGAGGAAATGGAGGTCGGATCTCTGTCAAGCAGCAACTAATCTAGAGATATCCAGGAGTAAGACATTGTACTATAAGAATTATAAAACATATAAAACTTACCTTTTGGCCATCAACAAGTTTTTTGTTTATCCTTTTGACTTTTGAAGTACTCATATATTCTCTAGCCCCCGACTAGTTTATAGTAGATGAACTTTACTATATAAGCAGTAAGCTTAGAAAGAAAACTTCAAAGTCTCAATCATTATTTTGAAGGCATATACCGATTATATTATAAAACCGATTTCGACTAGTTATAGATCTGTTTTGTAATAATCAGAATACCAAACAAAATAGTATATGGTAGGAAGAAAAAGACTTGTTTTGATGAGAAAAGAAATTATGCAAAAATGTATGCAATGGACGACAAGTAATCTTATTTATATATAATATCTAAAATTGGTCGGAAGAACTGCTAAGAACTGAAGACATGAAATACACTTCGTGAAACGTGCTCAGGCTCAAGTCTGACTGGCAACGAGGATCGTAAGAAAAGGACCGTTGCTAGGAAGCTAATTCCAGTGGGCAGGACCACGTGCGAAAAAGGAGAGACTTCGACTAGGAGGCTTTCCGTGTCCCGACCAGTAGCCAAATGAGAGTAGAACAGAATCTTGAAATGAGAAAATATAGCCTTCACAATCTTGAGTATATGAGTAACTACATGAAGTTATTCAGTGAATGATCACGACTAGGACCCATATAGCTTATGACTTAGAAGTCATGCCAAAGGGTAACAGAGATCACTGTAAAGGATGTCGGAGAGAAGATTTTCTTCTCCGACCAACGTAAATAACAACAGTAGGCGACCAGAATATAGTTACAGACATATAAACAATATCAATCATCAAAAAATAAATAAAGGAATAAATAGTCTTTATTGAACTGAAAAGAATTGAAAGAAAGTACAAAATAATTTAAACAAAGAACTTACGTAGTTGATCAATGTTCTAAGAATTAGACAAAACTTGCCCATCAGACATGGCTAGTCGTACAGAACCTGGTCGGATGACTTCGACCACAGTGTAATGTCCTTTCCACTTAGGAGGAAGTTTATTGCGATTTGTTTGGTTCTGAATTTTTCTGAGAACCAGATCACCTACAGCGAGACTGCGATGTTGCACCTTACAACTATGGTACCTTCGCATGGCTTGTTGGTAGACCGCTGATCGTATCAAGGCTTGGTTTCGTCGTTCTTCAAGGAAATTGATGTCGTCAAGTTGTCGTTCGTTCTGATCGTTTTCGTTGAAACAATCAGTTCGAGTAGAGCCAAGTTTCTGTTCTGGAGGAAGCATGGCTTCAGCACCATCAACTAAAAAGAAAGGTGTTTCTCCGGTCGTACAACAGATCGTGGTTCGAACGACCCATAATACAGAAGGGAGTTCATGAGCCTAAGCTCCTAACCGTTTTATTAACTGGTCGAATACTTGGCGTTTAATCCCCTGCATAATGATGCCATTGGCTCGCTCAACTGCTCTGTTGCTCTGTGGATGAGGAACATAAACAAAATGTACCTTGATGCCAAGTTCTTCACTGAATTCTTGGAATTGACTGCTTGAAAACTGGGCACCGTTGTCTATGATTATACGACTGGGTACACCAAATCGTGTGATCACATTTTTTTTGTGAGAAACCTCTTAGCGGCCGCAGTTGTTGTTTTAACAATAGGATCGGCTTAGATCTATTTAGTAAACGTGTCAATCATGACAAAAAGGAATTCGAAGCCCCCGGGTGCTCTTGGAAAAGATCCCAGAATGTCCAGTCCCCAGGTTGCAAAAGGCCAAGAAAGAGGAATTATTTGCAAAGCTTGTGTCGGCTGATGTACTTGTTGACTATGAAACTAACATTGTACGCACTTCGTCATGAATTCTTTTGCATCATGAAGGCAGTTGGCCAATAGTATCCTTGTCTAAAGGCTTTATCGACCAGTGTTCTGTAGGAATGATGTGCTCCACAGACTCCTTCATGAATGTCGGTTAGCAATTTAATGCCTTCCGTTTGAGACATGCATCTCATCAACACCCTGTGAGATCCTCGTTTATACAAGGTACTTTCAATCAGAGTGTATGATTTGACTTTTCGTGCTATACGATTAGCCTCTATATCATCTTCTGGAATTATGTCATGCTGAAGATAATTGTAGATCGATGTCATCTAATTTCTACCTTGATCATGACAGCGCCAACCGTCAACGACCTGTGGAGCATCCATATTCTCACGATCGGTTTGTACGACCTGTAAGGAAGCATGTATGTGTTGGAAATATGCCCTTGAGGCAATCATAGAGATGATTATATTTCATTATGTTCACAATATTTGATAATATGTTATCTTGTTCCTTGAATGAATCATCAGTCATGAAGATTAACGAGTATGTGACTTGTTGGTGAAGCTCTTTTTAACTTATGATGATGTCGTTCTAAAAATATCCCTGGTCGAAAATCACTGGTCCGAACACTAGTGACTCTACGACCAGCACATGTATTGATTGATGACCATGTTTCACAGGTCATGGATATAGGGATATCGAATCTATAATGTGGACACGTGTTAGAGAACATGGTGTTGGATAAGACCCACCTTGAGACACTATTGAGATTGTTATGATTCTATGTGTCGTTAGTTGGTCTCAAGCAATGATGATGTATAATCCTTAGACCTGAGATCAGCATGGTTTCCTACATGTGTAATAGCACTCTTAGGGGTTGCCGAACGCATTTGCTAAATCGGGTAGTTATAAAGGTAGCTTTCGGGTATGCTATGAAACATGCAGAGGGATGTGACTGGTCGGATATGGGATTTGCCCCTCCTAACATAACAGGAGAGATATCTCTGGGCCCCTCAAAGTGGTCGGATAAAGAAAGTGCATGGCCATGCCACTAGTGGTCGAAAAGTTTGACCACATAAGGTTATCCAATACTCGATCGAGAAAGTATTGAGCAGTCCATGGATGACACAACATCTCACGGAGTTCAACCAGATATCGTGAGGCAAAGGGAGAATACATGAGTAGGAAAGCTTGGTTCGACCCGATTCTGGATCGGTCGTATGGAGATACAAGCAAGTCGAGATCGGGTCGAAATCACAGAGTGGTGAAACCAAGTCGTAAGGAGTTACGAGTTGGTCGTGATCAAATCTGAATGGTCGTATAGAGATAGGACACAGTGTCGTAAGTGGTGAGGACCTGGTCGTAGATCATATTGCATCAAGGTTCGTCAGATATAATTTGTGTGTATTCGGGAATCGTTATGTCTGCTAGGAACCGCTATCGACTCGTGGGCGGAAAAGGTTTCAGTCACAACCGAACTACACATGAACCTAACGGGTCACACACTTAACAGGTTGGAACAAACCCGATTGAATCTGATTAAAAGCGTGTTTGGATAGGATCCATCACGGGCACTATATAAGGAGATGCATGAATTTGTTGGGGAGGTGATGTTGGGCGTGAGTTGCCCTCACCAAACCCTAGCCGCCATCTTCTTGAGAGCCTCCGTGCGATTTGGTGCTAGCACTGCAGGCGTCACGGTTGTTCCTTCCTGGGCGTGTGGATACCATAGAGGCGCTTCTAAGTTGTTGCGCTTAGGGCGATCCGCGATCTTCGCAAGGAACCGCAGAGGTCTTTGGAGGAGCGATCAACCAACGAAGACGCTGGACGATCGACTACGACCAATACATCGACGCGCTCTTCGTCGGACCAGGCTGCTCCGACACTTCTTCCGCTGCTCTGCGCGTCTAGTGGTAACGATCTGTGATCATCTTCTTGCTTGGCTTCCTGGTTTACGTGGTAGAAATTTTGATTTGTCGCTATCGTAGCCTACCCGTATCCCAACAGTATGTTCTCGAAAAGCTCGACCACCGAGGGCGAATCGAGTTGCTCGAGAAAAACTTATGATGGGACGGTTGACCTCGTGGAGGCCATCCGTGCCAACTGGTCTGCCAGAAAGTTTTCCTTTCTAGGAATATGTTGGATCTGAAAATCGAAGAAGTGCTTTTCGTGTTTCCGTACTTCCGCCAAATAAGATAACATCTTGGTACTCGAGCATTGATACTTTTTCCCTACTTGATTTGCTACTAGTTGAGAATCGCTTTTCACTAGTAATCTGCGAATCACGAGCGAACAAGCTGCTCGGAGTCTTGCTAGTAAACCTTCATATTCTGCCATATTGTTTGTAGTAGAAAAATTTAACTGGATGACGTACTTGATGTGTTCGCCAGTAGGGGATATCAAGACAACTCTAGCCCCCGAGCCCTTGAGCATCAAGGAACCGTCAAAGTATATTATCCACTCGTCGTGGTGTTCGTAATCGGGCCCTTGGGTGGGTTCAGGGTTTTCCATTCGACAATGAATTCTGCTATTGCCTGGGACTTGATTGTTGTTCGTGAGATAAAATGGAGGTCGAACGTCCCTAGCTCAACCACCTATTTTGCTATTTGTCCTGATGATTCCCTGTTTCCAAGGACTTGACCAAGGGGATATTCGGTTGGTACAACCACTTTATGGGGCCTGAAAGTAATGCCTTAGTTTCCTTGAAGCCATAAGGAGACCATAGAGCAACTTTTGTACCTATAGGTATCTTTCCTTTGGTCCATGTAAGACTTCGCTTACGTAATACACTGGTCGTTAGACGTTGTCACACTCTATGACTAGTACACTGCTAACCGTCTGTGATGTTGCAGCCACGTAAATTAACAATGTTTCTCCCGATCTCGGAGAAACTAAGACCGGAGGACTCGTATGGTACTTCTTAAGGTTTTCAAAGGCATCGTTTGCCTCCTTAGTCCACTTGAAACCTCCATGTTTCCGAAGAAGCTTAAAGAAAGGCAATCCTTTTCCCCTAACCGTGTTATGAAACGACTTAGCACTGCCATACAACCAGTTAGTTTCTGGACTTCTTTCTTCATGGTCGGAGGACGCATCTGGTCGATGGCCGATATTTTTACTGGGTTTGCTTCGATACCTCTAGCCGAAACTAGGAAACCGAGTAGTTTTCCAGCGGAAACTCCAAACACACACTTTTCCTAATTCAACTTGAGGTTATGCCTTCTCAAGTTGTTGAAAGTCTCTTGTAGGTCGGGGATGTGATCGCCAACATTGATGCTCTTTACAACCAGATCATCAACATAGGCTTCTAAATTTCAACATATCTGAGGACTATAGGTTTTTTGCATCAACCTTTGAAAAGTCACACCAGCATTTTTGAGACCAAATGACATTTTAACATAGCAATAGGTGCCGTATGGAGTGATGAAGGAAGTTTTCTCTTCATCTTCTTTACTCATATTAATCTGGTGGTACCCAAAATACGCATCTAAAAAACTTAATAACACACACTCGGAAGTTGAATCTACAAGTTGGTCAATGCGTGGAAGGGGAAATCATCCTTCGGACAAGCTTTATTAAGATCAGTAAAGTCAATACACATTCGCCATTTTCCATTATTTTTCCTAACCATTACAGGATTGGCGAGCCACTGAGGGTGGTCGACTTCACGAATAAATCCAGCCTTGAGGAGCTTGTCAATCTCCGATTGGATTTCCTCCTTCCGATCAAGTGCAAAACGCCGAAGCTTCTGCTTGATCGGTTTCTTGTCAGGCTGGAGAGCTAGCATGTGCTCGATCACCTCCCAGGGGACTCCAGGCATGTCGGACGCCTGCTAGGCGAATATGTCATGATTTGCTCGGAGGAATTAGACGAGCGACTCTTCCTATTTGGGGTCGAGTCTTACCTCGACCAGTATTTTTCGGGTAGACGAGTCAGTGTTTCCTAACCCAGGTGGCAACTTGGCGCTGTTCGGAGAAGCGCCTTTGTTGAGTAGTACCTCCTTTGTCTGGTCGAAAGGCTTTGGTGTCATATTTGGCCTTGAGTGCTTGACATGCATGGTAGATGGATTAGCATCTCTGGTCGGAAGTTCATCGACCAGCTTTAAGGATTTCCGATCACATGCGTAAGCCATTTTCTGATCTCCTCAAGCCGTGATGACTCCCTTTGGTCCTGTCATTTTCAAACTCTGATAACCGTAGTGCGTGGCTATGAAGAATTTTGCTAAAGCTGGACGACCAAGGATTCTGTTGTATGCGGATTCGAAATCTACTACATCAAATGGAATCTTTTCTGTTCGGAAGTTGTCGGGTCTTCTAAACGTAACCGGTAGGAAAAGCTATCATATCGGTTTGGCGGTAGAACCAGGAACTATACCATGGAAGGCATATTTCACATGTTTCACCTTTCACTGGGGAACTTGCATTTCTTCTAAAGCTCCCACAAACAAAATATTTAAAGAACTACCTCCATCTATTAGCACTCGATTAACCTTACAGTTATTAATAGTAGGTTCAACGACAATAGGGAACCTACCTGGTCGAGTCGAAGGGATGGGGCAGTCTTCTTTGATGAAGGAGATTACAGTGTCTGACCACCTTGATGGCTTGATGATGGTCGGAGGCTCGACAAGGTTGACCTCTCGCTCCATGGCTTTCAGATGACGCCTTGATTCGTACGAAGAAGACCCACCAAAGATCACGTTGATCGTATGTTGAGGCTCCTAGTACTCCATTTCTTCATCGCCATCTTCTCACCGAATTCCTGTATTGCGAGGAGTGGACCTTTACCTGCATAGTAATCTTCCAGCTTCTTTTGATAGACTCGATAGGTGCGCAAGTCATGCCCTGCCTGCTGGTGAAGTGGACACCACTTCTTATTTTTCTTGTATCCTTCAGTTGGAGCTTTTGTTTTGCCTCGACCGGTATAGTCTTTCTTACCCTTTGTAAACTTTTCAAGAATCGCAAGGACTTCCTTATCGTCGGGTCTGCGGTTTTTCTTTTTCTTGAGAGCCTTCTTATTCTTCTTCTCTGGTTTATCCAAGCCAGATTGGGGGATTTTATCCTTCTGATCAATGGCCTCACACCATTCAACCACTTCACTAGCAGCTGCGTATTTATCGGCTATGTCGAAAAATTTGACGGTCGTCTTTGGAGGGTGCATGGCGATGTCCTCCATAAACCATCGATTCCTTAGACCTACTTTGAAAGCTTGGATGACAAAAGATTCCACGACCTCTGGTATTGAATTACGAACCTGGCTGAATCTTTTGATGTATTGACGGAGAGTCTCATTGAATCCTTGCTGGATTCGGTGAAGATCATCCTCCTTTCCAGGGCGGTCATACGTGCCTTGGAAATTCGCAATCAGAAGGTCGCAAAGTTGTTTCCAAGTGTAGATCGATCCGATCGGTAGGTTAAGCAACCACGACCAGGTAGACCCTTCGAGTACTGTGGGTAGATAGTTTGCCATCACATTTTCATCACCTCCAGCAGCTCTGATGGCGGTGGTATAAATTTGAAGAAATTCTAATGGGTTCTGAGTCCCATCGAACTTAGCCAAGTTGGCCGGTCGGAACCTGTTTGGCCATCGTACAGCTTGGAGCCCTGCAGAAAAGGCTCGACAACCTATAGTCGATTCATGGCGCCTTCTTTGAAAAGGTGCCGGATTGTAATTGGTCGGAGACCGGTTTCTAAGGTTAGATGGCCGGATCTTCGGTGTACCGATCTGGTCGTAAACGTTAATGTGACACCTCCGACCACCTACTTGGTTTAGTTGATGACAAAGATCATCAGGGCCAAGCGATCGCTCCTCTCGACGAGGTGATGGAGTGGCTGCTTGAAATAGCCTTCTCCCCTTGTGACTCCTTGGTCGGAATCATCGAGGAGGCCTCGATATCGATTGTTCCCCAATATGACCATGCCGCCCTCTGCTGAGTGAGGAACATTGGGATGAAGTCATAGTTTGACTTACTGAAATCCTTTGCTCTCGGTATACTTCCGTTCGTTGCATGGTCTGTTGAAGAATCTCTGATACTTGGCCTACGAGTTGTACAAAACCTGGTGTCTCTGCTAGAGCAGGGTTAAAATTATTCAAAATATCCTGAACACATTGTAGGTTTTGTACCATTATCGAAGGCCTTGGAGGATTCATGCTGGTAGTGTTGGGCCACGGGTAGGCTACGATAGATACAAATCAAAATTTCTACCACGCAAACTAGGAAGCCAAGCAAGTAGATGATCACAGATCGTTACCACCAGACGCGCAGAGCAGCAAAAGAAGGGTTGGAGCATCCTGGTCCAACTTAGAGCGCGTCGATGTAGTGGTCGTAGTCGATCATCTAGCGTCGTCACGAGTCGATCGTCTCCTCCAGCAACGTCTGCAGTTCCTTGTGAAGATTGCAGATCGTCCTCAAGCACAATAGTCGCAGTAGTGCCTCTACAGTATCCACATGTCCAGGGAAGGAACAACCATGCGCAGGTGTGCTAGCACCAAGTTGCACGGTAGAGCTCTCAGGAAGATGGCGGCTAGGGTTTCGGTGGTGATTCACGCGTCCCTCCCAACAGCCTCATGCATCTCCTTATATAGTGCTCGTGACGGATCCTATTCGAACACGTTTGTCGAATCATATTCGTACTGGTTTGTTCCAACCCATTAAGTGTGTGACCCTATAGGTTCATGCGTGTCGGTTGTGACTCGGAAACCCTTTCCGATCACGAGTAAATGGCGGCTCCTAGCGAGAACATAGCGATTCTCGAATACACACAAATTATATCGGACGAACCTTAATGCAATATGATCTACAACCAGTCCTCATCACTTACGACCAGGTCCTATCTCTATCTGACCGATTCGTATTTTGTCACGACGATTTGTAATTCCTTACGACCGTGTTACGACCACCTGTGACTACGTTCGACCGATCTACGACCAGCTCGTATCTCCATCGACCGATCAGAATCGTCGAACTAAGTTTACCTACGTGTATACTCCCTTTGCCTCACGATGTGCGGTTGAACTCGGGTAAGATGTTGTGTCATCCATGGACTATTCAATACTTTCTCGTCGAGTGTTGGATTACTTCACGTGGTCGAACACTTCGACTACTAGTGGCATGGCCATGCACTTTCTTTATCCGACCACAACGAGGGGCCGAGACATCTCTCTGTTATGTTAGGAGGGCAAATCCATATCCCACCAGTCACATTCCTCTGCATATTTCATAGCATACCCAAAGCTACTTTTATAACTACCCGATTCACGGTGTAGCATTTGGCAACCCCTAAGAGTGCTATTACATTTGTAGGAAACCATCTCGATCTCGGTCTAAGGATTATACATCAACATTGCTTGAGACCAACTAACGACACATAGAATCATAACAATCTCAATAGTGTCTCAAGGTGGGTCTAATCCAACATCATGTTCTCTAACATGTGTCCATATTATTGGTTTGATATCTCCATATCCATGACCCGTGAAACATAGTCATCAACCAATACATATGCTAGTCTATTCATATGTGTCCTCATATGTTTCCGACCAAGGATCGTATAAGAATAATTATCATAGAAATATAGAGTTTCATAATCAAGTCACATACTTGATAATCGATATTAACAATATTATTCTTGGAACAAGATAACATTTTATCCAATATTATGAACATAAGGAAATATAATCATCTCTATGATTGCCTCTAGGGCATATTTCCAATAGTCTCCCACTTGCACTAGAGTCAATCATTTAGATATCTAATACCGATAGCTCTTGTGTGTGCCTCATGCTTTGGCTGTGTGAGAGGCTTTGTCAACGGATCAGCAACATTCAAATCCGTATGCACTTTGCATATCTTAACATCTCCTCTATCCACCAATTCGCGAATAAGATGATAGCTTTTGAGTATATGCTTAGACTTGATGGGATCGGGCTCCTTAGCACAAGAATGGTTCCATTGTTGTCACAATAGAGATCCATTGGGCTCGAGGCACTCGGAACCACACCCAACTCAGCAATGAAATTTCTTATCCAAACACCTTCTTTCGCAGCTTCAGAAGCCGCAATGTACTCGGCCTCCATCGTGGAATCGAGAACCGTCTCTTGCTTGGAACTTTTCGACTCCTTTGCTCCTCCATTCAAAATGAATACAAAACTAGATTCTTAACGATAATCATCTTTGTCGGTTTGAAAGCTTGCATCGGTGTAACCATTTACAACGAGCTCTTCATTACCGCCATAAATTAGGAACACATCCTTAGTCCTTCTTAAGTACTTAAGAATATTTTTTCCTGTTCCAAAGATGACCTTCAGGGATCGACTTGGTATCTGCTCGTAACACTTAGAGCATATGATACATCTGGTCGTGTACATGGCATGGCGTACATGATAGATCCAATGGCCGAAGCATATGGAATATCACTCATTTTGTCTCGCTCATCATTGGTCGTAGGACACCGATTCTTGCTAAGATTAATGCCATGTGCCATGGGCAAGAATCTCTCTTGGAATCTTGCATGTTGAACCGATTCAACACTTTATCTATGTACTTATCCTGGTTTAATCCAATTAGCCTCTTACATCTATCTCTATAGATCCTTATTCCCAAGATATATGCTGCCTCCCCTAGGTCCTTCATGGAAAAACTATTTTTCAATGATAACTTAATGGATTCTAGCATAGGAATGTCATTTCCGACCAGTAGTATGTCATCCACATACAAGATCAGAATAGTAAGCGCGCTCCCACTAACCTTCATGTAAACACAAGGTTCTTCTTTGTTCTTAATGAAACCAAACCTTTTGATCTCCTCATCAAAATGTAAATTCCAACTCCGAGATGCTTGCTTCAACCCATAAATAGACTTTTGAAGTTTACATACTTTACTAGCATTCTTTGGATCGACAAAACCTTTAGGTTGTGTCATGTACACATCCTCGTCTAGGTTTTCATTAAGGAAAGCCGTTTTGACATCCATTTGCCATATCTCATAGTCGAAATATGCAGCAATTACTAGAATGATCCGAATAGGTTTAAGCATCGCTACCGGTGAGAAAGTCTCATCGTAGTCAACTCTTTAAACTTGTCGAAACCCTTTTGCGACTAGTCGAGCCTTATGAATGTGAACATTTCCATCCATATCAATATTTTTCTTATAGATCCATTTGCATTCAATGGTTTTAACACCATCAAGTGGATCGACCAGGTTCAAAACTTGGTTGTCTCTCATGGAGTCTATTTCGAATTTCATGGCTCTAAGCCATTTCTCAGAGTCCGGGTCTATCATCGCTTCCTTATAAGTATTAGGCTCATCATTATTCAATAATAATACGTCATGCCCATACCTTATAGGCAATTGACGTGGCCTTTTAGATCTATGTGGGGCTGGTGCCTCATCTATAGGTTCAACAACATTTTGTTCATCCTGTAGAGGTTCAGTAGGAGTTGAAACACTTTCAGATGTTTCCCGAATTTCTTCGAGTTGCACCTTTCTCTCACTGACCCTTTTGGAAAGAAACTCTTTTTCCAAAAAGACACCATTTCGGGCAACAAACACTTTGCCCTCCTCTTGGTTGTAGAAATAATATCCTTTGGTTTCCCTAGGATATCCTATAAAGAAGCATTTATCCGACTTGGGTGTGAGTTTCTCAGACGTCAAACGTTTAACATAGACATCACATCCCCAAATCTTTAGAAAAGACAAGCTAGGACTCTTCCCAGTCCATATCTCATATGGTGTCTTATCTACTGATTTAGATGGTACTCTATTTAAAGTGAAAGCGGCAGTTTCCAGAGCGTAACCCCAAAAATACAATGGCAGATCATATTGGCTCATCATCGATCGAACCATGTCCAACAAGGTCCTATTACGCCGCTCGGACACCCCATTCCATTATGGAGTACCCGGTGGCGTAAGCTGTGGAACAATTCCACATTGTTTCAAATGATTACCAAATTTCTGGCTCAAAAATTCACCTCCACGATTAGATCGCAAAGATTTGATTGTCTTGCCAAGTTGATTCTGTACCTCATTCTGGAACTCTTTGAACTTTTCAAACGATTCCGACTTGTGCCTCATTAAATAGATATATACATATCTACTATAGTCATCGGTGAAAGTAATGAAGTACTGAAAACCACCTCTAGCTGTCGTGCTCATTGGTCCACACACATCAGTATGTATGAGTGCCAACAAGTCGGACGCCCTCTCATTCCGACTAATGAAAGGTGTCTTGGTCATCTTCCCGAGTAGGCAAGATTCGCACGTTTCAAATGATTCCAAATCAAATAAGTTTAGAATTCCATCATCATGGAGCTTCTTCATGCGTTTCTCACTTATGTGACCCAAACGACAATAACAGATAAAAGTGGAATTCATATTATTATGCCGAAGCCTTTTCACATTAATATTATAGACGGGTGCATCATCAAGATTTAAAATAAACAACCCATTCAAAATAGGAGCATTGCCATAAAACATATCATTCAAAAATATAGAACAACCATTGTCCTCAATAATGAATTTATAACCCTCTGCCATCAAAGATGAGACTGAGATAATATTTCTACACATGGCTGGAACGTAATAACAATTATTTAATTCCATAATAAATCCTGAAGGAAAAAACAATGGTAAAGTCTCGACGGCTAATGCAGCAACCTTTGCTTTATTCCCAACGCGAAGATCCATCTCGCCTCTTGCAATTCTCCTATTCTGTGTTAGACTCTGCATCGAATTGCAAATATGAACAACCGACCCGGTATCAAATACCCATGAGTTAACAGAAGAATCAGCAAGAAAAACATCTATAACATTAATACCTGAAGTGGAAGGTTTAATCCCACCATTCTTTTTCAGATCAGCCAGGTATTTCTTGCAGTTCCTTTTCCAATGTCCTGGTTCCTTGCAGTAAAAGCATGCATTCTCTTGAGTCAGGCCAGACTTAGTCTTAGGCTTAGGCTTGTTAGTTTGGATCCCATCCGAAACTTTCTTGCCCTTTCCTTTGACCCAAGTCCTAGCCTTCTTCTTGAAGCTTGTACTCTTTTGCACCATCATCACATGATTGTTGCTTTTCTTAATGCTATCCTCTGCAGCCTTAAGGATCATATGCAGTTCGGTGAGATTCTTGTCTAAGCCATTCATGTGGAAGTTCAGAATGAACTGACCATAGCTTACAGGAAGCGAAGCAAGAATCAAATCTGTAGCCAACTCTTGACTAAGTGTAAAACCAAGTTTTTCCAAGCTCTGTGTGTAACCAACCATCTTAATCACATGTGGGCTCACCGGACTATCCTCAGCTAGCTTACACCCAAACAAGTTATTTGAGATCTCATATCTCCCGGTTCTTGCTTGTGTCTCAAACATGCCTTTGAGCGCCACGATCATATCGTGAGGCCTCAATGTTCTCAAACCGCTCAAGGTGCGAGTTTATCGTAGCAAGCATGAGACAGCTAACATCAAGGGACTCATCACATGCCTTTTTATAGGCGGTTTTAAGAGTAGCAACAGCATTATCAGTAGGCACATCTGGAATTGGTTCCTCTAGAACATGTTCCTTTTTATCTTGCCTAAGAACAATTCTTAGGTTGCAGGACCAATCTGCAAAATTTGTTCCATTCAGTTTTTCCTTATCAAGTATTGAACGTAATGCAAAACTAGATGTAGGTACAGCAGTTGGTGCCATGATCTACAACATAAAACATGCAAAACTAAGATATATGTTCAAGAAAAGTAACTTCTATTAAACAATTTAATAAAGATACTCCTACTAAATACCATATCCCTCTTATGACATTTAGCGATTCAAGATCCACAATCAGGTAATCTACTAGTGAGCTTTGGCATCACTGCTAGAAGATTAGTGAATTCGGTAAGCAACCCTTTGCTAATCATATCTCTATATGACTTTTGTTGTTGGGCAGCATCTCTATGCTTCGGCACCCAACCCTATGCCCCAAGGTCCATAACTGTTATGATGACCTTGTCAAGTTAAACCAATGCAATGCGTGTAAGTGTCCGACACAAACCCATCTAGTCAAGGAAAGTTAATGGCATTCTGCTTTAGCAAGACCTACCATTAAAATACAAGACTTTTGATGGTGCAGCTTATTGGGAGGGCATCAATTTAACTTAACATTATGTGAGGGAATTTAATTTTATCATGTTAAAAGCATCTAATGAAACACATGACTTAATATCATGACAGGAATAAACACAAACATTCACAGATAATCATATCACTGTGAAATAGTATGGCCCTTAACATGACGATCTCCATCAGCATGCTTCCTGTCCTCCGACCACCATGCTTGAAGTCTCCGACCGCATTCATCTACTAAGCAATTACTCCTAAGAGCTAGTAATGAATTACATAGGATATTATCAAGCATCACATGTCGGTACGCAGACCGTTATACAATAATATGTAGCTCGATGGCTATCTCACAACATGACACGCAAGTCATGAAAATCCATACATGCATCACATACACAATGGGCCATACTATTCACATCAATCCCTGCAAAAACAAGTTACACATAGAATCCAATTCTATCGGGCGACATGAACACATACTACCTATAACGCGTGGTACGATTAGCTAGCACGGCGGTCCAGCTAGCTGGTTAGCGAGCGGGGTTCGAAGGGGCAGCGCTCTTGGAAAAATTTTCCGAGACATGAATCTTATTCACGTTTCCGAGCTTTGGAAATCATCGGATTAATCATATTAATCCTATTCGAACCAATCGACATTGCCTTGATCGACCACACATTGCGGCATACTCCGATGGCGAATTCGACCGTAGGAGTATCATGCAAGGTAGTCGAAAACAAGTCGAGTAAATCATCTGGTGCTCTTAACTTATACCTCCTTGTATACCCATCTACTACCACCGAAAACTGATCAATCTAATCGACCAGGGCCTAGGTTACCAGACCTGACCAGTAATAGATCCAATCTACTACTACCACATATCAAGTATATACGACCGATCTAGATCAAAAACTACGCAGGATGACTCTAATACCACTGAAGGGATACGGGTAGGCTACAATAGCAACAATTCAAAATTTCTACCGCGTAAACCAGGAAGCCAAGCAAGAAGATGATCACAGATCGTTACCACTAGACGTGTAGAGCAGCGGAAGAAGCGTCGGAGTAGCCTGGTCAGACGAAGAGTGCATTGATGTAGTGGTCGTAGTCGATCGTCCAACATCAAGCACGTTGATGCAGTGGTCGTAGTCGATCGTCCAGTGTCCTCGCGAGTCGATCGTCTCCTCCAGCACCTCTGCAGTTCCTTGCGAAGATCGCAGATCGTCCTCAAGCTCAACAACGTAGAAGCGCCTCTATGGTATCCACACGTCCAGGGAAGGAACAACCGTACGCCGGTGTGCTAGCACCAAGTCGCATGGCAAGGCTCTCAAGAAGATGGCGGCTAGAGTTTCGGAAGAGCAACTCACGTCAACTCTTCTTGTTCCCAACAACCTCATGCATCTCCTTATATAGTGCCCGTGACGGATCCTATCCGAACACGCTTTACGAATCGTATCCGTACTGGTTTGTTCCAACCCGTTAAGTGTGTGACCCGTTAGGTTCATGCGTAGTTCGGTTGTGACTCGAAAACCCTTTTCAACCACGAGTCATAGCGGTTCCTAGCAGGACATAACAATTTTCGAATACACACAAATTATATCAGACGAACCTTAATGCAATATGATCTACGACCAGGTCCTCATCACTTACAACCAGGTCCTATCTCTATACGACCAGTTTGTATTTGGTCACGACCAGCTCGTAACTCCATACGACTAGTCCGTAACTGGTCGAACTAAGCGACCTACTCATATATTCTCCCTTTGCCTCACGATATCTGGTTGAACTCCAGGTGAGATATTGTGTCATCCATGGACTGTTCAATATTTTCTCGATCGAGTACCGGATAACCTTATGTGGTCGAACTCTTCGACCACCAGTGGCATGGCCATGCACTTTCTTTATCCGACCACTTCGAGGGGCCCAAAGATATCTCTCCTGTTATGTTAGGAGGGGAAAATCCCATATTCGACCAGTCACATCCCTCTGCATGTTTTATAGCATACCCGAAAGCTACCTTTATAACTACTCAGTTACGAGTAGCGTTTGGCAACCGCTAAGAGTGCTATTACATATGTAGGAAACCATTTTGATCTCAGGTCTAAAGATTATACATCATCATTGCTTGAGACCAACTAATAACACATAGAATCATAACAATCTCAATAGTGTCTCAAGGTGGGTCTTATCCAACACCATGTTCTCTAACATGTGTCCACATTATCGATTCAATATCTCTATATCTATGACTGGTGAAACATGGTCATCAATCAATACATGTGCTGGTCGTAGAGTCACTAGTGTTCCGACCAGTGACTTTCGACCAGGGATATCTTTTAGAATGACATCATCATAAGTTGAAAGAGCTTCACCAACAAGTCACATACTCGTTAATCTTCATAACTAATGATTCATTCAAGGAACAAGATAACATATTATCAAATATTGTGAATATAATGAAATATAATCATCTCTATGATTGCCTCTAGGGAATATTTCCAACATGTAGGACCGTGCAAGGCATCTTGATTTGTATCTCCGATCGCATTGACCTTGTGCCTCTAGCAGCGATTTTTCGACAAGCTTCTATTGTAACTAATGCAGAGCCTTCCAATGCTTTTGCTAGGAGTTTCCACATTGGAGAGCAGACGGAGATGAGCACCTCCTGAGGTCTTCATGGTGGGCTCAGCCTGATCTGGCGGACTGCCGATCGTATGTTGAGTTTTATCATCCCTACTTGGCCCACGACCAGTGGGGGTTTCATTGACACCGTTACCAGATGTCGGTTGGCTTCTAGAATCACTAGAAGCCGTAGGTGAGTACCCTTCAGTCATGATTTCATCGAAAGTATAGTGCTTCTCGAGATGCAGTGCTGAATTTTCGTCACCTTTTTCGCCGGTCGAAAAGATCGGGCTTGGAGAGGTCTTTGGACATTTCTAACTGGTCGGAATGGTTGGTTCCTCTGAAAGCACCACTTGCCGTGGTGGTGTATCCTCATCCATCCGGTCGATTTCGCTAATGTCGGCGACGTGCGAATCGGCGGAGAAAGAGGATGATGACATTCCGTTTTCTTGCATGGCGTAGATGCATCCTTCCATGTCAAGGTTGGAGTAGTCCACCAAGTCGAACCAGTTCTCCTCGTCCCAAACTCCTGCCATAGCCACATGTGCGATTACAAGGAATGGGCGAGGATTTGATGAGCAAAGAGTTTCTTCAGGAAACTTGCATCTTCTTCCCCACGGACGGCGCCAGCTGTTGATGATCGAGTCGCTGATCTTACGAAAATATAGAGGAAAATGACACAGATCTCCTGGGAGAGAATGGGGCTGCTCTTTATAAATATGAACTGGATGTTTACAGGGGGTATCTACGACCTAGTCGGGGACTAATCCTAATTACACTGAGTATGATCTTTGCTATGCTAATTAATCAGACTTAAAGCATGAGTCTAAGGCTAATTGCGTTGCTCTAATCTGATACAGGACGATCAGATCTCTTTTTTCTTCTCGTCTTCACTCCATCCTTATATAGTTTCCAAAGGGGTGGCAGTTGCTCCTAAAGAAGGCGTCCTTTGCGAAGCGTTGCGACTGGTCGGAGCGAGGCGACAGTTGATAAAGTATCAACTGCTCTGCGGTTAAGTGATTGTGAGACACACAACTGCACGGTGATTGTTGTTAGTGTCTTAGGATTATGTAACGTCGCGTGGTATGGAACATACAACACGTGTTCTATTCATCACACGGTAAAGAACATACCTGGAATTAGATCCAGATAGCAGTTCATATCTTTTCGAAGGTACTACAGTCGTAAACTAGGCATGTGGCCTTGTCCCACTGTGGTACCCATTATGTTACCTCTGAAATCCTCACGACCAGTGAGGTCGTTAACCTTAGGGGTTACGACTATGAATACGTATGGTTTTTTTACTATGTATTAAAGTAATACATAGAGGTTTTAATCCTCGTCACAAATATTTACAAATTGACAATTTCAAACTAGATGGTGTAGCGATGAAAAATTGTGCGTTTATGTAAAACTAAGCCACTAATGCCTCTCTTTGGACAGCCACTAGCATATATAAATTTTATTTTGTGTAATACTTGCGATTACAATTTTGTACTTAACCCGAATATCTGCTTGTTTAGGTGAGGAAGATTTCATGCCCAATCAATTCGTTAGCACCGATTTAGGCAACGCTAACGAATAGTGTTGTTCTTTAACTCCCAGTCGGTTGCTTTGGGTTGGGCACACCTTTCTGGACCTTTTGGTTTATTTATCTTGCTTCCGCTGCTACTTAATGTAATATTTTGAATTTGGCTGGTTGGCCGCTTTTGTAATAGTTCTAGACTTAAGTATTATCGTATGTTACTTGTTATATCAATGTATGATTGTTGTATGATTGTGATTTACGTTGATAAAGGTATGTGCGTTTTGGTCGTATATCTTGGGAGCCAACACAGGACACATATCCACTATTTTGAAATCCCTTTTAACTTGTTTAAGTGTGGACTTGGGCTGTTGGAGAATCAGCTATCATGTAGCACCCACAGAGGAGCGGTACGCATGGTGTCCGTTGTTTTAGCTCAGCTGGGTCCTCCTACTTAAATGGAATTAAATTGGATTTCATTCCCATGAAGCCCAAATTTATTTTCTTAAGACCAGGAAGGCATCAGTCTTATGAAAATTTCCCGGGGGTCATCACAGACATATTTAGAAAATGCGAATGAAGACCCAATGATCGGTTACTTTTACGCCACGAGTTTTGACATCGATGACGCCGAGTTCTAGGGACATCAACCTAGTTAGTTGCCCGTGGTTGGGAAAATGCATACTTGCTATATTTTGATGCCTCTTATTCACATTTTCAGTTGCAAAAGTTTATGACCTGTGAAGTATTTAACCGGTTGGTTGTTTGTTCTAAACTTAGTCTGTATGGCTTAGTTGCAGTTGTATAATTATACCGTGCTACTCTGTTTTATTTACACTGGTTTGGATGTGATATAAATATTATGAATGTGTGTGCTAGCTATTGATCATGAGACTAACATGATAAATACATATGATTTCAGGATTAACCTCCTGGGGTTTTGACAATATTATAACGGATATTTCTACATCAAACACATAATACAAGCTGCGAGCCTGCGATATGGACAATCAAATAGTACAGGGAGATAACATAGCATGACACAGATTGGCATAGCAATGGCAATGTAGAGGAGCACAGTATCGTGATATTCGGCATAACTGTGTCATCCAATCCGGGAAGAATATATAAGATCAAACGCTACAGTGATGCTGCAGTGTTTGTAAACAATGTCGATGCTGCATTATGTTTTCCTGCAATTGCAGAAATGCGATCTATCCTTTCGTTTCTAATCCAACATCTGTTACGCAATGTTATGGTACTATAGTACCGTGACATTGTGTACATAGTATTTATTTCCATATTATGTGTGCTGCGTGCCTATCTACCAAATTTTTTATTTAACCCTTTTTTAAATTTTATTTTAAAGTTAACCTCCCGCGCACTTTATTTCCAATTCTGACCCCTTTGGTCACGCCACCACCCATAGCGTAACCAAACAACACTATCACGCCAGCCCGTATCTGGACAATCTCTTGTCACGCCACCACCCATGGCATGACAGTGTTGTTTGGTCACGCCACAACCAGTAGCGTGACAAAAAAGTACTATTTTGGAGACTTATCCTGGCACGTGACAGTATTATTTTGTTACGCCACGGGTGGTGGCGTGACCAAAGAGTCAGAATTGAAAATAAAGTGCGCGGAAGGTTAACTTTAAAATAAAATTTAAAAAAGGGTTAAATAAAAAAAAAAGTTCCTATCTACCAAGAGAAACGTTCGTGCATGATGCATGGAAGGAAGGCAAGTTACTAGATGCAGGTCGATTACGGGATAGCCCTGCCTAGGGTCTCAAGCCTGGTCGTGACGCCGGCGTGCAGCAGCAGCGCCCAGACGAGCGTGACGAACTCGCCGCCGCGTGCCATCGCCGCGACATGTCCCTTGACGTTTTCCGACGGCGCCACGAAGAGCACCATCTCCGACCAGAAGTTCGCCAGGAACAACCACGCCGACGCCTCGTCCTCCGCGTACTCCTCCACCAGGCGCCGCCCGAGCTCCGCGCCCCGCCGCAGCACCTTGTCCCGCGAGCACGCGCCCAGCGCCTGCACCAGCCGCTCGTACCTCTGCGCCGTCGACTCGCTGGCGCCGTCCTCCCCCAGGGCCGCACGCACGTCCTCCAGCACCTCCTTGTACCGTTTCGCGGTCCACGCGGGGCTGTCCGGCAGCAGCTCCGGCGCGGCCGCCGCCAGGTACGCGCAGTAGTACGACAGGTGGCAGGCGGTGGTCATGTCGGCCGAGGCCGACGTCGGTGACGCCGTGTGCGAGTACTTCATCTCGAAGAGCCTCGTGCCGACGTGCCACGCGAGGATATATTCCGTTGTGCTGCTTCCGTCTCCGTCGGACGCCAAGCTTTTGTGGGAACCGTACCACGCCCAATCGACCTTGCCGCCGACTAGCCGCCCCGCCGTGCTTCCTTTGTTCCTCCGCTCGTAGTCGTAGCTGCTCCTCAGGGACCTGAGCAGCGCGTCCTTCACGGCCGGCAAGACCTCGACGGACCTCATTAGCCCTGCGCGGCCGTATAACTGCTCCGAGAGAAGCCCGGACCGCTTGCGGAACCGGCGGGGCTCCAGAACCGAGTTCTGCCCGATCTTGTCGCGCCACCGCCTCGCCGGCCTGAAACGCAGCACCGCGGCGAGCGCCGCTTCGGCGCAGCGGGTTCGACGCCACAGTGATTCCCGTCTGATGTAGTGGCCGAGCAAGGCCATCTTAGTCCAGTTGGAGCACACGTCGGCGACGATCTCCCAGGTCTCGGTGAGCACGACGGCCAACAGGAGGGAGAAAGTGATGATGTAGTAAAGTGGCGTCTTGCTGAAGACGACCACCTTCTTCACATGATAAATCCATCCGACGGTGACTGCTCCGACGACAATCAAGACAGAGAAGAGGTGGTTGAGAGCGGCGCACCACCCGCTGAAGGAGCACAACGGGAGGGAAGAGTAGTAGAAATCACTTGCAAACCCAAGCTCGTCTACGAGGACTCGGAACACTCGGTCGGCATCGTCGGTGCGGACTCCGGCGGCGTTCATGCCTCGCAGCACGAAATCAATAGCGTTGCTGGATCCAGCAGCGTCGGCCAGGGGGTACCCTGAAAGCCGGCGCCGAATGCTCTTGAACAGGGAGTAGGAGAGGCAGAGGTCTCTGAGCTCCCCCCGCTCGGCGAGGAGGCCGTCACCGTGATCCGACAGCCGCCACACGCGGTCCAGCGTCACCAAGGAGCTGAACTTGTCTTCCAGAACGGCGCGCTTGATGCGGTACCCATGAGGGCTTTCCTCTACGTGCTTCTTCCTCTCGCCCATCACTATGTAACGCGGCACTTGCTCATGGCCCTCCTCCTCGCCGTCTTCGACGAGCTGCGCCATGTAGCCGGAGATAAGCCGGGCGTTCTTGCCGACAGCGAAAGAGCTGCCCGCGCTCCAGAAGGCGACCAGCTTGAGCGCCATCTTGGCGAAGCCGAGCACGCAGAACGCGATGAAGATGGCTATCCTAACATTGCCCAGCCATTCGCCCACTGGAATGCACATGACGATAAGATAGGCCAGCCAGGCGTACTGAGCGAGGTTCTCCACGGGGGGCCGGATCTTCTGGCCGTCGATGCTGACGTCGCCGGCAGAAGGCAAGGCTACCACCGTGGCGACGCCCGCCGCCGCGGTGTCGGCGTTGCCCTTGATGATAAGGATGAGTGCTATCCACAGGAGGAGCGTCCACATGCTCTGGACGTCTGGGTTTTTCGAACCTTTGAGCGGGAGGGCGTCTTTGCAGTTTTTCTCATTGGTCTTCCTCAGCAAGGACGAGATGATGGAGGAGGTGAGCGGGAGGAACACAATGGAGGCGACCCAAACGAAGGAGCGGAGCGCCGGGAGGAGGGTGCGACGGCCGTACGTGCTGAGCGCCACCAGCAGGACGGCGAGCACGGCGGCGGCGATTACCCCGAAATGGGTTAAATCGTCACTGGACAACATTGGGCCTCCTTTGGAAAAGATCGAACTTGTCTCTGTCCCAGTCGTTGTGTACGCACTTTGTTTCTCGAGGACGAGCTGAGCCCTGCGTGTATATATAGACAAGTGAGCTTAGAGCATCTTTAATGTATTGACAAGTGAGCTTAGAGTATCTTTAGTGTATTGAACCAATGTTGATTTAAAGTCATGCCACATAAACATTCTAGGAACCGAACTTATTTTTCTCCAATGTATTGAACCGATTCCTACTAATAACTGGGACCCATATTACATTAAAAAACCACAAAATAATAATATAATCTCTCAAACGCACTCTCTTCTATGTAGTTGTTTAATGCTTATATGAATTATTTAATGCTTTGAATCGATTCCTAAGTAGAGTTCGGTTCCATGTATTTTTTGGTTGGAATCGACCCCTCCAATGTATTGAATCGATTCAATGCATCCTCTCTCCTCATTTGAACCCGCTAAAACACAACATTGGAGATGGTCTTATCTCTCATGACAAGTGTGTGACAAGCTTTTTTCTTGAGGAAACTCAAAAGAATCTTCTCAAACAAAGACTCAGAGAGAATTAATCAGATCTAGCATCAACAAATGAAAAATGGGACTGTCTAATTGTAAGTTGCCTGAAAAATTGTAATTTTTCAGTCACTTTTCCTCACCGTTAGATTTTCATCCAAAGGTAAGCAAAAAAACTGACCAATAGCGCAGATCTGGCCCGTTAATCACATCAGCCATCACATACATCTCAGAGCAAGATCTGACGGCCACAAAATCGACTGAACTATAACAAAATTTCAGGTGCCTGAAGAGTAGCAAATCCGATGAACAATATATGTAGTCCTTCTCATCTAGTTAAGTTTTATCAGAGCTAGCTACTGGAAAATTTGATAAAAATCAGTAACTTTTCAGTGGCTTGGATTGCTTCAAGATTCGTGCAAGAGTATATAACCCTAACCCACCATCCCCACCTCACTCCACTCCTCACCCCATCTCTCCAGCCGCCGCCTCGAGCCCTCCCCATGCGCCGCTTCCTGCCGCCCACCGTTGCCGGTGAGGCCCACTGGCCATCACCTCTCGCCGTCGTTTCCACCTCCCACAATGGATGTCAGCGCCACCCACCTCCTCCTACGCAGCCCCTCCGCCACCTCCCCGCCGCCACACCTCCCTTCTTCCCTGTCAACGGTGGCTTGCCGTTGCCAAATCCATTGCCCCCACCACCTCCAACCACCAGATCCATCGACTGTGTTGAAGAACCACCCACCACCTCCGCCCACCGCCCTCTTCCTCACCTGCGCCCGGTGGCGCCACCACTTACTCAACGTACCGCCAAAACCGTTGTTCGCCGTGGTTCCGCCACCCCCACCCCCTCTCCCTCTAAATCCCAGGGCTCCGATGAACTCTAACGCTAACTCCCGAGCACGAATCTCCACTCCAATCCAAAGGTTAGAAAAATCGACTGAGATTTTCTAAAATTTAGGTTACTGAGAATTAGCAATCCCGTTAGTACTTGTATCCTGTCAATGATCGAGACACGAGGTCCCCTATCGAGCTTACCAGAAAAATAATATGAGAGCACAATCTAAACGAAGATCACCTATTGCTGTGGACACAATGATTATTTGTATGAGAATACAATGAGATTATGAATACGGATTCTAGAGTTATCCGAATTATGGATTTATTTTATAGAATACGTGGGCTACCTCTTTATAACTATTGAATGGATGGCAGTTAATGCTGCTAAAGGCGCCTTATATGTTCACGCACATTCCTCTGTTGAGTTTTGAACCACCACGACTCTTAGCCAACTGTCATATGTTGCTAGATGCGTCAATCAAGGTTGTCAGAATCGTGATTCTGAATCGGATTGGAGACACTCTGGTAGTATTGTATTTTAGGATCGAATCATAGAATCTAAGATTCTACCAAAAATACATCTTTTCAATGTGTCGTGTATTCCAAGAGTGATATGAGTGTTTATTTGGTCATTTGACATCTAATTTGATTGATAAATGTCTAAATCGTAGTTTAGATTCCATGTCATTCAGAGCTATAGCTAAAATATTGATTTTAACAACCTTGCTATTACCTGAATATTTTACATAAAAAGTAAAATAAATAAATTAATTTCTATTATTCCAAACCTCCAAATCTTAATGTCTAACCTACTAATTACTTAGTACTTATCATACAACTTGAATTGAGGGATAGCACACAACTAAACACCTAAATCTTTTATAATTTGAGGTGATATATGATTCTACACGATTCTACCACGAATCTATAGCGATTCTACCCGATTCTACTAGGTGCGACTCGAGGTGCGATTTGGATCGTATTGGTATGGTAGGATCGTAGAATTGTATGATTCTACGACTAGAGTCACGATTTTAACAACCTTGGCGCCAATAACCACTCTCATGTTAGTCACATAGGAAAATGTTATGTCTTTCGACCAGTTTGCTAGTCAGGGATGGCCCAAAACCGTATAGCCGGTCGTGTATTATCCACGACTGGTCGTCTCATGACTCAAACTGGTCTACGACCAGTTTGGTCATAATAAAAGGGATTTAGACTTTCTTTTAATACTGGTCATAGGTTCATAACCGTTATGAGGTGAGCCTCTAATATGTGCCTACTTTCAAAGAGACTTTGACTTTGACAGAAAATATTGACCTGGTCTAGTCCTCGTCATATTCATAAACTTAGAAATTAACTTCCCATGTACATAAATTTGTAATAAAGTGTCGTTTATTTTAGTCCCCAAACTTTTGCATTATATCACTTAATACATGACATACTTTATAATTATCTAACATCATTAACACACTAGCTAGTAAAATGAAGGTCCAAAATTAATGTGGGTCTTTCAAATCGATTATCCACACAACAATTTGAAGGTATAGTGATTTTTATTTAGCCTAAAGTGGTGGTGACGAGGATCTAATAATCCTCAATTAATTAAGTTATTTATCTGTAGTATTATAGATAATAATATCACTTATACAACCTTCAAAGGTATCCCTCAATATTAACAATAAGGGAGATCATACACACCTAGTGGCCGTAAGCTATTCTACGACCACCCTATATGGTCGTAAGTCCTACTACGATCACCTCATGAGAACATAAGTTATTCTACTGTAGGATCAAGGATGACCGACTAGAGGGGGGTGTATACAACGTTTCTAAAAATCTTATGATCTAATTAACAATTTAACCAAATATGGCTTAATAAAAGAATTCTAGCACAAGACAAGAGTTATATTCTAAGTTTTTCACTAAGACACCCCAAGGCTATGGCAATACTAAAAATAATTCTAGCTAATCAATTCTACACAAGTAACATAGAAATGTAAATACAGAAAAAGTAAAGCCAAGAGAGAAAACCGCAATGAAGACAATCAATGTTTTCCCATGGTATCGAAAACTTGTTGGTCTTCACTAATCCACGTTGAGGTCAGCCCAAACGAATTGGACCGGCTCCACGAATTGAGCCTAAAGAACCTTGATTTCACTAAGGTTGCTCTTCCTCCACTCCGGAGATGGTGAGTACCGAACCAATCACAATCGTTGCTGGGCCTCTTCACAATCTTCTTGAAGAGATCACCGCACAAACTTCCTCCAAGCCGTCTAAGTGCCGGCAAGCACCAGGAGTAATAAATCATAGCCCTTGCTTGAAGGTTATCAAGTGCCAAAGATATCAACTAATGATGTATATGCACTTGAATGCTCTCAACTACCTCAAAATGACAAATATGAGCAAATAAGTAGAGGAGAGTGCACCAAAGGCTCAAGTGTATTCAATGAGGTCCAAGGTCCTGAGCTTGGTGCTGGTGAGGGGGTATTTATAGCCCCCAACCATAAATTCGACCGTTTAAAGCAATCCCCAGAAAAATTCAGCAGGTGCGGTACTACGCCATTGATCGGCTGGTACTACCGCACCTACTATTCAACAGTAACAAGAGGTGCATTTAATGCTTCTAAACTAGCCATTACAGTGTGGTGCGGTACTACCGCACTCATAAGGTCTGGTACTACCGCATGGCGGTAGTACCGCTCGGCTCTTCCAGTACTACTGATTTACAAGGGAGGAAAAACTCCAAAAAATATGCTCTCTGGAAATAACGTACCGCCAACTAGAAATCGGTAGTATCGCTCTACGGTAGTACCACTCCTCAGGGGCGGTCATACCATTTTTACTAAAAATAATTTTCCAAAAGCTGTTCTAAATGCAACACATGACTCTTAGCTGATCAAGATGGCACAAAATAAATCCTGAAGCTACTAGCCATGATACCTCTTTATAGTACGGTATCTAGCCTATAAATCCGGTCTTTTTACCAAGCACCGAGACGGTAAAAACTATAAAAGGGTTCTTAGGCTTCAAAATACCTTTGTCTTTAGCCATGTCGATCTTTTATCATCTTTGCATTGCCATTTCCATATCATCATTCAAACTCTAGGACTAAGCCTTTAAAATATCTTAGCGCACATATTAGTCCCATAACACGTTGTTGTCATTAATTACCAAAATCATTTTTAGGGGCCTAGATGCTTTCAATCTCCGCCTTTTTGGTAATGGATGACAACCTAAGCAATATAAATGAATTGGAAGGGTTTGAATATACATCAAGTTTGAAACAAGTTGCATATTCTTGTTTTGACTTTTAGCTTGCAAATAATTCTTGGAATGAGTTCAAAGGAGATAAAGAATTAGTTGCTTTCAAAGTCAATCAACCAAATAAAGTAAACTCCCCCTAAATATGTGCATATAGGTCCATGAAGTGATTTTCATGCATATGTGTGGATTTTTGGAAATTTTAGCGGAGTTTCCTTTATTTATTGAATATGAGGAAACATGTAAAGATTTATCATGTGAAGCATAAAAAGATAACACAGTCATGACAAAGATGCTTACTCATAGACCTTGATAACATAAGCAATGATAATAATGTAGCATAACACTAAGAGTCACAAAGCACCATAAGTTCAAATAGACTAGGCTATTACAAGCTTACAACCAAAAGTCCAAATAGATAATATAATATAAGATAACATAAAAGTCTTTTGATGAGCAGCTTCAATCTTCATTTTTGTAGGACCGGAAAGGCGACTAGAGGGGGGGGTGAATAGACGCTTTCTCTATTTTTCACCTCGATCGAACTCAAAACTACTTTCACTCCAATAGCTATAAAAGCTATGAAGATCTGTATACAGGCACAGCGGATGACCTGTGTTGAATTCGATCAAACCCCGAAGCACAAGACTAAAAACACCTCATAAACACATGCACAAAATCCAAAGCCTCAGTCGCATCATTGATGGCAGCCAAAAAGACGGCAATCAATTACAGACAACACAAATCTGGAACTTGTCTCTACCGTGATGGTCAGGGAGGCTGGCCATGTCCTCCTTGTACCAACGCACAGCACCCAGCAAGAAAAGAACAAGCCGTCACCTGAAGCTACAGCTGCCGCCAAGGTCATGCACAAGAAGAGCCAAAGCGAGATCCCTATCGCAGATCTACGATCTCGTCGGGACTCGGACAATGAGTCCACCGCACATCACCAAACATCAATCCGCAAAAACACCGAACCGAGCGAACAAGCAAAAGCATTTGGATCTACTCGGGGAGCCAAGCGATTGGATCTACTCGGGGAGCCAAACGATGGATCTACTCGATCGCTCCATTTGCCGCCGACAGAGCTCCGGTTTTGCATCGCTTCTGAGCTTCAAGTTTTTTTTCACTCGCAAGAACCAAGCCGACAAACAATTGCAAAACAGGAGAACCAAAATAAATCAAAACCTCAAACAGGAAAACACCGAAACTCCTGATTTAGTGGGACAATAGCGCCGCTACACAGCTCAATTCTCTGCTAAGGGACGGCCGCGACTTCCTGATTTCACGGGCACGGAACAGAGTTTCAGCAAGGCAGTAAATAACCAGAAGCTAATCAACTAAAAGATCAACTCAATGAAAAGATTTGATTCACAAACCAAAGGGACAAGAAAGCAAGATGGCGCAAGCGCCGCCAGAATCCGATTTTTCGGGCTTCCTCTGGTAGCGCCGCAAGATCGAAAATCCGGATCATGCGGGGCGCGACCACACTTTTTTTCTCAGGGAGAAACCGGCCGCCAACACCTGCTGCCTTTCTTTTGTTGTTACCCTCGGACAAACCCGCTACAGCTTCCTCTCGATATTTTTTTTAAATACGCATTTGCTTTAGGAGCAGACTCAGATTTTTTCACAAGCAAAGAGAGGTCATTGCCATGATGCTTCAGTATAAGAACTGGCGGCAAGAAAGATCAGGAGAAATGATAAAGCCGACAAGCACTCAAAATGCAAGAAGAAAAAGGAACCGGCGGTCAAACACATTAAATCACAACTAGCAGCCGACGGCAATTTTTTTCAATTGAAGGCCCTTCACGACGGTGCACAGATCCGGTTTCTCAGGGGCAGCACAAGGCAAAAAGAACAAATAAAAATCAAAGCAAGCTGCTAGTGATTGAAATCGAAACCTCTAGTTACATCAAATCAACCAGTGACTTCACCTCTTGCATGCAACAAGCAAAAACAGCACAAGGAAACAGGGTTCCTACAATCTCCTATGGGACATCCGCCGCCTTGCTCTATAATTTCTCCAGACACAGGCCGTCGCCCAGAGGGCTCTACAAGCGCAGCGCCGCAGGAGCTTTAGATTTTTCTCGCTCTATTCTCCAGGGCGCCGCCACACTCCAGCCCTTTTTGTTTTTTCAGCAGCAGCACCCCAAAGACCCATTAACAGTTCCTTTTATAGGGCAACAACAAACCCTAAAAACCTTCTAGATGATTTACCCTAATGGGCTTCCGTTAGGGCCCAACAACAACGGAACACACATGCACGCATCTCAAAGCGCCGTCTTCATCGTCGATTGATCTAAACCGCTTCACCATGTGCCGACCCGCGCTGTGACTTAGTCAAAAGGTCACCAAGATGATATTTGGTAAAATTACCAAAATACCCCTTCTCGATCTTTTCTGAAGACCGAGTCCAATCCAGTTGAAGCAATCGCCTGCTTCGCCACGTGTAGGTTGATCAACGGCTCCATGTCGTCAAGTCTCTCCCGTCCGGATCCCACCGACACCTGCGAGCACTTGTAACGACTCCGCCGCTTGATCCAACCGATCGCCGAACCGCCTGTTCGGTCATCCTTGTCCATCCTGCGCCACGCTTGAGTCCTTTGACCTCACCCGGCATCCTTGATCGTTCTGGACCTCAGCTCTCCAAGCTTAGTCCCGATCCTCCTCGCCGTTGACCGTCGTTGACCTTCAAGCCACCTGCACAGCAATAGACAAGCAAACACGAATCCGGGAACAAGTTCTTCACAACTTGACCCACGTTATTGAAAACATGCATCATGCAACACATATGCATTATCAACAAGGATATGACCTATCCCAAAATCAATCCATAACTAAAATCAACATTCAGCACAAAAGCCGGTCAGACCGCCGTTGACCTGACAGATCTGAAACTTTGTCGAAAACGCGTGAAACTTCAAACCAAAAGCACCATTGCCAATTGTTTCATCATCCTAAGATCATGGGCATATCCTCATGATATCAACAATTTTTCTTCTAGGTTCCCCCTTGATCTCTCCCCCTTGGGCATCAAATACCAAAAAGAGTCACTCCATAAAACCTTTAGGAAGAAGGATGGGTAATGCTTGGTCTGTATTCCGTATGAGTTGTGTTACTGGAAAGGTAAAAACCAAACCTGTCTCGAATTAGCTTCAGAATTGTAACAGCCTCATTTTAGTGAACAGTAATAATATGCATTTCATATCATATTTGACATTTGGGAGCATGTGCATAATTTTTTATAAATTAAAAACCTCAAATTTAAATCAAACCTAAAACTTGAATTGAAACTCCAAAAAGAAATTTCAAAGTTTTGCAAGTAACGAACTCTGGAAAATAATTTAATCAAATACAAGATTAACTATCACAAATTAATATATTTTTTTCAAATTTTTAGAGATCAATTTGACCTTAAGAAAATCCTTGTTCTTTAATTAACCCTATTCAGTTAAAGGATTTATTTAAGCATTTTACAATGTGAACAGTGATGTTTCAAAATTTTTATAGGATCTACATTATCCCAGAAGCATCTCTGAAAAATTTCATATTTTTACAAATTTATTTGCTAATTTTAAACCCTAAGTCAAACTTCACCTAATTGAATTTCCTTCGGTCAAACTCTCGGACTCAAACCGCGCCCTTTGCACTGTAGCGACCCGCGCCATTTGGCTTGGCTGGACCAAGCCAGCTCACGCACACCCGTTTCGACCGTGACGCATCGCCTTGTTTCGCTGACCGCCCGGGCCCACCATGTAAGCTGCTCAACACCTCGTCGTCTCTGCGCCGGTTCACGCTGTGGTAGCGTCGCGCGCGGCCGGGAGTAACGTGGCATCGCACCGGCTTCTCCTACACATGCAAGGTCATGCACATTGCCACCTAGCCTGTCTCTAACCCCCTTGAATGCCACGTTTCATCATCGAGCTGTCGCCGGTGAGGAAGGCCATCAAAATCGCTCAATCTCCTCCTCGACCGAATTGATGCCGCATTTGGTTCTTCCTCCTCTCGATGGCATATCCTCTCTTTCTTGCACCATTTTTCGTCTATCTTGATGCCTTGTTCATCCTGTTAATTAGAGCTCTTGGCATTGTTTGTAGATTGGGAATCTCAGAGTTGTCTTTTTAGCAACCAGAGGGCGCGCCGAATGCCAACTGGGGTCAATCTTGCATTCGGTAAGTTCTTTGCAGATCTCTTCGTGTTAATTCATGTCTTAGACTTTAGGGAGTAAAACCCCTCAATTAAGTCCATCTTTGGTCAAACAGGTTAGTTGAATTTTGAAAATTCCCTTTTTCTAGCCGAAATCCCCTTTCGTCTCCAACTCCGGCCGGGTGAGTCATTTCTCAATTCCTTCCATTGTGAGCTTCTTATGGGCCTAAGTGACCTATCCTGATCACCCACTATTGGTTTTCATGCTTAGGGTGTCTTGTCGTTGTGGACCTCTTTCTGCCGATTTTCGGTCACACGTCGCCGGTGAGCTCCAGCTCTTCTTCGGCCCTCTTTTCAGCTCGGGTAGGTCCCTCATAACCCGTAGTAGCATAAGCAAGAGTTTTTTTTTTTGCTTAATGTGCGTTCAAATTGGAGCAGCCACTTTTGCCCGTTTTTGCGTCGCCACTGTTTCTTGTCGCACCGCTGCTAGGGTTCACCGCCGGCCAAATTCCGGCCACCTCTAGGATCGTGAGGCTATTCTGAACCCATTTCAGCTTCTAGCTCGCGCGGCCGTAGGCCATCGCGCTGGCTAGCCGTCGGCAATGCTCGTGGCTATCGTTGCTCTGTTGTCAGACGCCCCGACAATACTGTAGCTGGGCGGTTAGTCGTTAAGTGCTGTCAGTTTAAGCTAAACACTGATTAGTATTAAATGATGACCGTAGTTGTCTCACTGACCGGTGGGGACACGAGTTAAAACCGAGCGCTTTAGCTTTTGTTTTCTACACCAGTCGCTAACGCGTGGGCCCATTTAATCAGTTAAGTGGATGCGCAAGTTTAGAGAATACGCTTTGTGTTAAGTGAAAACATATTTTGTTTACTTTGAAAATCAACAGTACGTTAGTTAACTGGAAGACGTATTCTCGACATTACGCCTTCAACACGTCGCTGCGGCAGGGCTGGGTCAAATCTGACCAGGTCAACCCTGGACCTGGGCCCTGCTCGTCAGTGTCTCTGTCTAGCTGCGGCTCGGTGCAAAACATTTTAAGTACAATTTTAATTTCCAAATTGAATTAAATGTTCTACATAACATGGTTGTAACTTCAATAATTCATAAGTATTTCATTTTAACTCCAAATTGGGTGAAATCAATTTTGTTAGTTTTAGTTTTTACTGAACTTTAATCTGGAATAACTTTTGCACATGATACTATTACAGAAATTTTCGTTAATTAAATTAATTACGCATTAAAGACTTTAGCCTTCTAAAATTCATAACAAATTCAAATGAGCTCCAAATAAACTGAAATTTTCACCAAAAATTACTTAAGTTAGAAGCATCCTACTGTTATTTTAGCATGCATTTTTCTATGTTTTTGCACTTGGTCATTTCTTTTCTCGGTATTTACTTGCTTTTGTTGTTTTAGATTATGGTTTTCCTGACGTGAGTGAATATACTTCTGAGCAACCTGAGATTGAATAAGTGGTTATAATCAAGGCAAGCATATCCTCTTGCATCATTTTGATCCTAGTTTTGGTAATTAGTATTTTTGAAATGCAATAATAATTGTGTGCATGCTATTTTGTGTGTATCAATAATTTTGTAAGGCTAGTTAGTTATATCCTAAATCATTGTGGCTTACCTTTAATCTGATCATACATAGATGCTTAAGATAGAAATCCTGTGTGGGAATTATAGTCTTTATGTGTTTGCTTAGCCATGCAAGTCAGTAGATCGGTAGTTTGGTTGACAAGATTAACTTGTCAATTTTGGGAGACACTGAATTTATGTTACTTTTATTAAAATTGTTCAGATTCTTGAAAACTGAAATTCTAAGTCTAAAACTGTATATTAAAGACATGTTTTAGATCTGGACAAGTGCTTGATAATGATGGTGCCTTCGTGCACGAGATTTGGGCAATGTGGTAGTCTTGTCCGGATCATTAAGGACCGAACTTTGGGCTGTCAATTCAAGTACCTTACGTACTTCCACATGCGTTGTATGGGCGCTGCTTAGTTAAGTAAGGGGAGGGTTTTATTGAGTTGGAGAACAGGTGGAGTGAGGACATATGTGTTTGATCATATGTTCGTAGGGATCCGATTGCAATTTAATATGTGCGAGTGAGCACAGTTTTAGTTTAGTTCTTTTGGGTCGGCATTCCCAACACAACTTGTGTGCCCCGGTTATCAAGCTCTATCAGTAGCTTGTACTAAGCGGGATTCGTCTCACATGGGTGATTCAACTTAATAATATCAACTTACTGAAAAATACTGAGTCTTGGTTTACCCGGCCGGCATACCTAAGGTAGTGTGCTACTTTCCTGGGGGCTTACGGGCTGACCAAGTCATTTGGGTAAAGATGTACACCCCTGCAGGGTTAAAACTATTCAAATAGTCGTGTCCACGGTTACGGATGACACTTGTTTTGATTGACATCATAGTTAGACTCTGAAATAGAAATGAACTGGGAATACTTGGTATCGGCATGAATGGCTATTCATGCATGCTAATTAAGTCAAAGTGGACAGCAACTTTGATATAATTTGAGTTATGATTATTTCTTAATTACTTATTGTTTTTTAGTCCAAACTTGATTATAAAATGGCCTCTACAAAAATTTGGAAGTGTAGAAGTAAAACTTATTGCTTAATGCAAAAAAACTAATGCCATTATAACCTTTCCTTTGAACAGCCTTAAGCATATATAAAAATTCTAATCCTTTGGTTAGGTTCTATTAAACACTTTCTTTTAGTAGTTTCGTGTAAGTCTTGCGAGTACCTTCTGTACCCAGTTGCTTTAACCACTTGTTGCAGGTGCGGACGATTATGTGTACGACACATCCGTTAGCGCTGATTATGGCGATGCTAACGAATGATGCTATTTCTACCTCCACTCAGTTGCCTATGGGTGTTAGGGCACACTTGGTGGTATCTTTTAGTATTTATAGTAGTTTCTGTTGCAGTTTTCTGTTTTAGCTGACCGTTGGTCCCTTATGTACTTAATGTACTGAAACTCAGGTCTTGTAAAGTTTTGTTATAAATATATGGCCTTTGTGTGACTTTGTACAATGTTGTTTAGGATGTGTGTACATTAATCTTTGATCTTGGGATTTAATGTATGACACACATCTGGGACCTTGAAATTGGGTTTGTTCCTTCTTAAAAATTATACCTTTGGTATAATCTTTTAATTTGGAACGTATTCAATTTCAAGAGTCCTCACAAGAATGTAGGGAGCAGAGTAAATAGTGTCCTCTATATCCCTTTTTGAAAATGCAACCTCAATTATGATAAAGTTGACAATATCAAACTTGGTGCCCTTCAAAATGTGATAGATAATATTCCAAGCCTCACAATGAACCTCGTCATTGTTGCCACCTCTAGGAAAGAATGTTGCTCTCAAAATCTTGTTTATGATGCTGGGCATAGGTAGTAGCCCACTTGTTTTTTCACGCACAAAGTGTTGAGTGGCATCATATAGTTCGTCGATTTGAGTCAAATCCCAAGGTTCCTCAAGATGTACCTTCATACTCCTAGTTGCAGGGATGAGCCATGATTCGTGGCAATCTGCCTTTGTAGCACTAAGTTGTTGTGAGGCGGTCATCCAAGTGAGATAATCAAACTCTGGAGAGATATGAACTGTGGCATAGAATTGATTGATGATTCTAGCGTCATAGTCGCACTTCAAAGTCACAAAATTGTCTAGTTTCACTCGGTGAAATTATAACGGAGTCCATTGAAGAAAGGGTTCTGATTGAGATAACTCCATGTCACATATTGATGATTTGCAAAGTTCTTTCTTCCATACACATGATAAAAGACAACATTTTGGAACTTTGTGTGAAAGTATGCTTCAGTTGCATTTTTGGGAAGTAGAAACTGATTTATATGCCTCACGGTTGTATACTTTTCACCTCTTATCTTCCTTTCATCTGTAACAAAGAAAGGGGCTTGATTTGGTAAGTAGTCCTCATCACAAGTATCATTGTCAGTTGTTTCCTCTTCAAACTCTTCTTCAAAAATATATTCAATTTTCGCTTTTCCTTTTGACGAAGAAGGGAGAGCAGGGTTGCCAAGCAAGAAACAACAAAATTAGGACAAGTTAGGATAGGACAGTAGTAAAGGAGCATGATAGATTCAATTTTTCTCTACTAGAGCGGTAGTACCGCAGTTGGCACTCTGGTATTATCGGTGAGCGGTAATACCAATGGCCTCAGGTGGTAGTACCCCATCCGCAGGAAGTTCTAGGGCATTGGATCAATTTTGCATCTAGCAGGTATTTGGCATGAGAAAAGTCATGGAATAGACATAATATGTCACCAAATAACAGTTCCAATCAATTTGACAAAAAGAAATCGATTAAATTATGCACATTTTGCTTTTAGCCCTAGAATTGTAAAAGGTAGCAAACAAATAGGAAAGACAGGGTTCCAATGAAGATTACCTAGGGGAATGGAGGACAAGGGCTGCCAATAACTTGAGAATGGTAGGGATTTGAAATCTCCTTTGATTCCCTTGAAGATTTGAGTTGGAACTTTGAGGAAGAAGAGAGAAGGGAGAAGGGAGAAAGATTTGGTGGTTTCTAGAGTTTTTGGCCGGTTTGACCGAGAGGAACAGGGAGACCAAATGACAAGGAGTCAGCCACAATAGTTTTTGGGACCACCAGTCAGGAGCTGTAGTACCGCACTTAAGGCACGATAGTACCGGTCGGCGGTAGTACTGGTGGTAGACCGCGGTAATACCGTTTTTCCTGAAAAATCACGGGCTGAATAGGGATGCAAATGATCCTTAATATAACACTCAAATAAATACTTTTCATGATCATTATGCATGATATAGACAATAAAAGCCCCAATTAACATAGTTTTTATCAAATTAGAGGATTTTGAGAAAGATTTTAAAATAATTTTTACAAGAACTTCAAAAACTCCAAATGAGAGCAAATAACATGAGGCATGAGTTTCAAACAACATTAGAATGATCTATAACATTTAACTCATTCCTGAATTTGTAAAACTAGCTCTCATCTAATGGTTTGGTGAAGATATTGGCTAATTGATCATCGTTCCTTATGTGGCTAATGTTTATATCTCCTTTGCTCACATGATCTCTCAAGAAATGGTGGCGTATATTTATATGCTTGGTTTTTGAGTGTTGGACTGGGTTATTTGCTATCTTCATGGCAATATCATTATCACACAGAAGAGGCATGTTATCGAATTTAATTCCATAATCCATCAAGGTTTGTCTCATCCACAGCAATTGAGCTCAACATGTAACATCCCAAAATTTGGCTTTTCAAAAATCTTTTGAGTAGTTTAGGTCCCTGGAAAATTTCACCAATTTTATTTGAATTAATAAAGCTTAATTAGGACTTTCATAAATCAAAACAATTTAATATGATTAATCTCAACATCAACTATATTCAAAACTATTTTATTTGGATTCTATGTGCTTGGATATACTTTCTAGATTTTTCTAGAATTTTTCCGAGTGCATTTGCTATTTTCTAAGTTGCCTTTGGTTTTTCAGCTATTTTAAAGAAAGGAAAAACTAGTTAAGATCTCATATTGGAACCTTGGGCCGAATCTTCCCTTCGGCCCATCATTCCTCTCTCCCCTTGGCCCGTTCTCTCCCTTTCCTCAGCGGTCCTTGACCCTTAATTGCGCTTGTGCTGCACCACCGCTTACCCCCGAGCCGCCAAACCCTAGCGCCGCTTATCCTCGGTCCGCTTGCGGTGCTGCTTGCCTTCTAACACGTCGCGTGCGTGCGTGACGCGGTCTTCATGGCGCCACCGCCTCCTTGGCATTCGGATCGAGCTCGCCTTCCCAGGGGCGCTATGAGTAGCGCCGCCCCTCGTGCCTCGCACTCCCTCTTCGCCTCGCGCCGCCGCTGTGCCCGAGTCGCCCCGCCGACGAGGTCTCCAATCGCCGCCGCCGAGGTCGTCTTCTCCAAGCTCCGCGCCGCCTCCGAGCGCATCCGCCACACCCTCGTCCCGCCGCCGCCAAGCGCCGCCAAGTCATCGCCGTGGCCTTCTTCTCCGAGCTCCGATGCCCCTCCGTTTTCACCAGCGCCGCCCGCGAGATCCTCGCGCTGCCCTCGTCCTCAATCTGCCCGGAGCATCGTACCTCTTCGACCGTGCGCCGCAACCCATCTACGGCTTGATCTTCCTCGTTCACCGGTGAGGCCCCATCCCCGTTTCCTTTTTTTTCCACCTCGCCTGCTCGTACCGCCTTGGGCCCTTCGGAGCCGTGCCGCCGTTCTCGTCCTCCTTTGGAACCGCCGCCGCGTCGTCTGTCTTCGCCGCCCTCTCGCTTTGCCGAGCCATGGTCGTCCCTGCCTATTGACATTGAAGTCGCTACAATCAGCACCGCCGCAGCCGTCGAGCTCACCGAAACGCCGTTGCCGGCCGGCCACCCCGGAGACGTCACACCTGTGAACCACCAAGAGCCGAGCGCCCTGTCTTTGTAACCATACCCGTGCCCTGTCACCTGTGCGTTGCCCCATCAGCATACCACGTCAGCCCCTTTATTCTCTGTGGTAGCCACGTCTTCGATTCCGTGCACGCCACCTCACTATCACCTAAGCCGTCATCCCCGTCCTCCCGTCACCGCGTCGCCATGTCGGTGTCCTCTACCGTTCTCTCGCACTCGCCGGACCGCACTCGTCCTCACCCGATCTCGCCGGAGAACCATGCCTAATGCTGTCGCCGTTGTCGTGGGTCTCGTAGGAGTCCCCTACACCGCCGTCGCTGGAGCCAACCGGCCATCACTCGTCACTTATGGGAATCACCTGAGGAAGCCATGGCAGCAGCGTGCCCCCTCTGTGCGCCTTCCATGTGGGCCCTACCCACATCTCTTTCCTTTCACCCCTTTGACAGCATGGCCCCGCCCCGTGTTTTTCCTCGCAACACTCGCTGGAGCCCAATCGGTCGCTGTTCGTCGACACCGTGGATGACTCGAGAGGACCATGGCCGCCGTTCTTCTATGTCCCTTACGTATGGGCCCAGTACCCTCTCTCTCCCTTTTTGTCTCCATAGCGATCGGTGTTGCCCTCCAGATCCAATTTTGGACAGTGCCATGTCACTGGTGCCAAGTCAGCGTGCCACCTCGTGCCGTGTTGGCTGCAACGTAGACCTCCTCGTTCATTGCATTGGCGCCACCCGTGCACCGATTCAATATCGAATCCACACCGCTGCCACATCACCACCTTGTCCTCCGTGGCAGCCACCTAAGCCGTCATGTGCCCATCTACCCATACACCAAAAGCCGGAGTAGTATAGACGTGGTTCATTGTGAACCTAGGCTATGACTTGCGGGGCCCCTTCTCGGTCAACACCGATCCAAACCCTAACACCGAAACCGTATAGACTTGGTTCATCGTGAACCTAGTCTATGACACCTAGACCCCCTCGTTAGATACTGTTTTGTGAACCAGGTTCACCATGAACTTAAACCCTAGACCAAACCTTATAGACTTGGGTCATGTGAATCAAGTTTATGCCTAGCCGGTCCCGCGTGTCATTGCATTGTTCTGTGGACCTCATCCACCGTGAACCCAAACCCTAGCCCGTGGACTTGGTCTATGGACCAATGGACCACTTGTCTTTCCCTTTACCTATAATTCTAGAAATTCAATTATCCAGTGGGTCCCACCCATCATCCCCTGTTCCTTTTTTGAAAATTTATTTAATTTTTGAAATCCAATTGGTCCCACATGTCATTCTCTACCTTTGTTCGCTCTAGCTTACCAGTGGACCCCACTTGTAAGTCTCCAATTCTATTTAGTTATCTAATTCAAAGGAATATTCTTTGAATATTCTTTTCTCTATTAATTGCATCATTTCTTGTGACCTTTCAAAGCTCACATCTTTTAAATCCGAACTCCGATTGAGTTCATTCAAATTTCTAAATTCATCTCAATTCAATATCTATTTATCTGAGATTATTATTTAATTTTTGGAGTTTGTTTGCTCTCTGTTGTTTATTTATTTAGTTTATTTACTTGTTTGTGAGTAGACATCGATACTGCGAGCAGTGTTGATCAAGAAGGAGCTGAAGATCAAGGAAGTAGAAGATTAAAGATTAAATAAGATCATCATTGCTAGCAAGGCAAGTTGTACCTTTGATCATATTGAATCCCAGTCTTCTAAAAGTATCTTGATTCAAATTATTGTATTTACTTTAAGTATTTATTTAAATGCTTTTGGGTTTGGTTAATAATCCAAATTTGTTATAACCTCCTTGTCTACTTGTTATGTCTTAATCTTTTGTCACCCTAGCTTGGTTATTTATTAGTTGGTATTATTGTAGCACCAACGTGGGTTGGTTAGATGCGATTAGATTGCTTAGCCATGCCATGAATCACCTTTTCATGTAAAGTTGCAATTATCAACTTGACTAAGTGACTATTGAACTATGTGATAAAACTGTGTGTACTGTATGCTATTATGGCATGTGTTACACTTAACCAACTGGGTGGGAAAGGATTTAGATTGAGGCAAGTGGTGAAAACTGTGTGACATGGTGGCTATGTGAATTGGGGATATGAATCTGTGTGTCAAAATAATCTATGTGTCGTAGTTAGAAATTGGAAGTCTTGCCTTGGTCAATTAATGACTGAACTTTGTGCGCCATTGAACTGGGCCTCTCGTACAACCACATGCTTGTTATGGGACGGGCCTAACTTAGTATGTTACGGAGTCTTGACATTGATCGCTCAGGCAGTAGGTTAGGCTATGTGAAAAGGGTGGAAGTGTGTGCTACAATGTAGTCGCATCGCGAGACGGTTCGCCGCTTCCCTGTCCAACGGTGTGTGTCGTACCATCCACTGTGTATAGTTTGGTATGACGGTTCGTAAGCACACTAGGAGTGTCAATGCTTGAGGTGAAGTTTCTGAAAGGTTTTGTTGTGATCAGCTCTGATCCGACTGATTGCATCTTGTGGGTAAAGTGTACAAACTCTGCAGAGTGTTAAACAATCTATTCGAATAGCCGCGTCTGCGGTCATGGACATGCTCGGGGATTTGACACGAGGGGTAGATTTTCATAAACTGTGTGGGAAGGGAGCTGTGTGATCTAAATCATATGGCTATGTGAATAATTTGTTTAGGCTGTGTGTGTCTTTGTGAAATCAAATTGTTAAATTATGATTATCTATCTGTTTTACTTGCTTTCAATCTATTATTTGTATTCAACTGCAAATGTTGCATCTCTGCAAAAATAACCACAGAATGCCATTCCTTTGGAATAAGCCTGCATGTATAATTGCATTTCTGTGGTATGACTTGCGAGTACGGTGTGTACTCATGCTTGCTTTGACGAATCAAGCAGAAGTGAAGGAATCGCCAGTCAACAAGGTCTACTTCAAGGATCGTGGAGAACTAGGTCGCACACCCCAGCCGATTGCCTGTGGGCATATGGATGGGCTTCACTGGAGTTATTCCGTTTTGTTCCGCTGCAGCTTCGTTGAGATTTTGCCTTCTGAGGCATTAATTGTAAGCTTTGACCTTAAGGTCTTTACTCTGATGTTTATTGTATTTGCCTATTTATTAGTTATCTTTGTATATGGAATTGATATTTCACTGATGTTGTCACTGTGTGCACTAGCGTGATCCTGGACTAGTGCAGTATACACAGAGGGGTCCAGAATTGTATTTTTGGGTCCCGACACAACAACAACTCACGAAAACATATTCGGCTTCGGCGGTAGATAGGGCTACGGAATTTTGTTTCTTAGATGACCCTAACACTAAACTAAAGGGATATGGGTAGGCTACACTAGCTGGTAATTCAAAAATTCTACCACATAAACCAAGAAGTCATGCAAGTAAGAGATTATGGATCATTACCACTAGACACGTGGTGGAGCGGAAGAAGAGTTGGAGCAGCCTGATCCAACATCAAGCACGTCGATGTAGTGGTTGTAGTTGATCATCTAGTGTCCTTGATGCCGATCCTCTCTTCTAGCAACCAATCGCGTTACTTGTGAAGATTGTGGATCGTCCTCATTCAGTATAGCAGCAATCGCAGTAGTGCCTCTACGGTATCCACACGTCCAGGGATGGAATATAGTACGCCGGTGTGCTAGCACCAACTCGCACGATAGGGCCCTCGAGAAGATGGCGGCTAGGGTTTCGGTGATGCAACTCACATCGTCTATCCCAACAGCCTCATGCATCCCCTTATAAAGAGCCTATGTTGGATCCTACCAGAACTCGTTTGTTCCAACCCGTTAAGTGTGTGACCCTGTAAGTTCATGCGTAATCGGTTGTGACTCGCAAACTCTTTTCTGACCACGAGTCGTTAGCGGTTCCTAGCAGGACATAACAATTCCCGAATACACATAAATTATATCAGACAAACCTTAATGCAATATGATCTACGACCAGGTCCTTATCACTTACGACCAGCTCATATCTCTATACAACTAGTTCATATTTAGTCATGACCTGTTCGTAACTCGTTACAACCAATTAGTGATTATGTTCGACCAGTCTATGACCAGCTCCGTATCTCCATACGACCAGTCTGTATCTGGTCGAACTGAATGACCTTCCTGTGTATTCTCCCTTTGCCTCACGACCGGTGAAACATGGTCATCAATCAATACATGAGCTGGTCGATAAGTCACTAGTTTTCCGACCAGTGACATCATATAAGTTAAAGAGCTTGTCATGACCCAAAAATGCAATTATAGACCCTCTGTGTATAATGCACTAGTCCAGGATCACGTAGCACACAGTGTCAATGTAATACCCTGTTGGAGTAAATAGTTAAACAAGGAGTAGAATGTAAAATCCTGATTATAATTAGAGTGTGCACTTAAATTAGTGAGAAAATTAAAGGAATTAAAATATGGAATTTAGAATTTGTGAGAGAATTAGACCGTGGGCCTTCGGCCCACGGCTCTTGAGCCCAAGGAGGGGCCGGCCATAAGAGAGTCCACCATCAAAACCCTAGCCGGAAACCATCCGCTCCCCCTTTTCCTTAACACAGCCGCCGCTCCTCTTGGCTCTCCCCACCATCTCCCCTTTTCCACCTTGCCCAAGCCGTCGCTCTCTCCAGCAGCATGGCGCCGCCCTCCTCTTTTGGCATCGCCGCCGGCCTGGGGCCCAGCTTTGCACGTTCCACCTCCGCGCCGTCGTCCCACGTTTTGCTCCCCCTCTCCCGCCTTGTCGCCTTGCGCCGTTGCCTCGTCGCGCCGCCGGCGGAGGTGAGCAGCTCTGGCCCGACCGAGTTCTCCGTGAAGGCTCTCGTCGGTTCCCACACCTCGACTGCCTAAGCGAGCTCCACCGCAGGGAGCACCGGCCTCCGGCCGAGCAGGTGGACGCCGCGCGCGGGCACCTCGTCCACCTCCTCCCGCTCCTCCGCGCCGCGCTCGTCGAGGCGGGGGTTCCCCCCCCCCCCCCCCCCGACGACCTCGCCTGCGTCTGCTACACCAAGGGGCCCGGCACGGGCGCGTCGCTCCAGGTCGCGGCGGCGGCGGCCCGGGCTCTGTCGCCCCTCTGGGAGAAGCCGCTCGTCGGCGTCAACCACTGCGTCGCGCACATCGAGATGGGACGCGCGGTCTCCGGCACCGTGGATCCCGTCGTACTGTACGTCTCTGGTGGAGCAGGTGCCGGCCGAGGAGCTCTAGGCGTTCGCCTACTCCATGTTGCAGCGCGTCTCCCGCAGCTTCGTGTTGGTCGTCCAACAGCTCGGCCCGGAGCTCCACGGTGCCATCTGCGTGTTTTATCTGGTGCTCCGCGCACTCGACACGGTTGAAGGTGACACTAGCATTCCTACCAAGGTTAAGCTCCTATTCTTCAGGAATTCTACCGTCCTGTCTATAACCATGATTGGCATTTTGACTACAAGGTTTTGATGGATAAATTCCACTACGTGTCTACAACTTTCTTAGAGCTTGGTCCAGGATGCCAGTGGGCAATTGAAGAAATTACCAGAAGAATGGGCGCAGGAATGGCAAAGAAATTCATATGCAAGGAGGTGGAAACTGTTGATGACTATGTTGAGTACTACCACTATGCTGTAGGATTAGTTTGGCTATGGACTTTCCAGACTCACTTTCTGATTCAATGGGTTTATTTTGCAGAAAGTAAACATAACTCGAGATTATCTGGAGGACATAAATGGGGTACCCAAGTCACGCATGTTCTGGCCAAGAGAAATATGGAGTAAACATGCTGACTGTGGTTGTTCTTGGCAACACGACTCTTAATAGAATTAATGTGGATCGTCTTCTTTTGGCAAATCCTACTTTTGCACAAGCAAACTCTTTGGTCTCCACGGCTATGTCTGCAAGCACAACTACTTTGAGGTATCCTGGGTGTATGAACAATGATCTGGTTGGCCTTCTTGCCTCCTTGATCCCTACTCCAAGGTGTCATTTTCTTATGACAGGTTATACTCCATTGACCGTCGAACGCCAGGTGGTGGTGAACCCCGGCGATAGAGCATTCCGCCTTTGTGTCTTGTCTCACGGTTAAGGCAAGTGCAAATATATTTAGGGAGTTATCATATAATATACTTGAGGAATGCCATAGTTGATTGATGTTGATTGTTGCTTGGTAATGATGATGAGCCTAAATGTCATAGTTTAATGATGATGTTTTTATGATGATGCTTATGTGATAAGGCTTACAGGGAAATGTTTGCATGACGATGCATGCTAATGTTTATATGATTACGCTTACATGGTGGAGTTTACATGAGAGTGCTCACATGGCAATGTTTAAACGATGATATTTACATAGTAATGGTTTCATGATTGATGGCAATAATGATGGACCAAGGTGAGCAATGAGACTACCTTGTTATTGATGACCATGATGAATCATGATAATGACAATGGACATGTGCATTTGCATCATTGCCTTCATCTTCGAACCTTGGTCTACGTGGTAGCCAAGGGTTGTTTCCTTGAGGTCCCCGTCAGGCATTGGATGGGCGTTAGGTCCCCATCATGCATTGGACGGGCTTTGGTCCCCACACTCGTGGAAAGTCATGTAACTAGTCCGGTGAGGTCGGTGAGAAAGTTACATGACTTGAAGTGTGCTTTGGATCCTCGTGCCTAGAGGCACGGGCTTAGAGTATGTATCGACGGATACACTACTCGGCATTACCGGTAATTGCAAAGATGTGAAGAATGTGCATTCATGACATGATCATCGCATTTCTGCATAAGATGGATTTGTTTGTTTAGCGTTCAATGCTGTGTTCATGATGGGTTCGTTTGTTCCCTCTGACTAATTATGATGCTATCATAAGAGATGCGTTTGTGGTATATAATGCTATTATTCATGATGGAATTGTTTAATCCCTTTGACTATTTATGATGCCATGTTTGTTTGCTATTGCACTTTGCTGAGTCGTGGACTCATACTTGTTGTGTTGTGCTTGCCAGGTACCTCTCGAGGCAGCGACATGCATGGGAAGGGGTAGACTTGGTGCACGTTACATAAACACAAACCACAATGAATAAACTAGTCTAATTATCCACAATTCATGCTCTTGTTAATTGCTCTAGGTTCATTTTTGTGACCATCCTTCGTGGTGGGTGTTTGACTGTGATCATGGATGATCCAGCTTTGTTCTAAATTCCTCGTTATTTTGAGGACCTTTGCTGCTTGAGTTGTATCTTTTGCTAACGGATGCCCTTTGATTTAGGCTTTAGCTATTTAACATATTTTGGGATGATCTTTGATGATTAGTTTGAAATTGGATGATTGAAAAATATTGATTGATGCTATATTAGAATGTTAGTACCCCTGGTATAGCCACATATACAAAGGAGGTTCTGCCGAATTTTAGAGAATGAACTTAGTCTTATTTGGATAAAGTGTAGGTTCAGTAGCAGTTAAATTGTTAGATGATATGCTTCTATTGAGTAATCATGGTTTGTGCTAGAGTTGAATATTAGTTTATATCCTTCATGAACGAATGTTTGGTTGATGGTTTAAATAGATGTATTAACATCCTCCATGTTATGGTGGAAATTATTTAGTATTGCCGTTGTACATTAGTCTTTTAAGTAACATCTTAGCTTCTGCATAGCTAGGGTGTTACAGTCAACATAGATGAATATCACTCCACACAAGACGATTATAAGAATAAACGAGTAATTTGACTACACAAATAATGGTTGTGACCTTATGGTCGAGTTTACACTTATTAAGCCATGCAGGGCTGACAGTAAATAAAATAAGCAGCAGCAGAATGAAAGCAACTCCAGCGGAAACCCATCGACTAGCTACAGGCAACCGACTGGGATCAAGACCTAACGATTAGCAACCTCGTAGAACTCCTCCTCGAAGGCAAGCGATGATTCCTCCACTTCATTTGAATGATTGCAGCAAGAATGAGTACTCAACAAGTTATACCACAGAATGCAATTATAGATGATGGCTTATTACAAAGAAAATGGCTTCTGTGGCTATTTTGCAATAAAGCAACATTTGCAATTGAATACAAATAATAGATTTAAAGCGTAAGTCAAAACAAATAAACAATAATAATTTAATAGTTGTTTTCACAAAGGACACAAAGCCTAATCAATTTCTTTCACACAACCATATGAATTAAATCACACAGCTATCCCTTCCCAATTGTTTTATGAAAATCTACCCCTCGTGTGAAATCTCCGAGCATGTCCATGACCGTGGACGCTGCTATTCGAATAGATTATTTAACACTCTACAAAGGTAGTACACTTTACCCACACGATATAACAAGTGTAGCTAGCACTAATCATAACAAAATCTTTCCGAAACTTCATCTCAACAATCGATACTCCCGTTGTGCTTATTGCCAGCACCAACCTTCACACATATGGTTAGTCTTTCGTACACCATTGGACCTAGAAGCGGTGAACCGTCCATCGATGTGAATCGCCACACAGGCAGAAACACACCTCCACCCTGGTATACAGCTTAACCTATCTACCTGAGTAATTAACATCAAGACTCCATAGCTTAATAGGTTGGTCCCATCCCATACCAGGCATGTGGTCATACAGTTGTGGCTCAGTTCAATAGCGCACAAAGTTAAGTCCTTAATTGATCAAGGCAAGACTGCCAATTTCTAACTAAGTAACCATAATTCATATTTCCCAATCACACAACCATCATATCACACAGTTCCATCCACTCGCCTAAGTCTAAATCTTTTTCCACCCTATTGGTTAAGTGCAACACATGTCATCAACGAGTAATAGCACACAACACACAGTTTTACAGAAAGTTCCATAATCACTTAGTAAAATTTATATTTGTAACTCAAATGAATGAATGACTTGTTGCATGGCTAAGCAAACTAGTTGTATCTAACCAACCCACGTTAGTGCTATGATAATACCAACTAATAATTAATCAAGCTAGGGTGACAAAAGATCATGATAATACAATAGAAAAAGTGGATGTAAACAAATTGGTATATAACTAATCCCAAAGCATTTAAATAAATACTTAAAGTAAAATGCAATAACTTGAATCAAAGTACTTTTGGAAAAAATAGGTTCAACATGGTCAAAGGTACAACATGCCTTTGAAAACAGGTCTTGGTACTGGTCTTGGACTTGATCAATTCCTCCTTCTTCGAAAGCTCCCGAAGTATCAACGTCTACTCACAAACGAAGCAAATAAATAAAATAAATACAAAACAAAGAGATAAAAAAACTCCAAAAATTAAATAAAAATCTCAGGAAGGTAGAGCTAGAATTTAGATGAATTTAGAAATTTGAATGGGCTCAATCGAAGTTTGTATGACGAAGAACAGGCTTTTGGAAGATCTAAGCCTAAAGAAAAAGAAAAAGGGTTTACTATTTCAATTTCCCAAATTAATTCTCTACTAGAAATTCTGATTAATTGCGTCAGCATGATGTTAGCGATTAATTTCAGAATTAAAGAAAATCTGAAAAATCATAACAGAGGCTAACAAGTGGGCCCGAGGTCTATGGACCCGGTCCATGAATCTGGTTCATGGGTCTACGACGCATGAGTCTACGGAACAGTGCTCTGACTGGTGGACCCTACTTGGCATAGGTTTGGCTCACGGTGAACTGGGTTTATCAAGGGTTTGGTCTATGGTTTGGATCTGATGCGGCACGCGTGCACTAACGTGGCTATGCTAGGCAACACGGGGGTGACACGTAGGCACTAGGGTTGACGTGGCAGGTGACAAGCCGGTGAGGTGGCATGCCACGTCACTTTGTTGACGGCGAGGGCTCTGGACCCAAGGGTCTTCGGCGATTGGCGGCTCTCCGGCGACAGCGAAGGTGCGCAAAAGGTAGAGGATGCTACGACAATCATGTTGGTGTACTCACGGGTGCAAGAGGATGATGGGGCTGGCCGGCGGCAAGGTCGAAGCGGCGCTTAGGGTTTGGGCTTGATGGGATTGGAGTTTTGGCGATGCTCCGGTGAAGTAATGGTGTCCAGAATGTAGAACAGTCCAAGGCGATCTCAACGGTGGTGGTGACTAAGCTCGAGTGGCTCTAGAGGCGGAGGAATAGCTCGTCAAGCTTGCGGTGGCGTACTTCCTTCTTCGAGCTTTTCCGGTGGCTAGGGTTTAGCTCTCGGGAGTTGGCGGCTGTGGTTGGGATGTGTGGAGCGAGGGCTACCCCTCCTTTTATACGCGGAGACTAGGAGGAGTTCGGAGCACGCACACCAAGAAATCAACACAGTGGAATTGTTCGTATTGCAACCGAAACGGAGAGGAAGACGAGTGATTCGATGGGTCCCGCATGTCAGCGAAAGTGGCTCAGGTGAGTTTGTGTAGCAAGCAAGCAAAGGATGTTGGCAGTGGGACCGGTGCGGACACTGCAGAGGAGAGAGAAAGAGATGGGCCGTCTTGGGAATGAATTTGAAATGAATAGGGTTGAAATTTGGGTCAAGGAAGATTCGGTCCTATTTCTGAGATTTTAAATAGTTTTTGTAATTTAAAATAGCAGTGAATCCAAATAGCAAATGAACTCGGAAAAATTCCAGAAAAATCTAAAAAATATTTCCAAGCACAGAGAACCCAAATAAAATAGTTTTGGAATTAATTGATGCTCAGGTTAGTGACATTAAATTGTTTTGATATTTAAAAGTCCATATCAAGCTTGATTAAAGACCAAATAAATCTTGGGTGAATTTTCCAAGGGCTAAACTACTCAAAGGGAATTTTAAAACTTTAGAAAATTGGGATCTTACAGAGCTTCACCAACAAGTCACATACTTGTTAATCTTTATAACTGATAATTCATTCATGGAACATAATAACATTTATTCCATAACTCATAAGCATAGACATGATACAATCATCTCTATGATTGCCTCTAGGGCATATCACCAATATAAAGATCTTCCTAAGAATTGACAACTACCCGAGGTGCTTTTTCTACCCACTTTGCAACCCGCATAATCGGAATACGAATATCCAGTTAAATCAAATTTTGCACCTTTGGTATACTGTAAGCCAATGCTAGAGGAATGTTTTAAATATCTAAGAATTCTTTTTCATAGCCAATAAATGACATTCTTTTGGTGATGCTTGAAATCTTTCACACATGCAAACACTAAACATGATATCGGGCCGAAATGCGGTAAGATAAAGTAAACTACCAATCATTGATCTATGGAGCTTTAAGTCTACCGGTTTTCCTCCCTCATTAAGGTCAAGATGACCGTTGGTGGGCATGTGAGTCTTGATGGGCTTTGTGTCCTCCATGCCAAACCTTTTTTATCAAGTACGTCACGTATTTCGTTTGGCTCACGAAAGTCCTATCTTTAAGTTGCTTGATTTGAAGTCTAAGAAAATAGCCAAGTTCTACGATTATGGACATTTCAAAATCCCTAGACATCATATCACTGAATTCCTTGCAAAATTCTTGGTTAGTAGACCCGAAAATAATACCATCAACATATATTTGACATACAAAGAAATCATGAACTAAAACTTGTGTAAATAAGGCTGTGTCAACTTTTCAAATTTTGAATCCTGTTGAGAGTAGAAAATCTCGAAGATGTTCATACCATGCTCTAAGAGCTTGCTTGAGACCATAAAGTGTGTTGGAGAGTTTATACACATGATTTGAATTCTTAGGATATTCAAAACTGGGTGGTTGTTCAACAAATATAAGTTCGGATATTTTGCCATTTAGAAAAGCACTTTTGACATCTATTTGAAATAATTTAATATTAAAACAAGATGCAAAAGCAAGTAATATCCGAATGGACTCAAGTCTAGCTACAGGAGCGAAAGTTTCACCAAAATCCAAACCTTCGACTTGAGTGAATCCTTGAGTGACCAAACGTGCCTTGTTTCTTACAACCACTCTATTTTTGTCTTGTTTGTTCCTAAAGACCCATTTTGTGCTGATGACATTGTGTTCATTGGGTCTTTCCACCAATGTCCAAATATCGTTTCGGGCGAAGTTATTTAGTTCTTCATGCATTGCATTCACCCAATCTGGGCCGTCGAGTGGTTTATCTATATGTTTTGGTTCAAAAGAAGAAAGAAACGAGTAATGCTCACAATAAGAAGTAACATGAGATCGAGTTTGGACTTCCTTACTAACATCACCCAATATTTGGTCTGTTGGATGATCTTTTGCAATTGCGTTGTGGATCTTTGGGGTAAATTTGGTGGTCGTTCATCTTCCTTGTCATCCACTTCATCAATTTGAAATTGGTTCGTCGTGGATGAGGTAGAAGGTTCAACTTGAGTGGAATATGGTGGGTCATTTAAATATTCCTTTGGCTTGATGTCACCTATTTGCATGTTCTTCATTGCTTGCCTTAATTCTTCGTTACCTACATCATCCAAATTTTCATGCTCTTCTTGAGAGCCATTAGTTTCATCAAATTGTACATCATGAGTTTCTTCAACTAAATTGGATCTTTCGTTGAAGACACGATAAGCTTTACTATTTGATGAATAGCCAAGTAAGAAACCATAATCACAACGACTTTCAAATTTTGAAAGACGAACACATTTCCACAAAATGTAACACTTGTAAACAAAGACACAAAAATAGGAGATGTTTAGTTTTCTTCCAACAAGAAGCTCATAGGAAGTCTTTTTCAAAAGACAATGCAAATAAAGACGATTTATGGCATGACAAGCGGTATTGATTGCTTCCGCCCAAAAATTATCGAAAGTATTATACTCATTAAGCATTGTCCTAGCCATTTCAATTAAAGTTCGATTTTTCCTTTCTACAACTCCATTTTGCTTCGGAGTGTAGGTAGTGAAAAGGTCATGTTTTATTCCAAGTTCATCACAAAAATCTTAAATTTTAGTGTTCTTGAACTCGGAGCCATTATCACTACGGATTTTCTTGATTTTAAAATCAAATTCATTTTGGGCTCTTTTAGCAAAACTTTTGAAAATCCCAGAGCTTTTGGCTTTGTCATGTAAAAAGAAAACCCAAGTATATCTTGAGTAATAATCTACAATGACTAAACAAAAACTATTACCCCCGATGCTCTTATAGGTTGTTGACTCAAATGAATCTATATGTAAGAGCTCTAATGGCCTAGAAGTTGACATGATACTCTTGGAAGGATGAGAGTTTACAACTTGTTTTTCGGCTTGGCAAGCACTACATAATCTATTTTTCTCAAACTTCACATCTTTCAAGCCAACCACTAAGCCATGTTTGAAAAGCTTTTTGAGTTGAATCATACCTACATGACCTAGTCTCCTATGCCAAAGCCAACCTAAAGAGGTGAATTCCATCAACCCTCTTCTTGTCAATAAAGTACCAAAATGGTCAGAAATCACCATCTTTTTTAAGAAAGGTGACTGTCTGATCCCTTCAACTCGACCTAGTCGTTTTTTGATCGTAGTCGAGCCCACCATCAACAACTGTCGAGTTAATCGCGTGTTAGTTGATGGTGGAAGTTCATTAAACATACTCTTTACGAGTGCCCTAGACGAAATGCAACTTCCCAGGACAAAGATCAAACTAGTATGATACTCATTTCGTGGGAACGTACTATGGTCTTCGACCAAGCCTATTGGTCAAGTTTTCGTTCCTGTTACGTTTGGGTCACCAAACAATTTCAGGACGAAGAAGATCTCTTTTGATGTGGTCGATTTCGAAACGGCATATAATGCTATTCTTGGTCGACCAACTCTCGCATGATTCCTAATGGCTGCTCATTATGGTTATCAATGTCTTAAGATGTCAGGTCCCAAAGGAGTAATCACAGTCCATTGTGATAAAAAGATGGCGCTTACATGCGACTGAAAGTCCCTTAAGATGGTTAGCCAAATACCAACCCGAGAAGCAATCAAAATGCAACCTTCGGCCAAGCAGTCAAAGTCTAAAATTACCCCAAAACCGAACGACCAAGTCAAAGAAGTTCCACTACATACAGAGGAGCCTTCGAAGACTGTTCGCATCAGAGTCGCTCTCGACCCCGCATAGGAAGACGCCCTCGTCACCTTCCTCTGAGCAAACGCAGATGTCTTCGTATGGCAAGCATCTGACATGCTCGTAGTCCCTGTGAGGACCCCCAGGTTATCTCCTTAAGACCGAGACTAAGTATGGTCTTATGGACATAACTCTGGGCCTCAAATAAATGGATTCCAACTTAACTCCATCTAAGCGAGAGGCTTAACTGAAAACTAGAGCCCCGATGATCATGCGTGTTACTCCTCTGCGAGCACTACATGACTGTCGGTTCTCTAACAGACCAAGCACTACACTTAGTGAGTTAAATGGGAAGCCACGAACAACGAGCATGAAATCATATTGGCTCCCAAGATCAGCGACCAATATGCTCATACTCTCAAGCAACATTGATCACATCCATACAACAAGCATACATTAATAGTTCAAAAGACATACATCATAATAGTTAAGTCTACAACTATTACAAGTGGCCGACCGGCCAAATTCAAATAAGAGTATAAAGTAGCAGCTGAAGTAAGTAAATAAACCAAAAGACCAGCAATGGTATGCCCGTATCCCATCGGCAACTGACTGGGAGTTAAACGATAGCACTACTCGTCAGCGTCGCCTAAATCAACACTAACGAGCTCATCGGGCTCATAACCTTCCTCACCTAAAATTGCAGCAACCGGTTTGAGTACAAAGGTACTCGCAAGTCTTACACAAATAAAAATTAGTTATGCTAGAGGTTGTTCCAAAAGATGGCTCATATTGACTTAGTTTTGCAAAAGAGACGCAACAGTTTACAACCTACACATACTAGTCTTTCAAGTGTCATTTCGAAATCAGATTTGAAGTAGAAGTAAATCATGTGATAGGGTAATAAATTGAATAACAAATGAATCAAACAAACAACAAAGTGACAGCCCACTTTGATATAACAAAATGCAAGAACATCCCATTCATGCAGAATACCGAGATTAACCACCATTTAATTTCAAAGTCTAACAATTAGCAGCCACAAACTCAAGCGATCGTCCATAACCGCGAACACGGCTATTCGAATAGGTTTATACCCTGCAGGGGTGTACTACTTTACCCACACGACCCGATTAGCCCGTAAGCCTCTAGATGCCTCCGAAAATAGCACACTTCCTTTGGTATGCCGGCTGGGGAGAATCGAGATATGGTTGTTTTTAGCAAGAAAATCCTATTGAGCTAAGTCCCCCTTATGAGTGGTTCCCATACCCAGTTCAAGCAACATCTAGCGCTTGCCAAGCGGGCTCACAAGTTGTATTGGAAATACCGATGCAAGGAAAATGGTAATTGGTGCTAGCTTGCACACTATAGAAAATTGCATCGGCTCCTAAGAACAAATGATCAACATAAATGCCCTTACACCACCATGAGACTTAACGCAATAAAACCTTCTCCCTACTTAACTATACAGCACCCATATACCACGTGTGATAGCACAAGTTTTGCTTGAATCGCAGGTACCCAAAGTTCGGTCCTTAATGGTCCGGACAAGACCACCACTTTCCCAAGTCTCATGCACGAAGGCACTATCACTAACCATCACTTGTCCAGACCCAAAATTTACTTAAAATGACAAATTTTATCTCATAGAACAGATACGAAGATCTGAAATAAAAGTATATAATGAAAGTTGTGTTTCTCCCATAATTGTCGGGTTATTCCCAACAATCAAACTACCGTTTCTAGACTTGCATGGCTAAGCAATACCCGTTCAACATATAATTCACACAAACTAACTTAAGCATGTGGTACTGGTGTAATTCAAGATTAACCTCAATGAATAGGATATAACTAATCTACTCACCACAAAAAAAAAACGACATAGCAAAATAATCATGCAAGCAATTATCATCGCACTAACTTAACAAAACTGGGATCAAATATGATGCAAAATAAAGTTCAAATGATGCTTGCTTTGTTGGTAGTCTAATTTCTCTCCCTCAGTAGCGTACAAGTCAATATCGATAGGCTCGGAATCTATATAAGTACAACACCGAATAAATATTGAGAAATACCTCAAAATTCAAAAATACTCAAAAAAGCATGATTTTTCTACAGTAGCTAAGTCATGATTTTATATGAATTTAGGTGAAATAATTATTCCATTTGTATTTAGTATGTGAGAGTTATAGCAATTTGAATTTTAGATTTCCAGAAAATCCAATTTGATACTATTCACCGAACTTAATTATTTGGGCAAAATTTGTGGAATAGTAGTGAGACAAAGGTTTATATGGATAGATAGGGAATATTATTACAAGACCAAAATAGTTGAGTTTACCTCATTTGGAGTTTTTATGCATCAGTTATGAATTTTCTAAGTTATCAGCCTTTTTCTTTTATAAGAATGATGGAGTTAATGGATCCATTCCCAAAATAATATTCTCTGCTACAGAGACAAGGTTGAAAAAAAAAATTATAATAAAGTTCACTAAAAATGAAAATTATCAAAATTGGTTTCACTGTTTTTGGAGTTAAAATTAATTAGTTATGCATTTTAGAATTTAATATAATTCTCAGTGTGCAAATAATTCGTTTTTGGACTTTCCAAACCATTTACTACTTTTCTTACCGAGCCACACGCTAGCCGCAGTCGCTGATAAGCGGGACTTGATGAATAGTGTTTTTCCTTATTTAACTCAGATTTTAATTCCTAAACCAACAGGTGGGACCCAGCGTCATAGACACGGTCCAGTGGACTCAGTCCACTCGCGCGCGTTCATGGCGCACAGCGCTAAAGACCATGGGTCCACCGGTTAGCTGTGGTAGCGTTAAACTAAACACCTCCATTTTTTGTGCGTGGGGCCCACATGTAGGTGACACATTAGGGCGACTAAGACATCATTTAATGCTAATCATTACCATTAACGCCTAATGATTTTGCTTACTGATCGCGATCGGCGTCCGAACAACGAGAGAGCTGGCTTCTCATTGCTTCTTTTGGCGCTACACGCCATGACGGAGCCGACCAAGGGCTGGGATATGTCTTGAATAGCATTGCACAAGAAGGAGGTGCTTCGGTTCGAGGTGGGCTACCGTGACTAGCCGGAGCTAAACGACGGCGAGAATACGGCAACCATGCATACAGCGATATAGCTCATGACGTTCAATCCGGTGGTGCACGAGGTCCTAGGGGCTATAAGAAAGCTACCTGAGCGAAGATGAGTGCTCGAGGAAGCTTGGAGCAGCTGGAGCAAAGTCGGAGCCGAAGAAGATGACGGCGGCGGCACGGCTTCACGCAGAGAAGTGACCCTGAGAAGATCTAGGATGAGTGAATGTGCAGGATAGTTCAAGGACCTTAAGAACATACTAAAGGAGAAAGGAATCAGACAATGGCTTACCGAATCGAGTGGAAGATGAAAAGTTTGTTCCCCAGCCGAAAAGGGTCCAAACTTCAAATCGACAAGATCCTGCCAGGCATTGCTCAAATTAGTTGAGGGGAAAGCTTAATGATGTCCTAAGGTGCAAAGTGACACGCTTAGTTGAGGACAATACCTCTCGGAGACAAGGGTTGACACAGAGAGGTCTTCGGGCATGCGCTCTAGAGCTTCCAATGGCACCACCGTGGTCTGGGAGCTACAAACGGAACCGAGGTCCAAGATTAGCAAAAATGGAAACGGTATTGAAGATAGAGTTGAGAGGGACCACGCGGTGGAAACTCACCAGTGTAGAGAGCACAAGACAGCCTCTTCTTCCTCAGCCACCGAGAGGAAGAATGAGTTGAAACGAGGTGAAGGAGGGGGTATTATCCCCGGGAGAGTGGAGGCGGTGTTAGATGAGGAAGCTCCAGGAGTGGCCAACGGCAGCGACGGATTGACGGCGTGCCTGGCGCTGTTCTGTGTGCGTCAGAGCATTGCGGCCGCGTGGCACAGGAACCCTGCGTGCGTGCCAGCGAGGTTGAAGATGACTTCAACTTGTGGGACCGGCGTGGCAGTGGCACAAAAATTTGGGTCGGTCTTGGCTCGGTCGGGTGCGATTAGTTGGTTCGATTGGACCGCAAGGGTTTGGGTCCAATCAGATGAAGACTCGAGTCGGTGTTGTTCGGTCCAATCTCGTGGCAGTTCAGACTGGTCCAAATGGCCCAATCAACGCGGGCCATCTGATCAAGAATTAACGGTCCAGGTGCGGTGCTGTTCGGACTGGTCCGAACGGCCCAACTGATCAGGGTTGTTGATTTCAAATCCGATGGCCCACGCGTTAGCTAGTTGGGTCAAGCCACGCTGGGGTTGGGGCGCACCAGTTTGCCTCGGGCCTAGGTCGGAATCTGGTGCGGTCCAACAGTGCTAAGGTTTGAAAACCAAAAACACTTTGCCCAAAATGCTGCAGGTTTGACTAGGGTTTTAAAAATAGAAATAAAATTCTAAAAATCCTGAAATAATTCAGGGGTGTTCCCGGGAAGGCCTAGTGTCCACAAAAATTATTGAACCCTACTATTCATGATATAAAGTGTATAATTTAAATTCAACTTAGTGTAGGTCATTAAATTGTGTTTGAGTTTTCTTAGGGTTCAAACCAGTCCCAAAAATTTGGGAAAAATTATATTAATTCATTATAATTGTTCTAGTATTTGAATAAATTATTTCCAGGGATGAACATAAGTTTTTGTTACTGGCTTCTTTTGGGAATTCAATTTGAAGTGTAAGTTTAATCCCTTTTTGAGATTTTACAAGTGCAATATATAATGCAAAAGTTTGAAAACAATGATGCATGCTCATGAGATGCATAGAAATCTTCTTTATTAATTTGGGGATATGACAGTCCCCAGGGAGGTGATCGAGCACAGGCTACCTCTATAGCCTAACAAGAAGCCCATAAAATAAAAATTACAGAGATTTGCACCTGATTGACGAGATGCTAGTAGATCAAAATTCAACAAGCTACTTAAGGCAGGTTTTATAAAAGAGGTTGACCACCCAGAGTGGTTGGCTAATCTTATAATGGTTAGAAAATCTAATGGTAAATAGCGTATGTGTGTAGACTTTACTGATCTAAATAAATCATGTACAAAGGATAATTTTTCCCTCCCTCATATCGATAAGTTAGTTGATTCCACTACTGGTTGTGAAATTTTGAGTTTTCTAGATGCATACTCTGGTTATCATCAGATGAGTATGCGTTTAGACGATCAAGAAAAACCGCAATTATCACACCATTTGGAATATTTTGCTATGTCAAAATAACATTTGGTTTTAAAAATGCTAGCGCTTCCTTCCAACACTTGATGCAAAAGACCTTCCTTCCTCAACTTGACCGAAATTTGGAAGCCTATGTTGATGACCTAGTCGTAAAAAGCACACAAAGTCTTAATCATATTTCTAACCTGTAGGAAACATTCGACAACCTCAGAAAACACCAATTGAAGCTCAATCCTGAGAAGTGTGTGTTCAAAGTCTCTTCAGGAAAGTTGCTTAGATTCCTTGTCTCTACGCAAGGAATCAAAGCAAAACCTGAAATGATAAGGACCATAGAACAAATGCGTCATCCGACCACAAGTACCACAAGGAATCTTTTTGGAACAGCTCCAGAAGCCGTCCCTGGTCGAAACACCAGAGATTTCTCCTATTGAGACAGCCTCCCTAGAATACAAGGATACTTGGATGAATCCCATCTACGAGTATCTTCAGGAGGGTATTGTACCCAGTGACGATCTTGGGGCTAATCGTTTATCCTGTAAGGCCAAAATATATACTTTGGTCGAAGGAGTCCTCTACAAATGAGGTATCAAGGGGTTCTCATGCGATGCATATTGCAGAAAGAAGGATCGGATCTCCTTCAAGAAATACACAGAGGCATATGTGGGACTCATACTTTCTATAGAACGCTGGTCAAAAAAGTCTTTCAATAAGGTTTCTACTGGCCAACAGCCCTCCATGATGCTAAAGAGCTCATTAAGAAGTGTGTACAATACTAGTTTCGTAGTAGGCAAATACACCAACCGGCTCAAGCATTACAAGACATACATCCTTCTTGGTCTTTTGCGACCTGGAATCTCGATATCCAAAGACCGTTCTCAAAAGCACCAAGGGGTTTCAAGTTCCTTTTTGGGGCTATTGATACGTTCACAAAATGGATTGAAGTCGAACCTGTGACTAGGATAACAACGGAAGCAGCCAAGAAATTTATGAGGAAAAATGTGATCACTCGATTTGGTGTGCCAAGTCAGATCATAATAGATAATGGTACACTATTTTGCGAAGAATTAGGTACTAAGCTATATTATGCCTCTATCATCCATGCACAAAGCAAAGGGGAAGTCGAAAGGGCGAATGGCCAAATTATGTAGGGGATCAAAACTCGAGTTTTTCACTAGCTTATAAAGAGCTCGGGGGCTTGGGGTAAAAGAATTACCCTTAGTATTATGGGTAATTTGCACAACCGCTAGTCGGGCTACAGGCGAAACACCATTTTTCCTAGTTTTTTGTGCTGAGGCTCTGCTTCCACCTGAACTAAAGATTCGGTCGACAAGGGTAGAAACATATAACGACTTTGGCCAAGAACAACTTCGAGCTGATGACATCAATCTACTTGAAGAAAAAAGGAACCAAACCTTAATCCGTTCGGCAGTCTACTAACAAGCCCTATGCAAATACTACGATCGTAAGGTCCAACCTCGCAGCCTTACTGTAGGTGACTTGGTATTGAAAAAGATTCAATCCGAGTCTAATCGGAACAAACTTTTCCCTAAGTGAGAAGGTCCTTACACAGTGGTCGAAGTGACGTGACTAGGCTCAGTACGACTTGCAATGGAAGACGGTATAGTTCTTTCTAATTCATGTAATATCAAAAAGTTGTAAAAATTCTATGTGTAACCTCCTGCATTGTCAATAAAATTTTTGTTTTCTTCAATCTTTATTATACTAAAATATCCTTTGAGCAACACTTTCATAATTTTTCGATCACGTTTTTACAACACTTGGTTTTCCTTACACTCGTTGAAAGAAGGTAACATCACCTAGTCGAAGCCTTTCCTCTCTACACATGGTCTTGCCCACTAGAAGGAACTTCCTAGTGTCGATCTGTTCCTAACTTTAGCTACCAATACAAGGAAAATGAGTTCAACAAAATGTGCTCGAAATAATTTTAAACAAGCTCTTTTTAATCATTTACTTAATTTCTTTACTTTACTTTATGTAAAGATTTCTAAGTGAGTTGAGCTTTTATAGTTTGTTCGACTACTTTTGATACATTTGGTTTGATTAACCTGGTTGGATGAAGAAACTTCACCTAGTCAAAGTCTTTCCTCTGTGCACATGGTCTTGCCCACTAGAAGGAACTTCCTAGCATCGATCTGTTCGTAACTCTTGCTACCAGTACAAGAAAATCGAGATCAAAAGCAAAGGTCGAATGAATTTTCAACGCATCGCCCCCACCACCACCCACCGTCGTGCTTCCGCCGCCCCCTCTCCCTCTAAATCCTAGGGCTTCAGTGAACCCTAACCCTAACTCCTGAGCACGAATCTCCACGACAATCCAAAGGTTAGAAAAATCGACGGAGATTTTATAAAATTCTGGTTACTGAGACTTAGCAATCCTGTTAGTACTTGTATCATCTTGATGATCGAGACACAAGATCCCCTATCGAGCTTACCTAGAAAATAATATGAGAGCATAATCTAAATGAAGATCACCTATTGTCGTGGACACAATGATTGTTTGTATGAGAATACAATGAGATTATGAATATGGATTGTGGAGTTATCTGAATTATGGAATTATTTTATAGAATATGTGGGCTACCCCTTTTATAACTATTGAATGGGTGGCAGTTAATGCCGCTAAAGGCGCCTTACATGTTCACGCACATTTCTCTGTTGAGTCTTGAACCATCGCGTCTCTTAGCCAACTGTCGTAAGTTGCTAGATGCGCCAAGCCGCCAATAACCGTTCTCACGTTAGTCACATGGGAAAATGTCATGTCTTTTGACCAGTTTGCTAGTTAGGGATGGCCCAAAACCGTATAATTGATCATGTATTATCCATGACTGGTCGTCTCATGACTCAAACTGGTCTGCGACCAGTTTGGTCGTAATAAAAGGGATTTAGACTTCCTTTTAATACTGGTCGTAGGTTCATAACCATTATGAAGTGAGCCCTAATATGTGCCTACTTTCACAGAGACTCTGACTTTGACAGAAAATGTTGACCTAGTCTATAATTAACTAACATCGTTAACACACTAGCTAGTAAAACGAAGGTCCAAAATTAATGTGGGTCTTTCAAATCGATTATCCATACAACAATTTGAAGGTATAGTGATTTTTATTTAGCCTAAAGTGATGGTGACGAGGATCTAATAATCCTCAATTAATTAAGTTATTTATATGTAGTATTATGGATAATACTATCACTTATACAACCTTCAATTGTATCTGCTAATATTAATAATGGGGGAGATCATACACACCTAGTGGTCATAAGCTGTTCTACGACCACCCTATATGGTCATAAGTCCTACTAGATCACCTCATGGTCATAAGTTCTTCTACGACCACCTACTGATTGTAAGTCCTACTACGATCACCTCATGGTCATAAGTTCTTCTACGACCAGGTCAACTACGACCACCCTATGGTCGATAAAGTCTACAGATATGTGGGTCTAATTGACTAGGGATATTTATGCGCTATGTTTAATACACATAGTAGTTAATATGTACCGTTATTCCTGAGAGAACTGCACGTATTAAACCTCTGTCTCTAACATAACCGCAAGACGACGTAGGGGATATGTCTCTGACAATAACTGTCCTTAAACGTGTGCATTGCATCAAACAACAAGGCGCCTCTTGACGTGGACAACTGCCACCCCTTCATGCGCTCGCTATATATGAAGTAAAGTCGGAAGACAGAGGAGAGGATCAAGTGATCAAGCAATCAAGACAGAGAAGTGACAACGAGAGATAGAAGTCATCAAGCCCTAGTTTTAGTGACTCCCTCCCTGTTGTAAACACAATCAATACGGCAACATAGGAGTAGGGTTATTATTCTCTCAAGAGAAGGGCTGAACCTATATAAAATCCCCATGTCCTTTTCTGTGTGGTTTCGCTCTAGGAGAGCCCCTAACATTCATTCATAAGATAGATACTAAACCATCAACATGTGGCATTTCAAATGAATAGATGTGTTAAACTAATAACAATAGTTTAGGTGGGTGATCAGTTTGGCAATTTAGGGTCACATAGTGATCAAGATCATCCTCATATGTCTATTTCACCATATCATCTACGTTTTACCTATGTCAAAAGTTGAAATGATCTCTTAGCAAAAAAAAGTTGAAATTATCTAATTAGCAAAGCTTTGCAAGTTTAGGGACTCGCCGGATTAACTTTTAAGTCTAAGGACGCACGAGATTAATTGTAAAGTTTATGGACCTAATGTATACCTTCTTACAAGTTTATAAATTCGCAGTGAAATTTACTCGAAAACTAAAAGAAACAAAATAGTATTACTCCCATGTTTGTAGACTCATGTTACTAGCTATGCAATTGTTTCTTTATATAAAAAATAGATTGTTTTCTACTTTTTAATTTCATTGTAACATCCCAAAAATCCTAATTTTCTGAAAGTATGATGAAAATAAATGGGAGAATAATTTTGGGCATGTTTATATGTGAGAAAAATTATTTGGGCATGTTTTGAAAATTTCCATCAAAAGCAACAATGCATTTATATGAAAACAACACATTGGAAGAATTTTTGAGAAAAACAAATAACAAATAAAATCATTTAAAATTTACCCAAGAAGCCATATTGTGTCAGACGAGATCATAAAAAATTTCATAATTGTTGGAGCCCGTTTGATATGTTTAAAAACTCACCAAGATCTTAGCCTTTTCTGGAAAAATCCGAATCTCATTTGAATTTCCTGCCGGGCAAATGGGTCGAATCTGCGTCGGCCCAACTTCATCGTGCCTACTTCAGCCCATGCCAGCATCCCACTCCCGTGCTCGCTGGCACGCCCGGGGGCCCGTGCGTCAACAGCCTTCTTCCACCTCGCCTAGCCATTGCCTCTGCCCTGTAGCGCGCCGGAGCTCCACGCACATGTCATCTCCATCGTCATCCTCGAGCGCCCACAAGAGAGGACCAAGGTCGTACGGTCTCACTTACTCCACCCACTAATTTTCTCCACCTGTTTCTCATTCCCACATGAGAAACTCGTGAAAACCCTAGGTGCCTTCCTTTTTCCCGTCGTCGTTCTCGCCCTCATCTCACTACTTGATGCCCCTTCTTCTGTGCAGAAACCCTAAACCTTCTACGCCATTTCCATTTTCTCCTTTCCCAGTAAGTTTCATCCACTAAAACACCCAGAACACCATGTCATCCCGAGCTCCAGTGAGCGTGCTCCACTAGAGCTTGAGCATGTCCCAGTGAGCCAAGCCCTTGATGTGCGCATCAGCATGCGCCAGTTGGCTCACCTATTCACCTCCTTACTTCCATGTTCTTCTATTGCAGTGTATCTCCACAATCAAGCATTCTTCCTCATCTCTGGCACTACGGTAGCTGCGGGAGATCTTCACGCCCGGTGAGCCCCTAGCCACTCTGTGTCTGATTTGAGCATTGCCTCACCTCACTGAACTGCTTTCTCGTGTAGTCCATTTCAGCTAGCTTCACCCACACCGAGCCATCACCGTGAACCTCTCTAACTTAGCCACTGCCATTGGCACCAACCTTTCTCTGGTGAGTTCCTCACCCCACCAAGGTCAATTCCTCCATCTTTGAGTCCCCCTGAAGCTATGCATGCGCTTCATTTCAGCTGATTTCCACCAAGACGATCTATCACCGTGAAGCTTGCCACCGCCGCCGCTGATTATCGCCATCAAGCCATCTTCAATTTGGATAGTGTAGTGCATTTACACTATAATTGCAAATGAAACCTGTGGCGCCGCCATGGGACAACACCGCCGGCTCGCCTCAGGCCACCTAGGGCCCCGAGCCATGATAGTTAGCCTTATGGTAGCACCCTAAGCCAATTTGAGCTTCAAGCCCACCTTGTCTTTGCCCCTAGCGCGAATGTCATATTGACCCGAGAGCTTCCTCTACTCCTCGCCACCGTGACGCTACCTCCGGCCATCTCTGTCGCCACCTCCACCTCCCATAGCGTCACAAAGACTCCCTCTCTCCATTTTTGAGCTCCCTTGAGCTTTTCCGCACACGCTTCACCGTCGGCGAGCTTCTCCTCCTCTCGGTCGTGCGCGCGGCTCTGCTCATCTCTCTCCTCCTCTCACTGACCGATGGGCCCAAGTGATTAAGGATTAATTAGCACTAAATTATGGGGAGCATATCAGGTGCACAAGCACCATTTGGTGCACATATGAAAAAACTTTTGTTTGGGTATCAAATTAGCATAAAAAATTCTGAAAAAAATTCTAGATGTAATTTATGGTGTTTTGTTCCGCCCTTTAAAATTTGAAGTTCAAACTCAAAGTATGTTAGAAGATAAAAAAAAAGAGAAGTTTACTGTGAATAGTAACATTTGCCTGTTTTTTTTTCCAGCACCATTTGATCTATCATATGTCAGAAATTTCTCTTTTTTGTATCTTCTAACATACTTTGAGTTTGAACTTCAAATTTTAAAGTGTGGAACAAAACACCATAAATTACATCTAGAATTTTTTTCAAAATTTTTTATGCTAATTTGATACCCAAACAAAAAGTTTTTCCATATGTGCACCAAATGGGCTTTGTGCACCTGATATGCCCTGTAAATTATGGCGCTTAAACACACTAAGTCTATGACATGTGGGACCAACCGAAAAGATTATCAGGAATCTAATTTAAAACATATTTAGTAAATGAGTCACTGACGTGTGGGACCACTCACTAGTTTTGGTTTTAAAAACATGCCTTAAAGCTGAGAGGCTAACATGTGGACCCCAGTTGTCAGTAGATTAAAATTAAAATAAGTTTACTCATTTAGTTAATAATTAATTAGTCTATGACATGTGGGACCGCATCTGTTTTAAAATAAAATTAAGAAAATAAAATTGTGAGTCGCTGATAAGTAGGCCCCACATGTAAGCTAATTCAGTTAAGAGGAAAATACACTTTTTCTGTTAGAAAGTGTAAACCTCAGAAGAACTCAAAGGAAAATATGTTTTCTCTGTTAGAAAGTGTAAACCTCAAAAAATACGCTTTCGACGTCACCCTTTTCTTATTTTCTGGAATTTTTAAACCGAAGCAAATTAAGACGTTAATAACTTTTGCATACGAACTCCAAATTGAATGAATATTTTTTCTAAGTTCATCTAAATTCATGCTTTGTTTGAATATAAATAAAATATTTGGATTTTGTTGCTGTTGAAATTATTTTTCTGTATTTAATTTACTATCAGCTCTTTTTGAATAGACGTCGATACTTCGAACGAAATTTACAACGATCCTCCATCCTCATACTCTGAGATGCCAGAGCAAGGCAAGCACCTCCTTTGACCATGTTGATCCCACTATTTCAATTATTGTACTTCTTTTTGCAAAATCTATTATGTATGTGTGTATGTTTGCTTAAAATTGCTATGTTTGGGGATAACGGTAGTTATATTCCTATTAAATGCATGATCCTCCTTGAAATATTGGTATCCTTACTTTTTTAGCCATTAGGTTATGGTTTAGGCAATAGATGATGCTGATTTGGGTATTTCAGGTGCGAATATCGCACAAGTGCTTAGTTGTGCTCTAGATTTACTAAAATATGAAAATGGATGAAATGTTCAATATGAATTTGGAAGTGACAAGGATTAAAATCTCTATGTATTACTTTAATACATAATAAAGGACCATACGTCTTCGTGGTCGTAACCCCTAAGGCTAACAACCTCACTAGTCGTAAGGATTCTAGAGGTTACATAATGGGTACCCTGTCGGACAAAGGTCCTGTACGTAGTCTCCGACCAGGTAGCTGCTCGTAGGATTTATGAACTGGTATCTGGATCTAATTCCAAGTATATTCTTTACCATGTGATGAATGGAGCACGTGCTGTATATTCCATACTATGCGACGTTATAATCCTAAGACACTGACAAGTAACCACCATACGGTTGAGTGTCTCACAGACGCTCAACTGCAGAGCGGTTGATACTTTATCAACCATCATCTCGCTCTCACCAGCCGTAACGCTTCACAACGGACGTCTTCTCCATGAGCAACTGGCACCTCTTCGGAAGTTATATAAGGATGGAGCAAGGACAAAGAAAGATATATCACATCTAGCATCAGATTAGGGCATCAGCGCAGTACAATCAGCCTCATATTCATGCTCTAAATCTGATTCAGTTGTATAGCAAGCATCATATTCAGTGTAACTAGGATTAGTCCACTGCCTGGTCGTAGGCACCCCCTGTAATAGCCAGTTTATATCAATAAAGAGCAGTCCTATTCTCTCCCAAGAAATCTGTGCCATTTTCCTCTATTTTATTTCGTAAGATCGACGACTCGATCGTCGACAGAGAGATTTTGAAATGATGGTCTAGAGGGGTTTACCTCTGTTATTTTGTATAAAAATAAAAATAAAAAACTTAGTTTGTGACACGGGTGAGTTATATTATAAACTAAGGAGTGTAAGAGGTGTATCTCACAGATAGATAGGGGGGATCCCCGTCCGGGTCAATTAAGGACCGAATGCCGGTAAGTCCTATCTAATACTAAGTGTACAATCACATGTACCAGTATGGGATAGCCTTAGCTAATTAAGTCATCAAAAACTAGCCTTGCATATTGGTACACCGTAGTAGTGCGAACATGTGTGATTGCTCGAAAGGGCTTCCTTCACCACAGTGTTGGGGACGAAGCTTGCCGAAACAATAAAGAATGCCTCACTGAGACGGGGGTGTACCCGGGTGAAGTGAGGGTGTTCATTCATCGAGCTAGTGCAAGGTTAGGACTAGATGATGCAAAGGCTTCATTACGTGCTCTAGACTGCTTACTAAAAGATCATGAGTGGTGGTATCGACGGATGCCGACCAAACTAGAGAATTTGTATACTGTGGGTAAAGTGGTACACCTCTACAGAGTGTAAATCTATTTAAATAGTTGTGCTCATAGTCATGAGTGTGCTTAGTGCAGTCTTAACGAGTATAGACTTGATTTTTGAAAAAACAGTTTTATTGGGAAATGTTGGGATGGATAATTTTGGTGATATTTGAATTGAGTGCCAGGGTATGGCTGAAAATAAGATGTTGATCTCAGCCAAGGAGGGTTGTGATTTGTTATTTACTATGTTACTTACTTGTTGATTCTTTATCTATTTAACGACTCTTTAAACTTCCGTTGCAAAATAATATGTATTGATATTGCAAATAAAACTTGCTTAAATGTTGAAAATAACTTGTAGGGTAGAGTCTCATCCTTTGTTAGACTTGCATTTATAATTATGTTGTGATACACTACAAGTCTTGCTGAGTACAAAATGAACTCAATCTTGCTTAAATTGTTGATCAGAGTTTGAGGATGAACCTATGTTTGACGATGCGTTCTTTGCACCCGGTACCAGAGGGTTTGGTGACAGGTCTTGCTAGGACTTGTTCTTGTCAGTTGCTTAAGGGTAGGGTTGGAAAATAGCTTGAGGCTCGCGAGCCGACTTGGCTCGGGCTCGTGAATTTTCAAGCCAAGCCCCTTGTCCAACTCACAAAAAGAAAAACAAGATGAGGTCGAGCCACTCACGCGGCTCGTTTGACTCATGCCGCCTTGCTGGCCCACGAAGGCCCAGCCGCCCGAGAGGCCAGGAGGTAGCCGCCAGTCACACCCCTCCCTAACCCTAGACTCTTGAGTCCTGATCCTGAATCAACCCAACCCCCTTCCTCTCCCGAACTCTAGTCTCCGTCTGCCACCCCTATCGCCCTATCCTCCAGCCCAGCACCACGGCCCCATCCACCGTGTCGGCATGCCCCATCCTGCCTGCCCCGTCCTCTCCCCTGGCCCCCATGTCCTCCATGCCAATGCCCCTATACACCCCACCCCGTCCTTCCTAGTCCTCAGCCAGTAGCCGCCCCCCATCCTCTACGCCATCGCCCATCCACCTCGTCCCCTCTCCACCCCACCTCATGCTCCCCCCATCCTCCGTACTACCGTCCTGTCCTCCTCAACAGCCCCTGCTCCATCCGATGTACCCTCCTCCAACCGATGCACATGGATTGCCGACGGAGCATGGAGTTTCGTGCGCAAGGGAAGAAGTTGGTCAACATCGGGGCCTCCGCCTCGGCACTAGTGGGCAAGCGTGCAACTGTTCGATGCCTCAGCTCCCAACCACCCCCTGACCTCGCCAAATCTACAGCCTTGGAGAGTTTGGTTCAAATTGTTAATAAATCTTGTAGTTGTTTTGTAGTGTAGTGTCTCTCATTTTGTGAATGATTTTGTAGTGTAGTGTTAATAAAATCTTCTGAATGATTTTGTAGCTATTTGGTGATGTAGTTGTAGCTGTCTGAAGAAGATGATGAGGACAATGTTGAAACCATTCTATTTCCTCAAAGCGTTGTAGAGACCAACTAGTGAGTGGTACTACTTCTACATGTGTATCAAGCTCGATTTGTTAATTGAATTTTATATTTTGGTTGTATTTGATCATAGACTTGTAGATTGTTGCTTGGAGGCTTATTTTATATACATCTAAATTTTGGAGTGTCGGGAATAATTTTGGAAGTTCTTTGGTGTTGGGAGTGAAGTTGGATGCGAATGCTAATCATCTAGATGAAATGGGAGGCAAGATGGTGCCAGATCAATTAGGTCACTACAGTACTGAAAATACTGAAAAATATTTATGAGATATGGAATGCTCAGAGGACATGCAAGAATAATTATGTTTTGCTGCTATAGGTAGCTATAGTTGCAACTTGCAACCATGTCATGAGTTGAACATGTATGATACCGCATGCTCTAGGAAATGAAAGGTACACTAATGCAGAACTGACTTTGTGCAACAAGGGGATTGTAATCTTATAAGCTAGCTTGGCAGCTTGGTTTTGTAAATCTGCTGGTTGCACATTTGATGTTGATTGAATGGTCCATGATAGACTGATAGTTGTGGAGGACTAGAGGTGGCCATGAGAAGCGCAAGAAGAGGATTATAGGATGAAAATCAAGAAATATGACTGGTGGTTGGTGGCCGGCTGAATATAGGAAGAGGATTATCATGTTGCATGTCGTATGGTCTTTTAGTTTTTAGCTCTACAAAGTCATTTGCAGAATTGCAGTTGATGATCTTTGGTGTGAAATATTTACATCACAATTGTTTCTTGATTCATCCCAAACAACCCTTTTAACGCAATTATTGCTATGCTGGTGTGCCCGAACAACAATTTTAATTATGTTTCTTATGACAGAGGTGTTATTTCTATACACAATCTATACAATATTTTGGCACATATTCCTTCACTGGATTTTCAGAAGGAATCAAAGTTTAATATGCGGTGGAATTTTGGTGAGTATTTTCTGGATTTGGTCATAGGCTCAAATTTCCTCTATTCTTGAATAGCATTTCTAGTGTTTTTTTTATGCTTTGCATTCCCCTCTCATATCTATATTATTTTAGAGCCATTCTGATTGTCTGATTGCATATTGTAGGCTCATTGGATGCTTTAGATGACAAGATGACGTTATGACATATTGACGAGGACTGTTTGCTTGGTGGTCTTTGCATAATACTAGACCTTTTGTAAACTATTAAGTCTATTTATGAAATAGAAGTTAGAAGTCTTAATTAGAGATTAAGTATTAAACATGGATTGTTAAACATGAACCGTTAAATTATTTTGGTCATTTGGTTTCGAGTTTAGACTGTTACTTTGGACTCTTAGATATTGCTCTGTATTGTTTGCAAAATTGAGCGTATGATGTCTTATTGTGATGTGATGAGTGGATGCCTCTGTTACTTTGGAGAGACTATGTCTTGCATTTCATTCAAGAAAATACTACTTGTTTCTGGCTTGTTCTTTTCACACATCCTACTGTGATTTTCAATTAGCTTGTTGTGCATTTCATCTTTGTTTCTGGCTTATCGAGCTGAGCCGAGCCACCGAGTCGAGGGCTCGCAAGCCACATCGAGCAAGCTTCTGGCTCGTTAGTTTGCTTGGCTCACGAGGGCTCATGAGCCTATTCGAGCTTGATTCTGAGCCGAGCCGTCCTCCAAGCCCATAACTGAAACAAGCCGAGCCAAGCCCGCTTTTCAACCGAGCTTGGGCGAGTCAAGCTCGAGCCAGCTTGTTTTCAGCCCAACCTGAGGGTTTGGATGGGCATGTCGCTGGACTTTTGGGTTTAATACTTTTGCTTCTGCTGTTTAACTTGCTACTTCCGATACTTGTCGTTTTATTTGGCCGATTGGCCATGTATTATACTCTCGTTATGTAATCGTTTAAGTTAAGTACTATAGTTGTTTCATGTTGTATGTATATTGTGTATATATGTGTATGCCAACGTTGGGGATGTATGTCCTAGCCACCGATTATGGAACTAGTACAGTACACACACGAGGGCTTCGGGTATTCCACGCCCAGGGTCCGACATTCATTGCCAAATTTAAAACTTTAAAATGAAATCTTAAATTATATGAGATTATGAGTAATAGATGTCATACGTTCTTATCCTTTTTTTTTTTGAGGAAACCACTCATGCATGGGAAATGAAATGGTAAATACTACGAGCTGAAAATCAAATTGTTTAGCGTTGGTCGAATTTGAACTTGGCACATCACAGGAGCAACCTAGTGTGCCTCACCATTTAGACTACCTAGAGTTATCAGCTTATCGCTAGTGGAAAATTTTGTTTTCGCTGCTTTTAATATGCGTGCTGTCGATTCTGCCATGGTAAAAATGTGTCGTTCATTTCTGCCACTAAAAGCTTGTGTCACATTTTGTTTGTAGAAAATTGCATTATAGGTCACTGAATTGGTGTTTTACTTTCTCAGTCCCTTGAACTTATGAGGTTGCGCCACTTAGCTTCCTGAACTTGTATTTTACTTTCTCGGCTCCATAAACTTACGAGGTTGTGTCACTTAGCTCTCTGAACTTGCGTTGAAGCGAAGTTCGTCGAATACGATACCATCGATTTCGTCCCCTCTGAGTCCGATGGACTCGTCGCCGCCCCGTTCCGGTCGTGTTCATCGTCCCCGTCACCTCACACCCACAAAAAATAGATTCTTCAGACCTGGGAACACACCGTGCTCGTGTCTTCGCCGGAGTTCCACCGTCGCAGCTTGCCGCTGCACTCACCTTTGCCTCCTCTGAGTCAGTCGTGAAAGAGAGAAGTATTATGCTCCTGCTCTGGTACTGTGATTTGTCAACTCAGTCTTTTTTGTTAGCAAACGACCAATTGGACTTGAGGCGGTGCAAACGGGGGCAAGGACTTGCGCACCACCCCAAGTCCATTTGGACATTAAACTAAAAAACAACATAAACTTATTTGAGGGGTGGCAGGCATGGAAAAATCAACACACGACTGGATCCATATCCTTGTAATACAGAGCGCCATTGTGTGAACAGTGATTTATTCGTGTACGAACAGTACTCGGCAGTGGTCTATTGCAAATATTACATGAACAGTGAAATGTTTACTGTAGTTGAACATTGTAGCTATTAATCTGGTGCTTTGTTTTTTGGTTTTTTTAATCGAACGATGGAGATCGTCTTTTGATACACAGTACTGTAGATCTTCTGCATTGAGACCTTCAATGCAGATGGTCCATTCCCCCTTCCCATCATTTTTCATGCCCCTCCGTCAAGCCACCCCTCCCCTGAGAACTAAGCGTCTCACCTAGCCTGGTTTTGAACCCTGATCGAAGCAGGCTATCTCGTGAATAATTTCCCTCGAGATTGGTTCCCATGTAGGAATAGTACATGCACACGTGGGTGTATTCAGTGATCAAAGCATGTGTCCACGCTCTGTAAGGTGTAGGCCTCCGCTCTAAATTAGACATGTGCTAAGAACACACCCACGTGTATGTGGACATACGTGTGGTGTGTGTGCGTGTGTACTTACAAAAAGCTTCCCCTCTCCAAACGTCATCCTATCGGCATCAGTGGACACAACCCCTTCCCATCCTTTTTTTTTCTCAGGTCATGTTCAATAGTTTGTCTTTTAGGTTGTATCTAACTGTCACAGCCCGAGCCTGATTCTGACGATGGGTAGGAGAACCGGCTCGAAGATGTCGAACCTGAGAGAGGATTTGGGGAATTTCAAGAAGAATAGACAGAGAGAGAGAGAGAGAGAGAGATAGTTTTAGGGCTTTGGAGATATTGTATTTCTATTCATGCCTCAACAACGAAATCGTTTCCGAGTATATACATTGTTCATTACACGCTCGTCCAAAGCTAAGTTCACGGCCCAACATCTATTACAAGCCTACTCGGCCCAGAGATTGTTTATGTAAGCCAGCTATCCCGTTAAGCCTCCCTTACTCATGTCTTCAGGTCTCCAGTTGTGACAAATGCCTCCCTTACTCATGTCTTTAGGTCTCCAGTCGTGACACCCCCCTCCCGATGAGCACCAGCTTGTCCCAAAGCTGGAAATCGATCCAGGAGAGTAGTGACCTTCTCCCAAGTTATCCAATCTGGTGGTAGCTGAGACCATTGCACCAGTGCCCATAATGATGCAGTGTTGCCCACTTTTCTCAAGCAAGTTCTCAACAATGTGCTAGGAGAAACAACAGTATTAGACGCAATGGAATGTAATCAACAATGTGCTAGGAGAAACAACAGTATTAGACGCAATGGAATGTAAGGACAGTTCAAAACTAACAGTGGTACCTGGCTTGAGGGCTTGCTTCAATTGTGAAACATGAATAACATGATGGATCTTGCTGGAAACAGGAAGATTCAACTTGTACGCAACCTGGCAAACCCTTTCCAGAATTTGATATGGCCCGAAGTACTTGAAGCTAAGTTTTTGGTTAGAGCGGCTGGCCACAGACAGCTGAATATAGGGTTGGAGTTTGAGGTAAATCCAGTCCCCTACACAAAATACTCTCTCCACTCTTTTCTTGTCTGCTTGATGCTTCATGCGTTGTTGTGCGCGAATCAAATGCTATCGTAGCAACTAAGTCATAAGGGGTCGGTCCTATAGCCATTGGCCTAACTCGGGCACAGAGCACTGGTTGTTATTTATGATCCCAAAATGGTGAGGTGCATGACCATACATGACTTCAAAAGGAGTTTTGCCTAATGCTGAGTGATAAGTTGTATTGTACCAAAACTCAGCCTGGGATAACCACTTGGTTGGACAAGCATGCACCATGCATCTCAAATATGTTTCTAAGCATTGATTCAACCGCTCTGTTTGACCATCGGTTTGAGGATGGTAAGAAGAGCTCATATTGAGTTTAGTGTCTATTAAGGAGAACAATTCTTTCCACAAATTACTTGTGAACACTCGGTCTCTATTAGAAATAATAACTTGGGGTAATCCATGTAGCTTAAAGATGTGAGTGATAAAAGCTTGAGCTACTGTGAGGGCAGTATAAGGATGTGACAAGGGAATGAAATGACCATACTTAGAGAATTTGTCAATAACTACTAAAATAGTATCCCATTGTTGAGACTTAGGTAATCCTTCGATAAAATCTAGGCTGATGACATTCCAAGCAACTTCAGGTACAGGCAATGGTTGGAGTAACCTAGGTAACTTAGTGTGCTCAGGTTTAGACATGAGACATACCTCACAAGTAGAGACATACTTTTGAATAGCTTGCTTAAGGCCAGTCCAAGCAAAAAGATCCTTGACTTTGTGATAAGTAGCTGTCACCCCACTATGACCTCCCACACCACTGTTGTGCAAAGCCAATAATACTGCATGATGAGCTTCTTTATGATTACCCAACCAAATTTGCCCTTTGAATATGATAATGCCATCTTGTAATGAAAAACCCTGATCATTTTGTCTAGTGAGACTTAAGTCAATTAACAGTTGCTTTGAATGAGGATCCTGTTGATAGCCCTCCACAATGATTTCCAGCCAGTGAGGTTTACTAACTGAGATAGCATACAAAGTATCTTCAGAAGGTTTTCTGGATAAAGCATCAGCTGCTTTATTATCTGGGCCCTTCTTGTATACCAACTTATATTGCAATCCCAACAATTTGACAAAGGCTTTATGCTGCATGGAATTGGTAATTTTTTGCTCACCCAAGTGGACTAGACTTCTATGATCAGTACATATGGTAAATTCTCTATGCTGGAGGTAGGGTTTCCATTTCTCTACAGCCAAGAGAATAGCCAAACATTCCTTCTCATAGGTTGACAAGGCTTGCATTTTGGCCCTAGTGCTTTACTCAGATAGGCAATGGGATGTTTTTGCTGCATAAGTACTGCACCAACTCCTTTATCACTAGCATCAGTTTCAATCACAAACTCCTTGGAAAAATCAGGTAGAGTCAGAACAAGAGAGGTTATCGATGCCTCTTTTACTGCTTGAAATGCTGCATGTTCTATGTCAATCCATATGTAGAGAGTATTCTTTTTCAGCAATTCAGTGAGTGGTTTGCTCACAATAGAATAGTGTCTAATGAACTTTCTATAGTAGCCTGACAAGCCCAAGAACCATCTGTGTTGTTTTGCATTGTGTGGAACATGCCAATTTTTTATTGTCATGGTCTTGGACTGATCTGTAGCCACACCCTCTGCACTGACAATGTGCCCTAGATACTCCAACTGAGATTGTGCAAAAGAACACTTGGACCTTTTAGCACTTGGACCTTTTAACCAATAAGTGATTCTTCTTCAAGATATCAAATATTGCTTGCAAATGGTGTTGATGCTCTTCTAAACTTTTGCTGTAGATTAAAATATCATCCATAAAGATAAGGACATATTTCCTGACCAGATCAACAAAGAGGGTATTCATGGCTACTTGAAATGTGGCTGGAGCATTTGTGAGCCCAAAGGGCATAACTCTGAACTCCCAATGACCATCATGAGTTCTAAATGTTGTTTTGTGCTCATCCTATGGTAGGAATCTGATTTGATGGTAACCAGACCGAAGATCTAGCTTAGTAAACCATTGGGCTCCATGCAATTCGTCTAACAACTCATCAACAATTGGTAGGGGATATTTTTTCTTCACTGTCATGGCATTTAAATGTCTGTAATCAACACAGAACCTCCATGTGCCATCTTTCTTTTTAACCAAGAGAACAGGAGAAGCAAAGGAACTTGTACTAGCCTTGACAACACCATTTTGTAACATCTCCTTAACTTGTCTCTCTATCTCATCCTTCTGAGTAGGAGTATACCTATATGGTCTAATACAGACTGGTTTTGCCCCAGGCAAAAGAGGTATATTGTGGTCAAAGGATCTTTGTGGAGGTAGTCCTTTGGTTTCTTGAAAGACTTCTACATTCTGCTTCAATATGTGTTTGATCACATTAGGTACTTTTTCAGCATCGTGTTCTGAAGATACTGGACATAATTGGATGAGGTGTGCCATGCCTCCATTGCTGATCAAGCCTTGCAGCTTCTTAGCTGAAATTTCTGCACAAGCTGCAGTTTGATCTGTGATGCCTTGCAAAGCAATAGTTGTGCCTTCATGGGTGAAACTCAATTGCTTTCTCTGCTAGTGAATCCACATAGGACTATGCTCCTCCAGCCATTCCATACCAAGTATCTGTTGGAAATATGCCCTAGAGGCAATCATAGAGATGATTATATTTCATTATGTTCATGACATTGGATAATGTGTTATCTTGTTCCTAGAATAATATTGTTAATATTTATTATCAAGTATGTGACTTGGTTGTGAAACTCTATATTTCTGCGATAATTATTCTTACACGATCCCTGGTCGTAAACATATGAGGACACATATGAATAGACTAGCATATGTATTGGTTGATGACTATGTTTCACGAGTCATAGATATGGAGATATCAAACCAATAATATGGACACATGTTAGAGAACATGATGTTGGATAAGACCCACCTTGAGGCACTATTGAGATTGTTATGAATCTATGTGTCATTAGTTGGTCTCAAGCAATGATGATGTATAATCCTTAGACACGAGATCGGCATGATTTCCTACATGTGTAAGAGCACTCTTAGGGGTTGCCAAACGCTACACCGTGAATCGGGTAGTTATAAAGGTGGCTTTGGGTATGCTATGAAACATGCAGAGGAATGTGACTAGTCGGATATGGGATTTTCCTCCTAACATAACAGAGAGATGTCTGGGCCCTCGTTGTGATCGGATAAAGAAAGTGCATGGCCATGCCACTAGTAGTCGAAGTGTTCGACCACGTAAAGTTATCTGATACTAGATCGAGAAAGTATTGAACAGTCCATGGATGACACAACATCTCACCTGGAGTTCAACCAGACATCGTGAGGCAAAGGGAGTATACACGAGTAGGTCGCTCAGTCGAGCGATTCATGCATCGTCGTATGCAAATCTGAGCTAGTCGAGATCGGTCGAACGTAATCACAAAGTGGTCGTAACACGGTCGTAAGGAGTTACGAATCGTCGTGACCACATACGAACCGGTCAGATATCTGAGATAGGACACGGTCGTAAGTGATGAAGACCTGGTCGTAGATCATATTGCATTAAGGTTCGTCCGATATAATTTGTGTGTATTCGGGAATCGATATGCTCTGCTAGGAGCCGCTACGACTTGTGGTCGAAAACGGTTTCCGACTCACAACCGAACTACACATGAACCTACAGGGTCACACACTTAACGGGTTGGAACAAACTAGTACGAATACGATTCGTAAACGTGTCCGGATAGGATCCGTCACGAGCACTATATAAGGAGGTGCATGAGGCTATTGGAAAGGCGCGTGAAACACCACCGAAACCCTAGCCGCCATCTTCTTGAGAGCTCCACCGTGCGACTTGGTGCTGGCACACCGGCGTTCGGTTGTTCCTTCCCTGGACGTGTGGATACCGTAGAGGCGCTACTACGATTGTTGCGCTTGAGGACGATCCGCGATCTTCACAAGGAACCGCAGACGTTGCTGGAGGAGACGATCAGCTCGTGAGGACGTTGGACGATCGACTACGACCGCTTCATCGACGCGCTCTTCGTTGGACCAGACTGCTCCAATCCTTCTTCCGCTGCTCTGCGCGTCTGTTGGTAACGATCTGTGATCATCTACTTGCTTAGCATCCTGGTTCGCGTGGTTGAAATTTTTGTTTGTAGCTATCGTAGCCTACCCCGTGACCCTACAGTGGTATCAGAGCCATCCTGCGTAGTTTTTGATCTGGATCGATCGCATATACTTGATATGTGGTAGTAGTAGATTGGATCTATTACTAGTCGATTTTGGTAACCTAGATCAGTTCATATAGATGGAACGACCTAGACCCTGGTCGATAAGATCGATCGGTTTCTCGGTGGTAGTAGATGGGTTTACGAGGAGGTATGAGCTATAAGGACCAGAAGGTTTATTGCACTTGTCCACGACAGATCGCATATCACTCCTACGGTCGAATTCCGCCATCGGAGTATGCCGCGAAGGTGTGGTCGTATCAAGGCATTGATCGGATTGGTTTGAAATAGGGCTAATTTGATTAACCCGATGATTTCAAGGCTCGGACACGTGAATAAGATTCATGTTTCGAAAGGGTTTCGAGCGCACGCCCTCGACTGGTAGGGCGCCGCCTTCGAACCCGCCCGCTAACCGGCTAGCGGGACCGCCGGTTGGGTATTCGATCGCTGCGCTATAGGTAGTGTGTGCTCATATCGCTCGTTAGAATTGGATTCATGCATAACTTGTTTTTGCAGGATTGATGTGAATAGTATGACCCATCTTGTTTCATGTATGAGATGCATGTATGCTTGTAATATTCATGACTGCGTGTCATGTTAATTGCAACCAAGGCTATCTATAATTGTATAACGACTGCGTGTCGACTTGTGATGCTTCTTTACTCCTAGTGTTTCATTACTAGTGCTATTAGAAATAATGGCTTAGTAGGAGTGCTTGGAGGAGTCCACCACTTGAAGACATGGTGAGCAGGATGCATGGCGATGGAGATTACCATGAAGAAGGGTCATGCTATATCACAATGCAATTTGATTGTCTGTGAATGCCTTTACATTCTGTTCATTTATTTCTATGCATGTTATTTTGCTTTAATTGCTTTTAACATGATAGAAGTAAAATTCCCTCTTTAATATTAAGTTAAATTGATGCCTCCCAAACATGCCGCACCATCCAAAGTCATGTATTTTAATGGTAGGTCTTGCCAAAGCAGAGTGCCATTAACTCTCCTTGACTAGATGGGTTTGTGTCAAACACTTACACACCGGCATTGGTTTAACTTAACAAGGTTATCATAATAGATTGTGGACCTTGGGGCATAAAGGTTGGAGTCTTAGAAGCATCTGATCTTTGCCCAACAACAAGAGTCATATAGTTGATATGATTAGCAAAGGTTGCTTACCATTTTTACTAGTCTTCTAGCAGTGAAGCCAAAGCTCACTAGTTGATTAAATAATTATGGATCTTGAATCATTAAATGTCATAAGAGGGATATGGTGTTTAGTGGGAGTATCTTTATTAAATTGTTTAATAGAAGTTACTTTAATGAACATATGTCTTAGTTTTACATATATTTTTGTTGTAGATCATGGCACCAACTGTTGTACCTACATCCAGTTTTGCTTTACATTCGATACTTGAAAAGGAAAAACTTAATGGAACAAATTTTGCGGATTGGTCCCGCAACCTGAGAATTGTTCTCAGGCAAGATAAAAAGGAACATGTTCTAGAAGAACCAATTCCGAAGTGCCTACGTAAATCTCTGCTGCTTTGCTATCAAAACCGCCTATAAAAGGCATGTGATGAGTCCCTTGATGTTAGCTGTCTCATGCTTGCTGCTATGAACTCGAGACCTTGAAGCGGTTTGAGAACATAGAGGCTCACGATATGATCGAAGCGCCAAAGGCATGTTTGAGACACAAGCAAGAACCGAGAGATTTGAGATCTCAAAGAACTTGTTTGGATGTAAGCTAGCCGAGGGTGGTTCGTGAGCCCTCATGTAATCAAAATGGTTGGTTACACACGAGCTTGGAAAAACTTGGTTTTCCACTTAGCCAAGAATTGGCTCAGATTTGATTCTTGCTTCGCTTCGAAAGCTATGGCGAGTTCATTTTGAACTTCCATATGAGCAGTTTAGACAAGAATCTCACCGAATCGCATATGATGCTTAAGGCAAAGCAGAGGGCAAGATTAAGAAATGCAACAATCATGTGATGATGGTGCAAAAGAGTACAAGCTTCAAGAAGAAGGCTAAGACTTGGGTCAAGAAAAGGGCAAGGCTAAAGTTTGGATGAGATCCAAACCGACAAACCTAAACCCAAGACTAAGTCCGCCCGACTCAAGAGAATGAATGCTTTTCTTGCAAAGAACTAGGCCATTGGAAGAGGAACCGCAAGAAATACCGGCCGATCGAGAAAAGGAATGGTGGGACTAAAACTTCCACTCTGGTATTAATATTATAGACATTTTTCTTGTCGACTCTTCCGTTAACTCATGGGTATTTGATAACGGATCGGTTGCTCATATTTGCAATTCGATGCGAGTCTAACAAGAAGTAGGATGATTGCAAGGGGCGAGATGGATCTTCGCGTCAGAAATAAAGCAAAGGTTGCTGCATTAGCCATCGGGACTATGCCACTACTTTTGCCTTCAGGATTTATTATGGAATTGAATAATTGTTATTACGTTCCAGCCATTAGTAGAAACATTATCTCTGCCTCATGTTTGATGGCAGAGGGTTATAAGTTCATTATAGAGAACAATGGTTGTTCTATATTTTTGAATGAAGTGTTTTATGGCTATGCACCTATTTTGAATGGGTTGTTTATTTTAAATCTTGATGATACATCAGTCTATAATATTAATGCTAAAAGGCTTCGGCCTAATAAAATAAATTCCACTTTTATTTGGCATTGTCGTTTGGGTCACATAAGTGAGAAATGCATGAAAAAACTCCATAATGATGGAACTCTAAACTCATTTGATTTGGAATCATTTGAAACATGCGAGTCTTGCCTGGTCGGAAAGATGACCAAGACACCTTTCACTAGTCGTAGTGAAAGGGCGCACGACCAGTTGGAACTCGTACATACTGATGTATGTGGACCAATAAGCACGACAGCCAGAGGTGGTTTTCAGTACTTCATTACTTTCACCGATGACTATAGTAGATATGGTTATATCTACTTAATGAGGCACAAGTCGGAATCCTTTGAAAAGTTCAAGGAGTTCCGAATGAAATCTGTAATCAACTTGGCAAGACAATCAAATCTTTACGATCGATCGTGGAGGTGAGTTTTGAGCCATGAGTTTGGTAATCATTTGAAACAATGTGGAATTGTTCCTGACTTACACCACCGGCACTCCACAATGGAATGGGGTGTCCGAGCGGCGAACAGACCTTGTTGGACATGGTTCGATCAATGATGAGCCAATCGGATCTGCCATTATATTTTTGGGGTTATACTCTAGAAAGCGCGCTTTCATTTTAAATAAGGTACCATCTAAATCAAGAGATAAGACACCATATGAGATGTGGACCGAAAAGTCCCAGTTTGTCTTTTCTAAGGATTTGGGGATGTGATGTCTATGTTAAACGCTTGACGTCGATAAGCTCACACCCAAATCGGATAAATGCTTCTTTATAGGATATCCTAGGGAAACCAAAGGATATTATTTCTACAACCGAAGAAGACAAAGTTTTTGTTGCAGAAATGGTGTCTTTTGGAGAAAGAGTTTCTTTCAAAAGGAGTCGATGGGAGAAAGGTGCAACTCAAGAAATTCGGAAAACATCTGAAAGTGTTTCAACTCCTCTTGAACCTCTCTTGGATGAACAAATTATTGTTGAACCTATAGATAAGGCACCATTACGTAGATCTAAAAGGCGCGTCAATTGCCTACAAGGTATGGGCATGACGATTATTATTGAATAATGGTGAGCCTAAGACTTATGAGGAAGCGATGATGGACCCGGACTCGAGAAATGGCTTGGAGCCATGAAACCAAATAGATTCCATGAGAGAAAATCAGGTTTGGAACCCGGTCGATCCACTTGATGGTGTCAAAACCATTGAGTGCAAATGGATCTATAAGAAAAGATTGATATGGATGGAAATGTTCACATTCATAAGGCTCGACTAGTCGCAAAAGGTTTTCGACAAGTTCAAGGAATTGACTACGATGAGACTTTCTCACCAGTAGCGATGCTTAAATCTGTTCGGATCATTCTAGCAATTACTGCATATTTCGACTATGAGATATGGCAAATGGATGTCAAAACAGCTTTCCTTAATGGAAACCTAGATGAGGATGTGTACATGACACAACCTGAAGGTTTTGTCGATCCAAACAATGCTAGTAAAGTATGCAAACTTCAAAAGTCCATTTATGGGTTGAAGCAAGCATCTCGGAGTTGGAATATACGTTTTGATGAGGAGATCAAAAGGTTTGGTTTAAATCAAGAACAAAGAAGAACCTTGTGTTTACATGAAGGTTAGTGGGAGCGCACTTGTTATTCTCGATCTTGTATGTAGATGATATACTACTTGGTCGAAATGACATTCCGATGCTAGAATTGTTAAATCTTCATTAAGAAAAGTTTCTCAATGAAAGATTTAGGAGATGCAACATATATCTTGGGGAATAAGGATCTATAGGATAGATCTAAGAGGCTAATTGGATTAAGCCAGAGATGTACATAGACAAAGTGTTGAATCGGTTCAACATGCAAAATTCCAAAGAGGATTCTTGCCCATGGCACATGGCATTAATCTTAGCAAGAATCAAGTGTCCTACGACCACCGATGAGCGAGACAAAATGAGTGATATTCCATATGCTTCGCCATTGGATCTATCATATACGCCATGATATGTACACGATCAGATGTATCATATGCTCTAAGTGTTACGAAGCGAGATACCAAGTCGATCCCGTGAATGTCCTTTCGACGTACCGTGAAAAACATTCTTAAGTACTTAAGAAGGACTAAGGATGTGTTCCTAGTTTATGGCGGCGATGAAGAGCTCGTTGTAAATGGTTACACCGATGCAAGCTTTCAAACCGACAAAGATGATTATCGTTCGTAATCTGGTTTTGTATTCATTTTGAATGGAGGAGCAAGTGAGTCGAAAAGTTCCAAGCAAGAGCGGTTGTTGATTCCACGACAGAGGCCGAGTACATTGCGGCTTCTGAAGCTGCAAAAGAAGGTGTTTGGATAAGGAATTTCATTGCTGAATTGGGAATGGTTCCGAGTACCTCGAGCCCAATGGATCTCTATTGTGACAACAATGGAGCCATTGCTCAAGCCAAGGAGCCTAGATCCCATCAGAAGTCCAAACATATACTCAGGCGTTATCATCTTATCCGCGAGTTGGTGGATAGAGGAGATGTTAAGATATGCAAAGTTCATACGGATTTAAATGTTGTCGATCCGCTGACAAAGCCTCTCACTGACCAAAGCATGAGGCACACAAAAGCTATCCAGATAGATACCTAAATGATTGACTCTAGTGCAAGTGGGAGATCATGGAAATATGCCCTAGAGGCAATCATAGAGATGATTATATTTCATTATGTTCATGACATTGATAATGTGTTATCTTGTTCCTAGAATAATATTGTTAATATTTATTATCAAGTATGTGACTTGGTTGTGAAACTCTATATTTCTGCGATAATTATTCTTACACGATCCTCGGTCGTAAACATATGAGGACACATATGAATAGACTAGCATATGTATTGGTTGATGACTATGTTTCACGAGTCATAGATATGGAGATATCAAACCAATAATATGGACACATGTTAGAGAACATGATGTTGGATAAGACCCACCTTGAGGCACTATTGAGATTGTTATGAATCTATGTGTCATTAGTTGGTCTCAAGCAATGATGATGTATAATCCTTAGACACGAGATCAAGATGATTTCCTACATGTGTAAGAGCACTCTTAGGGGTTGCCAAACGCTACACAATGAATCGGGTAGTTATAAAGGTGGCTTCGGGTATGCTATGAAACATGCAGAGGAATGTGACTAGTCGGATATGGGATTTTCCTCCTAACATAACAGAGAGATGTCTCTAGGCCCTCGCCAGATCGGATAAAGAAAGTGCATGGCCATGCCACTAGTAGTCGAAGTGTTCGACCACGTAAAGTTATCTCGATACTAGATCGAGAAAGTATTGAGCAGTCCATGGATGACACAACATCTCACCGGAGTTCAACCGGACATCGTGAGGCAAAGGGAGTATACACGAGTAGGTCGCCAGTCGAATCGAGCGATTCATGGGTCGTATGCAAATACGAGCTAGTCGAGACCGTCGAACGTAATCACAAAGTGGTCGTAACTCGGTCGTAAGGAGTTACGAATGGTCGTGACCACATCTGAACCGGTCAGATCTGAGATAGGACCGGTCGTAAGTGATGAAGACCTGGTCGTAGATCATATTGCATTAAGGTTCGTCTGATATAATTTGTGTGTATTAGGAATCGATATGTTCGCTAGGAGCCGCTTCGACTTGTGGTCGAAAACGGTTTCCGACTCACAACCGAACTACACATGAACCTCTGGTCACACACTTAACGGGTTGGAACAAACTAGTACGAATACGATTCAGAACGTGTCGGATAGGATCCGCCACGAGCACTATATAAGGAGGTGCATAAGGCTATTGAAAGGCGCGTGAAACACCACGAAACCCTAGCCGCCATCTTCTTGAGAGCTCCACCGTGCGACTTGGTGCCGCACACCGGCGTTCGGTTGTTCCTTCCCGGACGTGGATACCGTAGAGGCGCTACTACGATTGTTGCGCTTGAGGACGATCCGCGATCTTCACAAGGAACCGCAGACGTTCTTTGGAGGAGACGATCGGCTCGTGAGGACGTTGGACGATCGACTACGACCGCTTCATCGACGCGCTCTTCGTTGGACCGATCGCTCAATCCTTCTTCCGCCGCTCTGCTGGCGTCTGTTGGTAACGACCGTGATCATCTACTTGCTTGGCATCTGGTTCGCGTGGTAGAAATTTTTGTTTGTAGCTATCGTAGCCTACCCCGTGACCCTACAGTATCATATCATAACAGGCTAGTTGGAGTACTCTGACATTTGTTGTGAAAGTATGGCCCTGAACCCACCATTCTAAATTAGAGATCATTTGGTCACTTTGCAACTTGCCTCCATTGGCGATGGTGACTTGTACTGTAGGAATTTGTTATGTACTACAGTGTATTCTGTCCACCAACTTGCTACTGATAAAGTTACTTGAACTGCCAAAGTCGACCAAAATCAAAATCTCCTGGTTCTTGATCAACCCTTGTAGCCTGATAGTCTTCCTGCCTTGTGTGCCAACTGCAGCACATTAAGAAAGACTCATTAATAACTCCTCTTCGCCATCTTTGCTATCACCTTCACTTTCTTCTTCATCACTGTCTTCCAACTGCAGGATTTCCAGCAATTCTTCCGGTACTTGCAAGGAAATTGTCTTGGGACATTTGTGGTTTGGACCAAACTTTTCTCCACATTTGAAGCAATTACCAAACTTTTCTCCACATTTGAAGCAATCTCCTCTAGCCTTTCTGAGGGCTTTCAGACTATTGTACTTGTCTTCCCACTTGGGTTTGTTGATTTCCTTGTTATCTCCAGGTGCAGATCCTAGAATACCTTTGCCTGAATGATTCATTGGTCTGCCATTGTATTTGTTGAAGTCTCTGCTGTCAATCCTCTGATGAGGCTTTTTAATAGTTCTTTCCCACTTCTCCTCCTGTAACAAGGCCAAGGATAACGCAGCATCAACCGTTCTAGGTTTGTGGAGCATGATGGCTACTCTAATCTCATTCTTTAACCCATCTAGAAATTTGTTGACAAAAAATACATCATCATAATTTCTATTGTGCACTAGAACCTTATGCATGACTATTTAAAATTTTTCATGATATTCTAGCACACTAGTATGTTGTTTCAAGTTCAATAGTGTTCTCATGTGATTGTGATACAAATCTCTTCGAAATTTGTTGTCTACAGCTATACATAATTCTACCCAACTATCCACATTATGATGGGCCTCAAATGTCTGCAACCATAAAGCAGCATTCCCTTGGAAGTGCAAAGTAGCATAAGGCAACCACAAATGGATTGGCACATTGAACATGTTAAAGTATTCTCACACTTCTCCTTCCAGACTCTAGGATTCTCCCCTTCGAATCTAGGGAACTCGGTCTTAGGTATATGAAATTCTCTCTGTGGATGGTAGTATAGTATCGATATCCCTCTATTTCTCTACTCCCACCATCATTCAAATCAAACAACACAGGAGGATTCGGATTCAATGACTCACCCTTGACCAGGGCTTGTCCACGAGTGTTGAATCCCTCAGAGACATCGTCCTAGTGTTGCTTCTCATAGCGGTGCCCATCGGGCCGAGGCGTCGCTGGTCGAGGTGGATTTGGCAGCACCATCTCCAGATGGTGGACGCGCACACCAAGTTTCTCCACCGTCTGCTGCAACTCCGTCAGCGTGTGGTCGACGGTCGGCCTCCATGCTTCGGCGTGCTTCATCCGCTTGTCCACTCCGGTGACCAACGCCAAGATCGCCTTGATATCGGTTTCCAGAGTCGACATCTAGTCTTCTATCGCCACCATCCTCACAGTGAGCGTCGGTTGCCCCTTCTTCTTCACCACAATTGTCAGAATTGGTGGCTCTGATACCACAATGTCACGGCCCGAGCCTGATTTTGACGATGGGTAGGAGAATCGGCTCGAAGACGTCGAACCTGAGAGAGGATTTGGGGAATTTCAGGAAGAACAAACAGAGAGAGAGATAGTTTTAGGGCTTTGGAGATATTGTATTTCTATCATGCCTCAGCAACGAAATCGTTTCCGAGTATATACACTGTTCGTTACACGCTGGTCTAGAGCTAAGTTCACGGCCCAACATCTATTGCAAGCCCATTCGGCCCAGAGATTGTTTATGTAAGCCAGCTATCCCGTTAAGCCTCCCTTATTCATGTCTTCAGGTCTCCAGTTGTGACATATGCCTCCCTTACTCATGTCTTTAGGTCTCCAGTCGTGACACTAACACCCTCCATGTCATCTTGAGATAATTTTAAAGAACTATTTCAATACATTGTCTTTTGAGCTGTCTCTTTAAAGCCTCACAATCATTTAAGCTTTATATGAATCAAGTATCGTGTTTCGCGTGAATAAACGACGACTGCGCTCCAACAGCAAAAAACTTCGTCATTAGTGCCTTATTTCGCGTGATGTGCTCGTTACTTTGTGAGAGGACGATATTATTCTCTCTCCTCTTTGATTCATAACACTATTAATTAAAGATGCCATCTTACCCCTCCGTGAAGCCTCACTAACCTTGCTGGCGATAAATTGCGAATGTTAGAAGCCTTTTTCTTTTTCTCATGCCCCTCATTGCAACCTCGCTCACCTTTCTGGCCATTAATTGCCAATGTTAGTAGCCTTTTTTCTTTTTCTCATGCCCCTCCGTGAAGCCTCGCTCACCTTTCTGGCCATTAATTGCCAATGTTAGTAGCCTTTTTCTTTTTCTCATGCCCCTCCGTGAAGCCTCGCTCACCTTTCTGGCCATTAATTGCCAATGTTAGTAGCCTTTTTCTTTTTCTCATGCCCCTCCGTGAAGCCTCGCTCACCTTTCTGGCCATTAATTGCCAATGCTAGTAGCCTTTTTTCTTTTTCTCATGCCCCTCCGTGAAGCCTCGCTCACCTTTCTGGCCATTAATTGCCAATGTTAGTAGCCTTTTTCTTTTTCTCATGCCCCTCCGTGAAACCTCGCTCACCTTTCTGGCCATTAATTGCCAATGTTAGTAGACTGCCACGCAACGCCCTGTGGCCGTTATCAACTTTGCCATCTAGAGTGAGTTCGATGACCCCTGCAAAAAATCTAGAGTGAGTTCGATAAACCCTGCAAAAAAAATCTAGGGTGAAAAAAGTGTAAGTTCCTTGATAAAGAAAGATGATTATACCATATTCATGCTAAAATTATTTTTACATATATCTGAAAATAAGGATGGCACTCTAACATAATATTAAAATTGTTCTCGTGAAAAATAACTAAACATGGTTTATAAAAGATAATCTTTGGAGGCATACGTCCGAAAGGAAGAAAAAAGTCTAGACGCCTGACTCCTCATGTGACACGTCCTATATCCACGAGGCTACCTTTTCGACTCACGTAGTCCCTTGTTTCAAGCTTCTTCTCAACTAACTTATCCCCGTTCCACTCACATTTTGCATTGAAGCAATTTTTTCCAACGTATTTTTTTCAAATGCTTTGTTTTTTGATTTATGATATTGCAACTGTTGTCCGGGAATGTTGCAACTATTGTCTAAAGATGTTGCAACCGTTGTCCGAGAATGTTGCAACCGTTGTCTAGGGATATTGCAACCATTGTTCTAGAATGTTGCAACAGTTGTCTGAGAATGTTGCAACCATTGTCCTAGAATGTTGCAACCATTGTCTGGGGATGTTGCAACCGTGTTCGACGGATGTTGCAAACGTGTTTGACGGATGTTGCAACCATTGTCCTAGGATGTTACAACCATTATCCGGAGATGTTACAATCGTATCCAAAGGATGTTGCATACCACGGTGTACTTCTGCCCCTTTTTTGCGTGGTGGGAGTTGCGTTCGTCTTATCTCCCCTTGTCACCGTCATCTCCACCCAAACAAAATGATTTGAAAATATCTTGTCCAACTACTAGTAGTACTAGTACTCCGTAGTATTTGCTTCTCTTGTGAGTTTATATTATTTTCAAACCAAATAACCATGGATGATTTTACTCACTCAAATCAGTGCGACAGAACCCGAGCGTACGGCGAGATTATATGCGGTCAACTTTGTATTAGTAAATGGTGATTTTATTTTGCAGTATTTAAATGGTTTATGCTGTGAATGCTTCGTGCTTTGCAGGTCAACAACGTAGAAATCCCTAGGGTGACAATGGAGATCGGCGACCCCACTCGGAGGATGACAGATGTACGATGAGAGAATTCTCATCAAAACATCCGAGCAGTAGCTGTCTCCTTTTTAAAAACATTATTCTCTTTTGCCGACTTCCCGCGAAAGCAATGTTGATGTGCAGCAGAGGTCACGTCTGTAGCCAGCGTCATCATACTGAGAAATAAGTGCTAACTTACGGACTATAGTTAAGAGAGCTTGACTCCTCCAATAATGTGCCTGGCATAGAGATAGGAATCTCTATAGAGATAGGAATCTCTAGGTGTCCTTTTTTTATAGCAAGATCAAACCAAAATATGAGTTTTTGCCGTAGCACTGTTTATATCGGTTTTAGCAAATCTGACTGTTCGTACAGTCGGACGTTCCTCTGTGCCTCGGACAGCTCTTCGTCCATCACATCACGCCTCGTCCGTGCGCGGGTGACCCGGACACCTCTCCTCCGTGCGCCCCTGGAACAGACGCCGTTGTGCACACCACGTCGCCCACTTTGTCTCATCCGTTACTCCTAGGTGCGGACGCGCTGCCACGCGTCTGTACGCACCACGAGCGCCCTTGTCTGTTGCTCCATGGAACGGATGCGCCGAAAGCGCCGCAACTCCCTACCACGGACCCGCCATCACCTCATTGTCCATTGCCATGCCCCTTTATTCCCATCGCCCGTCCATCGGTGTCTTGTGTGCATGCATGCATGCAAACCGCACGTGGGAGGGAATCTGATTCCTCTCATCGCTTCACGGCTATAAATTCGAATGCGCCGGCGAGACGCTTCGCAAATTCTTATCCTCCCTCGCTCGGTCGTTCTCGCTCGTTTGCTCTGCCGATTTCATTTTCGCCGATGATTAAGGTTTGTTTAGTGCCCTCCTTAGCGGCAATTTCAGAAGGTATTTTTTTGCTCATGCGTTTTTTCTTTACTAACTGTGTAGTTAGTCGTAGTTAATCAGGTGTGCTTATTTAGGCCTAATGAATTTAGCCCTCATAGTTTTTTCGCAATTAAATTTGTGTTAGTTAAATAATTGCAATTAATTAGGCTGTACTTATTTTCTCGTAGTTAAATTAATGCTACATAATTATTAAGTGGCGCATTTAATTAGATAATAATTAATTAGTTGTAATTAGTTAGTTAGTCGTAATTAATTAGTTAGAATTAATAAGTTGTAGTTAATTATGTCTTTATTAATTAGTCGTAGTTAAGCAATCATAATTAATTTAGTAGTCATTTTATGTCATATTTAATTTAGTGGCCTTATCAAGTCGCAATTATTTATTTGTAATCAATATGTGGTAATTACTAATTAGTTACTCGTAATTATTTTAGTGGTATTTAATTCATCGTAATTATTTATTTGTAATTCATTTATGGTAGCTAATTAGTCCTAATTAATTTAGTGGTATTGAACTACTCAGATTAATTTTGTCGCAATTAATTAAGTATTAATTAAGTGGTCGTACTTAATTAGTCACAACTAATTTGGTCATAGTTAAATAGAGTATGTTAATTTATTATCTGTATTTAGTTGTGAATTTTAATTTCTAGCAACTCATCGTCATTATTAATTTACTCACTAATAATATGTGTCTTTGTTCTCTTGCAAGTTATGTCTCTACTGGATCTACTGGAACCCTTCTACGATAAGCATCACCGGTGCAAGCTGTGGATCATAGGGGATGCGAATGGCCCTCCACCCCTCGTGCTTTGGACCGAGAAGCACTACTGGGAGCTCGATCCTTGCTACGTTCCAATCCTCCGGGACACGTACTCGTTGCCCTTTGCGAGGCTGCTCTCGGTCGGACGCTTGTTCACCTTGGACGGCGGTGTCATGTCGACAGGTGGAGATCTGAGACCCACACATTCCACTTTCGGTGGAGAGAGATAACGGTCACCCTGCAGGATGTCTCATTCTTGACCGATCTCCCGATCAGGGGGTGAGCCACTTATTCTTGGCCGTCCGCCGACGGACTAGAAGGTCCGGCTAGGGCATCGGTTTGGCATACCCGTGCCAGACAGCGCCTGTGGTGTCCCTTGGATCTAGCTAAGGAATTTCAATCTGTGCCCGCCGGATGCACCTAACAAGGTTGTTAGGACGCACCTTGTGGCCTACCTTCTCTATCTCTTCGGTTGGGCCCTATTTTCCACCACACTGGGCGATTGGGCTTACCCCAGCTTCGTTCGCATCGCCGAGTCTTTGGCTGACACGGAGGCTGGGGCGATGCCTCATATAGTTGGGGAATAGCTGTCCTCTGCGTCACATACAGGGGGTTGTGTGATGCTTCGCGGTGTGATACCGGTGTGAAACCGGTCCTTGCCGACTATTACGTGCTCCTGCAGCTGTGGAGTTGGGAGCACTTCCCTGTTGGGCGACCCACCTCGGAAGAGCAGTGCACCCGTAGCCCGAGCTATGGATCGGTGGACTGCCACCCAGTTACGCTGGGCGAAAGACAGACCGGCGAGGTGCTACTCGTTGTTTCACAACGAGTTCGAGTCGTTGCACGACAACGACATCATATGGGCTCTATGGATCCCAAATTTCATGAATACAGTAGTGCCGCATGGACTATCCGTACAATGCACGCGGTATGCTGGATTATGGGCGATGACCTGCTAGCTGGTGTTTTCCCATATGGTGGAGCCTTACACGCTGCAGCGTGTGATACAACAATTTGATTTGTACCTGCTTGTGCGCCCACCCGACAGCAAGATCCTGCATCGAGCCTTCCACTTGTGAGTCCAACTCCAGCTGAGTAATGTTTGCATTTCATGCCCACTGTCAGACCCCAATTTTGAAACTTGGGACCTATCATGTATATTTGTGTCATTCCCTGGATCAGTAGCTGGCACACATAGTTACATTGTTGGTTCAAATACATATCACGAAAATGTAAAGCTATTGCATAATATTAAACAAAGCGTAAATATATCTTACGGCTTTTGACTTGCAGAATCGCCGGATAGACCAAATACTTTCAGAGAATCAGCAGCGGAAGTAGATTTAGAGTAGAACGCGTGGAACCCTCACGATATGCCCACCGGTAATTGACTGTGGGCTCACGACCTAGTTCTTGGCTTTCATGATCTTCAGTCTTGTCTAATGCTCATAATTATCCCTGAAGCCTTCTTTTATGCTTACTGACTAAAAGAATATAAATAGCGAGCATGAGTACACAACCATACTCACGAGCCAATACGCAATGCAATTAGTATAGATGCAAGGCTAATCAAAGGAAAGACTCATGGTTATTTTATTTTGCACAAAGCCATTTCTTGAAATAGATTAAGTAATAGCAAATACTGAGACTTAGCATTTTACTAACACGAGTTTTATAAACTGAGTTTTTGTTTGTAAAGTACTAGTGGAGATTCTGTCTCCTATACCATTGAGTGAGTACGTCCACTCAATGCTTAGGCTATCCCGTATTTACCACTGGTCCCCGACCAGGCTTTCTCAACTCTCTGGATTCCAACCTCAACATTTCCAACTGCTAGGCTCAAACCCACCCTACCCCTCTTAAAAAGAATCTCGACCCCGAGATTTCGGTAGAACGTATAGAAGAAGATAGAATGAGGAGGACGAGAGATGAAGCAGAGGATGCTGACGCTATCTTAGTTGCTTCGCCTGCTCTTGGTGTGGCTTCTCAGCAATCATTGTCTTCTGTTTTTCTCATGCCAGATATAAACTTCCTGTTGATGGATTGACAGTAATTGTCTATAACCGAAGGAGTAGCTAGCCTTGGATATGCCGGTACTATATTCCAATCATTATGTCCTATTTTCCTTACTAGATTCCAATTAATTTCTTTAGCCTGTTAATTATCAAAAGTTAAACTCTAAGCTTATCTTATAATCGATGTTACCATCGAAATGTTTAGCTCGTGTATCCTTCTGGTTTGCCAAATTTTCTTCATTAAGGTTGTTATACTACCAAATCATAATTGTAAGTAATCTTAATGATTCAATCTTTTCTGTACTCAGCTACCCCCCTTAAAAATGTCTAACGATATTCGTTGTTTTATTTAATCGTTAATAATCCAATCGTTATTATCCACCAATAATACCTTGGTATCGTATAACTACGATTTGTCATTACCACCCTTTGATCGTATCATCTGGATTAATATACACATAGATTCTACATAAGTCCTAATGTTCTAACTTCAAGCAATTATAGCTGTTCCTATTGAGCAACTACCTTTCAATTGATCCTAATCGCACATAATTGTATTTGATTATACCAATTATCATATAATTCATCACTATCTAATTTATTGCTGCTAAATCAATTCCTTATAGTGCAACTTAAAATTTTCCTTTATTACCACTTAGATTGTGTTAATCCTTTCGATATCCAATCTCTAGAATTGCTAACAATCCATTTATTGTTCACATTATGTGTGTAACTTCAATTTATTCCTATTAATTTAATTCAAGTAGTTTATCCTAAGTTTTGTGGTGATATCTTCCAAGTATTCATCTTTAGGATTTCTATTGCATACCATTATGCTACAGATTTGGTTCATTCTAAAGATTTATATGATATCTTTGATACATTTTCACTAACTACTCATTGTTCAAGTTCCCTACGACATCGACTAGACATAAGGACATAGCATATATCAGTATGCTATCCAGGCTGCCTTACATGTCTTCTTGGTCAGGGACTGTCTCCACGATGGCTTTGGTGGTTGCAGTGCTTACAACTACGTGAAAAATCCGTTGTTGCAGTTCAACTGTCTTGGTGATCAATTGCTTCAGATGGCACTCTTTGGGACAGTGATCATGTCCTTCGCAAAGAAAACAAGTGACCTTGCTTGTCGGGCAATCTCCTGGTGGGGGGTCTTTGTCGCAGTTGGGGCAGCCTGTGTTGCACTGGTCGATATGGTGTCCTTCCTCACCACAGCATTGACATGTCTTGACTTTCACAATTTCCCTATTTGACTTCCTCAAATCACAATTCCTAGCAAAGTGCCCTATTTCACCATATCCAGAGCAAATGACTAGATTTGATTGTCTCTTGGGACAATGGGACACAAAGTGGTCTACCTTACTATACCTGAAACATGTGATGGGTCGATGAGTCCCAAGGGCCGATGGTGTCAAACCTATTATGGGGATTCGGTCCAACTTTGAACAAGAATTGATAGGTGGCTCTATCTTACGATCTTTGAACTTCACCGTGACGTAACATTTCTTCGATTTGTCTTGGCAAGTCTTTGCTGAGCTGATTGGTTGTACCCTATCCGAAGTGCGATGATGCCTAAGGGTCTTGTCTGGACGGTCTGGATTAAGGTTGGCAAAATTTGACGGAGCTTCGTCTTGATCTTGTAAGCTTGTTAGGTTGGTCTTACTGTCTGGTGGTGCTTTCAGCAAGAGGTGGAGAGGGAATAGCACGAGACAGGGAAAAGATCGCCGGAATAAGATAACTAAACCCATTTTTAATCATACGAAAAGTTGGGGAGGCTCAAACAATCACACAAATCTTTTAAAACAAACTCTTCCCATGACTGCAAAATATGACGCCCATGGGCAAAATAGGCAGTGCACAAGTTCGAAATGAAATCTTATGATAGTACATCGTCTACTCGTGGAAATACACACATGGGGGTGCACAATTCTACGCACAAGGGTTACTCAAAATGAGATTGCCCTAGCCTAACAAGTTGTCACGTTCCTGAACTTAAGCTTTTGAAGCTCGGGTAAGGGAAAGAGGAAACCAATCACCTTTCGAAATCAAATGAAGATCTGACATAGGTAAGAGTGAAATCTTTAGGAGGGATAAGAATGAGCAGTAATACTTATGTTTTTTGCAAAGCTTTTGTAGGTGAAATTAGGTTTTAAAAATTTCCATTAATGAAACTAATGGCCATGCTAACTAAGGTCACGACTAGAGTCGATATGCTCTGATACCATCTCTGTCAGACCCCAAATTTAGAACTTGGGACCTACTGTGTATATTTGTGTCATTCCCTGGATTAGTAGCTGGCACACATAGTTACATTGTTGGTTCAAATACATATCATGAAAATGTAAAGCTATTGCATAATATTAAACAAAGTATAAATATACCTTACAGCTTTTGACTTGCAGAAAGGTCGGATAGGCCAAATACTTTCAGAGAATCAGCGGCGGAAGTAGATTCAGAGTAGAACGCGTGGAACCCTCACGCTATGCCCACCGGCAATCGACTGTGGGCTCGCGACCTAGTTCTTAGCCTTCTTGATCTTCAGTCTTATCCAATGCTCATAATTATCCCTGAAGCCTTCTTTTATGCTTACTGACTAAAATAATATAAATAGCGAGTATGAGTACACAACTGTACTCGCGAGCCAATACACAATGCAATTAGTATAGATCCAAGGCTAATCAAAGGAAAGGCTCATGGTTATTTTATTTTGCACAAAGCCATTTCTTGAAATAGATTAAGTAATAGCAAATCCTGAGACTTAGCATTTAACTAACACGAGTTTTATAAACTGAGTTTTTGTTTGTAAAGTACTAGTGGAGATTCTGTCTCCTATACCATTGAGTGAGTATGTCCACTCAATGCTCAGACTATCCCATATTTACCACTGGTCCTCGACCTGGCTTTCTCAACTCTCTGGATTCCAACCTCAATATTTCCAACTACTGGGCTCAAACCCAGCCTTTTCATTCCACACACACACACACCAATGGTTTTATGAAAAGGAAAGCTATATCAAGCAAGTTCTCAGTACCGCTCTTGGCCGTGAGCACGGCTGTCTAGATAGTTTTCTTACTCTGCAGAGTTTGTACACTTTACCCACAAGAGAAAAATCAACTTGTACTGCCCCGACACATTTCTGTAGGTGTGTGGCTAATGTTGATTATCAGAAGGCCTTTACAATATCCCACCTCATCGCACTTTCACGTCGCTAAGTATCACCTCCTTGGGCCACGCCCCTGAGAGGTCTCCCTTTTGCGCCATGTGAATCGATGACCCCCTTACCCTTAGCACACTCCACACGCCCACCATTGGTGAAATCACGAGGAGGATGTCAAGACCCAAAAATGTAATTATGGACCCTTTGTGTATACTGCACTAGTCTAGGATCACGCTAGTGCACACAGTGGCAACATTAGTGAAATATCATTTCCATATACAAAGATGATTAATAAATAGGCAAATAACAATAAATATCAGAGTAAAGACCTTAAGGTCAAAGCTTACAATTAATGCCTCAGAAGACGATAGCTCAATGAAGCTACAGTGGAACGTAACGGAATAACTTCAGTGAAGCCCATCCATATGCCCACAGCCAATCGGCTGGCGTAGTGCGACCTAGTTCTCCACGATCCTTGAAGTAGACCTTGTTGACTGATGATTTCTTTACTTTTGTTGATTTATTATAACAAGCATAAGTACACAACCGTACTCGCAAGTCATACCACATAATGCAATTTATATATGATGGCTTATTCCAAAAGAATGGCTTCTGTGGTTCTTTTGTAGAAATTCAACATTTGCAATTGAATACGAAAAATAGATTGAACGCATAATTCAAAACAAATAGACAATAATAATTTAATAGTTTGATTTTACAAAGACACATAGCCTAATCAAGTTATTCACATAGCCATATAACTTAAATCACACAACTGTCCCTTCCCAATTGTTTTATGAAAACTACCCCTCGTGTGAAATCCCCGAGCATATCCATGATCATGACGCGCTATTCAATAGATTGATTTACACTCTCTGAGTTTGTACACTTTACCCATAAGATGCAATCAACTTGTACGGAGTGATCACAACAAAACCTTTCAAAAACTTCATCTCAAGCATTGATACTCTAACGAGGATTAAAACCTCTATGTATTAATTTAAATACATAAAAGACCATACGTCTTCATGGTCGTAACCCTAAGGCTAACGACCTCCTTTGGTCGAAGGATTTCAGAGGTTACGATGGGTACCACGGTGGGACTAGGGTTCGACCGGTGTAGTCGCTTCGAAATGCTATGAACAGGCACCCTTAACCGCATGATGAATGGAACACGTGCAAAACGTTCTGTACCATACGATGATATACAAGACACTAACGATAAACCACCTTACGGTTTAGGTTCTCACAAGTACTTAACTGCAAGGTAGTTAGCACATTGTTAACTACCTTAAAGCTCCGACCAGTTGTAACGTTTCATCAGGGACGCCTTCTCTAGGAGTAACTGTCGTTTCATCAGGGACGCCTTCTCCAGGAGTAACTGCCGCCTCTTCTAGAGTTATTTAATGGTGGAACGCAGAAGACGAGGAGACACGCATACACAACAGCAAACAACAGAAAGCAACACAAAAGCCAAAGCAGTAGTATTCAATACTCTCGGTGTAATTGGAGATAGTCCCTAGTCAAGTCTTATAATCCCAGTTCATATTAATAAAGAGCAGCCCCCATTCTCTTCCAGGATACTCCACGTCATTTTCCTCCTTTTATTTTCGTAAGATCGGCGATTCGATCGTCGACAGCTGGCGCCGTCCGTGGGGAAGAAGACGTAAGTTCCCTGAAGAAACTCTTCGCTCATACAAATCCTCGCCCAAGTTCTTGCAATCGCTAATGCGAATATGCCCGGAGTTTGGAATGAGGACAATTGGTTCGACTTGGTGGACTACGCCAACCTCGATATGGAAGGATGCATTCGTGCCATGGAGGAAAATGGCAGATCATCCTCCTCTTCCTCCTCCGCCGGCTTGCACGTCGCTGACGATAGCAAGATCGACCGGATGGACGAGGATGCGCCACCATTACCCGTGGCGCAATCAGAGGAACCAGCCATTCCGATCAGCTCGGAATGTCAGGGGACCTTTTCAAGCCCGGTCTTTCCGACCGGCAAAACAGGTGAAGAAATTTCAGCACCACCTCTCAAAAATCTCTATACCCTCGATGAAATCATGGCTGAAAGATATTCTCCTACGGCTTTTGGCAATTCCAAGAGTCAACCGACATCTGGTAACGGTGTCGATGAAGCCTCCGCTGGTCGTAGGCCATGTGGGGATGATCACGGTCAAGATCGATCGGAAGACATCGAATCGGTGAGGAGACCTCAGGAGGTGCTCATTTCTGACCGCTCTCCGTCGTGGAAACTTCTGGCAAAAGCATTGAGAAGCTCTCCATTAGTTACGATGGAAGCTCATCAGAAGATCGGTGCTGGAGGCACGAAGTCAACGCGATCGGAGATGAAAATCAAGATACCCTGCACGGCCCTACATTCTCTACCACGCCATCACGTGTTGTTAGAGATGATCCGGGCCATCAGGCACCAACTTTCAGAGTCCACGAAACTGATCGACGTCAATCAACTAATTCGCCTGGCATTGCCCCACTTAGAGTAGTTGATAGGACAGATCAAATCCGAGGGTCGGGGGGGTTCAGGTTTGCATACACCTACGACCAGTTTGAACCCCCTAAGACCTTTGGTAACTGTACAAAACTTGCGACGTGTTCAAGATATTTTAAATAATTCTGATCCCACGTTAGCGGGAACTCCAGGTTTTGTACAGCTTGTAGGTCAAGTATCCGAAATTCTCCAACAGACCATGCAGCGCACGGAAGCGTACCGGGAACAAAGGGTTTCAGGGAGTCAAACTATGACTTCATCCCAACGTTCCTCCCTTAGCAGGGGACAGCATGGTCATGCTCGGGAACAGTCGATACCAAGGCCTCCTCAACGATTCCAACCAAGGAGTCACGAGGGGAGAAGGTTATTTCATGAAGTCACTCCCACATCACGTCGAGAAGAACCATCACTTGGACCTAACGATCTCCAGCATCGTCTGAATCAAGTAGGCGGTCGAAGACATCATACTACTGTCTACGACCGGATCGGCACACTGGAGCTCCAGCGTTCCAACCTTAGGAACCGGTCTCCGACCGATTACAATCCGGCACCCTCCCAGAGAAGGCGCCATGAATCAATCACAGGATGTCGAGCTTTCTCTACAGGACTCCAAGCTGTGCGTTGGCCTAACCGGTTCCGACCGGCCAATTTGGATAAGTTTAATGGAACTCAAAATCCGTTGAAATTTCTCCAAATCTATACCATCGCCATCAGAGCTGCTGGAGGCGATGAAAATGTGATGGCCAACTATCTACGCACCGTGCTCGAAGGGTCTGCCCGGTCGTGGTTGTTGAACCAACCGGTCGGATCGATTTATACTTGGGAGCAACTCTGTGACCTTCTAATCGCAAATTTCCAGGGTATGTACGACCGCCCTGAGAAGGAGGATGATCTCCACCGAATCTGGCAGGGCTCTGATGAGACTCTATGTCAATACATCAAGAGGTTTAGCTAGGTTCGCAATTCTATACCCGAGGTCGCAGAGTCATCTGTTATTCAGGCTTTCAAAACAGGTCTGAGAAATCGACGGTTTACGGAGGACATAGCAATGAACCCTCCAAGAACAACCGTTGAGCTTTTTGACATGGCCGACAAGTATGCCACCGCTACCGAAGCAATCGAGTGGTGTGAAGCCATTGATCGGAAAGACAAGATTCATCAGCCCGGCCTGGACAAACCAGAGAAAAAGAACAAGAAGTCTCTCAAGAAGAAGAAGAACCGCAGGCCCAACGACAAGAAGGTTCTAGCCATTCCTAATAAATTCATGAAGGGTAAGAAGGACTACACTGGTCGGGGCAAGACGAAAGCTCCAACCGAGGGATTCCAGAAAAAGAAGAATTGGTGTCCACTTCACCAGTAGGCAGGGCATGATCTACGCACCTATCGAGTCTGGCAAAAGAAACTGGAAGATTATTATGCAGGTGAAGGACCATTTCCCGCAATACAAGAACCCAGAGAAACGAGCTCCAAAAAGGACAAGGATGGCGATGAAGAAATGGAGTACCAAGATCCCCAACACACAGTCAACATGATTTTTGGAGGATCTTCTTCATACGAATCCAAACGTCATCTGAAGGCCATGGAGCGGGAGGTCAACCTCGTCGAATCTCCGAGCATTATCAAGCAATCGAAGTGGTCGGACATCGCAATTTCCTTCAGCAAAGACGACTGCCCCATTCCTTTGACTCGACCAGGTAGGTTCCCTATTGTTGTTGAACCAACCATTAATAATTGTAGGGTTAATCGAGTCTTAGTAGATGGAGGTAGTTCTTTGAATATATTATTTGCGGGAGCTTTAGAAGAAATGCAGTCCCCATGTCAAAGGTGAAACCGGTGAAATATGCTTTTCATGGCATAGTTCTGGCTCTACCGCTAAGCCGATAGGGCAAGTTTCCTTACGGTTACGTTCGAAGGTCGATAACTTTCGAGCGGAAAAAATTTCGTTTGATATGGTAAACTTGAATCCGATACAGCGAATTCTTGGTCGACCAGCATTAGCAAAGTTCTTGATAGCCACGCATTATGGTTATCAAAGTTTGAAAATGCCGGGGCCAAAGGGAGTCATCACTATTCGGGGAGATCGAAAAATGGCTTATGTATGTGACCGAAAATCCTTTGAACTGGTCGATGAACTTCCGACCAGAGAGGCTAATCCATCTACCATGCAGGCCAAGCACTCGAGACCGAAGGTGACACCCAAACCCTCCGACCAGTCAAAAGAGGTATCACTCGACGAAGGCGCTTCTCCGGACAGCGCCAAGTCACTACCTAGGCCAGAAGATACTAACCCACCTGCTCGCAAGGTTCTGGTCGGAGTAAGGCTCGATCCTAAATAAGAAGAGTTGCTCGTCTCCTTCCTCCGAGAAAATCAGGACGTATTCGTCTAGCAAGCGTCCGATATGCCCGGAGTCCCCCGGAAGGTGATCGAGCATAGGCTAGCTCTCCAGCCTGATAAGAAACCGATCAAGCAGAAGCTGCGGCGTTTTGCACCTGATCGGAAGGAGGCAATCCAGTTAGAGATTGACAAGCTTCTTAAGGCTGGATTCATCCGTGAAGTCAACCACCCTCAGTGGCTCGCCAACCCTATAATGGTTAGGAAGAATAATGGGAAATGGCAAATGTGTATTGACTTTACAGATCTTAATAAAGCTTGTCCGAAGGATGATTTTCCCCTTCCACGCATTGATCAACTGGTAGATTCCACCTCGGGTGCGGTGCTAAGTTTTCTAGATGCGTATTGGTACCACCAGATTAGTATGTGTAAAGAGGATGAGGAGAAAACTTCCTTCATCACTCCATGTGGCACTTATTGTTATGTTAAGATGCCATTTAGTCTCAAAAACACTGGTGCAACTTTTCAAAGGTTGATGCAAAAAACCTTTAGTCCACAAATAGGTCGGAATCTAGAAGCTTACGTTGACGATCTGGTCGTAAAGACCACCAACGCTAGCAATCACATCTCTGACTTACAAGAAACTTTCAACAACTTGAGAAGGCATAACCTCAAGTTGAATCCGAAAAAGTGTGTGTTCGGAGTTTCTGCTGGAAAATTGCTCGGTTTCCTAGTCTCGGCTAGAGGTATTGAAGCAAATCTAGTAAAGATAGCAGCCATCGACCAGATGCGACCTCCGACCACGAAGAAGGAAGTCCAAAAACTAACCGGCTGTATGGCAGTGCTAAGTCATTTCATAGCAAGGTTAGGGGAAAAAGGGTTAACTTTCTTTAAACTTCTTCGAAAACATGGGAGTTTCGAGTGGACTAGGGAGGCAAACGATGCCTTTGAAGAACTTAAAAAGTACCTTACAAGTGCCCTAGTTTTAGTCTCTCCGAGACCGGAAGAAACACTGCTAATGTACGTGGCAGCAACACCACAAGCGAGAAGCGGTAATCTTGGTCGAGAAAGGATAACATCCAACGACCAGTTTATTACGTAAGCGAAGTCTTACATGGACCAAAGGAAAGATACCCACAGGTACAAAAGTTGCTCTATGGTCTCCTTATGTCTTCAAGGAAGCTAAGGCACTACTTTTAGGCCCACAAAGTGGTCGTACCGACGGGATATCCCCTTGGTCAAGTCCTTAGAAACAGGGAATCATCAGGATGAATAGCAAAATAGGCGGTTGAGCTAGGGGCGTTTGACCTCCATTTCATTTCACGAACAGCAATAAAGTCCCAGTCAGTAGCAGAATTCATTGCCGAATGGACAAACCCTGAACCCACCCAAGGGCCCGAGTACAAACACCACGAGGAGTGGACAATGTACTTTGACGGTTCCTTGATGTTAAAAGGGTCGGGGGCTGGAGTGATCTTGATATCCCCTACTAGCGAACACTTTAAGTACGCCATCCAGTTAAATTTTCCTGCCACAAATAATGTGGTAGAATATGAAGGTTTACTGGCAGGACTCCGAGCAGCTCGTTCACTCGGGATTCGCAGATTACTAGTGAAAGGCGATTCTCAACTAGTAGCGAATCAAGTAGGGAAAGAGTATCAATGCCCGAGTACCAAGATGTCATCTTATCTAGCGGAAGTACGGAAACTCGAAAAGCACTTCTTCGATTTTCAGATCCAACATATTCCTAGAAAGGAAAACTTTCTGGCAGACCAGTTGGCACGGATGGCCTCCACGAGGTCAACCGTCTCGCCCGGAGTTTTTCTCGAGCAACTCGATTCACCCTCGGTAGTCGAGCCTTCCGAGAACATACATGATTCTTTACAGGTCGAACAAACCGATCAAAGGAACATAGATGCTCCACAGGTCGTTGACGGTTGACGCTGTCGCGATCAAGGTAGAGATTGGATGACATTGATCTACAATTATCTTCAGCATGACATAATTCCGGAAGATGATGTAGAGGCTGATCGTATAGCACGAAAAGCCAAATCATACACTCTAATCGAACGTACCTTGTACAAACGAGGATCTCATGGAGTGTTGATGAGATGCATATCTCAAACGGATGGCATTAAGTTGCTGACTGAAATCCATGAGGGAGTCTGTGGAGCACATCATTCCTACAGAACACTGGTCGGTAAAGCCTTCAGGCAAGGATACTACTGGCCAGCTGCCCTTCATGATGCAAAAGGACTTGTGACGAAGGGTGTACAATGTCAGTTTCATAGCAGACAAGTACATCAGCCGGCACAAGCCTTACAAACAATTCCTCTTTCTTGGCCTTTTGCAACCTGGGGACTGGACATTTTGGGACCTTTTCCAAGAGCACCCGGGGGCTTCGAATTCCTTTTCGTCATGATTGACACGTTTACAAAATGGATCGAGGCTGAGCTAGTTGTTAAAACAACAACTGAGGCTGCTAAGAGATTCCTCATGAAAAATGTGATCACTCGATTTGGTGTACCCAGTCGTATAATCACAGATAATGGCGCCCAGTTCTCTAGCAGTCAATTTCAAGAATTCGCAATGAACTTCGGTGTAAAAGTTCATTTTGCTTCATTGTCGATCCTCGAGCAATGGAGCGATTGAGCGAGCTAATGGTATCATTATGCAAGGGATCAAACGGCAGTATTCGACCGCTTAATCAAGCGGTCGAGCTTGGGTTCAAGAACTCCCCGTATTATGGGCGTTCGAACCACGACCGATCGTGCGACCGGTGAAACACCATTCTTTTTGGTTTACTGGTGAAGCCATGCTTCCTCGAGAACTCAAAATTGGCTTGCTTTCGAATCGATCGCTTAACGAAATCGATCGAATGAGCGAAGACTTCGATGATATCAATTTCCTTGAAGAGCAGCGAAACCAAGCTCTTATGCGATTAGCGGTCTACCAACAAGCCATGCGAAGGTACCATAGTCGTAAGGTGCAACCTCGCTGACCTTCTTTGTAGGTGCTCTGGTTCTCGAAAAATTCAGAACCAAGCAAATCGCAATAAGCTTTCTCCCAAGTGGGAAGGTCCTTACACTGTGGTCGAAGTCACCCAACCAGGTTCCGTACGACTAGCTATGTCTGATGGGCAAGTTTTGTCACATTCTTGGAACATTGATGAATTGCGTAAGTTCTATGTTTAATTATTGATTACATTCTTTCAATTCTTTCAATTTCAATAAATTCATTTATTCATTAAAAAAAAGTAACCTTGCTTATATATATATACCTATAGGCTGGTCATTCATGATTGTTAATTTAAACTGGTCGGAGAAGACAATTTTCTCTCCGATATCCTTTTCCAAGGATCTCTGTTACTCTATGGCAACGACTTCTATGTCATACGCCGTATTGGTCCTAGTCGTGAACATTTTTTCCACGCGCGACAAAACTCTTTTCTTAAGGAAATATACGAGTAATCAGAGCATCATACAAATAACTTTCCATACTGAATGATATGCCTAAGATTATGAAGATTATATTTCATTATTTCAAGATTCTGCTCTACTCTTGTCTGGCTACTGGTCAGAACACGGAAAGCCTCCTAGTCGAAGTCTCTCCTTTTTCGCACGTGGTCCTGCCCACTTAAAGGAGCTTCCTAGTGACGGTTCTTTTCTTACGATCCTCGCTACCAGTCGGATAGAGAGCTTGAACACGTTTCACGAAATATGTTATATGGTTTCAGATCTAAGCATTCCTTCCGACCAGACTTTAGGATAATAGATATAAACAAAGTTCACTTATAATTTGTTGCATTCATTTTTGCGTTTCTTCTAATGTCAAACAACAAGGTCTTTTATCCAACCATGTATAACTTTTGATTGGTATTTCGATCATGACAAACAAAGATCTATAACTAAGCGAAGTCATAAGCTGGTTCTGACCACAATGATTTCCTAGTATTACTACCATCAGTTCTGACTTCATATCGGCACATACCTTCAGAACGATGGTTTTGACTTTCATTCTCTTTCTTGGCTACCTGCTTGTATAGTAAAGTTCTTCTACTATAAAGCAATCAGGGGCTAGGAAGTGTATGAGAATTTTTTTAAAAAGAGAGTCAAACAGGATAAACAAAGGCATTGTTAATAACATAAAAGGTAAGTTTTATACATATTCAATATTTTTACACTTGTTGCAGGAGCCTACTCTAGAAATATTCCCAGACTAATTACTGCTTGATGGGGATCCGACCTCCATCTCCTCTACTACTTTATCTCCGAGTGGCTTGAGTTCTTCGATGAACTTGGTCGCCTCCTCAAGTGGGCAGTTGAAGTCATCTTCAACAACTTGGAGATCAATGGAGGGATCGGAAGCTTTTAGTTTTGCCAAAGCAAAACTAACTCCACTAGCAACGCCTGTTTTCATGGCCTGGGCATAGTTCTTCCGAGTAGTCTTGAGCAGAGTATTAAGATCCTCTAGAAGTTGACCCAAGTAGTTCATTTTCTCTACTGGATCTCTTAGGGTAGGCAGGCTCGATCCTGATCCTATATCAAAGATCATCTTGTTCGAAAATACAGTCTTTTCACCTAGACTTTGAACGAGAGCCGCCTCCTTATCTTGCTCAAATTTCAAAGTCTTTTCTACTCTGTCCAAAACTTGTTTTTGCTCTGCAAGAGTAAAACAGGTGATAAGCACAAAAATAATTGGAGGAAGATAATAAGTCAAGTTTACGACCTATTACCTTCAATTTTCTTGTTAAGTTCTTCCTTGCTGGTCGTAGCTTCAGCGATCGACCGGTCCTTAGCTTTGATTTCTTCTTCAAGCAGAGCTGTCTTGGCTTTCTCAGCCAGGATCTCTTCTTTTATTTTCTCCAAATCTATCAAATACGATAATGAAGAATAATTAGCAAAGGGCAAAGCATTGAAGAACGAAAAAGGCTAAGGGGGAAAGTTTTTACTTTCTAATTCGGAGTGTTTCTACTCCAAGTCTTTAATCTGCTGGGTCAGTCCTCCGACCATAGCAAAATTCTCGACCATATGCTTCTCAAATAGCATTTTTCCTCTTTAAAAATTCTTTATAAAAGATTTTTTTAGGAGAGATTATTAAACTGGTCGTAGATACTTACCCGGATTGCCAAATCATTATATCCGCCAAATATTGAATCATGATGCATTTTGATTTGATGATCCGATATTTTTCCCCATGCCTCGTCAAGCTCCTTATCCTCGATGAATCGGGGGCAAAAAGGGAACTTGTCAGGTTGAGGAGAATTACCAACAATGGTCGAAACTTGTTGAGGGCCTTTAGGGGCATCTACCTCCGTAGAAGGAGTTAGAACCACCAATGGTTCCAACTCGACTGTTGACCCTGATGCCTGCTCGGGGGCTTCTCCGACCACTCTTTCCTCAGGAAGTTTGTCCTAGGAAATGGTCTGCTCATGGACCTCTTCACGTACCTGGTCCTTAGAAGGAGTCTGGTCGAAAACGACTGGAACACCAGAGGACCTATACCAAGCAAAGAAGGGAAGTTATAAAAAAAAGAAAGGCATCAAATCATCAAGAAATTATTAGAGGTATGCGCTTATACGACCACTTTCATTTGAGCGTACCTAGTTAATTTTCGAGATTTGACTCTAAAACGTGGAAGAGTAAAATCTGTACCGTCACCCTTCCTTTTCTTTTCTTTTCTTCTGACCTTGCCGGTTCCGAACCGGCAGAATTGGCCAAATCCATTGCATCATCCAATAGGATGTCGGAAGCAATGCCCTCGATCAGTTCGTCAAGGATTACGTCCTTGACCATCTGGTCGAGCGGAGTGGTTTCACCAGCCTCCAAACCAGCTTGTTCGATAACAAGCTGTTCGATTAAATCAATGACCGATGCTGGGGTTAGTGACCTCGTAGTTGTGCCGATGGCCTTGACCTTCTCGCCTAAACCAACAAATGAATTTGGTTAGGTGATGAAATCTTTTTATCTAAACTATATATATATATATATATATATATATATATATATATATATATATATATATATATATATATATATTCTTATGACATGTTACATTACCTCGGGAGATTCATCCTTTTCAAATGCATCCAGGCACAATTGGTCGAAAAGCGGTGGGATGTTTAGCCTCACCGGTTAGTGTGATTCGCAACCCAACCAACTACAAAAATAGAGCATGATCAAAAAATCTGATCGGAGAATATGTATGCATGATAAAAGAAATTTTTTATTGTTTACCTTAAGCCTTGTTACTCTCTCTTCAGTAGGAGCTATGGCCAAGATCTCAGGGAATCCAGCCTTTTCTCCAGGCTCCCCTGCATAGATCAGCCTGATCCGTTCTCTAATTTCCTCAGGGGAAAGAGCTTTAAAAGAGAAGGAGAGAAAACAAAATATGAACAGGTTTTAAGGTAGTACATTAATCAAATAAAAATACTGGTCGGAGTTTATCTCAAAGACTTACCTCCTCCTAAGATAGCTTCATCACGAACAATGGATCAAATCAGGGAGTGAGTCCGAAGCTTTAGTGGGCTAATCTGGCGCTTAGTGAAATCCCTCACCACGTGCCAAAAGGTCAAGCCCTTGACTCGCAGGTCGTAGATGGCATCCACCCATCGTCCGACCACTCCCGTCTTCTCCACGGTTTTTCTCCACTTGGGATTTTCATTTGCTCTCATCCCGACGAAGTAGAGGCCATCATCCCTCGTAACTGTCATATAGAACCAGTTCTTCTTCCATGACGCCACGAGGACTTCGAGTACATATGAATGTACTCATTGGCCTTCCCGTCGTGAAGGCGCAATGTACATTCTTCGGGAGTATCCGTGGTTTTCCCTATCACCATTCGGTAGAAATACCTGAAGAGCCTTAAACATGGAGGCACTCCCAGGTATGCTTCACACAAATATGTGAAGATGCTGATGTTGGCGATGGAATTTGGAGCCAAATTCACCAATTCCACCCCGTAGAACTCAAGAACACGGAGAACGAATTTGTGTACCGGCAATCTCAGCCCACATTCGATGTAGGCGAGAAAAACGGGGATTTCCTCATCTTCGCGGCTTGGAAAATGCTCTCCAAATGCTGATCTCCATCTGATCAAATTCTTGTCCGGAAGCATCCCAATCTTCTCCAAAGCCTCAAGCTTTTTCTTGCTCAATTCCGAAGGCAACCACTTTGTGATTTGCTCCGACATGACGAAAATCCTCAAGGATGAGTAGAGTTCGTAGGAGATTTTGTAGTCGGAAGAACAAGAAAAGAAGGATGAAGATTTTTTTCTAGGCAAAGGAGATCAGAAAGGGGATCCAAAAGGCCTAGCGATGGGGATTTTATATCCTCAGATCTTTAAATTACGATCGGAGGTTATCTATAAAAATCTGAATGGCAAAAAGCTTCTTTTTTGCCCAACGGACAGAGGAACTCTTCAGTTCCCAAGGCAAGTTCTCAACTTTAAAATAAACACAAACCACCTTGAATGTCATGACATTAAATGGGGGTCTGCCCGATACAGATTCATCAGAAGAAGGCGTTCACACGACCTGTTCAATTAAAGTTCGGGGACTAGCTGACGAGGATTAAAATCTCTATGTATTAATTTAAATACATAAAAGACCATACGTCTTCATGGTCGTAACCCCTAAGGCTAACGACCTCACTGGTCATAAGGATTCCAGAGGTTACACAATGGGTACCCTGGTCGGACTAGGGTTCGACCAGGTAGCTGCTCGGAAATGCTATGAACAGGCACCCTTAACTGCATGATGAATGGAACACGTGCAAAACATTCCGTACCATACGATGATATACAAGACACTGACGATAAACCACCTTACGGTTTAGGTTCTCACAAGTACTTAACTACAAGGTAGTTAGCACATTGTTAACTACCTTAAACCTCCGACCAGTTGTAACGTTTCATCAGGGATGCCTTCTCCAGGAGTAACTGCCGCCTCTTCGGGAGTTATTTAATGGTGGAACGCAGAAGACGAGGAGACACGCATACACAACAGCGAACAACATAAAGCAACACAAAAGCCAAAGCAGTAGTATTCAATACTCTCGGTGTAATTGGAGATAGTCCCTAGTCAAGTCTTGTAATCCCAGTTCATATTAATAAAGAGCAGCCCCCATTCTCTTCCAGGATACTCCACGTCATTTTCCTCCTTTTATTTTCGTAAGATCGGCGATTCGATCGTCGACATACTCCCAATGTGCTTACGAACCTTAATACCAAACTATACACAGTGGATGGTATGACACACACCGTTGGACAGGGAAGCGGCGAACCGTCTCGCGATGCGACTACTTGGTAGCACACACCTCCACCCTTTCACATAGCCTAACCTACTACCTGAGCAATCAATGTCAAGAATCCATAATTTACTAAGTTAGGCCCGTCCCATACCAGGCATGTGGTCGTACAGTAAGGCTCAGTTCCATGGCGCAGAAAGTTAAGTCCTTAATTGACCAAGGCGAGACTTCCAATTTCTAACTATGCCACACAGATTAATATTCCCATTCACACAGCCACCATGTCACACAGTATCCACCACTTGCATCAGTCTAAATCCTTTACCACCCAGTTGGTTAAGTGCAACACATGCCATCACGAGTAATAGCACACAGTACACACAGTTTTATCACATAGTTCCATAATCACTTAGTCAAGTTGATAATTGCAACTTACATGAAATGATGACTCGTAGCATGGCTAAGCAGCCTAATCGTATCTAACCAACCCACGCTGGTGCTATGATAATACCAACTTAATAATGAACCAATCTAGGGTGACAAAAGATTATGACATAACAATAGACAAGGTGGATATAACAAATTGGATAATAACTACACTCAAAAGCATTTAAATAAATACTTAAAGTAAATGCAATAATTTGAATCAAAGTAATTTTAGAAAACTGGGATTCAACATGATCAAAGGTATAACTTGCCTTGCTATAGTAATGATGCTCTTATTTATCTTTGATCATCTACCTCCTTGACCTTTCGCTCCTTCGGACGATTCCGGGACTTCAACGTCAACGGGAAAGAAAACGCAAAAACAAACTAAATCCAAAAAGACAAATCAAATAAACTCCAAATTGAAATTTAATGGTACTTAAAGGTATATATTGAATTTAGATGAATTTAGAAACTTGAATGGGTTCAATCGGAGTTCGGATGCAAAAGATATGGGCTTTGGAAGATTGGAATTCACATGAAATGATGGAATTAAGAGAGAAAAGAATATTCAGAGAATATTCCTTCGGATTAAATAAAATAAAAAGAATTGGATACTTACAAGTGGGGTCCACTAGTAAGTGAGAGAGAGATGAACTCATTGGATGACATGTGAGGTCAAGGTGCTGGAAGAGAACAAGATAAAGAGAGAATGACAATTGGGACCCACAGAATATTCCTCAATTAAATTATTTTGGAAATTCTAGAAAAGGGTGAGTGGATGACAGGTGGGACCCACTAGATTTTTGAATTTCTAGAATTAAAATAATTCTAGAAATAAGGTAGAGAGAGCGACACGTGGGACCAATAAGATGAAAGGACTTTTCAAGAATTAAATTAATCCCCGAAAATAGGATTAGAGGTTGACATGTGGACCACTGGTCTATAGACCAGGTCCACAGAGATATGCTAGTCCACGGTGGACCAAGCTCATGGCTAGGATTTGACCAAGGTTAACTGACATGCGGGACCCGCATGTCAGAGAGAGAAATAATTAGGGTTTCTAATTGAGAGGGTGACATGTGGGGTCAACATGCAATAGAGAGAATTAAACAATGACTTGCATGTGGGACCAACCGGAGAAATTGAATTTCAAAAATTAAATTAATTTGTAAAAAGGAACAATGGATGAAAGGTGGGACCCACTGGGAAAAAAAGGTTTTCTAGAATTAGATTAATTCCAGAAAAGATTGAAGTAAATGGCAAGTAGGACATTGATCTATAGACCAAGTCCATGATCTAGGGTTTAGGTTCATGGTAGATTGGGTCCATAGAACAGTGTACTGTCAAGAGGGGTCCACGGGTCATAGGCTTGGTTCACGGTGAACCAAGGCTACACGGTGTGGTTTAGGGTTAGGATTATGTGGATGCCACGTGGGCAGCTTAGGTGGCAGGAAAAGCTGAGGTGGCACAAAGTGGAGGCTGCGTGGCGCAATGTGGCCGGTGAGGTGGCGTGCTGACGTGGGTGACAACACGGCACAAGGTGGCAAGGCTGCACGGTGACATGGCACAGGAGCATGGGCACGGTGGCTCTTGAGGCTCGCCGGTAGCAGCGGCCACGGCGACGCACAGGGACGGGCACAACGGGACGAGGAGGCGAAGGCGGTCTCGATGACGCGGGCGCGGCGGCGAGGGACGACAGCAATCGCCGGTGGTAAGCCATGGAGCGGTGGCGCACGCACGGTCATCGACGGCGACGATGATACAGTGATGCCCTGGAGATGGGAAGGTGAGCGCCAGATAGAACGTCGCACAAGGATCACAATGTTGGTGTCGATTCGTGGTGAAGATTACCAGAGATGGAGGAATCGGCTAGTGAAGGCGGCGGTCGGAGTCGATGGAGATGAAGTGGCGCTGGCGAAGAGAGGTGTGGGAGCTTCTACCGGCGGCAGCAACGTGAAGAGGAAGGCGCGGCGCTCCAGATGACGCGGTTGCGCAAGCTTGGGAGGCTTCAACGGCGGAGATCGGCGATGGAGAGGCACGTGCGGCTTCGGAGAAGAAGGCCATGGGCGGCGGGCTTGGCGGCGCATGGAGGCGTCCCGGTGGAGGACAAGCTAGGGCATGGGGGCTGCAGCACGAGGTGAAGCGGATGCGCAAGAGGCGCGGCGCTATTTATAGCGTTGGGAGGCGCGCTAGGGCACGGCATGGACGCCAAGGATGGCGGCGGCGCTCCCGCGTTGCGCAAGTGGTGCAGACGCGTTGAGGCGGTAGCGCGGCTGGCATGTGGGACCTGGGCGCTCTAGGGTTGTGCCGGGCTGGGCTGGGCTGGATGAGGGATGAGGCAAGGTGGGCCGATCCAAATTCGGCCCACAAAGGTTAAAGGATTTATTGAATTTCCGAATTAAGAAAAAGGATGGAAATTCAAAAGAGGTCGAATAAATAGCAAATAAATTCAGAAAAAATTCGAAAAAATACACAAAAATTCCTTAGAGCACAAGGAACCCAACTAAAACTGATTTTTTTAAAAATTGATGTTTAGATTAGTCAAATTAAATATTTTGAATTGAGAAAATTCCCAATTAAGTTTTATTAATTCAAATAAAATTGGTGAAATTTTCCAGGGACCTAAACTACTCAAAAGATTTTGGAAAATCCAAATTTTGGGACGTTCCAGCGGACAAATTAGTTAGCCAGGTCTTAGATGTTACAGACTTGTGGTTGTACTATTTTAAATGAGAGGTCATTACCAGATTCAATCCTTAATTGACTTGGACGGTACATCCACATACCAACTCTCTCTCTCTCTCTCTCGTGCACCCGGCACCAGCCACTCTTTCCATCTGCCCAAGTCGAAATCTGCGTTTCAGGTTTTTCTTTTGTTTTCAAAACAACCTATAATCCAACATACCAGCCAGGCTCCCAGCCTCGACTACCCAATTTCATTTTCAAAGTGTTGATTGATGTCGAGCAACTTAATGTCTGAATGACATTGTATCTAAACAAGGCTAAGCATGACACTTAGATACAGACTTATTAACTAGTATGTTAACCATTAAGTCTAGGGTGAAAATGTTAATGTCCAAATTCAAGGATTGGAAGTTTATACACAATTATTGTTAAGGCATTAACTATGAGCTAGACCAATATATTTGTATAAAACATATCAATGCAATTTCATAATTTAAAACAATATAATTGCAAAAGTTAGGTGCAATATGATCAAAGTATTGACTCACATTGCTCAATGTTCTGATAAGGCTCAATATTCTGATATTTGCCTTTCTCGATATTCTTATGATAATCTCGCTCAACATGCTGAAAATCATCATGTTCAATGCTCGGACAATCTTGATTCCAGCCTCGTTCTTATCGGGATTGTTGTCCTATCACAGCGTTAGAGTCTTAACTACGTAGTATACGATTAAATCTAAGAGTGTTTGAAAATAACCAAATGAAATCCAATAAATCCAAAGACATTCAAACTAAAGAGAATACTTTGAATAAAAGCAAACATTTCTAACGACAACTTGGAAGAACGAAGTATTCTCGATGAAACTAATCACACCTAATGGAGTGGATGAAGGAAATACTTCAGATGAAGTATAACCGAGGAAGTTGATGAAGGAAATACTATAGACAAAACATATTCACTGATAATTGGAATGAAGGAAATTCTTCAGACCAAAGTAGATAATTCACTACTACAAAAAGGCTAATATTGGACGCCTCATCACAGACGGTTGACCAAAACCGTCGTATAAATCTAATCATAGACGGTTTTGGTTTCTGAACCAACCGCGTATTCTTTGGCTGCGCTAAAACCGCCTGCGTGAAAGTAATATCACGCAGGCGGTTCGTGTTGAAAACCGTCATGAAGTATCATAGGCGGTTACGAACAAGAACCGTCTGTGATACTTAGTAATATCACGAGCGGTTCTTGTTCGAACCGTCGTGATGCTTCACGAGCGGTTTTCAACACGCAACCGTCTGTGAATTCCGTGCTCATCACAGAGCGGTTCGTGTTGAAAACCGCTCGTGAAGTATCACCGGCGGTTCGTATTAAAACCGTCTATAACTTGGAATTTTCCTTACACTCGATTTTACCATGGAAAAATTGCGAGTAAGGAAAATTCAAGTCACTGACGATTTTTATCTGTAACCGTCTGTGATAGATACATATCACGAGCGGTTCTTATCTGAACAAATGCGTGATAAGTATCTTATCGCGCAGGCGGTTCGTATTAAGAACCGTCTCGTGATAAGTATCTTATCACAGACGGTTCGTATTAAGAACCGTCTGTGATATGTCGTCACAGACGGTTTTTGTATGAAACCGTCTGTGATTCGCAGCGTGGGAGTTTGAAAAATTTTGAGCAGCGGAGGCAAAATATTTTGGCGCTGTCTTATATATTAGACACTGACCTTGTTTTCCATCGGTCTCTCCCTCTCCTCCCACACCGAGCTCCGGCGACCACCCTCGATTCCCGTCGCGGTTCGGCGAGGAGACACAAATTGACGATGGCGATGAGGAGGGATGCGGAGGAGCTCCTTGTCTACCGTAAGATGCGTGTACATCCCCATAACATACATAATTTGTTGGTCGTTTGTTGTAAAGAAAATTATCTTAATTTTGTGTTACCTAAGGTCGGAACGCATTTGGAGGTTTTCAGTCGTCTCTCCTTGCCGAAGCGAGCTTGAGTCGAACTTCGGCGACATGCAAGAACATCTTGTGATATGCTGGTAAGGTACAGAGAGGAGCTCACAAGACCAATCCAAGAAGCCGATGAGTCCTTCAGGAGCTTGGAGGCATAGATGGTTTCTAGCTAGTTTAACTTTGTAACTTTATTCTTCTTTCCCATTCAGAGGGGACGTTGTGAACAAACTTGTCAATACCGTGCCGGAGGCCATACCGGTTTGGTTTTTGGAATGGTACATTTCGGTACCGGTCCATACCGGCGTACCGTTTCGGATTTAATATAATAATATATAGTTATGAAAATATGTAAAAATATATATATGTTAATTCCAGTTACCATGTTGTCTAGTAAGTTTTTCAGGCCAAAAATTGCAAAGAGGTCTTTATGGACTATCCTTAAGTACTATACGGCCAAGGAGATAGGAAGCCTAGCTGTGACCTATACTGCTTGGCTACACAATCCTATACTGCAGGCTACATCTCTGCTCCCTCCTAGCTGTGACCTGTGAAAAGGATGGACGAGAGGCACAAAAGCTTGGGTTCCGTGCAAAGGATTGGAAAGTTGCGTTGAATACAGAAATGCCGGACGAGAGTTCCAAATTTTAAGCAGGCGGTTATACTTGAACGTACCGGAATTTAAGGCTAAAGCAGGATAGAAGGTTTTGCGCCCGTTTTCTTGATTTAAACGGAATGTTCCGCTATTCTACGAACGAACAGTATTTACAACTCTGGTTGTGAAACCTTTTGGTTTCCTTTCCTATAATGTGTTTGCCATCAGAATTTTAATTGGATTTTAGTTGTCTTGCTAGAGATTGCATATGGAAACTACTGTCTAGCACTTGATTGGTTTGGCTCAAAATCTATTTTTTTTGCAATGGAAAAAACTATTACGAGCAGTTACGAACAAGAACCAAAATGCGTGATAATAATGATCCTGAGCGGTTCTTCTTGTAGCTATGCGTGATAATCTATTTTCCTGAGCGGTTCTTGTTGAGTAACCGCTGCGGATAGCATTTTCACAGACGGTTCAAAAACCGTCTGTGATGACTCATGTCATTACAGACCCATAAATTCAGACGGCTCACAAAACTGTCTATGATGACGTTTTTGAACCGTCTGTGAAGACCTTTTCTGTAGTAGTGATTCTAAGAAAGAGAGAATGTTCATAGAAACGTTCCTCACTGGTTAACTAGATGGGAGAGATTACATGGTTAGGTAATACTCTCAGATCTATTTTCGAATCACGAACCGTCCGATTACTGAGAACGGATAACGACAGACGATACCTAGAGCCTAGGTGATGTTGTTTTTCTTAACATGCCACCTAGTACTCACAAGCATTCTCACCAGGCATTCTATGTATACATCCACGAAGATCATTGTAAGACTGGAAAGGCGACTAGAGGGGGCTGAATAGGAGCACGCCTAATTTTTCACCTTGATTAGATTCAACACAATATCACTCCAATAGCTACAGAAACTGTGAAGATCAACATTCAAGTACTGCAGAGGACTTGTATTGAACCCAAATCAAAACCCCAAGCAAAACACCCAAAAACTCAAATCACAAAGAGTTAGGCGGTCAGACCTCTCAAATTGGCGGGTCCAATTTTTGCCTAGCGGTCAGACCTCTCAAATGGGCGGTCTGACCGCTACATGGGGCGATCTGACCTCTGATATTGGTGGTCTGACCACCAGCCTAACGATGAACAGCCCAAACAGCACAGACAACACGAAAACTGAAACTCAAATCGGTCTAACTTTTGATCCGACAGGCCAAACTCCACGAAATTTGAGACACACCTTCTTAAAGATATTAGGAACCTATTCCAATCAAAGATTGCAGAGATCCATGCCAAAGTTCCTATCTTTTTCAGTTTGAACGAATGGTGCTTCAAACATATCCCAGCAAGCAAGATTTACGCAAGAAACCAAGCAAAAACTCCCGGATCAAAGAAAGGCCCAAAATCATCAAATAGAGAGGATGAACACAAGAACGAAATAGAGACTCATCTTGTGAAATCTAGTTGGATTGATTTGGATAGATGGATGATTGTTGTTTACAGCCACTCCTACAAGGAGGACAAAGCTCTCTCCAAAAGCACTCACTCTCAATCCCTCTCTAGAAACCCTAGCCTCTCATCTCTTCTCCTCAAAACCCTAAAACACACAATTAAGGTTACAAATGGCCAAAGGGTTACCAAGTGCAACCAGCACTTAGCCCTTATATAGTGGAGGCTAGATCCTAGAGAATATTCCATTAGGGCACCCATTAGACCCCACACACAAATGGGTTAACACACGCACACATCTCAAAGCGCCGCCTTCATCATCGATTGACCTAAACCGCTTCACCATGCGCCGACCCGCGCCGCGGTTTAGCCAAAAGGTCACCAAGGCCGTATTTGGTGAAATTACCAAAATACCCCTTCTTGATCCTTCTCCAAAAGACCGAGTCCACAGATCGTGAAGCAATCCCATGTTTCGCCACGTGTAGGTTGATCAACGGATCCATGTCGTCGAGTTTCTCCCGTCTGGATCCCACCGGCACCACTGAGCACTTGCAACGACTCCCGCGCCGCTTGATCGAACCAGTCGCACCGAACTGTCCGTTCGGTCATCCTTGTCCATCCTGCGCCCCACCTGAATCCTCTGACCTCACCCGGCATCCTTGATCATTCTAGACCTCAGCTCTCCAAGCTTAGTCCCGATCCACCTCGCCGTTGACCATCATAGACCTGCACAGCAATAGACCAAGAAACCATTTCTGGGAACAACTTTTTCACAACTTGACCCATGTTAGCAAAAACATGCATCATGCAACACATATGCAATGATAACCATGAACTTGACCTAATAACCACAAATCGCCACCACGTGGGCCGGCGAAACAAGCCAACACCGGTCAGACCGCCACCCTTGGCGGTCGGATCACCACTCAGCTTGGATCGACCGCCAACCAAAGGCCGGTCTGACCGCCACATGGGACTTAGCCAAAATTCCACCCCTGGAAATCCGAACCTCTCTGGAATTTTCAAATGAATAGAACTTTTCACTAGAAGCTCCAAAAATTATGAGTGCAGAAGAGCCCTCTCACTTGCCTACACCCTCTATTTTTGGCCCAGCTCCAAAATCCAAAGTCATTAAAGTGGCGGTCCGACCGCGAGCAAAGCCGGTCAGATCGCTATATATCGCAGTCGACCGCCAGCCACCAAACCAGAAAAACCACACATGGCATGGCCAGTCAGACTGCCAGAGACCTGACAGAACTGGAGCAACGCCGAAAACGAGTGATTCCGCAAACCCTCAATGCCATTGCCAATTGTCTCATCATCCTAAGATCATTGGCATATCCCCATGATATCCACAGTCTCCCCCTTGATGAACACATTGGCAATCTCTCAGAAAATGTAAGTTTGAGGTTTGAAAATTAAAATACTCGATATTTTCACGCAAAGGCACAACTTGGTACATTAGCAAGAGAAAGCAATGGAAATGACCAAGCTGGCTTCAAAATAGCATAGGCAAGTCAGATACAGCAAAAGAAAGCAAGAAAGCTTCCAATTCTAGAGAATCGACAAAAATCTCACTTAAGGCCCATATGAAAGAACAATTGTTCTATTTGACCTTAGATCATTGTGAGGCTTCTGCTCCCCCTCACTATGATCATCATTTTTCAAGAGAGAATTTTCAATTTCTCTAATTCTCTCCAAAAAGCTCCTAACTTCTCCCCCTTACAAAACTTCTCCCCCATAACCAACAAGCTCTTTATTAACATTACATTTTTGCTATATCTTCTCCCCCTTTGACAATGGATTCATCAAGGAATCATACCTTCCTCTCATCCAGAGAGGACAAATGCACAAGAAAGGAAGAAGCAAAAGAAATAGCATGCATGAAATGCAATGGGGTGGCTTCATTTTTGTTTTGATTTTTCAATTTTTAGGTAAAAGAAGCTTTAGAGATTACTCAATTGAACAGGATAGCATTTCTATCATTACTCAAGATACAACAAGCCTGACAAAGCTAGCAAGATCATGTTAAGACATATATAGCAAAGCTAGGCTAATGAGCTGTAAATACCACATGTTGTTGGATTAAAGTAAACAATGCTTCAAAATTAGCAAGTTCAACAACAGGTATCCTAAAGTGATAATGGCCATGTCAGAATGTCATTGTGAGATCCAGAAGCTAGCAAAGACCATCTTAGAGACAAAAAGTTCTGAAATGAATCATTTTGCTCAAATTATTTCAAAAGCCCAATTTTCAACTGTTTTTCATTTGCAATGAATATTCAAGTTGATTAAAGGTCTATCTTAGTAAAGAAGGTCCTGGACTAGGAGCCATCTGTAGGGATACGGGTAGGCTACAATAGCAACAATTCAAAATTTCTACCACGCAAACTAGGAAGCCAAGCAAGAAGATGATCACAGATCGTTACCGCTAGATGCGCAGAGTAGCGGAAGAAGTGTCGAAGCAGCCTGGTCCGACGAAGAGCACGTCGATGTACTGGTCGTAGTCGATCGTCCAGCGTCCTCGTGAGTTGATCGTCTCCTCCAAAGACTCTACAGTTCCTTGCGAAGATCGCGGATCGCCCTAAGCGCAACAACGAGAAGCGCCTGTGGTATCCACACGCCCGTGGAAGGAACAACCGTGACGTCGGTGTGCTAGCACCAAATCGCACGGGAGGCACTCAAGAAGATGGCGGCTAGGGTTTGGTAGAGGGCAACTTGCGCCAACTCACCCGGCGACCTCATGCATCTCTTTATATAGGCCCGTGACGGATCCTATCCAAACACTCTTCTGAATCAGATTCGCATCGGTTTGTTCCAACCTGTTAAGTGTGTGACCCATTAGGTTCATGTGTAGTTCGGTTGTGACTCGAAAACCCTTTCCGCCACGAGTCGAAGCGGTTCCTAGCAGGACATAACGATTCCCGAATACACACAAATTATATCGGACGAACCTTAATGCAATATGATCTACGACGAGTCCTCATCACTTACGACAGGTCCTATCTCTATCGACCGTTCAGATTTGATCATGACCAACTCGTAACTCCTTACGACTTGGTTTCACCACTCGTGATTACGCTCGACCGATCTACGACTTGCTTGTATCTCCACACGACATTCGTAGCTGGTCGAACTAAGCACCTACTCATGTATTCTCCTTTGCCTCACGATATCCGGTTGAACTCCGGTGAGATGTTGTGTCATCCATGGATCGCTCAATGTTTTCTCGATCGAGTATCGGATAACCTTATGTGGTTGAACTTTTCGACCACCAGTGGCATGGCAATGCACTTTCTTTATCCGACCACTTCGAGAGGCCTAGAGATATCTCTCCTGTTATGTTAGGAGGGGCAAATCCCATATCCGACCAGTCACATCCCTCTGCATGTTTCATAGCATACCCGAAAGCTACCTTTATAACCACCCAGTTACGAGTAGCGTTTGGCAACCCCTAAAAGTGCTATTACACATGTAGGAAACCATGCTGATCTCAGGTCAAAGGATTATACATCATCATTGCTTGAGACCAACTAACGACACATAGAATCATAACAATCTCAATAGTGTCTCAAGGTGGGTCTTATCAAACAGCATGTTCTCTAACACGTTGTCCACATTATTGATTCGATATCCCTATATCCATGACCGGTGAAACAAGGTCATCAATCAATACATGTGCTGGTCGTAGAGTCATTAGTGTTCCGACCAGTGACTTTCGACCAGGGATACTTTTAGAACGACATCATCATAAGTTAAAAAGAGTTTCACCAACAAGTCACATACTCGTTAATCTTTATGACTGATGATTCATTCAAGGAACAAGATAACATATTATCAAATATTGTGAACATAATGAAATATAATCATCTCTATGATTGCCTCTAGGGCATATTTCCAACACCATCCACAACCTCTTCCTAAGCTTCAACCAATTTTGACAATTTGCTTTTTAGCCATGTGCTAGATCTCAAGTCTTACCGCGACCATCTCAAGCACAAAAAACTTAAAAGAGTGGTCTAGGTCATCCAAAACTCCCCCTGAGTTCATGTCTAGTACAATGGCAAGCCATCTCATGAGAAAAAATTGGCGAGATCAGTTTTTTCGCACAAAAGAGATCGTTTTTCATTGTGCACAAGGGCTGTTTTAGATTCTTTAATGAACTGAAAGCTCAAAGATGTTCAATTCTAGATGCCAGAGCTAACAAAGTAATTTTGACAAGGCCAATGTCACAAAAGGATCACTAATTGTGCAACTAGCTAAAAGATCCACAAATTGCAATTTTCAGTTCAAGTTGTATTAAAATGCTAGCTCAATTAGCAAAGACATTGCTGCACATATGAAAGCATGATAATTCTAGCAAGTCAAAGAATTAGACACGATCTTGAGCAAGAATTTGAAATACTAAACCTCAAGAGGGTAATAAGCAAAGCTTCATCAATTAAAAGAAAGAAGCGGTAAAGCTTATATTACAATACATCTTTTTGAGATTTTTATATGTATGCAATAAGGTACAATGAGATACACAAAAGACTTAAAAGCCTAAAAAGATCAAGAAGATCAAAAGGAACCGAGGAAGATACCACTTGAAGAAGGTATTAGAAAAGATCCACACAAAAGTTCACATGAACAAGGAAAGTTCAGATGAACAAGGAAAGTTCAGAACCGAACCAACTCCCCCTCAAACCAACCCTTAGGAATAAATTATCCCTAACTCGCTTCTCAAGGTGGCAAACCTTGTTGGGTCTAAAAGGTTTGATGAGGAGAACTGCCAAAAGAGCTTTCGACTCCACAAAGACTAGCACAGAGACTTCAAATGCCACAAGATCTCTAGGGAAAACAACTCGAAAAGCTAGGGAGCGAAACACCACCACTAAAAAGACCTACAGGCAGCTCAAAAACCTGCTAAGGACTAGTGACTGGGAGACAAGCTCGACCTAGGTTGTGAGAAGATTTCAACCTAGAAAACCAAGGGATAAGAAGAGTGCCTAGAAAAGACACGTGCTAGAACAGAGCCTCCTATCTACCCCGACCACAACAAGCCCAACACCTGACACAAACCAGATGGTATACAAGGTAGACTAGGGATACCATACATAAAAGTAAGGTATAGAAGTTTGAACCTGAGTCGCACTGCTTGGCAGTGAGATGTAGTCATGATGGATGAAGATCCATTCCTTGAAGCTTCAGAAGGTAGTTGCGCTCACCCATCATCCTCATCTCAAATTCCTTCGTCTCCAAGAAGTGATAGCCAGCATTGAATGCACAAATGAAGAAGGACCAACAGCTTGAGATGATATCACTTGTTGGACCACATGTTCTTCTTCTCAAATGAAAGACTACACCACAAAGACAGAAAAAGTCTATGCCTTGGTACTGGGTTAGTGAAACAATATCTAGGGAAAACAGTACCAAGACACATGACTAGCAAGGATAGCAGCAAATGATCCAAAGCTCATAAAAGCATATAATCAAAAATTCAGAACAAGAGCATAAAGATGAACAAATCAATTGCAGCATATGCTATCCAGACAAGACAAAGCTCAAACTATCCTTAATCCACAATAAGGCATAGGAGCAAGCAAACAAGCACATAGAAAATCACACATCATATGTACAGTCATAGATAAAGCATGCTAGTGAAAGCTATGGCAAGACTCATGCATCCACAATTAACCGTAAGGCACAAAAACCATGTAAGCATAAAGCATTTTAAGAGCAAATCATGAATGATGTATGCTAACATGGATATCAAGTGAACATGTGGATACATACAGCAAACATCAACACGAGCAAGATAAATCATGTACAAATAGCACAGGCTCATGAAGACAAGACCAAGTTTATATACCCATGGAAGCAATGAACAACAGTATAATACATGGATATATAAGCAAGGCACTGGTAAAGGCATGAAGAAGGATATCATAAGATTGATACATGCCAATATGATACAAGTGAGCACAAAGACAAGCACAACATGCCAATAAACAATAATCATGAAAGTAAATGCATGAAGGTATAAGATAGCTCACCAAAACATGTGAAGACACCGATCATGAAAGCACATGCCTCTTGGAGGCCATCATTGGGGTGGAGAACCATCAAGTGTCCCGATCAGGTGATGTAGCAAGAAAAACCAGAACCTCTTAAGTCCATGTTCTGCAACCCGCGTTCTTAGTATCTACACATGAGAAAGACAAGGTGTCCAAGTCTTGGATCCCGAAGGGTTAGTGAGCAAATACTTGGGAACCCAAATCTTGGACACACCACCACCAGAGGCAGTCGAACCATTATGTGAGTTAGCATGATGCAAATGATGGTCCATGCAAGAAGATCCAACATCAACCTTGAAGGCACACCGCGAGTGGACAACTCGATGAGGAAAACGAGGTCCATCTCTAGGAAAGTGGCAATGGCCTTGCTTGAAAGCACCAAGATGAGAACCAACAGAAGCATCAAAAGAACTCACACAACCTCGCCGTGGGTGTGTATCTCGATGAACAAAACGAGGTCCACCTCTTGGAAAACGGCGGAAATCCTGCCTCGGGGCAGCTCGTGGAACAAAACCAAAACCATGGTAGCCAAGTCCACGATGCTATCCAACACCACTAGAAAAAGTGTCAAAGAAGCCATCAACAAAGTGAGTCCTCGTGCTTGGCTTTTTAGTGTGCATGTCATGAGAAAGACTATGCCCACTAGGAGACTTAGAAGCATGAGCTCGACGCAAATGTTTTGCACGCCGAAAGCAGAAATCCACATGATATCCATTCTTCCCACAAAATGAGCAATGATGTAAAGGTCTACTAGTAGACATGGTCCGAGAGGACAAAGCACCATTATGGCTCAAAGAAGAAGTCCTGAAAGAACCAATATCATGACTCGTCCTCGTATCGGCACTAGACTCACACATGCCATGAGAAAGACTATGTGTGTTCCTAGAGGTACGACGACGCTCATGTTTCATACGGCGAAAGCAAAACTCAAAAGTGTATCCATTCTTCTTACAAAAAGTGCAATGGAACTTCTCTTTTGAAGCCTTAGTACATTTGAGAAAGAAGTACCCTTGTCTTTGGAAATCCCTTGGACAACACAAGAAGAGTCACAAGAGGTTGCACTCGCCGAGGAAGAGCTACTCAAAGCGATGGCACAAAAACCAACATCATGTGACACACGTTTAGCACAAAAAGACTCCAACTCCGAATGCAAAGAGGTAAAAGAAATCTTGAGAATATCAATCTTGGAGTGAAGGCAAATACAAGAGTCACATGATTTGGCGCTCATATCATCACGCAATTTCTCCAAAGACTCAACCTCGCTCTTCAAAGAAATGCAAGATGTGCAAGAAATTAATGATGCTTTCGAATTAAGCATGCAGTTCAAAGCATCAATTTTAGTTTCTAAACAAGCACAATTCTTGCAAGAGACTAAACCATCCTTAAGTAATTTTTCATGTTCTAAGCACATGCTACAAGGCCTAGCTTCAATTTCAACAATCTCAGCCCTACCATTCTCTAATTGCTCAAGATGCATGGAATTAGTCAATTTAAGCTTCTCAATTTCAGCAAGCATGCCTACACAAGAATCACAATCATTTCTAGCCATAGATCTAGGATTGCCTATTTCTAACTTAGCATTGTCAAGTTCATGATGTAAGGCAACACAAGAATCACATAGCATAGAAGCATTTGATTTCAATAATTTATTTTCAGATTTTAGGCATGTAAGAGAATTATTCAAGTTCTCCATGTCTACAAGCAATGAATCAAAAGCATTCATGGAGGTTTTCAATTTGGAGAGCTCATGAGACAAATCACCATTTTCCTTTTTTAGCAATTTCATTTTCTTCCTAAGAGTATGCAATTTGTATTCATATGAAATCAAGCCATCGATGAGTTTTTCTTTGCTCACCTTGCTTAGCTTGATTAGGGGATCGTCCTCGGAAGACTCATCACTATCATCCTCAAAATGCTCTTCATCTTGCTCATCCTCAAAAGCTACTATGCATATGCCAATTGCCTCATTCTCCTCGGGCTCTAAAAATGACTCATCCCTAAAACTAGGACACTCAAAATGAAAGGGATAGCCACAAATATCGTAGGTGAATTGCTCCTTAATAGACATCATAAAAATCGTATGTTCAAGCCTCTCGTCACGACGGACATCAACAGCAAAAGAACTACAATAAGATGCAAAGAAAAGCTCACAAGTCGGCACACTAGTCGCCATGCTCAAAGATCAGTTAAGATCATAAAAGAGCAAACTTGGCTCTGATACCACTTGTAGGACCGGAAAGGCGACTAGAGGGGGGTGAATAGGAGCACGCCTAATTTTTCACCTTGATTAGATTCAACACAATATCACTCCAATAGCTACGGAAACTATGAAGATCAACATTCAAGTACTGCAGAGGACTTGTATTGAACCCAAATCAAAACCCAAAGCAAACCACCCAAAAACACAAATCACAAAGAGTTGGGCGGTGAGACCTCTCAAATTGGCGGGTCGATTTTTTGCCTAGCGGTCAGACCTCTCAAATGGGCGGTCTGACTGCTACATGGGGCGGTCTAACCTCTGATATTGGCGGTCTGACCGCCAGCCCGACGATGAACAGCCCAAACAGCATAGACAGCCCGAAAACTGAAACTCAAATCGGTCTAACTTTTGATCCGTAAGGCCAAACTCCACAAAATTTGAGACACACCTTCTTAAAGATATTAGGAATCTATGCCAATCAAATATTGCAGAGATCCATGCCAAAGTTCCTATCTTTTTCAGTTTGAACGAAGAGTGCTTCAAAACCGAGCCAAATGCGAAAACGGTGATTGAGATGATTTCGTGGGAGGAGTCAATCCAAGATGGCTAAGGATGGTCTCCTATACATCTTAGCACTCTTAATCACAGGAAGAATCAAGCCAAAAGCTCTCAAGAGCAAAACCCCCGAAAAATCACCCTTTCTTCACCAAAACCGAGCAAAGCCAAAACTTAGATCCAAAAGCTTTCTCGTGGATGATTGATGATCAAGATGAACCTAGATGGGTTCCCACATATCCCAGCAAGCAAGATCTACGCAAGAAACCGAGCAAAAACTCCCGGATCAAAGAAAGGCTTAAAATCATCAAATAGAGAGGATGAACACAAGAACAAAATAGAGGCTCATCTTGTGAAATCTAGTTGGATTGATTTGGATAGATGGATGATTGTTGTTTACAGCCACTCCTACAAGGAGGACAAAGCTCTCTCTAAGAGCACTCACTCTCAATCCCTCGCTAGAAACCCTAGCCTCTCATCTCTTCTCCTCAAAATCCTAAAACACACAATTAGGGTTACAAATGGCCAAAGGGTTACCAAGTGCAACCAGCACTTAGCCTTTATATAGTGGAGGCTAGATCCTAGAGAATATTCCAGTAGGGCACCCATTAGACCCCACACACAAATGGGTTAACACACGCACGCATCTCAAAGCGTCGTCTTCATCATCGATTGACCTAAACCGCTTCACCATGCGCCGACCCGCGCCGCGGTTTAGCCAAAAGGTCACCAAGGCGGTATTTGGTGAAATTACTAAAATACCCCTTCTCGATCCTTCTCCAAAAGACCGAGTCCACAGATCGTGAAGCAATCCCATGCTTCGCCACGTGTAAGTTGATCAACGGCTCCATGTCGTCAAGTTTCTCCCGTCCGGATCCCACCGGCACCATTGAGCACTTGCAATGACTCCCGCGCCACTTGATCCAACCAGTCGTACCGAACTGCCCGTTCGGTCATCCTTGTCCATCCTGCGCCCCACTTGAGTCCTCTGACCTCACCCGGCATCCTTGATCGTTCTAGACCTCAGCTCTCCAAGCTTAGTCCCGATCCATCTCGCCGTTGACCGTCATAGACCTGCAAGCAACCTGCACAGCAATAGACCAAGAAACCATTCCCAGGAACAAGTTCTTCACAACTTGACCCACGTTAGCAAAAACATGCATCATGCAACACATATGCAATCATAACCATGAACTTGACCTAACAACGACAAATCGCCGCCACGTGGGCCGACGAAACAAGCCAACACCGGTCAGACCGCCACCCTTGGCGGTCGGACCGCCCACTGGCCGGTCTGACCGCCAACCAAAGGCTGGTCTGACCGCCACATGGGACTTAGCCAAAATTCCACCCCTGGAAATCCGAACCTCTCTGGAATTTTCAAATGAATAGAACTTTTCACTGGAAGCTCCAAAAATTATGAGTGCAGAAGAGCCCTCTCACTTGCCTACACCCTCTATTTTTGGCCCAGCTCCAAAATCCAAAGTCATTAAAGTGGCCGGTCTGACCGCTCAGGCAAAGCCGGTCAGACCGCTCCACTGGCCGATCTGACCGCCACCCTGGCCGGTCTGACCGCCAGCCACCAAACCAGAAAAACCACACAAGGCATGGCCGGTCAGACCGCTAGAGGCCTGACAGAACTGGAGCAACGCCGAAGATAGGTGATTCCGCAAACCCTCAACGCCATTGCCAATTGTCTCATCATCCTAAGATCATGGGCATATCCCCATGATATCCACAATCATACAGTCAAAATCAATCCTCTTATATGTTCTTATGATTATTTTAGTTATTACTTTCTATTTACCGAGGAAGTTCCATGATCACCGGGTGAGACCTATGCATAGGTGCAGGTTCGCATATGGTAGACATACGTGTCACCGACACATAGGACCTAGCGTATTGAATAGTTTATTTTAACAATTTATATTTATCAACAAAATTCCATGTTTTAAGTGTGGCCTCTTTATAGTCATAAACATGACTAAGCTTATACTAAGGTACACCTAGCATATTGGGTTAACCTTTAACTAAAATATGTACTAAGATTATTTTTAGTTGACCTCCATTTTAATCTATACATTAATGATATTGACTAAGTATATACTGATGATTTTTAAATCTCTGATTGCTTTACTAATTTCTATCAATCATCTAAAAGACCTAGTACCACTATTACTATTGTCATGTTCGTGGCATGAGGTTACTATTGTTTAACTAACCATATAGTCTAATTCTTGACTCCTAGTTCATTTTACTCTTTTAGATTAATTGTTAATGGCTAATCCTACTTTCTGATTAATTTGTTTTGGCACTTGATATGGCTCTATTACATTATCAGATGGGTACTGTATTCCAATCTTGCATCTTATTAGTTCTTGCTACTTAGTTGATCAGAGTTCATTACTTGCTGCCAACTGTCCTCTAATCACCTTTTAATTATTCGTTTAGTTCCTTGACTACTGCCATTATCTAAAAGTGCAAACAATTAGCTGAGTGTCTATAAATTAATTAACATTCTAATACTCTTAGGTTAATTACTTGAATTAATCACTAACATGTTTCACTTAATCCCAGATGGTCATAAGTCCAACTGGATAAAGCATCCCCTAAACAACTACCATCTTATCTAAATGCCTTTTTGACACTTGAACTAACCATCTATTAACCAACCCCTAATCCACTGGCCATGTTCATTAGTTAACACCATTTGAGTATGTGGTTTACTAATTGAATATTCACTAGCTAATTAATTTTCTAACAAACCTTCACTAGCTAACCCATTTAATCATGTTCCTACTAATCCCTTGGTTATATCTACCTTCTGGATGAATTGAAAATACCACATAATGAGAATGATGTGTCATCTAGAACTACTCATGGTAACACATTCTCTATAGCTCAGTTTGTGAAGAAGCTTTTGCAGTTTGGTAAAGGCCATAGGCTAGTATACTACGGCACCTGGAGTAAAAGAGGTATGTTCCATTTGATGTCATGTCTAATTACATAGATTATTTCATTTCAATTTTGCTTGTATTCTGGGCTATATACAATTCGTTATTTGAGGAGATAAAACATTTGAGTTCAATTGATGGTCTTTAAACTTGTGTAAATATAGCATTACTAGATCCTACTATGATTGAGTTCATCTACTTTAACTCCTAAATCAGCTTACTCTGTACATTTATCACTTAACCTTCAAACTGAAAGAACCACTGTCTACTTTTAATCATCCTCAGTTTGCCTTCTCTGTTAATGCGACCCAATAGAAGGAAATTAACCTAAAGTGAAGCATTGTTGACTAACTAATTCAATTATTCATCTGTTAAACAAACTTAAGTGATCCATCAGTCATTTAACAGGTTTATAAACCTACTGTCACTTCAGATTTACATCTAATACACTTCCCTGCTCACTCAACAGGCAACAGAAATTGCTTCTGAACTGAAAAGCTATTGTCTGAACTTCTCTCAATTTCAATCTCCAGTTTTTGGTTAACCCATCGGAGTGACCTAAATGACAGCCATAACAGTGGTTAGCATTAGTTGGTTGATTTTATAAGTGAGTCCAATGTTTAGAGACAGAGAGGGAGCACACATAGAGCAGAAGGGAGCTGAACAGGGGAGTTGTGGCCAGCTTGGAGGCGGCGCATGTCGCCGGCGAGGCGGGGATGTGGTGGCGTCTGGGAGTAGCAAAATGGAACCGTCGGGTGGAGGCAAACCGGAGGGTGGTGGTGGCGCACCTTGAGGCGGACGGTGGCTGGCTAGCGGCGGCGAGCGGTGGCCGGCAGTGGGGGTGAAGGGGCGCGGTGGCATAGGGATGGGAGAGGGGGAGAACTAGGAGGAGCATGGGCACTAGGGGAGCCTAGGGAACATACTAGTGCGGTCGGAGGGAGTCGAAGTGGCCGGAGGCGAGATGGCGGCGTCGACCACGGGCGGCGCGGTGGGGTCATCACGGCGGCGGTGGCGCTGTGGTGGGAGGAAGCTCCAATCAACGATTGAGGGAGGTCGAGGGAGGCGCAGGGATGCTCCACGTGCGGGGAATCAAGGCGGGGATCGCCGGAGAGATGATGGCGACGATAGCGACGGCTCCGGTTGGAAACGGGGAAGACAACAACGTCGGCTTGCTCCTAAGCATGAAGAGTAAAATTGTCAGGGGAGAAATGGTCCTCTCCCTTCGTGGCGCGATGTGGCGTGGTTGGCCGGCGTCGGGGCTCACCGACGAGCCGGAGCGGCGATGTGCGCCTGTGGGTGCCTTAGAGCTCTTGCGCTGTGATTTTCCTTCGGAGAGGATGAGAGGGAAGGGAGGAAATGGCAGAGGAGGAGGCGAGGCCGGCTTGGCAGTAGACCTGTTCAAATAGCGGGCCGGATCGGGCTTCAGGCCGGACTTGAAGAGCCCGGCCTAAAAATCTGCAGGCCCGAGCTCAGCCCAGTCCGGCCCGAAAAACTGGTTTTTCCCATTAACAGTGATATTTTAATCATTTTTCGGAATAAAAAAACTAATATTTAATTCATTTTCAGCATTAAATAAATAGATTTTCGCTTTTTAAATTGATTTTACCGGAATTTCGGGCTGGGCTGGGCTTCTACCGGGCCGATTTTGTAGTCCCAAGCCCGGCCCGGACGGCATTGGGCTCGAGTCGGGCCGATGGGCCGAGCCGCCCATGAATAGGCCTACTTGGCACTGGCCATTTGTAGGCAGGGGCAGAGCAGTCGGAGGTTGTCGGCATGGGCGAAGGGCATGTGGTGGGATTAGTCTCATATTGCTTGTCTAAAGTGAGTTGTAGTAGTATATAATGTCTATTGGGTCCAAACTTAGCACCTCCGGGTTAACCCTTTTACACGAAACGAGGACGAAAGTGTAAGTGGGGTGCTATGTGTGCGCGGATCCGCCCCCCGGTGGACTGGGCATTGAGCGGATTTTAGGCCAGGGTGTTACAGATGACAGGGGCGTGCGCATATGGCGCATGGCGCGTGTGGTCCCAGAGTGGACACACGGCATGGCATATGTGACGGTACTGGACGCACGGACGTGTACCGAGGGGTGGTTCTGGGCATTTACCGCATATGCAGTGTGCTGCCGAGGGTGTCAGCCCTTGACGAGGGGGGTGAATGTAATACCACAGCCTACTCGTAGTGCGGCCCATGTGGCCCATGTGGAGTCATGTGGTGGGATTAGTCCCATATTGCTTGTCTAAAGTGAGTTGTAGTAGTATATAATGCATGTTGGGTTCAAACTTACCACCTCCGGGTTAACCCTTTTACACAAAGCGAGGATGAAAGTGTAAGTGGGTGCTATGTGTGCGTGGATCCGTCCCAGGTGGGTTGGACATTGAGCGGATTTTGAGTCAGGGTATTACAGTGGCGTCCATGCAAGAGCGGAGGGGCTGGTTGCATGGAGAGGGAAGGATGGATGGTGGGCCCGGCTTGCTCAGTGGAAGAAGATGGAAGCTGAGTTATAGTATTTTTGAAATTGGCTGACAGCACTTAGGGAATTTCTAAATGTGGATATCGAGCTTCAGAATTTATGAAAATTTTTGGGAAGGTTTATGACTCAATGTATATTATCATGTAATTGTTTTAGAATTTTATGTTCTTTGTATTTTTCTCAAAAATTCTTTTAAGTTCCTATTTTCATGCATCTTTATTATTTGATTCGATGAAAACATAGAAATGTGTTTGATAATATCTCCCATTTTTATTTACAGTGCATTTACACCCAATTGTTAATTATCATTCTTTGTTTTAAGAAATTCTCACATTATGGTAGATATAATCTGACCATTGCTAATGAATTCTAATTGGGTTGTTGATCATTCAGAGGATTTAGGTTTTGAACACGATTCCGATTTTAGGGTTTTACAATTCATGTAGTATTTAGAATAGTAATACTTTGTCACGATGATTTACTTGTATTCGATTCTTTCGCTTTTACAATTTAGGTCTTCTAGGGTTTCCGTAATTAGGGTTCTCGCTTCTAGGGTTTTTATTTCAATCACCTATGTTGGCAAAAGTAAACACAGATCAATAACTCACAAAAATGCAGGCAAGAGAGTCGACAACAGATATTATACAATTTTTTAAAAAAATCTCATATTTTTGCATTTATGCATGTTTGGGATGTTACACCCACATTCCCTATTCTAACATGAATCTTTCTTGAATGCAGGCAATCGAGGGCAGGCCGACATGCGGAGGACTGGCAAGCCGTCCAGCATGAGTGGGTTACATCTTAGATGTAGATGGCGCATGTTGAGGTCATACAGGAGCAGAGACCATGCAACGTACGGATATACTGCCAATACATGAAGTGGTACACCCCGCGTTTGAGCACCAGACTAACCCGTCCTCCTCCGGAGCGTCTGGAGTAGGTGATGCACCAGGAGAGGCTCCGTCACTCCTTCGATCGTCACAGCGCCTCACGGCATGACGACACGGTAAAACTTTGACAATCTTTGCTCGTTGCATTGATGATATTTGTATTGTTTGCTACTGAACTTGTGTTGTCTGTCATTTTAGTTCGAGCAGCTGCAGCGAATCGCTAGCGCTTCCGAGGCCACCATCTGCAGCCCAGAGCACACCGAACCAGGGCTTCTGAGCAAGTTGAAGTACATCTTCACGGAGTCGAAGAATGTAATCAAGAACATGAGCTGCGATCGTTCAAGAGACGACGTCCTACACGCCGTGCACCGAGTGGGCAGCCCGTGCTCACCTACTAGGTCATCACGGCCTAGTCGAACCGACGGGCGTCCTAGCACTCCTAGTCGGTCATCCATGTTGCAGATCGGCAGGGAGGTAAGTTATGTACAAATTTATGTCATGTCTTTTATTATGCCTTAGGTTGTGCCAACATCATGACGTCCTGCAGTCGCATGTTCATCGGGATGCATCTCTTTTGCCATCCACACCCCGTACTTAGATTGGTGCTCCCCCTTGGTCATCCGCACTACACATCCGAGAGGTACGGGATGTTTAGTTTACGCCCCGGCTTTTTATTTGGCCTAACATCATTCCATCTTGCAGGCTTCAGTTGAGCGTGCGGGTGACGTCCATCCATCAATCGATGAGGAGATGTCCATCCCAGCTACTTCCAGGGAGCAGTACACGGCGCTAGGGTTTGGACCATGGCACCTAGGACACCCGCCCCTGTAGTACATTAGCCAGTACGGAGTACTGTACAAAGGGCAGAGCTCCTCTGGGGTCATTGCCACTTCGCACGATCAAGGCTAGAGCTCTTCCGCATGACCGGACTTGCAGACAACGTACCTTAGGGTTGGACGATCCGGGAGTGGATTTATGGAGTCCTTCGTTACTAACATGATTGCAGGTGGTAATCAGTTTGGCATGACTTAGCTGGACGACATCGAAGTTGGATAGACTCAGTTGGGCCAGCGTCAGCTTACTAGTGCACCTTCGCCCACTCAACGCTCTCCGTACCCCCTTCGAACCGATATGCGCTCTCCAGACCGGCTGACGTATTCCACGGCACATGCTCGACGCAAAACCAGGACACACACGTAGACGCGGACGCAGTGAGCTGAGAGTGGCTCAGACGAGTAAGCCATACTGTATCACGTGTGTAATTGTAATGCATAGATGTTATGCGATTTTGTTTTTCTATATTTATATGCCTATTTTGTAAGTTATGTGCGTATTATCGAAGTTACAATCTAACATTTGATAAATAAAATTGATGACATTTTTTAATGCATAGTGTCATTTGCGAATTATATGTTGTGTGCGGTTTGCTTACATGTATTACAAACTACGGTATGCACAAGTCTACAACACATAAGATACACGCGCGGCTTTTCTCCATAGGGAAAAAGGGGGATGGAAACTATTCTTGACATCGTGATAGCCCCTTCACCTTGTGACGGGCCTACCCACGGTGGCAGTGAGTGTCAAAGTCATCTATGTTCTACGATTCCATGATGTAAGTAGACTATATAGCCAAGTACATAGCCAGCATGCAAATTGTACATAACTCATGTCTTCGATGGGGAGTGTGCCCGGGTGATCGGAAACGCTATGACGACAACCGGACTCAATAGCAGGAGCCATCCCCTTGTCTCAGTCTTGCCCACGTCGGTGGCGTGTGTCGAAATCCTCCATGTTCTGCTATACGGGCTGGATAATTGTAGGATGTTAGAAGAACGAAAGGACAATTATATAATGAGGATGCAAATTGTACATAACTCACATCTTCGATACGGAGTACGGCTAGGCGACGGTAAAAGCTACGACGGCCGCTGACCTCAGTAGCAGGAGCATTCCCCTTGTCCATCACGCGTTGTGCCTTGTCGTACTCATCTTCCTATTCGGGGGTCCTCCACCGCCACCCGGCTATCCTGGGCTCATCTAGTGCTTTCTCAATAGGGTCCGGTATGTAAGATTTCCATCGCTATAAGGTCTTGGCTTGATGAACGCCCTATCGTACATCTCCAGGACGTTAATCCATTGGAAGAAGTTGCAGCGCATCTCAGGCTACCATTACACGTGAATGAAGTTAAAAATTTATATAATTCAACATATGAAGTGCAAAATGTAAGTGTGTGCAAGATTCGCTTATGAGGTGATATCAGACGTGTAGTGCATACTCGACGGCGTTGGCTAGGTGTGTTGATGAATGATCTTATTGGCGATTCGCTAACGCATTGCAAAGTCGGAAATTACCACATATTGATTACAAATAAATAATTACTTCTTGATAAGGCCACTAAATTAAATACGACATAAAATGACCACTAAATTAATTATGACTGATTAACTACGACTAAATTAATTACGACTAATTAATAAAGACGTAATTAACTACGACTTATTAACTCCCACTAATTAATTATGACTAACTAACTAACTAAGACTGACTAATTACGACTAATTAATTAGTATCTAATTAACTACACCATGAATAATTACGTATCATTAATTTAACTACGATAAAATAAGTATGACCTAATTAATTGCAATTATTTAACTAACACAAATTTGATTGCGAAAAAATGAATAGGACTAAATTCATTAGGCCTAAATAAGCACAACTGATTAACTACGACTAACTACACAGTTAGTAAAGAAAAAACGCATGAGCAAAAAATACCTTCTGAAATTGCCGCTAAGGAGGGCACTAACAAACCTTAATTGTTGGCGAATATGAAATCGACAGAGCAAACGAGCGAGAATGACCGAACGAGGGAGGATAAGAATTTGCGAAGCATCTTGCCAACGTGTCCAAATTTATAGACCGCAAAGCGACATGAGGAATCAGATTCCCTCCCATGTGTGGTTTGCATGCATGCATGAACACAAGACACCTATGGACGGTGATGGGAATAAAGGGGCGTGGCGATGGATAGTGTGGCGACCCAACCCTACGGCACCCGAGAGGACCTCCCAGGACCAAACCTAGGACGTCCCTTAGGACCACCCAGGAGGTCGGGTGGCACCTCCCGAGGCTCGGGTAGGATCTGCCCCCGGTAGTACCCATCGAGACCCTGTCAGGACCTCTCTGGATTACCACTGAGGGAAGTGGGAGTCACGGGAGATCCCAATCGCCACGGCCAACACAGAGAGGTCGCAGGACTGACTGAGGAGGTCGTGAGGCTTGGGGATCACTCTGTGATTCCCAGGCGTGAACTGAGCTAGTCCCAAGGATCTTAAGCTAGCTCTTCACTGACAAACAAGAATGGTAACATCCACGTCAAAGACTTTATTTACAACATAACCAAGGAGTTGTTTACAAAAGGTGGCCTTGGGCCAAAAGCAAGCTTACAAAAGAGCAAAGACAGAGGTCCATCCACTATACCACAGGCAAAATGGCTGGAGGGCACAACCTACTCGTCTGGTCCTCCTCTTCTCATTGTTGTCTTCTCTGATAAGATTTTGCATTGAGCAAGAGTGAGCACTACCCTTGTGCTTTCGCAAGTCACACCCGTGGGTTAACAGAAATGACATGCATACATGGATATACAACAGAGGGCATAATATGGTTGCTTTGCATAAAGCCAAGTTTCTTTCAATTACAATTACTAAGTTCCAAAGCAGGTTTTTAATAGCTAAAATTCATTTTCAAACTTGATTTTCAGTTGGATAGCATTCATCAACAAGTTGGTGAAGGATACCCTTCTGCACAAGGCTCCCTGCCCAAACCCATGGGATAGAAATCCCAAAACAGTTTATTACACATTTTTAGAAACACAAAACCAACATCTAACTCTGAGTGGCCGCTGCCAGCATGTCCATGACCGCGGACACGGCTATTCGAATAGATTTACACTCGATCGAGGATGTGCACTTTACCCACACGACATGAGTTCCTCTAGTTTATCCGGCATCCGTCGATGCCACCTCTCACTACCAAAGGTAAGAGGTCTAGAGTTCATGACAAAGCCTTTAAAATGCATTGTTCCACCACAGCCTCTCCTTGCTAAGGTTTCGCCTCCTTTGGATTCAGCTCCGCAGGATCTGGGCCCCCTCTTGCACCAGTGGGAACATAGGTCATAAAAGACCACCGGCCATAGAAGACCTCCCACCCCTCCAACTGGATTAATTGCGGTGGAAGTTCTGCAATTTACTTAGCTAAGTCCCACGCCCCATACTGGAGACATGTGGTTGCACGGTTTTGGCATAGCCCATCATAGGCCTAGCATTGGCGGCTCAAAGACCGGTCCTCAAGCCCGACTTGGCGACAATCACAAACCCTTGGACCTCCACCTTTACCGGGATAGAGTCGTGCATCAACCTTGCACCAACCAAGCAACCAATTCGCCCAAGTCCAAATCAGTTTTCATTTCCTTTTTGCTTCCCCAGCAATATTTCCTTACTCCCATGACATCCCAGATGCCATGGTCAAAATATTTTAAACAATAGTTGGTCATGAAGGTAAAGATTTTTCCCAAATCAAATGTTTTTGGTCTAAGCCAGTCTAAGCATATGTTTTCACAATTGCTCCTAGTTCACACTAATGTATTAACCAGGTTTTGTCTAAGGTGACAACAGAGTTGATTCAATGTCAAGTTGGCCATATGAAGGAATTTGGGGCATAACTATGTGTTTTAAAGATAGGTATTCAATTATCTTGGTAGAACTAAGCATGCATTATCCTTTGAAACAGAACATAAGTAAATTGAAATATTGGGTGCAATATGATCAAGAGCATGACTTGCCTTGCTCACTGTCTTGAGAGTCTTCTTCTTCAGTGGTCTCACGCTCCTCAGTGTCCTCACGATCTATACGGGAGAAAGGAGACAACTCAAACCAAATTCCAAATAAAGAGCCAAGAAGAACTTCAAAAGAAACTCTTAAGACTCAATTAACAGAGACCATTCATAGGCTTAAATTAGGTTCTTTGGGGAGAGGTCTCAACTTACTGGAGAGAGATCAAATGAGGAAGGTCCTCGCAGGAAACCAGAGGGCGGCGATAGCGAAAGACCAAGATGAAAACGCTTGTGTGAAGTCCAGAGGGGTGGTCTTTATACAAGAACCATAGAGTTCCACCGAGAATCCCAAGGAAGAGGTCCTGAAAGGGATATAATCTCTTACGGTGGAGATAAGATCAAGAACGGTCGATGCACAAGAGGACTTACAGTATTAAGGAGGAGGTGAGGAGTTGAAGGGAGGTCAAGGCAATCTGGGCAATTAGGGTCAATGCCCAAGCTCTGATGAACCTCCAATGGTGAAAGTGCAATGAAGGTGCTCCTGGGGATGCCCTCGGCAGCAAGGCTCTCCAAGAAGCCACTGAGCATGAGTCAATGTAGAGTGTGGGAAAAAGGTGGCAAAGGAAGGCTCCTGGGGCTTGTTATAGTCAAAAGAGTGTAAGGGTCATTTAATGCGTACGTGACTTGATGAGTATGAGGGTAGGAAAAAGGGTACGAGAATGTCCCAGAAAAATAGTAAAGGACATTGTGCACTATTGCGGGAGAAGACTAGAAAAGACACCAACAGTGTCCTCAAATGACTACATTCAATGGAAGCATCCATTTTCAAAGCTGCATTTAATGCAACAAGACATGCATTAAATGCCCATGGTACTAGTGTGGCGGGAAAACATAAGAATGGCAAGCCTGGCAGGTGGGACCAGTCAAATCTAGAAACAACTAGGTCAAGGGGAGGTGCAGACGGTTAAGATCTCCATTGGGGAGGTCTTGACGGTCCAGATGTTCAAGGAGGAGGTCTGGGGGTTTAAGAGGCCCTGATATACACAAAGGAGGTCCGGACGTGTAACATCCCAATTCTGAAAATGAGGGGAAATTAAAACTTTTTCCTAAATTGAATGTATTTGGATTTTTATAATTCTTGTAAATGAATTGTGGAAATCAAATTATAAATCTCCAATCAAAAAAAAACCTCCATTATAAAAATCTTGTGCCCACATCTGTAAAATATTTTTCCAAGGTTCTAGGGAAGCTTGGTAACCTCTCTGAATTTTCTCATAATTTTTAGAAATTATTTGAATAGTTTTGGAGGCAAGTCAAACCAGTCCAAAGTCTGGTCAAACCCTAGTTGAAATCATTCTGGAATTTCTTGCGGAAAATGCACTGTGCATAAACCTCTGAAACTTTTATGGGAATTCAATCTGTAATCCTTCAAGCCACTGTAAAAATTTCAAAATTTTTAGAGTTGGTTTGATGCCTCAAATAAATCTTCAAAGTCTGCTGTTCATTCAAAACTCAATGCAGGTGCCTTTGTTGCTCGGGCTCGGACTGAGCTTTGGCTCGAGCCAAAGCGATTTGGCTCGACCAACTAACCGCACCGGTCGGACTCGGGCTGGCGCTGTGCTTGGGCCGTTAGATTAAAATCGACGCCCATAGCTGCGTACCTCTTCTTGAGCTGCTCGCGTTCAACCCTTGGAACAAAATCGAGGGCCGCCGTCGTCCTCCTCCCGCTCGCGCGCATGCTCTCTCTCTGCGCCATGGACAGTGGAGTGGGGCGCTGCGTCAAGTCACCTTCGGGCAGGCTTTCAACGGGCCTCTGCAGCGCATTAAAAGCTCATCGTGCCTCCTCCCCCGGAAGTCGTCGAGTTACCTGCCCCCGTCGCCCTCCGAGCTTCCCTGGCAGACAAAGAACCCGAGGCTCCCCCTCCCGTTGCTCTCTGCCATCCTTGGTACTTAAGCTCGGGGTACCCCTCCCTTGGCTTCTTCTACACACCAGTGAGTCCTAGCAAGCACTCACACCCCTCGTTCGAGCTCCCATCACCCGGTCACCTGCTGCCGCCATTGCCGCACCTCGGTAGCTCGGTGAAGGCGGTAACCCCGTGCTCCTCCCTCCAAATTTCTTGCTCCTCCTGCTCCCTTGTTGATCGGAGAGTATTAACCCTTGGTCAATTTGGATTCACCCCCGTAGGTCGGAGCTGATTTTGGAAAATCCTTTTCGACCGATTTCCTTTGTTTGTCTTCTCCATGGCGGTGAGTCCTTCTCAAAGACGATTCCTTCCTCAAAGAACATCGGTGGATCCCGTGGGTCCCATTTTGATATTGCGCGCGTGTTTTGGTTGACCAGGGAAGAATCTCCTCGGGATCGCCATTAGCGCCGCCGCTGACCTTCGTCCGCAAAGATTTGCAAGACTCACGACTCTCGCGTCATCCGTAGGTTCCTAGTGACCCGGTGTAGCTCGAGCACCCGTGAATGACTTCTTCGCGAGCTCGTTTGCTTATTGTCTTTTCCGTGGGCTGCCGCCGCTCCTCGCCGTCGCCGCATCGCTCCATCCACTCCGGCGAGTGTGAGTGGTCTTTGGCGTGACAGCGATGCTAATGTGCACCGTAGGTGCCCTTGGCACGCTACCGAGATGGCGTGCATCGCCGGCTAGTCGCCGGTGAGTGCCGCGGGCATTTTGTCGGACGCGAGTGCCGCTTTTGGTCGGCGGCGTGGCTCATTAGGACCCTCCATTTCAGAGATCTTCGGTCTAGATCTCATAGTAATTTGTTCTTCATCCATCGTGGACCGTCCATCTCGCGATTTGCGGTGAGATTCGCTTGGGCATTCTCTAGTTCCTTTGTGTGGGCGTGGTCGTGAGCCGTCCATCTCAAGATCAACGCCCACAATCGCCACGCCATTTCGCAGCGTGCGTTCAAGCAGCGTCGCGGTGGATTCAACGTGGACCGTTGGATCCAAGATCAACGGCCCCCGTTCATCCTCCTGGCGGCAGCAAGCCGCTGCTGTTTCCATGGACTGGCCGTCCGATGCAAGATCTACGCCCACAATCGCCCACGTCGTTTTCAAATTTAAAATTTTCCGATGGAATTATTTATGAACGAAAAAGGTATTAATCTTTAGAAATGCATATCTTTTTCATGATAATTCATTTTAGATGATTCCAGTGGTATTAATTCTGTTATGCTCTAAAATTTAAACTAAAAATGTTTAGAAGATTAATATGACTCCAGAAAAACCTGAAATTAAATTCTAATCTTTCTCAGTTTATTAAATGTATTAGAATTTCAGTTATATGGTAAAATGCATAACAAATTCATTATAACTCCTTTTTAGTTGAAATAAATTTTGTTAATTCGGTTATTAACTATACTTCAGTCTAAAAATAGTTTTAATCATGTTATAGTTACAAGAAGGTCCAGAATTAACTTTAATTTTGTATCGGCTTTAATTGTTTCACTAAAAATCCTTTCACTTGTAAAATACATAACTAATTCTCTGTAAATTATTTTTGAGTGAATCCAATTGTGTTGGATTCCTCTATTAATGAACTTACCAGGAAAAATAGTTTTGAACATGTTACTGTTTCCAGGAAAAATAATCATGCATTATAATTTTGTTCAAGTTCTTGTTTCAAAAATTAATAGAAGGTGCATTATAGCTCCAATTGAGATGAATCCAATTTGGTTGTTCATCTTATGAGGTGCTTATGCTACCTTAAAAATTTCAGCTCCTCTGCATGTCTAGAAATTTTTGCAATGAATAGTAGCACTTTTTTTAATTAATAAAGCTGAACAGAATTGATTTGATCATAACTTTTGCATTGGGAATCCAAATCAATTGATTCTTGTTGCTAAATTCATGATAAATCATCACCTTGCTGCTGTAAAATTTTCAAGTCTTTTGGAGAAAGTTCGCTGTTGAGTCTTTTTGTTTTCTTTGCTCTTATCGGTTCTTTTTCGCTTTCTCGTTAGGTTTCGACATTTGTGGTAATCCCGAGAGTGACCCTCAGCCACAACTTGAGCAACAACAGCAAGGCAAGCAGTTTGATCATATCCCCTCTAACGCCCCATTACTTTAAAGGTTAATATATTGTTTTACTTCTATGTATGCATGCTACTTTGTGTTAAATGTCGCTAGCAAGCCTATAGTTGCATAATCTGTAGGAATTGTTCATCCTCTACTACCATGAGCCTAGGTTATTTGCTGTGGTTTGAGCTCGTTGGATGAGCTCTTATCACTTAGTAGTTTTCGATTTAAATTGCTTAGACATGCTTAGCTATCGGTAGTAATGGGCGATCATCGACTTAGTCGATGGTCTTGATCACACAAATCTAATTATTACTCCTTTATGTCCAGCACTTGTGCTTTGTTATTTTGTAAAGTCAAAATCTGAAACTAAAAGTTTGATTTGGACTTGGGCATATTGGATAGATGGTGTGGTTTTTGGATGCGGTAGTATGCCTGAGTCATTAAGGACCGAGTTACTTGTGCCACCGTTCTGAGCATTTTGCGTGCTAACCACACGAGGGGCATATGGAACCCCTCTTGACTAAGTACTTTGGGCGGTGCTAATTGGGGTCGCTCGGTTGGTGTGTTTTTAAAGATAAAATGTGTGTGTGTGGTGTGGGAATTGAGCGTTGGCGGACCGGTTAGGTCAGTCTATTGTGTCCTTATCCCGTGGGTTGTCTTGGTCGAATTAGCATTGTCCATTGGAAATGTCTCGTAGGACTTAGCCGTGCCGACATACCAACGGAAGTGTGCTTGGCGAAAAGCGGTCGGCGTGTGGGTACATTGGTACACCCTGCAGGTTAAAACTATTGAATAGCCTCGCCCTAGGTTATGGACACGCCGAAACGCCTCGTGAGAACTAGACTACAACCTTTAATTAAAATTTGACATGGTTGGTATGAATGGATGTTCATGCTATTGTTGTGGTGACTTGGGTTAGTCACTTCCAGGATGTTCTTGTTGTTGTTATCATGTTATTATCTCGTTGTTATTTCAACAATTAAAATGCTTTGCCAAATTGCCTTCAATCTATTATGTTATTGCAAATGAAACTTGCTTTATGCTAAAATGAGTCCAAAGCCTCATCCACTTAAATAAAGCTTGCATGTAGTTATTTATAGTTCTGTTATCTCACACGTAAGTCTTGGAGTACCTTATGTACTCATCGCGTGGTTGTGGCATTTTGTGGCTTTTGTTGCAGAGGAAGAAGGAGAGCTCCTAGAGCCTCTCTTTTGTGCTACGTGTTGCGACTTCTTCGTCGACTAGCTTGGCGATCGGTCAGATGCCTAGGGGTTAAGGCACCTCGATTGGCTTTGTGTTATAGCCATCTTTATGGCACTTTTGCTTCATTTGTTATCTTGTAGTTCTTGTTGTTATTTGGCCTGAAGGCCCCTCTTTTGTAATAACCTATTCCTTATTAATATTAACTTCTGGTTTGTTGCTTCTGTTCTATGTGTTGTATGGAATTGATACATTCTTTTGTTGTGAGGTATGTATACTGCATTCTGGGGAGTATACATCTCTCGAGACTGGGTTTATTTGGTTGATAATACTAGGGTCAAGTGGTTGACTAAGTATTATGAGCTTAATAAAACCGGGGTCTCTAAAAGTTGGTATCGAGCCGTCTTGACCGTAGTAACATAAGCTTGGTCGTCTTTAGGATATTTTGAAAACCTAATTTCAAAGTATCAAATGGGTTTTGAAAGCTTAAGAAGATTCTCGATTTTATTCCTCATCTATCTTAGCTTTCTCTTCTCATCTCACTCTAATTTGAGTTTTAAAAGTTGTTTTCCTCTCTTCCTTCTACAAAATAGTTGTTATCGATTAATTGGGTTTTGGATAACTTATGAGAGTTCTAAATGTGAAATCTTGGCTGCCTTTTGGTGAAGAATAGAAGTGTTTGGAGCCGAAATACAAATCTGGAAATTTTGGACAGCCAACAAGCATTTCCGGACAGCAAGCTCAAAGGTTCCAATTAGGGTAGAGAATGAGAGGTTAAATCAACTAAAAAATTATGGGAATAAAAGGGTAAGATGTGATACTAGTTAGCTAAGTATCTAACACTTATTTCGCTGCATTAACCTTGCTCTCTAATAGTTTTAGATCTCATCTCACAATTTGATTTTTAATCTTCTCGATCAATTACTCGTTCATTCAATACGGGTTAGTTGAGTTGAGGAGTTGAGCCTTGGTTTTGGTGTTTCTTGGCTGTTTTTAGAGTCTTTTAGAAGCTTCTAAAGTTGATTTAATCGCTGTGTTGGCTTTCGTTTAGGGTGATATTCCATTCCCCTAGTCGATCGCTTTTGCTTCTTTTAAAGGCTTTGTTTTTCGAGTCTAGTTGCTAACCAAAATTTCTTGTAACAGATGGCGGACGCCTTTTCGTAGCGGCCAAGGCGATCGGTGGTCGGGACGAGGAGCTTCCTCCTCCTCCGACCATGGCCGAGGTCCTTCGCAGATTGAGCGCAACCGCGCGGATGACAGAGAGTTCTCTTGGGCGTCATCGCGCGCAACACCACTTGCACTTTCCGGAGCTTGAGGATCTGGGCGAGGAATGCCCATCGGCCTCCTACCTTTTCTCGCCCGAGGACCCTTTGGATGCGGACGATTGGCCGTCTTGTGGAGCGGAAGCCAGATAGCGCATGATGCAGAGCACGAGAAGGCGCTGTTTGCATCGCACCGGTGGAGGTGTGACTTTGTCATGGTGGGAGAATTTTCTCGCCATGCAGCCCGCAGAACCACACCGTTTCTTGGGAGGAGTTTCAGTCTCGCCTTCCGCCGATCTCATATCCTGCGGCTTGATGGAGATCAAGAAGCGGGAGTTTCTTGCGCTCAAGCAAGGCGAGCTTCGATCATGGAGTATGTATCTGAGTTCAACCTTCTAGCTCGTTATGCTCACGAGGATGTGGCCACCGATATGGCTAAGGTGCCAAGTTCAGCGTGGCTTGTCCGAGGAGTGAAGGACAAGCTATCCATTGTCGACTTTCACGATTTCCGGACCTTGGTCGACAAGGCCATCGTCGTGAGCATGCGGCTCGAGCTTATGGATTCCGTAAGCGCAAGTGGGAGACTTACAAGTCTTCCAAGTCGATTCCTTCCGTCCTCGCTTGAGGCGGTCTTGAGGTTCGGTCTCGATCCTCGGACCCCGAGGTCACCGCCTGTTCCTCATCCTTCGCAGCCGTGCCCGATCCGTGCTGCCCGGGTCAGCAGAGTGGCTCCGCAATCCGCGGCCAATGTCACTTGTTTCTTCTGCGGCGAAGGGCATTATGCCAATCAATGCCCTAAGAAGACCGGGCAGCCCTCGTCCTAATGGAGGACGCAGCAAGGAGGTGGATCTTCGCAGACGGAAGATCGTCCCGCTACCAGGCGTGGGTAGTGGCAGCGTCAACGCCGTCACCGCAGAGGAGGCTCGGGAGGCACCCGGCGTCGTGCTAGGTACACTTTCGTTAACTCTCACCCTGCTCTTGTCTTGTTTGATTCAGAGCATCTCATTCCTTTGTTTTCGAGTCTTTTGTTCTTTGTTGGAGAGCTTCTTTTCTCTCCATTATCGGTCTCGCTTCTTATTCGCTCTCTGGTTCGGAGTTGAGAGTGAATCGAGTGTAGGGATGTTCCTATCAAGATCGAAGGAGTAAGGTTCTTAGCAAACCTTATCCTTCTCCGTTCAATGAGTCTAGATGTAATTCTTGGCATGGATTGGTTGTCTCGGCACATGGGACAAATCGATTGCGCCAGAAGCTCATCTCTATCTAGTCCCTCCGTGGCGGGTTAAGCTTTTAAAAGTCGCTAGATCCGCATCTCTTCGCTTGAAGCGAAACCCGCTCTAGATATTAGCGAAGTCCCAACAGTTTGTGACTTCGTTGATGTCTTTCCCGCAGATCTTAGGGAATGCCACCCGTTCGAGACCTCGAGTTTGTCATTGAGTTGGCTCCTGTGCCGCCCCTATCTCAAAGAGGCCTTATCGGATGCCACCGAGCGAGTTGGTGGAGTTGAAGAAGCGATTAAGTGAGCTGCAAGAGAAGGGTTTCATCCGCCTAGCTCATCTCCTTGGGGTTGTCCGGCAATCTTCGTAAAGAAGAAGGGCGGTACCTTACGCATAAGCGTTGATTACCGCCACTTAATGAAGTGATGTAAAGAACAAGTATCCATTGCCCAAGATCGACGATCTCTTCGATCAATTAACGGAGCTCGAGTTTTCTCCAAGATTGATTTGAGAGTGGGATATCATCGAGTTGGATTCGACACGAGGATATTCCAAAGACGGCGTTCTCTACTCTTCACGGCTTGTATGAGTACCTTTGTCATGTCATTCGCAACCAATGCTCTGCCTTGTTCATGAATCTCATGAATTCGGTATTCATGGAGTATTTGGATAAGTTTGTCGTGGTCTTCATCGATGATATTCTTATCTACTCCAAGAACGATGAGGAACACGCCGAGCATCTGAAGCTTGTGTTAGGCAAGGCTGCGTGAGCACTGTTTGTCGTGAAGTTGACAAGTGTGCATTACGGTTGAAGGAAGTGTCCTTTTAGGCCACGTTCTTTCGGCGAGGAGGCATAGCCGTTGACCCTAGCAAGGTCAGCGATGTTCTTTCATGGAGTCACTGCTTGGTCACCGAAGCGCGGAGTTTTCTTGGTTTAGCGGGATACTATAAATCGCTTTATCGAGAACTTCTCCAAGATCATGGCCGATGACGGAGTTGCTCAAAAGGACAAGAAGTTCTTGTGGTCGGATGCTTGTGAGGAAAGTTTTCAAGTACTCAAGAAGCGTTTGACCACCGCTCCGTTCTTGTTCTTCCCGATATCCATCGAAGCTTCGATATCTTTTGCGATGCTTCTCGTCGAGGCCTCGGTTGCGTCCTTATGCAAGAAGGCAAGGTAGTGGCCTATGCATCAAGGCAATTGAGACCTCATGAGCTCAACTATCCTACCCATGATTTGGAGTTAGCGGCTGTGATTCATGCACTTAAGATCTGGCGACATTACCTAATCGTGTCGTTGTGAAGTGTATTCGGATCACAAAAGCTTAAAGTACTTGTTCACACTGACTGACTGAACCTCGGGCAAAGGAGATGGTTGGAGTTGATCAAGGATTATGATATGGGTATTCACTACCATCCGGGCAAGGTTAATGTAGATTCCGGCGCGCTTAGTCGTAAAGCGCATTGCAATGCCTTGTTGTCCAAGGAGCTTGACCCACTCTTCCGGAAGAATTTCAGCGTCTCAACTTGAGCTTAGTTGAGCATGGTTCTCTCATTGCCTTGGTTGTGCAACCAACCTTGGTGCATCGGATCAAGTCCGCTCGGCGATCGGATATAGGAGTGAGCCACATTAAGGAAAATGCCAAGAACGGAGCGACCAAATGCTTTTACGAGGATGAGCATGGTGTTGTGAGGTTCGCAACGCCTTGTGGTTCCAAAGGACATGGAGTTGCGAATTTGATCCTCCATGAAGCTCATGATTCGCCTTTATCCATTCATCCGGGGCCACAAAGATGTATCAAGATCTCCGCCAGAGATTTTGGTGGACCCGAATGAAGAGGGAGATTGCGGTTCGTTGTCGAAAGCGACGTGTGTCGTCGTGTTAAGGCGAGCATCGGCGTCTGCAGATCGCTTGACCTTTACTGTCTTTGGAATGGAAATGGGATTCCGTCGGCATGGACTTTATCACCGATCTACCCGTCCCGAAGAAGAATGATGCCATTTGGGTTGTCATTGATCGGTTGACTAAAGTAGCACATTTCTTGCGGTGCGGGCCAAGATTTCTGTTGGTCAATTGGCGGAGACCTCTATGTTTCCCCATGATGTGCTTGCATGGTGTGCCCAAGACAATTGTCTCGGATCGTGGTTCTCTTTTCACCTCTCGCTTTTGGCATAGTTTGCAAGAGGCTATGGGAACCCGTCTTACCTTTAGCACTGACATATCATCCTCAAACCGATGGTCGGACCGGAGGGTCAACCAAGTTTTGGAAGACATGCTTCGTGCTTGTGTCCTTTCCTATGGGAAGTATTGGGAGAAATGCTTGCCATTCGCCGAAGTTTTCTTACAACAACGACTTCGGGCCGGTCTCGGCATGGCACCTTTTGAGGCCTTATACGGAGAAAGTGTAGAACCCGTTGAACTGGTCGAGACGGTGAGAGACCTCTTTTGGCCGGACTCAATTAATGAGGCCGAGAGCCAAGTCCGGCTTATTCGTGGCGTTTGCGCATGCAGCTCAATCGAGCAAAAGAGCTATGCGGATCGCCGTAAATCGTGAGTTGAGCTTTGAGCCCAATGACTTTGTTTATCTCAAAGTCTCTCCTTTGAAGGGCTATCAACGTTTCGGCGTCAAGGGCAAGTTAGCTCCTCGATATGTCGGTCCCTACCGCGTTATCGAGAAGAAAGGAGCTGTTGCCTATAAGTTGGAATTGCCATCTGCACTTGAGGGGGTACATGATGTCTTCCATGTATCCCACTAAAGAAGTGCCTCCGTGTTCCAAGCGAGGAAGCTCGTTGGAAACTCTTGATGTTCGTGAAGATTTGACCTATCGCGAGCACCTGCTTGCATACTCGATGAGTCTGAGCGAAGAACAAGGAATAAGACCATCAAGTTCCTTAAAGTTCAGTGGTCGAACCATTACGAGGATGAGGCTACTTGGGAAAGGGAAGATCGTCTGCGTGCGGACTATCCTTCTTTCTTCCCGAGTGAGCCAAATCTCGGGACGAGATTTCTGTAAGGAGGGAGGTTTTGTAACATCCCAATTCTGAAAATGAGGAAATTAAAACTTTTCCTAAATTGAATGTATTTGGATTTTTATAATTCTTGTAAATGAATTGTGGAAATCAAATTATAAATCTCCAATCAAAAAAAACCTCCATTATAAAAATCTTGTGCCCACATCTGTAAAATATTTTTCCAAGGTTCTAGGAAGCTTGGTAACCTCTCTGAATTTTCTCATAATTTTTAGAAATTATTTGAATAGTTTTGGAGGCAAGTCAAACCAGTCCAAAGTCTGGTCAAACCCTAGTTGAAATCATTCTGGAATTTCTTGGGAAAATGCACTATGCATAAACCTCTGAAACTTTTATGGAATTCAATCTGTAATCCTTCAAGCCACTGTAAAAATTTCAAAATTTTTAGAGTTGGTTTGATGCCTCAAATAAATCTTCAAAGTCTGCTGTTCATTCAAAACTCAATCTGGGTGCCTTTGTTGCTCGGGCTCGGACTGAGCACTGCTCGAGCCAGCGATTTGGCTCGACCAACTAACTGCACCGGTCGGACTCGGGCGCTGGCGCTGTGCTTGGGCCGTTAGATTAAAATCAGACGGCCCATAGCTGCGTACCTCTTCGCGGAGCTGCTCGCGTCTCAGCCCTTGGATCAAAATCGGAGGGCCGCCCGTCGTCCTCCTCCTTCATGCCACAAGACGCTCTCTCTGCGCCATGGACAGTGGAGTGGGGCGCTGCGTCAAGTCACCTTCGGGCAGGCTTTCAACGAGCCTCTGCAGCGCATTAAATGCTCGTCGTGCCTCCTCCCCCGAAAGTCGTCGAGTTACTCGCCTGTCGCCTCCGAGCTTCCTGGCGGACAAAGAACCCGAGGCTCCCCTCCGTTGCTCTCTGCCATCCTTGGTACTTAAGCTCGGGTACCCTCCTTGGCTTCTTCTACACACGGTGAGTCTAGCAAGCACTCACACCCTCGTTCGAGCTCCCATCACCCGGTCACTGCTGCCGCCATTGCCGCGCCTCAGTAGCTCGTGAAGGCGGTAACCCGTGCTCCTCCCTCCAAATTTCTTGCTCCTCCTGCTCCCTTGTTGATCGGAGAGTATTAACCCTCGGTCAATTTGGATTCACCCCATGGTCGGAGCTGATTTTGGAAAATCCCTTTTCGACCGATTTCTTTGTTTGTCTTCTCCATGGCGGTGAGTCCTTCTCAAAGACGATTCCTTCCTCCAAAGACATCGGTGGATCCCGTGGGTCCCATTTTGATATTTGCGCGTGTTTTGTTGACGAGGAAGAATCTCCTCGGGATCGCCATTAGCGCCGCCACGACCTTCGTCGCAAGATTGCAAGACTCTCCCGACTCTCCGCGTCATCCGGTAGGTTCCTAGTGACCCAACAGTAGCTCGAGCACCATTGAATGACTTGTTGCGGAGCTCGTTGCGCTTATTGTCTTTTCGTGGGCTGCGCGCGCTCCTCGCCGTCGCCGCCGCTCGCTCGATCCACTCCAATGAGTGTGAGTGGTCTTTGGCGTGATCATGTGCTAATGTGCACCGTAGGTGCCCTTGGCACGCCGAGATGGCGTGCATCGCCGGCTAGTCAGCCGTGAGTGCCGCTGGCATTTTGTCGGACGCGAGTGCCGTCGTTTTCGGTCGAGCGACGTGGCTCATTAGGAGCCCTCCATTTCGTAGATCTTCGGTCTAGATCTCATAGTAATTTGTTCTTCATCCACTGTGGACCGTCCATCTCGCGATTTGCGGCTGAGATTCGCTTGGGCATTCTCTAGTTCACTGTGTGGGCGTGGTCGTGAGCCGTCCATCTCAAGATCAACGGCCCACAATCGCCACGCCATTTCGCGCGCGTGCGTTCAAACGCGTCGCGGTGGATTCAACGTGGACCGTTGGATCCAAGATCAACGGTCCCGTTCATCTCTCAGCGGCGCGGCTTGTATTATTGTCCATGGACTGGGCCGTCCGATGCAAGATCTACGGCCCACAATCGTCCACGTCGTTTTCAAATTTAAAATTTTCCGATGGAATTATTTATGAACCGAAAAAGGTATTAATCTTTAGAAATGCATATCTTTTTCATGATAATTCATTTTAGATGATTCCGATGGTATTAATTCTGTTATGCTCTAAAATTTAAACTAAAAATGTTTAGAAGATTAATATGACTCCAGAAAAACCTGAAATTAAATTCTAATCTTTCTCAGTTTATTAAATGTATTAGAATTTCAGTTATATGGTAAAATGCATAACAAATTCATTATAACTCCTTTTTAGTTGAAATAAATTTTGTTAATTCGGTTATTAACTATACTTCAGTCTAAAAATAGTTTTAATCATGTTATAGTTACAAGAAGGTCCAGAATTAACTTTAATTTTGTATCGGCTTTAATTGTTTCACTAAAAATCCTTTCACTTGTAAAATACATAACTAATTCTCTGTAAATTATTTTTGAGTGAATCCAATTGTGTTGGATTCCTCTATTAATGAACTTACCAGGAAAAATAGTTTTGAACATGTTACTGTTTCCAGGAAAAATAATCATGCATTATAATTTTGTTCAAGTTCTTGTTTCAAAAATTAATAGAAGGTGCATTATAGCTCCAATTGAGATGAATCCAATTTGGTTGTTCATCTTATGAGGTGCTTATGCTACCTTAAAAATTTCAGCTCCTCTGCATGTCTAGAAATTTTTGCAATGAATAGTAGCACTTTTTTTAATTAATAAAGCTGAACAGAATTGATTTGATCATAACTTTTGCATTGGGAATCCAAATCAATTGATTCTTGTTGCTAAATTCATGATAAATCATCACCTTGCTGCTGTAAAATTTTCAAGTCTTTTGGAGAAAGTTAAGCTGTTGAGTCTTTTTGTTTTCTTTGCTCTTATCGGTTCTTTTTTCGCTTTCTCGTTAGGTTTCGACATTTGTGGTAATCCCGAGAGTGACCCTCAGCCACAACTTGAGCAACAACAGCAAGGCAAGCAGTTTGATCATATCCCCTCTAACGCCCCATTACTTTAAAGGTTAATATATTGTTTTACTTCTATGTATGCATGCTACTTTGTGTTAAATGTCGCTAGCAAGCCTATAGTTGCATAATCTGTAGGAATTGTTCATCCTCTACTACCATGAGCCTAGGTTATTTGCTGTGGTTTGAGCTCGTTGGATGAGCTCTTATCACTTAGTAGTTTTCGATTTAAATTGCTTAGACATGCTTAGCTATCGGTAGTAATGGGCGATCATCGACTTAGTCGATGGTCTTGATCACACAAATCTAATTATTACTCCTTTATGTCCAGCACTTGTGCTTTGTTATTTTGTAAAGTCAAAATCTGAAACTAAAAGTTTGATTTGGACTTGGGCATATTGGATAGATGGTGTGGTTTTTGGATGCGGTAGTATGCCCGAGTCATTAGGACCGAGTTACTTGTGCCACGTGCTCGAGCATTTTGCGTGCTAACCACACGAGGGCATATGGAACCCTCTTGACTAAGTACTTTGGGCGGTGCTAATTGGGGTCGCTTCGGTTGGTGTGTTTTTAAAGATAAAATGTGTGTGTGTGGTGTGGGAATTGAGCGTTGGCGCATCGGTTAGGTTTGTCTATTGTGTCCTTATCCCGTGGGTTGTGCGGGTCAATTAGCATCGCCCATTGGAAATGTCTCGTAGGACTTAGCCGTGCCGACATACCAACGGAAGTGTGCTTGGCGAAAAGGCGGTCGGCGTGTGGGTACATTGGTACACCCTGCGCAGGTTAAAACTATTCAATAGCCTCGCCCTAGGTTATGGACACGCCGAAACGCCTGTGAGAACTAGACTACAACCTTTAATTAAAATTTGACATGGTTGGTATGAATGGATGTTCATGCTATTGTTGTGGTGACTTGGGTTAGTCACTTCCAGGATGTTCTTGTTGTTGTTATCATGTTATTATCTCGTTGTTATTTCAACAATTAAAATGCTTTGCCAAATTGCCTTCAATCTATTATGTTATTGCAAATGAAACTTGCTTTATGCTAAAATGAGTCCAAAGCCTCATCCACTTAAATAAAGCTTGCATGTAGTTATTTATAGTTCTGTTATCTCACACGTAAGTCTTGCGGAGTACCTTATGTACTCATCTGCCCGTGGTTGTGGCATTTTTGTGGCTTTTGTTGCAGAGGAAGAAGGAGAGCTCCTAGAGCCTCTCTTTTGTGCTACGTGTTGCGCTTCTTCGTCGACTAGCTTGGCGGTCGGTCGATGCCTAGGGTTAAGGCACACCGATTGGCTTTGTGTTATAGCCATCTTTATGGCACTTTTGCTTCATTGTTATCTTGTAGTTCTTGTTGTTATTTGGCACGAAGGCCCTCTTTTGTAATAACCTATTCCTTATTAATATTAACTTCTGGTTTGTTGCTTATGTTCTATGTGTTGTATGGAATTGATACATTCTTTTGTTGTGAGGTATGTATCTTGCATTCTGGGGAGTATACATCTCTCGAGCTGGTTTATTTGGTTGATAATACTAGGGTCAAGTGGTTGACTAAGTATTATGAGCTTAATAAAACCGGGGTCTCACAGGACGTGGGGAGGTCCCAACACACGTGGAGGAGGTCCACGTGACTAAGAGGTCCTGATAACCAAGATCTCATCGAGGAGGTCTGGTGAGGAATCCTTGCAAAGAGGAGGTCTGTTGGTAGGATCTCACCAACGGGAGGTCCTATCGAGTTAGGCTCTCAAGAAGGGAGGGTTCCACGGCTCAAGGAAGTCTTGAGAGGAGGTCTAAAGGACTCGGTCGACAAGGGGAGGTCCTAAACGCTAGGATCTCCACGATGGGAGGTCCTGGCGGTGAGGATCTCAATATAGGAGGTCCAAATGGTTCGAGAGGAGGTCTTCAGAGGTCGAGCTCCTACGATAAATGAGTAAGGAGGTCAAATGGATGGGGAGGTCCAGAGGATGAGGTCGATCACGCCTCACGGAGGTCCAAAGGCGTATAAAAGGTCCACTTGGAACACAAGGAGGTCCCGACCTAAAGAGGTCTGGACATATTGATGCCCGAGGGAGCAAAGTCTGAGTCCCAAGGAGGTCTAAAGTAAGGCCTAAACATGTAGGCACGTCTTAGCCATGAGGTGGTGCAGGCCACACAAGAGGTCCAAACCGATTTCATCACAGAGGAGGTAACAACATGAAGTTTCAACTTCTCCAACAAACCCAACTTTTAATTTACACCAAAATAAAAATAGTTTTATTTTGTTTTACAATTTAAAGGAAAAAGGGTTTGAAATTTCGAGATGTTACAAACCTACCCCCTTAAAAGAATCTCGACCCGAGATTCATACAGATCGATGAAGAGGTAGGGTAATTAGCCTTGAGGTCCTCTTCCTTCTCCCATGTAGCTTCACTTTACGGATGATGACTCCATTGCACCTTGTAGGATCGATAATCCGGCTCTGGTAACCCTTTTCGCAACATCCGAATTTTAATTGGTCGCTCCACATAGGTAAGGTCTTCTTGAAGATCAAAATTCTCTAGAGATGTGTGATCCTCTGGCACCCGAATACATTTCCTTAATTGAGATACGTGAAAAACATTGTGCATAGCTGAGAGGGACTCTGGGAGCTCCAATTTATAGGCTACTTCACCAATTCTGTCCATGATCTTGTATGGGCCGACAAACCTTGGTGCAAGCTTTCCTTTAGTCCGAAATCTTCTAACTCCCCTAAGTGGTGTCACTCTAAGGTATACAAAATCTCCAACCTCAAAGGACAAATCTCTTCAACGGTTATCAGCATAGCTTTTTTGTCGAGATTGAGCCACTTTCAAACGCTCCTTTATTAGCTTCACCTTGTCTTGACCTCTTTAACTAGGTGCGGTCCATAGAGTTGATGTTCTCCAACCTCATCCCATAGGAGGGTGTTCTACAAGGTCTACCATATAAAGCTTCAAAAGGGACATTTGTAAACTAGTTTGATAGCTATTATTGTAAGAAAATTCAGCATAAGGTAAGTTCTTGTCCCAACTCTTTCCAAAATCCAAAGCACAAGCCACGAGCATGTCTTCAAGGACTTGGTTCACCCTTTCGGTTTGCCCATCGGTTTGAGGGTGATAGGCGGTACTAAAATTGAGCTTAGTACCGAGAGCTTCATGTAAGCTTTTCCAAAACCTCAAGTGAGCTGCGACCCTCGTGCGAAACTATTCTTTTGGGCACTCCATGTAAACAGACAATTCTTGCCATGTACAGTTCTGCTAGCTTATCACTCTTATAGGTGGTCTTGACCGGTATGAAGTAGGCTACCTTGGTCAATCGGTCAACTACCACCCAAATGGAATCAAAACCCGTTTGGGTGCTAGGCAATCCAGTAATGAAGTCCATGCCTACCTGTTCCCATTTCCATTCAGGGATCGGCAATGGTTGTAACAACCCTGCCGGCCTTTGGTGTTCAAACTTTAACCCTCGACATACATCACATCGAGAGACATATTTGGCAATATCTTGCTTCATGCTAACCCACCAATACCTTTCTTTGAGGTCTTGATACATCTTGGTCTTTGCCGGGATGGATAGAATAAGGTGATCCGTGGGCTTCCACCAAGATGAGCCGCTTGATATCTTGATGATTGGGCACACAAATTTCATTGCCAAACCACACTATCCCTTGTTCATCTACAGAGAAAACACGAGCCTTACCTCTCCTCATGTTCTTCTTAATTTCTTGGATGTCTTCATCTTCTCCTTGATGTTCTTTAATTTGGTCCGAGAATAGTTAGGCGCACCACTAAGGTGTTTACACATCCTTGCTTTACAATTTTCAAGTTGAGGTACTTCAACTCTTCATACAACTTCGGTTGTTGTTCTTGAACCAACAAGGTATTGCAATAACCTTTTCGGCTCAAGGCATCTGCCACTACATTGGCTTTGCCTGGGTGATAATGAATCCCAAGGTCATAATCTTTAATTAATTCCAACCATCTCCTTTGTCTCAAATTGAGCTCTGGTTGTGTAAAGATGTATTTCAAACTTTTGTGGTCATGTATATCTCACAGCGATTACCAATAAGGTAGTGACGTCAGATTTTCAAAGCATGCACAATAGCTGCCAACTCTAGATCATGTGTTGGGTAGTTCTCTTCATGAGATCTCAACTGTCGAGATGCATATGCTACTACCCTTCCATCTTGCATTAGCACACATCCAAGACCTTGATGAGATGCATCACAAAATACCTCAAAGTCTCTATGGATGTCTGGCAAGACTAGGACTGGGGCTGTGACAAGCCTCTTTTTCAATTCCTGAAAGCTTTGCTCACAGGTGGTGGTCCTGCTTACTTTCATCTGTGGCAACATCTCCTGGGGCATATCTTGCCAATTGATTAAATTTATGCAAATACTCATTCCTGGCCGGTTGCCTTGTTTTAAAGTGCGAATTCTGTCCTTTTAAAGACATCACACCGAGAGGAATGTGGGCACGATTTAAAAGCTCAGATAAACTCATCCCATGTGATGGCACAGGCATCGGCATGAGATTGACTAAAGTTATCCCACCACTCGAGATCTTTGGTCCACTAAGTGGTGAGAAGCAAAAGAACTCTCTCACGATCATGCATTGCACCATGTCCAATTTCTCGCCTAATCGCTACGAGCCAATCATCGCTTCTATTGGCTCGTCTTCTTTGCTGAAAATGTTGGAGGGCGACCTCATAAATTCTGCAATCTTGGACCATGGAGGAGGTGGAACTTGAGCTTGAGGTGGGCTCTCTGCGGCTTGCAAAGGCGAGTGTTGGCAATGGATTGAGACAACAAACTTATAAGTGAGCTTGATTTGCCATTATTTGGGCCCAACTAAGACCATCAAGCTGGAGGTGGTGGCGGCTGTGATGTTGGGTCTGCCGCACGCCATCAACACCTCTATTTTGGTTACTCCACAAAGTGGGTTCTCGTGTGCTCCTGTGACTTGTCTATTTTGGTTGCTTGAACTTCCACTACCATTCCGGTGGTCACCATTTTGCTAGACTCCAGAGTCTGAGGAAAGAAAAGCAAAGGCTAAGTAAGACTAACCCAAACAACCAACTCAACAAGGAGATCCAATGCAAGGAACACAGCAAAAAGAACTTTTTTAGAAACTATAGTAATAAAGCATCGTTCTACTCGTTTCTTACCATTTTGAGGGAGTCTTTAAGCACCAAGCCTAACCCGAAAGACCTCTAGTAGAATTTTTCAAAGGTAAGGAGGTCCATTTGGTATTGCAAATCAATGTAAAGAAAGAGACCAGATAAGATCTGAATTAGGGTACGGATGAGTACCATTAATGAGGTAAGAGTAGAGAGATGACCCAGGTAAGAAAGAACATTTTATTCTTCTTGTTTATATAAAATAAACTTTGAAATTCTATGGCAATTCTATTAGGTTGCGACCTGCAGTCAAATGGCTCTGATACCACTCTTGTGGCGACCCAACCCTAGGGCACCCGAGAGGACCTCCCAGGACCAAACCTAGGACATCCCTTAGGACCTCCCAAGAGGTCGGGTGGCACCTCCCGAGGCTCGGGTAGGATCTGCCCCCGGTAGTACCCATCGAGACCCTGTCAGGACCTCTCTGGATTACCACTGAGGGAAGTGGGAGTCACGGGGAGATCCCCAGCGCCACGGCCAACACAGAGAGGTCGTGGGACTGACTGAGGAGGTCGTGAGGCTTGGGGATCACTCTGTGATTCCCAGCGTGAACCGAGCTAGTCCCAAGGATCTTAAGCTAGCTCTTCACAAAGAAACAAGAATGGTAACATCCACATCAAAGACTTTATTTACAACATAACCAAGGAGTTGTTTACAAAAGGTGGCCTTGGGCCAAAAGCAAGCTTACAAAAGAGCAAAGACAGAGGTCCATCCACTATACCACAGGCAAAATGGCTGGAGGGCACAACCTACTCGTCCTGGTCCTCCTCTTCTCCGCTGTTGTCTTCTCCTGATAAGATTTTTCATTGAGCAAGAGTGAGCACTACCACTGTGCTCGCAAGTCACACCCGTGGGTTAATGAAATGACATGCATACATGGATATACAACAGAGGGCATAATATGGTTGCTTTGCATAAAGCCAAGTTTCTTTCAATTACAATTACTAAGTTCCAAAGCAGGTTTTAATAGCTAAAATTCATTTTCAAACTTGATTTTCAGTTGGATAGCATTCATCAACAAGTTGGTGAAGGATACCTCTGCACAAGGCTCCTGCCCAAACCCATGGGATAGAAATCCCAAAACAGTTTATTACACATTTTAGAAACACAAAACCAACATCTAACTCGAGTGGCATTTGCCAAAGATGTCCATGACCGCGGACACGGCTATTCAATAGATTTACACTCGATCGAGGATGTGCACTTTACCCACACGACATGAGTTCCTCTAGTTTATCCCAAGCATCCGTCGATGCCACCTCTCACTACCAAAGGTAAGAGATCTAGAGTTCATGACAAAGCCTTTAAAATGCATTGTTCCACCACGCCTCTCCTTGCTAAGGTTTCGCCTCCTTTGGATTGACTCACAGATCTGGGCCCCTCTTGCACCGGTGGGAACATAGGTCATAAAAGACCACGGCCATAGAAGACCTCCCACCCTCCAACCTGGATTAAGTGCGGTGGAAAGTTCTGCAATTTACTTAGCTAGGTCCCACGCCCCATACTGGAGACATGTGGTTGCACGGTTTTGGCATAGCCCATCATAGGCCTAGCATTGGCGGCTCAAAGACCGGTCCTCAACTGACTTGGGCGACAATCACAAACCCTTGGACCTCCACCTTTACCAGGATAGAGTCCGTGCATCAACCTTGCACCAACCAAGCAACCAATTCGCCCAAGTCCAAATCAGTTTTCATTTCCTTTTTGCTTCCCAGCAATATTTCCTTACTCCCATGACATCCCAGATGCTATGGTCAAAACATTTTAAACAATAGTTGGTCATAAAGGTAAAGATTTTTCCCAAATCAAATGTTTTTGGTCTAAGCCAGTCTAAGCATATGTTTTCACAATTGCTCCTGGTTCACACTAATGTATTAACCAGGTTTTGTCTAAGGTGACAACAGAGTTGATTCAATGTCAAGTTGGCCATATGAAGGAATTTGGGGCATAACTATGTGTTTTAAAGACAGGTATTCAATTATCTTGGTAGAACTAAGCATGCATTATCCTTTGAAAGCAGTAACATAAGTAAATTGAAATATTGGGTGCAATATGATCAAGAGCATGACTTGCCTTGCTCACTGTCTTGAGAGTCTTCTTCTTCGGTGGTCTCACGCTCCTCAGTGTCCTCACGATCTATACGGGAGAAAGGAGACAACTCAAACCAAATTCCAAATAAAGAGCCAAGAAGAACTTCAAAAGAAACTCTTAAGACTCAATTAACAGAGACCATTCACAGACTTAAATTAGGTTCTTTGGGAGAGGTCTCAACTTCTCGGAGAGAGATCAAATGAGGAAGGTCCTCGCAGAAACCAGAGGCGGCGATAGCGAAAAGACCAAGATGAAAACGCTTGTGTGAAGTCCAGAGGGTGGTATTTATACAAGAACCATAGAGTTCCACCGAGAATCCCAAGGAAGAGGTCCCGAAGGGATATAATCTCTTACGGTGGAGATAAGATCAAGAACGGTCAATGCACAAGAGGACTTACCAAGATAAGGAGGAGGTGAGGAGTTGAAGGGGAGGTCGAAGGCAATCTGGGCAATTAGGGTCAATGCCCAAGCTCCTGATGAACCTCCAATGGTGAAAGTGCGATGAAGGTGCTCCTGGGGATGCCCTCGGCAGCAAGGCTCTCCAAGAAGCCACTGAGCGTGAGTCAATGTAGAGTGTGGGAAAAAGGTGGCAAATGAAGGCTCCTGGAGCTAGTTATAGTCAAAAGAGTGTAAGGGTCATTTAATGCGTACGTGACTTGATGAGTATGAGGGTAGGAAAAAGGGTACGAGAATGTCCCAGAAAAATAGTAAAGGACATTGTGCACTATTGCGGGAGAAGACTAGAAAAGACACCAACAGTGTCCTCAAATGACTACATTCAATGGAAGCATCCATTTTCAAAGCTGCATTTAATGCAACAAGACATGCATTAAATGCCCATGGTACTAGTGTGGCGGGAAAACATAAGAATGGCAAGCTGGCGGTGGGACCACCAAATCTAGAAACAACTAGGTCAAAGGGGGAGGTCTGGACGGTTAAGATCTCCATTGGGGAGGTCTTGACGGTCCAGATGTTCAAGGAGGAGGTCGGGGGTTTAAGAGGCCCTGATATACACAAAGGAGGTCGGGACGTGGGGAGGTCCCAACACACGTGGAGGAGGTCCACGTGACTAAGAGGTCCTGATAACCAAGATCTCATCGAGGTAGGTCCTGGTGAGGAATCCTTGCAAAGAGGAGGTCTCGTGGTAGGATCTCACCAACGTGAGGTCCTATCGGTTAGGCTCTCAAGAAGGGAGGGTTCCACGGCTCAAGGAAGTCTTGAGAGGAGGTCTAAAGGACTAGGTCGACAAGGGGAGGTCCTAAACGCTAGGATCTCCACGATGGGAGGTCCTGGCGGTGAGGATCTCAATATAGGAGGTCCAAATGGTTCGAGAGGAGGTCTTCAGAGGTCAGAGCTCCTACGATAAATGAGTAAGGAGGTCAAATGGATGGGGAGGTCCAGAGGACAGAGGTTGATACGCCTCACGGAGGTCCAAAGGCGTATAAGAGGTCCACCGGAACACAAGGAGGTCCTGACCTAAAGAGGTCTGGACATATTGATACGCCCGAGGGAGCAAAGTCTGAGTCCCAAGGGAGGTCTAAAGTAAGGCCTAAACATGTAGGCACGTCTTAGCCATGAGGTGGTCTGGGCCACACAAGAGGTCCAAACCGATTTCATCACAGAGGAGGTAACAACATGAAGCTTCAACTTCTCCAACAAACCCAACTTTTAATTTACACCAAAATAAAAATAATTTTATTTTGTTTTACAATTTAAAGGAAAAAGGGTTTGAAATTTCAGGATGTTACAGATAGCGAGGTGATGGCTGGTCCATGGCGGGAGGGCTGGCGTGTCCGCTCCACGGCAGCGGACAAGCGCGTGGTGTGTCTTGAGCCTTGGCAAGGCGTCCCGCTTGGGAGGAACAGACGAGAGGGAGCGGGCAACGTGGCGTGCCAGATTTGCTAAAACCGGTGCAAACAGTGCTATGTACAGCAAAAACTCCCAAAATATCATGCATGCTGGATATTTTTCCTGCATTATTTGATTTCCGTGTTTTCTTAGAGTACCATGTTTTTTGTGGTTTAAATTTGGCTTGTGATATAGTGCAGTATGTAAAGATAATATACATGATGTCAAGCTAGCTTGCTTTAACAAAAAGAAAAATCATTTGTCTACATTTAAAATATGTAGATTAAGGTGCTTTCTGGAATTTTAACTTACACATATTGGCCTTCTTTTACCTATGGAATTTAGGGACAATAATCTCATGTGACTTGCTAGTTTCATATGCATTACATACTCACCATCGGCAGTGAGATGTTGACATATGGAGTACAAGTGGACTTTGGTACCCGCAAGGAAGAAAAAGAAATGGAGTTTGGTAGCAAATACTTTCTCCACTCATAAAAAATTGTTGTTTTGGACTTCGACAAGATATCCAATATACAACTTTGATCATTAAATTCTATCGTAACATATTTATAAAATCTAATAAAATTTTAATATTATGAAAGCTCTTTTCGAGACGACTCTGTACATATAATTTTCAAGAAAGATAATACATCGAAAGTTTAGTACCCGCAAGGAAGAAAAAGAAATGGAGTTTGGTAGAAAAAGAAATGTTACCATTGGCAGTGAGATGTCAGCATATGGAGTACAAGTGGGCATGTAGTGAGGTAGTGACAACTATACATAACGTAGGTAATCATGTTTCTAAGAAAGTAACGCTGTCCTGGAAAATCTTTAACTCATAAACAGAGTATACTCAGAGAATAAAGTAACAATTAGAACCTTGGACGCATTCAGCCTGTGTCCAATTCCAAGCAAACGGGTGAATTAAACCCATGTCGACAGCATGCGTTCCGCATCCAGTTCCAAACAGATGAGAGCGGAATTGCACACGGGCTGAGATAAGTGACCGCTCCTAGAGGTAAAGGACTCTTCAACAGCCGGCCCGTGGCAAACATTCTGTGCCATTGGAGTGGCGTTTTCTGTTGAAACTTGGAACCAATCCATGAGAAGGCCATCTCATCGGTGGTACAGCCTTGTGTTCTCATCAATGATAGCCTTGCTAGTTTATGCTGATAGCGTCAGTCCGGCAGCAAAGTGTAGCCCGGACGATTGGGGACATCGTGGGTCGTAGCAGCAGATGGTGCATGCGTCCTCGGTCAATCAGGCTGGCAGCAGCCGGGTTGAGCGTCTTGGGCCGGTTCCGTAGACCAAACTTTATCTTGTAGTTATTAAGCTATACCCCGACCGAAAAAATGACAGACGGCAACCGGCCCAATCCTCCTTGCGTGCACACGCCTTTCATCACTGTACTAAATAGGGCACGTGCGGCCCGCTACCATACGGCGTAGCGATTCAAAATAGCATATTGGAATGTAGCGGACGCTATTGTGCTGGTAGCTGCTGGTATTGCAGTGGTATTGCAGTGGTGGCGGACGCTATTGTGTTTGGCGTCCCCGGGACCCCCGGCCCCGTTGTCATCTCTAGATGTGCTCCACTCGCTACCTCCATTGCTATTTCATTTACTCTATCTAGTACTGTCTAGCCAAAATGCCAATCCATCGATGTGCTTAGGGATGGCAATTTCCTCATCAGGGCAGAGCCTACGGGGAAAATCCCCATGGGGATGGGGACAAGGTCGTCCTGCCCCATGGGGCTCTGTGGGGAGACGGTAAAAATCAAAAATGTGTTATTTTATTTATAAATTATAGTTTTTAATACAAAATATGTATTCTTTTTTATATATCTGAACTAAAACTTGAAAATACATACATACATACATACATATATATATATAGGACATCCGTTTCGTACTCCTAGGAGTATGCACTCCCACTTAAACGAATATATTATACTTCTTTACAGGAAAATGGTATGGTACTCCTGAGAGTACGTACTCCCACCTCTCATATACCACTTAAATCGTATGATGATACATCTTTATCTATTTGAGCATACTCTAATAATGATTATAAGATACCCCAAAGCGAGTTCCATGAAAAATTTCATTAAAGTCCACTTTTTATAGCAAAATTTGTGTATATATTTCTTTTATATATGAAAAAAGGGTATATAACAAAAATAAAGGGCTCTAATAGAAATTTTTCAACCAAGTCACATTAGAGTATCTTATAATTGGTATTTAAGTATACTGAAAGTGATAAAGAAGTATAATATGTGCGTTTAAGTGGTATATTGGGAGTGTGAATACATACTCCCAGGAGTACAAAAATCCCCGTAGGGACCGGGGAGAGGGAGGGATTCCCCCCTAAGAGGCCTAGCGGGGGTCGAGGCGGAGCCACGGGGGCGTCCCCAGGAACCCTAGCCCTGTTGTCACCCCTAGATGTGCTCTACTCGCTACCTCCGATTGCTATTTCATTTACTCTAGTATTGTCTTGCCAAAATGCCAATCCATCGATGTGCTTAGGGATGGCAATTTCCCCATGAGGGTAGGGCCTAACGGGAAAATCCCCATGGGGGTGGGGACAGGGTCGTCCTCCCCGCATGGGGCTTTGTGGGGAGACGGTCAAAATTAAAAATGTGTTATTTTGCTTATAAACTATAGTTTTTAATACAAGACATGTATTCTTTTTATATATACGTAAATACTTATAACTTCATAAATAAAGTCATGTTGTTTTTTTTATAAAAAAATTGTATTTAACCTTATTTCTAGTCCCCCGTGGGTCGAGTCCCCGCAGGGACCAGGGGGAGGGAGGGATTTCCGCTAAGAGGCCTAGCGGGGGTCGGGACGGAGCCACGGGGGCGTCCCTGGGACCCCCGGCCCCGTTGTCACCCCTATATGTGCTCCACTCGCTACCTCCAATTGCTATTTCATTTACTCTAGTACTATCTTGCCAAAATGCCAATCCATCGATGTGCTTAGGTAATGGGGTAATTGTTCCGATCTTTCGATGATGATGATACACTTGATTTGATGGAAGCTAACTCTCACGATCCAGGCTACAACTGTGTGACGACTGGTGCACCTGTAATCGCTGAACCAACTTCACGTTCATTATCGACCTTGCCGGTAGCGAGATCGACCTGACCACGAAGATCTTTTCCTGCATGCAACCAAGAATCAAGTAAGAAAAAGAGATGAAGCAACGAACTTACTGAATAGGAATTGAGGAACAACGATAGATGTATTGAATAATTTGGGGTTCCGAAGACAAGGTCTGGTTGTACTAGCCGCACAAGCAAACGATGTATAAAGTAGCAAAGCTAAACTTTAATCAACAAAACCCACCAAACCCTAAGGGTGGTGGCCACTATATAAAGGGGAAGGGTGGGTTGGCGGCCGCCTCACGCACAACCTAATGTCGATTCTATCTCTTAACTCTCGTATCACACAAACATTCTTTCCTAATACAGTTATGGAAAAAATTACATCCAATTTATCTAAAAGATATATACTATAACGGGTTGGTCGAAGACCTGGTCAAAGGACTAATCTTGGGGAGGTCTTGAGGAGGCCTGAGGAGGTCCTGGCGAGGAGGTCTTGGAGGGAGGCCCTAGAGAGGAGGTCCTGGAGCGTGGCATGGACCTACCACGTGTCGCGAACCGTGAGGTCCTAGAGGAAGGTCCTGAGGAGGTCCTGGGGAGACCTCTTGGGAGGTCGTGGACCCTCAACTCCCGTTAGCTGGCCTCCCGATCCTTGATTCCTAAGTAAAATAATATCACTTGCTTTATGCAGCATCATAGAGTTCATAGATATGGATGCACTTCGAGAAACGAAGTTACCTGATAATTTAGTTGGCGAGCGTGTGCTCTAGTAATTGGTCCTTGCACATCAGAAGCAGTAGGGGTGGTTGTATCAGTGGAAGGGACGTCCTCATCATCCTCCCCTTCTTGAATTCGAGTCGTCCTCGACTCCAGGTCATCTTCTGCTCCCAAGTATGGCTTTAAATATGCAATGTTAAATGTAGGACTAACCCCAAAATTTGTAGGTAGATCAAGCTTATATGCATTATCATTAATCTTTTCTAACACTTTAAAAGGATCATCTGCACGAGGCATGAGTTTAGACTTCCTCAATTCAGGGAATCGTTCTTTACGCAAGTGTAACCACACAAGATCACTAGGTTCAAAAGTAACATGCTTACGTCCCTGACTACCCGCAACTTTATATTTAGCATTCATAAGTTCAATGTTCTCTTTAGTTGTCTCATGCATCTTAAGAATCAAATCAGCATGTTGTTGAGCATCAAAATTTACTGTCTCCAAGGTTGGAAGAGGCAACAAGTCGATAGGTGCACGAGGTATGAAACCATAAACAATCTCAAAAGGACATGTTTTGGTTGTAGAATGCAGCGAGCGATTATAAGCAAATTCCACATGAGGCAAACATTCCTCCCACATTTTTAAGTTCTTTTAAGCACAGCCCTAAGCATAGTAGACAAAATTCTATTGACTACCTCAGTTTGTCCATCGGTTTGGGGATGACAAGTAGTGAAAAATAACAGCTTAGTCTCCAACTTAGCCCACAAAGTTCTCCAAAAATGACTAAGAAATTTAGCATCACGATTTGAAACTATCGTATTCGGAATGCCATGCAAGCGAACAATTTCCTTAAAGAACAAATCAGCAACATTTGTAGCATCATCACTTTTATGACATGGTACAAAATGAGCCATCTTAGATAATCTATCCACGACAACAAAAATAATATCGCTCCCCTTCTTTGTTCTAAGCAGCCCTAAAACAAAGTCCATCGAAATATCTTCCCAAGGTGTGCGTGGGACAGGCAGAGGTATGTATAAACCATGAGGATTAAGTCGTGACTTAGCTTTTTTGGCACGTGGTGCAGCGGGCAATAAAGTGTTCGACGTCACGCCTCATCTTTGGCCAATAAAAATATTGGGTCAGAATGTCCTCGATCTTCTTCACGCCGAAGTGACCCATCAATCCTCCTCCATGCGCCTCCTGTAACAACAAAAGACGAACGGAGCTAACTGGAATGCATAGCTTGTTAGCACGGTACACGAACCCATCATGCAACACAAATTTATTCCAACCATTTCCCTCTTGACAATTGAGCAACACATCTATAAAATCAGCATCATGCACATATTGTTCCTTTCTTGTCTCTAATCCAAAGATTTTGAAGTCAAGTTGTGAAAGCATGGTGTATCTCCTAGACAATGCATCAGCTATGACGTTGTCTTTGCCCTTTTTATGTTTAATGACATAGGGAAAGACTCAATAAATTCAACCTACTTAGCATGTCTACGGTTCAGATTGGTTTGACTTCAAATATGCTTCAAGGATTCATGATCAGAATGTATTACAAACTCTTTGGGCTATAAATAATGCTGCCATGTTTCCAAAGTTCGAACTAGAGCATATAATTCTTTATCATAGGTAGAATAGTTCAAACCACGCCCACTTAATTTTTTCACTCAAGTAAGCAACAGGTTTTCCGTCTTAGATTAACACACCACCAAGACCTATGCCACTAGCATCACATTCTAATTCAAAAGTCTTGCTGAAATCAGGAAGTTGAAGCAAAGGAGTGTGTGTCAACTTATCTTTGAGAGTGTCGAAAGCTTGTTGTTGTCTAGTGCCCCAAGTGAAAGGAACTCCCTTCTTTGTAAGCTCATTCAATGGTGCAGCGATGGTGCTGAAATCCCCGACAAAACACCGATCGAAACCAACAAGCCCGAGAAAACTCCGCACTTGTGTGACCGTTTTAGGAGGCGGCCAATTCTGGATAGCGATGATCTTGGCTTGATCAACTTCAATGCCCTGTGGAGTAATAACATAGCCAAGAAACGATACTCGATCGATGCAAAAGGTGCACTTCTCTAGGTTACCAAAGATGTGCATCACATAAAACATGAAAAACAACACGTAAATGCTCCAAATGTTCCTCTAATGACTTGTTGTAAATCAATATATCATCAAAGCATACTACCACAAACTTGCCAATGAAAGCACGCAAAACTTCGTTCATTAATCTCATGAAAGTGCTAGGTGCGTTAGTTAAACCAAAAGGCATCACTAACCATTCATACAGTCCGAACTTAGTTTTAAATGTTGTTTTCCACTCATCTCCTAACTTCATGTGAATTTGATGGTAACTACTACGCAAATCAACTTTAGAGAAAACAGTAGAACCACTTAATTCATCAAGCATATTGTAGGACCAGAAAGGTGACTAGAGGGGGGGGTGAATAGGAGCTCAATCAATTTTCTTTTTTAGATTTGATTCAACAAATATTTAACTCCAATAGCTATGAGAGCTATGAAGATCAATAGATAAGCACAATGGTATACTTATGTTGAATCCACTCCAAACCTCCAAGTATAGCAATCAACAAACTCAACGATGTGCTGAAGAATCAGAAATCGGTACAACCGCAGGCAAATGGGCGGTCGTACCAATGTTCGGTACAACCGTAGGCAAACGGGCGGTCGTACCAATGTTCGGTACAACCGCAAGCAAACGGGCGGTCATACCGATTGTCTTGGAACAACCCAACGACGAAAACTAAAATTGGCACAACTCTTAAACCACTTGGCCAAACTCTATAAGATTTGAAACATAACTTCTCTAGGAGGTTAGGAACCTATTCCAATCAAAGATTGAGTAGATCCACAACAAAGTTCCAACCTTTTTCTATTTGAACGAAGAATATTTCAAAACCGAGTTTCATACCTAAACATGATCTAAACCTTGCTCGTGGGTAACGAATGATCAAGATGGTCTTAGATGCCCTCCCACAAGACACAGCAAGGTAGATCACAGCAAGAAACCAAAGAGAAACTCGCAGATCAAGAAAAGCCCCAAAATTATCAAATAGAGAGGAAGAACACAAAAGGACTCATCTTGAGAAATCTGGTTGGATTGATTTGAGATAGATGATTGTTGTTTACAGTCACTCCATCTAGGAGGACAAAGCTCACCACGTGAGCACACACTCAATCCAAACCCTAGAAACCTAGCCTCATCTCTCTTCTCCTCAAAACCCTAAACACAAAATAGGGCACTCAAAAATGGCAGGATTAGAGGCTGCTGGACAGCACCTCCTCCTTTATATAGTGGAGGCTAGCATCTAGAGAATATTCCATTAGGGCACCTATTAAACCCTAACACACAATGGGTTAACACACGCACGCATCTCAAAGCGCCGTCTTCATCATCGATTGACCTAAACCGCTTCACCATACGCCGACCCGCGCCGCAGTTTAGCCAAAAGGTCACCAAGGCGGTATTTGGTGAAATTACCAAAATACCCCTTCTCGATCTTTCTCCAAAAGACCGAGTCCAATGATCGTGAAGCAATCCCATGCTTCGCCACGTGTAGGTTGATCAACGGCTTCATGTTGGCAAGTATCTCCCGTCCGGATCCCACCGGCACCATAGCACTTGCACCGACTCCCGCGCCGCTTGATCCAACTAGTCGCACCGAACTGCCCGTTCGGTCATCCATGTCCATTCTGCGCCCCGCTTGAGTCCTCTCGACTCACCCAAGCATCCTCGATCGTTTCGGACCTCAGCTCTCCAAGCTTAGTCCCGATCCACCTCGCCGCTGACCGTCATAGACCTGCAAGCAACCTGCACAGCAATAGACCAAGAAACTATTTCTGGGAACAAGTTCTTCACAACTTGACCCACGTTAGCCAAAGCATGCATCATGCAACACATATGCACTGATGAACATGAACTTGACCTAACCCAAAATCAAATCCTCATAATTGATGAGGCATGAGCACATACCTTCAAAAAGGCCTTTTGCTCAAACTTTGCCTTCTATGGTTCTTGTCCATCTTGCGCCTTGCTTGAGTCCAACCATCTCACCCGACATCCACGATCGCTATGGACCTCAGCTCTCCAAGCTTAGTCTCAATCCTCCTCATCGTTGACCATAGTTGACTCCAAGCCACCTGCACAACAATAGACCAAGCAACCATTTCCGGACACAAGTTCTTCGCAACTTGACCCATGTCAGTCAAAACATGCATCATGCAACATCTATGCAGTGATCAACATGGACTTAACCTAACCCAAAATAAATCCCAAGCTAAATCAACAATTCAGCTCAATTCATTCCACAAGCGGTACTACCGCCAAGTATCCATCAAGATATCAAGATCATGTCATACCGCTCAAACAAGCTGGCCGCATCGCAACTAACGGAGAAATCCCAAAATCTCCAAACACAACTCCTTTGGAAATTCCATACCGCACACACGCGGTCATTCCGCCATGTAGTACTACCGGCACCCAAAGCACGGTCGTACCGCTCCTCAAGAAAACCAGAGCTCAAAAACACCTTCTCTGGAAAATAGCAACCGCCATGTATCAATCGGTACAACCGCACTATGGTCGTACCGCCATTGAACTTGCGGTTGTATCGTTTCATGGTCGCATCACGCTTTTAAACGCCAAGATTACCGATTACCGACTTATTTGAAAACTCCAGATTTCAACAAACTCTCAATGCAATTGTCAATTGTTTCATCACCTAAGATCATGAGTATGTCCCCATGACACCCACAGTGTCCTCATGACATCCACACATATCGTCTAACCTAGGGATAGGATGATGATAACGAATGGTGATATTATTAATAGCTCTACAATCTACACACATACGTCATGAACCATCTTTCTTAAGAACTAATATAACAGAAATAGCACAAGGACTAAGAGATTCGCGCACATAACCTTTGTCGAGCAATTCTTGTACTTGGCGCTGAATTTCTTTCGTCTCGTCTGGGTTGGTCCGATACGGCGCACGGTTTGGCAGCGAGGCACCGGGAATCAAGTCGATTTGGTGCTCTATTCCTCGAATAGGTGGTAGCCCTGGTGGCACCTCCTTCGGAAATACATCAATATATTCCTGCAAAAGGTTAGCAACAGCAGGGGACAAGGATGGAGGCATATCCTCAAATGAGAACAAAGCATCCTTACATACCAAAGCATAGCACACAGAGTCATGCGGCTGCAAAGTACTGATTTCATATTTAGTTGCAAGCAGAACAAGACCCTTTAACTTAATTTCCTTTTTGTAGCACTAGGTTCTTTCTTTAATTGATCGACAAAGTCCTTCGCAACAATCTGATTTTTACTTTTACTACTAGCCTTGTCATGCTTAGCTCTCTCTAATTCATCTTTTAAAATAGCCTCAGGTGATATGGGCAGCAAGCTAATCTTTGTCCCTTTAAATGTGAGAGTATATCGGTTGGTTCGACCATGATGTACAACATCTCTATCATATTTCCAAGGTCTACCTAGCAGCAAAGAACAAGCTTGCATAGGCACTACGTCACACTCAGCATAGTCATGATATGAACCAATGGAGAAGTGTACTCGCGCAACGTGTGTTACCTTGAGCTTACCTCGATTATTGAACCACTGGATGTAGTAGGGACAGTGGTGTGGTTGAGTGGCCAAGCAAAGCTTCTCGATCATGTCTATGCTCACCAAATTGTTGCAGCTGTCCCCGTCGATGATCACACGGCACGAGCGGTCCTTGACGATGAATTTTGTTTGAAACAAGTTGTGACGCTGATTCGTTTCTAAGACGCCCATTTGTGCACTAAGTACACGCAGCGATGATGCTCAAGTACTTATCCGCGAGGTCAAGACCGATGTGTTCCTCCTCATGATCATAATCGCTGTCGCTTCCTGATGGTGGTCGACAAGCAAAGTATGTTCTTCTTCTATGTCACTAGCTGAAGTGTACTCACCATTATCCTTGATCAAGAGGGCGCGCTTGCTAGGACAGTCCCTCTGCATGTGTCCAAAGCCCTTGCAACGATGGCATTGAGTCTTGCGTGCTCGTCCAGTTGATGCCACTGAAGATGCACCTGATGTAGGGACCGAATGACCGGTTTTGCTTGCCTCAGGTGTTCGTGAAGGTGTAGAAGAGGCCGCTAGATGTCTGGAATTGTTTGATGAGCTCGGGTCAGCGGCACGGTTGGAGGTGGCAGCAAAAGTACGGTTCTGAAATTGACTTGTACGACCTACAAAAATACCTTCGGAGTTGCTCCGTTGCCTGCTATGACGTCCCTACACTTCCCGTTCACCTTTACAAGCAAAGTGAAACAAGCGAGTTATAGAATTGTAAACTTATAATCGAGTATATCATGTATCTCATGGTTCATTCCACCTAAAAATCTAGCCATTTTAGCATCTTCGGTTTCCTCTATACCACAGCGAAGCAAACCAGTTTGTAATTCTTGATAGTATTCCTCAACAATTTTACTACCTTGATTCAAACGGGTCAATTTATTCAACAAGTCATGAGCATAGTATGAGGGAACAAAATGATGACACATAGTGGTAGGTACGTCATTGGGATTAATACGACAATATTCACTCCACCATACACAAGCAAAGTCTGTAAACTCACTAGTAGCAGCTCTAACCCTCCTATTCTCAGGGAAATCATGGCAAGTAAATTTTTGTTCTACTTGTAACTCCCAAGTGAAATAAACATCAGGATCATATTTACCAGCAAACGAAGGCATAGTAAATTTAATCTTAGAAAAGACATCATCACGGTCACGTACCTCCCGTGGTTGTGGATCATGTCCCATACCTTGTCTATTGAAACGACGTCGACGGTGAGCACGATCGTCATTGGAGTTGAGGTCCCCGTCCTCAGTATCAGCAAAATTGTTCTCGTCTTCTTCTCGGCGATGGCCGAAAGCGCCGATGGTAGCAGGAGCAACACGAAGGGGTGCCACAGGCTGGGGTGGAGGGGCTCGAACTAGACCCTCCAAACGTGTCAAGATAGTATCAAGCTTCCCGTTCAATTCAGCTTGGCCAGCTTCTACTCCATCGAGTCTTGTAATGGTCTCATCGTGAGCGTTCTCCAGTTGCTCACAACGGTCATTGACCACCTTTGCAACGTGTTGTCACAGCCCAATTGTACATGGGGTGAGGATCTCCTCTTCTTCAATTCCTTGTACCCCTAACATGACAATAGCAAACAAAAAATGAAGGTGAAAGTAGCAAGGCCCTAATACTACTAATATGTGGGGCTGAAAAAAAAACACTCGGTCACTCAAACTTCACTAAAGCTCTTACCCAATTCTTACCAAGCAGCAGGTGGTGATCAGCACACCGGTGTCGGTGTCAAATTAGTCGTTGAAGATTGAATGGAGCGATTGCAAGTGAAGGTAGCCTGTACGGGTGTAGTAATGCTGTGGAGCTAGGCAGGCTTAAGTATGGTAGCAAGGAGTAGCAATTACAAAACAGAGAATGCAAGCTAAAAACTCATTCAACGCCGGTTAGTGCTAGCCCTGGGCTAGACTGTACTAGAGACGCAAGCCTAGAACACAAACGAAAGCACGTCGTGGCAGAACAAGGGAACATCGCACACTCAGTTCGAAAGCTCCTGGGTGGTCCTGGAGGACCACCGGGTGGTCCTAGAAGACCTCCTGGGTGGTCGAGGAGGACCTCCGGGTGGTCCTAGAAGACCCACCCGTTCTGCTCTCCTTTTTTTTAAAAAAAAATACTCGTTTCCTTTCCAGCGGATCAAGAATCGCCCCAAGCGGTGGTCATGTGCAAAAGTTTCCTTTTGTTTTTGTTTTTTGTTTTTGACTCATCACACACTAGCACACTCACCAGGGGTGGTCCTAGAAGACCTCCTGGGAGGTCGTGGAAGACCTCCCTTTGCTTTTCCTTTTCTTTTCTTTTCCGAGCACACGCTGTTTTTGGCTATCTCCGAATTGGCACCGTGGGGGTAGAAACCATGTCCGAGACCAACTAGGGCAAAGCCTTTCTAGATGGGAAGTTCGATTCCTTACTGCAGTTGGTGTCCTTCTCCTTCTTTGCTTCCCATGCCATGGCAAATCGAATCCAACCGCAACAGTGAAACCAAACGTGACCAGAACTCGAAACTCTAAAGGAACTAGACACTAAGATCAGCAAATGACACGACGATGCAACCGAAAGTTCAACAATGCAATGCACTGGAAAAAAAAATTGCGAGGCGAAGACGGGTTTGGACAGGATGATCTACTACTATTTTTTTTTGGCTTTTGTGTGCTGTAGGTAAAGAAAAGCAATCTAATCTATGGTAAACTAGAAATTCCTCACCGATCAACCCGAAAATCTGATACCAAATAATGGGGTAATTGTCCCGATCTTTCGATGAGGATGATACACTTGATTTGGTGGAAGCTAACTCTCACGATCCAGGCTACAACCGTGCGACGACCGTTGCATCCGCAATCGCTGAACCAACTTCACGTTCGATTTCGACCTTGCTGGTAGCGAGATCGACCTGACCACGAAGGTCTTTTCCTGCTTGCAATCAAGAATCAAGCAAGAAAATTAGATGAAGCAACGAACTTGTTGAATAGGAATTGAGGAACAACGATAGATGTATTGAATAATTTGGGGTTTCGAAGACGAGGTCTGATTGTACTAGCCGCATAAGCAAATGATGTATAAAGTAGCAAAGCTAAACTTTAATCAACAAAACCCACCAAACTCTAAGGGTGGTGGCCACTATATAAAGGGGAAGGGTGGGTTGGCGGCCGCCTCACGCACGACCTAATGTCGATTCTATCTCTTAACTCCTGGATCACACAAAGATTCTTTCCTAATACAGCTATGGAAAGATTACATCCGATTTATCTAAAAGATATATACTATAATAGACTGGTCGAAGACCTGGTCGCAGAACTAGTCCTAGGGGGGTCTTGAGGAGGCCCGAGGAGGTCCTGGCGAGGAGGTCCTGGAGGGAGGTCCTGGAGCGCGGCACGGACCTACCACGTGTTGCGAACCGGGAGTTCCTAGAGGAGGTCCTGGAGGGAGGTCCTGGTGGAGGTCCTGAGGAGGTCCTAGGGAGACCTCTCGGGAGGTCGTGGAGGACCTCCTGAGAGGTTATGGACCCTCATCTCCCGTTAGCTGGACTCTCGATCCTTGATTCCTAAGTAAAATAATATCATTTGCATTAGGCAGCATCATAGAGTTCATAGAATATGGATGCACTTCGAGAAACGAAGTTACCTGATAATTTAGTTGGCGAGCACGTGCTCTAGTAATTGGTCCTTGCACGTTAGAAGCAGTAGGGGTGGTTGTATCAGTGGAAGGGACGTCCTCATCATTAGGGATGGTAATTTTGTAACACCCCAGCCCAACATGAGCCTGGAATGTTACTAAACTAACAACAAACAATTTAAAACCAAGACCTTTTACTAAATTTCGGCAGAACCTCCTTTGTATAGATGACTATACGAGAGGTTCTAATACCTAAAATAATCATCAATCAATATTTCCAATTATCCAAATTAACTAATTATCACAGATCATCCAAAGTAATGCTAAACAACGAAAGCATAGATCAAAGGGGCATCCATAAACTTCGAAGCAACACTATTACAATTTATTCCAAGCATAGCGAGTAAACTTAACTAATTCATATAGCAGATTACTCAAACTAAAACATCAATCATATTTTATTTCAATGTGAGTGAGTCATGCCCAAGTGCAATCACTTTTATGACTACGCCCTCCCATGCATGTCGTTCTTGTAAGGGGTACCTAAAACCACAAACAACAGCAAGAGTGAGTCCACAGACTCAGCAAGTACAAATAGTAAGACAATATAACACACAATAATAACATCAACATTCATTCCCAAACCTTTACAATAAACATATCATGTGCTTATGCAATGTCAATGCAACTTTTCTCTTTAACTCTTTTTGCATTTTATCAGTAATGCAGGGTATGCAACCGTCGATGCATACCCATGCATGTGCTCGCAAGCACAGGGACTAAGAGCCCAATACTCCGCAAGTAATGGGGACCACAAGCCCACACTCCACAAGTGTGGGGACCACAAGCCCGTCATCTACATGACGGGGACCTCAAATATATATGCTTAGTCACCATGTGACCAAGCCTCAAACATGCTTTCAATATGCACATGAAGAATTACTCTATCCATGAATAACATGTAATAGCAACAGCATCATACATGAATAAAACTTAATCATATCTCAAGCATTCACCATCCTTAATCATACATATCTGTGAGACCCCGGTTTATTAGGCTCATAATACTTAGTCATCCAATTGACCCTAGTATTATCAACTAAATAAATCGTGCCTCGAGATATATGTACTTCCCAAGGATACAGTACACACAACTCATTACAAAAGAATGCATCAATTCCATTCAAACACATAGAACAGAACAAGCAACAAACCGAAGTTAATATAAATAAAGGATAGTTATTACAAAAGAGAGGCCGACGGCCAAATAACAACAAGTCTACTAAGATAACAATGAAGCAAAAGTGCCATAGAGATGGCCATAACAAGAGCCAACCAAGTGTGCCTAAACCCACAAGGCAATCGACCGACCGCCAAGCTAGTCGCTTTCCCAACCATCAAGACATCTCACAAAGTAAAGCCTTTTGGGCTCTACCTCCTCTGCAACAAAGTTAATAAGCAAAGCAAATGAGTACAAAATGTACTCTTAAGACCGACGTAGTATAACGTAACTATAGTATAACTACATGCAAGCTTTATTTAAGTGGATGAGGCTTTGGACTCATTTTTAGCATAAAGCAAGTTTTCATTTGCAATAATGTAATAGATTGAAAGCATTTTGACAAAGCATTTTTAATTGTTGAAGTAACAACGAGATAATACATAATAACAACAACATGAACAACCTGGAAGTGACTAACCCAATAGCCACCACAACAATAGCATGAATTACCCATTCATACCACCCATGTCAAGTTTTAATTAAAGGTTGTAGTCTAGTTCTCACGGGGCGTATCCGAGCGTGTCCATAACCTAGGATGAGGCTATTCGAATAGTTTTAACCCTGCAGGGGTGTACCAATGTACCCACACGTCAGACCGCCTTTTCGCCACATGATTTAGCACACTTCCTTTGGTATGCCGGCATGGCTAAGTCCTACGAGATATTTCCAATGGACGATGCTAATTAAGAGCCGCAACCCACGGGGATAAAGACACATTAGACAGCCTAGCCGGTCTGCTAATGCTCCCTCCCAACACCACACACACACATTTTATTTAAACATACCCACCGACCAGCTCATAATTAACACCTCCCAAGGTACTTAGTCAAGAGAGGTCCCATATCCCCCTCGTGTGGTTAGTACGCAATAATGCTCAAGACGGTGGCGCAAGTAACTCTGGTCCTTGTTGACTCAGCATACTACCACATTCCAAAACCACACCATCCATCCAATATGCCCAAGTCCAATCCAATCCTTTTTATTTTCAGATTTTGACTTTACAAATTAACAAAGCACAAGTGCTGGACATAAAGGAGTAATAATTAGATTTGTGTGATCAAGATCATCGACTAATTCGATGATCGCCCATTACTACCGATAACTAAGCATGTCTAAGCAATTGCAATCGAAAACTACTAAGTGATAAGAGCTCATCCAACGAGCTCAAACCACAGCAAATAACCTAGGCTCATGGTAGTAGAGGATAAACAATTCCTACAGATGATGCAACTATAGGATTGCTAGCGATGTTTTAACACAAGTAGCATGCATACATATAAGTAAAACAATATATTAACCTTAAAGTAATGGGACGATAGAGGGGATATGATCAAACTGCTTGCCTTGCTGTTGCTGGTCAAATTGTTGCTGAGGATCGCTTTGGTTATCAATACGTTCTTCGGAACCTAACGAGAAAGCGAAAAAGAACCGATAAGAACAAAGAAAACGAAAAGGCTCAACAGCAAACTCTCTCCAAATGCTTTGAAAATTTTACAGCAGCAAGATAATGATTTATCAAGAATTTAGCAACAAGAACCAGTCGATTTGTATTCTCAATGCAAAAGTTATGATCAAATCAATTCTGCTCAGCTTTTAAAATAGGAAAAAGTTACTATTCATGTAATTAAATTGTTTGGCAACAATTTCTACAACAGAGGTGAAGCTGAGATTTTTATGGTAGCATAAGAACCTCATAAGATGAACAACCCAATTGGATTCATCTCATTTGGAGCTATAATGCACCTTCTATCAATTTTTAAAGACAAGAACTTGAACAAAATTATAATGCATAAGCATTCTTTTTGACAATAGCAACATGTTCAAAACTAATTTTCACAGTAAGTTCATTAATAGAGGAATCCAACAAAATTGGATTCACTAAGAAATAAGTTACAGAGAATTAGTTATGCATTTTACAAGTTAAAAGGATTTTTAATATAGCAATTAAAGCCTACATGTTAACAAAGTTAATCCTGGACATTTTTGTAACTATAATATGCTTAGAACCATTTTTAGATTTAAGTTTAGATATTACCAGAATTGACAAAGTTGATTTCAACTAAAAAGGAGTTTAAATGGATATGTTACGCATTTTTGAACTTATCAGGAATTTTTAATACATTTAATAAAGCTGAAAAGAAGTAAAGCTTATTTTCCTATTTTTCTGAAGTCATATCATGCTTGAAACTATTTTTAGGTTAAACTTTAGTTCATAACAGATTTATTAAAAGTGGAATCAACCGAAAATGAATTAATATGAATTAGTTATACCTTTTCAAAGTTTATAGCAATTTCAGGTTGTAAAATAAATCTCCCGAAATAATTAAAGGATAAACGGGAGATAAGGCGTGGCGCTTATCGGGACCGTTCATCTCGACATCAACGCCCACGCTGCGGGCCTACATAATAAGACGCCTTGGTCCGACGGCCAGCCGATTCTCCGCCGTTGGATCTTGATCCCACTGCCCACAGAGTGGTCCGAACGTCCCTTTGATTGAGAGCCCTCGATTTAGTGATGGACGGCTAAGATGGAAGGGGCATCCGGAGCGGTCCGAACGGCCCACTCGATATCCACCGTCGATCTGACATCCAACGGCTGAGAAGGATTTGGGCGATCGCGATTGAACAGGGGGTTGCTGACAAGCGGGGCCCGCTGTCAGCGACAGCAAGACCCGGGGGTTAAGCATGTGCACAGTGCGATGCGGCCCACCCGACAGTGACTCAATTTACTGTGTGCCACTTAACGCTTTGGGAAAGTTTAAATAACCCGAGGGCCCACATGGCAGCGACGCATAAGGGACGGCTTAAGACAGGTTTAATGCTAAGCAATCATTAGACATTAATTGAGTGTCATTACGGTGTCTTAATACGGCAACGGGGACTGTTAACTCGCCCGACAAAATCACCGAGCGCCACGGCAAAACGCCGGCGACACAGGCCATGGCGGCGCGAACCAACAAAGCACCAACGGTGCACAATAACCTCACGGTTCGATGGTACCACCAAGATCGCCGGTGGTGACCTAGAGCGGCGGCGCGACGACGAGGGGCGGCGCGGCAACTCACGGGAATGACGACAAGGCAAGAGAGCTCCGCAACAAGGCCACACAGCGGGTGCCAGAGCATCTACATGCTACAAAGGACTCACCCGAGTGATGCGGAGGAACGGAGGACGCTGAGCAGCCCAAGAACGAAGCCGGCGGCAACACTGGGGTTACCCCGAGCCAAATGAAAGAGCCAGCGTCATCAAATGGTTTTATACCTCCCACCGATGCTACCAGAGAGAGGAATTGGAGGGAGAAAGACTCACCGGACTTGGAGATGAAGATCGGGTTTGGCGGCCGAAAAAGGGGATTCTTCAATTTAGCCTCCCCCTGCGATGATAAGCCCAAATTGATTGAGGGTTAAGCTTCACCGAAGTGAGAGGGAGCAGAGGGAGCAAAAATTGGAGAGGGAAAGTCTCTGGAGTACCGCCTTCACCGTGGTGGCCGAGCTCCAACAATGGCGGCGAAGGTGACTTAGCGGCTTGAGCTCTAACCAACTAAGGGGGTGCTAGCTAGGGCTCACTGGTGCATAAAGAAAGCTAAGGGAGGAAGCTAGGGAGCTTAAGTAGCGAAGGAACAAGGGAGCAACAGGCGGAAGCTCACGGGTGGTCCACGGTCCTCATGGCGCAAAGTCGCGACGAGCGACGGAGCAGTGAGCAAGGTGATCGCGAGGCGGTGAGCGACGGCATTAATGCGCCTGAGCCATTGGCTTGGCAGGACAGACAAGGTGAGGCGCTGCAAGACGTTTCCTCTCGCTCGCCCATGGGCGGCGGCGTGCGAGGGCGAGAGGAGGACGACGACGTGGCGTACCGACGGATTTAGATCAAGGGCCGAGAACAGATCGAGCGGGTGAAGGGTTCTGCGATCGTGGGGTCAGGCGATAAGAATCCAACGGCCCAAGAGTTAGCGCCCAGGCCGGAGCCGGGTGCTGTTAGTGGACTCGACCGAGTCACTTGACTCGAGTCGACTCGGTCTCGAGCCAAGAAACAAGGCCAACCGATTTGAATAGAAAACAGCTGAGACTTTGGAGGATTGTTTGAGACAGCAAAACAGCTCCAAAAATTATGAAATTTTTACAGGAGCTTGCTAACTCAAAGAGGAACCTTACATAAAATTTACAGAGATTCTTATGCCCTGCATTTGTCTCTAGAAATTCCAGAAGGTGAAATCAGAGGTTTGACCAAGGTTTGACTTGCCTCTAAAGATATTCAAATAATTTCTAAAAATTATGAGAAAATTCAGAGAGGTTAAAAGTCACCCCAAGAACTTAGGAAAATTATTTACAAGGGTTTGGCACAAGATTTTACCAAGGAGGTTTTGATTGGAGAAAATTGATTTAAGAGTTTTGACTTTCCATAATTCCTTTGCAAGAATTACAGATTTGGTCAAGTACTTCCCAAAGAAGAAAAAGTTTTAATTTCTACTCATTTTCTTACATTAGAAGCAAGGCTAAGAATTGGGATGTTACAATATCACTCTAGCAACCATGCCTAGCTAATATGTATCAAATACTTGCAATCATGATCAAACATTCATAATTAATCTATCCAACAGAGTACTTGCCTCAACCGTGAGACAGAAGACAACGACAGAAAAGCTCTAGCCCCGATGATCACCACCACTTGGCAACCGTAAAACAATATACTAAGTACATCAATCAAAAGTGTACAGCATTTCAATAGAACAAAACAAGAACAAGCATCCCTAATCGAAACCCGAACAATTAATCATTATGCTCTCAAATTCCCAAATCTGTCCAAACAGACCGTTGTTAAGGAAAAATTCATGACTTTTGAGTAAAGATGCCAAAAGCCATGAATCCAATTTTTCTAGAACCTACACAAGCCTAGCTACAACTTCTCAGGTGATGAAAACATCAAATTACCACATCTAATCCTTTGATTTTAATCCCGAAGACCGTTTTGTCATCTTCGGTAAATCTGACTTGGGAAAATCATAAATTTTGTTTGGCACAACCAAACACATTGTTCTAATACTCTATGGAAACTAAAGGAAACCAGCTATTTCAATAAAATTATCACAAATATTCCCACTGTGCAACAAAGGTTGCAAATAGTCTAGTAAAACTCTTCTGTCCACAACAGAGGGACAGATTATAGCATGAGCTTCTAAAATTCATATCTTTTGATCTAAAAATCCAAAAATTATGACATTTAACATTATGGAATCATAATGAAAATACCTACAAATATTATGGAGACCAACTGACCCAATTCGGCCGTATCCAATATCAAATTTACAGATCTATGTTCGCTGCACAAGTCCTGAGACTAAATTAGCACCCAGTCTTGCAAAATTCATAACTAATTCATCGTTTATCCAAAAATTATGAATTAGTACTTTATGGAAAGCTAACGAAAATTCCCATATATCTCCAAGAGATACTAATCCCTGAATCTGCTCGGATCTAACTCAAAACCGCGCGTCAATAGATAGACAAATTCAACCGATCTACACAGCAGCTACCATCTAGCATATGGAGACAATACGCATAAGATCGATCTACCAAAACTAATGGAGATCATGAATTTACCCACAAGAATGACGTGGGATGCCGCTGAAACCTTCGCGAAGACCTACCCTCATCTTCCCCTTCCTCTTCCCCTCTTCCTCTCCCTCTTCCTCTTCTCTTCTACCATGGCTGGCAACAATGGAGAAACACCGGAGGAGAGGGGCGCACTACATTAACCGTGCTACAGTAATGGTGGCACTATAGTGCCATGCTACAGTAAAAGAGGTGTCCGGCTAGGGTTTTGGGGAGTTGGGCGTCTCCCCCCCTCTTGGGCCCCTTATGATCGGCCCACAAGAGCTACAAAGCCTTGGGCCAGAAGCCCAAGGTCCAAAACCCTCTTAATTTTCTGAATTTTTGAGTAATTTCCTCTCCAATTTATGTTATTCTCGTTAAACTTTATTGCATTCACTTGAATATTCGGGATATTACAAATTTCCCTATGAGGGCAGGGCCTTACAGGAAAATCCCCCATGGGGGATGGGGACAGGGTCGTCCTCCCCTCATGGGGCTCTGTGGGGAGATGGTGAAAATTAAAAATGTGTTATTTTGTATATAAATTATAGTTTTTAATACAAGATATGTATTCTTTTTTATATATCTAAACTAAAACTTTACATATATATATATATATATATATATATAAAAGGATATAAATTTTATAGATATATTTTGAATAATAAATATACTTAAATACTTATAACTTCATAAATAAAGTCACGTTCTTTTTAAAAAAAAGAAAGAAAATGTATTTAACCTTATTTCTAGTCCCCCGTGGGGATCCTGGTGGGTCGAGTCCCCGCAGGGACCGGGGAGAGGGAGGGATTTTCCCCCTAAGAGGCCTACGGGGATTGGGGCGGAGCCACGAGGGCATCCCATGGGACTCTTGGCCCGTTGTCACCCCTAGATGTGCTCCACTCACTACCTCCAATTGCTAATCGTTTTGCCCCTGCTACACTACTTACACGCCTCACTTAGATACGAGGATTAAGCTGCAACACATGAGGGGCTTGTTAGTAGTACATAATTAAAGATGTTGTTGATACATTCTGTTGACTTGGAAAGGTGTGTCACAAGGAAAACTAAATGGATACTAATAGGATTAGGACTCCTACTTCTCTTTAGAGTAGAATTCATACTTCACGTTGGAGGACGACTAGGTAGACTATATAAAGTCATGAGCTGTGGCCATAGAGACCCCAAGAAGCAAGATAAGCGAGAGGAGCTCATCCAAAGCAGAGGGCGCACGAGAGGATTAGAGGCTAGGTTATTCTTTAGCAATAGATTCTTATATAGGGTAAGGATTTGAGAGTCATAAAAGGTTCGAGAGGGTTAGGAGAGAGCGACAATCAATTGGTACTCTTTTGAGGTTGTGCTTAAGAAATTTGCGGTCGGTTTCACCAAATCTTTCTCTTGTCGTGATTGCTTCGTCGCTGTTATTTCGGTTCTCTATGAGATTCATCTATTTCATTCTTCATACCGTGCACACTCGTGCCATATCTCACAAACTCTAATTTGATCTAGGGACTGTTGTGCATAAGAAAGGATATCAAAGTATAAAAGTTTTGATGCTTTGGTCATCCCTACAGATCATCGTGCTCACCATAGTGTCGCCGGCACAGCCGATTGAGGGTCCGTGGTAGTCGCACTCGCAACACGTTAACAACCTGCCTGACCTTACACCCGCCAGCCCTCTAGGCGGGTCGCGTCGTCGACGACCTGGCCGACCTTGGATTCAGAGCATATGTCGTCGCCAACACCTCCTATCCCTAACTTCGGTTGTGCCATCACCCTTGCTTCTGACATCTAGGGTAACTAGTTAATATATAGTTACCGCTGTATTAGTACTACGATAAATAGTATACTCATAAGTTACCTTCTCTACTTCGCGTTTGAATATTTAGAGAACACAGCAGTGTTGACCATTAACTTGGATTGCTTGTAGTTGTAGTAGAAAACTATCTAAGGGTGTGTTTGGATTTTCGGAGGATTTAACTAAATCCCCCCCCCCAAAAAAATCCCTATCCAAACAAGCCCTAATTTGTTTCGTTCTTCCTGTCAATTTGATTCAGGATTTGAAGCACCAAAATTGAGGTACTGTGCAGACCCTTCTCATTCCATTCAAGGCACCCTTCTTCCTCTATAATTTACTTATATTCATTATAAGTATAACTGAAAATACAGTATTATTCATTATACAACTATAATATCTATATATAATAAATTCACACCACTATAATTTGGACTCACCAATTAAATAGTGTAGATATTTATCCTTTTCTTTCGATTAACATGTAAATCACTAGCCCCTCAAAACGAACATGTTGACTATGTTTAACATTTTTTAATTATATAATATAATAGATTTTGGTAACAAAAAATATTGCAATTTACTTTCGCTTAACATGTAAATCTCTAGCCCCTCGAAATGGTGACTCTGTTTAACATCATTTTAATTATAGAATAGATTTTGGTAATGTCGACGGTCAAGTCGTCGATCTTATGAAATAAATAGAGGAAATGGCAAAGAGTTCTTAGGAGAGAATGGGATTGCTCTTTACTGCTTTGAACTGGATTCTTTACAGGAGGTGCCCTTGACAAGGCAGTGGACTAGCCCTAATTACATTTGGTGTACTAAGTGCTATGCTAATGCTTCAGATGAAATCTAATCATCTGTTGATCTTTCGAATTGGATTGCCTTCTGTCATTTGTGTTCTCCTTTAAGTAGTTGACGAAGTGCTGGCGGTTACTCCTGGAAAAAGCGTCTGTTGGAAGTGTCACGACTGGTCGGAGGGAGGCAATAGTTGGTGAAGTATCAACCGTTCGGCGGTTGATATCAAAAAGAGACAATAACCATATTGTGGTTACTGAGAGAAATCTCCTCTGACCTCTTCTCATTCTCTTGCCCAAAAACCTTCTCCGACCTCTTGTTCATTCACCAAGACTCTCACAATGTCAGATTCGATCACCAAGTGGTTGGTCTCTGATCTGAGCGGGAACAAGCTCAAGGCTCTAGAGGAGACTGGAATGCTTCCGGACAAGAATCTGATAAAGTGGAAGTCAGCGGCCAAAGAGCACTATCCGAGTGGCGAAGAAGGGGAAACCCCTGTTTTTCTTGCCTACATCGAGTGCGGGCTCAGATTTCCGGCTCACAAATTCCTCTCCATGGTCTTGGAGTACTATGAAGTTGAATTGGTGAACTTGGCCCCCCAACTCAATCGCCAACCTCAGCATCTTCGTCTACCTCTGCGAGTCGTACCTAGGGATCCGACCAAATCTGAAGGTCTTCAGATATTTCTATAAGATGGCGAGGTCGGGGAAGTCTACGGTTGGACCTGGGGAGTGCTGGCTGTGCCTCCACGACAGGAAGGCCGATGAGTACATCAGGATGTACTCGAATTCCTCATGGTAGTCATGGAAGAAAAGCTGGTTCTACATGACGGTCATGAAGAAAGACGGGCTTTACTTTGCTGGCAAATTGGCGGGCGAGAACCCCAACTGGCGGTCAACCGTAAACAAGGAGGGAAGGGTCGGAAGATGTGTTAAAGCAATCCAAGATCTCAGCGCCAAGGGCTTAACTGCTTGGCTTGTGGTTAGGGACTTCTCCATGAGCTGAATTAGTCCCTTGAGGCTCCGATCACTTTCTCTGCTCTGGTACATTGGTTGTGATGAGGCGACCAAGGATTCTAGGGAAGGTAGATCCTGACTAGTATTGTTTATTTAGTTGTCTATTTCCTAACCCTAAAATATCTTTATTCTTTTGAAGCTCTTTCCTCTAACGAAGTTAGAGAGCGGATCAAAATGATCTACACGGGGGAGCCTGATGTCAAGGCTGCTTTTCCCCATATCTTGGCTGTTGTCTCTCTAGAAGAGAAAATGAAGAGACTTCGGGTAAATAGCAACTTATTCTCCATCGTTTATATATTCTCTGATCAATAGATAATTCTTCTCTAATATGTAGGCAACCGAGCTAAGGTTAAAAGATTCTAATGATGGCTTTCCATCATCAGTTGTTCCGACCGACTCCTCCTTAGCGATCAGTGAAGATGATGATCTCCCAAAGGTAAAAGAGTATTTGACAAGGAGTATATATTTTGGATGGAAAAATCATCACCTAATTAAAGTTTGCTTTTTTTTAATTAGGTGGGAGAGAAGAAGGATCTGTAGATCAAGGCAGCAGAGGTCATAGGCCCCGGAGTGGTTGTTCACGACCAGACTGTTACTGCCAAAGCAACTGTCCCGGAAGCTGACAAAGACACCATCTCCGACCAACTAGTTAGGGACCTCGATCATCTGGTCAAGGATATCACTTCTAACCAGAGGTCGGAGGATGTGAAGGGTATAACCAACCCTACTGGTTCAAAACCAGTAAAATCGGCGGAGAAGAAAAGAAAGGCAAGAGCCACAGATTTTGCTGCAGCGCGCTTCAAAATCAAGACAAAAAAGACGACCAAGTATGTATTCATGAAAAGAAACTTATGATAATTCATACCTTTTATGTCTCTAGTATTCTAAAATCTCGATCTTCCTTTCTTTTGTTTTTATAGATCCTCTGGTGTTCCGGTCACCTACGACCAGAGCACCCCTCAGGAAAAGATTCTTAAGGAAAATGAGGTCGAGCCAGCCCCCGAGCAGGTAGCAGCGTTAGCGCCTGCTCAGGAGCCTGTGTTAGCTCCAACTCTGCCTATGGAGGTGGAGGTTCCTGAGGAGTCCCAGCGGGTTCTGACCACTGCTAGGAAGTCTCCTCAGCCTAGCAACTTCCCTTGTTGCCCTTGGTTTATCGATGATAAAGAACTCGATGAGGCTTGGGGGAGGATATCAGACCGTCAAGCGGAGACGAGTCTTGGTACTATTTTAGCTAAATACAATGATGTGGTGATTTAGGTACGCACCCATGACTACTTTCATAGCCCTTTTCCTTAAAGTTTATCCGAAACTTAAAGTAGTTTGCTATTTTTGTATCATATGGTGGAGAATTTCGCTGTGGTCGGAGGACTGACCCTGCAAATAAAACTCTTGGAGAAGAAAAACTCAACATGAGCCTGGAATGCTAGATTCTCGTAGAATTCCTGAAAATTTTTGCTAGAGAACTGAGTACCGTTATCTATGATTATACGACTGGGTATACCGAATCGTGTGATCACATTTTTGGTCAGGAACCTCCTAGCGGCTTCAGTTGTTGTTTTAACAACTGGCTCGGCTTCTATCCATTTTGTAAACATGTCAATCATGACGAAAAGGAATTCGAAGCCCCCGGGTGCTCTTGGGAAAGGTCCCAGAATATCTAGTCACCAGGTTGAAAAAGGCCAAGAAAAAGGTATTGTTCGCAAAGCTTGTAACGACTAATGTACTTGTCAACTATGAAATTGACATTGTACGCACTTTATCACGAGCTCTTTTGCATCATGAATGGTAGTTGGCTAGTAGTATCCTTGCTTGAAGGCTTTACTGACCAGTATTCTGTAGGAATGATGTGCTCCACAGACTCCTCCATGAATATCAGCTAGCAACTTAATGTCATCCGTTTGAGATATGCATCTCATCAACACTCTGTGAGATCCCCGTTTATAAAGGGTGTTTTAGATCAAAGTGTATGATTTGGTTTTTTGAGCTATATGATCGACCTCTACATCATCTTTAGGAATAATGCCATGCTGAAGATAATTATAAATCGACGTTATCCAGTTGCTACTGGGGTCAATTTGCACGACCTCTAGAGGAGCATGTAAGTCCTTAGAAGACTCGACCACTGAGGGTGAATCGAGTTGCTTGAGGAAAACTCTGAGCGGGACGGCTGACCTTGTGGAGGCCATCCGTGCCAACTGGTCTGCCAGAAAGTTTTCCTTTCTAGGAATATGTTGGATCTGGAAACCGAAGAAGTGCTTTTAGAGATTCCTTACTTCTGCCAAATAAGATGACATCTTGGTCTTGAGCATTGATACTCTTTCCTGACTTGATTCGCTACTAGTTGAGAATCACCTTTCACTAGTAATCTGTGAATCCCGAGTGCTCTGGCCGCTCAGAATCCTGCTAGTAAACATTCGTATTCTGCCACATTATTTGTAGCAGAAAAATTTAATTGAATGGCGTATTCGATGTGTAACATCCCAAAAAGTGCTTAAATATGAAAATACGGGATTTAAAAAAATTGTATGATTATTTGTTGTCATTTTGCTGGCCTGCATCTTTGGGAATATTTGAGCTACATTTCTTTTTGCCGGCATAGGTGGTAATTACAGAAAACCCTAGCAATGTAAACCCTAAAGGTCGAAAACATAAAACTCAAAACCTAAATACTAATTGTGCAAAGGTCCAATTAGGGTTGTTTAGCAGCTATCAGAGTTGTCTATCATCGCATGAGAATGTTCAGAGCAAAATACCAGAATTTTAACCAACCTAAAATTCTATCTCATTCATTTTCGCCAAACTTTCCTAGTCCTTCTAGTTTTCTTCCATGTCTATTGTTCCTCTGGCCGGACCTGGGTGCCACCACACCTTCTCCTTCGGGCAAACCGACTCAGCCCACTGCATTTCTTCTCTCCCCCACCCGATAGCACCGCGCCACCACTGCTTGTGCCCATGTTGGCCAGGACTCGGCCGCCACACTCCCCGTCCCAGCGCCACGCGCTCAACATGCCGCGCACGTGCATGCCAGCACCCTAGCGCCTTCCCCGTCGCTTCTGCCCATGAACGGCAACGCCCCGCGCCTATGTCGAAGCTAGCATCCCCGAGCTCATCGCCCTTCGGCTATGAAGCCATCGCCTGAGCCACCTAGCCCTCTTCCTCGGCCTCCCTTCCCCCATTCCTACCATTTCTTCCTTCTCCACCAAGCTCAAGGAGCCCGATCGCATGCGCCACTCATAGCCGCCGCACTACCCACGCCTCCCCTTGCCGTGTCGGCCGTCCCAAAGCTCCTCTCCACCATTCAAGCATGTCAAATGGTGTTCCCAACCCCCTGCTCCATTTCCCCTCGACTAATTTGTGTTTCAATCGCAGGGGCTCGCTGCCGTCCCCATCTTCCTCGGTCCCGGCCAAATCCGCTACCCCTCCTCGCCCGGTGCGCCTCCACCCAATTCCTCCCTACCGGAGCGTCTCATCACCTTCCCCAACCTATCCCCATCACCCACCCGAACTCCATTGCTCTGTCGCACCGCCGTCGTGTGGAGCTTGCCACGCCACCCATGGCGCACGTCACTAGACCGCCCCGACTACTCCCCTCCACACGCGACGGCTTCGGTAAGTTCCTACCACTCCCCTTTTCGCCTCCATGGCCGGCCGCTGCATGCTGCCTCCCGGACACCGCCGTCCGCCATTCGCCGCGACGTCGCCCCTACCGGAACCGCCATGACTCCATGGTTCCATTTTGTCCATGCTCGGCCACCGCCGTCGCCTCCTCAGCTGGCGTCGCCCTCACCACCGAGCTGTCGGTTGTGCTCTGTTTGCCCTTTCTCAGCTCCTCTATGTGTGTGTGTTGGTGTCTTATGTATAAGAGGTTCACAGTAGGATCCATTTGTCAGGATGAATGGTCAGTAGTGTTTTAGTGAAAGACTAGCAATGGCAGTAGAGTTGTTGATCAATCATAATGGACCCTGTGAGTTCAGTGGTTAATTAGAGTCCAGATAATAGGATTGGTTAATAGTTGGATAGTTGAAATAACAAATCGTATGCCTAAATAAAGTGATAAGTGATTAGGGGATCCTTTGTCCAATTGGAGACTTATGACCATCAATGATTAATTGAAATATGTGAGCCATTGATAAGTGAAGTAAACAATTAATCAAAACCGTTAAGGCCATTACCTCCGCCGCCGCCGCCTCGGTGTCACCTGGACTCGGTGCGCCTTTCTTTGGCATCGCCTTCACCACTACCGCCTCTTTGCCCGAGCTTGGTGACCACGCGCTCGTCTCCGCTGCCGCCTGCGGCTTTGTTGACGACCGCCCACGCGTCGCCTTCTTCGAGCACTGTCTCGATCCAGTCTTCATCACGCCGCTGGATCTTCGTCTTCGTCGCGCCGCCAGATCTTCGTCTTCATCGCGCCGCTAGAGCTCGGTTGCTGGTGACTCCTTTGCCTGAGCCCGAGCCACACCCAGCCGCGCGAGCCTCTTCCTCCGCCACACGCGTTGCTAGCGCCGCCTCACCGGCCTCCAGCGGCACCTCCTCGCTGGCCTCCACACCCCCTCTGTCCACCGCTCTGGCCACCTCCTCAACCGAGGTCACCGCGCATGCGGCCGCTCCAGATCCGGCCGTCTCCACCGTCGGTAAGCCCGGATCCGGGCTCTCCTCCACCGAATCTGGCTTCCCCGCCACTACATCTCTCCCGCCTCAGATCCGGCCGCCCCGCTGTTGTCGCTCGGGGGGCCACTTCACCTGGATCCATCTCCTCCCCGCGCTGACCGAGCCGGCTATCCTGCCGCCGTCGCCTCCAAACGTCGCTGCCGCCGAGACCGCCGCTACCGAGACCACTGCCGCCATCGCTAGGCGGGAACCCTAGTTCCCCCCGTGCGCGCAGCTTCCGTTTGGGCCGAGTGCCGCCGGCCCGTAAGTAAGTAAGGAAAGAAAAAAAAGAAAAAGAAAAAATCATTACGTCGTTCTAACCGCCGCACCGTCCAGCGCCGCCTACCAATGGGCACTGTTTCTACTCCACGCTTCAGCACACTGCCTCCTCCAACGGCTGCCACAGGTCGTGGTGGCCGCCCTCCATCTGGCAGTGGCCGTCCTCACTGCTCCTACTGCGACAAGGTCGGCCACATTGAGTCCCAGTGCTATAAGAAGCAGCGGCATCTTTCACGCCGTTCTTCTACTAGCACCGCTTCGGTGCTTCTACGCCGACGTCAGATCGACTCCTTCAAAGATTTCTCTCATCGAAAGCAGAGATAGCCAGACTTCGACGCCTGCTTGCCGCTTCAGGTTCTCCCTCGACAGGTTCTACAGTTTCTACATCGACGTCTACATCGACTCCTTCAGCAGTTTCTCTCACTGAGCAGGAGATAGCCAGACTTCGACGCCTGCTTGCCGCTTCAGGTTCTCTCTTGGCAGTTCTCGTGACTTTCACATCGACTCTACGGGCACTGTGAAACCACCCCCTACACAGTCCGGTACCTCTCCGTGGATTCTTGATTCTGGAGCATCTTTTCACATGACTTCTGATTCTTCCACTCTGTCTTTCATTACACCTCTTGATTCTCCTGTTAGTGTTCTTACTGCTGATGGTACCTCTCTTTCTGTCTCTGGTCGAGGACCTCTTAGCAACTCATCTTTTCATGTTCCTTCTATTGCTCATGTTCCTCGCCTTACCATGCAGCTTCTTTCTGCTGGGCAGATTACTGACCTTGGTTGTCGGGTCATTCTCGACTTTGACTCTTGTTGTGTTCAGAACCGCCACACGGGAGCTCTGGTTGGTTCTAGCCCTCGGCGCCTTGACTCACAGCGTCTTTGGGAGCTTGACTGGCTTCACCTTCCTTCCGCTGCCACCGTCGCCGTCAGTCTCTCCGCTTCTGCCACTCTGTCTACTAGCTCTTTCCAGTAGTGGCATCACCGTCTTGGTCATCTGTATGGCCTTTTGGGGTCTCTCTCAGGCAAGGTTCAAGAAAGCGCTAGGCGCTAGGCGGGCGGTGGCCTGGGGCCTAGCGCCTAGGCAGACTAGGCGGTGCCTAGGCGGTGCCCAGGCGGTGCCCAGGCGGTCGGCTTGGCTACGGTGCAGATAAGCCCACAACAGGAATAATTTGATGAATTGAGCAAGCATCAGGCATCAAATTGAGCAAGATAGAAGGAAAATTACCTGAAAAAGCAAGACATATGCAATTTGATATAGTCATGTATATTATCTCCCATCCAAGGCTCCAAGAGCTTGATGTAAACATGTATGTATTGTAATCAAAATATCAAATAATGATGTAAACCTGTATATTTAATCAATGATGAGTTATTTTGCTATTGTGTTGTGTACTTGTGTGAAAGAATGAATGAATGGTTGATGAATCATGAATGAATGATAGTATGAAACATATGCAGCCACACATCTCAAAGACTTGACATTGAAAATAATCAAAATATCATAAGTTCATAACATGACAGTGTCAACTCCACATAGCAAGCAAAATACTAATATAGTTTTTGATGAATTGCTAAGATGACTCAATCTGTCAATCATGAGTTAGTGTCTTCATCTTCCTCATCATAATTCCTAGTAACAACCACTTCCTCTTGGTCGGACTCGAACTCAATGTCGTCCTCCCCCTCATTGACATCCCCTTCGGAACTGGACGAGAAATCATCTTCATAGAGGTCTCTCACTCTTGTGCTCCTACGAGGTTGCATGGCTTCACTAGCCTCAGATGCTTCATCAATGGCCTCAACCTCTTGATCATCATCACCACCTTCAATTATCCATCCTTGAGCTTGTGTAGCATCCGAAGCTAGAATGACATCGATGTTCTTCATGTTGCTTTTCTCTTTTCTACTCAACAATCTTGCATTGAATTGAACATAGACTAGATTGTTGAGACGTTTCACATCTAGTCTATTTCTTCTCTTTGAATGTATCTACAAATTGCAAAGTGGAGTGTAGTAGTAACTAGTAACTAGTAACATAGTTGACATATTGAGAATGAGATAATTTATACTTTATAATTGAGAGTTGAGACTTACCATATCAAAAGTGCTCCAATTTCTTTCACATCCGGATGAACTTGAGGTCAAGGAGAGGATTCTTATGGCCATTCTTTGCAAAGTAGGAACTTGATATCCAAAAGTGGACCACCATGTTGCTAGCCATTAGGAAAAATAGAAGGAAATTAGTACAAGACAAATGGTTAAATAAGAATGCATTGAGTTGAAATCATGATTGTGAGCATAAGTTTACCAGATTAAAATTGTTTTTTGATATCCAAGTTTGGCGGTAGGTTTCGAAAGACCCTTCTTGATCTTTAAACTTGTGCAGTCCTCATTAAGCACTTGAGCTTGCATTTCATCATGACCATGATAAAATATTTCAACACATTCAAATAATGCATCCATAAGATTTGTATCTTGCAAGATGGTTTTATCGTTGTAACTATAATGTGGATTCGTATATTTGTCAAGTGCAATGAAGAATCAAGCCTCCCCGCCATCTTTACATCAATTGCATCCATGATCAATTTGTAGTTGTTGTCCAAATTGTTCAAGGCCTCTTTAATTTGCTTCTTTGCTTGTAGTATTTCTCCATAAACAAATGCCAAAGATGGACCATCCCCATCTACCATGCGAAGAACTTTCACCAATGGTTCAAAAACCTTCAATCAATACAATATACAAGGTTATGAAATAGTAAATAAGGCAAGAATCACATAATAAACATCACATATTCACAAGGATATAATGATTGGCTATACCTTCAAACAAGTAGACACACCATTCCAGAAGGCTCTACTCATTAGTGTACTAGTTGCCGTCTTGCCTTTTTGTGTTTTAGTTTGAATGTTATCCTCCCATTCCGAGCTAAGCGCCATCGACCTTAGTGCGTCCTTCTTCTCAATCAAACTTTGCAAAGTAAGAAAAGCCGATGCAAATCTAGTCACCCCCGGCCTTATTATATCTCTTCTCTTTGTGTATTTCCTCATTAAGGCCAATGTCCTATGATGTGCATAGACAAATATGGTGAATGCCTTTGCTTGATCGATTGTCTTCTTATACTTTGGCATATTCTTGACAATGGCTTCTAGCATCAAGTTAATGGTGTGAGTTGCACATGAGCTCCAAAAGATATTTGGTCGCTTTTCCTTCAATAATGTCTTTGTTCCCATGTTGTTGGAAGCATTGTCCGTGACTACTTGCACAATATTTGTTGGACCTAGTTGTTCAATGCAAGTATCTATGTACTCGAATATGTACTCACTTGTGTGTGCATGATCCGACGCCTCCTTTGATTGTATGAAGCTTGTCCCCAATTTGCAATGCACACACACATTCATGATGCTCCTCCTCTTTTGATCGGTCCAAGCATCGGTCATGATGGAGCACCCGGTCAAAGCTCTCTCTTCTTCATGTGTCTTCAACAAATCCTTTGTTCTTTCCACTTCCTCTTTCAACAACTTCTCCCGACAATCATATGGAGAAGGACCTACAAACCCCGGTCCAAAGCGACCAATAGCCTCACACATTTGTTTGAACTCGTCATTGTTGATGGCATTGAAAGGGACACCTAAACATAAAAACATACAATACAATATGAGGCTAACAATAAACAGTTCAACGAAAGGATATCAAGCATGAGAGAATGAGAGTTGCAAAATATACCATGAGCATAAAGCCATCTCACAACATATTGTTTCACCTTATGATTTCTTTCTTTCCAAAGTGCATCTTTAATATTTTGTTGTCGGGTTGTCAAAGCAATGGAAGTATCAATAGGGAAGGCAAACTTATCCATTGGCCCTAATGTACGAGGCGCCGAGCCTCCAACAACTTCAAGATCTTCATCTTCATTAGGGTCATCTTGTTTTTCAATTATCACTTCATTTCTAAGCTCTTGCTCTTTTGCTTTCTTTGCCTTCTTCAATGCTTGTGCATCCTCTATAGACTTCCTACATTTCGTTTGTTCTTCTTGTGTGGACTTTGGACATCTAGCAACGCTCCCTAATATGACTAATATGTTGTTTGAGCCTATACACCCTCCGTGAATAACCTTTTGACACAAGTTTACACTTCACTCTATCCAAGTTGTTTGGATCATCTAAATACCCAAATTCCCATCCTATATCTTCGAATTCCTCTTAAGGACGCTTGAACTTGTTGGCGTTGTCGCACCTCCTAAGCAACGGATGACATCTTGACAAAATGACAAATTAACAATAAGTCATAACATACATCTATATTTGCAAATCATCAATCATACACATCAATGTAAAATTTATCTTTGTGAGGAAGGTTACAAAATTAGAAAATAGACAAGAATCGAGCAATTCCACTGCCTCTTGCTACCTCAATCAAGAGCCTCTTCCATAATTAAATTAGAAAATTTCACTGCCTCTTGCTACCTCAATCAAGAGCAATTCCATCCAGTATAAGGAATGCTAAGGAGGCAATATAACATGAATCAGACTGTATAAGGAATGCTAAGGAGGCACAAAGTTTTAGAAATAAAGAAAATTGTTGTATGATTGACAAAAACCAAGCACCACCAAGCAATCTAGAAGTCAAACTCTTAACGTAAAAAATCATCTTTAAGTGTTAAAATGGGATAAACATGACAACGTTGGATAAAAATTGATGTACCTCACCTGTTCAGCACAATGAAAGTAGCAATATGTAAACCAGGAGAAACTATACTCAGATCTCATTTAAGTTAAACAGCTGCATTTTTAACAACTACTAAGATTGTAAACATGAATGCTTGATGTGTTAGCTGCATTTAAGTTAAACAGCTGCATACAACTACTAAGATCTCCTTTTTTGCCCCTTCCTATTATCTTGGCAGAATGTAAACATGAATATCAACTACTAAGATTCCTCGATGTGTCTCAACTCTCAACAGGGAATGCTTGATGTGTTAGCAACTTAGCATTGCTTTGGAAGAGTTTGACGGGAAAACATTGTTAACAATGCAACTACGAGTGAATTATGATCCAAAAGATTTAGACAAATGAGCTTAATTTACAGTACATGCAACTTCCCAGTTCGCACCCAATAGAGCAGACGAGCAGTAGAAGCAAATTAACACAAATGGCTACTTCCCAGTTCCCACCCAATAGAGCAATAGAGCAGACGAGCAGTAGAAGCAAATTAACACAAATGGTAGCAATCCCAGAAGGTCCAGAACCAACTTAACAATGATAAAACTTAACAATCAATGTGTGTTGTTTCAGGCTTTCAGCATGTACCAGAATTATACTCTGATCAGATCATACTCTTCTTTGCTCAGATCTCAAATTAACACAAATGGTAGCTATTAATGTGTGTTGTTTCAGCATGTACCAGAAGGTCCAGAACCAACTTAACAATCATACAACTTCTCCATACAGATTCTTTGATACAATCAATCAATCATACAATGCTATGCAATGCAATGCAAACAGCTTCAGACATTCAGCAATCCTTTGAGGCTTTGAGAGAAGAACCTGTCATCAAGAAGAACATGGTCAGACAATCAGCAATCAGCAGGGAAGGAGGCAGAGCAGGAAGTCTGAGGGGGAGCTGCGGTGGGTGCTAGGGCGAGCTGGAAGAGAGGGGAGGGTGGAGCAAGCAGCATCAGAGCAAGACTGGGGGAGCTACGGTGCTAGGGGGAGCGGGAAGAGAGGGGAGGGCGGCGGCGCGACGGTGGAGCAGAGAAGGGAAGGGGACATCGGAGGAGGGGAGCGCAGCGGTGCGGGGGAACTGAGAAGAGAGGGGGGAGAGGAAGGCGGCGACGCGAGGGTGGAGCAGAGAGTGGAGGTCGGCGAGGCGGGAGGGGGGACCAGAGAGGAGCGAGAGCAGAGAGGGAGGTCGGCGGCGGCGGCGTACCTCGATTCGATGGCGGGACGACTGCGTTTTGGAGGCGGCGAGCTCGATTCGGTGGCGGAGACGGCGGGGCGAGCTCAATTCGCGTGCAGAAGCTCAATCGGCGGCGAGCTCCAATCTGCGGCGCACGATGGCTGGAATCGGGGCGAGCTACTCAGAGGCGGGGGAGGCCGAACCCTAGCGACGCATCGCAAGTTGGCAACACAGTCGGGCGTCGGGCGCTGTAGTCTTTTATCTGCCGCCTCGGCGCCCGCCTCGCCGAGCGCCGCCGAGCGGCGCGGAGGACCGCCGAGGCTTGTCTAGGCGCCCGGTCCGCCCAACTCAACGATTAGGTTGCAGGCGCAGCGCGTGAGGGCCGCACAGCGCCTAGTCGGCGCCTAATGACCGCCTGCATCTGACTTTCACAACCCTGCTCTCAGGAGACGTGTCTTTAGATTATCAGGGTTGTAAGCTAGGTAAACAGATTCAGCTTTCTTATCCTCATAGTGAGTCAGTGTCTCAGCGTCCCTTTGATCTTGTTCATTCAGATGTTTGGGGTCCGGCTCCCTTCGTTTCGAAAGGGGGTCATCGATATTATATCATATTTATAGATGATTTCTCTCGCCACACTTGGATATATTTTATGTCTTCTCGTAGTGAGGCCTTGTCTATCTATAAACAATTTGCCACTATTGTTCGCACACAGTTCTCCACTCCTATTCGTGTCTTTCGTGCTGACTCTGCTGGCGAATACCTCTCTCGTTACCTGCGTAGCTTCCTTGCCGAAAGCAGGCACTCGCTTCGATTCTCTTGTTCGGTGCTCATGCTCGAATGGTGTCATTGGCGCAAGCATCGTCACCTCCTTGAGTCGGCTCGTGCACTGATGATTGCCGCCTCTATTCTACCTCACTTTTGGGCCGAGGTTGTTTCCACTGCCACCTACCTCGTCAACATCCAACCCTCTTCTGCTCTTCAGGGTGTGATCCCTGTTGAGCGTCTCTGTGGTCTTCTTCGACGACTACTCGCCTTCGCTCATTTAGGCTGCGTTTGCTCGTTCTCCTCGCCCGAGAACGCACCAAACCGACCGCCATCTGTTGAGTGTGTCTTTCTGGGATACAGTGCCGAGCATATGGGCTATCGGTGCTGGGATCCTGTTGGTCGATGGATGCGGATTTCTCGGGATGTGACTTTCGACGAGTCTCGTCCCTTCTACCCACGTCATGTCTCTCCTTTGGCTTCCTCTGTGGAGTCTCTGTCTTTTTTTACCTTTCCAGATACACCTATATCTGTCTTGCCCTCGTCCACCCGTCCCACTAAGTCTCCACATATTCCTCCTGGGGCCTCTCCGTCATTGTCGCTGCCTGCTTCGTCTCCTACGGCTCCTCCACCTACAGTGCCTTTTTCCCCTCTCTTCTACACTCGTCGACCACGTATTGAGGATCTTCCAGATGAGCCATCTTCTCCTGATGTTCCATCTTCTCCTGATGCTCCATCTTCCCCTGATGGGTCATCTTCTCCTCGCTACGCTCTCCGCGATCGCCAGTCGATCCGGCCCCCTGCCCGTTTTGCTTTTTTTGGTGCTGCTACTCATGAGCTTGTCTCCTACCGGGATGTTGTTACTCACCCTGAGTGACAGCATGCCATGGCCGAGGAGATTGCTGCCCTCGAGCGTACTGGTACTTGGGATCTTTTTCCTTTTCCATCTTACTCTCGTCCCATCACGTGTAAGTGGGTCTATAAGATTAAGACTTGCTCTGATGGCTCTCTTGAGCACTATAAGGCGCATCTTGTTGCTCGTGGCTTCCAGCAAGAGCATGGTCGTGACTACGACGAGACTTTTGCTCCTGTGGCCCACATGACCATTGTACGCACTCTTCTTTCGGTGGCGTCTGTTCGCCACTGGTCTGTTTCTCAGCTTGATGTCAAGAATGCCTTTCTTAATGGCGAGTTGCGTGAGGAGGTCTACATGCATCCACCACCTGGGTATTCTGTTCCTAAGGGCATGGTCTGTCGCCTCTGTCGCTCTCTCTATGGCCTTAAGTAAGCCCCTCGTGCTCGGTTTGAGCGCTTCTCCTCTGTGCTCACTGTTGCTAGCTTTTTAGCTAGTGATCATGATCTTGCGCTCTTTGTCCACACTTCGTCTCGTGGTCGGACTCTTCTTCTTCTGTATGTTGATGATATGATCATTACCGGAGATGATTTTGAGTACAATGCCTTTGTCAAGGCTCATCTTAGTGAGCAGTTCCTTATATCGGATCTTGGTCCTCTTCGTTACTTCTTTGGGATTGAGGTTACTTCTACTCCAGATGGTTTCTTTATGTCCCAAGAGGAGTATATTCAGGATCTTCTTGATCGCGCCTCTCTCACTGATCTGTACTATGGAGACTCCCATGGAGCTCAATGTTCACCTCCGACCCTCTGATGGCGAACCTCTTTCTAATCCGACTCGCTATCGTCACCTTGTTGGGAGTCTTGTCTACCTTGCTATTACTCGTCCGAATATCACTTATCCAGTCCACATTCTCAGTCAGTTCGTCTCTGCTCCCACTCAGGTCCACTACAGCCACCTTCTTCGAGTTCTGCGATACCTTCGTGGGACTATCTCTCGCCGTCTCTTCTTTCCACACTCCAAATCGTTCTGACTTCAGTTTATTGAATGCTACTTGGGCGATGATCCTCCGATCGCGGTCTATCTCTCTTCATTGTGTTTTTCTTGGTGGTTCTCTCATTGCCTGGAAGACGAAGAAACAGACTGTAGTGTCCCGTTCGAGTGCAGAGATTGAGTTGTGAGCTATGACTCTCTTGACAGCAGAGATTACTTGGCTACGGTGGTTACTTGAGGATTTTGGTATTTCTGTCACTACACCGACTCCTCTCTTGTCAGACAGTACAGGTGCTATCAGTATTGCCCGTGACCTTGTGAAGCATGAGCTCACCAAGCATATTGGTGTTGATGCTTCCTTCATGAGGTATTGTGTGCATGATCAGGTAATTGCTCTTCAGTATGTGCCTTCAGAGCTTCAGATAGCGGATTTCTTCACGGAGGCCCAGACTCGAGCACAGCACGGCTTCTACCTCTCCAAACTCAGTGTTGTTGATCCACTATGAGTTTGAGGGAGATGTTAGAGATATATGTATAGTGTGTTATTCCCCATTGTTATGAGGGGTTATTTGCGTATTCACCTCCTGTACTTTGTGTGTGTGTGTGTGTGTGTGTATATATATATATACACCTATTAGCCTCATATTGAATACAAGCGTTATTTATAACAGAGACCAAGTTAAAGTTGTTAATGTTACTAATAACGAGGGGTTCACTCATTGGATACCAGTTAGACTAAAAAGTGTAAGGTGATGATAGCTACAAGTCTGATAGTGAATGCCCTAACGAGCTCGCACAATTGGCAAAATGCACTATGCATGCTCCAATGTGCATGGAGGGCGCAAGCTCCCTTGTGCGTTGAGTAAATAATTACTCAGGTTGTATACATGTTTTCGAGTCATTAATAAAACTCTCTTGTTCTTAAAAAAAAAAAAGTTCGCCTCATAGGAGAAATGTCGGCTGGTGCCAAACAGATAAGGAATTACATGTCTTTTGAGGTACTACAGGAATTCTTAAAGAGGTGTTTGGATGCTCTGTAGTCAAAATGCATGAATTTAAGAGGAAAATGTCTCATGAAAGGGAGAGAAAGGGGAGAGAGAAACACACATTGTGCATTGGACTTCTTAAAGGAATTCTTAACACGAGGTTTCAGCAAACGTCTTCAATCCTCCAAAAAGTGGAGGAAAGGAAAGAATCCTATAGGAAAGAATTTCAGAGGGGTTCCTAGGAAAATTTGCAATTCTACGAAATTCCTCGAAAAATCTCAGTTCCAAACAAGCCCTAAACCATGGCCCGTCGGCGATGGGCTGAAGGTGCTGGGTGCTGTATTCGGCCTGTACCTTTTCTTTAATTAGCCCCGACAGCCCAGCTCCCGGCCCCGTGCTCTACCTCTCTTCTCTGGCTCGAAAACTGCAAGCGCGTGCGATTTGCGTGGGGGTCGCCCAAGTGAGCCTTTCGGGTGCAGGAGGTTCGCCGTCCATGTCAGACTACACAAGTGGGGGCATCGATCATCGATCCCTCCCTCTATCTCGATCTATCTTGTGCGCGACAGTGCAATTTCGCGAACGTGCAATAATGACAGAAGCCCTCACCATGCATACATGTGTATGATCGAGTAAAGATATCGATCATCAGTTAAGCGTACGGGGAAATTAATTTTTTGCTGTCATTAACCATCTAGCTGGCAGTAGCTTGTCCGGCATTTCAAGTTTTTGTGGCCGGCCACAGGGTAAATCCAAAAGGAGAACTGTTGAACCGAAATAGTGACTAAAGAGGATGAATAGGAGCCTATTTTTTTTTCACTGGTATTTAACTTGTTTTTTTACTCCAATTATGTAAAACTATAAGGATCAAAGTCTCAAAAATCACGGCAAAAGACTTGAGATGAAACCCTTCAAAGCCCCTTGGCCGTTCTGATCACCAAGGCACGGCCAGTCTGAGTGATGGCCAGTCTGACCGCCCTAGAGGCTGGTTTGATCGCTCCCCTCTGCTGACTGAAAAATAGCACGAGATGGATCCATAAAATAACCTAACTTTTGACCAAGAGATCCAAATCATCTGGGAAAAACCTAAGATGACCTTATATCAAATCCCACAAGTCCTAGCAAGTTAGATCATAACAAAAGACCAAGACAAAACCCCTAAAACATAAGAACCCCAAAATCACAAAAGAGAGATCAAGAACCAGAGAGAACTCATCTTTGCACGAATATGATTGAATTGATATTGAGGATTGAAGGTTTACAATCACTCCACCATAGAGGACAAAAGATCACTCATGAACATCCAATCCAGCAATTTTTCTCTTAATACATATCTCTCAAACCCTAATCTCCTCTATTCTCTCCACTTTACCCAAATCTCAAATTATGGTTTTCAAGACATGGTTGTGCAAATCCTGCACCAATACTTATATAGTGGAGACTAGATCTAGAGAGAAAACCCTAACGGACAAGTAACATCCCGATTTTCAAAGCTTTTTAAAAAATTTCAAATAAAAAATTAACCATTTGGTTTATTGGATTAATAAAGCTTAAACTTGAAATTTTAGAAAATAAAAACAATTTAACACGAGTTAATCAAACTTCAATTAATTCAAAATTGGTTTATTTGTTTTTTTTCTTGAGATTTTCTGAATTTAAAGTCAAAAAGAGTGTATTAAGTACTTTCTTGGGTTTTCTGGAATTTGAAAAGGGTTTTCCTTTTTTCCCAAAAGCCAAAAATAATTTATTTAGAAAATCAAAAGCTAAAGTTAAGTTATAAATAATTTTATTAAGTTCCAAATAATTCAAGGAATTTCTGTGTATTTTTCTAGAATTTTTGGACCTAATTAACTATTTTCTAAAAAGCCTTTTCAATTTCTTGAATTATTTAAATAAAAAATCCATTGAAAACCGTCTTTTAGCCCTCGGGCCGAATTTGCCAGGCCCGCTCCTATTCTTTCCCCAGCTCGATTTTCGCATGGCCCATTCTCCCGCGCCAGCCCGCTCGACGCCGCGCTCTTCCCCTTCGTAAACCGTCCAATCAAAATCGGACGGCACCCAAGCGCCAACTTCCTCCGCGCCTTTCTCGTTCGCTCTCGCCAACAAGCGGGGCCCGCCTGTCAGCCTCACCGTCGCGTCGTCTTCTTCCCGTTGCCACCCCTCGCTCACACCCTCATCACCGTCGTGCGGAAGTCACCGCCTCGCCCGCGTTTTCCACCGACGCCCGTAGCTCTCTCTCCTCCCTACAAACCATGCGTCGTGCCATGCCCTGCCCCGGCAGAGCTCCCTCGTGCACCCCCGCCCATTGAGCCCCCTCTCTCCTCCTCCCCGCCGCCTATAAAAGCGCGCCCTAGACGCCTCTCCCTCTCCTCTCCCTTTCCCTTCGCCTCCCCATCTCTCTACCGCTCCCCTCCGGCCGTATTTGGAGTTCTTCGCCGCCGGTCACCGAGCGCCTCCACCGCCCTTAGCGCCGCCGTGGGAGCACCTCCCCCTTCGCCGCCTCCACCGTCGGCTTCGCACAGGTGAGGGCCACCCCGTGCGCTCACCCGCTTCTCCGGGAACCTGCCGGAACTCCGTCACCACCTCCGAGCCGCTGTCGTCGTCGCTTTTCTCTCTCATCGCCGGCCTCTCCTCTTTGCCTCCTCACGGTGATGGTGCGCCCTGGGATCCACGTGCCCTCCTCATCGCTATGGTACCATCCGCTAGGCTCGCCATGGCGCAAAGCACCGGCAAGCCGCGCAGGAGAGCCCCACCGCCGCGCCAAGGGTGAGGTGGCCGCCACGTCCACGCCACCTAGGTGCCACCTCAGCCCCTTCGCTGCCGTGGGGCGCACGGGTATCACACCCATGTGGCATTGCCACTATGCCGTGGACCAGGTCCACCGTGGACCAGCGCACGCCGTGCACCTAGTCCACCGGTCTGGGGCCCACCTGTCAGCCGCTCAGCCCTTTTTCAATTTAAAAATAAATCCGGAAATTCTGAAAAATCCCAATTCATTATTTCATGTATTTTCAAACTTCTGGAAGCCCGTTCTCCTCCATTTGAACTCCGATTTGAGTGATTCAAATTTCTAAATTAATCTAAAATCAAGATCTACCTATCTACACTAAAATTATTTTATTTGGAGTTCATTTGAGTATTATTTGAATTTGGTTCCTTTTCGTGTATAGATTTCGACGACTCTGAGGAACCCGAAAATTTCGAAGAAGTAGATCCTCAAGCACTTGAGCAAGGCAAGTTACATCTTTTATCATATTGAATCCCAATATTTCAAATTAATTAAATTCCATTTTAAATTATTATTTCATGCTTATTTAAATTCAAGTAATTTAAATTCTTGTTTCAAGCTTTATAGTTATTCCATATTCCTTTGTATAGCCAAACTTTGCTATTAAGTCAATCAGTCCTTGATACCTTAGTTAAAGTCTAGTTGATACATTAGTATGAGCTAGAATATGTTGAAAAATACTATGCTTAGACAAGGCTTAGACAAAAAAATGTTTACCTCGGGGAATTTAGCCAAAAGTTCAACTATGATACTATGGTGTAGTCTATACCATAGAGATTTGCGAAATGATTTAACTTGTTAAATAAAATGAAAAGTGGTTTAGACTTGGGCGAAATGGATGTTTGGATGGGTGCGTGTTCATGCACGGGATTGATTCATTTCTATAGTCGACGCCCAGGGGTTTTATTGGAAAGTCGCCTAAGTCAATTAAGGACCGGTCTTCAAGCGCATTTTGCCAAGCCCTATCATACTACCACATGTCTTGAATGGGCAGGACCTGGCTAACTAATTAGCAAGCTTACACCGTGGTCGTGCTATCCGGTTGTGTGGGTGTCTTTTATGACCTACTTTTATATATTCCCACCTAGCACAAGAGGGGGCTTGAACCCGGCAGGTTTCTATCCAAAGGGGGCGAAACCTTAGCGAGGTGAGACTTCGGTGGAATGACACATTATAAAGGCCTTGTCACGTGACCTAGACTGCTTACCTAAGGTAGTGAGCGGTGGCATCGACGGATGCCAAACAAACTAGAGAAATCGTATCATATGGGTAAAGCTGTACAACCTCTGCAGAGTGTAAAGCTATTCGAATAGCCATGTCCACGGTCATCGACATGCTAGTAAAGCCACTCCAAGTTAGATTTCGATTTTGATTGCAAAAAGGCTTTATTAAATGATTTTGGATTTCTATCCAAATGGGAATTGGGCGGGTAGCCATGTGATAGGAGGATATCCTTCACCACTTATTGATGAATGTTATCTGACTATAAAACTTGAGATCTAGAAAATGAATTTTAGTTATAGAGTAAACTGCTCTAGAACTTAGTATGAATATTTAAATAAAAAATATCGCTTTATGCAAATTGAGCAATATAAGCCTCCCTTTGTTGAATCCTTGCATGCATTATAATTCTGTTAAATTGGATGTAACTTGCGAAGTACATTCATTTGTACTCACCTTGCTTAATAAATTGTTGATCAGAAGAAGAGTACTACAACGAGAATGAAAACTTGGACGACTAGGCTGCACCCTCTAGACAATTGCCTGTGGCGAATCGTGTGGCCTACCTTACTTCTTTTGCTTCTGCTGTATTTTGCTCTCTGGCTTTATTCCCCTTTTGTAAAAGACTTTAAGTATTTCAATGAATGACGTGTTATGGTTATGCTATCCACTTTTGTTGACTGTGTACACTAGCTGTTCCTGGACTAGTGTGTGATTCACAGAGAATCCGGGATCCTTCGCTCCTGGGTCCCTACAGGACACCCGTTAAGCCCACACACAAAATGGTCTACACTCACGCACGCTTCTCAAAGGGATGACAATCTGGGTCTCCCGAGTCCGTCTCTTCGTGATCTTGTCCTTCTCATGACCTAAATTGTTTCTCCTTTTCGTCGTCATGCACCATGGTGTCTCCAAGGTCACTAACTCGGTATTTTAGTGAAGATACCAAAATACACCTTCTCGATCCTTCCGCCCTTGATCGAGTTTAATCATCGTGAAGCAATCCCATGCTTCGCCATGCGTAGGTTCATCAATGGTTTTTCTCATGCCAGCAAGTCTCCCTATCGGCCCCCACCGAACCGTTGTAGGATCAAGGATAACCGACTAGAGGGGGGTGAATAGGAGGTTTTTAAACTTTTTAGCGAATTAACAATTTAAGCCAATTATGAATAATGTCTAAACTAGATACAATTCTAGCTAAGCAATTTAACACAATATAAATGCTAGAATTGTGAATGCGGAATAAGTAAAGACAAGAATTAACCACAAAAGACACAATGATGTTTTTCCCTTGGTATCGAAGACTTGCCGGTCTTCACTAGTCCACGTTGAGGAAGCTTGAATGAATCAAGCCGGCTCTAGGAATTAAGCCTTCCCTCGATCACTATTGGTTGTTCTTCCTCCGCTCTAGAGATGGTGAACACTGAACCACTCACAATCTTGGCATCGGGCCTCTTCACAAGTTTCTTGAAGAGATCACCGTGCTCTCACCACCAAGCCGTCTAGGAGTTCAGCAAAACTCCAACAGTAACAAATCGATGACCTTCACTTGATGTCACTCAAGTGCAAGTGGATCAACTAGCATGAATGCACTTGAATTGGCTCAACTACCTCACAATGAATGCACAAGTGTATTTGAGGTGTTGAGTGAATGCTCATGGCTCTAAGGATGTTAAATGATATATTGCTACCTGTCCTAGAGCAGGTGGGGGGTATTTATAACCCCCACAACAAAATCCAACCGTTACGAAAGAAACCCCAGATTTTCAGAAAAATGCGGTATTACCGCTAACCAAGGTGCAGTACTACCGTTTCTCACCAACCGCTCTGTAACAGCTACAACAGGAGCATTAACTGCCTCTGACATAGTCGTTTTAAACGCGCCGTGGTACTACCGCCAACTATCATGTGTTCATATCGCTTAGGCCGATCATACCGCTCAAAAGCGCGGTACTACCGTTCACAGGGTTTACAATCTCAAACGAAAATGGTGCTTCTCTGGAATTTACGTACTGCCACATGAAATTCGGAACGACCGTGGAGCGGTAGTTCCGCCATTAAATCTCCGGTACTACCGCAACCCTTAATTGAATAGGCACATCTAAACGCGTTGGCCACGTGGATGGCTCAGATTAAATGGGATGTTTGGACCATGCGTTTAAACCACACGATCTTGAACTTTTCAAACAGTCCGAATGGCCCACGGTAGTACCGCCAAAGGAAGTGTGGTAATACCGCCAAGCGGTAGTTCCGCCAAGAAAGCATCGCTACTACCATTTCCCAAGAGAGCACAAGAGCACCAAAAAGAAGTCTCTCTGGACAATACGTTCCGCTCCAATTTGCGGAAGTACCGTTAAAGCGGTACTACCGTTCCAAGAGTTTTGCAAACTTAACCAAAAAGGAGTCTCTCTGGATTTTACGTACCGTCAACTACAAAACAGAATTACCGTGATGTGATCGTACCGCTCACAAGGGTGGTAGTACCACTCCACAAATAAGTTGACAGGCACTATTGGACTGCACATGTGGACGCTCCAGATTCATTGGGTTGTTCGGACCATGCGTTTAAACCACACGATCATGTGCTGTTCGGACGATCCAAACGGCCTACGATAATACTGCCAAGGGATACGCAGTCATACCGCAAAGCGGTAGTTCCGCCCTTTAAACCCAGGTACTACCGTTTGTGCAAACAATTTCACAAAGAGCTTTTAAATTCAAATTCAAATGCATGCATGATCCTAAATTGATCCAAGTGGCACAAGAACATGCTATCAAGCTACTAGTCATAATCCCTCTTAATAGTACGGCATTTAACCTAAAATTCGGTCTTCCAACCATTTCTCCTAAGACCGGTAAAATACAAAAAGGATTCTAGACTACTTGTATCTTGTCTTTTATCCAAAAGATCTTCATATTGTCCTTTAGCATGCATCTTCAAGACATCAAACTCACCAATGGGACTTAACCTTGTAAATACTCAATAAACATGTTAATCCCATATTCACATATTATCATTAATTACCAAAACCATTTTTAGGGGTCTAGATGCTTTCAATCTCCCCCTTTTTGGTAATTGATGACAACACAAATAATATGTGAGAAAGATTGTTTTGAATATACTAATTGTTGTGAGACAAGAGTATATTCTTTTGATGACTTAACAGCAAAATAATTCTTGCAATGAGCTCAAAAAAATTTTAGAGAATTATTTTCTTGTTGAAGCCAAAGTACGGAAAGCTCCCCCTAAACATGTGCATATAAAAGGTAGAGAATTTTTGCAAGCACATGTAGATTTTTAGAAATTTTGGCGGAGTTTCTTTTGCTTGTTTTGAACTTGAGGGAAAAACTTGCAACAATATATAATGAACATAATAAAGATTGCATTGCAAGAGAAGAACATAATCATTATATTAAACAAGTTCGACAAGATAACAACCATAATAAGGTTTAAACTATTACAAGCATTCATCCATAATAAGTTCAACAAAACACACAAAACACATAGAGTATATTATAATAAGTCTAGCTCCCCCTAAATCTTTCTTCTCTTCTACTTCTCCCCCTTTGGCATCAAAGTACCAAAAAATATCTCAAACTTCTGGATCTTGAGGAGGAAGAGGAGCTGGATCTTGGGCTTGATCTTGAGGAGCTGAAGCTTGGTCTTGAGGAGATGGAGCTTGAGGAGCAGGGGCTGGATCAGTAGGGGCTAAAGGAGCAGCAGCAAAGGCCAAAGAAGGACCAGCTGGAGTAGAGGAAGCCCTTGGAGGTGGAGGATGACGAGTGTAGCGCTGAGGAGTAGTCATCATCTTCTCCATAGAGTCAATGGTCTCTGCCATAGTAGCCATCCTGTTAAGAGTTTCATTCTGAAAATCATGTTGAACTAACTCCATGTCAGCAAGCTTATTGTGAGTCTCATTTTGAAATCCAATCTGGGATGTCTTCATTTCTTGCAAAGTGTTGAGAATCAACTCCTGATTTTGGAGAATCTGTGCAAGAGTCACTTGATCTTGAGCACCAACTACAGCTGCCTCCTCTTGAGCATCTTCTTCTTGTCGTTCTCGGCGAATTGGAGGACCTTCCCTAGGCTTATATGGCTTGTGGGGAGAACCCAAACATCCATGATACTCAAACTTGCTAAGTATCAAAGCCATAATGTAGGGAGCATGGTAGATCCTTTTTACCCTATCATTCTTTGAATTAACTATGCCCCTCATGATGACTTCCACCGCATCAAAATTTTTGCCATTTATGATATTGTCAATGATATTACAAGCATGTCCTCTCACTGCATCAAAGTTGCCACTCTTTGGAAAGAAAGTATGATTAATGATCCTATTGATCAAACTTGGAATTGGCTTGAGACCATGGATCTTTCCTGGGTATACCTGACAGCTAGATCATAGAAATATATCCAAGCAAGAGCAAGCAATGCTGGACTGTCATAGAGCTTATCCCAAGTGTCGGATTGTGTTATCAAAACATGTTCAAAGTTATCCTTAGTGCACTCCAAGCATTTTGTCACTGTTATCTATTTCATGGTTGAAAGATCTGGAGACACATGGACAATGGCATAAAATTGTCTTATGAACTCATCATCATAGTTGTTCCTTAGAGCCACTAGATCATAAAGACAAACTCGCTGAAACATCAGATATACTCCATTATATTTTTCCAAGGAGTTGATGTGCTCCCACTTGATCCATTTATGATCAGCAAATTTTCTATGAGGGCCATATAGTTATTCATAGACTTGCTCTTGAAACTTTGTGTGGAATCTCAGATTGATGGAGTTTGACATGAAGAGATATTTATTTATATGTCTCTTGATGGCAAACTGATCAGCTGTAATCATTCTCAAATCATCTTGAGGCTCTTCTAGCTCTCCCATTTCTTCATCTGATCCTTCTAGACTTTCTGTTAGACCAGGAGGTCTTCTGGTCGTGTTAGTTGGTGATCAATACAATGACAATAAGAAGCCTTAGTCATGGTGCTTAATGTTGAATTCATTGACATTTGAGTTGCTTTGATTTGAGCTTGTTGGACCTTGGTGTTTGATCGTGATCCTACTGATAAAAAGTGGTTTTTAAGTTGTAGTGGTTTAATTTGTGCTCTTATTGGTATATTCTGTGTTTTGGTTGAGGGGTTATTTGAGGTCTTTCGTGTTTCGCCCACCGCACACGCGCCATCACCTTTTATGGATTGTTAGATACGTGGTTTAATCAAGGCCACACAGGACCTCCCCTGGAGAAGATCAAGACCGCACATGATCTCTTTCCGAAGCGCAACATGGCTTAATTTGGACCGTCCAAGATCTCCCCAGGCGCAATCTGGACCGTCCAGGACCTCCCTCAGTAGTGCATAAGTTGATAAATCTTGACCGTTCAGGACCTCCCCCAACATCAATTGCGTCCGTCCAGAACCTCTCCAGGAGAACCAACGCACATCAATTGCAACCGTCCAGAAGAACTAACGCGCATCAATCGCGTCCGTCCAGGACATCCCTCATGAGCACCAACGCGCATCCATCTCGACCATCCAGGACCTCCCCAGGATCGATCTGGACCACTCAGGACCTCCCCCTGAGCATTAACGTGGCTCAATCCAGACCACCCAAGACCTCCTCCCGAAGCTATCTGGACTGTCCAGGACCTCCATCGGTGAGGAGGTCTTTTGAGGAAGACTTTGAGGAGGTTTTCAGGACCTCCCATGAAGACTTTGAGGAGGTCCTTCAGGACCTCCCAGGAGGTCTTTGAGGAGGTCCTTCAGGACACTCCAGGAAGTCTTTCAAGAGGTCTTTAAGGAGGTCTTCAGGACCTCCCAGGAGGTCTTTGAGAAGGGTTTTGAGGAGGTATTTAGAACCTCCCAGGAGGTCTTCAAGAACCTCTCTAGAGGTCTTCTCAGGACCTCCGTACAGGTCTTCTTAGACCTCCCTGAGGTCTTTTCAAGGACCTCCCAAGAGGTCATTACAAGGGCCTCCTAGGAGGTCTTTACAGACCTCCTAGGAGGTCTGAGCTCTATATCTTTTTATGGAGTTTGTTGATGAGGTCGTAGACCTCTCAGAACTGGTCATGGTTGATCTGGATAATGTTTTATTGATTGATAGTGTGTGATATGCGTGCGTACTGACATTGGTCAAGTTGGAGAACTTGTGCCGGTATGTGTTCTTTGATCTTTGCATGTGCAGGTTGAGCGTGAAGGCAATCATGGTCGGTGACAAGGAGGACCTGGACTAGGATGGGGAGATCTGAGGTCTAGGAGATCGTGGATGTCACGAGATGATTGGGCTTGCGCTAGAGCACGTGGAGATCAAAGGTGGGTGGTGATGCGTGGAGGAGCTCTAGGAGGTGGAGTCCTGGAGGCTTACTACACGTGAAGATATATGGAAGGAGCTCCATATCTAGAAGTCTTAGAGATATTGAAAACCCGTGTCTAAGAGGGCTTCGGGTTCTTTGTTCTCAGTAGAGATAGAGTTTGTTTCCATGTTGTGAAGGACATGATCAGGACTCTAGGGTATAAATAGACGAGGGGTTAGGTGCTAACCCTACGGCTTTGAGAGGTGGTTTGTCCGAGGCTTTTGAGAGGTTTTCACGTAGGCTTGTTACATGATCTTTTGTGAGAACTTGAGAGGTCTTCCGTGGAAGGCTTTTGAGGGGTGTCGAAGAGCACCTTGTAGACACAGATCAAAGTTTGCGCAATACAAGTCAGATATATTCTATACTATCTTAGGAGCGTTGTGTTGTTCAAGCTGTGCGTGAGAGGTCCTCGAGGAGGTCCAGCAGAGGTTCTCTAGGAGGTTCCCAAGGAGGTCCTCAAGGAACTTCTCAAGGAGGTCGTGAGAAGCTCTGTGCACAGATCAACGTTATGAATTGGAGGTCAAATCGCTACAATCATTCACCCCCCCCCCTGATTACCATCGACGATCCTACACTTTCTGATTCTGTTTCAGCCTGAGACAAAATATCCTCATCTTCTGGTGCTTCAACTGCCGGACCTTTTCCTCTGTCTTGTATTGCCTTTTTGTCTCACTTCTTGAGTTTCTTCAGCTTGAACAGGGGCTGCCGAAGGCCGGGGTGAGGAGGATTGACCTCTACCAGTACCAACGATTTTGCGAGTGGTACCTCTGGTCCTTGGCATCTTTACAAAGAGAGGACAAGTTACAAGGAGTTCAAAAGATCAAACAAGATAGAGTTAATTTTAATGGAATGTCATTTTTGATCTATCCAGATAATCGATAGTACCGACGTTCTTGGGCCGGTACAGCTGCATCGCGGTAGTACCGCACTCAAGACACTGGTACGATCGCATTTCCATACTTAGTTCTGGGGCATGAAATTCAATGAAAGTTTGATGTTTCTTTTGGATTGAATCCATAAAATAGATGTAAGAACATCATAAAACACAACTTTGTCTATTTGCCCAATTAGAACTTCAAATATACATCCACATTCTAGATTAACCCTAAAATGTGACCTAGGGTTCCAACTCTAGGTAAAACAAGGATCAAAAGAGGTTTTACCTTACGAATTGAAGGAGATGAACCCTAGTGACGCGAGGAATCAACAAGGAACGAAGAATCACCGAAGAGATTTGTGGATTTTTCGAGTGGATTTGGGGTTTCTTCGGGTGAGAGAGAAAGAGCCAAGAAAGAAATGAAACGGTGGGAGTTTTGCGGTTGCACCACTTGAGAGTAAATGGGCTCGTGTTAAAGTGAAACCGCATGGAGTTACTACCCTTTCACCAACCAGCACAGAAATACCACTTATTTACCGCCAGTAGTACCGCACTGTGGTTATAACGCCGGTTGTACCGCTCAGCGGTCAGACCGTGCTTAACCCGCTGGTAGTTCCTATTTCCTGGAACTTTGGGATTTGACTCTGGATTTTAAGAATTATGCAAATGATCCTTAGTTTTGCACTCAAACAAATATCATTTATGATCATTATGCATTAAACAGACTAATGCCTATCTGAGAACATAATTTTTATGAACATAATAAGCTTTAGTAATTGTTTTGAAAATATTTTCATAAACAGCTTCAAATAACACCAAATGAAGCAAAATACATGAGGCAAGAGTTCAACCAACATTTGAATAGTCTATGACATTTAATTCATTCCTCAATTTGCAAAAGCGGCCTTCATCTAATGGCTTGGTGAAGATGTCCGCTAATTGGTCTTCGGTTCGGATGTAGCTAATTTCAATATCCCCCTTGCTCACATGATCTCTCAAGAAATGATGTCGAATATCTATATGCTTGGTTCTTGAGTGTTAGACGAGATTATTGGTAATTTTCATAGCACTATCATTATCACACAAAAGAGTCATTTTATCAAATTTAATTTCATAATCCATTAAAGTTTGCCTCATCCATAGCAATTTGAGCACAACAACTTCCTGCAGAAACATATTCGGCTTCGGCGGTGGATAATGCTACAAAGTTTTGTTTCTTGGATGACCAAGATACTAAAGATCTTCCTAAGAATTAACAACTACCCAAGGTGCTTTTTCTATCCACTTTACAACCCGCATAATCAGAATCCGAATATCCAATTAAATCAAATTTAGCACCTTTCGGGAACCATAGGCCAATGCTAGAGGAATGCTTTAAATATCTTAGTATTCTTTTTACGGCCATTAAATGACACTCTTTTGGAGTTGCTTGAAAACGTGCACACATATAAACACTAAACATGATATCGGGCCTAGATGCGGTAAGATAAAGTAAACTACCAATTATAGACCTATAAAGCTTTAAATCTACCGATTTACCTCCCTCATTTAGATCGAGATGACCGTTGGTTGCCATGGGAGTCTTAATGGGTTTTGCATCCTCTATGCCAAATTTCTTGATCAAGTCTTTTGTATACTTTATTTGGCTCACGAAGGTTCCATCTTTGAGTTGCTTGATTTGAAGTCTAAGGAAATAACTTAACTCTCCAATCATGGACATTTCAAATTCCCTAGACATCATATCACCAAATTCTTTGCAAAAATCTTGGTTACTAGACCCGAAAATAATATCATCAACATAAATTTGACAAACAAAGAAATCATCATCTAAAACTTTAGTAAATAAAGTTGAATTAATTTTCCCAATTTTGAATCCTTTTGAGACTAGAAAATCTCTAAGGCGTTCATACCATGCTCTAGGAGCTTGTTTAAGACCACAGAGCGCCTTGGAGAGTTTATAGACATGATTTAGATTATTTGGATCTTCAAAACCGGGAGGTTGTTCAACAAAGACAAGTTCAGATATTTTACTATTTAAGAAAGCACTTTTAACATCCATTTGAAATAATTTGATATCAAAGTATGATGCAAAAGCAAGCAATATCCGAATTGACTCAAGTTTAGCTACGGGAGCAAAGGTTTCACCAAAATCCAAACCTTCGACTTCTGAATAACCTTGAGCGACCAACCTTGCTTTATTCCTTACAACCAAACCGTTCTCATCTTGCTTGTTCCTAAAGACCCATTTTGTACCAATGACGTCGTGTTCTTTGGGCCTATCCACCAATGTCCAAACTTTATTTCGGGTGAAGTTGTTTAGTTCTTCATGCATCGTATTCACCCAATCTGGATCATCGAGTGCTTCTTCTACATATTTTGGCTCAATGGAAGAGACAAAAGAGTAATATTCACAAAAATAGGCAACAAGAGATCGAGTTTGAACACCCTTACTTATGTCACCCAATATTTGGTCTATTGGATGATCTTTAGCAATTGCATTGTGGATTCTTGGTGGTAAGTTGGATGGTTGATCATCTTCCTTATTTTCCTCTTCATCAATTTGAATTTGATTTGTGGAAGAGGTAGGAGGTTCAACTTGAGTAAAAGATGATGGATTATTCTTAGGCTTGATGTCACCAATTTGCATGTTCTCCATGGCTTTTCTTAAAGCTTCATCACCTACATCATCCAAATTCTCATGCTCTTCTTGAGAGCCATTAGTTTCATCAAATTGCACATCGTGCCTTTCTTCAACTAAACCGGAGTTTTGGCTAAAGACACGATAAGTTTTGCTATTAGAAGAATAACCAAGCAAGAAACCAACATCACAATGACTATCAAATTTTAAAAGACAAACACCCTTCTTCAAAATATAACATTTGCAACCAAATACACGAAAGTAAGAGATGTTTGGTTTTCTTCCTATAAGAAGCTCATAGGAAGTATTTTTTAAAAGCTTATACAAATAAAGACGATTTATGGCATGAGAAGCGATGTTAATAGCTTCCGCCCAAAAACTATCGGAAGTATTGTACTCATCAAGTATTGTCCTAGCCATTTTAATTAATGTACGGTTTTTCCTTTCTACAACTCCATTTTGCTCCGGAGTGTAGGTTGTGGAAAGTTCGTGCTTTATTCCAAGTTCATCACAAAAGTCTTCAACTTTAGTATTCTTGAACTCGAAACCATTATCACTACGAATTTTCTTTATTTTGAAATCAAATTCATTTTGTGCCATTTTTGCAAAACTTTTAAAAATCCCAGAGGTTTCACCTTTGTCATCTACGAAGAATACCCATGTGTATCTAGTATAATCATCCACAATGACTAGACAATAGCTATTATACCCAATACTCTTATAGGTTGTTGACCCAAACAAATCCATATGTAAGAGTTCCAATGGTCTAGAGGTTGACATGATACTCTTGAAAGGATGAGAATTAACGACTTGTTTACCGGCTTGACAAGCACTACAAATTCTATTTTTCTCAAACTTCAAATCTTTCAAGCCAATAACTAAATCATGTTTGAAAAACTTTTTAAGTTGAATCATTCCAACATGAGCTAGCCTTCTATGTCAAAGCCAACCCAATGAAGTTTTTGCAATTAAACAAGTTTTTAAGCAAGATTCATTTGAAGTAAAATCAACCAAATAAAGATTTCAAAATCTAAAACCTTTAAAAACTAAAGAGACATCTTTTGCATTTGAAATTGTAACACCTTCATTAGAGAATAAGCAAATTAATCCAAGATCACAGATTTGAGCAACTGATAGCAAATTGAAATTTAATGATTCTACTAGAGATACATTTGAAATGGAAAGGTCATTTGAGATAGCAATTTTACTCGATCCTATTACCTTTCCTTTGCTATTATCACCAAATGTGATCTTGTCAATTCCTTTACCATTCTCGAATGTGGTGAACATCTTTCTATCACCGGTCATGTGTTGAGTGCATCCACTATCAAGCACCTAATGTTTTCCACCAGTTTTATAGTTCACCTACAAAACAAAAAAAATCAAGTTCTTTTAGGTACCCAAATTTGTTTGGGTCCTTGGAGGTTAGTGACCAAGGATTTAGACACCCAAATAGCATTATTTTTAGCGCCTAAAATCGAAGTGCCAACAAATTTAGCAATGATTTTACCATCCTTAGTTTTTCTAAGCATATAGCATGAATCATATATACCAAGAGATAGAGTCTTACCCTTAGGACAATTTTATTGTACATGTCCTATTTCCCGGCACTTATGACAATACTTGCTATTTTGCTTAACAAACCTTGTGAGCTTGTTTGCCAGCCTCTTACCTTTGTTGGGCACATACCCAAGTCCTTCCTTATTGAATAAGCACATTTGCCCACTCAAAAGCTTATCAAGGGTGGCCTTACCCTTGAGGCACCTTTCCAAGTTTTTGCTTAGCTTGGTCACTTGCTCCTTTAGCTCATTGTTTTCAACAACAAGCTTTGCATCATTTAGCTCAACATTATCATGATTAATATTTGAGCAACATGGCATACCAATAGGATCATTACATGAAGAAGATGCACTAGTTTTAGCAATTTCTATACTAGTCATATCATCAATTATATCACATGTAATTCCTACACTTGAACAAGACTTGCTTCAATTTTCTTGGATAAGTAAGTCATGAGCTTCCTTTAGCTCCTCATAAGATTCTTTTAGAGAGATATGCTCTCTCTTTAAGATTTTATGTTTTGACATTTCTTTTCCAAGATATTCATTCAAGTCTTCAAGCATGTCCATTAATTCAACATAAGTTGGTTTATCATTATCAATGGATTTGACCTTGTCTCTTTTTGCCATGAGGCAAGTAGGAGTGGAGAATAGTGATGGAGCCTCCTTGATGGCAATGCCAACAAGTCCTTTCTTCTTGGGGGACTTATCCTCATCGGAGTCGGAGTCGCTTGATTCCTCATTTGAATCTCATTCTCTAATATGGGCTTCATGCTTGCCATCCTTGTGAAGTTTCTTGAAAAGCTTCTTCTTACCATCATACTTCTTCTTCTTGAATGGCTTGTCCTTGTCATCCTTCTTTAAGGGACAATGTAAGGCAATGTGTCCCTTCTCTTCGCAATTATAGCACCGGATGTTGCTATAACGCTTGTTGTCGCTTGAGGATTGTTCTTTCTTATTTTTGTCGAAGTTGAAGCTTCTATGTGGGCGTCTTCTCATAAATTTCTTCATTCTTCGCACAAGAAATGCAAACTCCTCTTCGGAGTCTCCCTCTTCATCCTCATCATCGCTTGATTCTGCTTTGGCCTTGAAAGCGGTAATCTTCTTCTTTAAGGAAAATGACTCCAAGAGCTCTTCCTTGTCTTTCTTGAACAACTCATTAGTTATGAGATTACCCAAAAGTCTTGTTGGCGTCATTCTTGGCAACTCGGGAGAGTTGAGAAATAATGTCACCAATATTTTATATTTATCTGGAAGAGCCCTAAGGATCTTGCGCACAATGTCAACATCAAGAAGGTTAGTACTAAGGCCTTTGAGCTCATTCACATGTTGTTGAGTCGTGAATACATCTCATTGATGTTTTTATGAGACAATATTATGAATGTCTCATATTTAATCCGAAACCTATGCAATTTGGCCTCTTTGACCGTGGATGTTCCCTCATAGATTTCCGAGAGGGTGGTCCAAATATCATGAGCGGTTTCCAAATTGCTCACTCTATTGAACTCATCCACGTTCAAAGCACCAAAGAGAGCATTCATAGCTTGGGCATCTAAATGAGCATTACGTGCCCCTTGATCCGTGGGAGCTAGTGGATTAAGAGCCATGACGTAACCCTCATTTACGATGTTTCAAATGCTTGGACTTATAGTCTTTAAATAAATTGACATTCTTATTTTCCAATAGGCATAATTAGAGCCATCAAACAAAGGAGTCTTTCCTATAGCAATTCCCTCACTAGCCATCATTTTCTCTCTTAGACGGTTAAGTCTAAAACAATGAGAGACCAAGCTCTAATACCACTTGTAGGATCAAGGATAACCGACTAGAAGGGGGTGAATAGGAGGTTTTTAAACTTTTTAGCAAATTAACAATTTAAGCCAACTATGAATAATGTCTAAACTAGATACAATACTAGCTAAGCAATTTAACACAAGATAAAAGCTAGAATTGTAAATGCGGAATAAGTAAATATAAGAATTAACCACAAAAGACACAATGATGTTTTTCCCTTGGTAACGAAGACTTGCCGGTCTTCACTAGTCCACGTTGAGGAAGCTTGAACGAATCAAGCCGGCTCCACGAATTAAGTATTCCCTCGATCACTATTGGTTGTTCTTCCTCCGCTCCGGAGATGGTGAATACCGAACCACTCACAATCTTGGCATCGGGCCGCTTCACAAGCTTCTTGAGGAGATCACCGTGCTCTCACCACCAAGCCGTCTAGGAGTTCAGCAAAACTCCAAGAGTAACAAATCGATGACCTTCGCTTGATGTCACTCAAGTGCAAGTGTACATGTACATGTACATGTATGTATATGTATGTGTATATGTATATGTGTGTGTATTGCTTCATGAATATTTCGTAACTAGCTACTTTCGGAGCATTAATCTAATTTAACACTAATTTGTTACATGCATACTGTAGATAGACCGAAGCTGGATGTATATTGAGAACCGTGTGAGTGAAGAGTACATTGATGGTGTGTTTGCTTTTAGAAGAGCTGCCGAGCAGGATATGTTGAAGAAAGGGATAAAATTTATGTATTGTCTATGCATTGATTGCGATAATCTGTAAATGTTTACCAACCCAGCGCAGATCGAAGCACACTTGATTCAAAGAGGTTTCAAAGAGGAGTATACATGTTGGACCAGTCACGGTGAAGAGCAGATTATACCAAAAGGTAGTAACATTGTCGAGGAGACAACGATATGCCGGATGTAGACTGTGCTTTCGACGAGGATAGGTCGCACGATGATAATCTGAAGCAGATGCTACGCGATGCAGTAGGGAACTACAGTGAGAGAAAATTTGATAATTCGAGAGCTTAATGGAGGACTCGGGGAAACCTTTGTTCCCAAGCTGCAAACCAGAATACACAAGGTTGTCATCCGTGCTTAAACTGCTAAAATTGAAGGCAAGCAATGGTTAATCCGACAAGAGTTTCACAGCATTGTTAGGTCTCCTAGCGGACATCCTTCCGGAGGGAAACGTGTTGCCCAGAACCACTTACCAAGCCAATAAGGTTCTTTGTTATTAGGAATGGAAGTAGAAAGAATACATGTATATCCAAATGATTGTATCCTCTACCGTAAAGAGTATGAAGACATGCATGTATGTCCGGTGTGCAAAGCATTCCGATACAAGCGTAAGAACCACTCTGATGACGACAAGGGCATCAAGGTGAAGTAAGGACCTCCTGCTAAGGTGTTATGGTATCTACCTGTAATTCTCTGTTTGAAGTATTTATTTGCCAACCGAAAGGAGGCAAGATTGTTGCATTATCACTCGGAGGAGCGTAAGAAAGATGAAAATATAAGACACCCTGCTGATTCTGCCCAGTATAGAAACTTTGATAGCAGCTTCGAAGACTTCAGTGTGGAACTGAGGAATATAAGGTTTGGGTTGAGTACAGATGGAATGAATCCTTTCGGTAACATGAGCAGCCAACATAGCACTTGGCCCGTAAATCTATGTATGTACAACCTTACTCCTTGGATGTGTATGAAGTGAAAGTACATTTTGATGTCACTGCTTATCCAAGGGCCGAAGCAACATGGAAATAATATTAATGTATACCTAGCACCATTGCTGGAAGATCTTGTGACACTATGGAACGAAGGGGTACAAGTATGGGATGCATACACACGAGAGAACTTCACTTTACGCACCATATTGTTCTGCACCATCAATGATTTTTCTGCCCTTGGTAACCTGTCGGGGTTTAGTACAAAAGGAGCCAAAGCCTGTCCGCACTACTTAGATGATACTGAAAGTGTGTGGCTAAGCAACTCGTACAAAATTGTGTACATACGTCACCGTAGGTTCCTTCCAAAGTATCACCTATACCGTAAGATGAAGAAACAATTCGACAGAAATAAAGAGAACGGTTCAACTCTAAGTGCTTTTAAAGAGAAATAGGTCTATGATATGGTTAAGGATATCGATGTTATGCTTGGAAAGGGACGTAAATTGAGGACCCGTCAGAAGAACATCTAGAAGAAGCGATCAATTTTTTGGGACTTACCTTATTGGGACCACTTAGAAGTTGTAACATCCCAAGTGCTGTTACCAATTTAAAAATTAATTAAAGTTATTATTTTGTTAGATTTTCTAAAATTTGAAAGAGTTTGTTTGCTCTTATTTAATTTCTAAAGTTTTAAAAGTCAAAAATAAAATTTATTGAAGTTTTTGAAGTTTTATTTGAGTTAAAGTTGAAAAATAAAAATTTAATTAATTTATGAAGTTTTCTCAAATTTTAAAAGCTTTTTCCTAATTATTTTAAAGCTAAAATAATTTATTTGCAAAAATAATAGCCAACTTTAAGTTGGAAATAATTTTATTAAGTCCAAAATAAATAAGGAATTTTTGTGAATTTTTCCATAAATTTTGGATTTTATTTGCTATTTTCTAAAGCCTTTTTGAATTAATTTGATTATTTTAATTATCAAATCATTTTAAATCCCTAAACTATTCTTGGCTTTGAAAGCATTCTTGTATGCCCATCTCTCGTTTCTTTATGCCCAAACCACCGCTTCAAGACTCTCTCTCTCACTCGTGCGGCCCCACCCGCTAGCCCCTCTCTCCTCACTGCCACGTGGGCTTGCAATGCTTCTTCCTCGCCGCCTTCTTCTCCAATGCGCCGCCTCATGCGCTTAGCCATCATGCTACAGGCGAAGCTCGCCAATGGCTCTCAACCGCCTCGATTTCAGCGTGGTCGCAGACGACCCACGCTCGCCAACGACGACCCCTCTTTCCCTCTTCTCCGCAAGCGTGCGCACGGTTCCACAACTGCCGTCGCCACGCCCTCCACGTCGCCATGCCGCCTCAGAGCCCCTCGGCCCCTATAAAAGGAAGCGCTGGGCGCCCCTCTTCACATCGAAGCCAACGCCGCTACCCACTTCCCCTCTCTCGCCGTGAGATCACCGAATTTGGAGATTCCTCACCGCCGGCCACAAGAGTTTGAGCTGATTGTCCGCCATTGCCAACGCCGTCCTCATCGCCGCCTCCATTCGCGCCGCCGATCGACGCCGACCCGACAAGACTCGCCACGGAGACCCGCCGCATCGCCGCGCCACCGTCGACCGCAACCTCGCCGCCACCTTATCCTCGCTACCGACCACCTCCATCCTCACCTCCTCGTGTGGGTGAGCGCACCGTGACCGCCATCTCCCCCTCTCTCTTTCGTGCGCTTCGCCGACTGCTGCTGTGCAGCGTAGCGCCAGCGACCCTCAGTCCCGACGCCAGAGCCACTCTCACCAACGTGGCGCAGCCACGCAAGCGCCACTACGACGCCACGTCAGCATCGGATCCGACATGGATCCGATGTGGCGCCACATCTGCGCAACCCTCCCAAGCCAAAGTCCCGTGGACTTAGTCCATGAGGACCGCGTCTATGACACGTGGGGCCCGCATGTCAGAAATTCATTTTAATTCTTTTAATCTCAAATATCTCAGGGCTGACGTCAGCCTTGCGCAATAAATGGATTTTCCTTTAGAAAAATAATTCGGAAAATTTATTTAATTGCAGATTTGGGGTTTAAATTTCTAAAATCCATATCTTTTGCATCCAAACTCCAAATTGGGTGTTTCAAATTTCTAAATTCATATAAATTCAATATCTAGCTAAATAAACTAAAATTATTTCATTTGGAGTTTATTGTAATCTTCATTTGAATTTTATTTGAATTGGGCTTATTTTCACAGATAGATTTTAACGACTTTGAGAGTCGATTCGACGCTGCTTGAGAGCAACCAATTGAGCAAGGAAAGTTACATATTTGACCATACTTGCACCCATTATTTAAAATTATTTAAATTCTATTTTAAATTATTATTGCATGCTTATTTATATTCAAGAATTTAAATTCTGCTTTTAAATTTATAATTATGCCTAAAATCCTTTGTATGGCCAATTTTGATAATTGAATCAAACATATTGTCACCCTAGACAAAACATGGTTGATACGATAGTATGAACTAGGATCATTTTGAGAAAAAATATGCTTAGCAATGCTTAGACCCAAAAATGTTTGATTTGGAGAATTTCAGGCAAAAATCAAATAATGTTTAAATTGTACCCCTGGCATTGGTGTGTCATGGGAGTTTTACAAATGCTTTGAAAAATTAAAATAAAATAAAATGATGGTTTGTACTTGGGTGAAATGGTTGTTTGGATGGTGCATGTTGATGCACGAGATCGAGTCATTTCTATAATCGAGGCCCATGGGTTTTGTGGAAAGTCGTCCAAGTCAGTTAAGGACCGGCCTCTAAGCGTTCCTTTGCTAAGCCACATTGTACTACCACATGTCCTATATGGACAGTACCTGGCCAACTAATTTGCAATATTTCACCATGGTCGTTCCCTTCAGATGCGGTGGGTAGTCATGTTATGACCTACGTTAGTCCCACTTGGCGCAAGAGGGGGCTAGGAACTCTATGGATTTCTATCCAAAGGGGGAGAAACCTTAGCGAGGGGGGACTGCAGTGGAATGACGCATTGTAAAGGCTTTGTCACGTGCTCTAGACTGCTTACCTAAGGTAGTGAGTGGTGGTATCGACGGATGCCAAACAAACTAGAGAAGTCGTGTCATATGGGTAAAGTTCTACAACCTCTACAGAGTGTAAAACTATTCGAATAACCGTGTCCACGGCCATGGACATGCTAGCAAAGCCACTCAAAGTTATACTTTGATTTTTTATTTTGAAAAGACTTTATCAAACATTTTTGGATCTCTATCCAAATGGGAAATTAGGCAGGAAGCCATGTGATAGGAGGGTATCCTCACCATTCATATGTGAATGTTATCTGACTATAAAATTGAGAATTTATAAAATGAATTTTAGTTATAGAATAACTGCTTTAGAACTTAGTACAAATATTTAAAGAAAACATTGCTTTATGCAAATTCAACCAATAAGCCTTCCTTTGAGATACCCTTGTATGCATGCATTAAATCTGTTACTTGACGGGTGTAACATGCGAGCACGGTAGTTGTGCTCATACTTGCTTTATGCAAACAAATTTCAGAGGAGAAGGACTTGCTACCGGTGTAGATCTCAACGACTAGGCCGCTACCCCAATCGATTGCCTGTAGCAGATTAACTGGACTCTACTACTCCTTCGTCTTCCGCTATGTTCTTTATTATTGCCTTGTAAGCCTTTTTGTAATAAACTCTGTTGATTATTAACAAAGTTGTGCGATTTATGGATGTTACCATATCTGTTTAACTGTGTGAACTAGCTACTGATCATGGGACTAGTTCAGAAATGCACAGAGGATTTGGGGTGTTAATCCCGGGTCCGTCAGAAGTTCACCACTGCATCGACATCATGCATGTGAAGAAGAATGTATGTGATAGCTTGATTGGTCTCTTACTGGACAATCGTGACAAAACAATGGATGGTGTCAACGCGCAACGTGACTTAGTTGATATAAACATAAGGACCAAGTTAGCACCGAAAGAGACCGATAAAGGACGAACGTACCTTCCTCCAACTTGCTACACTCTGTCCAAGGCCGAGAGAAAGGAATTGTGCCAGAGCTTGCATAGTGTGAAAATTTCATCCGGTTACTCCGCCAGTATGAAGAAACTTGTTTCTATGGAAGATTTGAAATTAATTGGTATGAAGTCTCATGATTGTCATGTGCTGATGACACAAATGCTTACTGTTGCAATTAGAAGTATTTTGCCAAATAAGGTTCGAGTGGCAATTATGAGGCTGTGTTATTTCTTTAACTCAATTACTCAGAAGGTCATCGATCCCGATGGACTAGATGCTTTGCAGGGCGAGGTGGTGACAACTTTTTGTCATCTTGAGTTGTATTTTCCTCTGTCATTTTTCGATATCATGGTTCATCTCATTGTTCACCTTGTGAAAGAGATAAAGGTATGCGGCCATGTGTTCCTACATCATATGTACCCATTCGAGAGGTATCTGAGAATTCTTAAGTCCTATGTACGGAATCGATCTCGGCTGGAGGGCAGCATCATCAAAGGTTATGCAACTGAAGAGGTTATTGAGTTCTGCGTCGACTACATGATTCAGGTGGAATCAATAGATGTGCCTCTATCTCGTCATGAAGGGAGGCTGGAGGGTATCGAGACCATCGGAAGGAAAGCAATCACTCTTGATCTAGATACGTACGCTCGAGCCCATGACCAAAGTGTCCCCGTACATCGACGAGCACAAAGACATGGTACGCCAATAGAATCCAGGCCGGTCGAAAGTTTGGATCATGAGAGAGTGCAACTGTCGTTCAACGAATGGTTAAAGGTGTGATTCACTAGAAGGTCATCAAGTGATGATATGCTGCGATGGTTGGCAAAAGAGCCAAAATTTACGATTGTGGCATGGCGAGGATACGACATAAATGGGTATACATTTTTGTTGGACCGAAACGGCGACTAGAGGGGGGTGAATAGGAGGACTATCTCTTTTTCGCTTTGATCGGATTCAATAAGATCTTGACTCAAATAGCTATGAGAGCTATGAAGATCAATAGATAAGCGTAGTGGAAGACTAAAACTGAATCCAATTCAAACCCCCAAAAGAAATAGCCAAAAACACAAAAGACACCAAAATCGGTACTACCACAGTGTAACCAGCGGTACTACCACAATGTACATGGCGGTACTACCGATTCCGGAAATCGGTACTACCGCTGTACAATGGGTGGTACTACCAATTATCCCAGAACTCAACATGAGAACGAAATCCAAAATTGGTATAACTTTTGATCCGTAACTCCAAACCTTATGAAACTTGAAACATAACCTCTCTAGGATGTTGGGAACCTATTTCAACCAAGGATCGTGAAAATCATGACCAAAGTTCCAACATTTTTCCGTTTGAGAGAAGGTTGCTTCAAAACCGAGTTAGAGACCTAAATATGATCTAAAGCTTGCTCATGGGTCGAGGATGATCAAGATGATCGTAGATGCACTCCCACATGTCACAGCAAGCAAGATCACTACAAGAAACCAAGAGAAAACTTGCGGATTGAAAAAAGCTCCAAAATCACAAAATAGAGAGCAAGAACACAAAGAGACTGATCTTGTGAAATCTTTCCTTTGATTGATTTGATATGATGTTGGTTTATAGCCACTCCATCCAGGAGGACAAAGACTCAACATATGAGCACAAAATCAAATCCAACTCTCTAGAACCCTAACCTCCCACTAATCTCTCCAAACCCTAAAAACACAAACTAGGGTTTCTCAAATGAAGGGTTTAGGAGGTGCTAGCCAGCACCCTCCTCTATTTATAGTGGAGGCTAGCTTCTAGAAGGAAAACCCTAATGGGCACCCGTTAAGTCCACACACAAACGGGTTTCACTTATGCACGCATTTTAAAGCATTATCTACATCTTCTCTTGACCTAAACCGCTTCATTTTGCACCGTCTTGCACCGCGGATTAGCAAAAGGTCACCAAGGCGGTCTTTAGGTGAAATTACCAAAATACTCATTTCTCGATCTTTTTTCAAAGACCGAGTCCAATCTTCGTGAAACACTTCCATGCTTCGCCACGTGTAGGTTGATCAATGGCTCTCTTCATGTCGGCAAGTCACTCCCATCCGGCTCCCACCAAAACCACCATGGCACTTGCACCGACCCTCGCGCCGCTTGATTCAACCCGTCGCACCAAACTATCCGTTCGGTCATCCTTGTCCATTCTGCACCATGCTTGAATCCATTAACCTCAACTGGCATCCTCGATCGTTCTGGACCTCAGCTCTCCAAGCCTAGTCCCGATCATCCTCGCCGTTGACCATCGTTGACCTCCAAGCAACCTACACAACAATAGACGAAGAAAATGTTTCCGGGAACAAGTTCTTCACAACTTGACCCACGTTAGTCAAAACATGCATCACGCAATACATATGCACTGAAACCCATGAACTTGACCTAACAAAAAAACAAATTACCAAGTCAATCGACATTCAGAACAAAATCAATCATACCACCATATAAGCACTGGTACTACCGCACTACACTGCGGTAGTACCACTCTCAAACCTGCGGTCATACCAATTTCCAAGGAGACCAAAAACTCCCAAAAACACATCCTCTAGAAAATCCATACCGCCAACTAAAAGCCGATATTACCACACTGCGGTACTACCGCTCTACCATTGCGGTCATACCGCATTGCTGTCATACCGCTCATTACTTGCCGGTACTACCGAAAAACCTGACTTTGCTGAAAGCTAGTATTTCGACAGACCCTCAACATCATTGCCAATTGTAACATCATCCTAAGATCATGAGCATATCCCCATTATATCCATAATTTTATACGACAACTTAGGATAGGAAGAGCACAGTCCAGAACAACGGTGTCTGCATAGATGCGTTTCACAAGCAGTTCAATACCGTTGGGCCAAACATAATGAAACATCGGTACTATGGGTTCGTAGAGGAGATTTGAGAGCTCAACTACGTAGTTTTTAAGATCCCTCTATTTATTGTAAAAAAATATGAAAAATACTTGTACCACTCTACAATTATACCATGATAACTTAATTACTAAGTCAGAAGATAGCAAGATTGATGGGCGAATGATTTTAGTTCTACACCAAAGTTAGGTTGAGAGGTCTCTATTGTAAGTATTGGTGAGAAAACTTAAGAAAGTAACAGAACACAAATTTAGAAGGCATGAAACTAATGTGATAAAATAAGGCCTATTTACTATTTAGAACGCATGAATTTGAGAAAATTGCACTGTAGGTCCCTAAACTTTCTAGGTTGTGCCACTTAGCTCCCTAAACTTGTATTTTACTTTTTCAGCCTCCTGAACTTGCGAGGTTGTGCCACTTAGCTTACTGAACTTGCGTTGAAGCAAAGTTTGTCGGGTGCGATGCCGGCGACTTTGTCCCCTCCGAGTCCAGTGGACTCGTCGCCCCCCTCCCGTTCCGGCAGTGTTCATCGTCACCGTCACCTCACACTGACAAAAACGGATTCTTCGGGCTTGGGAACACACCGTGCTCGCGTCTTCCCCGGAGCTCCACCGTCGCAGCTTGCCACCACCCTCGTCCTTGCCTCCTTTGAGTCGATCGTGAGAGAGAGAAGGATATTCGCAGTGCCAGAGTAGGTGCACAATGCTTCTCTCTCTCTCTCTCTCTCTCACGGTGATTTGCCAGCTCAGCCTTTTCTGTTAGCAAACGACCAAATGTACTTCGTGCAGGGTGAGTAGCTTATTCTCTAGCACTGGAAATGTACTTCTCTCTCTCTCTCACTACCGACTCAGAGGAGGCAATCTGAGGGCGGCAAAGAAGTCATGATGGTGGAGTCTGACAAAGATGTGAGCACAAGTATGCTCCTCACTCTAAGAATCCATTTTGTTGCAGAAGGTGATGGGGACGATGAACACTACTTAACAGACGGCAACGAGTACACCGGACTCAAAGGGGAAGAAGTCGTCGGCATCACATCCGACGAACTTCGCTTCAACGTCTGTTCAGTGAGCTAAGTGACAAAATCTTGCAAGTTCAGGGGGCTGAAAAAGTAAAATGCAAGTTCATGAAGCTAAGTGGTACAACCTTGCAAGTTCAGTGGTACAACCTTGCAAGTTCAGGGGGCTGAGAAAGTAAAATGCAAGTTCAGAGAGCTAAGTGGCACAACCTCGCATGTTCAGAGACCTATAGTGCAATTTTCTCTAAGAATTTTATAGGAAACGACTCAATTCTAATAGGAATTGGGAGAAATTCTCACATTCTAAACGTGGCTTAATGCAAGTGCCCAAGTTTCAAACACTCAGACGTTCACAACCGTAGCTATGACGCTCACAAACTAGTTTTGCAACATGCTGCGATCAAGTGAACAAATGAACATCTACACAAATCGGAGTACCGATGAAGAGTGTACTAGAAACATCAAGCAACTAATAATTAAGACAATGAAACAAAGCACCATCTGCATCTTTACAAAGGATGTTCGTATTTCGCAAACAAACCAACCATAGTTTGCGTTTGCTGATTGCTAGGACCAAAGACTCGTACACGAAGATCTAAGACAAATAAGCAGCAAATGATGTCGTCTTGTTCAGAGATTAATATCAAGACTTCACATTTGATGGAAATTTCAACTAAGGAGCAAGAGGAGATCAAGAGATTGGTGAAAATGGGAGAGAATTTGATAGAGAACAAACCCTAAAGTTGCAGAAACACGGGAAGGTGAACAGGAGAGGATTTGATAGAGAACACCAATTTGGCGTTCCTTAACGTTAACAACACAACGACTCATGTATAAGTGACGATTTACTACCTATTCCATGTAATCGCTCGATTAGTTGACTGTATTGACCGGTTTTGAATACGGAAAAAGCAATATATGTCTGTATCCAACCCGTTTTCATTCCTTTGTATAGCTGACCCATCTTGAGCAAAATGTCTCTTTTAACCCTGCATCCCAGCTCTTCATACTTTTTTTTGTTGAACTCCTTCTCTTATCTGTCTTCAGTTCCTCATTTTGGTCAAGTCCTCGCATGGTGATCTGAGCAAACCATCTAATGGAAAGCGCAATTAGATCTAGGGGCAATACGGTCTTTACACATTTGATGAGCAGAAAGAAAAGCACCTGCTGATTCAGTGCAGGTCCAGGCGGCTTGACATGTGTGTAGGCTTCCTTGTCTGGCCAGCCGTCTTGAAACGTGATGGGCAGAAATATATATATTTTTTGAAATAATGTTATTTAAAAAATACAAAAAACAATTGATTTTTTTTTTACAAAACTAGGCTACTGCCACCATTGAAATGGCGAAATGTTTCTGTGGCCATTCCAAATAACAACAGTAGCCTAGGCACTAGCGACAGGGACCAGAATAGTGTAGGGAGAGGACCTTGTCGCCAGTTGAAGCGCCACTTCAATTGGTAACAAGGATCCCGCAATGCCCTAAATTTTTTAATATTAAAATTTGGAAAAACCGTCATTTCAAATGACGATAAGGATCCCACAAGTCTCTGTCGCTATTCCAAATGGCGACACAATCTACCTTATAAAAGACCCTAAAATTATGGCATAACTCACTTTTATTCAGAAAAAAGAGAAAGAGGGGAGAGAAGAGAGAGGAGCAGAGAGGAGTAAAGGGGGCAGAGAAGCTAGCGAAATGCTGCCCATCCGGTCATTCACCTTTTAGGTAATTTTTTTAACCAAATAGATTACATAGTTTTAGATGTACGGTTATGTAGTGTAGTATGTTGTACATAATCCTTTTAATGGGTAGTTTAGTTTTAGATATGTAGTTAATCGTGAAAATCTTGTTTACGGTGCAGTACGTCAAATATGTCGAACGCCACCAACTTCAAAATTTATTACGGTCAGAGGACTATTCTTGAGGGTTCCGAAGGGATTGATTTGATTTATTTCCAATCGGCGATCGTGCCCCTAACAAGACCAAAGCAGCGTACATGGGACGCTGTGATGCGATGGTTGTTCCATATATTCGAGTTGGACCATGTTGTGTATGATCTGAGATTGAGTTGCCTTGTCAACCGAGCACCACAACCACATATTGTGAGTTAGTGTAGCTCAAGGGAACAATGTCATGGTAGTCATATATATGCAGGGCGAGGGAGGAATAGTGGGATTTGATCCTTCTGGCTCAGACATATGTCAAGCCCACTCCTACATCAACGACTAAACAAGAAGGGGTGGTGATGCCAAAGCAGAAGTGAGGGATTCCAGCCACAGCGCGGTGCACATAATGGTTAAAGGTCTGGGAGTTGCTGATGCCATCGATGAAGACCCTGTGGAAGGAGCTCCTTCAGTCAGGCAAGCTAGTGGGCTTGCTGACGAGGGTGAGGAGCTGGAAGCCTAACCCAAAAGATGGATCTCGAAGACCAGGACTACATGGCATTACTAGAAGATGAAGGATACGACGACGAGGATGTTGTGGAACAACATACGATTCCATCTAAGTGGAACCAATACCAGTACGACAAACTCGTCGTTAACGAAGCCTCTCGTGTGTCGTGGGAGTATGACTAGAACGAGGTCAGACAAGGAGTTGTGTACAAATGCAAGGAGGTCGTGTAGGAGGCGGTCAAATTCTGGGCCATATCAGTGCGGCGTACAATCACAGTCATCAAGTTTAACCCAAAATACTATGACGTGAAGTGCGACATAGATGGATGTCCTTGGCAAGTGCACGTATTTCAGCCTAAGCGGGACATCTACTAAAAATGCTCTATAGTGGTCCCTCACACATGTGTCATCGTTGAGTCAGTACAGTCCCACAAGAACCTGTCATTCAGCTTCATCGTGAACATCATGTATGTTGAGATCGTGGATATTCTAGATTTTGAGTCACAGTCCATCAATCGGGCGGTTCAGCCAAATTTTCAGTACACAATCAGCTATTCCAAGGCATGGAGGGTAAAACTAAAAGGTATTAAAATCAAGGTTTGGTATGTTTGAGGACTCCTACCACAACTTCCCCAGCCAACTCCGAGTCATACAAGATAGGAATCCTGGCACTCATGTCGACATTCAAGATTCCATGCATCCGAAGTGGGGCAATAAAAGGGTACTAAAGTGAGCATTCTTCACCTTTGGTCCATGCATCAATGCATTCTGGTACTGCCGTCCAATCTTGTGTGTGGATGACACATTCCTGACTGAAAAGTACAAGGGCCAGATATTGACTGCAATAGTAACAAACAGGAACAATCAAGTTTTTTCTGAGGCATTCGCATTCGTTGAAAGCGAGAACATGGACAGCTGGTTGTGGTTCCTAAAGAATTTGGGGATTTCTATTGTACATGGCTGTCCTAACGTATGCGTCATACATAATAGTCATGCAGGGCTGCTGAGTGAAATAACTCAACTACAATAAGGAGAAAACGAACCACTTCTATGGATGGATCTGCAGAGCAGGTGGTGCAAGAGGCACTTGGGTGCAAACTTCTACAAGCAGTTCCAACAAGGACTTGATGTACCTGTTGTAGGTGTAAAAACCAAACACAGGTGAGGGGGTGGACGTCGGCCGTTCGACGGGCCATCGTCCACGAGAGTAAAAATGACACGAGGATTTATACAGGTTCGGGGGTCCGAGAGGACCGCCCTACTCCTGTCGGTGAGCCAACGGGGGGTTACCTCCGGAAAGGGAGCCCCCGAGGGCTCACCAGTTTGAACATACTTCTTTATTGCTCTCGAGAGCTTCCCCCAAATGAGAGGGATACATAGGGTATTTATAGGCTCCTCAGCTTGTACAAATGACGGGAATACCCCTCAGTGAGATAACTAGCCTATTAGTACAGGCGAGGGGTATTACAATCTTTCATGAGTATAATTGTAGCCCCGTGATCCTTATGCGAGTCTTCTGCGAAGCATCCCCGTCAGTGTGATGGACGGATTATTCTTACAACAGTAGCCCCCCTGTCCCTTGGTGTTCCGGGAGGGACGCCAAAGGGGCAGTATTGGATTGTGCCTTTTATGCAGAGGTTGATATCCCACAAGAGTCCCGGTGGTTCTGAACGGTAGTTGCACTCCAATGGGCGAGGATCCTCTGGTCTTGTGGGCGTTGCACGGTGCGCGGTGGATGCTCTGAAGGCGTAAGGTGACCGGCGAGGGGCCGTGCGAAGTGGTAGAGACGCCGAGGAGAGCTGTGCCTGGAAAGCTGTTGTGTATGGCTTATATATAACAGGGTGAAAGGAATGGGCTATATCCGAAAAGCAAAAGCACAAATACGGACTATAAGTTCCAGTCGACCATGACAAGCTTTCAGGCTTAATCATTTGTGACACTTCCTGAGTATGACCGAGCTTGCCACTTGGGCTCCTCAAACCACTGGTACATCAGGCAGATGAAACCGAGTTGCAGGGGCTGCAGGGGCTAGCACGAATCTAAACCAAAGACTTGGTCTACCGGTGCTTTTGCCTTGCGTGGCTTCTTTTTTCAGGATGGGGTTGGTGGATTCCTGAGCATTTCTGGCCATATGATCCCCATAGTAGCCCCTCTTTTTCTTTGTTTCTTTCTCTCTTGCTTTTCTTTCTTGCTTTGCCTTCTCTACTCTCGGCTCCCGCACAACTAACCAGACACCAGTAGTATTTGTTATTCTCCCAAGATGAGATGCCCTTGGGCTTCGGCCGTGGGACCCACTGATGCCTTCACGTGATGGTGATGCTTTTCGAGCTCACTTCATTTTGCTTCTTCCCCAAATCTTGCTCCTTCTCTACCTCCCACCCTTGTCCAGATCCGGACGGAGGCCTCTTCCTCAAGCCACTATCGCCACCACTGGCCGCCTCGCGTTCACATTGCGCGCACAGCAGCAGCGTGGTCATGCGCCCGGTCTGCAAGATGCTAAGTCGCCACTCCCGGCTTCTTGGCCGCCTGGTTCCGTGGTCGCCGCGTCGGATGTCTCTGTCTGGCGCCGCCCGGTTTAACTCGGCGTGGCGCTAGGGGTCGGCTCTCAGCGCCGCCCAAGATGGTTTCGGCACAGGCGCCAGAGCGCCTCCGGCGCCACCTCTTTCGGTCCGGCTCGGCGCCAGGCGCCCCGACGCCGCTTATTCCTCGGCGGCAGGGCGCCAGGTCGCTCCCACCGCCGCCTCTGCTCGGCCGGCGCAAGACCACCGCGCCATCGCCCTTCACGCGACGCACCCATGCTCGGCTAGGAGCAGATGTAGACAAGGTGCTCGACGAAATGGCGAGCCCAGGCGGCCGCAGGGCGCCAGGGCACGGGGCGCTCGGCTTTGGCAGGGCACGCGAGTGCAAGGGCGTAGGGCGCCGGGCGGTCCATACCTAACGGGTGGCTGCTCATCCTTTGCACACTTCGTCCACCTCCTTAGTATGTACTGTGATGGGAGGTAAATGATGTTGTTGTTGTTGAGGACCTTCAGTGCGTGCGTGCACAGTATGCCCAAGGACTCCACAATGCCATAGCACTATTTTTGAGGATTAGAGACTCTGAACCTGTGTGTACCATCATTGGTTGAAAATCGTTCGCAAACAGGAAAACGAGGAGGTGGCGACGAGCTTTGAGCGAGGTGAGCCCAAGGTTAATTTGCTGGGTTCCTGAGTTCTTGCTTCCTCTTCTTCTGTTTTGTCATGAGATGTTGTCGCAGGGAGCCTTGTCGCAGAGCCGCTGCTGTATGCCGCACTCGGCACTACGTCACGGCCGCCAGCGCGCCTTGTGCTGTGGCGCTGAGCCGCCAGGCGCTTGTGCGTATGCGTTGGAGGTGCTAGGGCGCTCTTGTGCTAGAAGCGCCTGCAGCCGTCGGGCTTCTGCCACGATCGCCGATGCGCCGCACGCGAGGGCGCTTGTTGAAGCGCATACCGCCGTGGCGCTTCTGCCGCCAGTCGCCCGACGGCCGCCAGGCGCGGGCGCTTATCGCCAGAGTGGGTGGTCTTCACGTGCTGCTATGCTTTTTGCTTTTTGCTTTTGCTTTTGGGTTGCTGTGGCATTGTAGGATGCTTCCGCTTGTGAGGGACGAGGTCAAGAACCACTGCCACAAAGACTTTGTCGTCGATGTGGATCACCGGTAGTTGCTGCAGGGGTGGAAGGGACGGGTGCTCTAAGCCATGCGATCTGTGCTGCCAACGCACCAGTTGCAGTAGCTCCAGATCCATCCAACAACCAAGCTAGTTGTAACCTGGTGGCAACGCCTGTGTGCTTCTTCCCAAAGGACCTGGGATCAAATCCCACCCAGTGCATTTATTTATTTATTTTGGAAATCCTGTAGTGCATCCGAACTCCGTGAAGGTGTTGATGGTTGAAGTTGCCCGGGGCGTGAATAACCAATGGCGCCCATGGCCACGTAATGCTGTAAAATTGATTGGGCGTATTTTCTGCATGACTGATTAAGTAGTAACCAAATACATTTTTCTTGGGCTTGCCCAATCGCATTGAGTTGAGGTGGATATGACTAAGAACGCTTGCAAACAAGGACTAACAGATGCTTGCAGCTTGACCTCACGGTTTGTTTCTGATAGCCACACGCTCAATTTGAGTCTATATGAACAATTGTGTTGTTGTCCCGACTATTATTGGAGATAATATAGCCTTTAGGCATCTGCTCGGGCCAGATCACCTTGGCGCTGTGCGGGCGCAAGGCGCGGCGCGCCAGGCATGGTCACCGGACGCGAGGGTGCTGGGCGCGAGGCGGGCGCCGGGCGAGGGCACGCGAAGGTGCGAGGGCGCCGTGAGGTCCCAAGACCGCGAGGCCCCAAGGGCGTGAAGACACCGCGAGGGCACGAGGCCACCGCAGGGCGTGAGGGCGCCGCGAGGGCGCAAGGACGAGAGGCCATCGCGGGGGCACGAGGGCACCGAGAGGCCCCGAGGGCGAGAGGCCGTCGAGAGGGCGCGAGGGCGCGACGCCGCTGGGGTGCCGGGGCTTGAGGGCACCGCGAGGGCGCGAGGCCTCGAGGGCACCGCAAGGGCATGAGGGCGCCGTGAGGGTGCGAGGCCCCAAGGCCCTGAGGCGCGAGGCCCCGAGGCATGAGGGCTTGATGCCGTGAGGTTGCGAGGCTGCAAGGGTTCAAGGCCATGAGGACGCGAGGGTGCATGAGGGTGCAGGGCTTCGAGGGTCCCGAGGCCCTGAGGGCACAAAGGCGCGGGCCCTAAGGGCACGAGGCTTCGAGGGTCCCGAGGCCTCGAGGCCCTGAGGGCACGAAGGCACGAGGCTTCGAGGGTCCCGAGGCACCGCGACTCCGAGGGCACGAGGGCGCACGTGGGTGCGAGGCTTCGAGGGTCCCGAGGCACCGCGACTCCGAGGGCACGAGGGCGCACGTGGGTGTGAGGCTTCGAGGGTCCCGAGGCCCTGAGGGCACGAAGGCGCGAGGCCCCAAGGGCATGAGGGCACGATGGCACGCGAGGCCCCGAGGGCACAGCGAGGGCGCGAGGCCTCGAGGGCACCGTGAAGGTGTGAGGCCCCGAGGGCACCGCGAGGGTGCGAGGCCCCGAGGGCGCCGTGAGGGTGCAAGGTCTCGAGGGCGCCGTGAGGGTGCAAGGTCTCGAGGGCGTGAGGCCCTAAGGCCCCGATGGCGCGAGGCCTCGAGGGCACCGCGAGGGCGTGGCGGCACGAGGGTGCGGGTGCACAGGGCGTGGGGCATCGTGAGGGCCCAGGTGTATGTGATCGTTTGTCTTCGGTTGAGCTTGTAATCTGCATAATACAAAGATCAAAATTGGAAACTCCAACTTTCTATGTTCTCTTTTCTCAAGGACTCGGCTTCGGAGAAAGGTGACGCGATCGACGACTTGGCTTCGGAGAACCGCTGTGCACATCGCCAGGGCGCTCGAACATATGGCTGCAGGGCGCCGGGTGCCGCGAGGGTGCACGGCACAGGGTATAGTCAAGGATGTCTACGTAACACGCATGTGTAGCGTGCAAGTATCCAACAGGCCTCAAACCACTTCTAGTGGGTTGGTGGCTTAGCCCAGGCAAGGGGCTCACGACGCCCTTGTGCGCACTTGTCGAAGTATAGATCATTTTCGACGGGAGGTGGTCGGATTCCTCAACAGTGTAGCCCCCCTGTCCCTTGGGTGCTTGTAAGAGCGCCCAAGGGGCTAATAAGAAGGCTCGGGCGCGAGGGCGCGGCGGCACGAACACGAGGGTGCACGAGAGCTTCGGGCGTGAGGGCACGCGCGAAGGCACAAGAGGGCTTCGGGCATGAGGGCACGTGCGAAGGCACGCAAAGGTGCACGCGAGGGTACGCGAAGGCGCACGAGGGTGCCAGTGCGAGGGCGCGAGGCCTCGAGGTGCGAAGGCGTTGCGGCGGCTACACGAAGTCGTAGCGAAGGTGCCCCGAGGCCGGGGCTCATGAGGAGGCGAGTCGGTAGGATTCCTCAACATTCTAGCCCCCCTGCCCCTTGGGTGCCTGCCAGGATGCCCGAGGGGCAAAGAAGAGTGCCGAGGTCTTGTATCCTGTTGACGAATATGCTTGGCCAAATTCCAGCATGACGAGAAGGTAAATGCTCGAGGTTTTGCCAAATTCTGACTCGGTGCAGCGCGAGGCACGAGAGCTGAGGAATATGCGCAAGGGCACCTGCGACTCAACCAATTTTGGCTTGGTGGGCACGTGGGTGCCCAAAGACTTATGCTTATTTTGTACTCCATATCGGGTGAGTGCTCCACGCGAAGGTAGGTACCAAATTGCCACTTCTCGTCGGCCCTTCGTGTGGGGTGGTTTTTGTTGCTCCATCCCTGAAGACGGAGTACTGAATGCTGAGGCACCCCACCGAGGCACAACCCTCAGGGCAGGGGTGCGTCCGAACGAAACCTGTGCAGGCAAAGTCATGGACGCGAGACCGCCCATCAAGCACGACTTTCTAGGCGGGTGGCGACGGCCAAGCCTATGTAGATGAAGTCGTGGACGCAGAGCCGCCCTGTCGAGGGATAGCCTTCGAGGTGGAAGGCATGTTGGAGCGAAGCCTTTGTAGGCGAAGTCTTGGACGCGAGGCCGCCGAGCTGAGGGATATCCCTCGAGGTGGGTGCGCATCACAGCGAAGCCTGTGTAGGTGATGTCTCGGGTGCAAGGCCGCTGAGCCGAGGCATAGCCTTCGAGGCTGGTGGTGCATCGAAGTGAAGCCTGTGGTTGAAGTCGTGCTCTTCTTGCTCCACGTTTTGATGAAAGTCGTCGAAGTAGAACTCCTCAGAATCGTCACAGTTCGACCTATAAACGTTGCAGGGACAGGTAGATAACACGAGCGTCTCTACGGGGAAGAGAGAATGATCAACACTTATTTCTTATAGCAAGGTAACATTCGCTCGCCACGACGGATTATCAAAGTCGTTGCCGTGGGACAAGTAGAGTCCCATCACTTCAGATACTAAGATCTCCAGGTGATAGCCTTATGCGAGCATGATAGTCCTTGATCAATATTCGAGCCAGGTTGACGGTAGATGATTCGAGCTATGAGACTGAGTCATGGACATATCAGAGGGGTGGCCACATGGCTAAGTCGTGGGGCACCGAATGGCCCATAGGGGTGGTAGCCCCCAGTGGACTTGGAGGTACCCATGAGGCTAACTCATGTGTGTCTTGAAGGTATGCCCACAACACTAAGTCACAGGCACACTGGAGGGGCGTCCACAAGGTTAAGTCATGTGGCACCGAATGGCCACTAGGGGTGGTAGCCCCTAGTGGACTTGGAGGTACCCATGAGGCTAACTCATGGGTGCATTGGATGTGTGCCCTCGGCAGTGAGTCACAGGCACATCTGTGCCGCCCACGAGGCTAAGTCGTGGGGCACCGAATGGCCACTAGGGTTGGTAGCCCCCAGTGGACTTGGAGGTGCCCATGAGGCTAACTCATGAGCGCATTGGATGTGTGCCATCGACAGTAAGTCACGGGCACACCGGTTGCACCCACGAGGTTAAGTCGTGGGCATTGAACTATGAGGGCGATGGAGCCCTTTTACCCTGCAGGTGGGTTTTTTGTGGTGATCGGGAATGCATGAGAATGGTTAACCCTTGCCAAGCAATGGAGCTTGGCATGCGAGGACCAGAAGGTCGTTCGGCGCGTGGCCTAGAGTCTAAGGGGGACGAGTCCTCAGCGCATCCATCAACCTAGTACTGGACCAAAGTTGTCGCTTATGCCTTAGGTCTAGTAGGACACGAGCCGCCATGGTGGAGGCGACGGACGCCCAAGCCACCATGGACTTTTGCTAGGGGAGACCGTGGAGGTCGTACACCCTATGCACCCCGAGGGTGGTCGCTCATGCCCTAGGGCCAGTAGAACACGAACCGCTATGGTGGAGGCGACGGACGCCCAAGCCACCATGGACTTTTGTTAGGGGAGACCATGGAGGTCGTACGCCCTACTCACCACGAGGGTGGTCGCTCATGCCCTAGGGCCAGTAGGACACGAGCCGCCATGGTGGAGGCGACGGACGCCCAAGCCACTATGAACTTTTGCTAGGGGAGACCGTGGAGGTCGTACACCCTATGCACCCCGAGGGTGGTCGCTCATGCCCTAGGCTCAGTAGGACACGAACCGCTATGGTGGAGGCGACGGATGCCCAAGCCACCATGGACTTTTGTTAGGGGAGACCACGGAGGTCGTACGCCCTACTCACCACGAGGGTGAAATCCCTTGGAGGGAAAGTGTCTTGAGAGCTCATACGAGATTTGTATGTCGAGACCTGCCCCTAACAGATTCGCGTGTTAGGGGCAACCCTATGCGAGCCTTAATCGCCTCGGCCGCATGGACGCTATGCGCCCCGGGGTGATGGTTGGCCTCTAATCCTTAGCCTTCTAGCTGCGAGGGTGCCTTGAACTGCTTGCCCTTGGTTGGGCCTCGCATCGACCCGCACAAGGGAGGAGGATGCGCATGGGAGTCCCAGGGCACGTAGGATGTTGCCATCCCGAGGTGGATGGCCCTGATCCCCGACGAGGGTGCTCAGCTAGGGCTCCTTCAAAGAGCGGATGGGTCGTCCACGAGATCATTACTCTTCGGAGCTGGAGGTGGTTTCGTGGACTTAGAGTATTTTTTGGTAGGAGACATAGCCTTTCGTCGATTAGCTACAGTCCCCACGGTCGACGCCAATGTTGTAGGTGTAAAAACCAAACACAGGTGAGGGGGTGGACGTCGGCCGTCCGACGGGCCATCGCCCACGAGTAAAAATGACACGAGGATTTATCTGAGTTCGGGGTCCGAGAGAACCGCCCCTACTCTGCCGGTGAGCCAATCGGGGTTACCTCAGGAGGGAGCCCCGAGGGCTCACCAGCTTGAACATACTTTTTATTGCTCTCGAGAGCTTCCCCAAATGAGAGGGATACATGGGGTATTTATAGGCTCCTCGGCTGCATAAATGACAGAATACCCTCGGTGAGATAACTAGCCTATTAGTACAAAGTAGGGTATTACAATCTTTCATGAGTATAATTGCGGCCCGTGATCCTTATGAAGTCTTCATCAAGCATCCCCGTCAAGATGTGATGGACGGATTATTCTTACAACAGTACCTATTCAAATGGCTATGCAACTAGAACCTACAACAAAAGTTTAACACACTCTGGGAGATTCTGGATGAGCGGACCCAGACGCAAAGAAGGGAGGCAGCAAAAAATACCGCTAAAAGCGCTGATTAGGCCTCCAAAGTATTGCCACAGCTACCCATAGTTGGTCCTAATGTGGCGAGGAAGACGGGGGTGCAGGTGAAATGCTTCTCGGACTGGATTGAGAACAAGCCTAAGGAGAAGTGGTCACTGCTACATGACAAGGGTGGTGCTCGATATGTTGTCATGACAACTAATCTAGCCGATGTGTACAATTGGGTCATGTGCGGTGCCAGGTGCCGCCCTTTGGTTGGTATTGTGGAGGCAATTCTTCACGGTACTACAAATTACGTTGTTAACAAAAGCAACACCGCGTCGCTCGCTATGGCAAATGACAAATTATTGTAATCCGCCATGATCACTAAGTACATGGAGAAGAAGAGCAAGAAGGGTGAGATGCACCGGACATTCAAGATGGGCACAAGGGAGCTTCACTTCGAGATACTGTGCAAGGATAAAAGGACCTCGTGGAATGAACAACGAGAGGATCACCCACTAGTGCACGCTACGCCTCGCTAGTTGCGTATGCACTTGTAACAAGCCTCTTCTTCTGCATAGGTTCTGCTCATATGTCATGGCCGTATGTTCGACGGTAGCGCAACATCCCGACCAGTACATCTCTAATTATTTCAACAAGGAGGAGATGATGCAAATTTAGAGTGCAGAGCTATATGGTTATGACGTGGTTATCCATATTACTGACCATTCGACCTGAGAGTAACTTATCTGGGGCATGAACATTGATAGGCTGAAGGAAAAAGGTTAACCGTCGAGAGGTACGGCATATCAGGAACGACATGGACGAAGTAGAAGCCGAACGTCATATGAAGAAGTACTCCATTTGCAGAGAGTCTAGGCACACCTTAAAAAAATCATATGAGAAATCCACAGGATGAAGGAGACACCGACAACCAAACATGTCCTACATAATTCATGCAATTTTCTATGTTTACATCTGGTAAAACATTTTAAATGCATGAAATGAGTGCAAAATATTACGGATTAATTTTATCTATTCAGGAGAATTTCCTATAATTTTCCTAGTACTTTTTGGATTTTTTTGATAATTTTTAGGTTTGGAAGCAATTTTTAGAATTACTAAACCTAATTAATTAATTTCCCAAAACACATAATACCAGAAAAAATAAACCATAATAAATATGATGCTTCCAAGGTGTTTACAAATTATGGAAACTCATCTACCTTATAAATTCAGTTTACAAGATTAAATGAAATTTTCATTTTCTAATTCATCACTAGAATTTTTACAAGAAACTTCAGGGTTTAAATTGTAAGGTTCCTTCAGCCACACATTACCAATACAATTTATCAGGACTTCAGGGGCTTATCTGAACAAATTTAGTATAGGGACTATCTATTCATAAGGTGACTGATTTTTTTTAAGTATAAGTCATCTTTTTTATCCATTGGATCAATATCCAATCATATGACACACCAATCTCTACACAAATCTAATGGCCACAACAAGTGACTTAAACTTAAGAAAATTTCAGGTGACTTAAAAATAGCAAGACTATTCAGTATATTCGAATGTCGCCGTAAAATCCAAAGACCTCCGAGGGTTTTGTGCAAAACAATCTTTGTATCGCAAAAGTTCTCGTGATTTTCAAAATTTTCAAGGGGTATTTTCATAAAAATATCCATCGGGCCACTTGGCCCATTTCGGTCCACTCGATCGAAAATAAAGGGGTGCTAGGGTTTCCCGTTGGTCTTGGGGCGCTTAGGTGCGAAAGACGGAGACGGACGGCGAGAGTGGCAGTGGCGATCATGGGGCGGCGGAGTGCTGGCGCAAGGCGTGGCTTCGCATCTGGCGGGTGTGGTGCAATGGGCGGCGGCGCGGAGGCGGCGACCGCCGCTCAAAGTGAGTGACGCCTCACGTTGAGGCGCCAGCGCGGATCGCATGGCGGCGCACTCCACGAACGGAGGTAGACGCGAAGCGGCAAGGCGCCGGGGAACCAACGGCTAATCAGCAGCGGGGCTGATACACTACGCGGCTCTCGGCGGCAGCCAACGGCAGAGCGACGCAGCGGGGCCGGCGCATGGCGCGGCGCACAAGCGGTTGCACAGAGGTGGCTCGTCAGACGTGGCCGGCTCGGCTCAAGGCCTCGGCGGCGCATGGGCGGTGGCAATGTTTGGCCCTCGAGGCCATGTTCATCACTGGAAGTTTGGAAAGTGAACTACAGGTTCATAGATTGATTTCCTTATTAGATTTAATTGATTAGAATCATTTACTAGTGCAAGCACAGATAGGCAATACATTAATCTGGGGTCATGAATCGAACTCGCAGAAGGGCTCGTTATCTTTTAAAATTTTGATGCCGATTGATTCTGCAGCGGAATCGCATCTTCTTCCGTCATGTACATGCGACGGGGCATCGTCGATAGTTGCGAACTCCAAAACAACGGCTGATCTTTGATGATCAGCGTCGATTTGTTCATCATATTTGGGCATGCATCAATCCGTGATTAGCATCTAGAACAAATTCAATCTAATCTAATTGCCGGAACGTATAGAAAAGACGTACCCGAACATGTTAAATAATGTAGTCGTCGCAGGAGAGAATCAATCCAATTATCAATGAGAGACAATAAACAGAGAAAAAAAAGATAGAAACACAATATGAAGGAACATCTTTTATTCATTGATTAACTCTTTTTGTGTATAGAGAGATCCTATTTAAAGATTGAAACTCACCAGAAATAGTTTCGGTATTATACCATCAACTTTTAATCAAGGCTTCTTAACAGCAGTAGCCAATTGGAGTATTAGATAGGCAAGGGTACACAGGGTGCCTACATAATGAAAATTAGGGGCCCCACATGTAAGCCTCCATCTTTGGTCAAGTCCTACGTGATATTTTCTTCTACACAATATTTTGTACATAATTACTTTCTTAGCACTTCTACCGGTAATTTCTGCTCAATGTATTTTTGTTTTATCAATCGAAAAGACCAAATGACTAGTATATATTTTTTACTTCGTAGGATAAACAGTGAATGCGCTTAAGCAAGAGCTTTTTTTAAATTAATTAACCCTTTTTTAATTTTTATTTTAAAGTTAATCCCGGCGTACTTTATTTCCAATTTTGACCCATTTGATCACACCACCACCCATAACGTGACAAATCAACACTGTCACACCATAGGATAAGTCCCCGCTAAATAGCACTTTTGGTTACGCCACTGGTCATGGTGTGACCAAACAACACTATCACGTCATGGGTGATGGCGTGATAAGAGCTTATCTTAGATACGGGCTGGCGTGATAGCGTTGTTTTGTTACACCACGGGTGGTGGCATAACCAAAGGGGGTCAGAATTGGAAATAAAGTGCGTCGGGAGTTAACTTTAAAATAAAATTTTAAAAATAATTAATTAATAAAAAAAATTCCTTAAGCAACTCTTATGAAAAGGAAAATGGGATATTCATTTAAAAAAAAATTCAGATATTGACTTTCTGCTTCGAAAAGCCTGAAGTTGCCGTTTCAGAAAATTGTGTTAGCAAAAAATCGTGTCGCAAACCCATAATCAGGTAGACCCAGACAAACGGGTCCCACATGTATTGCAAACCAAGGTCCCCACGGCGAAGCGTCTACTGCTGGGTAGAATTTTTGGCCGACACTGCCGGCCAAGTCGATTGTAATTGTGACCAGAGGCTGCAGATTTACAATTATGATAATGGCGAAGTGTGGCGCGGCGCAGCGCCATGATGCTTATACGTCGCCTTGCTTGGCACGCCACACGCGCCAAATACGGCATGAAGGCAGCGTCTTGCCATACGCCACGCCACCCCACCAAGACTCCACACGCCGCCACCTCATATGTTGGCACGGGGTGGAGCATACTCACACAAGATGCTCACCATGCGCCACCAAATAAGCACCAGTGAGGTTAGTTAGTTAGGGTTAGGGTTAGGTTAGTTAGGTTAGTAGGTTAGTTAGTTAGGGTTAGGTTAGTTAGATAATTATGAAAATAACGATGAAAATTTTGAAAGAAATTATGAAAAATTTACACAAGTAAGTAGAGCGGTGTCGAGAAGGCTCCTAAAAATTTCATAATTTTTTGATGCGATTTTTATATTTTAAAATTCTTTGATTTCAAACCCTATTTAACTAACCTAATTAACTAGTATAATTAAATGAGCTAACCTAATTAGCTAATTGGCTGGCGCATGGTGGGCATGCGCCAGCCAATTAGCTAATTAGGTTAGCTCATTTAATTATACTAGTTAATTAGGTTAGTTAATTAGCTCAAATCTGAAAGAATTTTAAAATATAGCAAATCAGATCAAAAATTATGAAATTTTTGTGGAGCCTCCTGACACCGTCTACTTGCTTGTGTAAATTTTCCATAATTTTATTCGTTAAAATTTTTATCGCTATTTCAGATAGGTGTCATGTTCGCATTTAATCAATAAATGTACAAAATAAGCTCTAAAAATTATGAATTTTATTTTGAAGGCTCCTCACGCAGTGGACTTAATTGTTTAATGTTTCAGCAATTTTATGTGTTCTAGTATTATCTCGAAAATTTAGGATTTAGATCACTTAAAATTTCGATTTTAGGTTTCGAAATTAGAGTTTCATGATTTCATGTGACTTGGAATGCATAAAAAGCTATGACACTTCAAGTCCATTGCGTGAGGAGCCTTCAAAATAAAATTCATAATTTTTTAGCTCATTTTCTATATTTACAAATTGCATAAACATGACACTTATACTGAAAGAATGATAAAAATAATTTATATGTGTTCTGATTTGATTACGCTCAAAAATTAGGATTTAGGTCATGAAAATTTCGATTTTAGGTTTCGTAAATTAGGGTTTCATGATTTCATATGTCTTGGAATGATTAAAAACCTCGCGGTGGCTATCTTTCCTACCGTCCTCCTCCTCCTCCACACATCTGCCGCCTCGCCCAGAATTTTCAGCCAACGCTGTTCTTCGAAAGCATGACCCATGGAATACATCCATCGGTCCCGAGAAGCGCGGTTTGCTCAGAGGCACTAATCGGTATCGACTAAATCTGTTGCATTACGCACAATTGCGTACGTGAAGGCTCCACCATATGTGCTAACACCATATTGTATATCAACATCTCTAATGGAGTTGCAATGCGACTTTTTATGCATTCCAAGTCACATGAAATCATGAAACTCTAATTTCGAAACCTAAAATCGAAATTTTCGTGATCTAAATCCTAAATTTTCGAGATAATACTAGAACACATAAAATTGCTGAAACATTAAACAATTAAGTCCATGCGTGAGGAGCCTTCAAAATAAAATTCATAATTTTAGAGCTTATTTTGTACATTTATTGATTCGCATTTAACATGACACCTATCTGAAATAGCGATAAAAATTTTTAACGAATAAAATTATGGAAAATTTACACAAGCAAGTAGACGGTGTCAGGAGGCTCCACAAAAAATTTCATAATTTTTGATCTGATTTGTTATATTTTAAAATTCTTTCAGATTTGAGCTAATTAACTAACCTAATTAACTAGTATAATTAAATGAGCTAACCTAATTAGCTAATTGGCTGGCGCATGCCCACCATGCGCCAGCCAATTAGCTAATTAGGTTAGCTCATTTAATTATACTAGTTAATTAGGTTAGTTAAATAGGGTTTGAAATTTGAAAGAATTTTAAAATATAGCAAATCAGATCAAAAAATTATGAAATTTTTTATGAGCCTTCGATAATCGCTTCACTTGCTTGTGTAAATTTTCCATAATTTCTTTCAAAATTTTCATCGTTATTTTCATAATTATCTAACTAACCTAACCCTAACTAACTAACCTAACCATAACCCTAACTAACTAACCTACATTTGTTATTTGGTGGCGCATGGTATGCGCATCATGGCAAGATGCTCACCCCGCCCAACAGGTGAGTGTGGCGTGCAAGTGGCTTGGTAAGGTGGCATATATGGTTTACAAGACCTTGGCAATAAGGCTTCGCCAGTGGCGTTGCGGCTACTGCGCGCATGCGGCGACGTGCGATAAGATGTGGCGCTAATAAGACGCCAAATCAAGGCCAAATTCGGTTATAATTGTAATACGCTGCGCGCTCGTCACAATTGCAAATACGATTAAACCGGCCAGACGGCCAAAAATTGCATCCAGAAGCGTTTACTTAATGTTTTGTACACGCAGTATTTCCTTAACATACTAGAGAGTAGAAACAGAAACTAGCACGAGCGATACACACGAGTACACCAAGACAATTTTTTTTCCTTCGAGGAAAAAAGAAATCTTCCTCACGCTGACGTCAGCCCTAGCCGTTCTCCTACCCTTTCCTTGCCCTCGTCCCTCACGAACCAAACCCCCGCAGCCGTCCGATCTGCCTCCACGTCATCGATCCGCGTGCCTGTTCTTGTACCGAACGGCCAGGATCTCCGCACAGCCATCTGCCCAAACCCAGCGCCTCCACCCGCCCCCTGTTCTTCCCCGCCCGCTTACAAATTCGCCCAAATTTTCCCCGAAATTTTCCGCCACCACAACACCAACCAAATAAGAAAATCTTTTTGCTAGGATTCGTGTGTAGTAGAGGGGAGGAGATGAAACCGGCGGTGGAGGTGGAGGGGGACGAGAGGGCGGCGGAGATGGCCCGCAAGAAGGCCGCTGCGGCCAAGAAGGCGGCGGAAGAGCTGGTGGATGGGGAAGAGGAGGAGGAGGAAGAAGAAGAAGAAGAGGAGGCAGTTGATGGGGAGGAGGACGGCGACGAGGAGGGGGATGGGGACGATGAGGACGATGAGGAGGAGGTGGAGGGGGAGGAAAAGGGGCAGGCGGTTGTGGAGGTCTCAGACGAGGAGGAAGACGACGACGACGGCGGCGATGAGGGGGAGGGTGGTGACGACGACGACGACGACGACGACGACGATGATGACGAGGAGGAAGAGGAGGATGCTGGCGGAGAGGATGAGCCGGAGGTATAATTTTCTCGCCTTAATTCTTCATATTTGTCATCTCTAATATCTTTAATTCCTGTTAATATCCACAGCTCGTGCTTTTTACTATTGTGTTGATAGATCTGTGTGCTCTACTGTTTCAATATATTGTTTTCTCTACTCATGTCTCCGTTTATGCGATAAAACTATCAGATCTGTCCCCAATTTTTCTGAGTTTTCCTGTCAAACAAGACGCATCTGCTTAGCTTCGAGTGATTTTTTGTTTGTATTTTTGGCGGTCTTTTCTTGTCAAAAGGGCGCAAAAGGTTCGAAAAAAAAATACTTTGCTTTATTTGAGGTCGCTTGTGGCGTTTCTTCTTCATATGGAAGAATTATCGTGTTCTCAGATCTGAAAAAAAGTGGGCAGAACGTTCTGAAAGTAGGAAGCGGCAGACTGGGTTGTTGATTTAGGATTTTTTAAAAGAAAATTTGTAGTCCAATATGCAAAGTTTTCTGCTTGTGTTGTTCGTTTAGATCTGGGTGATTTGTACTCTGCGATACCGTTTTCGCGGTCCGTTCACTGGCTTGGTGATTGCCATAAAAAGACTGGGTTTACTAGGCTTATCCACACATGTCCTGCCTTGTTGTGTGGTCTGTGGTATAGCCCATCAGAGGCCCATCACTTTTCCTATAATAGTCCAAGGGCATAGTTTATGTTTCCCTTGAAATTACCTTTTTATTTTTTTAAAAAAGAAATTTCTTGTTCATTGAGAGCTGGTCATCATCAGCTATGGTGCTATGGAGATGGGGATCTGTCTGCTCTGTTCATGACCTGCAAAAAAAACCCTGAATTTTCATATCAGATTCCCCCCAAAACATTTGGTTTTCTCTTGAGAGTATACCTCTTGAATATGGGGAAGTTTCTTGATATAATTTCTTCAAGCTTTGAACACTCCATACTTCTTCCATGGGCTGTTCTTGAAGGGATCTGGTCTGAAGGAAATCTAATTATTTTGCACCCTGATCCAAGAATCCCATAGATCTGTAAATAAATTGGCGTAGTAGATCTGTAGGGTTTTCTTTTGGCTTTGTTTATGTGCTTTTGGAGCTGATGATTTCTATCAGAGGCTGTTTCTGAGGATGAGCCAAGAGCTCTGCCAGTGCGGCAAAAGAACTGATTTGCTGTTCTGACCCAAAGCACTTGTCATCCATTTGCGGCTTTTGATTTTTGATTTTTTTTGGGGGTGGGGGGGTTGTTCCAAGTGGCCTAATTCCTGGTCAAATTAAAAAGATGTTGCCTATCTGATGCTTTAGAATATGTTCACAAAGAATTAGAGCACCTAATCCAAAAGGTTCAAGGCTCGCTCGTATCGGGGGAAATGATGAACTTATTCCAGAGGTTGTTTCTGACGGTAGATCTCGTCTACCTGTGATTAAACCTTGCACGTCAGTCTGATCCCAAACACTGTAGATCTGATATTAATAGTAAGACAACTGGTCTGATATATGTGCTCTGCAATTCTTTTGAAAAAGAAAAAAACTACCCTATTTTCGTTGAAGCATGATGGGCATGTAGGAGTGTTTTTATTTTTTTAATTATAGGGAAATGAAGATTATATGCTGTTTCTGAGGAAGGTTCATCTTCCCTCCTGCTGAAAGTATTGCAGGCCAGAGAGTTTTGGGTTAAAATGGCATTATTGCGGAACGAAATAGAAAAATAGCCTTTCCTGAGTGAATTGGCAAAAATGACTTCTCTGAGTGAATAGTGTTTCTTTGCACTATTCACTAACTGTTCACAATTCATTGACATTATGCTGTTTTTTTCGATGCCGTACGGTGGGGGTGCGGCAGGCTTGCCCCATGTGACATGGGGATCCAGGTGGTGGGGGCATGTGTTGCCTACCGACAGAGTTTTTGGCCGAAACAGCACTGTTGCGGGTGTTTTTTACGAAAGTAGCGTGTCGTGACGTATTGGCAAAAATGGCCATTTGGACGAGCCTCGCATCGACACGTGCAATTCTGCACGGCCACCACTCGGACTTGTGGTCCGCACGACCACCGCTCGGTAGCCGCCTCGTCCGCACGGCCATCGTGCGGACTTCACCTTGTCCTCACGGCCATCGTGCGGACTTCACCTTCTCCGCAAGACTATCGGTCAAAGTTCACCCACGGACTGGGGAAAGCTCGGATTCCTTGTTCCATCCATCCTTCTGTCGTCATTGATGTTTTGCTCTTTATTCCTCATTGCGTCCTGTCGCATTATGTCTATGCATGCATGCAAGGGGGATTACCTCCCACCCACGGCTATAAATTTCCTCCCGCACGTGATTTCGTTTCTCGTGTTCTCTCGCTCGCTCGCCTTCTCGTTCTGTCGATTTTGTGTTCGTAGACGATTAAGCAACGTTTACAATTGTCATTAGCAATCATATTAGCAGGTATTTTTTCTCTCGCATGTATTTTCTTTATTAGTTGTGTAGTAAATTAGTCGTAGCGAAATGTTCATACTTAATTTAGTTGTACTAATTAATTATGAACATTTTACTACGATTAATATACTACACAACTAATAAAGAAAATGTGTGTGTGAAAAAAAATACTTGCTAATGACGGTTGTAAAATGATGCTTAATTGATGGGGAATAAAGAGCAAAGCATCGATGACGATGAAATGATGGATGGGATGGGGAATCTGAGCTTTCTCTAGCTTGTGGGTGAGCGGTGGCCGTGCAGACGAGGTGAAGTCCGCACGGTGGCCATGCAGACGAGGCGGTGACATGCTGGTGTGAGACTCGTCCGGGCGGCCATTTTTGTCAATACGTCGCGACACACATGCTACTTTCGTCAAAAATGCCCACAACAGTGCCGTTTCAGCCAAAAACTCCCGCCGGCGTATATGCGGTGTTATTTTTGCCAATTCGCTTAGAGGGGATATTTTTGCTATTTCGTCGTGCAATATGTCTACATAACTTTTCTGAATCTATGTCTGTTTTCAACGTTTCTTCTCAGTTTTTTGTAAAGAGAAACTGTAAATAGGCCTTGTTTGCTTATCTTGCCTTGACAAGCCTTTTTTTTAGATAGGCCTTGACAGCCTTTTTAAAATGTGTCAAAATCAGCGTACCTTCATTTGGGAAATGATGGACAATTAATCTCAGATGTCCTATATGGATTTTTTTTTCAGAATGATGAAAAATCGCACGTCAGTCTTATCGCAGAAATGTGCACCAGTTTTGCTCAACTTGGTTTTAGAAAAGATGAAGCTGCTTATTTCAATATGCATCTTAAGATCCGTTATTTATCATTTCAGATTAGACATGACACTTGCACTGTTCGTTGAAATTTGGCAGGAGGAACTGGGAACTGAGTATCTGGTCCAGCCGCTTGGTCGTGCTGAAGATGAAGAGCATTCCAGTGACTTTGAGCCAGATGAAAATGGTGATGGTGTGGAAGACGAGGAAATTGATGAAGATGACGAAGATGCTGATGAGGGTGAGGATTCAGTGAAGGCGCAATCTTCATCGAAGAGGAAGAGGTCGGGTGACGATGATGACGACGGTGATGATGATGGTGACGACGATGCAGATGGGAGGCACTCAAAGCGATAGTTGAGCGGCTCTTGTGGATCTGTGATCTTCGCAGGGTGCTAGGAAGGAAAATAATTCACTTGCAGAAGATTGTTAGTAAATGCTTGTAGCTTTAGGACATCTGCGCTTAGGTTTAGCAGTTCAAACTTGAAAGGCCACCCATGTTAGTTGTTAGTGCATACTGCTGATGTTTGTTTGCCTCTTGGAACTTCTCTATGATGATGGATATGGGGCTTGTTATATGCTTGTGTAACTTCCAAATCAGGTCTGGAATGTGGATGCTTATCTGAATCTTGTCATCACGATGGTTTCTCTTGTACTGAAAATCTCTAGCTCGCTTTCAGGAGTTGAGAGTTGCCATCTCATTATTTCCATTGTGAGTGCATTGTAGTTGTCTCTGTTATGCAAAAAATACCAGTAATAAACTGAATTGAACTTGTCAAGAGCTGAAAATCATACAAATGTGGCATTTGTTGCATTTGACTTTGAAAATGTTAACATCAATCTGACATCTAAATCGTCTCTCAACTGACCTGGTTCTTTTCCTGGACGAACCAAAATGCCATTTGAACACGATCTCGTGTTTTTGGGAGACCAACATCATGATCTGTTTTCGGACGTAGGGATGCAACCATTTTCATGTGCGCGCATTAATTGTTTGTGCAGAATTTTTTTAGTGTGCACTATGCAACCGTGCGGTCATCAATGATGCAAACAAGACTAATTATTGCTCAAAACAAAATGGTGAGTTGAGATTCTTTTTTCCTCAATTTATGTAACCAATATTACGAAGCAATGCGAGTGTAGTGGAGCAATCACGTGAAAAGCCACCAAAATCTCTTTGGCTTGTAAAGTACGAGTGTAAGATTGGTGGGATTTTGGCTACGATTTGCCAAGATAGCCGCGCTGGATTTTAGCCCTTTTCTGGTCCATGTTCTACCCAGTTGCTTGGTCCTACCGCACTAACACAACTAATTGCATATAAACAAATTTTTTTTTATCTCTTCAGTTTTTTGGAACCAAACCTAGAAAATATTCGACGAGGATCTAATAATCCTTAAATAATTAAATTATTTTATCTACAATGATTATTATAGGTAATAATATCTTTATACAACTGTTAGGGGTACCTCTTATCATTAACTTAAAATGATAATGGAAGATTGGAATTAACTAGTGATTATAAGCTCTTCTACGGCCATCATATGGTCGTAAACTCTTCTACGACTAGATCAATCACAATCACCCTATAGTTGATACAATCCACAGACATATAGACCCAATCGACTAGGGACTCTGTGCATTGTGTTCATTTATATGCAGTGGTTAAACATATACCGTTATCCTCTGGCATAACTGCACGTAATCATCTTTGTCTCTAACATAACTGCAAGACGAACGTGCGCAATTAACCAACCGTTGGAGCGTCTCCTGACATACAAGAACTGCCACCCCCTCAGAAGCTTTATAAGGGATAATGTCGGTGGACAGAGAGAAGGAAGATAAGAGACAAAAGTCATTAGTCTTAGTTTCAGTGACTTCTTGCTGTAAACTCAATTAATACAAGAGCGTAGGAGTATGGTTGATATTCTTTTCGAAGAAGGTTTGAACCTGTCTAAAAATTCACTGCGTCACCTCTTGCATAGTCTCAACCAAGGAGCCCTCTGCATTCATTTAATAAGATCAATATTAAAACATCGACAACTGACGTCGTTCATGGGTAGTTCTTTCTTTCGGCAAATTTTCTTTGTTTTCACTCTAATGCTTCTATGGTAGGGAGTGGAATGAAGAGAATTGGTTCGATCTCGTAGACTATGAAGGACTCGACATGGATGTCTGCTACGACAACGAGCGTAGCATCATTTAGTCTGAGGGCAATGCCGGTTCTAGGGATCTTTCACCAGAACCAGGAGATCGCATCCCAGACAAGGTTGATGAGGGAACCTTCACACCAACAACTTTACGCCCAGAGGAGGAGCCAGAATCCTCACGGGGCAAGGGTCTCAGTGACCATGATCAGAGTCGCCCCAGGACAAGTCTTGAATGCAACAAGGTTCCCACCTCCAAACACTCAAATCCATCTGAGGCCGTCCGATCTAATCGCCAAACTCGAACGTTCGCTTCCGGCTCGACTGCCACCGCTAATCTGCCACGCTTGCCATTTCATCGGGTTATGGTCGAGCCGACTATAGTCATGATTCACCATATACTCGAAGAATTTACCTTCAACTGGAGACGATTATAACCCAAAATTTCCCTTCCTAGGGGAATTACTCCAAGTCGCAAGACATTGTCTTTTGACTACTTATCAAGTCAGGAGGACTCAACTGCGAGTGGGGACAACATCACTTAGGAGGTCTTTGTCCTCTCCACAGATCCTGATCACTCTCTGCGAAACAGGACTGAGGATGATGCCCATCGCTCACATGCTTCGGGTGCTCGTGGCAATAGCGAGAACACCTCTGGCGACGATAGAGATATCAACATTCATGAGCGTGGCCGACATCATTGAAGTGATCGCGCTCCACTGAGGGATGCTCCAGCAAACTTAGATGTGGATGATCCTAAAACCATCCGGAGAATAAGGATTGCAGCTTAGAGAACATTACCTAGGTGAGTCCAATACTAGTCAGAAAATGCTTGAGAATTGCAATAGATCAATGATCTGATAGAAAACCCAAGTCAAGAGCTTGAACAAACACCAGACTACGACCTCTTTGCCCAATAGATCGCACAAAGGCTTCGGGATACCACAACCAGGGTTGAGCGGTACTGACAGTAGCGTTCTGGTAATTATGCTGGAACAACTCTATCGAATGCCAGCCGTTCGAACAACTCTCCTCGTGGAGAACCACAAGATCCTAGATCTAGTCGATCTCCCGACCACAATGTTGGTCGAAGAGGAAGAAATTGACGAACGCCACTAATGGCTGGTGATCGATAGACTCCTTGGAGAGGTGGTTAGTTTCCGCTTGTTCAAAGAAATCCGTGTCAGCAGATGGAACACGAGGAGTATTACCCTTGTAGGACTAAGATCTATGATAGATTAGGTCCATTTACCACTAGGTATTGTCGAGTATGATCACCTAGTGATGTTAGCCCTTCTTTCTCGCAAATAAGGTGTTATGATGTCATTACTGGATGTTGGGCATTTTCGCCTGATCTCTGAGCAGTTCACTGGCCAGCTAGATTTTGACTAGGAAACATGGAGAAGTTTGATAGGACCCAAAACCTCATCGAATTTCTTCAGATTTATACCACTGTAGTCCGGGCCGCTGGAGAAGGAGAGCATGTTATGGCAAATTACCTTCCAATAGTGCTCGAAGGCTCTGCCAAGTCGTGGTTATTGAACCAACCACCCGAGTCAATATACTCATGGTAGCATCTCTGCGATCTGCTGCTGGCAAACTTCCAAGGCACATACAATCGCTCTGGAAAGGAGGACGACCTACACCAAATGTGTCAAGATTCTCATGAGACCTTGCGTTAGTTTATAAGACATTTTAGTAAGGTTCGTAATACAATTCCTGGAGTCTTTGACTCTTCTATCATTGTAGCATTCAAACAGGGAGTCCGGAATCGGAGGTTCACAAAATACATTGCCCTAAATCGCTGAACTCTTCGAGATGACCGACCGCTACGCGACTGCTGCTGAAGTAGTCGAGTGGAATCGCACGATCGATCGTGATTATAAGGACACTCGAGGAGTAGGTGAAAGTAGCAAGAAAAAAGACAAACAGACTGGGAAATCCAAGAGCAAGTGTAAGAGCAAGAAGCCACATACTAAAAGCTCAAAGGAGGTCTTAGCCGTGAGTAATAAGGAGCCTCGAAGCTCCAAATAGTACTCCGTCCGGGAATGTAATCCCTTGATTTCCCATCGTGGAGTTGAATGGTGTAGCTACTTACGATCCCGCACTGCTCGCCCATGTCGTAGTAATACTTGAAGAGGTCCAGATCTGGAAGAATCCCCAAATAAGCTTCACACAAGTACACAAACACGCTTAGCATGATGATGAAATTAGGAACTAAGTTCACCAATTCCACCTCAAAGTGCTTGAGCACGACCATTAGGAATGGGTGCGCAGGTAGTTGAAGGCCCCATTCGCAGTACGCTTGGAATAATGGAATTGTGTTCGCCTCCGTCGATGGCCAATGCTGACCTTCAGCATTAGTCAACTTCACCAAAGATCAATGCGGAATCTTCTCCGCAAGGACCAGCGCGATCAACTTCTCCACACCCATCTCCGACTTCTCCCACTTGAAAATGGTTCCGGCCATTTTTTGTAGAGATTAGTGTTGGATTTAGAGAGATTTGGGAAAAAGTTGCAATTTGGTTGAAAGTAGAGAAGGAGAGATCTCAAAGGAGTTGAAGAGATTGGATAAAAGTAAAAACCCTAAGTTTACCCCCGGTGGCTATTTATAACTGTAGGCTTGAGGTAAAAATCGTGGGGAGTTCAACAGTTGCCACATCTTCGGGAATCGCTCCCAACATACAAAATTGTAAGAAACGGTTCACATTCTCTCTTCTGTCTGTTCGATAAAAAGAATTTTATTTTTACAACTCAAGTAAAAATACCTTCCTTGACCAAGTCAATTTCAGGTCAAAATAAATACTAGTTGGAAATGCTTTTCTTCCGACCACTATCCTATGACCTTTTTCCCAAGTGAGTTGAGGGGTTAGATGACGAGGATCTAATGATCCTCAAGTAATTAAATCATTTATCTGTAATGATTATATAGATAATAATATATTTATACAACCATTAGGGGTACCCCTTATCATTAACTTATAATGATAAGGGAAGATTGCAATTACCTAGTGGTCATAGCCCTTCTACAACCACCATATGGTCGTAAGCTCTTCTACGACTAGATCAATCATGATCACCCTATAGTATAGAATCCACATATATGTGGACCCAATCGACTAGGGACTCTGTGCACTGTGTTCATTTATATGTGGTAGTTAAACATGTGTTGTTATCCTCTGGCATAACTGCACATAATCATCTCTATCTTTGGCATAACTATAAGGCGAACGTGCGCAATTAACCAACCGTTGGTGCGCCTCTTGGCACACAAGAACTGCCACCCCCTCATAAGCTTTATAAGGGATAACGTCGGTTAGGGGTGAAAATTGGTAAAGGATAATCCGTTTTATCCGATATTCGTATCCGAGAAAACGCAAATGTGGTAAGTAAAATCCGCATTCGAATAGTATTCATATCCGTATTCGGAGTTATTCGTATCCGTATTCGGTGTTATTCGTATCCGGGAAAAAATGGATAGTATTCGTATCCGTATTCGGTGTTATTCGTATCTGGGAAAAAAACCGGATAGTATCCGAGAAAACAAATACTATCCGAGAAAAACGAATACAAATACTATCTGTTTTTGTCCCGGATACGAATACGAATACTATTTGTTCTACCGAGATTTGTCGCAAAAGTTGTAGGATATTCGCATTCGACCGAATTGAGTACATATTCGATTCGAATTCGTATTCGTTACGACATTCGATTCATATTCATATTCGAGAATGTTCGAATTCGTATTCGTATTCGTTTAAAAAATAGGGATTCATATCCGTATTCGTATTCGTTTTGAAAATAGGAATTCGTATTTGTATTCGGGACTATTCGATTCGTATTCGATCTGTTTCCACCCCTAACGTCGGTGGACATAGAAAAGGAGGACAAGAGACATAATTCATTAGCCTTAGTTTTGGTGGCTTCTTTCTTATTGTAAACTTAATCAATACAAGAACACATGAGTAAGGTTGTTATTCTCTCCGGAGAAGGTGTGGACCTATTTAAAAATTCTCTATGTCTCCTCTTGCATAGTCCGATCAAGGAGCCCCCTGCATTCATTTTATAAGATCGATATTAAAACATCAACAATATTACAAGTAGATTTAGTTTCAAACGATCGTCCTGGAGAGTCGAGAGGTTATGACAAAAAACAAGCGAGTGATACATGTGGCTATCAAGTTAGCCTGAAAGCAAAACCTCAAATACGATTCTAGTCCTGTGATCATTAGGCCATCCACAGTGTAGGCGGTGCGAGATTTGCCACCTCACTGCCACATCACACTAGTCCTAGATTTGCTTTTCTTGTGCAGCGTTTAACATCTTCTCTCTTCAAGGCGGGACCCACAACTAAATAAGCTATCACATTTTTTTCTCCCACCACACTCTCTCCCGCTCTCTCCATTTTACTTACAAGTGGACCCACATGCTTTTTACTTAAGCTAACACCGGTGCCAAGAGCAAAAAAACATGAGTTGGCACCGATTGGATACGATGCTATGGATGGCCTTAGGCCATGTACAATGTAGAGTAGTGCCAGATTCACTACCTCACTGCCACATCACTCAGGTGCTAGATTTTCTTTTTTGCTCCAATGGTTAGCACCATCTTCCACCTCCTAGTAGGACCCACCACAAGTTAAAATTAAACAAACTCCCTCGCCGCAAGCATTGCTCTCTCGTCTCTCCCGCATCGCTCCCTTCTCTCTCTCCCCAAAACACAACAGCGCCGTAGCCAGTGGCGGAGCTAGAATTTTTATGATGGGGTGCGAACTTAAGTGACACATAGTTCTACTGACTCGTGACTAACTGACTAACTCACTACTACTTCTATATAATACATAATCTATACAATTCTACATACTAATATACAGTCTAACACTTACACAATCACAAATGTCATTGGTGTAAGATCGAGGTGGCCGACTAGAGGGGGGGGGTGAATAGGCGTTTTAAAATTCCCTTAGGCTCTAAAACCGATTTCTAATGCGGAAGCTAATACAAATAGGGTTTTGCACAATTAAAGCCTAAATCAACTAGGTTCACCTAAGTGCACCAACAATACAAGTCTATTGGTAAATATAACAATTGAGCATGGACTTGTAAGCTAATCAATTCTAGCAAGGTAAATGGCACTAAGCAATACAAGCATTCATACACAATGAATAAGCAATTTAATACAAGGTATATAAATTGCAATATAGTAAAGCTCAAGAATGCAAACCACAATGAACACGATTATGTTTTACCGTGGTGGTCGGAGACTTGCCGGTCTCCCATAATCCACGTTGAGGGAAACCCAAACCAATTGGGCCGGCTCCACGAATTAAGCCTTCCTCCGAGGTAAGTCCAACCACTTGGACCGGTTCCAAAACGAACCAACACCTCGCTCCACTAGGGTTGCTCCTTCCTCCTCTCCGGAGATGGCGAGCACCACACCACTCACAAACACCGGGCCTTCTCACAAGCTTCACTTGAGAAGATCACCGGACCACGACGCCTCCACGCCGTCTAGGTGTCGGCAAACACCAAGAGTAACAAGACTCTAACTCTCACTTGAACCAATCAAGTGTCAAAGCTCTATGGATACGAAATCCACAACCTAAGGCAACACATGCACTTAGGGTTTGCTCTCTAACCTCACTAAGTGCAACACATGCACAAAAGAGTATGAGAGGCTTGCACTAGCTCAATAGAACTCAAGGGGCACCAAAGAACTCTCCTCACACGGCCAAGGTGGGTATTTATAGCCCACACACAAAAACTAGCCGTTGGGACAAAGTCTCTTGAAAAAGTTAGGAAATCGAACGGCCGCCGTTATGGGGCGGTCGTATCGCTTTCCTCCAACGGCTATAAAACTAGCCGTTGGTCACCAAATCGAACGACCGCCAACTAAGGCCGGTCGTATCAAGCAACAATCGGTACAACCGCACAAACACTGCGGTCGTCATCGCTCCACAAAGGAGCGCCAAATGCGGCTAAGTCCCACGAACACTGTTGCGGAATTTTACAACCGCCACAGAGAAAGCGGAACGACCGATGTGCGGTCGTATCGCACCAAGAAATCGGTCGAACCACGGTAGCGGTTGTACCGCCCAACACACGTCGGTACTACCGCTCCAAGGGTTTCTCAAAACGAAAGTCATGCTCAAATGCATCTTCTCTCGAAATATTGAACCGCCAACAAATAATCGGAATGGCCGGCCTACGGTCGTACCGCTCAAGACACGCCAGTACTACCGCTCCACACCCGAGCAACACATGCTCAAGAAGTGCGGTCGTATCATTGCATAATCGTCGCAGATATGACCGCATCCCGGTCGTATCAAGACATTACACGTCGGTTCATCCGATTTTCCCGAGAAAACACAGATTGCATTCGCTTCAACTCAAATTGCAAAACACATTTGCTAATTTGATGCTAATGCACACAAGGGCTTAAGTGAGATTCTCAACAAGTTGCAAAACACATTTGCACACTTTTAGAATCACACCACAAGGAATAAGGTACATGGACTTACACCATTTGCAAAACGCATTCGCAAACTTAAGTCACATGCTACAAGGATTAACCATGAGCCACAACTATTTGTAAAACACATTCACAAATATTGGCAACATGTTAAAGTGAGCTAGAGCAAACACAATGAGCTATCAACACATGACAAACTCAAGCTACTAGTCAAAGACCCCTCTTAATAGTACGGCAAACCTATACTAGCAATCCGGTCATCCAACCAAACACCAAGACCGGTAAAAGACTAGGAACACATCCTTAGCCCTAGCTAGTCATACCTTTGCCTTGCGCAAACACTTGAAGCTTGATGACGCACATCCTTGCTTCAACTCCGGGTTCTTGACTTGATATGCATCAACTCATGATGCATCCTTACTTGACCTTCATCAACACATGATGAAGCTTTACTTCGGGATCTTGACTTGATATGCATCAACTCATGATGCATCCTTACTTGACCTTCATCAACACATGATGAAGCTTTACTTCGGGATCTTGACTTGATGCTCATCAACACATGATGACATCTTCCATCCCGAGTCTTGATATGCATCAACACATGATGCACTCTTCACTTGACATCCATCAACTTATGATGGGTCTTCACTTGACTTGATGATCAACACATGATCATCTCTTCTTAACTTGATGATTATCAACACATGATGTCATCCCAAGTCATCAACCACCTGGAACATAACCTATTCATCCAACTCATGGAAAATGTTAGTTTCACAATATGATTATCATTAATTACCACAACATACCATTAACTCATAATGGCGGGACAAGATACCACAATCTTTCCTCATTGGTAATTGATGATAACCACTTCAATAACAAATAATTGAATAGAGTTTGGTATGAGTATATAAGTACTACATAAGTTATATATACTCAACATGAGTGTATCTGAACTACACAAGTCATATGTACTCAAGAATACATGAGCATATATGAACTACATAAGTCTCATATACTCATATGAATATATTAACTACACAAGTTAAACATATTCAAAGATATGTGAGTACACATGAACTACACAAGTTATGTCCTACTCACATATAAGTATATATAGACTACACAAGTCTTATACACTCTTATGAATAGATTAACTACATAAGTTAAACATATTCAAGAATATGTGAGCACACATAAACTACACAAGTTATGTTATACTCACATATAAGTGTATATAGACTACACAAGTCATATATACACACTTGAATATACTAACTACATAAGTTATATATATTCAAGAATATGAGCATATATAAACTACACAAGTTATATATACTCACATGAATATATTAACTACACAAGTTAAATATATTCAAGGATATGAGTATATACTGAACTACACAAGTTATATATATACTCATATGAATATATTAACTACACAAGTTAAATACATTCAAGAATATATGAACTACACAAGTCTCATATACTCATATGAATAAATTAACTATGCAAGTTAAATATATTCAGAGGACATGTTTCAAAGTAAAGATCCCAATTATATATGGACAAGGAAATATGGATCAATACTAATGAAACCACAAAACATATATTGAGCTCCCCCTAAATGTGTGCATACACAAATGTGTAATGGAAACATATGCACATATTCAAGTTAGACTTTTGGTGGAGTTCAACATATATTTTGGATCCGAGGAATGCAACAAGATATATGAATACAAAGTAGAATGCATACCTCTTTTGATCTTTATATCCAAACGAGACTAAACATGATATAACAAATAGAAATGTTAGTCTCACAAATAGATTCATCATTATGAATGCATACCTGTTTGGATTTTCCTTTTGTTTATCCAATGAATTGGATTTGTCATTAATCACATGCATGCCTTCATGATTATTACCTTTATATCCAAATAAGACTACACAATATGTATATCAATAGAAGGTGTTAGTCTCATAATTAGATTTGTCATTAATCACCAAAACCCCATTAACACATAATGGTAGGGTCTAGATTCTTCAATCTCCCCCTTTTTGGTGATTGATGACAAATCCTTTATAAATGACAACATTTGGATATAAGTCAACATAGGATAATCAATTAGGCTATCGACTATATGCATGCATTGAAATGACAAGAGAATCTTAGTAAACTCCCACTTTTGGCACCACAAGATTCTCCCCTTTTAGGCAACACAAGAGATCAAGAGAATAACAAATAAAGCTCATACAAATTAACATCCAAATGTAGCTCATACAAATTCTCCCCTTTTGGCATTAAGCACCAAAAAGAAACAAATCTTAAGCAAAAGGAGAGTCTTTGCAAAACTTATCAGCTAGGCAATAAAACTCAGTTTATTTTGAGCAAATAAGCATACTCCCCCTTTTGTCATAAGACAACAAAAATCCAAAGTAAAACGAAGCCATAAGGGAGTCTTTTTAAATTGGTTTTCCCATATACTAGATTACCCATTTTAAAAATCAAAACATTTTTCAATAATACTTTTTCAAAACTTTTTAGGAAAACTCCCCCCTTACACAAAGGTTCCTCTTGAAGACATTCCTTTGACACGTAAAGGTTCTTCTCGTTGACAATCTTCTCCTTTGACACACAAAGGTTTTCTTCTTGACGATACTCCTTTGACACACAAAGAGTTTTCTTCGTCCAATCCATATATTTGCTTTTGACACACAAAAACTTCCTTTATCCAATTATCTCCCTCTTTGTCATCCTTTTGAAATATGTCCATCCAACACTTAAGATGACTTCTACTTCTTCCACTTGATCTTTGATTTGCATCCAAAAACTCTCTCTTTTGACATTAGGCACAAAAGCATTCTCCCCCAATGTCTTTATGTGTACCCACTTGTAAGATAATCCTTATACATCACTTTGTAGATACCATGAGTCGACAATACCACTTGTTGGTAATACATGTAGATATCACTTGTAAATAATACTCTTGTAAATCCACATGTTGATACCACTTGAAGAAAACATGCGTCGACAAGGCTTGAAAGCAAAGATGATACCAAATAATAATTAATTCCACTTGTAGATACTTGGTACCACTTGGAGAGATAAGACTTAGATAGATACCACTTGAAAAGATATATCATGAAATGAAAGTATCGGAGAGATACCACATGAAAAAGATATATCATGAATTGGAGGTATCGGAGAGAGCTTGGTTTGAAAAGAATTGATTGGCAAGGATTGAAAAAGATATCACTTGTAGGTGGGTATAAGAAGTATACCACTTGAAGGATATCACTAGAAAGAATACCACTTATAAAGACAAGATGATATCATTTGAAGAATACCACTTGTAAACATAAGTAATATGAATTCCATGCCTAGATCAAGATGATCAAAAGGTGCTACCACTTAAAGGAATACCACTTGAATGATAAATATATCACAAGGCGATCAAAATGGTATTTGGTGTCAACAAAACATGAGTGGGTAGCTTGCAAGGATTACAAGGATCACCACGACTTGAGAGGGATAGCCAAAAAGATTTAGATTTGAATCTATTCGATGTCAAGATGATTTTGAGAAGCTACTCTTGGAAAGGATACCACTTGAGTAATTGCACTTGCAATCAAGGACAATTAGTAGTGAGTAGCTTGCAAGGATAACAAGGATCAATCTTGACATGAGGGAGCAAAGAGATTGGCTGCAAAGATTTGAAATCAACAAATTTGGACAAATCAGCCAAAATCTCCAGGTCCGGTCAGACCGGCAAGACACACTGTGGTCGGGCCAGGGGACATCTTGATCGAGAGGGCTTATGCTGCGGTCAGGGCCTTTGAACTGAAAAAGTCAGATTCAGTTCGAAAGAATTTTGAGAAAAGAGAGATTGTTGTATATTGCTCCAATTTTTCACACGAACATCCAAATAAAGATATTTGGAGCATTTCCAACTTATATAGCTATTGGAAATTCAATTTTCAAATAGTTTTATGAATTAAGCTTTTGATTTTCGCAATTGAAATAGCATTTTCAAGATTTTTCTCAAAAAAGATCCAAATTGAGCAATTTAGGATATTTTGAGCATCCAATTTCATGTATGAGTTATAAATACCATTATGGACCTATTCATGTGAATAATTTTGGTTCATATGGCAAAACTCACTTAAGTGCTAGAAGGTGACCACTTAGGTCAACCTTGAATTTTGGATGAGTTTCAAAATCGAATAACTTTTGATAGGTTGGCCTTTTGGAAATATTTTGAATACCAAAATTGTTTAGAATAGCCAACTCTATCATTTTCATTTTGGGACAAAAGTCAAATTCCTTTTAGAATAGATTTTACACAAAAAAATCTAGTTTTGGTCAAAAACAAGTTTCTAAAATCTAGAATTTTGGCTAGAAACCCATTTTCATTTTAAATAGGTTTTTCTTGAACCAAAACCTTTGCAAAACATTTGGAAATCATTTGAATACATTTTGCAACTAGTTTTTCAAAGTTTATACTAATAATTTCAAAATTTTGACTTTTGGCTAAATGGCTCATTTTGAGAAACAATACTAGCACTTAATTTATTTGGGCACACTTAGGGATGTGGTATACATGGTTATGATTTAGCACTCCCCCTTAATGTGCCACTTCTTTCTTGCTCAAGAAATTAATAACAATGAATTAGCACAAGAGCAAGAACAACCCTTTTTAAGATTTTACATGAATGCAACCTACACAAGGTATAAGGGCTAGATACTTCAATGTAAATACTTGTTACCGAGATAGCATTGGTTTATGATACGAATTTATCTTCCTCAAGCTTGGCTCCAATTTGTATATGGTGGAATCCACCTCTCCATGAGTGAGCCAAACCTCCAATACTTCTCCAAGTACCTATTAATCATTTAAGCATCTTTTGGTACCCACACTCGGTTGGGTCCTTGAATGTTAGTCACAATAGATTTGGGCACCCAAATGGCCATAACAATAGTTTTATGTGAGTTAACATTCCTAGCAAACACATTGCCATTTCTATCCTTCCTAAGCAAATAATGATCATTATAGATGATAGGCTTAGGAGTGATACCTTTGGGACATTCTTTACTAAAATGTCCTTTCTCCCGCAATTGTAGCAAGTAGGGCTTTTGCTTCCCTTGATGTCTTCTTATCTTGCTCAATTCGGCTTGCCTCTTCTTTGAATGTCTTGACTTGACATCCTTTTGATTTGGACACACCGAGGCAATGTGACCATTCTTCTTGCATCCAAAGCACTTGATATTGTTGACTTGTTTTCTATCTTGCTTTGGAATGCTCTTCACCTTCTTCTTGGCGGTGAGACCAAGTCCTCCTTTGTCATTCTTCTTGTTAGGGCATACGGAGGCAATGTGACCCTTCTCATGACAATTAAGGCACTTAATATTCTTCATGTGTCTTGCATTGTGCCTCATTTTGCTATTTTTCTTTTTCTTCTTGGGAGTAAATCCAATGCCACTCTTATCTTGTAAGCATATTTGCTTGCTCAATATTTCATCGAGAGTAGCCTTCCTTTATAGCTTCTATCCAAGTCATTCTTCAAACTTGAGACTTGGGCCTTGAGCTTTTGTTTTCCTCTACAAGGTTAGTCTCAACAAGTATAGAGGAAATAGGTACATCTAATTTTGAGCAACAAGGCATATCAATTAAATCATCACAAGAAGTGGATACATTAATTTTAGATGAATTGCAAGGAGTAGGAGCAATACAAGGCAAATCATCTAATAGATCACATGTAATTCCTATATCCACTTTAGAGTTAGTATAACTTTTAAGAAGGAGGGTTTCATGTTCATTTTTAAAACATCATAATTTTCTTGAAGCAAGTTAAATTCTTTCTTCAAAACTTTGAATTTTGAAACCTCCTTTCCCATAAAAACATTTTGTTCTTCTAGCATATCTATCAACTCATCATATGAAGGTTCATCATTATCATCATCATTATATACCTTCTTTTTACCTTTTGCCATAAAGCAATGAGGCGATGTAGATGGAGTTGATGTGTCATCATCGTCGGAGCTAGAAGTTGATGTGGAGGACTTGTGGACTCTTCATCGTCGGAGTTAGAGATTGAGCATTCTTCTCCGACGTCCACTTTTGTATGCAATCCTCATTAGTTGAAATGGACCGTTCATAATATTCTTGAAGATAAGTCCACATCTCATGAACGTTCTTGAGATCGCATATGGCATCAAACACACCTACACTCAAAGCACTAAATAAGGCGTTAATTGCTTGAGGCGTCGAGATGTAAGCATTTCTCTTCCTCAATTGTTGGAGCTAGTTGATCCAATAGAGGAGAAAAGCCAACATCTACAATCCGCCATATATTTAGGCCCATGGCCTTAAAATAACATGACATGCGGATTTTCCAATGAGCATAATTTGTGCCATCAAATTTAGGTGCTTCACCAAGGTGCACTAAATCTCTAGTCGCCATCCTTTACTCTCTAGACGGTTAAGTCTAATAAATGAGAGACCAAGCTCGATACCACTTGTAAGATCGAGGTGGCCGACTAGAGGGGGTGAATAGGCGTTTTAAAATTCCTTAGGCTCTAAAACCGATTTCTAATGCGAAGCTAATACAAATAGGGTTTTGCACAATTAAAGCCTAAATCAACTAGGTTCACCTAAGTGCACCAACAATACAAGTCTATTGGTAAATATAACAATTGAGCATGGACTTGTAAGCTAATCAATTCTAGCAAGGTAAATGGCACTAAGCAATACAAGCATTCATACACAATGAATAAGCAATTTAATACAAGGTATATAAATTGCAATATAGTAAAGCTCAAGAATGCAAACCACAATGAACACGATTATGTTTTACCGTGGTGGTCGGAGACTTGCGGTCTCCCATAATCCACGTTGAGGGAAACCCAAACCAATTGGGCGGCTCCACAATTAAGCCTTCCTCCGAGGTAAGTCCAACCACTTGGACCGGTTCCAAAAGAACCAACACCTCGCTCCACTAGGGTTGCTCCTTCCTCCTCTCCGGAGATGGCGAGCACCACACCACTCACAAACACCGGCCTTCTCACAAGCTTCACTTGAGAAGATCACTTGGGACCACGACGCCTCCACGCCGCCTAGGTGTCGGCAAACACCAAGAGTAACAAGACTCTAACTCTCACTTGAACCAATCAAGTGTCAAAGCTCTATGGATACGAAATCCACAACCTAAGGCAACACATGCACTTAGGGTTTGCTCTCTAACCTCACTAAGTGCAACACATGCACAAAAGAGTATGAGAGGCTTGCACTAGCTCAATAGAACTCAAAGGGCACCAAACAACTCTCCCTCACACGGCCAAGGTGGGTATTTATAGCCCACACACAAAACTAGCCGTTGGGACAAAGTCTCTTGAAAAAGTTAGGAAATCGAACGATCGCCGTTATGGGGCGGTCGTGCGCTTTTCCTCCAACGGCTATAAAACTAGCCGTTGGTCACCAAATCGAACGACCGCCAACTAAGGCCGGTCGTCAAGCAACAATCATACAACCGCACAAACACTGCGGTCGCATCGCTCCACAAAGGAGCGCCAAATGCGGCTAAGTCCCACGAACACTGTTTTGGAATTTTACAACCGCCCAGAGAAAACGGGCGACCGATGTGCGGTCGTATCGCACTAAGAAATCGGTCGAATTAGTAGCGGTTGTACCGCCTAACACACGTCGGTACTACCGCTCCAAGGGTTTCTCAAAACGAAAGTCATGCTCAAATGCATCTTTCTCGGAAATATTGAACCGCCAACAAATAATCGGAATGACCGGCCTACGGTCCGTACCGCTCAAGACACGCCGGTACTACCGCTCCACACCCGAGCAACACATGCTCGGCGGCGGTCGTATCACAGATAATCTGTCGCAGATATGACCGCATCCGGTCGTATCAAGACATTACACGTCGGTTCATCCGATTTTCTGAAAATACAGATTGCATTCGCTTCAACTCAAATTGCAAAACACATTTGCTAATTTGATGCTAATGCACACAAGGGCTTAAGTGAGATTCTCAACAAGTTGCAAAACACATTTGCACACTTTTAGAATCACACCACAAGGAATAAGGTACATGGACTTACACCATTTGCAAAACGATTCGCAAACTTAAGTCACATGCTACAAGGATTAACCATGAGCCACAACTATTTGTAAAACACATTCACAAATATTGGCAACATGTTAAAGTGAGCTAGAGCAAACACAATGAGCTATCAACACATGACAAACTCAAGCTACTAGTCAAAGACCCCTCTTAATAGTACGGCAAACCTATACTAGCAATCTGGTCATCCAACCAAACACCAAGACCGGTAAAAGACTAGGAACACATCCTTAGCCCTAGCTAGTCATACCTTTGCCTTGCGCAAACACTTGAAGCTTGATGACGCACATCCTTGCTTCAACTCCGGGTTCTTGACTTGATATGCATCAACTCATGATGCATCCTTACTTGACCTTCATCAACACATGATGAAGCTTTACTTCGGGATCTTGACTTGATATGCATCAACTCATGATGCATCCTTACTTGACCTTCATCAACACATGATGAAGCTTTACTTCGGGATCTTGACTTGATGCTCATCAACACATGATGACATCTTCCATCCCGAGTCTTGATATGCATCAACACATGATGCACTCTTCACTTGACATCCATCAACTTATGATGGGTCTTCACTTGACTTGATGATCAACACATGATCATCTCTTCTTAACTTGATGATTATCAACACATGATGTCATCCCAAGTCATCAACCACCTGGAACATAACCTATTCATCCAACTCATGGAAAATGTTAGTTTCACAATATGATTATCATTAATTACCACAACATACCATTAACTCATAATGGCGGGACAAGATACCACAATCTTTCCCTCATTGGTAATTGATGATAACCACTTCAATAGCAAATAATTGAATAGAGTTTGGTATGAGTATATAGGTACTACATAAGTTATATATACTCAACATGAGTGTATACGAACTACACAAGTCATATGTACTCAAGAATACATGAGCATATATGAACTACATAAGTCTCATATACTCATATGAATATATTAACTACACAAGTTAAACATATTCAAAGATATGTGAGTACACATGAACTACACAAGTTATGTCCTACTCACATATAAGTATATATAGACTACACAAGTCTTATACACTCTTATGAATAGATTAACTACATAAGTTAAACATATTCAAGAATATGTGAGCACACATAAACTACACAAGTTATGTTATACTCACATATAAGTGTATATAGACTACACAAGTCATATATACACACTTGAATATACTAACTACATAAGTTATATATATTCAAGAATATGAGCATATATAAACTACACAAGTTATATATACTCACATGAATATATTAACTACACAAGTTAAATATATTCAAGGATATGAGTATATACTGAACTACACAAGTTATATATATACTCATATGAATATATTAACTACACAAGTTAAATACATTCAAGAATATATGAACTACACAAGTCTCATATACTCATATGAATAAATTAACTATGCAAGTTAAATATATTCAAAGGACATGTTTCAAAGTAAAGATCCCAATTATATATGGACAAGGAAATATGGATCAATACTAATGAAACCACAAAACATATATTGAGCTCCCCCTAAATGTGTGCATACACAAATGTGTAATGGAAACATATGCACATATTCAAGTTAGACTTTTGGTGGAGTTCAACATATATTTTGGATCCGAGGAATGCAACAAGATATATGAATACAAAGTAGAATGCATACCTCTTTTGATCTTTATATCCAAACGAGACTAAACATGATATAACAAATAGAAATGTTAGTCTCACAAATAGATTCATCATTATGAATGCATACTGTTTGGATTTTCCTTTTGTTTATCCAATGAATTGGATTTGTCATTAATCACATGCATGCCTTCATGATTATTACCTTTATATCCAAATAAGACTACACAATATGTATATCAATAGAAGGTGTTAGTCTCATAATTAGATTTGTCATTAATCACCAAAACCCCATTAACACATAATGGTAGGGTCTAGATTCTTCAATTGGTTGTACCAAAATTTATTATATATACAATGTATATAACATGTATTTCCCAAAACTTTTTGGGGGTACAGCTGTACCCCCATGCTCTTATACTAGCTCCGCCACTGGCCACCGCCATTGATTCGGTCGGCTCCGGCCATCTCCTTTGCCACTGACGAGTCCTATCGCCTCCTATCCATCCCCTCGACCAATTCCTCTTGATGGATTGCCTCGCCACACCGTGGATCGCCAAACCCTAACCGGCGGCAACATGCCTCCATCCATGGCGGATGCGTTCGAAGGTCTCCATCCACCTCGATCCGGAGGCAGAGGGCCTTGATCCATGGTGTGGTGGTGTGGTGGCCTCCATCCATGGTGCGGCGGCTTCTGGCAATAGCGACGGCGGTTGGGGAGCACAGACGTCACGATGGCTTCCGACGATGGTTGGGGAGCACAGACGTCACGATGGCTTCCGACGATGGTAGCAGCAATCGGATTGTATGGTTAGCTGACATTGGGCCACCAAGGTTTTTTTTATTTGTTGGCATCGGTGCGCCTACTTGCACCGGTTCTAGGAATCTCACTTCTAGCACCTCCCCTACAGTGTGCAGCACGGGTGCTTGATCCTCTCTCTCCTCTTCTAGCACCAGTTTCCCACCACATTATACATGGCCTAAGTATCGTGCATTTTAAGCGGACTTTTCTGAACCAAACAAGCAGCTGACCAGTCAACAACTTTATGAGCACAAGAGAGATTCCCCGACATGCATATATGGAAAGTAAGTACCTCAAATAACAAAATGTTCAGTGAAGGGCACCTTGCTATATATGTTCAAACTATGCAATCTCTCTCTCCCTCTCATACTGAGCTGCTTGCTAGGTGGTAGTGGTCACACAGAGTTCTGCACTCTCTTTCACTGAGAACAGCAGAGCAGTGCAGAGCAAAAGAAAACAATGAAAGGAGAACAAAAAAGAGAAACTCCAATGGCCCCATGTGCAGCAAGGCTCCAATCCCTATGCCACCATCCACTCTTCATCATCACCTTGGTTGCCCTCTCATTGCTGCTGCAGAGAGTCACAGCAGAGGATGAGAAGGAAGCTGATAGGGTGGCCTCCCTCCCTGGCCAGCCAAGGAGCCCACATGTCTCACAGTTCTCAGGGTACATCACTGTGAACAGGCAGAATGTGAGGGCACTCTTCTACTGGTTCTTTGAAGCTGAGGCACTAACCTCCCAGAAGCCTCTCCAACTCTGGCTCAATGGAGGTTGTTACTATACTTGTCCATGCAAAATTACTGAACTTTGTTCTTAGTTACTTGTTTTGCTTCATGACTTGCCATGCACAATGGATATATGATGAGCAGTAAGTGAAAGCGTGAAAGAATTGAATACTCACACTAAAAAGGATAGTTTCCATTAGCAAGGATTTGTACATATATAGATTACACGGAGAGGCAACAAACATATAGCGACATGCATTCAGGCAATGGAGCGACAGGCACGCAGGCTAAACATAGAAAGAATCCTGTTTGTTGCCGTAGACTAATCCTGGCTCCTGTGATTACGGGAGACTGTTCCAGATCCTTGCTCCTGTGATTGCGGGTGACCGCCCATGCATGTGACCGCCCATGCGTCGCGCCTGTAGCGCGTCATGCAAATATACGCTAACAGTAAGCAAATAAGTAGTTCTTGTTCTTGGCTTGCTTTCTTTGGTGCTATACTTCGCCGCACGTGATGGACCGTCATCAACTATGTACTATGAACTAGTCATATATTTCTTTTTCTCGTTTAGTTATGGCCTTTTCTAGTGAACACGTTCAGTGTTCTTCTAGAAGTTGTGGTTTTTTTGTGTTAGTATTTCTGTTTTCTTTTCATACTATTTAGCATGGACTGTTGTTTGACTGAAAACATCATTTAGGCCCTGGTTGCTCCTCTGTGGGCTATGGAGCAGCTTCTGAGCTGGGGCCTCTCATGGTCAATGGAAATGGAACAGGTTTGGAGTTCAACAAATTTACATGGAATGAAGGTGTGGTTTCATTCTTCTTCTACTACTTGTATGGTGTGTAACATCCAGAAGTCATATCGGTAATGCTGCTGCTACTAGCAGAGGTGGAACTAATAAAATCGAACCTACACTAGTTGCATTGCATCTTCATTTTTCACTGATTCAAACATCATCGGAAGCCAATTTGCCATTCTTAGATGCTTTTTTTCTTCCATGCTAGTTGTTTTGTTGGTCTTCACTATATATGGTTCTTTCAGAAGTTAGTTAAGGTGAGGTTCCATGTAGTTTCAGAAATTGGTTGTTACTCATTTTTTGTTTCCTTGGTCTAAATTTCATCAGAGGCCAATTTGCTGTTCTTGGAGTCCTGTTGGAGTTGGCTTCTATGCAAATAACTCCTCTGACCTAGACAACATTGACGATCGCTTTGTCGGTATTGATCTGTCTCATGCATGATCTTTACTGTTTAGTAAGTCTGAAAGTTTTCTGTTAGTTCATTAACCGAAATTTTCATCTGGTGCAGCTGAGGACACCTACACCTTCTTGGTGAACTGGTTCAAGAGGTTTCCTCAGTACAAGAACCATGACTTCTACATCTCAGGAGAGAGCTATGCAGGTAAGGTGCAGAAAGCTCCCTTTCTACCAACAACACAAATATTGCAAAATTGAATAAGCCCACAAGGAAAAGATACAAAAGATATCGCTTTTGCCTTTTGTTGATGAGTAGTGTAAGCATGCAAAACAACAATAAATCCTCTATCTGTCCACTCCCCACTATTTTCTAGTCAAAAGGGTTAGCCTACAATACATGTAGGTCCAACTCCCTACAGTATTCAGTCCACGCCAATACATGGATCCCACTACTGCCCTTGTTAAGTTCCTAACAAGCTGATGGGGTTATTCTGTTAAAAAATACAGCTAACTTTAATTGGAATTGGAATACTTCATTTTGTTTGCTGTTGTCACTAAACCCAAACAGTCATACTAAGGGTCATAGAGTAGAATAGTGGTTGATCCAATAAAATTAGGGTGAAAAGTATTGAGCTTTAATCATGGTGGTTATCCTAATGGTCACACACACACACATATATATATACATACACACACATACACACATACATATATGCAGGTAATCCCTTATACAACAGGGAAAATACACAAGTAATAATATACATATAACCATAGTTATCAATTCCATTCCGAAGGCCATTCCGATTTGCCTCTTGGTATGGAATATCTTTGATATCGGTCCATTCAGTAGTATGCTCGATATATATATATATATATATATATATATATATATATATATATATATATATATATATGCACACATAATTTTACTTGGAATCTTACTTCAAATACATAACCATAGAATAAAAATGACACATAGTTTAATTACTTCATAAATACAAATGTCTTACGTAGTTAAATAATACAACATGAGTTCATAATTTTATATATTTTACCATAGTCTAGGATACTGGTCTAGCATAATTTCACTTATCGAAGGAGTAGTATTGGATTCGGCCTTTCGAGTTGATTCAAAGAAGTGATCACTTCAATTTTGATTATTTTTACCGGTACCAGAATGACCGGAATAGCGGAATGGCCGGAATAGACCGGGTATTGAGGCCGGTACAGGATTGAGGCTACGGTATGCCGGTTTGGGTGCCGGTATGGCATGTTCCACCCATTCTGGCTGGTACCGGAATGAAGTTGATAAGCATGCATCTAACACCCCCTCAAACTTATGGTGGATCAACAACATGAAGTTTGAAGAGATAGAAGCTGTGCTGGTCTCTGGTCTGTGCCTTTGTGAAGAAGTCTGCCAATTGAAGCTCTGAAGGCACATACTGAAGAGCAACAACCTGATTCTGCACCTATGTTCGCATTTAGGAAGCATCAACACCAATATGCTTTGTAAGCTCATGCTTCATCGGATCTTTAGCAATGCTAATAGCACCTGTACTGTCAGACAAAAGAGGAGTGAGTGCTGAAACAGAAACACCAAAATCCTCAACTAATCACTGTAGCCAAGTAACCTCCACAGTCAACAAAACCATAACTCGCAACTCAGCCTTAGCACTCAAACGAGGAACTGCTGTTTGCTTCTTAGTCTTCCAAGCAATGAGAGAACCACCAAGAAAAATACAATAGGCAGAGAGAGAGTGGCGATCAAAGTGATCACTAGCCCAAGTGGCATCAGAATATGCCTGTAGCTGTAAAGAGCCAGAGCGAGGGAAAAATAGACGACGAGCGATGGTTCTATGAAGATATCGTAGAATACGAAGAAGATGGCTATAGTGGAGCTGAGTGGGAGTAGAAACAAACTGACTCAAGATATACATAGGGTACGAAATGTCAGAACGAGTGACACCCAAATAAACAAGACTCCCAATAAGGTAACGATAGCAAGCAGGATCAGTAAGAGGCTCACCATCAGTGGGCCAAAGATGAACATTAAGCTCCATGGGAGTCTCAACGGTGTGCTGATCAGTAAGAGAAGCACGAATAAGAAGATCTTGGATATACTTTTTTTTGGGACAGATAGAAACCCTTAGGTGTAGAAATAACCTTAACCCCAAGAAAGTAGCGAAGAGGACCCAGACCAGACATGAGAAACTACCCACTAAGGCGCTCCTTGACAAAAGTGATGTACTGAGAACCATCTCCAGTAATGATCATATCATCAACATATAAAAGAAGAAGCGTCTGGCCACGAGGCGAAGTGTGAATAAAAAGAGCAGGATCACGAGTACTGGCAGAAAAACCAGCTGCAGTGACAACAAAAGAGAAACGATCAAACCAGACACGAGGAGCTTGCTTGAGGCCATGAAGAGATCGACGAAGGCGACAAACCATACCCTCAGGAACAGAATACCCCAAGCGGTGGCTGTATATAAACCTCCTCACACAGCTCACCATTGAGAAAAGCATTCTTGGCATCAAGCTAAGAGATGGACCATACTCGAACAGTCGCCACAACAAGAAGAGTGAGAACAATGGTCATGTGAGCCACAGAAGGAAAAGTCTCATCATAATCATGACTATACTATTGCTGAAACTCACATGCCACAATACGAGCCTTGTAGCACTCAAGAGAACCATCAGAGCGGATCTTAACCTTGTAGACCCACTTGCACGTGATAGGAGTAACACGTGTAGGAAGAGAGATAAGATCTCATGTGCCAGTATGCTCAAGGGTAGCAATCTCCTCTGCTATCGCATGCTACCACTCCTGATGAACAGTAGCATCATGATAAGAGGTCAGTTCGGCAAGAGCTATTAAAAAAAAGCGCGCAGGAGGCCGAATAGACTAGCGATCACAAAGAGCATATCGAGGAGGAGAGGCCGAAGAAGATGAACCATCAGAAGAAGATGGCACATCAGAAGAATCCTCAACTCGCGGACGACGAGTGTAGTAGAGAGGATAAGAAGGAACAAGGCCAGGAGGAGCCTTTGGAGAGGGTGTCGGTGGCAAAGGAGGCACCAGCGGTGAAGGAGACGCCGACGGTGAAGGAGGCACTGGAGAGGCCAAAGGCTGTAGTGGAGATGTGGTGACTATGGGGTGGCAAGAAAAGTCAGGAAAGAAAGTGATTCGACAAGAGATGCTGGAGTGGTGGAAGGAGAAGGACGAGGGTAGAAAGGACGAGAATCATTAAAAGTGACGTCCCGAGAAACCCACATCCGTCGGCCAACAGGATCCCATCAACTATATCCCTTATGCTCAGCGCTATAGCTTAGAAAAACGCACTTCACAGACTGAGCGATTAGCTTGGTGCGCTCACGAGGTGCAAGAAGAACATAACACACACATCCAAAGAGGCGAAGACTAGAATAATCAGGAGTCTTGCCACAGAGACGCTCAACTAGGATCCCACCCTGAAGAGCAGAAGAAGGCTGAATATTAGTCAGGAAAGTGGCAGTAAAAACAGCCTCAGTCCAACAGTGTGGTGGAACAACAGAAGCAAGCATAAGAGCATGTGTTGTCTCACGAAGATGACGATGCTTCCGTTCAGCCACACCGTTCTGGGCATGAGCAGTAGGGCAAGAAAACTGAGAGAGGGTGCTCTGCTCAGTAAGAAAACCACGAAGGACTCCTGACAAGCATTCCCTAGCAGAATTAGCACGAAAGACACAAATAGGAGAGTCAAACTGAGTACGGATCATAGTGGTAAAATTCTTGTAGATGGATAGAACCTCACTACGAGATGACATAAAGTATATCCATGTGTATCGAGAAAAGCCATCAATAAAAATTATATAATATCGATGACCTTCTTTCGAAACAAAAGGAGCCGGATCCCATACATCAGAATGAACAAGATGAAAAGGACACTACGACATTGACTCACTGGAAGGATAGGGGAGTTCAAGCTGTTTACCAAGCTTACAACCCTGACAATTTAGAGAAGCATCACCAGACACAGACCCTAAAAGACCACGATGAACCAAAGAAGATAGACGCGACCCGCAAAGATGTCCCAAACGATGATGCCACTGAGCAAAAGATGTAGTGGAGGATGCAGCAGAAGCAGAGGCGGTGGTGGAGGCGACAAGATTGATAGGAGCAGCGAAAGGAAGATAAAGCCAGTCAAGCTCCCAGAGACGCCGTGAGTCACGGCGGCGAGGACCAGTACCAGCCAGAGTCCCCGTGCGTCAATCCTGAATAGAACAAGAATCATAATCGAGAATAACACGACAACCATGATTAGTGAGCTGACCGATAGATATGAGTTGCATGGTTAGTTTGGGAACATGAGAAACAACAAGAACATGAAAAAAGGAATTAGAAAGACTGCCTCGTCTCGCGACAGAAAGAGAGGTACCATCTGCTGTCTAAACAGTGATAGAAGTAGCTAAAAGATGAATGGAAGTGAGACTGGTGGAATCAGATGTCATATGAAAGGAAGCATCAGAGTCAAGAATCCCAGGTGATATACCTAAGGAAGAAAAAGTAGAAGGTGATCTCTCACTAGAATACTGTGCAACATAACCAGTAGAACTGGATGATGCAAAAGCAGTCATGCGACGCAGCAGTGTGATAAGCTCATGAGTATCAGAAGCACCAGAGCTCCTTTCAAAGGAGGAACCGCCAGTGCCTTTGGGAGGACGGCCACCACGACGTAAATCCTTCTTCTTCCTGTAGTAGAATTGCTCCACATGTCCATCCTTATTGCAATAGGTGCAGTGGAGCCCCCCTACCAACAACAGCTATCACTAGTGAATGCACCACCGGTGAAGGAGTAGTTGGAGACGTAGCGAGTGTAGAAGCAGCCAGAATCGAAGGAAACGACGGTGACGGCAGCAGACCCGCAGCATGAAGGCAAATCTCCTCAGCACGAATAGATGCAAGAGCCTCCAACAGAGTCACACGAGGGTGGTGTACCAGCAACTGAGCATAAGTATGCTCATACTCACCCCGAAGACGTGTCAAGAAGTCGTAGATGCGACAAAGCTCCAGGTGAGACTACTGACGCTGACAGTACTAACAAGTGTGATAAACATCTGGTCACAAAGAGTCAATCTGATGCCATACCATGGACAACTGGGCATATAACTCGTCCACAGTGATATCTCCCTGCGGCAACGACTATTCCTAACGCACAATAGCAAAATACAAGGAATCACCAGATGGCTCGTAGCGGTTGCGCAGATACGCCCACATCTGTGCCGAAGCCAAGCCAACCACATCCACAGTGAGATGCACTTCCATGCTAGAAACCAGAATAGCAGAGGCACAGACATCTTCATCAATCTATGTCTTGTAGGCAGCATATTGAGTCTGAAAAGTCTCTATAGCACCCTCAAAAACCTCATATGCCTCTTTATGAGTGTCTTCGGAAGTATCTTTCGAAAGCACAAGCTCAACAGGTGGAACATGTCGAGACGGACAAGGCAGCTCGCTGATGAGAAAATCCCAAAGATGCTGACCACGCATATGAAGACGCATGTTCTAAAACTAATCCTGATAATTAAGATCATCGAAGATCACCGGACAACGAGAAAACAGAAATAGTGCCTGAAGTTCAGGACGACGTTTTTTTCTTTTCTTCTCCTTCTTTGAACCGAAGACTCGAAGACTACCAGTAGAACTGAAATCGAACAACATTGCCTTCAGAACCGAAACCGAGAGACAGAGCCGGAGACGATGGAGGCGGCTCCTCGACGGCGACGGCGGCGGCTCCCCGGCAGCGACTCCGGATGCCGGCAGATTGAGGCGGCGCTGCTACTTCGACCCAAACAAGTTGAGGGCGCAACGGCTAGGCTCGGGCGGAGGCACGGGAGGCTCCGACGGCGGCGCAGCAGATCCGGCGACGGGAGGGTGGCGACTCGGGCTCGAGGTCCGAGGCGGCGGCTCGAGCTCGAGGCGGGAAGATGTCGGCTCGGGAACGCTCCTACGATGGTCAGGCAGCGCTCGACTCCGGATCGAGGCCGGCACGGCCACGGGAGAGAGAGCAACTCCGGTTTGGGAAGAGGACTCACGACGCAAGACAAAGCGACTGCAGCGGAAAACGAAGCGACGGGTGGAGATGGCAAAGCCAGGCGGCAGCTGGAAGAAAACCAGCGCGACTCGACGAAAACAAATTCTAGGTATACTTTGATAGCATGTTATGAATAGCGTTTGTAGACCAATGGGCTAATATATATACAAGTAAAGATATAACATAATGATATAACATATTTGCAGTTAACCTCTTATACAATAGGAAAAATACACATGTAATAATATACATCTAACATATCACCCATGTAAACACAATCTTGAAGATCAAGACACTGACCAACTTTGATACAACAAGCCATTATGTTCCTCATCATGCTGAAGTGGTGTGTGAGCGCAACAAGCACCTTGAAACATATCAACATATCAATTTGAAAGGATTTATTGTAAGCACTTTTTGAAACCCATCCCCTTTTCTTTTGGTACCTACCATCCCCTTGCTTGAATTGCTATATTGGAAATTAACTTGAGAGCCTATGTGGAGAGCTAAATTTTTGCTGTTCATCATGGTAATTTCTTGTCCATGTTATACGGCAAGTGTATATTCGTGAGCTTCGCTGAATCTCTATCTAATAAATTGTTCCAGTTTCGAAAGCTGCCAATGAAACAAACTGTAGTGAGTAGCATACTAGATATTTGCCCCAAATAAATCTTCATTTCCCTGTAGTTTACTTATTTTACCATGGCAGAGTTTAGAATAACTCTTATCTACTTTTCTATCAATAACTATAGCTGAAGCATCTGCATACAGCATGTTCTCCCAAAATAAACTGAAAATGATTTAGTCACTAACATGCACCTACCTTCTGCAGGTTGGAAATGCAGAGACTGACGATTACTATGATCAGAAGGGATTAGTCGAGTTCGCTTGGAGCCAGTCGGTGATCTCAGGTCAACTTTATGAACATGTCAACAATGTTTGCGACTTCAGGCTCTCACCCCGTAGCAATGAATGCAACCGTGTAATGATCTCTGTATATGCCCAGTATGATAAGATCGACATCACAATGTATATGCACCTAAGTGTTATACTGATGAATCAGCACTGTTGTGTACCTCTGACAGCACAACTGAAATGAATGCTGAGGTAACTGCAGTGCTTGATAACTTTTATTGGTACTGTAGCAAATATGACAATGGAATGAAATGAAGGTGAAAACTGAAGATAACTGAATGTGCATTTCAGAAGAGTTTCAAAAGAATGAGGATGTACTCAGGGTACGATCCATGCTACTTGTCCTATATCGAAGATTACATGAACAGGATGGATGTACAGAAATTACTTCATGCGAATATCAGTGGATGGATTAAGGATAAGAGATGGAGTATGTGCATATATGCATGAGCTTCCTTGTGATGCATCCTTTGTACTAATTGGATAGCATATATGACATTCTTTCATTTTTCTTGATACACTTTATTGCAGTTATTCAATTTTCGACAACTACAACATCAGTCTTTTCTGTTCTTCCAATTTACTTGAAGCTTGTGGCAGGACTAAGAATTTGGGTCTACAGGTTTGGCTCCTTTAATTTACTTGTTTGTTTTGGAAGTCAGAACAAGAGAGTAACTGACTAACTGTTATGCTAGAAACCATAAAGGAGAAGTAAAAGCTGTCTAATTGCCCTTATTCCTTCATGTTTTAACTTTTAACTAAACTTCGTTTCTTGTTATGTCTCAGCCTTGAATGTCTTCAGTGTCAGTCGATAATATGACTTACATTCAGGACCTATTCTTATGCTCCTTTGAGTTCTGATTACTAATCGAATTTCTTTAGTGTCAGTCGATAATATGACTTACATTCAGGACCTATTCTTATGCTCCTTTGAGTTCTGATTACTAATCGAATTCGTTGAAGTGATTACAGTACTAGATAACAACAAACGATTTATTATTATTATTTTCTATTTTTTTTACATGGAGACGTGGATGGCAGGGTCCCGATTATCGGGTCCGGTACTGTGTAGAAGCCCTTGGTCTTCCTGTCAAGTCACAGTGGCAACCATGGTACCTAAACAATCAGGTTTGTCACCCTATTACATGCGCTAAGTTTCCTCGTTTCTTCACCATAGCAATGTTTGCATAAAGTGGAGGTTAGCTTCAGTTTCTTGGAATGATCATTTGATATTGGAATGACGTGGAAAAATCCAATGTAGGTTGCTGGAAGGTTTGTTGAGTATGAAGGGCTGACAATGGCCACTGTCAGAGGAGCGGGACACGCAGTACCTCAAGACAAGCCAGCAGAGGCACTCGTGGTAATCAATTCCTTCCTTTCAGGCAGACGACTGCCAAAAAGAAACAACTGATGGCTACTACCGAAATGAAATTTGCTGAATGAGAAATACAAAGAAAGAAGAAATAATTGATATTGAGTTGTAACAAAATATTCAGTCTAGGCTCTATCTGTACCCAATTTATGTACCACTCGACATGAACTCCTTACTAAATTGCCCGTGTATGGTAAATGGTTCAAGTTAAATTTTCAACTAATGGAGACGGCTGTATATATGCAACTGAGCCTAGCTCAGTTGGGTAGGGGTGTGGATGCACCCCCCAATTTAGACCGTATATGATAATTCTTAGATGTTGTTTATGTTTTGTTCTTTCTTTTGAAAAAAAGAGGAAATGCAAGCCTCGATTGTCAACAGACAGTGTCACTGGTAATTTCTTGACAATTTAGCACGACTCATCAGTGTAATTGCTCGAGACTTGAGAGCCCTTAGACTTGCGATGCCCTGATCAGCCAATCAATGAAAAACTTACCAAGCAGCTTTAAACAAGACAACAACAAATAAAAAATGTAACAACAAATGTCATTTGTTCAAAAGGATGAGCCCCAAATTTCTGATTATTCATTCTTTCAAAAAAATATATTGTAGGATCGAATACCGCAATCGGTGGGGGCGTGAATGATTGTAGTGATTTCTTTTCGAATTACCGAGGATAGCCTGTGTTGGATTGAACTGACGACTGAAGACACCGTACTCGTGCTAGTCGAACCACCTTCGACCAGGTAGTTGATTCCGACTAGGTAGTCAAAACCTTCTACGACCACATGTAGTCGAGCCTCCTGTTATGACCACGTCTACGACCACATGATCGAAAGTGAAGTCGACGGAGAAGCGCTATCTCACCACGTACTGCTTGGAATGAGAACGAGTCGAAGACTATGCCCAGAAAGACACACTGCCAGCGATGATCTTTAGAATAAATCTGATCTTCTATTTCTAAATCATGTTCTATGGCTACAAAATACCCTAACAGCACCCCTCAAACCCTAGCACGAAAACTCCAAAAGCTTTCTCTCAAAAGTCGTCTAAGAGTCCTCTACTAACTTTTAACCTCTCCTTCCTTTTTATATGCTAGAACCCTAAACCGTGTCCTCATCAATACGGACACAAAATCTTATCTCCTTCTGAAAATCAAGGGACTCGAAACCCTTTCAAACACGGGGTTTCCAAAATCTCTAAATCTTTCAGTTATGAACACCTTCCATAACTCCTCACGCATTGAAGCCTCCAGGACTGCACCTCCAGTAGCTTCTCCACACATCACGCATCCACCTTTGATCTCCACGTGCCCCAGCGTAAGCCCGACCACCTCGTAACATCCTCGACTGCCTCAACCTTGGATTGCACCATCCTAGTCCCGGTTCTTCTCATCATCGACCATGATCGTCTCCACGCCTAACCTGCACATGCAAAGACCAAAGAACGTTTTCCCTGCACAAGTTCTCCAACTTGACCAATATCAGTCTACACACGCATGTCACACCCTCACCCATCAGTAAACACAAACCAGATCATCCACAATCTTAATTTCCAAGCTTTCAGATAAACAACCCGAGACCACTCTGAAGAACCGGTCTAACCGCTGTGCACAAGCCTGTCAAATCACTGGCCGATCAGACATGAGTACTCGAGGTGCTCGAAGGTTACAAGAATTGAAACACTCGAAGTCTACGACTACCTACCGTGAAGCTTACAACCACCGATTGCCGACCAGGCACTGTAGCTTCCAACCATCGACTACACACCGACTAGGCACTATAGCTCGACCGTCGACCAGGTACTATAGCTTTCGACCATCGACCAGGTACTGTAGCCTTTGACCACCGACTAGCACTGTATCGACCAGGTACTGTAGCTTTAGACCATCGACCAGGTACTGTAGCTTCGACCATCGACCAGTTCTATGATCAGGTCCACGACCAGGTCTACGACCAATCCTACGATCAGTCCTACGACCAGGCCCACGACTAGATCTATGACCAGTCCTAGATCAAGTCTACGTCCATAATATTCCAACGACCGAAACTTTCACAACCGCAAATAACAATGCAACCCAAATGTCAATTATTCATCATCACAAAATTCACGATCTATCCACATGGTCTAACAATCTCCCCCTTGATGAATACACTGACAATACTCAAAAATCGAGAGTTGAATTTTGAAAGAAAAGAAAAAAAAATGCGAAAAGAAAGTTTCAAAGCTGCAAAGCAAAGAATTTTAACAAACCACAGTAGCAACACAAAACCACAGCTGAAAAGCTCCCCCTCAACACAAGACCGAAAAGCTCCCCCTCAAAACAAGGGAAGCAAAATTCTCCAATTGTTCTCCCCCTTTAGCAATGTAATCATCAAGAACTTTAGAGAGAACAATTCTAAAAAGAGAGAGCAATGAGAGTAAAAATCAAGAAGCTTTGTAGATTATCCAAGTCACTTCGCATTGATTTAATAAATTAACCAAGCCATCTTTTTGAGTAGATCTATTTGGATCATATAAAGTCATATACCATATAGTAATGTCAAAACAAGTCTATTAGAATAATTAAGCAATTTAAATTAATGACATGCATCTCAACAATGACCAAACCGATTATAAAGAGCACAATGAGATATCACAAAGAAAAGTTAAAGCCTAAAAGTGAAGCAAACTTTAAATCTAGACGAGCTAGCAGTCTCATGTAACAACCTATTGCTCCACACTCAATTCTTAAGCATGTGGCATGCTTGTAGCATACTTCTTTTCAATGGTGGTATGCTTGAAGCATACTTCTTTTCATTGGTGGCATGCTTGAAGCATACTTTTTTTCATTTACACACACACACACACACACACACACACACACATATATATATATATATGTATGTATGTATGTATGTATGTATGTATGTATATGGTATGCTTGAAGTATACATCTTTTCAATTGTCTCTTTCACATTTTTTGTTTTGTTTTATATAACAAGCCAAAATGAGTGAACATAAAAAGATTGCAATAAGAACCATACACGCCTTATACCCAAGATTTAAAATAAGATTCACAATCAAGCTAATTCTTTTTGATGAACATTGTAAAGTAATAACTATAATCAATCTAGTCAAAGTATTCCACCATATCATGCTTTAGTTCAAATGTGACAAAGTAATTATAACCAGTCACGATCAAAGCTACACAACACATGAGTAAATATGATAAACGAGAGCTCTAAACCTCATTTGATTTCAATGGCTTAGACTTGATGAATTGTTTGATAAGTATAATAAACAAAGCTTCTGAAATTTGAAACAATAAGCTCCCCCTCAGAATAATCCCATAGGATGCAATACACCCAACTCACTTCGCAAAAGAGCAAACCAAGTAGAATCAAGCGGTTTTGAGAAAATATCAGCAACTTGAGAATTTGTATCAATATAATGCAAAACAACATCTCCCTTTTCCACATGGTCTCTAAGAAAATGATACCAAATATCAATGTGTTTGGTTCTTAAATGTTGCACAGGATTTTTAGCAATACTAATAGTGTAGATATCATGGGGATATGCTCATGATCTTAGGATGATGTTACAATTAGCAATGTCGTTTTCGGTTTGTTGAAACACGCGTTTTCGTCAAAGGTTAAAATGCTGTCAGGGCTTGTGCGGTCAGACCGGCGTTGGGTCTTGTGATCGAGCCGACTGTAAATGGCGGTCGAGGCGAGTCTGCGGTCAGACCGGCCATTCAATGGCGGTCTGACCGATTTCTTGCTGATCATCGGCCAATCGGTGGCGATGAGTGTTGGGTTAGGTCAAGTTCATGGGTTTCATGGCATATGTGTTGCATGATGCATGTTTTGACTAACGTGGGTTAAGTTGTAAAGAACTTATTCCCGGAATCGATTTCTTTGTCTATTGTTGTGCAGGTTGCTTGGAGGTCAACGACGAGGATGATCGGGACTAGGCTTGGAGAGCTGAGGTCCAGAACGATCGGGGATGCCGGTTGATGTCAATGGAGTCAAGCATGGCGCAAGAGGGACAAAGGTGACCGAACAGGCAGTTCGGTGCGACGGGTTGGATCAAGTGGCGCGGGGGTTGGTGCAAGTGCCATGGTGGTTTCGGTGAGAGCCGGATGGGAGAGACTTGCCGACATGATGAGAGCTGTTGGATCAATCTACACATGGCGAAGCATGGAAGTGCTTCACGAAGATGGAACTCGGTCTTTGCAAAAAGATCGAGAACGGGTATTTTGGTAATTTTACCAAATACCGCCTTGGTGTCCTTTTGCCAACCCGCGGCGCAAGACGGCACATGATGAAGCAGATTAGGTCAAGAGAAGATAAATACGGTGCTTTAAAATACGTGCGTGTGTGACCCGTTTGTGTGTGGGCCTTAACGGGAGCCCATTAGGGTTAATGCTTCTAGAAGGTCTAAGCCTCCACTATAAATAGAGGAGGGAGGTGGCTACACCCCCTTCAACCCTTTCATTGTTTTGAAACCCTAGTTTGCTTAGGGAGAGGATTAGTGGAGGTTAGGTTTCTAGAGAGTTGGATTTGATTCCGTGTTCATGTGTTGAGTCTTTGTCCTCCATTGATGGAGTGGCTGTAAACCAATACCATATCAAATGAATCCAAGGAAAGATTTTGAGTCTTTCTTTGATCCGTGAGTTTTTGCTTGGTTTCTTAGCTTGATCTAACTTGTTGTGACATGTGGGAACCCATCTAGGGTCATCTTGATCATCAATCACCCACGAGCAAGTCTTTAGATCATATTTCGATTTTGACTCGGTTTTGGAGCACACGTCGTTCAAACTGAAAAAGATAGGAACTTTGGCATAGATCTCTGCGATCCTTGATTGGAATAGGTTCCTAATATCTTTTAGAAGGTGTGTCTCAAGTTTCGTGGAGTTTGGCCACATAGATCAAAAGTTAGACCGATTTGAGTTTGATTTTTTGGGCTGTTCTTCACTGTTCTGTGTCAGGCGCGGTCAGTCTGCCCTTAGACCATCGGTCAAACCAGGCTGCAGTTAGTCAGACCGCCCGCCGGTCTAACCGCGCAATACATGCCGGTCTGACCGCCCTTAGGGTTTGAGCCTTCCGGTTCGTGGTCTTTTGCTTTGGGGTCTAGGTTGGATTCAGTACAAGTCTTCCGCTGTACTTTCTTATCGATCTTCATAGCTTCCATAGCTACTGGAGTAAAATTGGTATTGAATCCGACCAAAGTGAAAAAGTGAGCGTGCTCCTATTCACATCCCTCTAGTCGCCTTTTCGGTCCAACAAATAGCACTAGTGTTATAACAGAAAAGTGGTACACTATCCAATTCTGAGCCAAAATCCTTAAGTGTAGCTATCATCCAAGGCAATTGTGAGAAACAAGAAGCGGTAGCTACATATTCAGCCTCAGTAGTGGAAAGTGCAACAGACAACTATTTCCTAGAAGCCCATGAAACAAGAGATGTGCCTAAAAAGTGACATGTGCCAGAAGTACTCTTTCTATCAATTTTACAACCCCCAAAATCCGCATCTGAATAAGCTCTAAGGGCAAGGCATGAAGAAGAAGAGTACCATAAACCAAATTCTAAAGTTGACTGAAGATACCTGAAAATTCGTTTAATTGCCTGACGATGTGAAGCATGTGGAGAAGCTTGAAAACGAGCACACAGACATACAACAAAGTGAATGTCTAGCCTTGAAGTAGTGAGATACAGAAGTGAACCAATCATGCTTCTGTATTCTTTTTGATCAGCAGGCTCTCTATCCTTGTCAGGGTCTAACACTGTAGTGGATCCCATTGGTGTGGAGACTGGTTTGCTTGTCCCCATGTCGAAGCGATGAAGGAGATCCTTGGTGTACTTAGTTTGATGAACAAAAATACCCAGCTTTGATTGCTTGATCAATCATTTGTTCAAGAGGATGACGTCGTTGAATATGCAGAGGAGCCTGTGGAGTCATTGACAACATAGGTGTAGCAGTAGTGGCCTCTACTTTATTGGAGATAGGAGCAGAGCCACTAGTTATAGACTCCATCGGTGTAGATACGTGTGTCGAAGTGTGAATCGGGGTTACCCTTTCATCGTCATCAGAGTCATAGAAGATATCTTCGGGTGCGTCATTTACCTGTATACCTGCATTGTTGAGTCTAGTACCAGGACTAGCCTCATCAAAAGTGACCTCGCAGGTCTCAACAATTTTGTTAGTTTCTAAGTTGAATACATGATAACCTCGAGTGTGAGTTGCATATCCAAGAAGAATACCATCTGAGGATCTAGATTCAAATTTATCAAGATTTCCATGTTTAAGGATAAAACAACGACATCTAAACACCCTCAAGTGAGAAATATTAGGAGAATGACCAAAACGAAGTTCATAGAAAGTCTTATGCAATTTAGCTCGCAAAAATACTCTATTAGAAATATAGCAAGCGGTAGAGATAGCAACCGGAGTCAATGAACCATATATTCTCCTTCTGCTTGCGACGAGCCTACAAAGCACGAACAATCATCGGTATCTTAGTACTGGGGTTAGAGAATAAAGATTTAGGTAACCAGTACTAAGATACTGCTGATTTAACGAGAGCAAAAGCGAGCATAGACAAAGAACTTTTAGCTTACGGGCATTCTTTGGTCGAGCACAGATTGAAGTGCGGTCGACCATGGCCGGCCTGACCGTGTGAAAAATGTGGGCCTGACCGGTATTGTCGCAAAAACTCCCAAACCTATAGAAAATTGTTTAGAGGGAGCAAAACAATGATAATGTGCTTGACCAAACTCCACTCCAGAACGCGAAATCTTTCTTAACCTGTCTTTCTTTTCTTTCTTTGCTTTTCAAAAGCAAAATTGAAACAGATGACCCTTTCTACCACAATGAGTGCATTGATACTTGACTTGATGAGAAATCGTATCTATTGCCTTTACAACACCCACTTTGGTAGATGGATCCTTTGCAATACCAGCCAATTTAAAAACAGTTTGTTTTGGTTCAGATTTTACTTCAAATTTTCTAGGTTCAAGAAGCTTAATAATCTTAGGAGGATTATTCTTGGCATGCTCAACAAAATTAAATCCTAGACCATGATTTTTAACACTTACTTTTGACTTGTCTAAGATTATATTCAAAATTTTCTTGCCAAAGGAAAATCTCTCTAAAGTATCCTTAAGATACTCATTTTCTTTAGCTAGTGTGGGACAAGTTGTGCATTTAACAGTTTCATTCACAACATTATTAGAAGCACTAGACTGAGCCAATCTTTCTTTTTCAGCAAAATCATTAAGTTTTCTAGTCAAAGCTTTTTTTTTCTTTGTTAAGTTTAGGACATTTAGAGTAAGAAGATATCTCACGATAAAGCATCTGCTGAATTGTTTTCTGAGATGAATTAAGTCTAGCTTCTAGCAATTTACAATTAGAGCAAGTTTTAGTTTGAGCATTTGAAATACTTGACTCTAAACATGTAGGAGAACTAAACTTGAGTTTTTCAATTTCATTATTTGCAAGTTTTAACTTTTCATCACAAGATTCATGTGTCAACCTTAAATCATCAAATTTAGCATTTATATTCCTAAGTTAAACCAAGTTTGATGCATTCATTGACCTAGCAGTCTCCAACTCAAAATGTAAGACTTGGCAAGACTCACATGATTCATTATTAGGAATATAAACTCTAAGTCTATTAATTTCAGAAGCTAAGCTTTCAACAAGACAATTATTTTCTTACAGTTTCTTTTTTGTCTTTTTCAATTCAATAGCAAGTTTAATCAAACCATCTTCAAGCTCATCATATGTTGGTCTTACCTCATCGGGATCACTATCATTGTTGTCGTCGTTGTCGTTTCTTGCCATAAAGCACATGCCCGTGAAGTCATCGTTCTTCTTCTTCTTACCTTTAGCATCATCATTGTCGTGGTCATCGTTGTCGCAACTCTCATATTCCACATCACTCAGATCAAGATGCTCGATAGTCGAAAGAACGTTTTCAGCAAATTTTCAACGGAAATTGCTACCCTCGGTGTTGTTGTTCTTGGATGGCCGACGATGGTAATTCTTGTCTTTCTTGATCACCTTCCCCTTGAGCTTGGGACATTTCGACTTAATGTGGCTTGGCTCGCCACACTCATAGTACTTGATCGAACTTGACATGCCACCTCGCTTTCTCATCTTCATGTTGTTGAGTGCCTTGTATGCCCGTGAGGAGATCAACACCAAATCCTCTTTAGGGAGCTGTTTGAACTGTTCCTCTGAAAAAGAAGACAAAGCAGAAACAAGAAAAGAACTCGATGAAGCAACCTGCACGGGGTTAGTTATAAGTAATAAAGATGAAGGTTTATCAATCTTAGATGGCAAAGCTTCCATCTCATAGGTTTTCAATCTAGAGAAAAGATAATACATGATTAAAGTATCTAGATCAATAGTTCGATTGATAGTTGTGACAACCATCAACCACTCAGAACCTAAAGATCTCAAAATTTTAGTTGCATTATCTTCATCAATAGGAATAACATTAACACCGCGCAAATTACTCAATATTTTTTCAAAATGAGCAAAAAGATCATCAATAGCTTCAGCAGGCTTCATAGCAAAATCAGAATATTCTTTTCGATAAAGATTTTTACGCACTTTCTCAATTTTAGTGGTTCCTTCATGATAATCGCAAAGAGTTTTCCATATTAAGTGGACATAATTAATATGAGCTACACGATCAAACTCTTTGCGAGAAATCCCTTGAAACAATAAGTTCCGAGCTTGAGCATTTAAATCAATATCTGTTTTATTTAAATTAGTAACAGTAACAGGAACCACATAAGGTCTAGAAACCTTATTCTAAACATCATTACCTTGAGCCTCAATATAAGCTTGCATACGACACTTCCAAAAGGCAAAATCAGTACGATATAGCATGGGGGGCTTGACGAGGATCTAATAATCCTCATTTAATTATTTATCTGTAATTCTTATTATGGATAATAATACCGCCATATGGTTCTTGAGGATACCCCTTAATATTCATAAGGGAGAAGCTGGAGGTCGTAAGTTGTTCTACGACCACCACGTGGTCGTAAGTCCTTCTACGACTACCCTATAGTCGTAAGTTTTCCCACGACTAGCTCATGGTCATAAGTTATTCTACAACCATCCCCTACTTGTAAGCTTTACTACGACCACCACATGGTCATAAGCTCTTTTACGACCAGTCCCTAATCAATGGGGCTTACAGGCATGTGGGCCTAGTTGATAAGGGAATCTTCTACACCATATTTAAAGATATGGGTAGTTAATTATGCTGTTATTCTCTGGAATAACTGCATGATTAATCTCTCTGTCCTGATGATAACCGCCTGGCGACGTGGGAACATTACTACTGTGACAATAATCTCTAGTAACGGCTTCATCATCTGAAGCGATTGAGGCGCCCTTTGAACTGGAGAAACCGCCACCTACTTCAATCACCATATAAAGGGTGGAATCATCAGACGGCAGGGGGAGAGGCCAATCGGGAGCATAAGACATTACATTTGAGTCTTTCCCTTGATCTGTAACCAGCATACTCAATATATCCACACAGGAGTAGGGTTGTTATTCTCTCCGGAGAAGGCCCGAACCTGTATAAAAATCCCTATGTCTCTCTCTCTGCGTGATTTGAGTCTTGGAGACCCCCCGAGTCGAACAATCATTACGTAAGATCGGTTCTAAAACACCGACAGTTGGCGCCGACCGTGGGGATCTTCTAGTCATCAGGTTTCCTTTATTTTTCCCAACTCTAATGCTTCCATGGCAGGAGTGTGGAACGAGGAGAACTGGTTCGACTTGGCCGATTACGCAGATATCGACATGGATGCTGGCTTCAACTACAAGCCGAGTATTGCATCATCCGACGGTGATGTTGCCTCCGGAGATTATTCTCCAGGAGACCATACCACCAATGGAGTTGAGGAGGGATCCTTATCGCCCACAACGTTACGTCCAAATGAGGAACCAGCTTCCTCAAAGGGCAAGGGTCCATCCGACCACAATCAGGGCTGTCCCAAGGCAGGCTCAGAGTATGGCGAGGGTTCCCCCTTCAAGTGTTCTAATCCATATGAGATAGTCCAATCTAGCATGGCAAGTCCTGGAAGCCATCATTTTGGAGCTTCATCAGTATCTGGTGGTCATCTCTCTCCGGTTAGCCCCACCAAGGATGGGATCGAGCATGCTTTTCCTATGAGTTCGACCATCCCATCGCAAGGCTCACCTACGGGCGGAGACGGTTATAACCCGGAATTCCCCTTCCTGGAGGGGCTTGCTCCAAGTCACCAGACGGTGTCGTTCGACTACTCTTCAAGCAAGGAGGCCTTAAGTGCAAGTAGAGATCATCAATGGGTGGTCTTCGTCCTTCCCTCAGATAATGATCACTCTTCTAGAGACAGGATTGAGGACGCTCCCCTACGATCACACACTGCGAACCCTCGTGGCAATGATGAGGACACCTCCGGTGATGAACATGGTCAATACTCTGATAAGCGTGTGAAAAATCCTCGAAATAATCGCACTTCATTAAGGCAAGCTCAAGGATCAGATATGGACGATCCTGAGACAACCCGATGGAAAAGAATTGCAGCTCAGAGAAATTTACCTGGGCGCATTCAATATCAGTCGGAAGAAGCTGGGAACTCCAACATATCAATGATCTACTCAAGAACCCATCTCAGAAACTTGCTCGAGCACTTGGCTATGACCTCTTCGCGGAAGAGATCGCACGAAGGCTTCCAAGCATGATGACCAGACTCGAGTGTCCTTGTTGACATCATTCCGGAAGTTGTAGCGATACGACTCCACCAGCTACTAGTCATCCGAGCAACTCACCATGTGGAGATCGGCGCGACAACAGGTCACGACGCTCTCCTGATCTTCACTCTAGTCGAAGAAGAGTTCCTCGAACGCCTGATGATCAACAAGCTCCAAGGAGAGGTGATCGTTCACCACTCCAACCTAGAAATCTACGACAGTAGATGGAATACTGTAAGACCCGGGATTAACACTCCCGAATCCTCTGTGCATTTCTGAACTAGTCCCATGATCAGCAGCTAGTTCATATAGTAAACAAATATGGTAACAAAATCATATCACAACTTTATTAATAAATAACAACAGAGTTGATTACAAAGGAGGCTTACAGGCCAACAATAAAATAAACACAGCGGAAGACGAAAAAGTAGTAGGGTCCTGTTAATCTGTCACAGGCAATCAACTGGGGAAGCGGCCTAGTCGTCGAGATCCACACCGGTAGCAAAGTCCTTCTCCTCTGAAATTATTTGCATTAAGCAAGAATGAGCACAACTACCGTGCTCGCAAGTTACACCCGTCAAATAACAGAATGACATGCATATATGGATATCTCAAAGGAAAGCTTAATAGGTTGAATTTGCATAAAGCAGCATTTTCTTTAAATACTTGTATAAATTTCCAAGGCTATTTTTATACCATATCTAAAATCAGATTTTAAATGACAGTTTTATAGTGTGGATAACCTCCATAATGAATGGTGAAGGATACCCTCCTATCACATGGCTTCCCGCCTAAATCCCATTTGGATAGAAATCCAAAATCATTTATGTCAAATCATTTTGAAACCAAAAACCAAAGTATAACTTTGAGTGGCTTTGCTAGCATGTCCATGACCGCGGACGCGGCTATTCGAATAGTTTTACACTCTGCAGAGTTTATGCGGACTTTACCCACATGACACGAATTCTCTAGTTTGTCCGGCATATATCTATGCCACCGCTCACTACCTTAGGTAAGCGGTCTAGAGCACGTGACAAGGCTTTTACAAAGCTCTACCCAAAAGTATTCATGCCCGCTAAGGTTTCACTTCCATTGGACTACCCATCCTCCGGAAGCCCCCTCTTGCGCCAGGTGGGAAAAGCATCTAACCAACACCCACACGGACAAATGGCACAAATGACAATGAGGTATCACTAATTAGTAAGCCAGGTCCTACTCCCCATCTTGAGGACATGTGGTTGCACGGTGAGGCATAGCCCATTATAGGCATAGAAAAGGCAGCTCAAGGCGGTCCTTAATTGACTTAGGCGACTTCAATTTAAACCACCGGCCTTAATCCTAACCAGATTAAGCCCGTGCATAAACCCCGCACCCACCTTTCATCCATTTCACCCAAGTCCAAACCATCACTTTATTTCATTTTTCAAAGTCATTTATAAACTTCCACAACACACCAATGCCATGGATACAATTTAAACAATATTTGATTTTTTTGGCTGAAATTCCCCAAATCAACATTGTTGGGTCTAAGCATGGCTAAGCATAATGTTTCTCAAAAAGTTCTAGTTCATACTATTGCATAAACCAGATTTTCATCTAAGGTAACAAGGGGTGAGGGATTCAATGTCAAGGCATTGTCAGGTACGAGACCGGTAGGTGAACCATCCGTACTGTGTTCATCCAAACTCCAGAAATTGTAAAATCCCATAATCCAATATTGATTAGTCCGATATCCACCATATCAGTCTATTCCTATGATCTGACCTCCATCGATCCAACATTCAGTAATGCTCCAATTTTATAATCTGATATCTATCAATCCATTAATCCTTAATGAATTATTTCTAATAATTCAACACCCATCAATCCGATGATTATGTAATCCTATAATCCAATTTTTGATAATCCGATATCCAATGATTATCTATTTCTGTAATCCATCCTTCGATAATCCATTATCAACAATTATCCACTTCTAAGATCTAATCAAGTTTTTTTTTATTTTTATAATCCCACCAAGATTTAATCCTATAATCCAACATCCAAGCAAATAAATATTCTACAATGACTACTTCTATAATTCAATCTTAAAAGTCCAATATCAATAATTAACTATCTCTACAATTCAATATCCGCTTCACTTATTTCTTCATCCGTTAATAATGCATTCCTATTATTCAATCTCCAACAGTTATTCTACCCTATAATCCAACAATCAACAATTGCATAATTGTATAATCAATATCTAAGCATCATGTATTCATATAATCTAATACCCAATAATCACGTGATTCTATAATTCAATATCCATCCATAATGTATATCTACAATCTCATGTCCATCAATTGTGTAATCCTATACTTCCATCTCCAATATTCTGATGCCCAAAAATATATTTCTATAATCAAATCTCAACAACAAATCAATTTCTTTAATCTCATATCCCACGATCATGTTATCTTATAATTCAATATTTTCACTTTCTACCTCCAATATATATATCACATTCGAAATGGTTCTCCATATGGTCTATACCGATAATATTTGGCTATACAATGGAATAGGGAATAACTATAAAGCTTAAAACATGGATTTAAATTACTTGAATATAAATACGCATGCAATAATAATTTAAAACAGAATTTAAATAATTTAAAATAATGGGTGCGATATGGTCAAGAGTGTAACTTGCCTTTGCTGAAGTCTTAACACTCTAAATACTCCGAAGGATTGAACTCTCCGGAATCGTCGAAATCTATACGCGAAAACGATCCAAATTCAAACAAAATCCAAATAACAAATCCAAAAAGGCAATTCAAATTAACTCAAAACTAAATAATTCTATTTTAATTAGTTAGATAATAGTTTTATAAAATTTTAGAAATTTGAAACACTCAAATTGGAGTTGGGATTTAAAAGATATGAATTTACAAGTTTTAACCCTAAATCAAATTTAAATGAATTTCTAAATACAAACAAGATTCAAATGAAGTACAAATTAAATAATTTTGGTTTAGTTAGCTATATCTTCAATTTATATGAATTTAGAAATTTGAAACACTTAATTTGGAGTTAGGAATCAAAAGATATGAATTTTACAAATATTGATCTAAATTTGGAATTTAAATGAATTTTAAATTCTAAAACAAGACCAAACTGAACTCCAAAATGAATACTCATATTTTATTTAGTTAGACAATAATTTTCTAAGATTTTAGCAATTTGAATCATCTAATTTGGAGCTAAGATGTAAAAGTTGTGAATTTTACAAATTTAAACCTAAATCATTATTTAACCAATTTCCGAATTACTTTTCTATAGAAAATTCTAATTATTGCGCATGGATGATGTCAGCCCTCTTGAATTCGAATTTAAATGATTTAAACTAATTCGACATGTGGGGCCCACATGTCGCTGGCTTGGCTCTTGGTGGGTGGGTCTCTGGTCATTGGAGTGCGAGGAGGTGGACCTTGCCACGCGTGACGACCAGCAGCCACGCGGGCCTTTGCGCCGAGGTGGTGCCTCTACGGGCGGAGGTGGCGACCGTGGCGACCACGTGGAGGTGCCACGCCGGACCAGGCGGCGGCTCGGCCGCGGCTTCGCGCGGCGTTGGCGGCGAAGTTAGACTCGGCGAGTGTACCGAGGGGAGAGGGAACGCAGGAGTCGAGGGCATGTTTTGGTCACCAAGACGTAGCGATGGCGCGGCGAGGTGATGGCGGCGCGCAGTCGGTTCAACGGTGGCGGCGCGTTCGGTGGAGCTCTGGCGGAGGCGGCTGCCGGTGCACGCGAAGATGGCGATGCCGATGGTGGCGGCGGCGAGGACGCGGAGGCGGTGACGGCGGCGCTAAGCGGCGAAGACCTACGGTGGCGGCGGTGCCATAAATTCCGCAAAACGAGGCGAGAGAGAGGTGGTGGGGCGGGATGAGGAGGAAGAGGCGCTCGTGGGCGCTCTTTATAGGGGTCGGGAGGAGCGGAGCGGAGATCGTCTTGAGCGGTGGTTGCGGCGGTTGGGCGCGTGGGCTAACCGCGAAATCGTGTCTTGAGGAGGGGATAAGGCGGAGTGGGCGGCGTGATCTTGCGCGGTGGAGCGCGTGGCCACGTGAGGAGAGGGAGCGGAAGAGCGGCGTTGACGAGCTCCATGATGCGGCAATGGCGGCGGCTTGGGCTATCCACGAAGAAGAAGGAGGTGGAGAAGATGGCGGGGACGGTTGGATCTTGATCATGTGGGGAAAAAGGGCCGTCTGGCGTGGGCATGCGTGGGCCGTTGGATGCTGATCCAGCGGGTGTGCGCGTGTGGGAGAGAGGCCGAGTGGAGCGGGCCGTGCGGGCGGCCAGGTCGTGTCTTGAGAGAAAGCAGTCGAAAGCGATTTGACCCAAAGCACTATTTGCGATTTTCTTTGATTTACCTATTAAATTAATTCTAGTAATTAAAAATGCTTTAGAAAATAACAAATAAAATCCAAAAATTATCGAAAAATTCACGAAATTCCTTTATCCATTTTGGACTTAATAAAATTATTTCCAACATAAAGTTGGCTTTTAAATTTTGCAAATAAATTATTTTGGCTTTAAAATATTTAGGAAAAGCTTTTAAAATTTCAGAAAATTCTCAAAATTAATTTAGTTTTTATTTTTCAACTTTAACTCAAATAAAACTTTAAAAACTTTGATAAATTTTATTTTTTGACTTTTAAATCTTTAGAATTTCAAATAAAGCAATCAAACTCTTTTAAATTTCAGAAAATTCAATAAAATAATAACTTTAATTAATTTAAATTTGGTAACAAAACTTTGGGCTGTTACAAATACGAGGAGTATTTTCCTCGTAAGATTGAGACCTACCACAGATCGGGTCCACCTATGACCAGGTATCGTCGTGTACGATCACCTGGTGATGTCAACCCTTCTTTTTCGCAAAGAAGGCGTCAAGAAGTCATTACCGGGTGTCACGCTTTCTCACCCGATCTCCGAGCAGTTCGCTGGGCGCCTCGGTTTCGACCAGTGAACATGGGGAAGTTTGATGGATCTCAAAACCACATTTAATTCCTCTAGATCTACACAACCGCTGTCCGAGCAGCAGGAGGAGGAGAGCATGTAATGACGAATTACCTTCCTACTATGCTCGAGGGATCTGCTCGATCGTGGTTGTTAAATCAACCACTCGAGTCGATCTATTCATAGCAGCACGTCTGCGACCTGCTACTAGCCAATTTTCAGGGCACCTACCATCGCCCTGGGAAGGAGGACGACCTGCACTGGATGAGACAAAATGACCACAAGACTCTACGCTAGTTCATTCGACGTTTCAGTCAGGTTCAGAATTCCATTCCTGAAGTTTCTGATTCTTCTATCATCGGAGCTTTTAAGCAGCGAGTCTGTAGTAGAAGGATCATGAAGGATATCGCTTTAAATCCTTCTACCACCATCGCCGAACTCTTTGAGATGGCCGATCGATATGCTACCACTACTGAAACGGTCGAGTGGAACAACACTATTGATCGAGATGACAAAATCCCTCAAGAGGCAGGCGAAAGTGGCAAAAAGAAGGATAAGAAGACCAAGAAATCCAAGAACAAGGTGAAGGGTCAAAAGCCTTAAGCCAGCAGTTCCAAGGAGGTTTTGGCTGCAAGCAATAAGAAGCCTCAAGGCTCCAAGCCATACTCCAGTCGAGGTAAGGATAAGCGCCCCGAATGGAAGAACAACAAGCCTAGGTGATGCCCTTTCCATAAAAAGGAAGGACATGACCTTCGCAACTGCCGAGTTTTTCAACGAAAACTCAAGGACTACTACAATGGCAAAGGACCATTTCCTATTCTCGAGGAGGTAGGGCAAGTGAGTGGTCATACGTAGTCGGACGACAACAAGGAGATGCCATTCCAAGATCCTAAGCATACCATCGAGCATATCTATGGGGGATCATCGGCATACGAGTCAAAACGATAGCTTAAGGCTATCGAACGTGAGGTAAACTCCATTGACCCTCCTCTTGTTAATAAGCTGCCGAAGTGGTCAGAAGTCACCATCTCTTTCAAGAAGAGCGATTGCCCGATCCCTTCTACTCGACCAGGTCAAATTCCGATCGTGGTCGAACCCACCATCAACAACTGTCGAGTAAATCGAGTGTTGGTTGATGGTGGTAGCTTATTAAACATCTTGTTTACGAGTACCCTGGACGAGATGCAAGTACCCAGGACTAGGGATGGGAAATGGTAAAGGATAATCCGTTTTATCCGATATTCGTATCCGAGAAAACACAAATGTGGTAAATAAAATCCGCATTTGAATAGTTTTCGTATCCGTATTCGGTGTTATTCGTATCCAGGAAAAATGGATAGTATTCATATCTGTATTCGGTGTTATTCGTATCCAAGAAAAAAACCCGGATAGTATCCGAAAAAACAAATACTATCTGGGAAAAATTAATACGAATACTATCCATTTTTTCCCAGATACAAATATGAATACTATCCATTTTTTCCTGGATACGAATACGAATACTATCCGTTTTTTCCAAGATGCGAATACAAATACTATCCGAATTTTTCCCAGAGCATTTGTGTTTCGACATGGTCTTGATTCGGTGCCGAATATGTGGCTGTTGGGTGTTTCTATGAATCGTGTAGACTATAGATGTGTAGTTATGTTACATAAATTTGTTCTACCGAGATTTGTCACAAAAGTTGTAGGATATTCGCATTCGACCGAATTGAGTACATTTTCGATTCGAATTCGTATTCGTTACAACATTCGATTCACATTCATATTCGAGAATGTTCGGATTCGTATTCATATTCGTTTTAAAAATATGGATTCGTATTTGTATTCGGGACTATTCGATTTGTATTCGATCCGTTTCCATCCCTACCTAGGACCAAGGTAAGACCGGTACGATACTCTTTTCATGGTATTGTACCGGGGTCTTGGGCCAAACCTATTGGCCAAGTTTCTCTTCCTTTAACATTTGATTCTCCAAGTAATTTTAGGACAAAAAAGATATCCTTTGATGTGGTCAATTTCGATACGACATATAACGCCATACTCGGACGACCAACTTTAGCAAAATTCTTAATAGCTACTCATTACGGGTATCAATGTCTTAAGATGCCAGGTCCCAAAGGAGTAATCACAATTGTGATAAAAAGATGGCGCATACCTGTGACCGTCGATCCCTCGAGATGGTTGGCCAGATACCAACTCGAGAAGAAAACAAGGGGCAGCGTTCGACCAAGCAGTCGAAGCCTAAAGCTGCACCTAAGCCGAACGACCAGGTCAAAGAGGTTCCTTTGGATCCAGAGGAGTCCTCGAAGACTGTTCACATTGGGATACTTCTGACCCCAAATAGGAAGACTCCCTCGTCACTTTCCTCCGAGCAAACGCATATGTCTTCACGTGGCACGCATCCAACATGCCTAGAGTCCCCAAGGAAGTGATCGAGCACAGGCTAGCTTTACGGTCTGACAAAGTACCCGTAAAACAAAAATTACAGAGATTTTCCCCTGATCGACGAGATGCTATAAGATCAGAATTGGACAAGCTACTTAAATGTAACATCCCAAAGTTCTGTTACCAAAATAAAAATAAATAAAGTTATTATTTTATTGGATTTTCTGAAATTTGAAAGAGTTTTATTGCTTTTCTTGAATTTCTAAGGTTTTAAAAGTCAAATATAAATATTTATTGAAGCTTTTAAAGTTTTATTTGATTTAAAGTGAAAAATAAAAATTTAATTAATTTATGGAATTTTAAAAGCTTTTCCCTAATTATTTTAAAGCCAAAATAAATTATGTGCAAAAACTATTACCAATTTTAAGTTGGAAGTATTTTATTTAAGTCCAAAATAACTCTAGGAATTTCTGTGAATTTTTCTAGAATTTTTGGATTTTATTTGCTATTTTCTAAAGCCTTTTTGATTTATCAGTTTTATTTTAAATAGAAAAGCAATTGCAATTTGGTCAATAGCTTTTGGGCTGAATTCTAAATTCAGCCTGTTCCTTTTCACGCACGCATGGCCCGAGCTGGACCGCACCGCGCCACTCCCTCTCTCACCTACACCGGCCCCACCCGTCATACCCTCTCCTTCACCGCCATGTGGGCCCACGCCTTTCTTCTCCCTCACCTTCTTCCCCGCGCGGTCAACTCAGCGCCGCCACCATTGTTGCGCACGTGCGTGCGGTCAACTGTCCCCGACTTTTGCGTGCACCTGCGCACGACCCCGCGCCCACCTCCGCCTTATCCCTCCACATTCTCCCCCTTCTCCACGCCCGGTTTGTCCGAAGCCGTAACCGTTGCCACCACGATCTCCCACGCCACCACGCCGCCCCAGTGCCCCTTGGCTCCTATAAAAGGAAGCCCCGGGCGGCCCTTTCTACACCCATTCCAACCCCGCCACCCATTCCTTTCTTTCTCTCTTAGAATCGCCCCAATTCAAGTTTGCATCTCGGCGGCTGGAACTTCGTCGCCGTGGTCATACATCGCCGTCAACGACCTTTGGGCCACCCCAACCGTCGCATCTTCACCGTCGTCCCACGCGCTATGTCGGGCGCACCTCGCCGTGACCGGAGGCTCGCCGAATCGCCACACCACCGTCAACTTGCACTGCACTGCTGCCAAAACCCTCGCCGTCGGCCACCTAGTCACCCTCCGCCACCACAAGGTAGTGCGCTAAACTCCTCATAGCACCCTCTCTCTGTTGCGCACACCCGCACAGCTCGCCCCGGCGTGAAACACCAGCGATCCCGTCACCGAGCGCCTCCCCTCGCCGGTCCGACGTGGCTCAGCCACGATAGCGCCATCGCGACGCCACCTCAGCGTCGGATTCGACGTGGATCCGACGTGGCGCTACGTCAACTCAGCCTAGCACCCCCATCTCCCGCATGCACTATTTCGTGAGCCAGGTTCACCGTGGTCCATTGACCGTGTTGGACTAGAATGGCGACTAGAGGGGGGGTGAATAGGAGCACGATCACTTTTTCACCTTGATCAGATTCAATACTAATTTCACTCCAATAGCTATGGAAACTATGAAGATCAATATACAAGCACAGTGGAAGACTTGTATTGAACCCAAACAAAACCCCAAAGCAAATAGACCTAAATTACCAAAGATTCAGAGTTGGGCAGTCTGACCTCTCACCAGGGGCGGTCTGACCAGTCACCATGGGCGGTCTGACCGCTAGATACATGGCGGTCTGACTTCCAGGTCAATGAACAGTAAAATCAGCCCGAACTCAAAATCACAAATTGGTCTAACTTTTGATCCGCAACTCCAAACTTCACAAAACTTGAAACATATCTTCTCTAGGATGTTAGGAACCTATTCCAATCAATGATCATGAAGATCATTGACAAAGTTCTGACCTTTTTCTGTTTTAGTGAAGATTGCTTCAAAACCGAGCCAAATATGAAAACGGTGATTGAGATGATTTCATGAGAGGAATCAATCCAAGATGGCTAAGGATGGTCTCCCATACGTCCTAATATCCTCAATCACAGGAAGAATCAAAACAAAAGCCCTCAAGAGCAAAACCCCTTAAAATCATCCTTTCTTTCACGAAAACCGGGCAAAATCAAAACTTAGATCCAAAAGCTTGGTCATGGGTGGATGATGATCAAGATGACCTTAGATCATACCCCAAACATCCCAGCAAGTAAGATCACAGCAAGATCCCAAATAAAAACCTAAGAAGCTCCAAAAATCCCAAAGGCATCAAAGAGAGAGCAAGAATAAGATAGAACTCAACTTGGGGTAAATCTTGCATGGATTGATTAGATAGATTGTATGTTTACAGCCACTCCACCATGGAGGATAAAGCTCAACACTTGAGCATTCAAATCAATCCATCTCTCATAAACCCTAGCCTCTCCACTTTCCTCTCTAAGCCCTAAATCTCAAATTAGGGTTTCTAGAATCAAAGGGTTGTGACGAGGATATAATAATCCTCATTTTATCTTTTATCTATAATTCTTATTATAGGTAAATATGACGTCATATGTCCCTGAATATACCCCTTAATATTATAAGGGAAGAGCCTACTGGGTGGTCGTAAGTTCTTCTACGACCACCCCCATAGTCGTAAGTTATGCTACGACTACCCCAATAGTCGTAAGTTTTGCTACGACTACCTCATGGTCGTAAGTTCTTCTACGACTAGGTCAGCTACGACCACTTTATGATCAATTAAACCTACAGACAAGTGGGCCCAATTGATTAAGGGATTCAAATAGTCATCATACGCTGTTACTCTGCGAAGTAATGGTACGTAATACTCCATTATCTCTGGTATATAGCTGTTGAGCGACGTGGAGGAGTTAATACACCGGTGATTATTACCAACGTGCGTCCGTTACGGGATGTGATGAGGCGCCGCTTCACCTGGAGTAACCGCCGCTCCTTCACGTACTATAAAAAGGCGACAATCAGAGAAAGGAGGGGAGGAGCAATCGGGTCATCAGGAATACAATCACTATCTGTAATAGTCTTAGTTTTTCCCCTGATTGTTCAGAATATACTCAATACCATACACACACCGGAGTAGGGTTCTTATTCTCTCTGGAGAAGGCCTGAACCTGTATAAAAATCCCCGTGTCAATCTCTCTGCGTGATTCCATTCTAGGAGACCCCCCGAATCAAACAATCTTTACGTAAGTTCGGTTCTAAAACACCGACAGTTGGCGCCGACCGTGGGGATCTTCCGGTAATCTCTTGTCAACATTCTCTCTGTTTTCCAAATCTCATGCACTCATGGCGGGAGAATGGAGCGAGGAGAAGCTGGTTCGACTTGGCAGATTATGTAGAGCGTCGACATGGATGCGGTTTGGTTATGAGCCAAGTGATGACTCATCCGATGGTATCGCCGCCTCGGTGATCTTCCCACGAGATCCGGAGACAATACCCTTGATGGAGTTGAGGAGGATCCTTATCCCCACAACAAGACGTCAGAGAGGAATCTACCCTCTCAGAGGACAAGAGTCAATCTGACCAGGACCACACCCAGGTGGACTCACAACACAACGAGAGTTTTTCCTCGAAGTGTCCGAGTCCCCCTGAGACGGTCCGACTTGGTAAGGCAAGCTCTGGAAGCCACAATTCCGGGACTTCACCAGCATCTGGTGATCATCTCTCTCTGGATGACATCAGAGACAGCGGGATCAAGCATGCTTTTCCTGCAAATTCGACCACCTCTCCGCAGATCACATCTGCCGACGGAGACAGTTATAACCGGACTTCCCTACGGAGGATTACTCCAAGTCGCCAGATGGTGTCTCTCGGCGAATCCTCAAGCGGGGAGGCCTCGAGCGCAAGTGAGAATCATCAACGGGAGGTCTTCGTCCTTCCCTTGGATCATGGTCACTCTCCTAGAGACCGAGATGGAGACTCTCCCAGAAAATCACACACTGCGCCCCCTCGTGGAAATGGCAAGGACATCACCACTGGCGGACACGACCAACTCCTTCATGAACGCGAAGGAAATCCTCGACATTCTCGCACTTCATTGAGGAAGTCTCAAGAGTCCGACATGGAAGCTCTTGAGGCTGCCCGACGGAAGAAAATTGAAGCCCAGAAGAATTTGCCTAGGCGCATTCAATATCAATCAGAGGAGGCTCAAGAGCTCCAGCACATCAATGACTTGCTCGAGAATCCAACTCAAGAGCTAGCCCGAGCGCCAGGCTACGACCTCTTCGTTGAAGAGATTGCACAAAGGCTTCGGAGTACGATGGCAAGACTGGAAGCACCTCGCCGACATCATTCAGGAAGTCGTAGCCATCGACTTCTTGACTACTGATCGATCGAACATATCATCATGAAGGAATCGACGCAACGATGAAGTCGCGTCGATCTCCTACTCGGAGAAATGTCTTCCAAATGACTGATGATCAGCAAACTCCTCGGAGAGGTGATCGCTCACCATTCCGACATGAGAATCTGCGATAGCGAGATGAACTACGAGTATTCCCTCGTGGGATCGAGATCTATCGTAGGTTTGGTCAACCTATTACTAGGTATAAATCGAGTACGACCACGATGATATAAACCCTTCTTTCTGCAAAGGAGGTCAAGAAGTCATTCTTGGATGTCGGGCATTCTCGCTTTGATCTCCGAGCTGTTCACCGCCACCTCGATTTCGACCCGATGAACATAGAGAAGTTTGATGGTTCCCAAAATCCCATCGAATTCCTTCAGATCTATACCCATACCGTCCGAAAGCAGCAGGAGGAGGAGAGCATGTGATGGCAAATTACCTTCCAAGCGTGCTCGAAGGATCCGCCGATCGTGGTTATTGAACCAACCACTCGAGTCGATTTACTCTTAGCAACACCTCTGCGACCTTCTCTTGGCAAATTTCCAAGGCACTTACAATCGTCCGGAAAGGAGGATGACTTGCCGGATGAGACGAGCGACAATGAGACCTTGCGCCAATTCATCAAGCGTTTTAGTCGGGTTAAGTAACTCAATTCGGAAGTTTCGATTCATCTGTTATCGGGGCTTTCAAGCAAGGAGTCCGCAGTAGAAGGATAACAGAAGACATTGCTTTGAATCCTCCTACTACGTATTTGAACTCTTCGAGATGGCCGATCGACACTCTCGCCTCCGAGGCGGTCGAGTGGAACAATACAATAGATCGAGAAGACAATACCTCTCGAGAGCCAGGCGATATTGGTAAGAAGAAGGATAAAAAAGCAAAAAAGTCCAAGAACAAGGCGAAGGGTCAAAAACTCCAAACTAGCAGTTCCAAGGAGGTATTGGCTGTGAATGATAAAGAGCCACGCACCTCCAAGCTGCACTCTGACCGAGGCAAAGGTAAGCGCCCCGATCGAAAAAATGATAAGCCTAGGTGGTGTCCTTTCCATAAAAAGGAAGGACATGACCTTTGCAACTGCCAGGTCTTCCAACGAAAGCTTGAAGACTACTACAACGGCAAAGGACCACTTCCCACTCTCGAGCAGGTAGGGCAAACGAGTGGTCATAAGTCATCAGATAACGAGGAGGAGATGCCGTTCCAAGATCCGCAATACACCGTCGAACACATATACGGGGATCATCAGCATATGAATCAAAGCGACAGCTCAAGGCTGCTGAACGTGAGGTAAACTCCATAGATCCTCCTCTTGTCAATAAATTACCAAGGTGGTCGGAAGTCACCATCTCTTTCGAGAAGGGTGACTGCCCGATTCCTTCGACTCGACCAGGTCGATACCCAATTATGGTCGAACCCACCATCAACAATTGTCGGGTCAATCGAGTTTTGGTTGATGGTGGCAGCTCGTTAAACATTTTGTTTACGAGTGCCCTGGATGACATGCAAGTACCCAGGACCAAGGTAAGACCGGTACGATACTCTTTCCATGGAATCGTACCGGGGTCTTCGGCTAAACCAATTGGCCAAGTTTCTCTTCCTTTAACATTTGGTTCACCAAGTAATTTCGTGACGAGAAAATTTCCTTTGATGTGGTCGATTTCGTCTGACATATAACGCCATACTCGAGCGACCAACTTTGGCAAAATTCCTAATGGCTAGTCATTATGGATATCAATGTATTAAGATGCCAGTCCCAAAGGAGTAATCACAATCCATTGTGACAAGAAGATGGCGCATACTGCGGCCGTCGATCCTCGAGATGGTTGGACAAATACCAACTCGAGAAGAAAGTCGCCGACTAGCAAGTCGAAGCCTAAAAGTCGCACCAAAGCCGAACGACAAAGTCAAAGAGGTTCCTCCGGACGCAGGGAGCCCTCGAAGATGATTCGCATCGACGGGATACTTCCGACCCCAAATAGGAAGACGCCTCATCGCCTTCCTCCGAGCTAACGCAGATGTCTTTGCGTGGCAAGCATCCGACATGCCCGGGTCCCCAGGAGGTGATCGAGCACTGAGCTAGCTTTACTACCGACAAAGTACCGTAAAACAAAAATTACGGAGATTTGCCCCGATCGACGAGGTGCTATTAAATCGTAATTGGATAAGCTACTCAAAGCGGGCTTTATAGAGAGGTCAACCACCCGAGTGGTTGGCTAATCTGTAATGGTTAGAAAGTCAAGCGGCAAATGGCGTATGTGCGTGAGACTTTCTTGATCTTAATAAAGCTTGTCCAAAAGACGATTTTCCTTTACCTTGTATCGATCGGTTGGTTGATTCTCTGCGCAGTTGTGAAATGTTAAGTTTTTAGATGCATATTCGGATACCACGGATCAATATGTGTCTAGACGATGAAGAAAAGACCGCATTTATTACACCATTTGGTATATTTTGCTATGTCAAAATGCCATTTGGTCTAAAAAATACCGGCGCTTCTTTTCAACGCTTGATGCAAGCAACTTTTTCATCTCAATTAGGCCGAAATCTAGAGGCCTATGTTGATGATCTAGTTGTTAAAAGCATCAAGAGACTTAATCATATTACTGACCTGCAAGAAACATTCGACAATCTCAGAAAACATCGCTTAAAACTTAATCCTGAGAAGTGTGTATTTGGAATCTCTTCAGGGAAATTGCTTGGATTCCTAGTATCTATACAAGGAATCGAAGCAAATCCCAAAAAGATAAAAGCCATTTTACAAATGCGCCCTCCAACTACACGGAAAGAAGTCCAGAAACTCACTGGGTGCATGGCGGCTTTAAGTCGTTTCATCGCACGACTGGGAGAAAAGGGACTACCTTTCTTTAAACTTCTAAGGAAACACGAAGGTTTTGAGTGGTCGAAAGAGGCAAACGCTGCCTTTGAGGATGTCAAGAGGTACCTTACGAGTGCTCCTATTCTGGTCTCTCCGAGGCCAGAAGAAACGCTCTTGGTTTACCTAGCTGCCACGCCACAGGCAGTAAGCGCAGTACTGGTCGTAGAACGTGAAAATGTACAACGACCAGTTTACTACGTAAGTGAAGTTTTGCATGGACCTAAGGAGCGTTACCCTCAGGTCCAAAAGCTTCTATATGCCCTCCTCATGTCTTCGAGGAAACTGCGGTATTATTTTCAAAGTAACAAACTAGTCAGTCTTGCCCGAGTTTCCCTTAGGAGCGATCCTCCACAATAGGGAAACAGCGGGACGCATGGCAAAATGGTCAGTCGAACTTGGGGAGTTCGACATCCATTTCGTGTCCCGAACGGCCGTTAAATCCCAGATCTTGGCAGACTTTGTCGCCGAATGGACAAATCCTGAACCTGTTCAGGATCCCCAGTACGATTCCCACGACCAGTGGACGATGTACTTTGACGGGTCGCTTACTTTAAGTGGCTCGGGGGCTGGGGTGGTCCTGGTATCTCCTACCGGAGAGACCTTAAAGTATGCCATACAATTAAACTTTCAGGCCACTAATAATGTGGCAGAATACGAAGGTTTGCTAGCTGGTATACGAGGAGACTCTCAACTAGTCGTGAATCAAGTCGGTAAAGAGTACCAGTGCTCTAACCCGACAATGTCTCGGTACTTATCGGAAGTACGTAAGCTAGAAAAGCATTTTTTAGGTTTCGAGGCACAATTCATCCCTCGAAAGGATAATTTCCTCATGAGACCGGCTTGCTCGAATAGCTTCTTCCCGATCTGAAGTACCAAAAGGAGTCTTCTTGGAACAACTCCAGAAGCCGTCTCTGGTCGACGAACCAGAAACACCTCCTATTGAGACAGCCTCTCTAGAATACGAGGATACATGGATGACACCCATCTATGCATATCTTCAGAAGGGTTCTATACCAAGGCGATCTCGAGGCGGATCGCTTATCGAAAAGCCAAAATGTATACTTTGGTGGAAGGAGTCCTCTATAAACGAGGTACTCAAGGGGTGCTCATGCGATGCATTCCGCAGAGTGAGGGATTAACACTTCTTCACAACATACATGATGGCATCTATGGAAATCATGCTTCCTACAGGACGCTGGTCGGTAAGGCCTTTCGACAAGGTTTTTACTGGCCAACAGCCCTTTATGATGCTAAAGAGTTGGTTAAAAGGTGTGTCCAGTGCCAGTTTCATAGCAGGCAGATACACCAACCAGCTCAGGCATTACAAACAATACCTCTATCTTGGCCTTTTGCGACCTGGGGTCTCGATATCCTAGGACCGTTCCCCAAAGCTCCAGGAGGTTTGAGTTCCTTTTGTGGCTATTGATCGTTCACAAAATGGATTGAAGCGAACTTGGATGGGATAACAACGAAGCGGCAAAGCGGTTTATGATGAGATCGTAATTACTCGATTTGGAGTACCGAGTCGAATAATTACGATAATGGTAAGCAATTTTCGGCGCAAAATTTCAGGAATTTTGCGACGAGTTGGGTACCAAGTTATGTTATGCTTGATAGCCCATCCCCAAAGTAATGGGGCAATCGAGCGTGCAAGCGGCCAAATAATGAGAGGAATTAAGACTCGAGTCTTCCCGACTCATCAAACGCTCGGGGCTTGGGTACAAGAGCTACCCTCAGTATTATGGGCTGTTAGTACAACTACGGTCAGACTCTGGTGAAACACCATTCTTTCTAGTATTGAATGAAGCCATGCTTCCTCCGGAACTAAAGATCTGGTTAACACGAGTGAAACTTTCACAGACTCCAACCAAGAACAACTTCGGCGAGATGATATTAATCTACTTGAAGAAAGGAGGAACCAGCCCTAATTAGTTCAGCGGTCTATCAACAAGCCTGCGAAGATACTACAATCGAAGGTCCAACCTCATGACCTCGTTGTAGGTGACTTGGTATTGAGACTCGCCAATCCAAGTCTAAACGGAACAAACTTTCTCCCAAGTGGGAAGGTCCTTACGATGGTCGAAGTTACTCGTCGAGGTCGGACGATTGGCAATGGAAGGCGGCGAGTTCTCTCGAATTCTTGGAACATCGACCCGATTCACATAAGTTTTATGTGTAACCCATCATTCGCACAATAAAGACTCGTGTTCTCTCTACCTCTATTGTCTTACTTTTGAGTAGTGCTTTCATAATCTTTCGACTATATTCCAAACACCCGTTTCCTTTACCTTTGGTCGAAAGGCGAGTAACATCACCTAGTCAAGTCTCTCCTCTCGCATGTGGTCCCGCCCACTAGAAGGAGCTTCCTAGTAATGACTCGTTACTCCCTTTTGCCGCCAACACAAAGAGCTCGGGTTCTATTTAGTCGAAATAATTTTTGAAAGCCTACTCCTTTCACCTTAGATTATTTCTTCCATTCTTTTGAAAAATATTCTAAGCAGAGTGCACTTTTTTAGATTTATTCAGCTGCCTTTGGTGTATTCGATTCGTCTCAACTAAGTCGGAAGAAGAAACACATCTAGTCGAAGTCTCTCCTCTCTGCACGTGGTCCTGCCCACTAGAAGGAACTTCCTAGCATCGTTCAGTTTCCTATTCTTGCTATCAGGACAGACTTATCGAGTCCTCCAAAGAAGGGCGAATGAATTTTTTGAAGTCCTCTGGATGTTTGTTTAACTCAAGTTGCTGTTCTCGACTTAAATAATCTAGTCAGAGATGGTAACATCACCTAGTCGAAGACTTTCCTCTCTGCACGTGGTCCTGCCCACTAGAAGGAACTTCCTAGTGTCGATTCGTTTCCATTTTTTCGACCAGTGCATGGCGGTTGTGATCAACAACAACAAGTTAAACAAACCTCTCTGTTTTCAGAAACCCTTTTTAAGACTATTTATTTAGTTTGTCTAAACAAACTAAGCAAATAGTCGGGGGCTAGGATAAAGTTATTAATTTGACTTCAATTCTTAGTCTTTCATTTTCGTTAATTATCTTTTGAGTTACTAACTACTCGACAAGATGATTTGCAGGAAACAAGATGGATTATATAATACATCAACAAAAGATTGTTTTTCGTGTTTGTTACAAACTACTCAAGAAGGAGAGCCCGATCGATCTCCTCCAAACCTTCCGCCAGCGATTGCATTTCTTCAATCGGACGACTTGCTACGCTTGAGGCGATCGAAGTCGGCCGATTGGTTGAACATTAAGGTTGGGGTCACGAGCTTTAAGTTTGGCCAATGCATAACTTATCGCAACCGACCACCTCCTTTATCGATTCAAATTTTGGTTGGTCTTGTGGTGGTCATCGGTTCTTGCAAAGTCCCGACTTGTTCCCCAATTGTACTTATGTGAGCAGACCATCGTATCATCTTGAGGAGCTTTTCCTCGGTATGAAGCTCACTAAATACATTGTTCAGAGCGTGACCATTGCTTTGAAGATTAATCTTCATTGTCTCCATCTCTGTTGGAGTACGCAGTCGAAGCCTCATGAGTTGTTTGTTTTCGACCGCTTGCTCTGAAAAGAATAAGACCGGTCAAGCAAAAATAAACTCCTAGAGGAAAAGAAAACAAAAATAATTACAGGTAAAAGATTTCCTTACATGCAAGTCGAGAATCCAATTTCTTGATTTCTTCATCATGGGAGGTAACAGTCTCAGCATGCTTCTTCTCCCATGATCTAATCTCCTCCGCATTTTCTTTGGCAATGCGGACAGTCTCATTGTAAATCATGGTTTTGTCCCTGAGCTCAGTTTCGAGCCTTCCCAGTTCGAGTTCCATTTCTAGAAAAGAAATGAGAATGAGAATATGGAAAGAGCTCGTAAAAGATTGCAGGTAAAGAATTGCTTACCTGATCTTCGGGATTTTAGTCTCGTAATTTCTTCATCTTTCTCTCTGGAGATACGAGAAATCTCGTGAATGACCAAAGTTTTATTTTGGACTTCATTCTGGAGCTTTCTCATATCATCTTCTTTTCCTAAAAGAAGTAATCGAGCAAAGATCGAAAACATAAGCGATCTTAAGTTCAAGACTTCATCGTTTATCCTTTCTCGCACCCTTTCGGTTGCGAGTTAGCTTCTTTAAGCTTCCTCGGGAGAAATTCTACTTTCTCCTGTAACTCTCGACTCCTCTTTTTGATAATCGGCGAGTCGGCGCGAGTCTTTTATCATTTGCTTAACTTTGTAAAGGTTAAAAGTGTACATGAACATTATTAAATCGATTGTAAGCTTTCCTACAACCATTGATCTAGTTGTAAGTTCTTCTACGACTATGAATCTAGTCGTATGTTCTTCTACGACTAAACATCCGGTCGTAAGTCTTTTACGACTAGCATATAGTCGTGAGTTTTTCCACGACAAACCCTAGTTCCTCTTTTTCCTGTCGCAGCTCTAGAAGGTGTCGATGATACTCACCAACAACGGCGATTTGTTCTATGGCTTTCTGCAAAAGAAAAGACAGTAAGAAACAAGAGAAGATTATACCTGTGTGCATAAGTATCATCAAATACTTACACTCATGGTTGATCGAGCAAATATCGAGTAAACCACTCTGGGTGCTTCACTCGTCCACTCTCTCAACTTGGTCCCACCAAACCTTCTCAAAGGCGCTCATTATCAAAAGTGTTCCCTCTATTGGGAATGTCTTTGGGGTGGGGACTCGGTGGCGAATCTAAAGGCGAAGACCCCACTATGGAAGCGGGGCCAAAAATCGAATGAAGTTGAAGTATTCCTCATCTTGATTTCAAATTGTAAATTCTCTTTGGGTACCGGGATGGAGGTCTGCAACAATTTCTTTCCCTTGCAGTGGTGCGGCACATCACCACCTTGGGCGAAGCTTCACGTTGCCTCTGCTGGTCCGCGACCACATCAGTGGTCATGGTGGCTATCTCGGTCGTTGTAGCCGCTACCTCAATGGTTGTAGCTACTACCTCAGTAGTAGTAGCTGCAACCTCAGTGGTCATAGCAGCTACCTCAGTGTTTGTAGACGCCACCTCGGTAACTATGGCCGCTGACTCAGTGGCCATAGCTACAACTTCAGTGGTCGTGACAACCGCTTTGGGGGCCACGACTTCTTCCACAACCCAAGATGTGGATGACCCTTCGACCATCTCTGCTGTCATTTCTCCAATCGATGGAGAGGCTGCAATGGGCTTCTCGATAGAAACCACTACGGGGGCTGAAGGAGTCGAGCTAAAACAAACAAAAGGATAGCAAGTCAAATTGTGGAAAGCAAAAGGTAAATGCTGTTCTTACACTTTAGCTTGTTTCACATACCTCTGCGTCTGGACTTAATCGAAACTTTGGAGCCATCTTCCGATGGAAGAATTCTTTGATTTCTTTTCACGACCACGTCGGTCGTAGTTCAGAGATGGGGAATAGGTTCGACCACGACCACGTCTGGTCGTGAGTCTTGAACAGGGACCATCTCTCTGGTCTCCTGACTTTTCGGAGGACCGAGATTGGTCTCGATCACTCCAAGAGTAGCGCTACCCTCAACGGTAGGCTCGGCTGGATCAACGTTGTCCTTCACAAAAGACATAAACTCCTTCCAGTTCTCCTTTTCTAGTTGCTTGACAAATCTAGAAGTGGCGGCGTGAAACCTTTCTTGTCATAATAAAAGGTACCTTGGCCTTGTGGACTTTATGCCTAGGAGGTTCTTCGACCTCCTCGGTCTCCTTAGCTGCAGCCGCTCAGTCTCGGCTTCACGAAGACGTGCCCTTGCCCTTACGGGCCTTGCGCACAAGAGGTTCTTCATCCTCCTCAATTTAATTGCTTCGACCTCGGCTATTGTTGTGGCGTGTGTCTTTGCAGATTTTCTTGAGGACCTCGTCGAAATAAAGGAACTTGAGCTTGATCCTCCTTGTCGGCAACTCTTGTAAGTCGGCGCCTTTTTGTCGGAGGAGATGAGCCCTTGTTCATTGTTGCCCCTTCGCCAATGGTTACCAGTTCGACTTCTTCGTCGTCCTGGTGATTTTCCATGCCTACTTTCTATAAAAAGAAAGAAGAATCAATTGCTAGTCGTAAGTTTTTCTCGACCGATTACCTAGTCGTAGCTTTTCTCGACATATCACGATCGTAAGATTTTCTACGATCACTACCTAGTCGTAAGTTCTTTCTATGACTATGAAGTCCTAAGGATGAAATCAACTTTTGATTACCTTTAGGCGCTCAACCTTTTCTTCTGCGGATAAAACCGCAAGAATTTGAGGAACCGCCACACTAGGTGGCGGGGGCTTTTCACAAACAAGTTTGACTCGAACGTCAATCTTTGTCTGTGAAAGATCTGTATAAAACAGATAAAGATATTAAATTAGACAATTTTGAAGAAGACCAAACTGAGAGCTAAGTCGAAAAACTACTTACCTCCCTCGTAGTCCCTGGTCGGGTCTTTTGGCCCCGTGTACCTCCACATAGGAGGCACTCGTTTCTTCAAAGGACTAATTCGACATGTGATGAAATCCTTCACCACATGCCATCCAGTCAACCCCTCTGCTTTCAAATCCTTGATAGCCTGAATATAGAGGGCAATTGAGTGATATCCGGGAGTCGAATCGTGAAGCTTTCTTTTGGCGGCCTTCCTTGAAGGTAAGACTATCTTGGAGGTGACTTTCGATAAAACCACCTCTTCCTCCTAGCAACGCCATGAGGACCGAGTGAACATCTGAATATACTCCTTCGACTTCCGTCATGGAGCTTCAAACCACAACTTCCGGCTATCCTGTTGTCGAGCCATTAGTAGAAATACTAAAAAGCTCAAGATCATTTGGAATTCCTGTGTACACCTAACACAGATATACAAATACACTCAGCATGGTGATGGAATTAGGACCAAGATTCACCAATTCCACTCCAAAATGCTCGAGTATGAGTGTGAGAAAGGGGTGAGCAGGTAATCGAAGACCACACTCACAGTACGCCTGGAAGATGGGAATTTGTCCATCCTCCCCCGACGGCCATTGCTGCTTGTTCGCCGGGAACCACTCCACAAGAATGCTCTCAGGAATCTTCCCAGCTTTGACAAGGGCTTCCATCTTCGCCATATCCATCTCGATTCGCCCACTCGGAGACTCTCCGACCATTTCTATCGAGGGGAGATTCTTGATTGAGTTGGTATGAGAAGACAAGAACTTGATGAACAGTGGGATAATTTGAGGAAAAGTGTGAATCCTAAGTCTTACCCCCGATAAGTATTTATAACCGCGTACCTTGAGCCGGAGGCGTGACATTCCAAGGGTCGCCACCGTCTCGGGAACCGCTTCAGCAGATAAAGCTAGCAAGCGTCGTTTGAGATTCCCAATGTGTCCGTTCGAGAAAATCAGGTTTGCTTTTACACCTCAAGCGAAATTACTTCCTTCGTCAGATTTTTTCAACCAAAGGAAACGATAATCGAAAAGTTATTTCTTCCGATCACTATACTATGACCACCTCGTGATCGTAGGAATGCTTTTACGACTACTTGATAGTCGTAGGTAATCTTCTTGACCAAGCATATTTCTGGTCAAAATAGTATACTAATAACGAAGAGTTTTTCCTTCGACTATCTTTCTACGACCCTCTCGTGGTCATAAGACCATCTACCAAGTAAGTTGCTTTCACTTGAAGCTGGGGGGCTAGATGACGAGGATATAATAATCCTCATTTTATCTTTTATCTATAATTCTTATTATAGGTAAATATGATGTCATATGGTCCCTGAATATACCCCTTAATATTATAAGGGAAGAGCCTACTGGGTGGTCGTAAGTTCTTCTACGACCACCCCCATAGTCGTAAGTTATGCTATGACTACCCCAATAGTCGTAAGTTTTGCTACGACTACCTCATGATCGTAAGTTCTTCTACGACTAGGTCAGCTACGACCACTTTATGATCAATTAAACCTACAGACAAGTGGGCCCAATTGATTAAGGGATTCAAATAGTCATCATCTGTTGTTACTCTGCAAGTAATGGCATGTAATACTCCATTATCTACGGTATATAGTTGTTGAGCGGCGTGGAGGAGTTAATACACCGGTGATTATTACCAACATGCGTCCGTTATGGGATGTGATGAGGCGCCGCTTCACCTGGAGTAACTGCCGCTCCTTCACGTACTATAAAAAGGCGACAATCAGAGAAAGGAGGGGAGGAGCAATCGGGTCATCAGGAATACAATCACTATCTGTAATAGTCTTAGTTTTTCCCCTGATTGTTCAGAATATACTCAATACCATACACACATAGGAGTAGGGTTCTTATTCTCTCTGGAGAAGGCCTGAACCTGTATAAAAATCCCCGTGTCAATCTCTCTGCGTGATTCCATTCTAGGAGACCCCCCGAATCAAACAATCTTTACGTAAGTTCGGTTCTAAAACACCGATAGGTTGGGAAGTGCAACCAGCACCCTCCCTATTTATAGTGGAGGCTAGCCCTAGAGAGACATCCCAAACGGGCACCCGTTAAGCCCACACACAAACGGGTTTCACTTACACACGTAGTTTAAAGCGCCATCTTTATCTTCTCTTGACCTAGATTGCCTCTCCTTGCGCCATCTTGCGCCGCAGTTTCTCCAAGGCCCAGAAGGTGGTTTTGCACACCACCACTCACCACTTTTCCGGTATAGGGCAATTTCCCAAAATGCCTCTCTACCGACCTTTGGCGATTCCTTCGCCTAGAAGCATCTCCCATGCTCCGTCATGATCCATGTAGCCCCCAATGACTTCCCGCCAAGCCTCTCACGCGTCCGGATCCCATTGAACCGTCCTCGCTTGCAACTGGGACCAAGTCACTTGGCGCACTACCTGTCTCACCATAACTGCACCCGACTTCCTTGATCGTTCAGGATCTCAGCTCCTCCCTGAGCCTAGTCCGGAGCTCAACTCATCCCTAAGTCTAGTCCCGGTGAACCTTACCGCTGCCCGTCATGTTCACCACCGGTAGCTTCCGCTCCGGTTCCTTGTCTTCTTGGCTTGTAAGCACTCCGCTAGCCTTAGTCATCTTCCAGCACCACCTCGATCATTATGGACCTCAGTTCTCCTAACCTAGTCCCGATCTAGTTCGCCTCACCATGACCTAGCTCCGGTGTCCTACAACCATCACAAACAAGCAAACCGTTACGTAGCACCGCACGATACGCACAATCATCAATTCACATAATTGATGAGGCATGAGCACATACCTTCACAAAGGCCTTTGCTCAAACTTCGCCTTCTATGGTTCTAGTCCATCTTGTGCCTTGCTTGAGTCCAACCATCTCACCTGACATCCGTGACCATTCTGGACCTTGGTTCTCCTAACCTAGTCCCGGTCCTCCTCGTCGTTGACCATAGTTGACTCCAAGTCACCTGCACAACAATAGACCAAGCAACCATTTTCGGGCATAAGTTCTTCACAACTTGACCCATGTTAGCCAAAACATGCATCATGCAACATCTATGCAATGAAACCCATGAACTTGTCCTAACTAACAAACATCACCGCCAAGCTGGCCGACGAACAAGTCAAAACCGGTCAGACCGCCACTTTGGCTGGTCTGACCACCCCCTGGCCAGTCTAACCGCTACCTGTTGGCCGGTCTGACCGCCCAGCTGGGACTTAGCTAAATTTTCTCCCTGGAAATCCGAAACATACTGGAATTTTCAAACGAATAGAACTTTTGACTCGAAGCTCCAAAAATTATGAGACCAAGTGTAGGAGAATCCCCTATCTTGCCTACACCCTCTATTTTTGGCCCAACTCCAAACTCAATCATCTATTATGGCTGGTCAGACCGCCACCCAATGGCCGGTCTGACTGCTAGCCACTTTGCCTAAGCCTGACTTGAGGCCTGGCCAGTCTGACCGCCACACAGGCCGGTCTGACTGCCACACATTGGCCGGTCTGACCACCTAAGACCTAACAACATTTTGAACTTCACCGAAAACGCGTGTTTCGACAAACCTTCAACGCTATTGCCAATTGTATCATTATCCTAAGATCGTGAGCATATCCCCATAATATCCACAGATTGGTTGTGGACTAAGTCCATTGACCAGAGGGCCCCACCTGTCATAGAGAGTAGGTTTTCAGTGTTAAAACAATTCTGGCCGAAAATGAAAATCCGGAAGGCTGACATCATAAATCAAGTTTTCCTTCAGAAAAATAAATCGATAAATTCTTTTAAATCCAAATTAGGGTTTAAAACTTCTAGGAGCTCGTATTTCTTCATACGGACTCTGATTTAGGTGATTCAAATTTCTAAATTTGTATACAATCAAGATCTAGCTAATTAAACTAAAATTATTTGATTTGGAGTTAATTTGATTTGTATTTTTGAATTTATTTGAATTTTAATTGAATTTGGCTTATTTTCACGTATAGATTTCGACGACTTCGGAGAGTCAGATTTCGACGCCGTTTGAGAACAACGTTTAATCAAGCAAGGCAAGTTACATCTTTGATCATATTTGAACCCATTATTTCAAATTATTTAAATTCTATTTTAAATTATTACTGCATGCTTATTTATATACAGTAATTTAAATTCCTATTTTAAATTTATAGATATGCCCATATCCTTTGTATGGCCAATGTTGATATTTGAATCAAATATATTGTCACCCTAGATAAAACCTAGTTGATATGATAGTATGAACTAGGACCATCTGAAAATAATATGCTTAGTGATGCTTAGACAAAAAAAATATCTGATTTGGGAAATTTCAGCCAAAAATCAAATATTGTTTAAATTGTATCCATGGCATTGGTGTGCTATGGAAGTTTATAAATGACTTTGAAAAATGAAATAAAATGATAGTTTGTACTTGGGTGAAATGGTTGTTTGGATAGTGCATATTGATGCATAGGATCGAGTCATTTCTATGATCGAGACCCATGGATTTTATGGAACGTCGCCCAAGACAATTAAGGACCGGTCTTCGAGTGTATTTTGCTAAGCCATACCGTACTACCACATGTCCAGAGTGGGGAGGATCTGGCCAACTAATTTGTAACATTTCACCGTGGTCGTGCCATCCGGTTGCGTGAGTGTCTTGTATGACCTACTTTTATGTATTCCCACCTGGAGCAAGAGGGGGCTTAAATCTGGCGGGTTTCTATCCAATGGAAGCGAAAACTTAGTGAGGTGGGACTACAGTGGGATGGAGCATTGTAAAGGCCTTGTCACATGCTCTAGATTACTTACCTAAGTTAGTGAGCGGTGGTATCGATGGATGCCAAACAAACTAGAGAAGTCATGTCGTGTGGGTAAAGCTGTACAACCTCTGCAAAGTGTAAAACTATTCGAATAGCCGTGTCCACAGTCATGGACATGCTAGCAAAGTTGCTCCAAGTTAGATCTTTGGTTTTGATTTCAAAACGATTTGACACATATGATTTTGGATTTCTATCCAAATGGAAATTGGGAAGGAAGCCATGTGGTAAGAGGGTATCCTTCACCATTCATGAGTGAATGTTATCTGACTATAAAACTTGAGAATTTATAAAATAAATTTTAGTTAAAGAATAACTGCTTTAGAACTTAGTACAAATATTTAAAGAGAACACTGCATTATGCAAATTTAACCAATAAACCTTCCTTTGATATATCCTTGCATGCATTAACTCTATTATTTGGGTGTAACTTGCGAGCACGGAAGTTGTGCTCATCCTTGCTTTATGCAAATAAATTTCAGAGGAGAAGGACTTTTCTACTGGTGTGGATTGCGACGACTAGGCCGCTTCCCAGTCGATTGTCTGTGGCAGATCAGCTGGACTCTACTACATTTTCTTTATTTTTCACTGTGTTCTTTATTGTTGGCTTGTAAGTCTTTCTTGTAATAAACTATGTTGTTATTTATTAATAAAGTTGTGCGATTTATGTATGTTACCATATCTGTTTACTGTGTGAACTAGCTACTGATCATGGGACTAGTTTAGAAATGCATAGAGGATCTGGGGTGTTACTCCTGGGTCCGACATTAGAGCAGGCTTTATAAGAGAAGTCGACCACCCAGAGAGGTTGGCCAGCCTTATAATGGTTAGGAAGTCTAATGGCATGTGGCGTATGTGTGTAGACTTCACTGATCTTAATAAAGCTTGTCCAAAAGATGATTTCCCTTTACCTTGTATCGATCAGTTGGTTGATTCTACTGCTGGTTGTAAAACATTAAATTTTCTAGGTGCACATTCTGGCTACCATTAGATTAATATGTGTCTAGAAGATGAAGAAAATACCGCATTTATTACTCCATTTGGAATATTTTGTTATGTCAAAATACCATTTGGACTAAAAAATGCTGGCGCTTCTTTTCAACGCTTGATGCAATCGACTTTTTCACCTCAACTAGGCCGAAATTTGGAAGCCTATATTGACGATCTAGTCGTGAAAAGCATCAAGCGACTTAATCATGTTTATGACTTGTAAGAAACATTCGACAACCTCAGAAAACACCGCCTAAAATTCAATCCTGAGAAGTGCGTGTTTGGAGTCTCTTTAGGAAAATTGCTTGGATTCCTTGTCTCTGCACGAGGAATCGAAGAAAATCCTGAAAAGATAAAGGCCATCGTACAAATGCGCCCTCCGACCACGAAGAAAGAAGTCCAGAAACTCACAGCGTGCATGGTGGTTTTAAGTCATTTAACTGCACGACTGGGAGAAAAATGACTACCTTTCTTCAAACTTCTAATGAAGCACGAGGGTTTCGAGTGGTCAGAAGAGGCAAACACTGCATTTGAGGATGTCAAGAGGTATCTTACAAATGCTCCTATTTTGGTTTCTCCAAAACATGAAGAGATGCTCTTAATTTATCTAGCTGCCATGCCTGGCGATGGGAGCGATCTTGGTCAGTAGAACGTGGCGTCCAACGACCAGTTTACTACGTAAGTGAAGTTTTGCACGGGCCTAAGGAGAAATATCCCCAGGTCCAAAAAATTCTATATGCCATCCTCATGTCTTCGAGGAAACTGCGGCATTATTTTCAGGCGCACAAGATAATTGTGTCGTCTGAGTTTCCCTTAGGAGTGATCTCCAGATCAGGGAAGCAGCGGGACGCATGGAAAAATGGTTAGTAGAATTTGAGGAGTTTGACCTCCATTTCGTGTCCTGAACGACCATTAAATCCCAGATCTTGGCATATTTTGTCATCGAATGGACAAATCCTGAACCTGTTCAGGATCCCCAGTACGATACCCACGACCAGTGGACGATATACTTTGACAGGTCACTTACTTTAAGTGGCTCGGGGGTTGGGGTGGTCCTGGAATCTCCTACCAGAGAGACCTTGAAGTATGCCATTCAATTAAACTTTCAAGCCACTAACAATGTGGCAGAATACGAAGGTTTGGTGATTCGACAACTACTCGTGAGAGGAGACTCTCAACTAGTCGTGAATCAGGTTGGAAAAGAGTACCGGTGCTCTAATCCGACCATGTCTCGGTACTTATTGAAAGTTCAAAAGCTTTGAAAAGCATTGTTTCAGTTTTGAGGTACAATTTATCCCTCGAAAGGATAATTTTCTCGCAGACCAGCTTGCTCGTATAGCTTCTTCCCGATCGCAAGTACCGAAAGGAGTCTTCTTGGAGCAGCTCTAGAAGCTGTCTCTGGTCGAAACACCAGAGGCAACTCCTATTGAGACATCCTCTCTAGAATACAAAGATACCTTGATGAATCCCATCCATGAATATCTTCAGACAAGTACCATACCCGATAATGATCTCGAGGCAGATCGCTTATCCCGAAAGGCTAAAATGTATACTTTGGTCGAAGGAGTCCTCTATAAACGAGGCACTCAAGGGGTACTCATGCGATGCATATCGCAGAAAGGACTAAACCTCCTTCACAATATATACGGGGGCATCTGTGGAACTCATGCTTCCTACAGAATGCTGGTCGGAAAGGCCTTTCGACAAGGTTTCTACTGGCCAATAGCCCTCTATGATGCCAAAGAGCTGGTTAAGAAGTGTATACAATGCCAGTTTCATACCAGGCAAATACACCAACCGGTTTCGGCATTACAAACAATTCCTCTATCTTGGCCTTTTGCGACCTAGGGTCTCGACATCCTAGGACTGTTCCCAAAAGCCCCAGGTGGCTTCGAGTTCCTCTTTGTGGCCATTGATACATTCACAAAATGGATCGAAGAAGAACTTGTGACTGGGATAACAACGGAAGCAGCAAAACGGTTCATGATGAGAAGTGTGATTACTTGATTTGGCGTCCCAAGTCAAATAATCACAAATAATGGTAAGCAATTTTCGAGTACAAAATTTCAAGAATTTTGCGACGAGTTGGGTACCTGTAATAGCCCAAAATTTCAAATTTTAGTTGAAAATAAAATTTAATTATTTTGTGGAATTTTCTGAAATTTAAAAGCTTTTCTTTAATTATTTTAAAGCTAAAACAAATTTATTTGCAAAATTAAATACCAAAAATAAGTTGGAAATATTTTATTTAAATCCAAAATGCCTTAGAGAATTTTTGTGAATTTTCTCATAATTTTTGGATTTTATTTGCTATTTTCTAAAGCCAATTTGAATTACTAGATTTGTTTTAATCAATAAATCAATTTAATTTTCCTCAATAGTTCTTGGGCCGAATCTAGCCCGGCCTGATGCATTCCTCCAGCATGCACGGCCCAGCTGGCCCGTTTCTCTATGCGTCTTCACTTCAAGTCAATATGGACCATCCGATCTAAATTGAACGGCCCGATCTTGATGGCACTTCCGGACAGTCCGATCGTCCAAATCAGTTTGGACCATCCGATCTAAATCGACCGACCCAAACACCACTGCTCCATTCCTTTCTTTCCTTTCGCCGACATGTGGGGCCAATGCTACAGTGTCGCCTTCCTCCTTCCTTTCTTCATCGCTGCGCCTTCCTTCTTTTCGCCGTTCGCCATTAACGGCCGCACGAACCTTAATCGGGTGATTACGCCCGGATTCCCTGTGATTTCGCCGTCATCATGACGCCCTGTCATCGCTATACCCGTTTTGGCCATCACTTTCCTTTTTCTCGCCCTAAATCCCTGAATCACCGCCACTGTGCCGTGTAGACCTTCATGCACCGCTCACAGCCACGGCCCTGCCCTTGCCCTATAAAAGGACGTCCTGGGTGCACCTTTCTCCGCTGATCCCAACATCGTCAACCACCGCTCCCCTCCTCTCCTCTAGCACCCGTAATTCGAGTTCTCTGGCGATCACCAAAGCTTCTTCAATCTTCGATTCTGCCGTCGTCGAGCCCGCTCCGCCCCCTTCATCTACGCCTTCAGCTTCACAATGTCGTCGCGAACCTCGTGCATGCACTCACACGTTCCGAGAACCATCGGAGCTCCTCCTTCGCCATCGACCTAGCATCGCCGCTGCTAAAGCTCGTCGTTGATGACCTTTTCGCCACGCCCTCTTGCAACCTTGGTGAGCATCAGGTTCAGTAGCACTCCCTCTTCATTTTGCACACATCCACGAGGCTCGCCGTGGCGCAGGTGAGCCCCTCACCGGAGCACCGTCGCTCATCGGGCTTACGTGACCAGTCCAGGTCAGCGCCACATCTGCGCCACGCCAGTGCATGCGTCCCGCATCAGCGCCATGTGGTCATCCACGTCAGCTGATGCGCCAGCGCACGTGCCTCTATTTACTATTCTATGCGCCGAGTTCACCGTGGACGGTTGACCGCGCATGGACTTAGTCCATTGACCGCGGGCCCACATGTCGGTAACACATTCTCTTTTCCTGTTGAAAAATATTTCGGCCGAAAATTGATTTTTTGAGCGGTGATGTCAGCGTACGCAATAACTCGAATTTTCTTTAGAAAATAATTTGGAAAAATCAATAAAATCTAAAATTAGGGTTTCTTTAGAATTAAAAATTCCAGGAGCTCGTATTTCTTCATACGAACTCCGATTTAAGTGATTCAAATTTATAAATTTATATAAATTCAAGATCTAGCTATCTAAACCAAAATTATTTGATTTGGAGTTAATTTGATTATTCATTTGAATTTATTTGAGTATTATTTGAATTTGTCGTATTTTCGCGTTTAGATTTCGATGACTCCGGAGAGCTTTACCCCTCTGAGGATTTAGAGTATCAGGACTTCGAGCAAGGCAAGTTACACCATTGATGATGTTGATCCCACTATTTTAAATTTATTTAATTCTATTTTTAAATTATTATTGCATGCATAATTTTATTCAGTTATTTTAAATTCTGGTTTAAATTCCTAGTTATTCCAATTCCTTTGTATAGCCAATTTTGATGGTTGCATTATCATTTGCTTGTCACCATTATACAAAATAAATTTGAAAATAATTATATGCTTAGCCAATGCTTAGACCAGAGTTTTGTATCTGGGAAGTTTTAGCCAAATTATTCAAACTTGATTTAAATTGAATATATGGTATTGTTTTACCATAGAAAGTTTAAAAAATGTTTTCACTTGGAAAAATAAATTAAAATGGTTTAGACTTGGGCATAATGGATGTTGGTATAGTGCAAGTCGATGCACATGATCGATTCATTTCTATGATCGAGTCCAGGGTTGTGGATTGTTGCCCAAGTTAGTTAAGGACCGGCCTTTGAGCGTATTTTGCTACGCCCCACCGTACCACCACATGTTCTGAATAGGCAGAACCAGGCCTAATAATTTGTAATACCTTACTATTATTTGTGCCATGTTGTTGTGTGGGTGTTAGTTAGACATTAGTCCCACTTGACGCAAGAGGGGGCTTCCGGAGGATGGTTAATCCAATGGAGGGCATAAATACTTTAGGGTAGAACATTGTAAAAGCCTTGTGATAATTTCTTAGTCACACACCTTCGGAAGCGTGCATTGGCCGACATTAAAAGCAAGTTATCTCGTGTGGGTAAAGCTGTACACACTCTGCGAAGTAGAAAACTATTCGAATAGCCGTGTCCACGGTCATGGACATGCTGAGCAAAGCCACTATAAGTTAGACTTTGTTTTTGGTTTTAAAATGTTTACTTTGTTTTTGGTTTTAAAATGTTTTTAGCAAATGATTTAAGGATGGTTAATATCCTTATGGTAAAATTGGGCGGTTAGCCATGTGATAGGAGGGTATCCTTCACCATTCATTCTTAGAGGTTATCCATTATTAAACTGTCAATTTAAAATATGATTTTAGTTATAGATTAAAAATAGCCTTGGAAATTATTATGAATATTTAAACTGAAAATGCCACTTTATGCAAAATAGACCCTATTAGCATCACTTGTTTACTTATGCATGCATCATACTATTTTATTCGGTGTAACTTGCGAGCACAGAAGTTGTGCTCACTCTTGCTGAATAATATTTATTCAAGAGAAGACTTCTATCAAGACAGTGAAGATCTAGACGTTTAAGCCTACGCCCCCAAATGATTGCCTGTGGCGCATCGTGTGGCCTACTACTATTTTGTTTCCGTTGTATTATCTTATTTGGCCTCAGGCCCCATTTTGTAATAAACTCTGATTTATATTAATAAATGTGTGATATGATTGTGATGTCACTTTTGTACGATTGTGTACACTAGCTATCCTAGACTAGTGTATGAACACAGAGAATTCAGGATCCTTTGTTCCCGGGTTCGACAGTACCAAACTGTGTTACGTCTCTGTTGCCTATCTTCAAAGCAATGGGGCAGTCGAAAGAGCGAATGGCCAAATAATGCAGGGAATCAAAACTCTAGTCTTCGACCAGCTTGTCAAGCGCTCGGGGGCTTGGGTCCAAGAATTACCCTCAGTATTATGGATAGTTCGTACGACTGCTAGTCGGGCTACAAGCGAAACACCTTTTTTCCTAGTTTTCGGTGCCGAAGCCATGCTTTCACCAGAACTAAAGATCAGGTCAACAAGGGTCGAAACTTTCAACGACTCTATCTAGGAACAACTTCGAGTGGATGACATCAACCTACTCGAAAAGAAGAGAAATCAAACCTTAATCCATTCAGCAGTCTACCAGCAAGCCTTGCGCAAATACTATGATTGTAAGGTCCAACCTCACAACCTTGCTGTAGGTGACTTGGTATTGAAGAAAATTCAATCCCAGTCTAATCGAAACAAGCTTTCCCCTAAGTGGGAAGGTCCTTACACAGTGGTCGAAGTTACACGACCAGGTTCGGTACGATTAGCAATGGAAGATGGCCGAATTCTCACCAATTCTTGGAACATCGACCAGTTACGCAAATTTTATGTGTAACTGACCAACCCTATAATAAAGTATCAGATTCTTTCTATCTTTATTGTCTTACTTTGAGTAGCGCTTTGATAATTTTTCGACCATTACCTGGTCATAAGTTCTTCTATGACCAGTACTTAGTCTTTCTTTACACTGGTCGAAAGGATTGTGACATCACCTAGTCGAGACCTTTCCTTTCTGCACGTGGTCCTGCCCACTAGAAGGTACTTCCTAGTGTCGACTCGTTCCTCCATTTTGCTGCCAACACAAAGAGCTTGGGTTCAATACACATGGTCGAAATATTTTCAAGCCGACTCTTAGTACCTTAGTTTATTTCTTCATTCATTTTTGAAAATATTCTAAGCAGAGTACACTTTTGCAATTTGCTCGACTACTTTTGGTAAACTCGTTTCGTTTCAACTGGTCGGAGGAAGACACAACACCTAGTTGAAGTCTTTCCTCTCTGCACGTGGTCCTGCCCACTAGAAGGAACTTCCTAGCGTCGTCTTGTTTCTAACTCTTGCTACCAGAGCGAACCTACCGAGTGCACTGGAATAGGTCGAACGAATTTATAAGGTACTCCAGACGTTTGTCTAACTTAAGTTGTCATTCTTGATTTGATTAACCTGGTTGAAGAAGGTAACATCACCTAGTCGAAGCCTTTACTTTCTACACGTGGTCCTGCCCACTAGAAGGAACTTTCTAGTGTCGACTCATTCCTACTCTTTCGACCAGTGCATGATAATCGTGATCGAAAACTATAAGTTAGCTAAACTTCTATCTTTTTTTAAGAAAACCCATTTCACACTATTTACTTAGTTTGTCTAAATAAACTAAGTAAAAAGTCGGGGGCTAGGATAAAGTTATTAATATGACTTCAATTCTTAGTCTTAATATATTTTTCCATTCATTATCTTATGAGTTACTAATTACTGACAAGATGATTTGCAAGAAGAAGAAATGATTATATATATCAACAAACAAAACTTGTCTTTACAGGTTTTTAGTACAAACTACTATGACGATGGAGACCCTATTTGCATCTCCTCTGTAACTTCCTTGCTGATCGACTGCATATCTTCCACCAACCGCTCCGCTTCTGCTTCAGAGCAGTCGAAGTCGGCTTTGATTGGTTGCAGATTAAGATTGGGGCCATAATCTTTAAGTTTTGCTAGAACAAAACTTATTCCACCTTCGACCGCCTCTTTTTATCGAATCAGTTTGGTTGGTCTTCAGAGTGGTCACCAACTCTTGAAAAGTCCCGACTTGTTCTCCACTGGTACCCGAGTGAGCAATTATCGTGTCTTCACGAGGAGTGACCTCCTTAGCACGTAACCCACTGAGTACATTGTTCAGGAGAGAAATGTTGTTCTGAAGGTTGATCTTCATCGACTTCATCTCCTCCTGATTACGAGTCGAAGCCTCATGGAGTTGTTTTATTTTGACTGCTTGCTCTGAAAAAAATAAGACTAATCAGACAAAATAACCCCTAGAGGACTAAAAAACTGGTTGCAGGTAAATAATTGCTTACCTGCTAGTTGGGAATCTAACTTCTTGACTTCATCGTCATGGGAGGCAATGCTCTTTGCATATCACTCTTCCCACGACTTGGTCTCCTTGTCTTTTTCTTTGGCGATACAGGAAATCTCGTGAACAACCATGGTCTTTTCTTTGACCTCGGTTTCAAGCTTTCCTATTTCAACATCTTTTTCTGAAAAGGAATAAGAGTTAGAAAAATAAAAGAAGGTCATAAGCGGTTTTAAGTTCAGCACTTACCGTTTATTTGTCCCTGCAACTTTTGAATTGCAGAGTTTGCCTCCTGAAGCTTATTCGGAAGGTCTTCATTCTCCTCACTTAGCTTTTTCGTCTCGGCTTTCTCGTAGTTGAGCGAATCAGCCAAGGTCTTTTTGTCACTCTTGAACCTACAGAGACGAGGAGTAGACATGGGCATAGCACAAAGTGGTCGTTTTACACGATCACTCACTAGTCGTAAGTTTTTCTATGATAATACCCTGGTCATAAGTCCTTCTACGACCAGTACCTAGTCATAAGTTCTTCTATGAAAACCCCCATAAACACTGTGCAAGTAGTCAAAACATAAACGACTACGAGTAGCAGTAACTTACCATCTCTCTGCCTGCTCGCAGAGTTTTGCTTTCTCCTGTCGCAGCTGCACAAGTTGTCGGTTGTACTCTGCAATAGTGACAACTTGCTCTAGAGCTCTCTACATAAAGAAAGACAGTAAGAAGCAAGAAAAGCCACATATATAAATGTTGGACAACAAGTACTTACGTTAATGCTCGTTCGAGCAAACATGGAGAGTACTTTGGTGGGGTTCTTCAATTCGTCGATCTCTTCAACCTGATTCCACCACACCTTTTCGAGATGCTCGTCATCGAAAATATTCCCTCTGTTTGGAATATCCTTGGGGTGGGGAACTTCGATTCTGAGATCTAAGCGAAGATCCCCTAGCAGTCTGAAAGAATTGAATAGAAGATGTTGTATTCTTCTTCTTCTAATTCGGTGACGGCAGCTCCTTCTTGGGGACTGGGAGGAATGTCCACGATGACTTCTTTCCTAGCGCGGTGGCCCAATGATCCATCGACTTGGCCTGATGCCTCCGCTGCATCATGTGCCGTTTTTGCCTCGACCTCTATGACCACTCCTATGGTCGCAGTTGCTTCGACAACAACGACTTCTTCCACCACTCAAGCGGTGGATGACCCTTCGACCACCGCCACTGTCATTTCTTTAATTGCTGGAGAAATAGCAGTGGATTCCTCGACAGGAATGTCCTTGAGGACTGGAGGAGTAGGGCTAAGATTACATAGAGGAAAACACGTCAAATGGTAAAAAGCAAAAGATAAATGCTATTATTACACTTTTGTCTTTTTACATACCTTCATTTCTCGGATTTGATCTTGAATTTGGAAGCAACCTTCCCTAAAGAAGATTTCTTCAACTTCTTCTCTTCAACCACATCTGGTCGAAACTCGAGTTGAGGAATGGGATCAACCACTACTATGTCTAGTCGTTGGTCTTGAGTGAGCACTACCGCTCCTTGAGCCTCTTGGCTCTTCGGATGGCCGAGACCTGTCTTGACCACCCCAAGGGCAGCACTGCCCTCTACCATAGGCACTGCTAGCACAGCGGTTTCCTTCACAAAAGACATAAAACTCTTCCAGTTCTCCTTTTCTTGTTGCTTGACAAAGCCACGAGAGGCAGAAACTACGAAAGTCTTATTATCGTAGTAGAAGGGTACCTTGGTCTTGAGGGCTTTGAGTTTGAGTGCTTCAGTCGCTTCGGCCGCCTTCGCCTTCTCTACAGTAGCCATGTTTGCAGTGAATTTTGCACAAGGCCTGGTCGAAGCAGCAGAGCTTGAAGCTGCGCCTTCCTTGTCGGCGACTTTCACAAGCCGACGCTTTTTGGCTGGAGGAGACTTGGCTTGCTTCACCTCTGCGCCAACGACCATCAGTTCGACCTCTTCATCGTCTTGATGGTCTTCCACGCCTACTTTCTGCAGAAATCAGAAAAAGAAATATTACTAAGCGGTCGTATGTCTTTCTACGACTAGTATCAAGTCGTAAGTTTTTCTACGACAATCCTCTAATTGTAAGTCTTTCTATGATCAGTATCTAGTTGTAAGTTCTTCTACGACAATCTCCCGGTCGTAAGTTCTCCTACGACCAATATCAAGTCGTAAATTTTTCTACGACTACAAGATCCTGAAGATGAAATCGATTCTTGATTACCTTTAGGCATTCCATCTTGTCCTCTACGGACAGGACTGCCAGGCTATGAAGCACGGACACGGATACGTCGACACGACACGACACGACACGGACACGGGAATTCGTCATTTTTCCAAAAATACCGATACGGCGACACGGCTATATATATTTAAATAATAAAAATAAATTACACATATGTATCATTTTTTATGTTTCTTCATGCTAGTCGAACTGAAATTTTGTAAAGTGTAAAATAAACTCGGAATATGTACCTCTCAAAGATAACCCTTGCCTCTTCATTCTTCCTGCAGTCAATTCATTGATCATGACATGTTCAATTGTTCATATGAATACCATTTTCAGAAATCATAATTCCATATACCTGGAAAAAGAATTAACATGATTAGCAAGAGTTGCAAGAATATAAAGATAACATATGTACTTGATTTTTTGAACAATCTAAGTCAAAGGCTCAAAGCAATAGAGCAACTACAATTCATAAGCAATAAAAATAATTAACAAGCAGCCAAGTTCAAACATAGAAACTTAAATGCATAGTTCAACCAAAAGCAAGGTGCCACTAGGCAACAGCCCAACATAGAAGTTGTTCAACTTAAGTTACATAACAAAATCAAATTCCAGTGGCAAGACTAAATAAAAGACAGCATGGGATCGGACTCTTAGTCTTCCACTTCATCCTCATTTCCTTCTTCGATTATCACAGTAGAAGCCTCATCTTCAAACAACACACTCTGTAACTCTGGTTCTTCTATAGAGAGTTGAGCAACTTCGAGAATACCAACACCAGTTAAAGATTCAAAGCTATCTCCTCCCACATCCCACATTCTAGTTGCTCTGTTTTATATGCTTGATTCTTCTTGATAGAAGTCTTAAATTGTTATGCACAAATACCAAATCTTGACGCTTTCGGGGAGTTAATTTGTTTCTTTTCATCCTTGTTGATAAAGCTATATGTGCTCCAGTTTCTTTCACAACAAGAAGATGAAGCCGGTTGGTTAACCAATTTGAGAGCCAAACTTTGCAGCACAGGAACGGATTGTCCATGATTTGCCCACCAATTCATTGGATCAAGGATCCATCTGTCATAAATAGAATCAAAGTCATTGAATTCTCCAGAACAAGTGGAAAATCTTGCATATTCTTCTTTCACTTTCTTCAAATCTTCAAGCACAGGGAAGAACTTTTTGAAGCACTTCATTCTCATTTGTGAAATCTCAAGATCCTTGTGCGGGGGTACACGGCCAACACCAACACCTTCTTGACTGATCCACTTCTCACTATAATATCTACAAAGAAAAATGGATTAGAACTTTGTGAAACTAAAGTGTTAGCAAAAGCAAAAGGAAGATTTGTAGCTCACCTTGGATTGAGTGAATGTGCCAAACAATGAAGTGGAGTGTTTCCTTTTGCCCAACGATCAACCAATATGCTTTGAACAACTGAGTAAAATGTGGACTCCTCATTGTATTCCTTATCTTCATGCCTATATATCACTTTCTTTACAATTTCAATCATTGCATCCCACATCTCATAAATTAGATGAAGGCATGGTGTGTCGGTGTCCGCCACACGAATCATTTCATAGATTGGCTCGGTAAATTCAACAATGTAGTTCACCTTGTCCCACCACACATCATTGAGTACTAGTTCTCTAATGGTTTGTGCCAATCCTCTATTGTCATCTCTATATGTTTCCCATTGGTCACTAATCACCATATTTTGGAGAGCCCTCTTGACCATGCAAAACCGCTTCAACATAACCACAACTGAGGCAAACCTCGTCTCAGCAATAGCAAGTAACTTCAGCTTGCTAAACTCATTGAACATTGATAGCCTCATGCCATGGTTCATTATAAAATTCTTAATCATATTAGCATCTTCAGAGATTTCAGTTATCCAATGGCACTCAGCAAAGATTAATTCTTCATCATCAGTTCTTGGCATTTTAGCAGCACAAATACTCTTGAGAGCAAGATTGAGAGTATGAACAACACAAGGAGTCCAAAAAATATGAGTGTACTTCTGTTGAACAATCAAACCCGCACCTTTGCAATTTGCAGCATTGTCAGTGATGACTTGGACAACACTTCTTGCACCCACTTCTTCAATAACAACAATCAACTTCTCAGAAATGTACTCCTTTGTCTTCACCTCGCCAAAGACATTGATAGCTCGCAAGAACATTGGTGCACCCTCGAAATAGCAAGAAAGTTAATGAGAGGTCGCCTCTGCACAAGATCGACCATCCATCTGAACAAATGGTGACACCCTTTTAGCCACGTGCTCGCGTATGCTCAATAAGGTCTCAATGTGAGTCCTTTCTTGTTGAAGAAGTGTAGTCCTCAATTTGTTGTACCCAGGTGGGACATAACCAGCAAGCTTACCATGGCTTGCAGCAAAGGTGTACGACTGTTGAAAATGTGGATTTCTTGCTAGATTGAAAGACAATCCTGTAAATTTCACATAACCAAAGTTAGTTCAATGCATATGGTAAGTTGGATAAAATTGAAACAATGATTTCAAGTTGATTGCATACCTCCAGAGTAAAACATCCTTGCAATTTGTGCATCCAATTGATTGCGCAATTCCATGGCCCAAGCTTTCTCTAATGGTGAAGTAGGTCCCTCGCTTCTTATTCCCCAACATAGCGAGTCCATGCTTGATGAAGAAACACTAGCACTAACACGGTTCCACTACCAGCAGTTGATGGTGGCAAGGAACTTCTCTTGGCCTTGTTTTTGCTTGTTCATCCTCGGTCTTTGCAACTTCACTTTTAAGTCGAGCAAGAATAGGTCTTGTCACCTTAGGACATACCTTGATTCCACCATTAGTAATTTTCAGCAAGTGCGCTTTGACTCTAGAGTAGCTACTAGTGCCAACATATTTGCAATACTTGCATATCCATTTCACATTTCCTCCTCCTTGACCACCCTTGTCTACAAGCGTCAACATGATTCCACAATGGAGGCTTGAACCTATTGTTGGTTTGCTCCTCTCTACCACTAGAATTACGGTTTCCATTTTTCTAAAATGATGAAAACAAGCAATCAGTAACATACTAACATATTAACATGAGAGCAAGCATCAATGCATCATTTTTCTAAAATGCTTGTGTACTGATGCTATGCTTGTGATACATAAATGAATTGATGCATTGATGCATTGATGCTTGTGTACTGGCAGTACACAAGCATCAATGCATCAATGCATCAATCATTTATGTATCTAAGCATAACATCAATACATACTAAATCTCTTGTCTCGATGTATCACAAATTCACAGTTCACAAGTCACAAGCAATTAAGCAAAGCATTAGTACACATGACCTCTAATCCTCCATTCTAGACCAACATCAACATACATACTAATACATATTCATTAGTAATTACTAACTTCGGTCTATCACAATTCACAAGCAAAGCCAAAGCATCGGGGCTCAAGCCATCGGTGCATCACCATCAATCCATCGGTATAGCCATATCATTACACAACAAGGCACAAGCAAAGCCAAAGCGCCAAAGCATCAATCTTTGCATCACCAATTCAACAATCACCATCGTCCATCGGTAGAGTCCTCACCTCACTTTGAGGTTGGAGCTGCTTGCGAGGGATCGAGGAGCACGGAGGTCGGATCTGGGCGAGGCGAGGGAGCTGGAGGACCGGCAGCGGGCCGGCGGCGCGAGGGAGGTCAGCTGGAGGTCAGCGAGGGAGGAGGAGCTGCCGCCGAGCTGGTCACGCGAGGGAGGAGGAGGCAAGGAGCTGCCGGGCTGGAGGTTGCGCGAGGGAGGACCGGAGCTGGATCCGGCGGTGCGACCCTCCCGAGCTCCAACCGGCGGCGCGACCTCTGGATCCGACGCGCGAGGGAGGAGGAGGCGAGGAGCTGCCGGGCTGGAGGTCGCGCGAGGGAGGACCGGCGCTGGATCCGGTGGCGTGACCTCGGCCGGGCTGGATCCGGCGGCATGAAGCGCTCGGCCGGGCGACCTCGGCAGGCGGCTTTCGCGCGTGTGGGACTGGAGGGCGGAGGCAGCGCTGCTGCCGCTGCAGCGTCTCGGTGCGGGGCTTCGGTGTGGAACGGGAGTGGAGGCAGCAAGAAATGGTGACCTAGCTTGTTGGGCCGGGCGTGTCGACGATCGTGTCGGACCGCGCCCACGGCGTGTCCGACACGATCGGAATTTTAAAAATTAAAATTTATTATTAAAGTCACCGATACTCGCCGACACGTGTCGGAGGCGTGTCCGACACGTGTCCGTGTCCGACACGCCGTTTGACATGGATACGACAGTTTTCCCAAGTGTCTGTGCTTCAGAGCTGCCAGGATTTGGGGAGCCACCACATTGGGTGGTGGGGATTTCTTACAAATGAGCTTGACTCGAGCGTCAATGTTTGCTTGTGAGAGATCTGCAGGAGTAAGTAAACTTTCAATAGCCAAGTTCGAAGTCAACAGAAAAAAAGGCTAAGATTAGAAATTTATTTACCCTTCTCGTAATCCCTGGTCGGATCTTTTTGCCCTGAGTACCTCCACATGGGGTGAGCCCTCCTCTTCAGAGGGCTAATGAGGCGCATGATGAAATCCTTCACCACGTGCCATTTAGTAAGCCCCTCTTCCTTCAAGTCCTTGATAGCTTGAATGAAAGGGGCGATCCGACCAAGATCCTTGGGAGTCGAATCCCAGGAAGAATTGTTCTCGGCGGCAATCTCGATGAAAGAGAGGCTGTCTTCTCTGGTCGTCTCTCAGTAGAACCACCTCTTCTTCCATCCCGGCTATGATGACCAGGTGAACATCTGAATGTACTCCTTCGACTTCCTATTGTGGCGCTTCAGACTACAGCTACCGATGATTCCCGCTAGCCTGGTCATCCTGTAGAAGTACTGAAATAATTCCAAGTCGGCCGGAATCCCTAGGTAGGCCTCGCACAAGTAAACGAACACGTCTAACATCGTGATGGAATTGGGAACAAGGTTCACCAACTCCACCCCGAAGTGTTTGAGTACGAGTGTGAGCAGGCAATCGAAGGCCACACTCATAGTATGCCTGGAAGATGGGAATCTGCCCAATCTCCCACAACGGCCAATGTTGCCCGGCAGCATCAATCCACCAAACAAACTCCCTCTTCGGGATCTTCTCGGTGGCGACCAGAGCCTTCATCTTGGTCGCATCCGTCTCCGATTCAGCCCACTGGGAAGCGGCTCCGGCCATCTCTCTCAAGGGAAGGGGATTTGGATTGGGAAAGGTCTCAAGGGGGTGCACGATTTGGTTGGCGGCTGTAACACCCTGATTTTCTGAGCCTTTTTAAAATTTTCAAAATAAAAGGGACCATTTGGTTTTGATGAGAATTCAAAGCTTAACCTGAGGTTTTCAGAATTTGAAGTGTTTAAAATGACTAAGTCAAACTTCAATTAATCACAAGCTTGATTTATTTGGTGGTATTCAAGCTCTCTGGAGTTGTTCTCCTTTTCTTGTCTGCTCGAACCTTCCCTTGTCTTTTGGAATTCCTCCCTGTCCAGACCACTCTCCTGGTTCAGCCACCTTTGGGCTAGGACCCCCTTTAATCTCTTCTTGTAGTTTAAACCTCCTCTGAGGTTTAGACTTTCCTTTGTAGTTTAAACCCTCCTCAGAAGGTTTGGACTTTCCTTTTGTAGTTTAGACCTCCCCTGAGGTCTAGGCTTTCCTGGTAACTAGATCTCTTCTGAGGACTAGACCATCTTTGTGGTTTTGACCTTTCTCATTGTTTGGGCACTCCCTAGGTCTAGACTTCCTTTGTGTTTAGCCCTTCGGTGTTTCTAGGACTCTCTCTTGTTTGGGCATTCCTTTATGCCCAACCCTCCCTCTTGTTTGGCCATCTTCTGGAGTCCAGGTCTCCATGTATCTGGAACTCTCTTGTGAGGCTAGACCTCTTTTGTGTCTAGACTACCCTTTGTCGGTTTGAACCTCTTTGTGGCTTAGACCACTCCTTTGTTGACTTGAATCTCTTGGACTACCTCTTTGGTTCTCTTTGGTACAGACCTTCTTAGGTCTAGACCTCCCAAGTGCTTGGACCTCCCCTGGTCCAAACCTTCCCTCTTTGATGCTTCTCTGGCTTAGACCTCCCCAGGCTCAAGTTTCCCCTCATATTCATTTGAGCTCCTTCTATATTCTTTGGAACCCTTCGGTGTTCACTTGGACTCCCTTTTTGCCTTGATCTTTGTAACCTTCTCTTTGAAAATTCCTTCTCGTGCCAACCCAGTATTGCCGCCATCCAACTCGCGGTATTACTATTTATCGAGATCTCTCAAAACCGTGATTGGACCTCCTCGAGCTCCTTAAACATCCATGATTTCATTTGGACCTCCCCATGTCCTCTAGGACCTCCCCAACGTTCACTTCGACCTCCCTCGCGTCCGTTTAAGCCTCCCGCTTGGTCCAGGCCTCTCTTTTGTTAGATCTAAGGGTCTAGACCTCCCCTTTGAGGATCTGACCGTCAGGACCTCCCCTTTGTGGATCTGACCGTCAGGACCTCCCCTTTTTGGATCTGACCGTTAGGACCTCCCCGTCTCTTGAACCTCTTAGCCCTACCTCCTTGTCCACAGGACCTCCTCCTCAATCTTTTTGCAAGGACCTCCCTTGCGGGTTGAGGTCACCTTGTGATCAGGACCTCCGATCTTGTGCTCGGACCTCCCCCGTGGGTGAGGACCTCCCTTGACCTATGCGAGACCTCCTCTAGGTCTCCGCAGGACCTCCCCTTGAGCTTTGATTGGCCCCATTTGTCAGTCACGACCTCTTTCTTTATTCTTTGATCATGTCCTTTGCACTTGGAAGTCTTCAAAGCATTTAATGCCTGTTGTGTCGCATTAAATGCTACTACCTTTTGGCAGCATCGGGCTATCTTTTGTCTCATCTTTTACCTGCTCCTATCATTCCTTCACCAACTCTTGAACACGTATACCCTTGGAAATCTTGGCAGCTCTGGCTATATAAGCTTGTGCAGCCCTTCCTCTTCACCCTTTTGCTCATTTCCACTCTCTGGCTCACCCGGCTAACTTTTGGATCTCCTTCCAGCTCTCTAGACCTCCTCCCTTAAGCTTCGGACCTCCTCCAGCAGGCTCCTTGGACCTCCTCCAAACCTATCACACCTCTCTGTTGGCTCTAGTTTTATGTTTCTTTGGAGTTCCTTTGGTTTTTACTTGGTTTTGGTTTGATTTGCGCTGTTTTAACGTGTAGACCTCGATGTTGCTGGTGAGCCTAAGCTTTGTGAGGGAGAAGACCTGTAAAGCTTTCGAGCAGGAGGCTTATTGCACTCTTGATCATATTGCACCCTATATATGTTCCATTTCAAATGTTAATACATGCTTACTTTACTAAGTTATTTCAATACCTGTCTTTAAATTCATAGCTATACCTAAATCCTTTGTATGGCCTGTATTGACCTTGAACCGAACATATTGTCACAATAGGAAAACCTGGTTGCTACAGTAGTGTGAACCAGGATCTTTGGAAAAACTTGATGCTTAATCATGCTTAGACCAAAAATATTTGTTTTGGGAAAATTTTACCATCTGTGGCCAACTATTATTTAAAAATGTTAACCATGGCATTGAGTTGTCATGGAGTTTGGAAAATATGCTGCGGAAGCATGGAAAATGGAAAATGATGGACTTAGGCGAATCTGGTTGTTTGGTTGGTGCATGTCCATGCACAGGGGTCGTGTGATCCGATGCCCCAGGGTTGAGGTTGTCGCCCAAGTCAGTTAAGGACTGGTTTTTGAGTCGTATCTTGCTAAGCCTATAATGGGCTATGCCTTACCGTGCAACCACATGTCCCAGCATGGGGAGTGGGCCTGGCCAACTAATTTGTAAAGTTATCACCGCGGTTGATCTGGCGGAATAGTGGGTGGTCTTTCATGGCCTGTCTTTTATGACTATGTTGTACCCACCTGGCTCAAGAGGGGGCCCTAGGGAAGGGCGAAACCTTAGAGTGGATGGACTACGGTGGAATGATGCATTGTAAAGGTCTTGTCACATGCTCTAGACCACTTACCTTCGGTAGTGAGTGGTGGTACAGCTGGGTGCCAAACAAACTAGAGAAAACGTGTCTTGTGGGTAAAGTTGCACACCTCTGCAGAGTGTAAAACTATTCGAATAGCCGTGTCCGCAATCACAGACGTGCTAGCAAAGCCTCTGAAAGTTAGATGTTGGTTTTGGTTTTCAAAAGGACTTTGGTAAGCTGTTTTGGATTTCTATCCAAATGGATTAGGGCGGAGCCTTGTAACATGAGGGTATCCTTCACCACTTGTGATGAATGTTATCCAACTGAAAACTGAGATTTGGAAAATGAATTTTAACTATTGTTATCTGCCTTGGAACTTAGTACTTGTATTTGAAATAAACTTGGCTTTATGCAAACTAACCACACCAACCTGCCTTTGATATCTCCCTTATGCATGTCATTTTGTTATTTGACGGGTGTAACTTGCGAGCACGGTTGTTGTGCTCACTCTTGCTTGAATTAATCTTTTAAGCAGGCAAGGACAACTTTGAGGGGATTTTGCTGTGGACCAAGAGGTCCTGGACGACTAGGATGCGCCCTCCAACAGATTGCTTGTGGTGTATCGGATGGCCTTCTTGTTTATCTTCCGCTGTGTTTTGGTTTGTTGGCTTGTAGGCCTTCCCTTGTAATCAACTTTGTTGTTATTAATAAAGCTTGTGTTGAAGAAATGTTACCACTGTTGTTACTGTGTGAGATAGCCAGTGATCCTTGGGACTAGCTCGGTTTGCACAGGGGACCTTGGAGCAATTCCAGTCCTCCACGACTACCCTCAGGTCTGGTCGTGGGAGGTCCTGGGGTGATCTCAGTCTTCCACGACCTCCTCTGGTTGGTCGTGGGAGGTCTTGGGATGACCTTAGACCTCCACGACCTTCCCCTCGTCTAGTCGTGAGAGGTCTTCGGGGTGCTCCTTGGCTCCACGACCTCCTCGGGGCGCTCCCAGGACCTCTGGGTGGTCTCTTTGGACCTCTGGGCGGTCTGGAGGTCCTCTTGGGTGGCTCTCTTTGGATCTCCTAGGAGGTGGGATGGACTTTCGGTTGAGCAGGAGGAGCCCTCGGGTAGCCTCGGTAGGCGTTCTGCAAGAGAGAATGCAAGAACTTGATGAATAGTGGAAGCGATTTGGGGAAAGGTAAAAAAACCCCAAGTCTCACCCACAGTAAGTTTTTATAACCGTGCACCAGAGTTAAAGACGTGGTAACCAAACAGTTGCCACCGCTTCAGGAACCGCTCCAATAGACAGGTCTATGAGAGTTGATTAAGATTCTTGAATTTGTCTGTTCGAGAAAACCGAGTCTGTCTTTACACTTCAAGTGAAATTACCTTCTTGACCAAGTCTATTTCTGGTCAAATGAAACAACACTCAAAAATGTTTTACTTCTGATTACAATACTGCGACCACCTTGTGGTCGTAAGATCTTCTACGACCACCTTGTAAGTCGTAAGATTTCCAACAACCTCCTTAACCAAGTTTATTTCTGGTCAAATGAAATACCGGTTGAAGAGCTTTTCCTTCGATCATCATTCTACGACCACCTACTGGCCGTAAGATCATCTACGGCTCCTTTTCCAAGAAAGTTATTTTCACTTGAAGTTGGGGGGCTAGATGACAAGGATCTAATAATCCTTATTTAATTATTTATCTATAATTCTTATTATGGATAATAATACCACCATATGGTTCTTGAGTATACCCCTTAATATTCATAAGTGAGAAGTTGGAGGTCGTAAGTTGTTCTACGACCACCCCATGGTCGTAAGTCCTTTTATGACCACCCTATAGTCGTAAGTCTTTCTACGACTAGATCATAGTCGTAAGTTATTCTACGACCATCCCCTAGTCGTAAGCTTTACTACGACCACCACCTGGTCATAAGCTCTTCTACGACCAGTCCCTAATCGATGGGGGCTTACAGGTATGTGGTCCTAGTCGATTAGGGAATCTTCGACACCATATTTAAAGATATGTGTAGTTAATTATGATGTTATTATCTGGAATAACTGCATGATTAATCTCTATGTCCTGATGATAACCGCCTAGCGACGTGGGAACGTTACTACTATGGCAATAATCTCTAGCAACGGCTCCATCATCTGAAGCGATTGAGGCGCCTTTTGAACTAGAGAAACCTCCACCTACTTCGATCACTATATAAAGGGTGGAATCATCAGATGGCGGGGGGAGAGGCCAATCGGGAGCATAAGACATTACATTTGAGTCTTTCCCTTGATCTGTAACCAGCATACTCAATATATCCACACATGAGTAGGGTTTTTATTCCCTCCGGAGAAGGTCCGAACCAGTATAAAAATCCCTGTGTCTCTCTCTCTGTGTGTGATTTGAGTCTTGGAGACCCCCCCAAATCAAACAATCATTACATAAGATCGATTCTAAAACACCGACAGGGACGATTCACGTACCTGTCTGATGCCATAGCAAACCGCTCTAATACCACTTGTAGGATCGAGTATCGCAATCAGAGGAGGGGGGGGGGTGAATGATTGTAGTGATTTCTTTTTGAGTTACTGAGGATGGCCTGTGTTGGATTGAATTGACGACTGAAGACACCGTACTCGTGCTAGTCGAACCACCTTCGACCAGGTAGTCGATTCCGACTAGGTAGTCGAAACCTTCTACGACCATGTGTAGTCGAGCCTCCTGCTACGACCGCATGATCGACAAAAGTGAAGTCGACGGAGAAGCGCTATCTCACCACGTACTTCTTGGAACGAGAAAAAGCCGAAGACTATGCCCAGAAAGACATGCCGCCAGCGATGATCTTTAGAATAAATCTGACCTTCTATTTCTGAATCATGTTCTGTGGCTACAAAGTGCCCTAATAGCACCCCTCAAACCCTAGCACGAAAACTCTAAAAGCTTTCTCTCAAAAGCTGTCTAAGAGTCCTCTACTAACTCTTAACGTCTCCCTCCTTTTTATATGCTAGAGCCCTAAACCGTGTCCTCATCAATATGGACACAAAATCCTATCTCCTTCCAAAAATCAAGGGACTCGAAATTCAGTTATGAACACATTCCATAACTCCTCACGCGCGAAAGCTTCCAGGACTGCACCTCCCGTAGCTTCTCCACGCATCACGCATCCACCTTGGATCTCCACGTGCCCCAGCGTAAGCCCGACCACCTCATGACATCCTCGACTGCCTGAACCTTGGATTTCCCCAACATAGTCCCGGTCCTCCTCATCATCGACAATGGTCATCTCCACGCCTAACCTGCACATGCAAAGACCAAAGAACGTTTTCCCAGCACAAGTTCTCCAACTTGACCAATATCAGTCCACAGATGCATGTCACACCCTCATCCATCAATAATCACGAACCAGATCACCCACGATCTTAATTTCCAAGCTTTTAGATAAACAACCCGAGACCACTCTGAAGAACCGGTCTAATCGCTGTGCACAAGCCTGTCAAATCGCTGGCCGATCAGACACGAGTACTCGAGGTGCTCGAAGGTTACAAGAATTGAAGCACTCGAAGTCTACGACTACCTACTGTGGAGCTTACGACCACCGATCGCAAAGCCTACGACTACCGATTGCCGACCAGGCACTGTAGTTTCTGACCATCGACTATACACAGTAGCCTTCGACCATCGACCAGACACTATAGCTCGATCGTCGGCCAGGTAAGCTTCGACCAGGTACTGTGGCTTTCGACCATCGACCAGGTACTATAGCTTTCGACCACCGACCAGGTACTGTAGCTCCGACCACCGACCAGCACTATATCGACCAAGTACTGTAGTTTTCGACCACCAACCAGGTACTGTAGCTTTGACCATCGACTAGTTCTACGACTAGTCCTACGACCAAGTCCACGACCAGGTCTATGACTAGTCCTACGATCAGTCCTACGACTAGGTCTACGACCAGTCCTACAACCAGTTTTACAACCAGGTCTATGACCAGGCCCACGACCAGGTCTACGATCAGTCCTACGATCAGGTCTACGGCCATAATATTCCAACGATCGAAACTTTCACAACCGCAAATTACAATGCAACCCAAATGTCAATTATTCATTATCACAAAATTCACGACCTATCCGCATGGTCTAACAATTATCTTTCAGTTAAAGTTATGGTTCCCCACATAATGGTTCCACTCTCCTTGATTTTTTTGTCACAAATAGCCTTCATCTTACCCACAAATTTAACTGTCATTGGTGTGTTGGAAGCTGTTTACCAAGAAGGAATGTGTCGATCAGTGCAAACCCTTCAGCCGGCTTGCTCAGGGGTACCAAGTGGCCAGCTCCTCTGATTGTTACCATGGTCATGCTATGGTACTCCACAAATCTTCCCGCAACCTACATTGCAAGTGTCCTACGCATCAGTGCCACTGACATATAGATTACATTTAGAAACTAACTTAACTAATGGTGTCATCGTAAGTTCGTAACCCCAGAAAATGTTCAGTTGATGATTCAGAAGAATCAGAACTTCAGACCTGTTTATTCGGGTACCAAGGTTGCCACTGTGTCTTGATAGGCAAGCCAAGCGCTTCCACACAACACCGTGACCCAATCACGGGGACCCTACCATCTGCATCTCCACTGTATGCACAAAATTGTCATTGAGTGCCCAACAATAACATATCATCTATTCTATAAGTTCAACTGTTTAAGCTATCAGAGAGAAGCAGCATTGTGTTTCAGAAAGGTTACAGTTAAAGTCTTTTCAGAGGAAAATATCTATACATGGACTGGTAGCAAATAAGGTCAACTTTGCATGCATAGGACAACTGAAAAATGGTCTTAGGGTACAAGACGAGGAAATACACCTGTAGAGCCAAACTCTCAGTCCTGCTTTGATGAGCTTGGAGTAGATTGGTAGGATGGAAAGTACTGAAAAGTTATATGACTTTAGAATGGAGTCGCTGCATGGTATGTGAAAAGTGAAAAGAACTCAAATTGATATTCATGTCCGTACGTGCCTAATTTCTTGTACTAAAGTCTAAAATGAATCCTTGTTCAACTTCGCCTAATTTGCACTCGGTGGTTATCGTAATGACAGAAAAAATATATAATTAATGAAATTATAGTGTTTTGAACTATGTCCTACATGATACAATGCCATGTCGAGTTGTAATTACTTCTAGGTCCGAACTAATTTGAAAAAATCAAGAAATCTACGGATTAACACTGTGTAAAGATTTTTAGTGGAACAACTTTAGGCCGATTCACCTGCAAACTTGCCATTTCCCAGGGTGCATTCCACTGACATTTGCATGGAATGCTCTCTGCACATCTGCCTTACTGAAGTACTCAGCATACGATGAGTAGCATGCGTCATATCCCGAGAACATCCTAATCCTCCTGAATTGTTCCTACCATGTCAAAGAAAAGCGTCAGAATTTCAGAAGCAGAAGCTCTAATTTGAACTTTCTGTCCCTTACTTGTTCACTAGCTTTGAGTGCTTGATCAGTTGATCAACGGCAGATGCTGCTGATGTTTGAGCAAGATTGCACTTGGGTGCGTAAATGTTGTAAGTATCGATCTCCTGGTACTGTCTGAAGACGGTGCTCATGACTTTGTCGCCATCATCGGTCCAGTTTTCCTAAAGTTGCACACCTTCTTGATGCGCTCGTAAACTTCGTCTGACACAACTGCGTGGCTCCAAGCATATTTAGCCAGCCCCTTTGAGTCGTAGCAATCATCAGTTAGTGGATTGCCAACCTACATTGGGGCAACCTGAATGTTATTGTTGGAACGAACCTTTATCTATTCCAATTGGTAAAAAGCCAATATATCATATACATGGTAGGTCATATGTAAAAAATACACTAAGCTATAGGTAAGCAGTCTAGAGTACGTATCGAAACCTTTACATCATCTAGCTCTAACCTTGCACTTAGCCCGTCGAATATTGTTCCTCACTGAATCCGAATGCACCCTTCTTGGTATATAGGAACCCTTCTCGGTATAGCCGTCTCAGTGAGGTTCCTCGCTAAATCCGAATGCACCCTTTTCAATATATGGGGAACCCTTCTCGGTACACCCGTCTTAGTGAGGCTTTCTTACTGAATCCGAATGCACCCTTCTTTGTATATGGGAAACCCTTCTCGGTACACCCGTCTCAGTAAGGCATTCGTCGTTATGTTGGCAATCCTAACTCGATGCTCGCACGTCTCCTGCCTACCCCTCATGCAAGGCTAGATCTGGACAACTTAATCAGCTAAGGCCATCCCAGAATAGCAATATGGTTGTACACTTACGCTTAGGTCGTAAATACCGGCGTTCGATCCTTAATTGACCCAGGCGAGAATCTCCCGCTATCTATTAGTGAGACTCCCTTCCCACTTTTTCAGAATATAATATAACTCGTCCGCGTCCAAAACTAAGTTTTTGCATTTTGTTTTTATTCAAAATAACAGAGGCACACCCCTCTGGACATTTTCATAAATCTCCCAAATTCACATTTATCATATTGTCCTTTTACATCTTTTTCCGAAAAAACTATTGTTCTAGTAAGCATTTGTGCGATAGCTCATACTCAAAATTTCCAAATGACATTATATATTGTCTAACCCATATCCTAGTGTTAACAAAGTAGGGATATCAACATGTCAAAAAGAATTCATGCAACAAGTAGAATTTACAGCTACCAATATCCCCCAAACATAGCAGTTTAATATCAAACTTACGTGCATGCAATAATAGAATTTACAAAAAAAAGTACAACAAGTAAAATATCAGGATCAATATGATCAAAGGCGCTGACGTCACCTGGCGCAAGAATTCAGATTTTCCTTTAGAAAAATAATTCGGGAAATTCTTTTAAAATACATATTTAGGTTAAACCTTGTAAAATTCATATCTTTTGCATCCAAACTCCAAATTGGGTGTTTCAAATTGCTAAATTCATAGAAAATTATTATCTAGCTGAATAAAATAAAATTATTTCATTTGGATCTAGTTTAATTTGTATTTTTGAATTTATTTGAATTTTAAAATTGATTTTTTCGTATTTTCGCGTTTAGACTTCGACGACTTCGGAGAGGTAGATCCTTCTGAGGAATTAGAATTTCAAGACTTCAACGAAGGCAAGTTATACCCTTGACCATATTGCTCCTAGTATTTTAAAGCTATTTAATTCAGTTTTTAAATTATTAATTGCATGCTTACTTTTATTAAATTATTTCAAGTCCCTGTTTAATTACTTAGATATTCCAATTGTTATTGTATGGCCAATTTTGAATATTGAAATGTCATTCCTTTTTCACCATAGATAAATTGGTATGAAAATTATTCATGCTTAGCAAATGCTTAGACCATGATTTTGATTTTGGGAGGATTTAGCCAAATCATTATAAAATTGTTTAAACTCGAACCTATGGTATTGTTTTACCATAGAGTTATTGTAAAGGTGGTTTTTATTAAAATAAAATCAAAATGGTTTGGACTTGGGCGAAACGGATGAATGGTGGGTGCAGGTTTATGCACGGGTTTAATCTGGTCAAGATTAAGACCCAAGGTTTGATATTGAAAGACGCCCAAGTCAATTAAGGACAGATCTTTGAGCCGCATCTTGCTATGCCTCACCGTACCACCGCATGTCCTGTATGGGCAGGACCTGGCTTAATAATTTGTAATACCTCTTAGTTATTTGTGCTATGTTGTATGTGTGGGTGTCGGTCAGAAAGTAGTCCCACCTAGTGCCAGAGGACGGTCAGTCCAATGGAAGCGAAACCTTAGCGGGTATGAGTACTTTGAGGTAGAACATTGTAACGGCCTTGTGATAATTGCTTTGTCACACGCCTTAGGAAGCGTGGATTGGCCGACACAAAGAGCATATTATCTCGTGTGGGTAAAACTGTACAAACTCTGCAGAGTAGAAACTATTCGAATAGCTGCGTCCGCGGTCATGGATATGCTAGCAAAGCCACTCCGAGTTAGACTTGTTTTTGGTTTTAAAATGATTCCAACAGATGATTTTGGATGGATAATCCTTGTGGTAAAATTGGGCGGTTAGCCATGTGATAGGAGGGTATCCTTCACCATTCAAATATGGAGGTTATCCACACTATAAAACTGTCATTTAAAATCTGATTTTAGATATAGTATAAAAATGGCCTTGGAAATTAATATGATTATTTAAAATTGAAAATGTTGCTTTATGCAAATAAACCCTGCCAATACCCCTTGTTTACTTTATGCATGCATTCAATTTGTTACTTGACGGGTGTAACTTGCGAGCACGGTAGTAGTGCTCACTATTGCTGAATAATCTTTATTCAGGAGAAGACTTCTACCAGGACGGTGAGGATCCAGACGCTTAGGCTACGCCCCCAGATGATTGCATGTGGCAAGTCATGTGGCCTACTACTACTGCTTTGCTTCCGCTGTGTTTTACTTTATTTGGCCTCAGGCCCTTTGTAATAAGCTCTGGATCATTATTAATAAAATGCGTGATATGTTTGTGTTATCACTTTTGTTTGACTGTGTACACTAGAAATCTTGGACTAGTGTATGAACACAGAGAATTCGGGATCCTTTGTTCCCGGGTTCGACAAGTGCTATCTTCAACTCGAATAGCTTTGTTGATCAATTCCTAGAAGTTGGAGACATCATGGGCAGCAAGTGACCACTTCATCTCATCATTAAGTCGCTCCTGAAAAAGAACAATCTTTCTTTCCTTTGTAGGTATCTCAGAGGCTGCATACCGAGCAAGATAATTGAAACGGTGCAAGAAATCCATTACAGTCTGGTTCCCTTACCGAAGTTCATTGAACTCTCGTCTCTTAATATCCATGATGCTTGAAGGAATATGAGTATTACAGAAAGCTTCTTTGAAAGCGGCCCAAGTAAGAGTCTGGCCTTCTGGAAGCGTAGCCTGATGGTTCTCCCACCAAGCAACTGCTACACCTTGAAACTGATAGGATGCGTATAGCACCTTTTCTTCATCAGTGCACTGTGCAATGATCATCTTACTCTCCACTGCATGAAGCCAATCATCAGCGTCGAGGGGATCGGCAGCTGATGTGAAAGTGGGTGGCCGAGTTCGCAGGAACTCACCCATCCTCGATGAGGGTTGGTTGTTTGCAGCTCCATTTCCTCCAGTGACGGTACCAAGGGCTGCAGTGTTCTGAACCAACTGCTGTAGCAGTAAAGTGTTGGTCTGCCGGCCTTGATCAATCATGGCTAGCACTTGAGCCATGGTGGGTGGCGGCGCATGTAACTTCCTGGTCTCTGATGGCGCGAGAATGAATTTGGTCTACTTGTTCTGTTGTTGCAGACGGATGTTGAGGATTAGGTAGTGAAGGCACATGAGTCTCATTCTCTGGAAGTTGTGATCCAGAGGGGGTTCCTGTGGCCATGAGCTAGCGAACTGAGCGGGTTACTGGCATCCTGATTAAAACAGTAGGTAGAGTAAACAAAAGTTCGCAGGATGCGAGGGAATGAGCAGAACATAAGAGGGTCAGTAAACAACTTCATCCCAAACTATTGTAACTTAATATAACTAGTAGCATGCATATTCTTAGGATTTAGGGGCAGCACACATGAATTTTAACGTACTAGTTAAACATTACATGGCACACGTGCTCGTTGTTTCCGAAATACAAATGAGAGCAACTAGAACACAATAAGTAGCATATTACAACAAAAGTACAACGAGGTCCCACCTCGGTCTATGTCTACAAAATGTCCAAAAGCGCTCACTTAAAGACCTACAAGTGAGCTCTAAGCAGACTGTAGTAGTCTAGTCCATCTAGTCGCGCTGGGTAGCTCCCGAAGACTCAGCGGCAGCGAAGGAATGAGTAGTCTGGGGCTCGGTGTCCCCAAGTCCAGCAAGGTGGTGACGAAAATGCTGCAACGGCTGTGTAGGAGCTACGACATCCGCGTAGAGAGCCATCACCAGGCGGCGATGTCTGGTCACCGACATACGAGGACGTCGAGTACAGGGCTGCAGGCGAACGATGGACTGGGGTAGCTCCTCGGTGGGTGCCAGTACAACATCCTCTCCATATAGCAACTCCCAGGAGAACAAACCCTAGGCTACCATAGGAGCGATACTGTCCTCCAGTGTGTAGATCCTCCGACGGGCCTCCAGGAGCTCGTGAGACACCCGACAGAGATATCCGTCAAGTGACCTCACCAGGCCTGCGAGGTGCATGTGAGGGGTAAGAAACTGTCTCCCCTCTACCTGGTAGGTAGGCTCCTCCTGATCCGCAGGTCGGGCTAGGAAGTGGAAGAAAGGCCCCCGTAGCACTGGCAGCTCGTGTCGCAGTCGAGCGATAGCAACATAGGCTGCGTCAAGGAGGGACATCCGAATAGTAGAGCCTCTCCCGTAGCAACAGAAAGCTGGGTCGCCGAAGTTCCTCCCCTGGATGAGCACCTGGGTGAGATACTCGATGGAGGTCTGCACTTTCAGCCGCACAGAGATCTGGTGTGTCTTGTGAAGTGTGAGGCCACTCAATGTGCTGCAACATCACCCAAAGAGTATGCTGCAACGTGCCCTCGTCAAAGGCACTCGTGCAGTACTGAGGCTCCCACTGGTTGAGCATCTACACAATTATAAAGAGAAGATGAGTCAAGATCAAATGACCAGAATTATGGGCAAGAAAGACAGTAATTTAGGAAAGAATTTTCAGCACACACTTTTAACCATTCTAAGTTTATTTACTAATCCCTTAAGGTTGTTAAACATGTATTTCTACCCCTTGGTCTTTATATAAATAGACCTTTATAATTTCACTCAAAATAACTCCAAATGAAAGTATGGAGGTTTAATAGGATAGTACATTACAAAAAATTCAGCAAGCAACATATTCTGAAATTTTATGAAAAGAGAGGTCTAAAGTGGTATCCTTAGTAGTTCGAGATGAAACTTCAAAAAGGATTTTGTGGGGATGTTTTAACCACACTTTGGCTCAGTTCTTAAAGTCCTAAAAGTTGATTATGGACTGTTATTTTCAGAGAGCATCCCATCTCTCAAACTAGAACTATTTTGAATAAGATGAGAGGAGATGATCAAAAAGAGACTTTAGGTAAGAAAAGAATGCTAAGAGGGATAAGTTTAGCAAAAAATTTCTAAACTTTTAGAACCATTACTAAGGTTAAATTAGATTGCAAATTTTATTTCTATTAACCATTCTACCTAGGGCTTCTCCTACAGTCAATATGGCTCTGATACCAAGCGCTGTCAGAACCCCGGGCGTGGAATACTCGTGGATCTTATGTGTATACTGTGCTAGTCCCAAGAATAAGGCTAGCACCCACATTCACAACATTTGGCATCACATTCATACATTCACATACTAAAGTAAAGCAAAAGGGTGTAATCTACTTAAGTTGTTACAAGAGTTATTACAACCCGTGGCCGACCCGCCAAAAAAAGTAGTAATCAGAGAACGTAAAATAGCAGAAGAAGATATAGTAGTAGTAGCAAAATTCCAGCGGCATGCCCATCTGATCCCTCAGGCAACCGAGAAGGAAACAAGGCCTAACTAGACCCGTCACCGAACCCTTCGGTGCCAGGTGCAAAGAACTCGTCGTCTGGCGCGGATCATCTGCAAATTCTAAAGCAACAACAATAGCAAGATTCAGTACTTGTGTACTCAGCAAGACTTGTAGTGTATCACAAAAATTATATTAGATGCAAGGATAACAAGTGTATGGCTCTACTCTACAAGTTCATTTGCTCAAAGCCAAGTTTATTTGCAATAATCATAAGTAATAATTTGCAACGGAATTTGAAAGAGCAGTTTATGAAAAAGTAAGTACATGACATTAAATAAAGTAACTAAAAAAGTGTCAACAAACACTCACAACCATACTCGGTTGTAAGAAAAAATATAATCAATATTTTGCCATAGAAATGGCACTGATAGATTCGGTTCAACCATAGACATGGCAATACTGCTATAGAAATAGCAAATCAGTCATAAAATGACAATCGGCTATAGACATAGCAACAAAACCATAGACATGATAGTTAACTCAACAAAGTAAAACCCCATGTCATTACCCCAATCATTTTGTGACAAAACAGTTTGGAAAACAAAAGCTACCACCATACCAGCCGGACTAAGCATGCTCATGACCGCGAGCTCGCCTATTCGAATAGTTTATCACTCTGCAGAGGTGTACAACTTTACCCATAGTACGCGGTATTCCAGTTGCCTGAAATATCTCCACATCGTTGCTCACTACCGAAGGTAAGCAACCTAGAGTTCGCGACACAACCTTTACATTATCTAGTCCTAACCTTGCACTAGACCTACGAATCATTATCCTCATCCATCGGGATAATAATAACAACACTGATAGTAACATAGTAACACAACGGATGAGGAGCCTTACTCACCAAGATGGAAACCCGTTGAGCAAGTCCCTCACTTCGCCCGGATGGAACCCGTCGAAGTGAGGCATTCAAAGTTGTGTCGGCATTACTGGTCCTCCGGCAATGCGGACACTACTTCTGCCTACTATCATGCAAGGCTAAGATTTCGATAACTTAGTTAGCTATGACCATCCCATAATAGCACATACGGTTGTACGATTAGGTCTTAGTCTCGGATTTGCTGGCTTCAGTCCTTAACCGACTACGTGCAAGATCTCCACCCTATCTACTAGTGAGTTTCAATCCTCACTTTCTCAGAATACAACAATAACTTGCCTGTGTCTAAAAACTAAAGTTTTCATGTCATTTTCATAAAAAAATAAGAGAGGTAACTCCTCTAGACATTTTTCAAAATAATCCCAAACTCACAAATTAGCATATTGTCCTCTAATCAATTTTTCAGAAATTCTATTGCTCTAATTGCATTTGTGCAATAACTGCACTCGAAAATTCCCAAATGACATCACATATTGTCTAACCCATATTCTAGTGGTTACAACAGTAAGAGATCAATAATCCAAGGAGACATATGCAGCAAGTAGGATGTACAACTACCGTTTTCCCGATAATAGCATTTTCATACAAAAATATACACGCTTGCATAATAGGATTTGCAAAACAAAGTACAATAAGTAAAATACTGGGATCAATATGATCAAAGGGGGTGCTTGCCTTGCTCTTGCTATTCTGGTGGCATAACGGATTGATTGTCGCAAGAATAACCCGAATAATCGATGTCTAAAAAGAGCCGGAAAAGAATTAAGTTAACATCCAACAAAAACAACAGCAACCAAAATAAAATATTTTTACATATTTAGGTAGATCATGATTTTATACAAATTTAGAGACTGATTTCACTTAATATGGAGTTGTGTAGCAAAAGTTATTAAGGTTTTACTACAATCGGTTTGAATAATCCAGAATAAATAAAAAGTACGTTTTCTAAAAGAGAAAGCGTATTTTCCATTTTTCATTGGATTTCCGATTCAGGCTAACAGGTGGGGCCTACTGTCAGTGACTAGGTTCACTGGTTCTCACTGTGTACTTACACCGTGGGGCCCGCATATCATAGACTCAAGCGAGGTTAACGGTTTGAATTAACTTAAAAGCTTGGTCCCACATGTATGCGACTAAATAGAACTAACTAAATGGTTTAACATTCAGTTAACACTAATGACAACATTAGGCACGTTGATGACGTGTTATAGTGCCGTCATCGCGGTGCCGTGCGGTGGTGTTTCACGGTTGCGCTACTCGCCGGCGATGTGGGGGCTCGGCGAGGTAAATGGATGATCAAAATGGAAACTACATACTAATGCGCACCTGCTGGCACCGACCACGTGGCCTGAGGTGTCTCAACGTGGTGGCGCGCTGGCGGCGAGCGGAAAGGTTGCTACGGCTAACAACAACAAGGAAAACGAGCGAAGCTCTTGGTAATCTAATGCGCGCATAAGCAACTAGGGACTACTAGGAATGTACCGGAATGATGCGGAGGGGTTGAGATGGCCTGAGATATTTTGTCGATGGTGAGGTGCGACGACAAAGTCAGTTGCTCGCGGAGAAGAAGCTCGGGTGAAGGAGAGTGAAATCCAACGATCGTAGAAGCTTCAGTGAGTCTTGGCGATGCTTCAGGTGCAGTGAATTGGCTCGAGGTGCACTGAATCGCCGGTGAGGCCTTCGCGGTGGTTCTGGCTAGAGACGAGGAAGAAGATCCAAATTGGGAGCTCCTGTGGATCAAAAGTTAAATTGATTGAGGGGAAATACTCAAGGTGTTAAGGGACATGATGTGACGCAATAGAAATGACACCAAACCCTTCACGGCGCCGGAGATGAAGAAGATGGCACGACGGTTTTTAGGTTTTGTGTTCTTGAAGCTCTAGGGCTTGATTGAGTGGATGAAATGGGAAGTGAGTGAGAGCATTGAGTTGGAAAAGATAATGCGAAGCTCGGGGTGGCCTTTTTATAGGCTGGGCGGTGGAGATGAACAAGAAAGGGCTCAGGCAATGGCGGTCAATAGGGTGGAGCTTCACAATGATGTACGGGCAGGTAAAGGTTGGTGCGGGCAGGCATGGGCGTGGCGTTGAATGGCGATGTGACTGGAGTAGCTGAGTTGCAGCAAAATCACTTGCGGTGAGGTCAAAACCAGTGGGCGGCGGAACTCTCGCGGTGTTGTGCTGGAGCTCCCGGGTGCGTGGTGGACGAAGGTCCCTGCGCTCGGGGCCCACCAGCCAGTGGCTCAAATGAAACGATAAGAGTTGATCAAATCGTGATAGCCTGATAAAAAATGAACGGCTACGATTGATTGTGCTGTTCGGATGGTCCGAACGGCCCAACTAATCTGGAGCGTTCATTTGATAATCAACGGCTCAGATGAAATGTGCTGTTCGGATGGTCCGAACGGCCCACTCAATCTGATTCGTCCGATAAAGATCCAATGGTGCGCGCATGTGTTTTACTGAAACGGCCCGATCAAAAATGAGCGGCCCAGATTGCGCTAATGTTCGGACAATCAGAACATCCCAGATGATCTAGGCACTTGGTTTTAGATCCAATGGCTCACAAGGGTTGTGCTTTAATGAACTGGTGCAATTGCGAATAGGGTTGGGTTCAACCGTGAGGGTTGGACTCGAGCTCGATGAACAGTACAGGCTTTAGGGTTTTGAATTATCAGCTGATTTCTTTGCCGATTTAATTTACCACACAAACTAAGTCTAAAAATTATGAATTTTTTTTGGTAGGCTACTGGGCTCAAGTAGTTCCTACAGTAAAATTTTCAAAGGCTAACACCTTTCATGAATTTCTACAAAATTCAAACGAGGTGCTGATCCTAGGTGTTTGTAAAGATTTTCCTAAACAAAATTTCATATAGAAATTTTGGTTGAATAGTTCCTGGGATAAAAGCCCAAAACCATTCTCTTACTTAGAGAAATTTTTATTTGTTTTCTCTATTTCCTTTCTAGCACCTAATGTTGTTCAAGTTTTAGTTTTAAAACCAACACAAGATTTTCAAAAGGACAAAGTTTAAATGCAAATGTTCAAAGAAAAATTTTCCTAATGCATTTTATATTACTTAATCCCAAGATTAGGATTTTGGGATGTTACAGGAGAAGCTTAGAGAAGCTCTGGGATACCCTTGCGGTGCTCCTAGCTTCGGCAATTGGACTATGCCTCACTGGAGATAAGACGGCAGTGGAGTTGACCCTTTCGGCTGACAGTAAGGAAGACAAAGAAATTGTGAGCTCCTACGCATGAAAAGCTAAATTAGTTTAGGGGAAAATTCTTTGAGGACTAGAACACATGCTGACGCGGTTAAGGGAGAGAGGGCTCCACTGGAGGACCAAAATGGTGAGGTGGCGCTCTGGCCGGAAATGGGGAGCTCAAGCTCTCCTTGCTCTAGAGCTTCGGGAAGGAGGGGGGAGAAGATGGAGGGGTGTCCGAGGATGGTAAAGGAGGAGTGGAGGAAGCTTCAAGGTGGCCATTTATAGATGGTAGTCAGAGAAACTGCGAGGAGGCACTCGGGATGGGTGATGGTGTGCTCGGCGCATGGACACACGGGCATGGCGAGATTAATGGCCGAGCGACGTGGCTGGTTGAGGGACCTGACCTGGCGTTTAAGGAGCGCGAACGATGCGGTCGAAGCTGAAGGAAACCAGGGGCGGCGGAAAACCGGAGTTGAGTGATGATGATGGTGCGAAGGCTGAGCGGCATCCATGCGTGGCGGCGCTTAGCGCTGTGGGTACGCCTCGTGTGGATGAAGATGTCTGGCCCGTGGGGCCAGGCTGTCAGCTGGTGGAGGAATTGGTGCTGTGTGGAGCTGGTTTGATTGCACCCTGGTGCGGTTGGCTCGGTCAATGGAACAGGGGACCTGACAGTGGGGTCCACCGGTCAGTGGGGGAAGGAGTAATGATTTTTGGTTTTTCTGATTTTATTCAATTAGAAAAAGGCTGAGGCTTTAGGAATTAACTTGACATAGCAAACTAACTCTAAAAATTCTAAAAATTTTAGGGGAGGCTTAGGTTACAGTGTAGAGCCTTGTATACTTTTTCTAGGGTTTTTCAAGTAATATATTTTTTCTTTAAAATTCTTTGAAGTTTCTTTTTGCTTGTAATTTCATAAAATAATGTTTTAGGTTTTACAATCAACAAAACCCTAATTTGAAATCCAAATAAATTGAATGGCCAAGAGATGCAGCAAAAGTTTTAAAAAGATCACATTATACATTTGAAATACAAATCCTAATTTCAGGATGTTACAAGATAGCGGGTGGCAAGGTAGTCAGAGTCGAGATCCCGAGTCGGATCGATTTGCCTCCGGTAGGATCGAATCGTAGTATCGAATCGTAGAATCGGCGATTCTACGGATTTGTAAAAATACACATATTTAACATCTATACTATAAGTTTGTATGATTGTTATATGGTTTACCACTTGCATGTTCCTTAAAAGTAGCTAGACATACTCCAGGAATAAAAAGAGCTTATCATTATCAAGCTCAAGATTGCTCATGCCATAATATAGATATTTGTACTAGCATTACCACACTGATACAATATTTTGCATGCTCCTTGTTTATTTATAGTTTCATTCTCAGAAATTAATATCAACAAATTTTGCTCTAAAACAAAATATCAGCAAAGCCTGGCCTCTAAAAAAAATTGCTCTAAGTCTCTACGAGTAGGATCGACAGTGAGATTTGGATCGACAGGCTGTCGTGGGTTCGTAGAACCGTAAGACTCTAAGAGTAGGATCACGATCCTACCGACCTTGAGTAGGATCGGATCGGCAGTAAGACTTGGATCGACAGGCTGTCGTGGGTTCGTAGAGTCGTAAGACTTTAAGACTTGGATCGCGATCCTAACTACCTTGGCGGGTGGGGTTTGAGGCAAAACAAAGAGGGGAACGTGGGGAACTCAATGCTCACCTCAGTTGTGGTGGAACGCGCACGGTCGGCCGGCAGCAAGGAGAGAAGCGGTGACGCGGTGCGGGCTCATGGTGGCAGCGATGCTCCGGCAACAAGATGGTGAGCAAAGTGTTGAACGTCGCAAGACGAAGCCAGGGATGGTGGAGATGGCAGCGGAGCTTCACTGTAGAATTTTTAATCGCCGTCGGAGTGGCTTTTGGCCAGTAGGTTTCAATTCCAAAATGCAGCCAAAATACTGGAGAAGGGAGAGGAGGTTTTGGGGGTGCGATGAGGATGGAGAGGGGCTCCTGAGGCTTTCTTTTATAGGGCCAAAGAGGGACCGAGGAGGGAGATTGGCGCTACGTGTCTTCGGACGAACATGGAGCGTACGGACAAAATTATGGGCGAAATTGAGGGGAGATGGCCGGTAATGGAGGTGCCATGATGAGGGGAGTTAAATGCCTGTGATTTCGTGAGAGAAAAATGGAAGGAATGATGTGGATTGAGAGCTCTGTTTGCGTTCATGGCAGATGTGTGCACTGTGCACGGTTACGACAGAACCAAAGCAAGAAGAAAGAGAAAAAAAGAAAGAGGGAAAGAAAGAAAGGGGAAAGAAGAAGAAGAAAAAGAAAAAGGGGAAAGAAAGAAAAGGAATTTTTTCTGGCTAGAATTTAAAATGAAATTTTAATATTTATTTTCGGAGAAAATTCAAATATAAATTTGAATTTTGAAATTCGGCTGAGATTTGAATTTGAGATGAATTCAAAACAAAAAATTGAATCCAAAATTGGCCGCAAAGATATTTGATTTTAGAACAAGGATTTGAATTTAGACTCACAATTTGGATTTTGATTTGATGTAAATTTGAGATTTTGAATTTTAAATTTTAGAAAAACAATAAATCAAATAGACTTTTAGAAAATAGAAAATTAAGTCCAAAAATTCCTTGAATTATTTTGAACTTAATAAAATTAATTCCAACTTAAAGTTGGATTTTATTCTTTCTAGAAAATAGGAAAACATTTTTAAAATCTATAAAATTCGAGAAATTAATTAAAATTCCTTTTTCACATTAAATCCAATAAAATTCAATAAATTTTCTTTGTGACTTTAAAAGCCAAAAATTAAATAATTTAATTTAATTTTTTTTTATTTTAACCAAGATAAGTCTTTTTAAATTACAGAAAATCAAGAAAATTCTTTCACAACCGTAAAATCTAATAAAATAATATGTTTATTAATTTTATTTTTGGTAATGAACTTTGGGATGTTAGAAACTACCCCTTTAATAGGAATCTCGTCCCCGAGATTCGAAGAGACTAGAAAGAAAGATGGATATAAGATGACTGAAGGGAGAGTCTATCTTCAAGTTGGCTTTATGTCTAAGGGTGTTGAGTTGTTAAAAATTTTAAAGTATCAATTTGTCCTTCAAGTTCCTTGTGCACCGAAAGGATAGATTGTCCAATGCATTTTTAGAGAAGTTGGAAAAGCAAAGGATGAGAAACAAAGCTACGAGGAGAGAAGTATACCCACTTAAGCAAACGTTTCACACAAGATCAAAAAGTTCTATGTACGATGTACCAAAATAAAATATACCATACAAGTTAAGAATCAATACAATGTTCTACTCGATTGAGACTCTTAATCTGGTGAAACGACTCAATGCACAGAATGAGCCTTGGCAGACTTAAACTATATGGCTTGGATGACATCGCATCTTCTATTCATGATCTTCAATTAGTCTTGTCCGTTGTCCTTGGATGGAGGATACGACGATACTTTCTCGATGGCTCCTTGTCTTGTAGTCTTAAACGTAATGGTAAGAAACATGTTGACCATCTATAGAAATTTTTGAAAGGAAAGAGGGTCCATTTAACATTATAAAATAGTGAAAGGAGAATTAGGTAAGGAAGAATTGCTACAAAGAAGTTAAGGATAGATGACCAAGATCAGGAGAGAAGAAATTATTTTTCTTGTTATATAAAATAACTTTTAAAGTTTTTCAACTAACGGTCATTCTAACTAGGTCACGACCTATAGTCGATATGGCTCTAATACCATTTTTGTCGGACCCAGGAGTAGCACCCTCTAAATCATTTTGTGTATTTCTGAACTAGTCCCATAATCAGTAGTTAGTTCACACAGTAAACAAATATGGTAACATCCATAATTCGCATAACTTTATTAATAAATATCAGAGTTGATTAGAAGAAAGGCTTACAAGCCAACAATAAACAAACACAACGGAAGACGAAGAAGTAGTAGTAGAGTCCAGTTGATCTACAACAGACAATCGACTAGGGAAGCGGCCTAGTCATTGAGATCGACACCGGTAGCAAAGTCCTTTTACTCTGAAATTTATTTGCATTAAGTATGGGTGAGCACAAATAACCATGCTCCACAAGTTATAGCCATAACAGAGTTAATGAATGCATCGATATTATCAAAGGAAGGCTTATATGGTTATTTGTGCAAAAGCAATATTTGACATTTTAAATACAATAGTTAAGTTCAAAAGCTCAAATTTACAATATCTAAAATTGAGTTTTAACTGAATTAATAAAGACAGTGTAGGCACCAACCTAATACTAACTTAAATACGGACACCAACCTGGGGCTTCAACCCATAACTTTTCTCATGGACACCCTCCATGTCATAAACTGTTTTACAAAACCTTTTGAAAACAAAATTAAAGTCTAACTTTGAGTGGCTTTGCTCAGCATGTCCATGACTGTGGAGATAGCTATTCGAATAGTTTTACACTCTGCAAAGGTTGTACAACTTTACCCACAAGAGATAATCATTTTTTAATGTCTGTCTGACACACTTCCGTTGGTATGCGACTAAATGATTATTACGAGGCCTTTACCATGTGTCATCCCAAAGTTGTTATGCCCACTAAGGTTTCACTTCAATTGGACTAACCACCCGCCGGAAGCCCCCTCTTGCGTCGCTAAGGTTTCACTTCATTGGGCTAACCAGCCACCGGAAGCCCTTTCTTGGGCCAAGTGGGAATACTGTCTAACTGACACCCGCACATCAACATGGCACAACTAACAATGGAACATTGCAAATTATTTAGCCTAGCCTGTCCCTTTCCAGACTTGTGGTAGTACGATGGAGCTTTGCAAGATGCGGCTTGAAGACCGGTCCAACTAACTTGGGTGACCACTAAAATAACCCCTGGACCTCAACCATTCCTGAATTGAGCCCGTGCATAAACCTGCACCCACCAACTATTCATTTCGCCCAAGTCCAAACCAGTTTTTAATTTAATTTTATTTTTCAAATCATTCATAAACTTCCATGACACACTAATGCCAAGGATACAATTTAAACAATATTTGATTTTTGGCTGAAATTTCCAAATCAAATATTTCAGGTTTAAGCATGGCTAAGCATAATTTTTCTCAAAATGTTCTAGTTCATACTATTGCATAAACTAGATTTTTATCTAAGGTGTCAAGATAGGTTTATTTTAATAACAAGATTGGCAGTACAAAGGATTTAGGCGTAACTATAATTTAAAACATGTATTTAAATTACATTGAATAGAAATAAGCATGCAATAATAATTTAAAATAGAATTTAAATAATTAAAAATATTGGGATCAAACATGATTAAAGATGTAAGTTGCCTTGATTTATTAATCGTTGTTCTCAAACGGTGTCGAAATCTGGTTCTCCGAAGTCGTCGAAATCTATACGCGAAAACAAACCAAATTCAAATAAACTCCAAATAAAATAATTTTAGTTTTGGGAGGTAGATATTGATCTTAGATGAATTTATAAATTTGAATCGTCGAAATTGGAGTTCGTATGAGGGAGAACGAACATTCGAAAGTTTGGATGTCACATGGAATAATAGAAATTCCGAAAATAACTAATCTGGAATTTACTGTTTCGGCTACTACGGTTTGAAGTTCAATTGACTGTATGAATATAGAGCTAGAGATGGTATGCTATCTCCATGACATGGAGGGTCCAATAGATAGCGAGCTAACAAAGGAACATAGAAGGCAAAAAGATTGGAATGGGTCATTGACTAGTGGGTCCCCTTGGTCATAGACACAAGAACCCAAAGAACAACTAGCAAACTCATGTACAGAACAAAGGAACAGAGGATGTCCAGGGGAACTCCGGTCATGGTAGTCGCACTGGCAAGGGAGGCGGCGAGGTGGCCGGCCAAGAACAAAAATGGGACCCCACTGAGCTCATCTACCTGTAGGTGGTGGTGGCTCGGCCAGCGAGTCACAGCGGCGGCGGCGGCGGCATCCGGGGCGGCAGCGTGCACGACCAAACAGCGGCGCTGGTGTTCCAGAGGTGCTGGGGATAAATGAAGGTGAGCATGGGCATAGCCTCGGCCCAAGGAGCGCATAGGTGCGGTCGGTTTGGCTGGATACGGTCCGAGGCGACGCCTCCATAGTGACCGACGGCCGACAGGTTGACATAGACATTCTGGGCAAACAGAGTGGAGATAGCAAGTGGGGGTTTGAGGCAAAACAAAGGGGAACACGGGGAACACAATGCTCACCTCGGTTGTGGTGGAACGAGCACGGTCAGCCAGCAATGGGGAGAGAAGCGGCGACGTCACGCGGGCTCACGGTGGCTGTGATGCTCCAGCGACGAGATGGTGAGCACGGTGTAGAACGTCATGAGGCAAAGCCGGGGATGGTGGAGATGGCAGTGGAGCTTCACTGTAGAATTTTTAATCGCCGTCAGAGTGGTGTTCGCCCGGCAGGTTTCAATTCCAAGATGCGGCCAAAATACTGGGAGAGGGGAGGGGAGGTTTTGGGGTGGGATGAGGATGGATAGGGGCTGTCTTTTATAGGGTCAGAGAGGGACCGAGGAGGAAGATTGGCGCTGCGTATCTTCGGACGGACATGGCGCGTACAGACGAAATTGTGGGCGGACTTGAGGGGAGATGACCGGTAATGGAGGTGCCATCATGAGGGGAGTTAAATGCCTGTGATTTCATGAGAGAAAAATGGAAGGAATGATGGGGATTGAGAGCTCTGTTCAGCGTTCATGGCAGACGCGTGGCTGTGCACGGTTCTGGACAGAACCAAAGCAAGAAGAAAGAGAAAAAAAAGGAAAGAGGGGAAAAGAAGGAAAGAAAGAAAGAAAAGGGAAAGAAAGAAAAGAAGAAAAGGAAAGAAAAGTTTTTTGGCCAGAATTTAAAGTGAAATTTTAATATTTTCATTTCAGAAAAAATTCAAATATATATTTGAATTTTGAAATTCGGCTCAGATTTGAATTTGAGATGAATTCAGAACAAAAATTTGAATCCAGAATTGGCCGCAAAGATATTTAATTTTAGAAAAAGTATTTGAATTGAGACTCAGAATTTGGATTTGGATTTGATGTAAATTTGAGATTCGGAATTTTGAATTTCGAATTTCGGAAGAAAAAAATCAAATAGACTTTTAGAAAATAACAAATAAAGTCCAAAAATTCTAGAAAAATTCAGAAAAATTCCTTGAATTATTTTTGACTTAATAAAATTAATTCCAAATTTTTATTTTTTATAGGAATTATTTTTATTTTCTGGAAAATAGGAAAAATCCTTTTTAAAATCCGAAAATTCAAGAAATTAATTAAAATTTTCTTTTCCGCATTAAATCCAAGAAAATCCTAGGAAATTCAATAAAATTTATTTTTAACTTTAAAATCCAACAAATTAAATATTTTATTTATTTTACTTATATTTTTCTTTTAACCAAGATAACTCTTTTTAAATTACGTAAAATCAAGAAAATTCTTTGGCAACCAAAAAATATAATAAAATACTATGTTTATTAATTTTATTTTTTGTAACAGAACATTGGGATGTTTCAAATATTACGCGAACCAAGTCCACCATGGACCAGGGCCATTGATCGTGGGCCCACATGTTAGTGATAGAATAGGATTTTCGCGTAAGAAAATAATTCAGCCGGTTAATTATTTTCGGGCGATGATGTTAGCATACGAAATAAAGAGAATTTTCTTTAGAAAAATAAATTAGAAATTCCTGAAATTCCTTTTTAGGGTATTTTCTTTAGATTTAAACTTCCAGGAGTTCGTTCTCCTTCATACGAACTCTAAATTCGATGATTCAAATTTCTAAATTCATATAAAATTCAACTATTTAATTTGGAGTTAATTTAAATTTTTATTTGAATTTATTTGTGTTTATTTGAATTTGGCTTAATTTCACGTATAGATTTCGACAATTCCGAGGAACCTGAGTTAGTTGAAGGAGAAGAATTTGAGCAAGGCAAGTTATACCTTTGTCCATGTTGATCCTACTATTTTAAATTATTTAATTATGTTTTAAGTTGTTATTGCATGCATATTTCTATTAAGTTATTTTAAATTCCTAGTTGTTCTATGTCCTTTGTATAGCCAATGTTGATGTTTGAATTGTCACTCCCTTGTCACCATAGTCAAAATAAAATAAAATTTGAAAGATCATATGCTTAGATAATGCTTAGACTAAAATCTTGAATTTGGTGAGTTTAGCCAAATTATTCAGATTTGATTTAAAATGAGTCTATGGTATTGTCTTACTATAGAAATATTAGAAAATGCTTTTACTTGTGAAATAAATTAAAATGGTTTAGACTTGGGCATAATGGATGTTGGTATCGTGCAAGTCAATGCACATGATCGATTCATTTCAATGATCGAGTTCAGGGTTGTGGAATGTTGCCCAAGTCAGTTAACGACTGGTCTTTGAGCCGCATCTTGCTAAGCTCCACCGTACTACCACATGTCTGGAATGGGATAGATTAGGCTTATTAATTTGTAATATCTTATTGTTAAATATGTCATGTTGTTGTGTGGGTGTTGGTTAGATAGCATTCCCACTTGGCGCAAGAGGGGGTTTCTGGCGGGTGGTTAGCCCAATGGAAGTGAAACCTTAGCGAGCATATTAACCTTGTGGTAGAACATTGTAAAAGCCTAGTGATAATTGCTTAGTCGTATGCCTTCAAAAGCGTGTCGGCCGACATTAAAAGCAAATTATCTCTTGTGGGTAAAGTTGTATATCCTCTGCAGAGTGTCAATCTATTCGAATAGCCGTGTCCACAATCATGGACATGCTGAGTAAAGCCACTCAAGTTAGAATTTGATTTTGTTTTAAAATGGTTTTGGCCAATGATTTTAGGATGGTTAATCCTTGTGGTAAAATTGGGCGGTTAGCTATGTGATAGGAGGGTATTCTTCACCATTCCTGTATGATGGTTATCTACTATAAAATTGCTAATTTAAAAACCTAATTTTAGTTATAGATTAAAATGTGCCTAGAAACTTAGTAAGAATATTTAAAACTAAAAAGGCTGCTTTATGCAAAATGAAACCTATCAGCCTCACTTGATTACACATGCATGCATTATATTCTGTTATTGGGTGTAACTTACGAGCATGGTTGTTTGTGCTCACTCTTGCTGAATAAATTATTCAGGTGAAGACTATTATCAAGACGGTGAGGATTAAGACGACTAGGCTACGCCCCCAGACGATTGCCTGTGGTGAATCGTGTGGCCTACGTATTTATTTTGCTTTCCGCTGTTTCTTTTCATTTGGCCTTAGGCCCAAATTTGTAATAAACTCTGATTATCAATTAGTAAATGTGTGCTATGATATTGCTATCACTTTTGTTTGACTGTGTATACTAGCTATTCCTAGACTAGTGTATGAAATACAGAGAATCCGGGATCCTTCGTTCCCGGGTTCGACATGCGTTATATATAGAGAGCCCAGAATTTCATTTTTGGGTCCCGACATACTACGAGGAGGTCGATCGTTAGGTCTTGTTCTCAATCGGATGCCTGTGGCAAGTCGATGGGTCCCGCTGAAGTTTTTCCCGTTTCACTGCTATTATCTTTATTTAGTGCTTGAGTCCGGTGATACTGAATAAATATAAACTTGGAATGGTAGACAATGTAGTTGAAAGTTAATTATATGATTCTTGAAAGTTTCACTTTTTGTTGAATTACTCTCCAGTACCAACATATTCTCTCAATAACATGCATTTGTATCACTTGAAAGATCTGATTTTTTTTTCTGAAGCTTCTTTCAAAGTTTTGTTATAAGCTTTTCGAACAACTTTCAACTGAATCACGTACCAAACTTCGCCCATCTGCCGCTTCAGAAATTAGCAGATGTCAAGGATTAATTATCTGAGGGCGATCAATGGCTATGCCGACGGCCCCTTTCTAAGCTTAAGAAAGTAGCCGGCTGGCTGCCAGCTTACATCCACCTCGCTCCCACTTGGATGGAAGTAATAAACATGGTACAATTGTTTGTATATTTGCATAAACAAAATCATTTGCATCACTATTCAATTCAATTTATTCTACACCTGCGTTTAGTGTAACGAAAAGTGCAATTTTGTCTGTTTACGAGTTATTCGTCTTAAAAGTACAACTCATAAAGATAAGTTCAACAATAACACTATTCAGAATTGTAGCTGATCATACCTAACAACAGTAGCAAACATGCATCGATCACCTCCCTGCAGGATTAAATTGTTGAATGAAAATATATTACACGTCCATGTACAGGCATCTAATATTTCAGAAGAGACATGGCCTTGAATAACAGTCAGTATCTTCCCATGTGATCAGAGCTTTAGATTTTTTTCTTTCGATAAGAGCTTTAGCTAGCTAGCTAGCCAGCAACCATCCAAAGCTCGACAACTGTTACAACGACAAGCACCTGCAGGCGCGCAATGTCTTGATCTGGTTTCTTCTAATTATTATAGCCAAGACGAGGCAAGTTCACATGCTGAAATAATTAAACTTACGCTTCCTGCTGGCAAATTAAGACCTGTGATTACTTTGGAGTAGTTAGCTTTGTTAATTAGTCTTAGTTCAATGTATGGGTAACCATTCATGGCCCCATCCTTGAAACGGCAACGACGTCGCATGCACCAGATATGTAGGTAGCTTTCATTTGCCCTACACTGTTAAGATCTGTTTGTCGTAACTTTCATTGTTAGGATCCACTCGGGACTGTAAATCCTCTCACCCTGGTGGAGTTTGATGTTAGCATTATATGTGTTTCTGATTCTTCGTTCTGAGGTTAATTGGAAGACAAACTATAGGGGATCGCAAACTATAGGGTGATAATGTGAAATTTAGGAACTCCACCGAAGACAAACAATAGGGGATCGCAACCTTGAGTTATAGAGACGGTTAAGGACAAAACTAGCCTATAACTAATAGCTAGCTTCCCTGTTAAAAATCTCAAACCGGTTACCCAAACCTTGAGTGTGAACTTGTCAAGCAAGTAATTAAGTAGTCAGTCATTTCCCATACTAATTACAGGTACGTTCACTGCAAGTAAGTCAGTCATTTCAATTCCTATACTAATTACAATGACAGTGTGAACTTGTCAAGCAATGAGAGCTAACTACACGCTCTGGGGTAGTTTCCTCCACTGAATCGTGTGCTACTTGTACTTGTAACTGACAGAGGTGTTGCTGCCTTCAAGCACTTGAACATATTAATCAGTCAAGGCCGGCCTACCAAACACAAAGTAAGTGCCAGAAATATAATCAATGTCACACCACATGTTATGAGTCATGCGTGACACGATCAGTTGGCAATTTGTAACGCCTCCAAATTCTGAGACCATTAAACTCTTCACAACTGTTCAGGATATATAGTTGCAAAGTAAGCAGCGTCTCAAGCAAGCTTTCGATTATAAAAAAAACCAGACTTTTATTACATAAGATTAAGGCTTAACAGTCAGTTTTTACACTGACACGGGCATCCAAGCCCAAAAGTTAATACAAGACAAAAGAACTTCAAACCACAGGCATGCTTGAGCGCAATTGAGACCTAATAACAGTAGTCGTTGCTATCCGTGGGTCCACTAAAATCCTATTCATCATGAACCTCTGCATTTTCCTAGGTTTCTTCTGTAGATGTTTTGCGGATATTGCAAGAATGTGCACAACTTCTGTACTCAACAAGCCACAAGGAAATCTAAATAATTACATGTAAGGAGTTCAATGGATGGTTAGGGTTTACCTTAACAGGCATACATGGATGCATTTTGTAGTTAAAGCAGTTTATATTTAAAACAGTAAAACAATAATAAATATTAACATCAGGGGTTTCTCAACAAACTCAAGTACCAACTTAACATCTCAAAAACTCTACTTATGCCTCATGTACTGGAATCACCCATTAACACAGCTTCATTAACCAGAAGCACGACGTATTCGAATACCTTTAATTATACACTCTGCAGAGTTGCCCAACTTTACCTACAAGATATCTCAAACTCATACTGTCATGCCATATACACGCAACACGTTAGCATACGACTGAGTTGAGATAACAAAGCCTTTTCACTGCTCAACCTTTCTAGCCCCTATCCGGTAGGTCTATGGACCATACAGTCCTCGGGAGACTCCACCGGTCCTAGTGGATCTTTCACCCCTATGCTGACGGCACCTACCATTGTATAGACCAACGAGTGCTTCCTTAGGCCCACTCCTGTCCCATTCTCGATACTGTAGATATTCAATTGGAAGAGTATTGTACTAAGCTAGGGAGTAATGACCACACCTGTGGTTGAGCGGTTTTCTATGTCGGTTATTTGCCTCACCTTTGACTCACTTTTCAACAAGTCTATTGGGTTGTCCATCTTCCTGGACACAACCCTCAACTCTCCACTAAAACCATTGGCGAACCGCCAACACTCTCTTCTGATTGATAAACACATTTGTGTGATAAAGCTATTTGTATAGCTAATATTTTATGTGAACTTGTCAAGGTGAATATGGCCTACAAGTGCTGGGTATTTGTCAAGGTGAATATGGCCTATAAGTGCTAGGTGGGTTTGTCTGTGGGGTAATAGGATTTATCTAATTATCATGGCATTCAAAAGTATTATTTGAATATTTAAGGTAATTGGCACAAATATAATAATGAAAGTAATAATAGACATATATATGAATTATAGGCTCAAAATGATCAAGGAATGCGACTTGCCTCCTTGCACAAAATCTTCTAGATTCTGGTCTTGTCCGATGTTTTCTAGAGTCTGGTTGTCAAAATCGTGACCTAACGAGAAACAATACAATAAAATAATCCAAATAAAATCCGGCTCGACAAGGAATGAGCTGGGAACAATATGCAAGTAAATAAAATTGAAAAGAAACTTAAAGGAAGGTGGTGTGGAGGATGGATATTTATTTGGTGTTTAATTGGATTGAACGGAGTTGTGAGATGAATCCAAGTACAACAAAAATATAGTAAGGAGATAATGAATCATATATAAAAAGGTGAAAAGATTTATTGGGAGCTTGGTATAGCTGCTCGGAGTCAAGAATGGGCTTTCTAGGATTGAGACGGTCGAAAAGGACATAAGTTGTCAAATTAGCGTTTCGATAAATAGTGTCATTTTCATTGTTCATGCAAGAAGATTAGTGAATAGCGATTTGGGTTACTGTTTTGGTTAATGAACAGTGATAGGTTGAACAATAAATGGGTTTTACTATTTTTTTGATCATGAACAGTGTTTTGGTTTCCGGGTGAACAGTAAAAGGAAGCTACTATGAACAGTGATAGGCCGAATTTTGGAATGAACAGTGCTGGGCTAGTGAACAGTGCGGCTGTGGAATTGGGCCAAGCCCAACCGGCTCCACAGCCCAAAGGTCGAATTGTGCCACTCGGCTTGGCCTCTTATGGCCAGAGAGCCTCTTCGGCTTTCTCGCGCGAAGGGGAGGGGGCGAAGGAACCGGTGGCGCTTCCACGGTGGTGGCGGCCGGCGGCGAAGGGGCACGACACAGGGAGGCTCCACCGAGGTAAGTCCTCAGCCGAGCGCCTCTTCGGCTTTCTCGCACGGAGGGGAGGGGGCAAAGGAACCGGTGGCGCTTCCGCAGCGGTGGCGGCCGGCGGCGAAGGGGCACGACATGGGGAGGCACCACCGAGGTAAGTCCTCTTACCTCTAGTGTTTTGTGCGGGCTGGTTTTTTTTGGGCGATGGGTGGTGGGGGTAGTGGCGCATGGCCGTGAAGAGGAAAGGGGCGGCGGTGACGGCGTGGTGCTTGAGCCAGAAGGGGAGGGAGGGAGGCGGCTGATTTTACTAGGGAGCTCACCACGACCGAAGAAGAGGCGGCGGGGAAAGCTCAAAATCAGCCGACGTTGGAAGGGGAGGAGGTAGAGGGGAGGTGGTGATGAAGGCAAGCCCTGGGGTGGCTTTTATAGCCAAGGGGGACGCGGTGGCGCCAGTAGGGTGGTGGCAACAGGGAGGCAGTGGGAACAGAGGGCGACGATGTGGTTGGACGGCGCCGGGCGGGGCGGGGTGGCGGTGGGGGATGCGCGCTGCATTGAAGAGGGGGCGACGTGGTGTAGTGCGCTGGAGGACGCTGACGGCAGCGGCCCCAGGAGAGATGGCATCGGGGAGGATGACACTCGGACGATGATGAAGGGGAAGGTGCATGGGAAAAAGTGCTCCACCGAGTGGAGAAGGCGGAAAGACCGAGAAAGGAAAGCGGAAATGGGGAAGGAGTTTCCAAATTGGGTAAGAAAACCAAAAATCAAGCAAAAATTTCAAAAAGTTTTCAAAATTTGAATTTTTGGTTTGTTTCACAATTGACGTACGATGACCTAATCTAGGTCTGTCTCTCCCCCCTTGAATCGTTGACTCTCCAACTCTCTCTCTCTCTCTCTCTCTCTCTCTCCCCTGAATCGTTGACTCTGCAGCATATGATCAAATATATACCGTCCACGACAGCTTTCCACCCACACACACGAGGTCAAATGGAGAGGACAAATCAGATTTTGGAAGATATGTTGAGACCCTGTGTGCTGTCCTATAGTACGAACTGGGAGAAATGTTTGGCGTCCGCCGAGTCTTACTACAACAATAGTTTTATTCAAAGCATTTCATGGGAGGAAGTGTAGAACACCTCTTTTATGGTCAGAGGTCGGTGTGAAACAATTCTTTGGACCGGCTATCATTCTAGAAGCATGAGAACATGTTGATGCAATAAAGAGCCGGCCGATTGAAGAAAGTGCAATCGCGCCAAAATAGCTATGACGTCCGTCGTCGTCGCGAGCTAAGCTTCGAGGTGAACAATTATGTTTGTCTTAAGGTCTCACCACTGTAAGGCATCTGCCATTTCCATGTCCATGGACAGTTAGCACCTTGGTACATCGGTCTATACTGAGTTGTCGAAAGGAAAGGTGAAGTGGCGTACCAATTGGAGTTGCCACCGCAACTTTTAGATGTGCATGATATCTTCTATGTATTTGTCAACGATCGAGTCGCCGATCTTACAAAATAAATAGAGAAAAATGGCAAAGAGTTCTTGGAAGAGAATATGACTGCTCTTTTATTGCTATGAGGCGGCTATTACGTGGGTGCCTCGACAAGACAAAGGACTAATCCTAATTACACCGAGCGTAATGCTTGTTATATTATGGAATCGACTTGAAACATGAATCTAACGGCGATTGTCATGCTTCAAACTGATGCCCTTGATCCTCCGTGCTCCATCTTTAAATAACCATCGAAGAGGTGGCAGTTGTTCTTTGAAGAGACGCATGTTGGAAATACCGTGACTGGTCGGAGCGAGGCAATGATTGATAAAGTACCAACCATTCGGCGATTGTGTGTCTGTGAGACACTCAACCGTATGGTGTTTGGTGTTAGTTTCTTAGGACCATGAAACGTCGTGTGGTATGGAGCAAATATGACATGTGTTCCATTCATCACACGGTAAGAAATATACTTAGAGTTAGATCCGAATACCAGTTCATTGTTTCTATGAGCAGTTATCTGATCAGGGACTAGGTAGAGGACCTCATCCGATCAGGGTACCCATTATGTAACCTCTGGAATCTTTACGACCACAGTGGTCATTAGCCTTAGGAGTTGCGACCATGAAGACATATGGTCTTTTATTTTGTATTAAAGTTATATATATATATATATATATATATATATATATATATATATATATATTAATCCTCGTCATCTAGCCCCCGAACTTTAAGTGAATTGGTCATATGAACACTTTCTTTCGATGAAGTCGTATCGATCAGACCCTCATTTAATCCCGTGATATACGAGATGGTCTATATTCACTTTAAAGTTGAGAAACTGCCTTGGGACCCGAAGAGTTTTTCTTGTCCTTTGGAATTTGGTTTGTATTCGTTGGACTTTGGGTAACTCCTCGATGCAGTTAAAGAATTTGCAGCTATAAAATTCCTTCATCGCAAGGCTTTAGGGTTTTTATGCCTCCTATTTTTCCCTTTTCATATCCTGAGAGAATAATAGCCTCCGACCTCTTCTTGTCTACAACTTCCTACGACCTCCTTTCTTCCTTCATCCAAAACTTAACCATGTTAGATCTTATCACCAACTGGTCGGTCTCTGATTTGTGTGAGAAGAAGCTTGAGAGCTTAGAAAAGATCGGGTTGCTTCCTAACAAGGATATGATTTCTTGGAGATCAGCGGCTAGAGAGCATTCTCCAAGCAACGAAGATGGGGAAATTCTTGTTTTCCTCGCATATATCGAATGTGGATTCAGGCTACCAGTTCAGTCCTTCCTTCCAAAAATTTTGGAGTGTTACGGAGTCGAACTAGTGAACCTTGCCCCCAACGCCATTGCCAACCTCAGCATCTTCGTCTATCTCTGTGAAGCGTACTTGGGGATTACCACAGATCTGGATCTTTTCAAGTACTACTACAGAATGGCAAAGTTGGAGAAGATGACCGGGACGCCTGGAGAGTGCATCTTGCGCCGCCACAACGGGAAGGCCGATGAGTACATTCGCATGTACTCAAAATCTTCGTGGTCGTGATGGAAGAAGAGCTGGTTCTACATGACGGTCACTCAAAAAGATAGCCTTTACTATACGGGTAAGAAAGCGGTCGAGAATCTAGAATGGCGCTCCTCCGTGGAGAAGGAGGGAAAAATAAGGAGATGGGTTGAAGCCATCCAACTCCTTAGTTGTCGAACCCGGGAGCGAAGGATCCCGAATTCTCTGTGTTCATACACTAGTCCAGATTTCTAGTGTACAGCTAAACAAAAGTGATAATCAAAACATATCACGATTTTATTGATAATTATTCGAGTTTATTACAAACGGGCTCGAGGCCAAATAAGGTAAAACACAATGAATTAAAATAGCGTTAGAGACCCAACGATTCGCCACAGCAATCGTCTGGGAAGCGTGGCCTAAGCATCGATGTCCTCACCGCCTTGATAGAGGTCTTCCTAATAAAGATTATTCAAGAAGAGTAAGCACTACCACTTGTGCTTGCAAGTTACACCCATCAAATAATGATTAGATGCATGCATAGGGTAAACGAGGGTAATGGCAGGTTTATTTGCACAAAGATTTTTCAATTTAAATAATCGTAATAATTTCCAAGGCCATTTTATACTATACCTAAAATCAGATTTTAAATAACAGTTTTATAGTGTGGATAACCTCCATATTTGAATGGTGAAGGATACCCTCCTATCACAATGGCTAACCGCCTAATCTTCCCCAGACTAACCATCCCGAAAACGTCTGTTGAAATCATTTTGAAACCAAAAACAAGTCTAACTCGGAGTGGCTTTGCTAGCATGTCCATGATCATGACGCGCTATTCAATAGTTTTCTACTCGCAGAGTTTGTACAATTTTACCCACAAGAGATAATATGCTTTTTGTGTCGGCCAACCCACGCTTCCTAAGGCGTGTGGCAAAGCAATTATCACAAGGTCGTTATAATGATCTACCTCAAAGTACTCATGCCCGCTAAGGTTTCGCTTCCATTGGTGGACTGTCCTCAGGGGCCCCTCTTGCGCCAGTGGGACTATAGTCTAACCGACACCCACACATACAACACGGCACAAATATCTATGAGGTATCCCAAATTAATAAGCCGTGTCTTGCCCATACAAGACATGTGGTGGTACGGTATAGGCGTAGCAAAATACGCCAAAGACCGGTCCTTAATCGACTTGGGCGTCTTTCAAAATCAAACCCTGGGTTTTAATCTTAACCAGATTAAACCCGTGCATAAACCTGCACCCACCATTCATCCGTTTCGCCCAAGTCCAAACCATTTTAATTTTATTTTAGTAAAAACCACCTTTACAAATTCTCTATGGTAAAACAATACCATAGTTTTAAGTTTAAACCAATTTTGTAATGATTTGGCTAAATCCTCCCAAAATCAAAATCATGGTCTAAGCATTTGCTAAGCATGAATAATTTCCAAACCAATTTATCTATGGTGACAAAGGAATGACATTTCAATATTCAAGATTGGTCATACAATAACAATTGGAATAACTAAGCATGAAAACAGGGCATTAAAATAATTGACTAAAATATGCATGCAATAATAATTTTAAAAACTGAATTAAATAACTTTAAAATACTGGGGGCAATATGGTCAAGGGTATAACTTGTCTTCATTGAAGTCCTGAAACTCTAACTCCTCAAGGATCTACCTCTCCTAATCGCCAAAGTCTACACGCGATAGACGACAAATTCAAATAAATCCAAAAGACAAATCAAACTAACTCCATATGAAATAATTTTATTTTATTTAGCTAGATAATAATTTTATAAGATTTTAGCAATTTGAAACACTCAATTTGAAGTTGAGGTTCAAAAGATATGAATTTTACAAGTTTTAGCCTAGATTTGATATTTAAAAGAATTTCTAAAATTAAAAACAGATTCAAAATAGCTTCAAATTAAATAATTTTGGTTTAGTTGGCTAGATAATGATTTTACATGAATTTATAAATTTGGAACACCCAATTTGGAGATTGGATGCAAAAGTTATGAATTTTACAAAATTTAAACCTAAATATGTTATTTAAACAATTTCCTAATTATTTTTCTAAAGGAAATTCCAATTATTGCGCAAGATGACGTCACCCTGAGATTTTCGGATTTAAAGGAATTAAAATAATTCCCGACGACGCGGGCCCCACGGTCATAGACACGACTTACATGGACCAAGTCTATGTGGTGATTGGCTTGGGAGGTGGGCCTTGTGCGGCCGATGTGGTCGCCACATGGGCAGCCACGCTGGACCAGAGGTCGAGGTGGCGTCATACCGGGCGCTTACGTGGCTGAGCCACGTCGGCTCGAGCTCGGCGACGCTTCGGCGAGATGCGCGGGTGGTATCAACAGAGAGAGGACGAGACGCTGAACCTAGTGGCTACCTTAGACGCGAGCGGGCGAGGACGGAATGTCGTCGGCGGCGAGCTTTGGCGGCGAGGAAGTACGGTCGTCGTCGAAGTGGGCGTTCCCGTGGTCCTCCGGCGACGTGGATGGGTGCTCCGGCTTCGCGGCGTCGGGGTGGTGTTGCTAGTGTAGATGAAGGAGGCGGAACGGGGACGGCGGCACCGGAATCGGGGAAGAACGAAGCTCGGCCGCCCGAGCAAAACTTCAAAATCCGCAAGCTAGAAGGGAGGAGGAGGGCTACGGGTGATGGCGTTGTGCTGCGGTGGAGAAGGCGCACCTGAAGCACCTATTTATAGGGCGAGGGCATGGCCGGAGCTGTGTGGAGAGCAAGAAGGTGGCGTGTGGCACGGCGGCGAGAAAAGGGGGATTCAGGGCACGAAGATGGAAAGGGGAGGCCGTGTCGGAGGCGGAGGAGATCAAGGGTTTAAGTGCGCGCGCCAATCACGGAGATGTGGCCGGATTCGGACGCGTTTGGAAGGTTTTTGAAACCGGCCATGGCGGACGCGGTGGGGAGGAAGGAAAGGCGCGAGGTTGAAGAAGGAAAGGGGAAGGAGACGCTCGGGCGGGCCCACCTGTCGGCGTCAGCGGAGAAAGGAAAGGAGAGGGTGCACCTCAGCCACCCGATCGTGATCTGACGGTGAGAGGATTAGGGGGGGTGCGGCAAGCTGGGCCGTGCGCGTGCGTGTGAAGAATGGGCCGGCCAAAATCGGCCCATTTACTGCTGAGGGATTTTCTTTGATTTTCCAATTGTTTTAAACTCGATAATTCAAAGAGGTTTTAGAAAATAGCAAATAAATTCCAAAAATTCTAGAAAAATTCACAGAAATTCCTAGAATGATTTTGGACTTAAATAAAATAATTTCAACTTAAACTTGGTAATAGTTTTTGTACTTAAATTTGTTTTAGCTTTAAGGTTATTAATAAGAGCTTTAGAAAATTTTAGAAAATCCATAAAAATACATAAGTTTATATTTTCTCTGAAATTGAAATTTTGGGCTGTTACAAACCTACCCCCCTTAAAGGGAATCTCGACCCCGAGATTCAGACTTGGTTAGCAAAAAGGTGGGGATACTCGGCTTTCAAATCTTCTTCTCGCTCCTAGGTGGCTTCTTCTTCTGAATGATTGCTCCACTGAACCTTGCATGAGCGGATGACTTTGCTTCTAGTGACTCGTTCTGCCACATCGAGAATCTTGATTGGCTGCTCTACGTACGTGAGGTCTTCCTGAAGGTCGATGTTCTCAAGGGGTGTTTCTTCTGTTGGCACTCGGAGACACTTCTTGAGTTGAAAGACGTCGTGGACTGCTGACAAGGATGTTGGAAGTTCAAGCTTATATGCAACTTCACCTCTCTTGGCCAAAACCTTGTAAGGTCCCACAAATCTAGGTGCAAGTTTTCCCTTGGTCTAAAATCTTCTTACTCCTCTGAGTGGAGTAACTCTGAGATAAACAAAGTCCCCTATTTCGAAGGTTAATTCTCTCCGACGGTTATCAGCATAACTCTTCTGTCGGGATTGAGCCACTTTCAGACGTTCCCGTATCGTTTTAACCTTGTTTTCAGCTTCTTTGATCAACTCCGGTCCAAAGAGTTGATGCTCTCCTACTTCATCCCAAAGAAGCGGAGTTCTGCATTTTCTACCATACAAAGCTTCAAATGGAGACATCTGCAGACTGGCTTGGTAACTATTATTGTACGAGAATTTCGATATGGCGATTCTTGTCCCAAATTTTTTCCATACTCTAAGGCATGTGCTCAAGCATGTCTTCTAGAATTTGGTTGACACGTTCGTCGGCCATCATCTGCGGATGATAAGCGATCTTGAAGTTGAGTCTAGTACCCAAGGCTTCGTAGGCTTTTCGTAACCGAAGTGAGCGGGAACCTCGATCGGATATCGATTTTCTTAGGTACCCGTGTGAGATGCACAATCTTGGCTATATACAATTTCGCTAGTTTGTGCTTTGGTAGGTGGTCTTGATCGAATAAAGTGAGCTACCTTGGTTAACCGATCAATTATCACCCAAATGGAATCACACCCGATTGGGTTCTAGGAAGTCCGTGATAAAGTCCATACCAATTTCTTCCCATTTCCATTCGGAATTGGTAATGGTTGTAACAAACCAATGGTCTTTGATGCTCTGCCTTGACTCGCCGACAAACGCCCTGGCGTGCTACAAACTCTGCAATTTCACGCCTCATGCCGACCCACCAATATTTTTCCTTCAGATCTGGTACATCTTCGTGCTTCGGGATGTATGGAGTAGGGCGATTCATGAGCTTCCTTCGTAATCGATCGTTTTAATTCCTATTGATTAGGTACACAGATGCGGTCTCCAAACCACACTGTTCCTTGTTCATCTTCGGCAAATCCTGGGGCTTTGCCTCTTCTCATATTCTTCTTGATCTTCTTGATGTCTTCGTCTTCTATTTGTTTTTCTCTCGATCCGGTTCAAGAGTGGGTCGTACTTCCAAAGCATTGACACACCCTTGATTGACAATCTCCGTGTTTAGGTGCTTGACTCTTTGTACAATTCTGGTTGATTTTTCTCGAACCAAAGTGGTGTTGTCACCTTTCGCTTAAGGCATCTCGCAACCACGTTAAACTGTTCGGATGATAATGGATTCCAAGGTTGTAATCCTTTATCAACTCTAACCATCTTCTTTGTCGGAGGTTGAGTTCTGACAGGGTGAAGATATATTTCAGACTCTTATGATCTGTGAAAATCTCACAACGGTTACCAATGAGGTAATGCCGCCAGATCTTCAGAGCATGCACAATTGCTGCTAACTCGAGATCATGAGTTGGGTAATTTCCCTCGTGTGGCCTCAACTGACGGGATGCATAAGCCACGACTTTGCCTTCCTGCATTAGGACACATCCAAGACCTTGTCGAGACGCAGCGTCAGAAGATTTCAAAGTCTTTATGGATATCCGCAAAACCAAGATCTTGCAGAGACTAAACTCTTCTTCAGTTCTTGGAAGCTCCTCTCACAAGCATCTGTCCATTCAAACTTCTTTTCCTTCTTCAGAAGTTGTGTCATAGGTCTGGCAATCTTAGAGAATCCTTCAATGAATCTGCGGTAATATCCGGCTAGTCCAAGGAAACTCCTTACTTCTGTGACGGACTTTGGTTGCTTCCAATCCATAACGGCTTCAACCTTGGCTGGATCTACAGCAACTCCTCCTGCTGACACGATATGACCAAGGAAGGCCACTTGCTTTAGCCAGAATTCGCTCTTGCTGAATTTGGCGTAAAGCTGGTGTTCTCTGAGTTTCTCCAAAATCATCCTTAGGCGCTTCTCGTGTTCTTCTTCATCTTTTGAATAAATGAGAATGTCATTGATGAAAACAACCACAAACTTATCCAAGAATTCCATGAACACTTTGTTCATCATATTCATGAAGTAAGCAGGGGCGTTTGTCAAACCGAAAGACATGAATGTAAATTCATACAACCCATATCTGGTCGTGAAGGCAGTCTTTGGGATATCTTCTGGCCGGATCTTTAGTTGATGATAGCCGGATCATAGATCGATCTTCGAGAAGATGTTTGCTCCCTTCAATTGATCGAACAGATCATCAATCCTGGGTAGCGGATACTTGTTCTTGATCGTCACCTCATTGAGCGATCTGTAATCCACACACATTCTCATACTATTGTCCTTCTTCTTGACAAATAGTACGGGTGCTCCCCAAGGTGATGAACTTGGTCGGATATAACCTTTGCTCCTTAGTTCTTCAATTTGTTTCTTCAGCTCTGCTAGCTCATTAGCCGGCATTCTGTAGGGTCGCTTCGAGATTGGAGCGGTCCCTGGTACTAAGTCAATTAAGAACATTACGTCCCTATCTGGTGGCATGCCGGGTAACTCATCAGGAAAGACATCTGGGTATTCTTGCACAACTGGTATGTCTTCAAGCTTTATTTCCTTCAAGCTGGTCAGGATGGAACTTCCTCCGGTTGGTAACTTGGGTTTGAATTCTACTGATTCTCCTTGTTCATTAGTGAGGGTGATAGATCTATTAGCACAGTCTATATGTCCCTGATTCTTGGCTAGCCAGTCCATTCCAAGAATCACATCTAGACCTTGAGATTGCAAGACTATCAAGTCCGCTAGAAAAAGTACTCCGGATATTTCAAGGGTAAGGTTTGGGCATAGAGAACTGGTTCTCATTTCTGAGCCCGGGGAGTGGACTATCGTGGGGTTAACTAAAGAGGAGATAGGTAACCCATATTTTCCCACAAATTTATTGGAAACAAAGGAATGTGATGCTTCGGAATCAAATAGGGTGATGCCGTCATCAATTAATAAGAAACGCATCAAGAACGACATCCGGTGTCGCTTGAGCCTCTTCTGCCGTGGACGTGGTTCACACGCCCTTTCGTATTGAGCCGCGGCTTGGTGCCGCCGGTGGTTGGAACTCTAGGTCTTTGGCTTGGTCGAGCTGTGCTCGCCGCTTTTTGGACATCTGTTGGCATAATGTCCCGTCTCGTTCTGCAAAGGGAAAGCAGTTACTACCGCCGCAAATGAAGCCGGTTTTTTGCTGAACCGCCTCCAGCTTGAGTTGTTGCGAAACCGAAGTGTTGGGCGCCGGGCGAGGTGGGGTTACGGACGAGAGGATTGGAATCTTCCATGCTGCGGTGGTTGGGGTTGAGCGAGGCGAGGTTTGGGTTGTCCTCCAAAGATTAAACTTTTGCGCAGACCATCCTTCGCTATGTTCTCCATCTCGCTTGTTTGGCTTCTGGCGAATTGCTTTGTCCACCAATTGTTGGAAGTCGGTGAAATCGGGAAATCACCGACAGATATCTCATCATTCATCCTTCCATGAACTTTTCTCGCTGTTTTCATCCTTGGCTACGTCATGCGGGCGAAGCGAGCAAGTTGGTTGAACTTATGCAAGTACTCGCTCACCGAAGCGGTTGCCTTAATGCGCGCGAATTCCTTCTTTTTCAATGCCATCATCCTGCGGAATATGAGCATGAATGAAAGCTCGCACAAACTCTTCCCAAGTAATAGCTTGAGCGCTGGCATGGGTGATGCAGAGATTGTCCCACCACTCGGCGGGACCACCGAGTTGATGAGCGCAAAAGTACCCTTTCACGATCCGAGCACCGAGTGATATCCGGTTTCTTCCCTATGGCACGGAGCCAATCGCCGGCGTCCATAGGTTCGATCGCTTGAAAACGCCGGAGGACGATCCTCATGAACTCCGACATCGTCAGCCTCTGCGGAGGTGGAGGTGGAGGTGGAGGTGGAGTGTGAGTTGCGGTTTGCATGTGCTGCATGCTGCTAAGCGACTGGGCCAGCAAACTCATCATATGCGTCTGGTGTGCCATTAATTGGCCTTGACTAGGTTCTTCAGTTGGTGGAGGTGGTGGCTGCTGGACGGGATTTTCCTGAAAATCCGCGTTCTCGTTTCCACGGCCTTGAGCACTGCCGCTGCCGGTACGGGTGGTCACCATCTGCTAGATGTTTCTAAGGGTTTTAGAAGAGAGAGATAGAAAGAAAACTCTAAAGGGGGTAAATCTAAATAGCCCAAGAACAATCACAAGACAAAGAGCCAAAATTTTTCCAAAATAGTCCTTTTATTATTTTATTTTATTCTTTGATTATGGCTATCACAAGGGTAACGATAGCTCATAACTTGCGTCTAACGTTTACAATATGGGAAACAACTAAGGGGTGCTCGGGGTATAATCTGCTCACTAGAGTCGCCTCTTTGCCTTGTAGCTAGCTTGACTCTTCTTCCACGACCTTGACCTTTCTTACGCGTGATCTTGGTGTGTCTTGAGTGGCACGCAGGTCATCTAGAGCGTTTCCATAAGCATAGTCCATTGCCTTGCACAGGTTCACCTGATGCGTAAGCTCAGGAGAGTCCTCGCCCCTCGGTGGGCAAGGTCTGGTTATCGACTGGTCGGAACGTGCATTGGATGGTAGTGAAATTCGGAGCCATGGAATCGATTGTTGTAGGTGTAGCGAAGGCGTCTTGTGGCTTCTCTGGCTGCGTCTTGAATGCCTTCGGCAAAGGTACCACACCTTATTGGAGCGTCGATGATGTGGAAATCCGTGTTTGGGTTATGGTTGGCGTAGAGGATCACTTCAACTCTCCAGCGATATTGGCTTCCCACTTTATACTGGTACCCTTGATAGGTTGGTCTTTCGTTGTAGTCCAGGTGTTGCATCATCTTCCAGAGAAGTGCACCCGGTGTCTCCGCGAAGATTCCGTGGGAGATCCGGGTTGGTTTTTCGGCCATCTACAATTTTAGAGAAGGAGATGAGTTAGTAATTGTTTTAAAGAGAAAGGTCGAGAAGACTCTTGGATAGACCCAAAATAGTTTTAGTTTTTGAAAATAAGTCCTTAAGGCATTTTCTAAGGCCACGACCTACATTCGATATGGCTCTGATACCACTTTTGTCGAACCCGGGAGCGAAGGATCCCGAATTCTCTGTGTTCATACACTAGTCCAGGATTTCTAGTGTACACAGTTAAACAAAAGTGATAATCAAAACATATCATGCATTTTATTGATAATTATTCAGAGTTTATTACAAACGGGCCTGAGGCCAAATAAGGTAAAACACAGCGGAATTAAAATAGCAGTAGTAGACCCAACGATTCGCCACAGGCAATCGTCTGGGGAAGTGTGGCCTAAGCATCGATGTCCTCACCGCCTTGATAGAGGTCTTCTCTGAATAAAGATTATTGAGAAGAGTAAGCACTACCACTTGTGCTTGCAAGTTACACCATCAAATAATGATTAGATGCATGCATAGGGTAAACGAGGGGTAATGGCAGGGTTTATTTGCACAAAGCAGCATTTTTCAATTTAAATAATCGTATTAATTTCCAAGGCCATTTTATACTATACCTAATTAAAATCAGATTTTAAATAACAGTTTTATAGTGTGGATAACCTCCATATTTGAATGGTGAAGGATACCCTCCTATCACAATGGCTAACCGCCCAATCTTCCCCCAGGACTAACCATCCTGAAAACGTCTGTTGAAATCATTTTGAAACCAAAAACAAGTCTAACTCGGAGTGGCTTTGCTAGCATGTCCATGACCGCGGACGCGGCTATTCGAATAGTTTTCTACTCTGCAGAGTTTGTACAACTTTACCCACAAGAGATAATATGCTTTTTGTGTCGGCCAACCCACGCTTCCTAAGGCGTGTGACAAAGCAATTATCACAAGGCTGTTACAATGATCTACCTCAAAGTACTCATGCCCGCTAAGGTTTTGCTTCCAATGGATCGACTGTCCTCAGGAGCCCCTCTTGCGCCAGGTGGGACTATAGTCTAACCGACACCCACACATACAACACGGCACAAATATCTATGAGGTATCCCAAATTAATAAGCCAGGTCTTGCCCATACAAGACATGTGGTGGTACGGTAAGGCGTAGCAAAATACACTCAAAGACCGGTCCTTAATCGACTTGGGCGTCTTTCAAAATCAAACCCTGGGTTTTAATCTTAACCAGATTAAACCCGTGCATAAACTCGCACCCACCTTTCATCCGTTTTTACCAAGTCCAAACCATTTTAATTTTATTTTAGTAAAACCACCTTTACAAATTCTCTATGGTAAAACAATACCATAGTTTTAAGTTTAAACCAATCTTGTAATGATTTGGCTAAATCCTCCCAAAATCAAAATCATGGTCTAAGCATTTGCTAAGCATGAATAATTTCCAAACCAATTTATCTATGGTGACAAAGGAATGACATTTCAATATTCAAGATTGGTCATACAAGAACAATTGGAATAACTAAGCATTAAAATAGGGCATTAAAATAATTGACTAAAATATGCATGCAATAATAATTTTAAAAACTGAATTAAATAACTTTAAAATACTGGGGGCAATATGGTCAAGGGTATAACTTGCCTTCGTTGAAGTCCTGAAACTCTAACTCCTCTGAAGGATCTACCTCTCCGGAATCGTCAAAGTCTACACGCGATAGCACGACAAATTCAAATAAATCCAAAAGACAAATCAAACTAACTCCATATGAAATAATTTTATTTTATTTAGCTAGATAATAATTTTATAAGATTTTAGCAATTTGAAACACTCAATTTGAAGTTGAGGTTCAAAAGATATGAATTTTACAAGTTTTAGCCTAGATTTGATATTTAAAAGAATTTCTAAAATTAAAAACAGATTCAAAATAGCTTCAAATTAAATAATTTTGGTTTAGTTGGCTAGATAATGATTTTACATGAATTTATAAATTTGGAACACCCAATTTGGAGATTGGATGCAAAAGTTATGAATTTTACAAAATTTAAACCTAAATCATTATTTAAACAATTTCCTAATTATTTTTCTAAAGGAAATTCCAATTATTGCGCAAGATGATGTCACCTGAGATTTTCGGGATTTAAAGGAATTAAAATAATTCCTCGACGCAGGGCCCCACGTGTCATAGACACGGCTTACATGGACCAAGTCTATGTGGTGATTGGCTTGGGGAGGTGGTCTTGACGCGCCGATGTGGTCGCCACATGGGCGTACCACGTTGGACCAGAGGTCGAGATGGCGTCGTATTTGGCGCTTCGTGGTCGAGCCACGTCGGCTCGAGCTTCGGCGACACTCGGCGTTTCGCCTGGCGAGATGTGGTGGTATCAACAGAGAGAGGACGAGACGCCGAACCTAGTGGCTACCTTAGACGCGAGCGGCGAGGACTAATGTCGTCGCGGCGAAGCTTTGGCGAGGAAGTACGGTCGTCGTCGAAGTGGGCGTTCCCGTGGTCCTCCGGCGACGTGGATGGGTGCTCCGGCTTCGCGGCGTCGGGGTGGTGCTGCTAGTGTAGATGAAGGAGGCGGAACGGGGACGGCGGCGCCGGAATCGGGGAAGAACGAAGCTCGGCCGCCCGAGCAAAACTTCAAAATCCGCGAGCTAGAAGGGAGGAGGAGGGCTACGGGTGATGGCGTTGTGCTGCGGTGGAGAAGGCGCACCCGAAGCACCTATTTATAGGGCGAGGGCATGGCCGGAGCTGCGTGGAGAGCAAGAAGGTCGCGTGCGGCATGGCGGCGAGAAAAGGGGGATTCAGGGCACGAAGATGGAAATGGGAGGCCGTGTCGGAGGCGGAGGAGATCAAGGGTTTAAATGCGCGCGCCAATCTCGGAGATGCGGCCAGATTCGGACGCGTTTGGAAGGTTTTTGAAACCGGCCATGGCGGACGCGGTGGGGAGGAAGGAAAGGCGCGATGTTGAAGAAGGAAAGGGGAAGGAGACGCTCGGGAGGGCCCACCTGTCGGCGTCAGCGGAGAAAGGAAAGGAGAGGGTGCACCTCAGCCACCCGATCGTGATCTGACGGTGAGAGGATTAGGGGTGCGGCGGCTGGGCGTCTTGGCGTGCGTGTGAAGAATGGGCCGGCCAAAATCGGCCCATTTATCTTGAGGATTTTCTTTGATTTTCCAATTGTTTTAAATCCTGATAATTCAAAGAGGTTTTAGAAAATAGCAAATAAATTCCAAAAATTCTAGAAAAATTCACAGAAATTCCTAGAATGATTTTGGACTTAAATAAAATAATTTCAACTTAAACTTGGTAATATTTTTTGTACTTAAATTTGTTTTAGCTTTAAGGTTATTAATAAGAGCTTTAGAAAATTTTAGAAAATCCATAAAAATACATAAGTTTATATTTTCTCTGAAATTGAAATTTTGGGCTGTTACATTAGTGTTAGGGGTTTAACCTCATGGCACGTGGTAAGGGATTTCTCCGTGCTCCGGATTAGCCCCCTGAAGGCCCGAGCACATTCGATGCTCTGGTACATTGGTCGTGATAACGCGACCAAAGATTCCAAGGAGGGTAAGTCCTAAATGACTCTGACCGGTTTGCTTATTTTGGTTGATTACTTTTGTGATCCTAAAGTCTTTTATTTATTCTTACAACACTTTCTCCTGGTGAGATCAGAAGCCGGATCAAAATGATCTACGCTAGAGAGCTTGGCGAGAAGGCTGATTTCCCTCGAATTTTAGCGGTTGTTTCCGCAAATGAGAGGGTTGAGAGACTGAAGGTAAAAATGTCAACAACTTTTCATCTTTTGTATATATATATATATATATATATATATATATATATATATATATATTAATCCTCGTCATCTAGCCCCCGAACTTTAAGTGAATTGGGCATATGAACACTTTCTTTCGATGAAGTCGTAACGATCAGACCCTCATTTAATCCCGTGATATACGAGATGGTGCATATTCACTTTAAAGTTGAGAAACCGCCTTGGGACCAAGAGTTTTTCTTGTCCTTTGGACTTTGGTTTGTATTCGTTGGACTTTGGGTAACTCCTCGATGCAGTTAAAGAATTTGCAGCTATAAAATTCCTTCATCGCAAGGCTTTAGGGTTTTTATGCCTCCTAGTTTTCCCTTTTCATATCCTGAGAGAATAATAGCCTCCGACCTCTTCTTGTCTACAACTTCCTACGACCTCCTTTCTTCCTTCATCCAAAACTTAACCATGTTAGATCTTATCACCAACCTGGTCGGTCTCGATTTGTGTGAGAAGAAGCTTGAGAGCTTAGAAAAGATCGGGTTGCTTCCTGACAAGGATATGATTTCTTGGAGATCAGCGGCTAGAGAGCATTCTCCAAGCAACGAAGATGGGGAAATTCTTGTTTTCCTCGCATATATCGAATGTGGATTCAGGCTACCAGTTCAGTCCTTCCTTCCAAAAATTTTGGAGTGTTACGGAGTCGAACTAGTGAACCTTGCCCCCAACGCCATTGCCAACCTCAGCGTCTTCGTCTATCTCTGTGAAGCGTACTTGGGGATTACCACAGATCTGGATCTTTTCAAGTACTACTACAGAATGGCAAAGTTGGAGAAGATGACCGGGACGCTTGGAGAGTGCATCTTGCGCCTCCACAACAGGAAGGCCGATGAGTACATTCGCATGTACTCAAAATCTTCGTGGTCGTGATGGAAGAAGAGCTGGTTCTACATGACGGTCACTAAAAAAGATAGCCTTTACTATACGGGTAAGAAAGCGGTCGAGAATCTAGAATGGCGCTCCTCCCTGGAGAAGGAGGGAAAACTAAGGAGATGGGTTGAAGCCATCCAACTCCTTAGTGTTAGGGGTTTAACCTCATGGCACGTGGTAAGGGATTTCTCCGTGCTCCGGATTAGCCCCCTGAAGGCCCGAGCACATTCGATGCTCTGGTACATTGGTCGTGATAACGCGACCAAAGATTCCAAGGAGGGTAAGTCCTAAATGACTCTGACCGGTTTGCTTATTTTGGTTGATTACTTTTGTGATCCTAAAGTCTTTTATTTATTCTTCAAAGACTTTCTCTGGTGAGATCGGCTTCGGATCAAAATGATCTACGCTAGAGAGCTTGGCGAGAAGGCTGATTTCCCTCGAATTTTAGCGGTTGTTTCTGCAAATGAGAGGGCTGAGAGACTGAAGGTAAAAATGTCAACAACTTTTCATCTTTTGTATGTTTTCCGATCAGTTTTACTGTAAATCCTCTTTGATATGCTGTCGGTCGGATTGAGGTTCAATGTGGCCACCGAAAGTTGTGAGCCTATTGAGGCTCTGACCACTCCTACGACCACCTGAGATGGTGGTCCTGTAGAGGTAGGTAACTTCAATAGAAATGTATATTCTAGATGATGGATTATCATCACCTGACTAACTTTGATTGTTAATTAGGCGGTTGTTGTGGACTCCGATGTGGTCGCTGAGGACCTACCAGTTGCTACTGAAGTAACTGTTTTGGAGGTCGACGAATCCACACCCTCTGACCAGATGGTCAGAGATCTTGTTCTCGATCAACTAGTCGAGACTATTTCTTCTGACCTCCAGTTGGAAGACATGAGGGGTCTGACCAGCCCTACCGGTTCAGGAACGGTGAAGTTGGTCGAACAGAAGAAAAGGAAAGCGAGTGCGACTGATTTTGCTTCAGCGTGCTTCAAACTAAAGACCAAGAAAACGACCAGGTACGTATACATGAAAAGTAGGACTTATGTAAGTACTTACCTCTAGTGTTTTAGAGTCTTGAGCTTTTTTTTTCTTGTTATTGTACATCCTCTGGCATTCTGGTCGATTTCGACTAGAGCACCCCTTAGGAGAAAGCTCCTGAGGAGGAAGAGGTCGAGCCAGGCCCCGAGCAGGTGGTAGCGCTAGTGCCTACTCAGGAACCCATTGTGGCTCCAACCCTACCAGCAAAGGTGGTGGTTCCTGAGGAATCTCAGCAGGTTCTGACCCCTGCTGGGAATTCTCCTCTCTAAGTCTCCTTTCCTCATCTCTTCCGAATCTTCAAAGATAAAGATCTTAATGAAGCTTGGGGAAGAATTTCGGACCGTTAAACAAAGACGAGTCCTGACTCTATTTTTGCCGAATATAACGATATGGCAATCAAGGTAATCTTCCACGACCACTTTTAATAGCCTTTCCCTTAGAAAATACTTAAAGGAGTTTGCTATTTTTGTAGCATATGGTGGAGAATTTCACAGTGGTCGGAGGACTATCCCAGTGAATAAAGCTTTTGGAGAAAAAGAACTCCGAATTAGAAAGTAAGCACTCTTTTAGTGTCTTCTTCTCTCCTTCTTCACCATTTGGCTCTTTTTTGTTAACTAATTTCTCCTTTTATCATGTTTGATAGATTCGGAGAAACTTAAAGAAGAAGTTATGGCTAAGGAAGCCATAATTTCCAAGCTTAAAGAAGAATGTTAAAATGAGGACCGGTCGATTGAATACCTGACGACCAGGCACAAAGAAGTCCTTGATACTATTGAAAAGAAGAGCCAAGGTAACCGATCGTAAACTCGACCAGTGTGCTTTCTTTTTCTAGTCGCATGTACTTATCTTTTGGTTTACTCATATAGAGCAAACTCAAGCATTAAAGAGAATAGAAAAAGCTCTTGAGTTTGAGCATGGCAAGGAGGCAGCTTTTGGGCAAAATCTTGAAGAGATGGTTAAAGCATTCAACAAGATGCTCTTCGATATGAGATCGAGAACTTAATTGCCCAATTTAGGAGATCCCACAGAGACGATCAACTACCTTGGCCAACAACTCGAAGATCTCATGAGTGTCCTCAAGACAACTTGGGAGAACCATGCGCAGACCTTATTCGAAGCTGTCAAGAAAGGAGTTAGTTTTGCTTTGGCAAAACTGAAAGTCTCCGACCCCACCATAAATCTCCAAGCTGTTGAGGAAGACTTCAATTGCTCGGGAGAGGAAGCAACCAAAGTTTTTGAGGAAATGGCACCTTTCGGATACAAGGTTATGGAGGAAATGGAGGTCGGGTCTCCAACGCACAGCGACCAATCTAGTGGCTCCGAGAAGTAAATGATTGTAATATTTAGATTGTTGTAAATAAATCTTACTTTTATCATCAATGAAGTCTTTGTTTTGTCTTCCTAAATTCGCTGAGCACTCATATATTTCCTAGCCCCTGACTACTTGTATTAGTAGAAGAACTTTATTATAGAAGCAGTGGACCAAGAAAATGGGCAATAACTACAACCACGGTACAAAGTATATGTTGATTATGTTTTTTTATTTATAAAAAAACGATCTAAGAATCACTAGGAAATCAATGTGGTCGGAACCAGTGTATGACTTCGACTAGTTTTAGATCTTTTACATAATCCAAATACTATGTAGTACCTTGTGTGGTTGGAAGATGTATAAGACTTGTATTGATGATAAGGAATTATGCAAAAACGACAAGTGAACTTTTTTATATATCTTATCTAAAACTGGTCGTAAAAGTTGCTAAGTATCAGAGACTAAGAGAAACACTTCGCGATATGTGCTCTTGCTCAAGTTCCGACTGGCAGCGAGGATTGTAAGAAATGGACTGTCGCTAATAAGATCCTTTTAGTGGGCAGGACCACGTGCAGAGAAGGAGAGACTTCAACTAGGAGGCTTCCTGTGTCCCGGCCAATAGGCAAAACAAGAGTAGAATATAATGTTGAAGGTAAGAAATGTAGTCCCTAAAATCTTAAGCATGGAAAATATTATATGTATTTGTTGGTGTGATGCTCCTGTTACTCGTATATTTTTTTAAGAAAAGAATGTTGGCCGTGCGTGAGAACCATTGTCTGAATGGTCACGACTAGGACCCTTACGACATTTCACTTGTACGTCGTAGCCATAGAGTAATAGAGATCCTTAAAAATGATATCAGAGAGAATTTGTTCTTCTCCAACCAAATAGACTACAATAGTATGCAAACCAGATTATGAGACAATCATATAAACAATATCATCCTTCGAAAAGTAAAGGAAATGCATCTTTATTACAAAATTAATAAAAGAATAAAATACATTTACACAAAGCAAGGTAGTCAGAGTCGAGATCCCGAGTCGGATCGATTTGCCTCCGGTAGGATCGAATCGTAGTATCGAATCGTAGAATCGGCGATTCTACGGATTTGTAAAAATACACATATTTAACATCTATACTATAAGTTTGTATGATTGTTATATGGTTTACCACTTGCATGTTCCTTAAAAGTAGCTAGACATACTCCAGGAATAAAAAGAGCTTATCATTATCAAGCTCAAGATTGCTCATGCCATAATATAGATATTTGTACTAGTATTACCACATCGATACAATATTTTGCATGCTCCTTGTTTATTTATAGTTTCATTCTCGAAATTAATATCAACAAATTTTGCTCTAAAACAAAATATCAGCAAAGCCTGGCCTCTAAAAAAAATTGCCCTAAGTCTCTACGAGTAGGATCGACAGTGAGATTTGGATCGACAGGCTGTCGTGGGTTCATAGAACCGTAAGACTCTAAGAGTAGAATCGCGATCCTACCGACCTTGAGTAGGATCGGATCGGTAGTAAGACTTGGATCGACAGGCTGTCGTGGGTTCGTAGAGTCGTAAGACTTTAAGACTTGGATCGCGATCCTAACTACCTTGACACAAAGAACTTACGCAGTTGGTCAATATTCCAAGAGTTTGACAAAACACGCCCGTCTGACATAGCTAGTCGTACCGAACCAGGTCTGGTGACTTTGACCACAGTGTATGGATCTTACCATTTGGGAGAAAATTTATTGCGATTAGCCTAGTTCTGAATTCATCGTAGAACTAGATCACCTACAGCTAGGCTGCGAAGTTGCATCTTACCGATCGTATGAGGGCTTGGTTTTATCGTTCTTCAAGAAAATTGACGTTGTCGAGTCTTTGTTGTATCTGATCATTCTCATTGAAACAATCAGTTCGAGCAGAGGCGATTTTCAATTCTAGAAGAAGCATTGCTTCAGCACCGTAAACCAGAAAAAATGGAGTTTCACCGGTCTTACGACTGGTCGTGGTTCAAATGGCCCATAACACAGAAGGAAGTTCTTGAACCCAAGCTCCTGACCGTTTGATTAATTGGTCGAACATTCGGTGTTTCACTCCTTGCATTATGATACCATTAGCCTGCTCAACTGCTCCATTGCTCTACGGATGTGCGACAGAAGCGAAATGTATCTTGATACCTAGATCCTCATAGAACTCCTGAAAATTTCCGCTAGAGAATTGGGTACCATTATCTGTGTTTATACGACTGGGTATGCTAAATCGTGTGATCGTGTTTTTTGTGATGAACCTCTTAGTGGTTTGAGTCGTTGTTTAAATAACTGGCTCGGCTTCTATCCATTTTGTAAACGTGTCAATCATGAAGAAAAGAAATTCAAAGCCCCTGGGTGCTCTTGGGAAAGGTCCCAGAATGTCTAGTCCCTAGGTTGCAAAAGGTCAAGAAAGAGGTACGGTTTGTAAAGCTTATGCCGGCTGATGTACTTGTCGACTATGAAATTGACACAATACGCACTTTGTCACAAGCTCTTTTGCATCATGAAGGGAAGTTGGCCTGTAGTATCCTTGCCTGAAGGCTTTACTGACCAGTGTTCTGTAGGAATGATGTACTCTACAGACTCCTCCATGAATGTCGGATTGCAACTTAATGCCATCCGTTTGAGATATGCATCTCATCAACACTCCATGAGATCCTCGTTTATACAAGCTACTTTCGATCAGAGTGTATGATTTGGCTTTTAGAGCTATGCGATCAGCCTCTATATCATCTTCAAGAATAATGTCATGCTGAAGATAATTATAGATCAACATCATCCAATATCTACTGTGATCGTGCTGTATGACCTGTGGAGCATCCATGTTCTCAGGATCGATTTGTATGACCTCTAGTGCAACATATATGTCCTTGGAAAGCTCGACTGTCGAGGGTGAATCGAGTTACTTGAGAAAAATTCCGAGCGAGACAGGTGACCTGGTGGCGGCCATCCGTGCCAACTGGTCTACCAGAAAATTTTCTTTCTTGGAATGCGTTGGATCTGGAAACCGAAGAAGTACTTTTCGAGTTTCCGTACTTCCGCCAGATAAGATGCCATCTTGGTACTTGACATTGATACTCTTTCCCGACTTGATTCGCTACTAGTTGAGAATCGTCTTTTACTAGTAATCTGCGAATCCTGAGCGCATGAGCCGCTCAGAGTCCTGTCAGCAAACCTTCATATTCTGCCACATTGTTTGTAGCAGGAAAGTTTAGTTGGATGGCACACTTGATGTGTTCGCTAGTAGGGGATATCAAGACAACACCAGTGTCAGGACCCCGAGTATGCAACCTCGAGACCCTCTGTGTTTTCTGAACTAGTCCCAAATCAGTAGCTAGCTCACTTAGTTGCAACATTGATGTAATCATACCCATACAACAAAACAACGGATGATTTATGTCATTCAAGGGTACATGTCATTCACACTTTGTCAAGGAGGCATAATGGCAATTCGGCAATTAACTATTCTCGAAACCATTTTTTTGTACATGTAGCCATGCATGTTTATATAAAACTATATACTTTTATAAATTGGGTTCAACATGATCAAAGACCTACGACTTGCCTTCATTGAAGAGTTGAGATGCTTCGGTCGTCGGGTCCACGAAGTCTTCCGAAATGCCGGAATCTATATGTGCGAACAAAGCCAAATAAATAAAATAATACCAAATAAAATCCAAATAAATACCAAATAAGTACTAACAACAAGATAATGAATTTAGATGAATTTAGAAATTTGAATCACTCGAATCGGAGTTTGAATGAAGAAGTTATGGCCTTTAGAAGTTGGAAAAACACATGAAATAATGAAATTAGGGTTTTTCCATATTTCCTAATTTATTTTTGTAAAGGAAATTCCTTTTATTGCGATTGCTAACGTCAGCCCTAGGAATAAAGACGTAGGTAAAACGGGTGACGTGGCGCCACGCTGGCCGATGTGGTTTCTAGCGACCACATTACATGGGCACGGCGTGGCGCTTCCACCAATTGGCGGCGAGGCGCCAAGCTCTGAGAGAGAAATGCTGGGACGGAGGGAGAAAACGGGAGGGAAAGGGAAAAGGAAGATGGAGCCGGGCGCGTGCTTTATAGCGTGGAGGGGGTGGCGAGCAATGGACGGCGAGACGCGGGAAATTGGGGCGGCGACGGGACGGCGGCGTCGACGAAAAAACAGGGAGGGAATGGGAATTCGGGGCGAGACGGGACGGGTCCGGCGCGGGACACGGAGCGGCGACGGGACGGGACGGGCGAAGAAACGGTGAGGGAATGTGGGATGGGATTGAAGCTTGACTATGGCAATGGTGGAAAACGGGTGCAACCGAAGGACTAAGGAGAAGAAGGTGCACAAAGGGGTGGTGACGGGTGGGCCCACCCGTCATGAGAGCGAGAGACGAAGGGGTCTTGAGGTAGACTCTGCGCAAGATGAAGAATGGCCAACGGGGCTAGGCCGCATGGGCGGAAATGGAGGTGGGCTGAAGGAGGCATTCGGCCCAAGGACAAGGGGGAAATTAAAATATCTTTTTGATTAAAATAAATGCCAGAAAATCAAAAGCATTTTTAGAAAATAGTTACAATAGTCCAAAAATTCTAGGAAAATTCACAGAAGTCCCTTAAATTATTTAGAACTTAATAAAAATACTTTTAGCTTTACTTTGGCTTTTAATTTTGCAAATAAAATAGTTTTAGCTTAGGGACAAAAAGGAAAACCATTTCTAAATTCTAGAAAATCCAATAAAATACTTAAAATAATACTTTTGACTTTTAAATTCAAATAAAATCTAGAAAACTCAGATAAACCAACTTTGGAATTAATTGAAGTTTGATTAATTCAAATTAAATTGCTTTTGATTTCTAAATTTCAAGTTAAGTTTTAGCATTTTAATAAAAACAAATGGTAAATTTTAAATTTTGAAATTTTTTAAAAAGACCTAAAAATTGGGATGTTACAAACCTACACCCCTTAAAGGGAATCTCGACCCTGAGATTCGGGCTGACTAAAGAATAGGTTCGGGAACTCGTACTTTGCTCACTCTTCCACGCGACTTTCTCTTTCGAGCAAAATCAAACTGCACAGAGGCTGCGCTGACTAAGAACTTACCAGGAATGACGTGTCGAACTGGCTCAGCCTTGAATTGATTCACTCGACCTCTTGTAGAAGGGAGTGAAGTCCTGGTGGCTTGAATTGTATTCTGCGTTGTTCCTTGGCCTGCTTCGGCTGTAGTGATTCTGGCTGGTGTAGCTCCCAAGTTGAAGGGAACTGGAGTCATGGCCCGACGTTTCTATGGGCAACTGTGAGCATAATGACCTATCTCGTGGCATCTATAATAGGTGACTCCTGGGGCTGGGTTGTTGCTTCCTTGAGGTTGGTTGTTGTTACCGAATCCTGAAATAGCTGGGCGAGGTGTAGGTGTGGTAGTCCAGAATGCGGCAGGTGGAGTGAAATGGACGGGATGCTGCACGTCCATTCTGAATCTCTGTGGATGGTTTTGATGGGACTCTTGCTGCACCATCTTCCTCTTATGAGACTTGTACAACTTACGTTGAGCGTCTTCTTGCACAAGAGCTTTGTTGATCATCTGTTGGAAGTTGGGGTAGTCGACTGACACCAATTGCACTTTGAGGTTGGGGTTAAGCCCTTCCATAAAACGCTAGATCTTAGCTTCTTCGGTCGCAACATCTTCCGAGGCATACCTTGACAATTGAGTGAATTGGTTGAGATACTCTGACACGCTGAGGTTGCCTTATTGCAGCTTATGAAACTCTCGCTTTTTCATCTCCATCATTACCAAAGGAATGTACGCCGTACGAAAAGCAGCAGAAAACTCTTGCCAAGATATATCCTGAACATCTGATGGGCTGCGCAGTAGTTCTCCCACCAAGTTCCTGCGGTTCTGCTAAGATGGTGTGCAGCATAGAGGACTTTTTCTCGATCATTGCACTGTGCCAAGATAAGTTTCTTCTCAACATCCTTTAGCCAATCATCGGCTTCTAGTGGATCAACTGAACTGGTGAAAGTGGGTGGCCTGGTTCTCATGAACTCTCCAAGTCTGGACTGAGGTGGAAAGACTGGAGTTGGAGCTGGTGTAGGCTGATTAGCTTGATTCTGAACAAGAGCCCGAAGTAGTTGTAGTTGCATGGCCATCATCTGCTCGTGTTCATCCGAGTGACTCAGAGGTGGGCGGAAGGGGTTCTTCTTGACTTGCGGAGTTGCGGGTCTAAACCATCTGCACAAATCTTCCCAGGTTTAATAGATGAGAAGAAGAAAGCATAATAGGTGAGAGGGAAGAGCACGAAGACGAGCGAGAACAAGGGAGAAAGATAGAATAGTCTAACTGGGGAAAGGTCGGTTTAACCCAAAGAACAAATAGCCGAAAAGCTATTAAGAAGCAATAAAATGTGACACTTAAGGAAAAAGATCTCATTACACGGACTAAACGATACTAAACTAAGAAGGGCAACCCTAGCACGACACTACTAAGCTAACTTATATGGACGGTTGACTTGAAACAAACAGCCGATCTTGAACTTTGAGAACATCCATCGCTTTGATCATGAGAAGCTCGATCCTATAGAGATTACTGAGGTAAGGAGGTCAATTTAAATTTTGAAAGCAGATTTCCAGAAAAGACAAGATGTAAGAACCTAAGAATGATATGAGAAGAGACCAAATTAAGATGAGAAAGAATAGAATAAGACGAGAGAAGAATACTATTCAAGTTAATCTGTTGATTTGATTTATAAAATAATTTTGAAACTTTCGACTAAAACGACCATGCTAACTAAGGTTACGTCCTACAGTCGATATGGCTCTGATACCATCCCTGCGGGACCCCGAGTATGCAACCTCGAGACCCTCTATGTTTTCTGAACTAGTCCCAGATTAGTAGCTAGCTCACATAGTTGCAACATTGATGTAATCATACCCATACAACAGAACAACAGATGAAGCAGATAAATTAATATTACTTAGTAACAAAAGGACCTTATGGTCAAGGTTTACAGAGTTTGCCACGTAGAGTTAAAGATAACAGAGTAAACTTGCAGTGGAATAAAATAACTTGTGGTAGCCATCCGACATGCCCACAGGCAATCGAGTGGAGAACGCATCCTAGTTCGCAAAGTCTTCGTAGTACTCCTCTTCATAGAACTCTGAGTTCCTTGGTTCTTCTACAGGGACTGATCAACAAGTGGCGTATAGCCGTGAGTACATAAAGTACTCAGCAAGTCGTAGGAAAATGTATGCAAATAGTATTTATGCAAGGCTTCACAAGGATAGCTTTATGGCTATTTTGCAGAAAGTAATATTGGCAATAAATACAGTAAGTAGATTGAAAGCACAATTTAAAAGATTAATACATAAGTAATCAAGTTCTTTAAAGCGACTAGTGAACACTCCATTCACTTCCCAACCATCGACCAAAAGCAACTACTCAGATTCGACCAACCCATTCCAACAATTTTGAGAAGATCTACCCCTCGTGTGAAATCATTAGGCATTGTCCATAACCGGGGACACGACTATTCGAATAGTTTTTTACACTCTGCAGAGGTTGTACAACTTGACCCATAAGAAACAAATTTCTCTAGTTTCTTCGGCATATATCTATGCCACCGCTCACTACCTTAGGTAAGTGCTCTAGAGCACATGATAAGGCCTTTACAAAGTTCTGTTTTGACTCGGTTCTGCTCACTAAGGATTCGCCATTCTGGACCCCCCCCACTTGCGCCAATTCAACAACCAAAATAGATCCAAATCAAAACATTGCTAATTAGTTGGCCAGGTCCAACCCATCCTGGACATGTGGTTGTACGGTATGGTCCAGATCAATGGCGCACTAAGTTAAGTTCTTAGTGATTGCTCAGGCAAGACTTTCCGCATCCCATGTGCCTTGTGCACCTAAGTGCCTCCCGTACCCTATAATGTGCCTCCCGCATTGCCTCGCGCATTCCTCCTTTACTATCTAACCACTCGCCTAAGCATAAATCATTTTTGTTCAACCCAGCCAAATGAAAACCCTTGCCATGGCACAACAAATTTTAATAACAGTAGCTTTGCCACAATACCATGATTAACCATTCAAGAGCATGTGATCACGGATTCCATCGTATAACTAAAGCATTGGCTAAGCGTACAAGATACCCATGTTGGTAGCACAATAATGTCCAACTAATAATTAACCATCCTATGGTGTCCAAGGATTTATGTCATTCAAAGGTACATGTCATTCACAATTTATCAAGGAGGCATAATGGCAATTAGGTAATTAACTATTCCCGAAACCATTTTTCTTATACAAGTAGCCATGCATGTTTATATCAAACAATATACTTTTATAAATTGGGTTCAACATGATCAAAGGCCTACGACTTGCCTTCATTGAAGAGTTGAGATGCTTCGGTCATCGGGTCCATGAAGTCTTTCGAAATGCTAGAATCTATACGTTCGAACAAAGCCAAATAAATAAAATAATACCAAATAAAATCCAAATAAATACCAAATAAGCACTAACAGCAAGATAATGAATTTAGAAATTTGAATCACTCGAATTGGAGTTCGAATGAAGAAGTTATGGCCTTTAGAAGTTGGAAAAACACATGAAATAATGAAATTAGGGTTTTTCCAGATTTCCTGATTTATTTTTGTAAAGGAAATTCCTTTTATTACGATTGCTGACGCGAGCCCTAGGAATAAAGATTTCGGCTAAATTGTTTTTCAACGGAAAAAGGTTGGAAATGCCAAATGGGAGCCTTTGGACGTACCACGAGGCAAACGGTGACGTGGCGCCCGGCGAGGAGGGTGGCGGCGGAGCTCGGCAACAAGAAAGCTCGGGAGAGAGAAATGGTGGGACGGAGGGAGAAAACGGGAGGAAAAGGGAAAAGGAAGATAGAGCTGGGCGTGGGCTTTATAGCGCGGAGGGGGAGGCGAGCAATGGGCAGCAAGACGCAGGAAATTGGGGCGGCGACGGGACGGCAGCGTCGGTGAAAAAACGGGGAGGGAGCGGGAATCCAGGGCGAGACGGGATGGGTCCGGCGCGGGACGCGGAGCGGCGACGGGAGGGGACCAGAAGCGGAAATCCAGGCGGAGAATCGGCGAGGGAATGCGGGATGGGATTGAAGCTTGACTGCGGTAATGGCGGAAAATGGGTGCAGCCGAAGGACCAGGGAGAAGAAGGTGCACAGGCACACGGGATGGCTGACGGGTGGCCCCCACCCGTCAGCGAGAGCGAGAGGAAGAAGGGGCGGCTGGGCACAAGACCGAGAAAGGCGACAGGGCTAGCCAAGACGGCGAAATGGAGGTGGGCCGAAGGAGGCATTCGGCCCAAGGACAAGGGGGAAATTAAAATACCTTTTTGATTAAAATAAATGCCAGAAAATCAAAAGCATTTTTAGAAAATGGTTACAATAGTCTAAAAATTCTAGGAAAATTCACAGAAGTCCCTTGAATTATTTAGAGCTTAATAAAAATACTTTTAGCTTTACTTTGGCTTTAATTTTGCAAATAAAATAGTTTTAGCTTAGGGACAAAAAGGAAAACCATTTCTAAATTCTAGAAAATCCAATAAAATACTTAAAATAATAATTTTGACTTTTAAATTCAAATAAAATCCAGAAAACTCAAATAAACCAACTTTGGAATTAATTGAAGTTTGATCAATTCAAATTAAATTGCTTTTGATTTCTAAATTTCAAGTTAAGCTTTAGCATTTCAATAAAACCAAATAGTAAAATTTAAATTTTGAAAATTTTCAAAAAGACCTAAAAATTGGGATGTTACATCCAGCCCCCTAGCCTTTGAGCATCAAGGAACCATCAAAGTACATTGTCCACTCGTCATGGTGTGTGTACTCAGGCCCTTGGGTGGGTTCAGGTTTTGTCCATTCGGCAATGAATTCTGCTATTGCTTAGGACTTGATTGTTGTTCATGAGATGCAATGGGGGTCGAACGCCCCAAGCTCAACCGCCCATTTTGCTATTCGTCCTGATGATTCCTTGTTTCGAAGGACTTGACCCAAGGGATATCTGGTTGGTACGACCACCTTGTGGGCCTAAAAGTAATGCCTTAGTTTCCTTGAAGCCGTAAGGAGACCATAGAGCAGCTTTTGTACCTGTGGATATCGTTCCTTTGGTCCATGTAAGACTTCGCTTACATAATATACCGGTCATCGGATGTTTTCACGTTGAACGACTAGTACACCATTGACTGTTTGTGGTGTTGCCGCCATGTAAATCAGCAATGTTTCCCCTGATCTCAGAGAGACTAAGATCGGGGCACTCGTAAGGTACTTCTTAATTTCTTCAAAGGCATTGTCTGCCTCTTTAGTCCACTCAAAACTTTCATGTTCCCGAAGGAGTTTGAAGAAAGGGAGTCCTTTTTCACCTAACCGTGCTATAAAACGACTTAGCGCTGCCATACAGCCGGTTAGTTTTTGGACTTCCTTCTTTGTGGTCGGAGGGCGCATCTGGTCGATGGCCAAAATTTTTGCGGGGTTTGCTTCCATCCCTCTAGCCGAAACTAGGAACCCAAGAAGCTTTCCAGAAGAAACTCTAAACACACACTTCTCTGGATTTAGCTTAAGGTTATGCCTTCTTAAGTTATTGAAAGACTCGTGTAGGTTGAAAATATGGTCGCCAGCATTGATGCTTTTTACGACCAAGTCATCAATGTAGGCTTATAGATTTCAACCTATCTGAGGATTAAAGGTTTTCTGCATCAACCTTTGGAAAGTTGCACTAGCGTTTTTTAGACCAAGTGGCATCTTAACATAGCAATAAGTGCCATATGGAGTGATGAAAGAAGTTTTCTCTTCATGGTCTTTACTCATATTAATCTAGTGGTATCCTGAGTATGCATCTAAAAAACTTAACCACTCACACCCAGAAGTAGAGTCTACAAGTTGATCAATGCATGGAAGGGGAAAGTCATCCTTCGAACAAGCTTTATTAAGATCTATGAAGTCAATACACATTCGCCATTTCCCATTGCTTTTTCTAACTATTACAGGGTTGGCAAGCCACTCTGGGTGATCGACCTCACGAATAAACCTAGCCTTGAGGAGCTTGTCGATCTTCGACTGGATTGCCTCCTTCTGATTAGGTGTTAAACATCTTTGCTTCTGCTTGACCAGTTTTTTATTAGGTTGGAGAGCTAACCTGTGCTCAATCACCTCCTTGGGGACTCCGGGCATATCGGACGCCTGCTAGGTGAATACGTCCTGATTTGCTCAAAGGAAGGAGACAAGCGACTCTTCCTATTTGAGGTCGAGTCCTACCCCGACCAGTACCTTTTGGGCAGACGCATTAGTGTTTCTTGACCCAAACAGAGTGTTGGCGCTTTCCAGAGGAGCGCCTTTGCTGAGTGCTACCCCCTTGGACTTGTCGAAAGATTTGGTGCCATCTTTGGCCTCGAGTGCTTGACCTGCATGGTAGGCGGATTAGTTTCCCTAGTCGGAAGCTCATGGACTAGTTTTAAGGACTTTCGATCACATGCATAAGCCATTTTTTGGTCTCCTCAAACCGTGATGACACCTTTCAGTCCTGGCATCTTTAGACTCTGATAACCGCAGTGCATGACTATCAGGAATTTCGCTAGAGCCGGACGACCGAGGATTCCATTGTATGCGGTTTCAAAATCAGCCACATCAAATGGAATTTTCTCTGTTCGGAAGTTGTCAGGTATTCCGAACGTAACCGGTAGGGACAATTACGTTGTCCTATTGGTTTAGGGGTAGAACCAGGAACTATGCCGTGGAAGGCGTATTTCACATATTTTACCTTGGATTTGGGGATCTGTATCTCTTCCAATGCTCCCGCAAATAAAATATTTAAAGAACTACCTCCATCTATTAAGACTTGATTAACTTTACAATTGTTAATAGTAGGTTCAACCACGATAGAAAACCTACTTGGTCAAGTCGACGGGATGGGGCAGTCTTCTTTGCTGAAGGAGATTACAGTTTTTGGCCACCTAGATGGCTCGACAGTGATCGAAGACTCGGCATGGTTGACCTCTCGCTCCACGGCTTTCAAATGACATCTCGAATCATATGAGGAAGATCCTCTGAAGATCATATCCACCGTATGCTACGGCTCCTGGTAGTCCATCTCTTCATCGCCATCTTTGTCTTTCTTGGAGCTTGGTTCTCCGAGTTCTGTTATGGAGGGGAAGGGTTCTTTACTGGAGTAGTAATCCTCCAGTTTATGTTGCCAGGCCCAGCAAATGCGCAGATCATGCCCTGCTGCCTTGTGAAGTAGACACCGCTTCTTAGTTTTCTTGAAGTCACTGGTCGAAGCCTTAGCTTTGTTCCGACTAGGTGAAATCTTTTTTGCCCTTGGTAAATTTTTCTGGAATCACAAGGACTTCCTTGTTATCGGATTTGTGATTCTTCTTGTTCTTGAGAGACTTATTGCTTTTCTTCTCTTGCTTCTCTAGACGTGACTGGGGATCTTTATCTTTCAGATCGATAGCTTCATACCATTCGACCGCTTCAGTAGCGGCCGTGTATTTGTCTACCATGTCAAAAAGTTTGACGGTTGTTTGTAGAAGATTTATTGCAATATCCTCCGTAAACCGGCGATTCCTCAGCCCTGCTTTGAAAGCTTGGACAACAGAAGATTCTGCAATCTTTGGGATAGAATTTCAAACCTGACTGAATCTCTTGATATACTATCAGAGCTTCATTGGTCTTCTGCTTCATCCGATGAAGATCATCCTCCTTTCCGGGGCGGTCGTACGTCCCTTGAAAGTTGGCAATCAGAGTATCGCAGAGCTACTCCCAAGTATAAATAGATCCAACTAGTAGGTTAAGTAACCATGACCAAGCAGACCCTTGAAGGACAGTGGGCAAATAATTTGCCATCACGTTATCGTTACCACCAGCGGCCTTGATGGCGGTAGAATAAATTTGAAGAAATTCTAATGGGTTCTGAGTCCCATTGAACTTCTCTATGTTGGCTGGTCTAGCCAACGAACAGCTTAGAGACCTACCAAAAATGCTCGGTAGCCCGTAATGGAGTCGTGGCGCCTTGTCAGATTGTAGTCAGTCGGGGATCAATTCCTTAGATTTGCATATCTAGGATCCAGTGTCCCAACCCGGTCATGGACATTATGAAAACATCCTTGACTACCTACTTGGTTCAGTTGATGGCAGAGATTGGCTGAATCAAGTGGTTGTTCCTCTTGACGAGGAGGAGGAGTGGCTGCTGTGAAGAGCCGTCTTCCCTCGTGATTCCCTGGTCAGAACCTACGAGGGGGTCTTGGTGTTGATCGATCCTTTGCTTGACCATGTTGACCTTACCGTGATAGGAGCACTGGGACGATGTCTTCTTGTGACTTTGCGAATTCCTCTACTCCCGGTACATTTTTGTACATTACATGGTTTGTTGGAGGATCTCCGACACCTGACCTGCAAGCTGAACATAACCTGGAGTTCCTGCTTAAGAAGGATCTGGATTATTCAAGATATCCCGGACTCATTGCAGGTTTTGTATCGTTACCGAAGGTCATGGCAGATTTTCGCTTGTTGTGGGCGTCCGATGAGTTGAGTTTTCCCTTGACCTTTTGGTTGGCCCTGCCTGATTCCTTACTCGTGATGGGGTAGGAATATGTGAATTAACTAATGCACGTCCATCAGCTCGGTTGCCTCCAATAGTTGGTGCTTGAGTGCCCATATCATCTTCACCAGCAAGTGGTGGCGAGTTAACCTGTGGAGGATCATGCATGACATCCAGATTGGTATCTCTGATTGTGTTAACTTTGTGGCGCCAACAATGATCTTCCGAGGAACTCCTATCGTAGCTAAGGGAGAGCCTTCCAGTGCTTCTGCAAGGAGCCTCCACAATGGGGAGCGATCGAAGATTACCGTCTCTGGTGGGCTTTGTGGTGGACTTAGCCTGATCCGGCGGACTACCGATCGTATGCTGAGTTTCACCATGCCCACTTGGCCTACGATCAGTGATAACTTCATCGATACCCTTATCAGATGTCACTTGGCCTTTGGAATACGTAGGAGCCGTTGGCGAATACTAGTCGCCCATGACAATATCGAGAGTTCATGGACTATTTGATTGCAGCGCTGGGCTTCCATTGTCGCTTCTGTCGGTCGGATCAACGGGGCTTGCAGAGGCATTCGGACGTTTCGAACTAGTTGGAACGAGCGGTTCCTCTGAGAGCACCATTGTTGGTGGTGGTGTATCCTCATCCATCTAGTCGATTTTGTTAATCTCTGCGACTGGCGAGCCGGCGGAGGAGGAGGAGGATGATGATGACATCCCGTTTTCTTCCATGGCGTGGATGCATGCGTCCATGTTGAGGTTAGAGTAGTCCACCAGGTCAAACCAGTTTTTCTAATCCTAAGTCCCTGCCATGTTCGCATGAGCGATGATGGAGCAAAGGAAGTGGATGAGGAATGCTTGAGTGAAGTAATCTTCAAGAACTCAACTCCTTCCCCACGGACAGCGCCAGCTGTTGACGATCGAGTCGCCGATCTTATGAAATAAATAGAGGAAAATGGCAAAGAGTTCTTGGGAGAAAATGTGACTGCTCTTTTATTGCTATGAACTGGCTATTACAGGGGGTGCCCTCGACAAGATAGTGGACTAATCCTAATTACACTAAGCGTAATGCTTGCTATATTATGGGAATTAGACTTGAAACATGAATCTAATGGTGATTGTCGTGCTTCAAACTGAAGCCCTTGATCCTCCGCGCTCCATCTTCAAATAACCGTCAAAGAGGTGGCAGTTGTTCCTTGAAGAGACGCCTGTTGGAAATAGCATGGCTGGTCAGAGCGAGGTATCGGTTGATAAAGTACCAACCGTTCGATTGTTGTGTATCTGTGAGACACTCAACCGTATGGTGGTTGCTGTTAGTGTCTTAGGACCATGAAACGTTGCATGGTATGGAGCAAATATGATATGTGTTCCATTGATCACACCGTAAGGAATATACTTGGAGTTAGATCCGAATGCTAGTTCATTGCTTCTATGAGCAGTTATCTGGTCGGGGGCTAAGTACAGGACCTGATCCAACTAGGGTGCCCATTATGTAACCTCTGGAATCCTTACGACCACAGTGGTTGTTAGCCTTAGGGGTTACGATCATGAAGACATATGGTTTTTTATTATGTATTAAAGTAATATATATATATCTCCTCATCAGTATCTCAACTTAAAAAGTGTCTCCGAACTCCGAACGAGCTCACTCAATTGGAGAACATCGCTTTGCAACCCAGTCTTTCTTATTGGGAGCACCCGATTCGAATTTTGAAGGAAGCTGACTGACACACTCACAGCCATGCCATCAAGATATTAAAAGTCCAGTAGAGTAACCACACCGAGGATGAAGCCACCAAGGAATGGGAAGACCGCCATAGAGCTGAGTTTACGTATTTTTTTACCGAGCCAACCAAATCTCGAGGTCAAGATTCTTTGTAAGGGGGTAGGTCTGTAACATCCCAAAAATTCAAACTTGGGATAATTGTACTGAGAGTAAATGTGGAAATATTTTGAGCATGTTTTTGTATTTTTTCCCAAATCAATCATTGCATTTGCATACAAACAGTGACCTTAAAATAATCTTTGAGAAAATTTCAGAAAAGGTAAAATTTTGCAAAATTACATGAACAACTAAACAGTGTCAGGAGCCTACACAAAAATTATTGTAATTGTTGGAGCTCGTTTGCTATATTTAGAAATTCAACAAACCTTCAACCAATTTAAAATTTTCCCATTTCCTTTTCTTTTCCCGCTTTCCTATTTGGGCCAAAAGCCAGAGTGGCCCAGCTCCTTTGTGTGTGCCAGCCCATCCCGCTCCTCACTCTCTCCCTCGTTGACACCCTGGCCCCACCTACCAAGGGTCGCCATCTACCTCGCGCCGCACCTGCGCCTACTCCGTCCCGCCCTGGTTTGCGACGCCGCTTGCCGTTTTCGATGGAGTGACACACAACCAACTCCTCCGCGCCTCATACCGCTACTATAGTGGCCAACCACCCTCTATTTCTGCCTTTTCCCGTGCAGGCAAAGAATGAGAGCATGCGCTTTCGAGTTCTCATCGCGCCTGCGAATTCCTCACTACCTCTCTCGCGCAATTCTCACCAATACTTGAGCATCCGTTCAATCTCTCGCAAACCCTGAGCTCCTTGCTCTTTGGATTGCCAAGAACAAGTACATCATTCTCGACACCGGTGAACAAGCTCCCGACTACCATTGCCTCTAGTGAGCTCCTCCTCCCACGACATGCACGTCACATTACTCCTTGTACCCCCATTGTCTTTGTCTCCAGCACACACCCTGAACCAAATCACCGAGCTCCTGCCATTCTGGTGAGTTTTGAGTTCAACCCAATCGTGTCACAATGTGTTCCATCCTCTAGCTTTGCGATTACATCACCCAATGATGTCCCTCTCGCAGAGAATCCAAGCGTCAGCATTTCTTCCCCAATTCTGGCCGCTGTGGCCACTTTCGCTATTTGTTGCCACGCTGGTGATTCTTTGGTCAATACAACCTCTTTATTTGACAAGCCTTGCATCTAATATAATTTTTGCAATACACTACAAGTCTTTCTGAGTACACAATTACTCAATCTTGCTAATATTGTTGTTCAGAGATCGAAGATATGCAGATGCCTAACGACACGTTCTTTCCTCCTAGCACCGGAGGATTCGGTGACAGGTCTACCTAAGTCTTGTTCCTTATCAGTTGCCTGCGGGATCGGATGGGCATGCCGCTGGACTTTTGCTACTATTACTATGTCTTCCGGTACTATTTATTTTGCTTACTCTGATGACTGCTTTTATTTGGCCGGTCGACCGTTGTTGTAAAAACTTAAGTAGAATACCCTTTTGCTTTACTTTAGTATGAATTTGTGTGGATGTGAATGCCAAATATTATGAATGTGTGCTAGCCATTGATCTTGGGACTATCATGGTATACACATAAGATCTTCGGGTATTCCACACCCGGGGGTCTGACAACAACATTGTCCACCATATGTTGGAAATCTACATAGTCGTTGCCAATAACTTGTACCTTCAAACTGGGGTTGAGTCCACGCTTGAAACGCTTCTAACGTGCATCATCCGAGGCAACATCCTCTTGAGCATAACAGGAATGTTGGAGGACAGCATTGCCCCTATGGTGGCCCAGGGATTCTTCTCTAGGGAGCTATTGTATGGAGAGGATGTAGTTCTAGCACCCACCGAGGAGTTGCCTCAGCCCATCATCCTCCTACAGTCCCGTACCTGACATCCCCGTATGTCAGTGACTGGACATCGTCGTCGCGTGATGGCCATCTACGCTAGGCGGTGGACCCGTCTCAACCGTTGTAGCGCTACCACCACCGCACTGCTGGGCATGAGGACACTGAGCATCAGAGTACTGCCCCTAAAACTTAAAAATATGCATGCTATCAGTTTAGATTAAGTTAAAGTAGTTTGGGATAAAAAAAACCTTACTGACCTATTTAACTTTTGCTTATTCCCTCTTATCCAGCGGACATTTGTTTACTCTGCCTTTTGATTGATTGATCAGGATGCCGGTAACGCACTTAGTTTGCCAGCTCATGGCAATGGGAGCTACCTCCAGATCACAACAACTAGGGGGTGAGACTCATGTGCCTTCTCTACCCAATCCTCAGCATCCGTCCACGACAGCAGAGCAAGCTGATCAGTCTAACCTACCGCTACTGCAGAAACCGAAGTTCTACTACCACCGCCCACTATGGCACAAGTGCTCACCATGATTGAGCAAGGGCATCAAACCAACACTCTTCTGCTCCAACAGTTGGTGCAGAACACTGCAGCTCTTGGCACCGCTGCCGGAGGAAATGGAGTTGCTATCAACCAGTCATCATCTAGGATGGGAGAGTTCATGCGGACTCGGCCACCGGCCTTTGCATCAACTGCCGACCCTCTCGACGCTGTTTATTAGCTTCACACCGTAGAGAGTAAACTCATCATTGCTTAGTGTAGTGATGAACAAAAGGTTCTCTACGCTTCCTATCAGCTACAAGGAGTAGCCACAATTTGGTGGGAAAGTCATCAGACCCTCATCCCTGAAGGCCAGACCATCTCTTGGGCCACCTTCAAAGAAGCTTTCCGTAATGCCCACATCTTTTTGGGTCTTATGGACATCAAGAGGCGGGAGTTCTACAAACTCCGGCTAGGGAACTAGACCATGATGGAGTCTCTACACCGCTTCAACTATCTCACACGCTACGCAGCGTCCAAGATACCAAATGAGGCAAGAAAGGTCGCTATGTTCTGGGAACGCCTGAATGATGAGATGAAGTGGTCACTAACTGCCCACAACATCCCCAATTTTCAAACCTTGATCAACAAGGCGATCCGAGTCGAAGATAGCACCCGGACAGTGGTGGAGAGCCGCAAGCGCAAGTGGCTTACGCAGAAATCAGCAAGCAGCGGTCAGCCGAGACCTCGAGTCTGGCAGCCGTCAAATGCTCGCCCTCCAGCACCACCACCCCCGAGGTTTCAAGCACCAGTTCCCCACCCTGAACCAGCAGTGGTTCAGTAATATAACCGCGGAGGTCGGCCGTCCGATACTCAAAACCAGGTAGCAGACATCACATGCTTCAGCCGTGGAGAACACGGGCACTATGCCAACAAGTACTCAAAAAAGAACTTTCCAGCACCTCAACCTCAACTATGGGAGTTCAGCAGTGACCTCAGGTCCCCGTTTGAGGCCCAGGAGGGCAGCAAGCACCCAAGCCGGTGCAAGGCTTCGGACGCGGTCGTCTGAACCACACTACTGCTGAGGAGGCTAACGTATCACCTGATGTGGTGATGAGTATGATTCTCGTACATTTCGTACCTACATTAGTGTTATTTAATTTTGGAGCAACTCATTCCTTTGTGTCTAAAAAGTTTGTCATGCATCAACAACTAGAAACTACATTGCTAGATAGTGTTCTACTAATTTATTCACTCGGGTCCGTCCTAAGGGCACAACTCGGATGTTTTGAAGTTCTCTTAGAAATAAATGGGGTAAATTTCAGCGCCAACCTTATCATGATAGATACCCCTGGGTTAGATATAATCCTTGGGATGGATTGGTTATCCAAACATCAAGGAGTTATCAATTGCGCAAGACGAGCAGTTTCTCTAGTCAACTCTAATGGAGAGCGCATCATATTTACCTCTGCATATGCCGCTCTATCATAGCATCCAAGATAAATTCCATATCTATTCCAAAACTAGTCAAGTGCCCATGGTATGTGAATATCCTGATGTGTTTCCGGACGAACTGCCGGGAATGCCGCCGGATTGAGACATAGAATTTGTCATCGATTTGATACCCAGGACAACACCTATATTCAAATGACCTTATCATATGGATTTTTATGAATTAGCTGAATTGAAGAAACAACTCAAGGAACAGCTGCACAAGGGATTCATTCGCCCTTCCTCATCTCCCTGGGGAAGTCCTGCCTTGTTCGTAACAAAGAAGGACGACAGTCTACGGATGTGTGTTGACTATCATTCTTTGAATGAAGTCACCATCAAGAACAAATATCCTCTTCCAAGGATTGATGACTTGTTCGATCAAATGAATGGTGCATGTATTTTCTCCTAGATTGACTTGAGAACTAGATATTTTCAACTCAAGGTCAGACCTAAAGATATTCAAAAGACTGCCTTTACTACCTGATACGGTCTGTACGAATACACTGTAATGTCTTTCAGACTTACCAATGCTCCTGCGAATTTCACGAACCTCATGAACAAGACCTTTATGGAGTATTTGGATTTGTTTATGGTAGTCTTCATTGATGATATCCTTATCTACTCCAAGACTATAGAAGAGCACAAGCAGCATTTGCGACTAGTACTCGATAAGTTGCAGGAACATCAGCTGTATGCCAAATTCAGCAAGTGCAAATTTTGGCTAAAGGAAGTCAGCTTCCTAGGCCATGTTCTACCCGAAGGAGGTGTGGTAGTGAACCCAAGCAAGATCCAAAAGGTTGTATATTAGAAGCAACCCCAAATCGTTCCTGAAGTCCGAAGTTTCCTCAGTCTGGCGGGATATTACCGCTGGTTCATCAAGAACTTCTCCAAGATCGCAAGACCAATGACATAACTTCTGAAGAAGGAGAAAAAGTTTGAATGGTCAGCTTCATGTGATGAGAGTTTCCACGAGTTAAGAAAAAGGCTCACATCAGCCACAGTGCTCACTTTGCCCGATATACACAAGGATTTCACTGTGTATTGTGATGCATCCCACCACGGCCTTGGCTGTGTGTTGATGCAAGAAGGCAAAGTAGTGGCCTATGCCTCATGTCAACTATAGCCACATGAAGCTAATTATCTAACCTACGATTTGGAGTTAGCAACAGTGGTTCATGCTCTCAAGATATGGAGACATTATCTTATCGGCAACCGGTGTGTGATTTACTCAGATCATAAGAGCCTGAAGTACTTCTTTACTCAGCCAGACCTAAACCCAAGACAGCGAAGATGGCTTGAATTGATCAAGGACTATGACTTAGGCATTCATTACCACCCTGATAAAGCCAATGCTGTAGCTGATGCTCTCAGCTTGTAACATCCCAAATATAGGTTGTGTTTCAAATGTAACCAAATCTAGGTTTGTGTTTCAAATGTAACCAAATCTAGATGTGTGTTTCAAATATAAGAAAATGAGTAGAAATTAAAACTTTTCTTACATCTGGAAGTTCTTGAACTTTTCTATAATTCTTGTCAAAGAATTGTGGAATTCAAAAATCTAAACCTCCTATTGACTAAAGTCAAACCCTTATTCAACTTTGTCAAGAATCTTGTGCCAACCTTTGGAAATATTTTTTCCTGGTTCTAGGGATGCTGTGTGACCCCTCTGAAAAATTTCATAATTTTTAGAAATTATTTGATAATTTTTGGAGGCAAGTCAAACCAGTTTTTCAATTGGTCAAACCCTAGAGCAAACCTTGAGGAATTTCTTGAGAAAAGTGTAGTGCATGAAAATCTATGGAAATTTTATATAAGGTTAATCCTGGAGCTAGGAACCACCAGTCAAAATTTCAGAATTTTTGGAGTTAGTTTGTTATCTCTAATAATTTTTCCAAGTTTCAGCTGTTTTCTAAACCCTAAGTCAAACTTTATTGGGTTTGGGTCCGAGTCGAGCAAAACCCGACTTTAAGTTGGTTGAACCCAACCATCTCAGTTCAGTCGCACCCTTTTCTTTCGCGCGATCTTTGAGAACCGTTGGATTTCAATCTAACGCGCGCTATTTCTCCGCCGTTAGATCTCCATCGCGCGGCCCATGTTGATTGGGCCGATCGGACCAACCCTTTCAGCCGTTGGATTTAAATCGCACAGCCCTTGCTTGTTGGAACATTCGGACCGACGCTGTGGGCCTTTAGATTCTAATCCAACCGCCCCGATTGTTTCAATCCTGGCCGTCCATTCTAATCTACCGATTGGCTTGTTTGGGGTCAGCACTTTAGGGTTGGACTCAACCCTTTAGTCCTGTTGAACTCAAGCCGCTCGGTTTGCTCTCACATACTGGTGGGGCCGCTCAAACCTATTGCCTTTCCCCTTCCTCTGGCAGTCGAGCGCCTTTGCCAGCACGCCATGGAGTGGGCAGCTAGGTCTTGTCCCCTCCCAGTCGTCCTCTACAATGGCTCTTGAGCCTTCAATCAATGCTTGCCAGTGCTCCTCCCTCAAAAGTCTTCTTCTACCTGCCCCCATCCCCTCCATTCTCCTTTCTTCTCCACTGAGGGCAAAGCCAGTCTCCCCTTCCTCCTTTTCTTCACCGTGAGCAAGGGAGCCACGAGCCGCACCGCCGCCTCAACCACCGAGCCCGTCTCCGCGGCCCCAGCCCGCACCGCCGCCTCCACCACTGAGCCCATCTCTGCGGCCCCAGCCCACACCGCTGCCTCCACCACCGAGCCCGTCTCCACGGCCCCACCCGATCCAGACTGAAGGCCAGGCGGCTCTCTCCTCCTCTGGTGCCGTCCAGATCCGCCCGGCTCCTCCTCCGCCCGACCTGGCTGGCTGCTCCTCCGCCGCCATTCATGCATTGGGCCCGTCTTCTCGGCTCCGAGCAACTCGCGCCGACCCCGTCTTCCCCGGCCCCTATGGCCCGTGCGCCACCAGATCTGTGCCGGCTCCGCCCCAGCTCGCGTCAGCTCCATCTCCCTCGACCCCAGCTCGCGTCGCCATGAGCTTCCGCCGCCAGCACGCCTCTGGCCGTCTCGACTCCCTCCGTTCACCTCGGTAAGATCCCCTTGCTCTCTCGGTGCTTGTGCTCTCCCTAGTTGCCCTCCTCCCTCACCCGTGCACTGCCGCGCCTCTCCTTCTCCAGGTCCGGCCGCCGCTTGTCAGCTCCAGACCGCCGCTTGTCAGCTCCTAACCGCCACCAGCTTGCTCGAGCCCCGCCCGAGCTTTGCCGCCTCCACCCTGATGCCGCCGCTTGACTCCCGGGTGCCGCCGTCCCTCTTGCTGCTGGATCCGCCTCGACTGCAGCTCCCCCTGATTGTGTTCATTTTGTTCTATGTTGTTGCCATGTATTCCTTCTCTAACTGCAGATGGAGCCCTTGTGCTGTTGTCAAACACTAGGATTGTCATTTAAGTCAAGCATTTGAGATTTTGGTATTGTTTAAGTTTGGAAGGAAGTTAGTTCATAGCTTTTTATTTTAGACAATCTTGCTGTATAGGTTAATTGGACAGTAGTCGCATGAAATGCAAATTTTGTCAGTAGGTTAGTATTAAGACTAAATTGAGTAGTTTGAATCCTTAGTGTTGTTATCTGTTTGGGCTTTTAGCTTTCTGTAGCAACCAAATTTTTGTTGTTGAAGTGTTAGACAGAGAAGAGAGGGTAATATGGAGACAATCTGATTTAGTAGTGTAACTCTCTTGCAAAAATCTTTGGTCTTATGCTACCAAAATTTTGATATTGGTCAATTGTATTACTTAGTTGAGATAGCAGTTCTGGAAGTGCAACTTGGTGGGAGTCTGATTTCGACATTTCTATCCAGAGATTGGTTCCTTTGTAGGTGCTTGAGCAGTAATCTGACCATATAAGAATTGTCGGTAGGTTGAAGACCATTCTAGCGTTCATGTCCTTAGAAAGCTATTGTTCCATAGTAGACCTTATGCCATCGTCTCAATTTCAGAAGTTCTTAATCAAATATTTTCAACTCCAAATCCATTAGTATATGTCTCTAAATTAATCTAAAAATCAAAATCTTTCTTCAATTTTAAGTACTCTTAATTGTTGGAGACTTTTTGGAATTTTGGTGTTTATTCGCTGTTATTTTCGCTTTGTCAGTTCCTACCGTTAGATGACGTTGATTGCGAGAGTAATCCTCTGCAGCATATTGAGCAACTTCAGCAAGTAAAGGCAAGCAGTTTGATCATATTCTATCCCATTATATTTTAAAGTCTAATACTTTGTTTACAAACTGTATGTATGCATGCTTTTGTGTCAAAGTAATTTTATCGATTAGAGGTAGCTATTCCTATTGCATTGTTGCCTTTAAATTGTTATCCCCTGCCACAAACCATAAGTTATTAATCTCGCTGGTGAATTAGAGCCCGGTGATTGAATTATACTCTTTTATTGTCTTTTCGGTGTCATGCTTAGAGATGCTTAGCTACCGGTAGAATTGGGCGGTTGTCGACTTATGTTGATGACCTTGATCACACAAAAGCTTTATTATTATTCCATTATGTCCAGCACTTTGTGCTTTGTTAATTTGTAAAGTCAAAAACTGAAAATAAAACTGTTTTAGACTTGGGCACAATGGATGATGGTGTGATCTGTTGGTATGTGGAATGGTGCTTAAGTCAACAAGGACCAAATTACTTGCGCCATTGATCCAAGCACTTTTGCGTGCTAACCACACGAGGGGGATATGGAACCTCTCTTGACTCAGTACTTTGGTGTGTGTTAATTCCGGGTCGCATGGTGGATGTGTGTGTTGTGTTGAAAACTAAACCTTGTGTTGTGTGTGTTTTTGGGCTAATAATGGTGGAGCGTCATCCACTACAAGGAGCATCATCCTTTTATAAGGGTGATGAGCATTGGTCCTTTGTCTAAAGGTCCAATGACTCCGTATCAACGTATGGGTGTCTATCCATATGGGCGACTCGTAGTTGATGCATTCTATTGGAAAGTGTCATGTAAGACTAACCGTGCCGGCATACCAAAGGAAGTGTGCTAAATAGCTTGGTGAAAAGGTGGTCTCACGTGTGGGTACATTAGTACACCCCTACAGGGTTAAATCTATTCGAATAGCCTCATCCTAGGTTATGGACAAGCTTGGTTATTTCCCGCAAGAATTAGACTATAACATTTTAATTGAAACTTGATGTGGGTGGTATGAATGGGTAATTCATGCTATTGTTGTGGTGACTATTGGGTTAGTCACTTCCAGGTTGTTGTTGTCATCTATCTATTGTTATTATGTTGTTACTCGCTGTTATTTAAACATTAAAAACAGATTGTAAAACTGCTTTAAATCTATTACATTATTGCAAATGAAAACTTGCTTTATGCTGAAAATGAGTCTAGAGCCTCCTCCACTTAAATAAGCTTGCATGTAGCATATGTATAGGCTTGTTACACTACACGTAAGTCTTGCGAGTACATTTTTGTACTCATTTGCTTTGCTTAATTAATTGTTGCAGAGGAGGTTGATCCTGTAACAGCCTCAGCTTTAATAAACAATAATAAGATGATGTTCGTAGCATCACTGTTCATTTTGGCAAACTGGGCATTATGTTACAATCTAACTTCCCCAATTTCTAGCCAAAAACTCAAACTTGATCGAAGCTTCAAAAGAAAATACCAATCAATGTTGGTATTGAGACCGGGAAATATTTTATTAAAAACTAGATGAAATATCTTGACCAAAAATAATTTTTGTTAAATTTCTAAAGATTATTTTGACTTTGAGAAAAATATTTGTCTTTAAATAAACCTATTCGGTTTAAATGAATTATTTATGTATTTCAAAATGAGAAACAGTGGTTTCAAAATTTATTTGGGAAATATATCATCCCAGTAGCAATTCTGCAAAATTTCATATTTTTACAAATTTAATTGCTATTCCTAAAGCACTGGTCAAACTTTTGAGGATTTAAATGAGATTGGTCAACTCATCCAGTCTAAACCCAGCCCTTGGCACTGTAGCGACTCGATCCTAACGAGTTTGAGTCCAACCCAGTGCATTAGGTTCGGCTCTGTCACGTTCATGCGCATGCTCCAACTCCAAGTGAACGTAAGCCATCGATCTCTTCGCGAACGGACGTGATCTGCGGCGCGGTGTAGGTCATCCATGCACGCGAGGCGATTTCCACCGTTAGATCCCCATCCTACCGCACCTTCCATTCGTGGCCGTCAGATCGCAACGAACGGACCGGATGCTTTGGGCCGTTCGGACCATCCCAACGAGCCATGCAATTTTAGCCGGAGGATCTTAATCGTGTGGTGCGTCATTTTCAGTGTATACCCTTTTTGAAAGGGGAAAGCTGAAATGCACGCGAGCCCTTGGATCCTCAACGAATGAACCAGATCTAGTGGGCCGTTCGGACCACCCGAACGCACCACGTGATCTCCACCGTTGGATTTTGATGCACAGACTGTATTGATGGGCCGTTCGGACCACCTCAACACCCCATCAATCCTCACCGTTGATTTCAGACCCAACGTGTCTTCCTTTTGGGATTCAGAACTCACAGGCGCGCATTAAATTCTGGCCGTTGGATTTAAATCCTACGATGTCGTTTCAAGCGTGTGCACTTAAGGCCTTATTTTTGCGCCAACGTTAGATTGTGATCGAACGGTCCTTGTGGATTGTGACGTTCGGACCTCCCAATTCTCTTAATCAATCTCAGCCGTTTATTTGTAATCGCACGGCCCATATGAGAAGGGCACTAGTTAGAACTTCTCAACACCCTAATCAATCGCAGCCGCTCGTTTTTAATCAAACGGCTAATGTTCTTTGGGAATCGCGGTGTTGTGTGCGTTGCTGTGGCTGCCATTGGGACCCTCTCGTCAGTGACGCTCTTCCTTTCTTCCTTGCGCTTGTGCTTCGTCGCCGACTCCATCGCCGGAGCGGTGGCCTTGTACAGTAGTTGTGCGAATATTCTTTTGGTATTTGGCATCAGATTGCCACCTCATCAGCTCTGGAGAATTCTCGCTTGCTCTAGAGATCAAACTCTATATAAACCCTACTTTCTAAGCCTCTGCCATTGTTGACCAAGGGAGCTCTCCTCACATTCTTCCTTCCTTCTCAGTGAAGCTTTCTAGCTTACACTCCTTGTTCATCTATAATCATGCCTAATTCACTTAGTAATGTGAGTTTTGGCATTATTTTGTAGGTTGAACAAGGGTTTGCTCTATGTTGAACCAAGTCGGTTGGAAGCACCACCATGGTGATTTCTTGCTCTGGTGAAGTATGCCTCATTCTCTCTTGTAAAGATCAAGTATTATGATCATTATAGCTCAAGTCTTCCATTCTTTTCGACCTTGGTCGAGCAGGTGAAGTAGTTATTGCATCTTTTCCATTTCGGCCGAAACTTGACTTCATCTTTTCCAGCTCTGGTAAGTGAGTCTTGGTCCTATCTTTTCCTGTCTTGAGCACCCTAAGAACATCAGTAGCTCACATGCATCACTCACTTGTGCATGTAATACTCCAATTGCCTTATCCCCGAAATGTTGTTTTATATAACTTTTCGGTCTTTCATATCATATTCAAGCTCTAGGGTTTCTCATGTTATCTTATCAGCTTATTTAGGTTCTATCTAAACCCTAGCAGCATAAGCAGTTGTTCTTTTTATTCTTAAGGCATTCAACTTAACTGTTTATCAAAGTCATTCCTCTGTCAGTTGTTGTCGGGCAAACCGACAAAAATCTGTAGTTCTGTCCATTTTCTGTTAATCTTGCTAATAAGGGTTAACAAGGGTTGGTCTAGGGTATTATCTTTCTTAAATATTAGGTTTAGCTCTAACAAGAATCTAGTGTTAAGTATGTAACCTATAAGTAAGAATCTTCAATTCTGGACTTTGCTGTTTTGTTGCCGGGTGAACCGACAACATGCACAGCCAGGCTTTCAATTTCTTAAATTGCTGTCAATTAATTATTAAACGATGAGTTAGGTTACTATCCTAGCTTTGAATACTCTTAGTCCAAGCAAAGTATTTCATTTATATGATGCTTAGCTCGGCAAACAATTCAATTGTAATCTGTCCTGTTTTAGTTTCAAAAATCTGAAACTGTAGTTCTAAATCCAAATTCTAATTTGTGGTAAATAATACTAGCAAAGGTTAGTTGTAGTCTATTGTTCCTAATTAAATTGATGTAGCTTAAGCATGTTGCTAATGATGCATTAAGCCATTGACCATGCATTCTTTTTATGCATCTCTGCTTTTTTCCTTGTGTTCATTGGATTTTATTTTCTTTTAGATTCTGGTTCTTCTGAAGTGGTTGAATCTGGTATTGAGCAACAAGAATTTGAACAAGAGGTTTATTACTATTACCAAGGCAAGCATCCTCTCTGCACCATGTTGATCCTAATTTTGAACTGTAGATTTATAAAAACCGGTGACACTGTTGCATGCTAATTTCTTAAAAATTTATTTGTGATTTGTTAATGGTTAGCTATCACCTTTAATCTGATCATACACTCAAACTTAAGGTAGTACTTCTATATTTAAATACTTGTTTTCAGTTTTTGCTTAGCCATGCAGTCTATAGAACGTTAGTGTTTGACAAGCTTATCTTGTCAAACCTGGGAACAATAAATGAATTTAATTTATTTTGATTCTTTGTTCAGTTTATTTAGATCAGAAATGAATTTAAATCTTGTTTAATAAACTAATTTAACCTGGACAAGTGGATGCTAGTGATGGTGCCTTAGTGCACGAGATTGGGAAATGTGGTTGTCTTATGCAGGTTGATTAAGGGTGAACATCTATTTGGATGATTCAAGCCCCAACGTACTTCCACACGCAGTGTATGGGCATTGTTTGGTTAAGTAAAGGGTTAATGCTATTGAGTTGAAATATGGGAAAGTAAGAGCATATGTGTTTGACCACCAAATCAGTATCATATGTTCTTAGGAGGGTGAGGCCATACATGCGTTCCATCACATGTATGTACCTTAAAGGCTCCGATTGCAATGTAATATGTGCAGTGAGCACAGTTTGCATTTTATTGATCGGGTCGGCATTCCCGGCACAACATGTGGACCCCCGGTTGGCAGGTTCTAATAGTAACTTGAACTGAGTGGGATCAGTCACACATGGGTATTCCAGCTCAATAGTGTTAATTTGTTAAAAAAATACCAAATCTTAGTTTACCCGGCCGGCATACCAAAGGCAGTGTGCTATTATTCTAGATGGCTAAGTCGTGTGGGTAAAGATGTACACCCCTGCAGGGTTTAAAACTATTCGAATAGCCGTGTCCATGGTTACGGACAACGCTTGAATTTGAATAGCGCTTTGTATAGATTTTGGAAATCAAATTTTGGTTATGAGTACTTTCAGTATGAAAGGTTCATGCAATGTTTTGATGGTGGTGTGCAACCACTTTGATGTTGTGATTATCTATAATACTGTTCTCTTTTACTTATTGTTTTATTCCAAATTGATTTATAAAATTGCTTTATCAAAATTTAGCAAGTGTAGGTTAAGATGTATTGCTTTATGCAAAATTGAAACCATTATAACCTTCCTGCTGTTAACCTTATGCATGTATAATTTCTAATCCTTTGTATAGGTTCTATCAAACACTTTCTTTTCATAGTTTGTGTAAGTCTTGCGAGTACCTTCTGTACTCAGGTTTCATAACCTCTTGTTGCAGGTGAGGATGGTTATTTTTATGAGATGCCCGTTAGCACCGATCAGGGTGACGCTAACGAATGAAGCTAGTTCTAACTTCCACTCAATAGCCTGCGGGTGATGGGGCCATTGGTGGTCTTTTGCTGTTTTGTTTCGTTTCCGCTGTTAACTTTTGTTGTGGCCCAAGGTCACATGGTATTGTAGATTTCCAAACCGAATTGTAAAATGTTATGTATAATTATGTAAGTGTATGCCTTGTATGTATGATAAAATATTGTTTGAGGATATATGTGCAATAGTCTGGAACCTGGGAACTATTGTGATACATATATCCGGGAGCTCGAGTATTAGAATTGTGACTTGTTAAGAATTATGCTTCTAGTATAATTTCTAATTAGGACCGAATGGTTCCTGATTATAAGTTATGCTTTTAGTATGATCCTTAATTCGGCATAACCCTCCAATATTCCGAGTTCCTCACAGATCCCCAAGGGATTAACTTTTGTGAGTGGACTTCGCTTTGACGACTAGCTGGCGGCCCGGTCAGTTTGCCTTGTGGGGTAATGGCAAACCGGTTGGCTTTTGTTTATCGCCATCTTATGGCATAATTGCTTCTGCTGTTATTTAAGTTTTGGCTTGTGTGGTCGGTTGGCCTTGTTGTAATAAAATCTCTATTATGTATGTCTTTTGTTTAATCTAGTTTGTGCTTCGTTTTTATGTTTGTATGGAATTGATGCATGATTTTGTAAAAGGGTGTGTATACAGCACTTCTGGGATGTATACATTTTCCCGAGGCATGGGATATTTGGTTTGTGATACTAGGGTCAAGTGGATGGCTAAGTATTACAAGTTAAATACCCCAGGGTCTCACACAGCCGGAAACTTCACTGCATGAGTACATCAATCAAGGAAAATCAACCGATGCTACATGAAGAGTTTCGGAAGCTCAACTTATAAGTGGTTGAGGAAGGCTATGTTGTTGCCTTAGCATTGCAACCTACACTCGAATCACAGATTCAGACCACTCAGCTTACGGATCCGGCAATCGCCGAAATCAAGCTCAACTTACGAGATGGCGGGAAATCAAAATTTTCCGAGAACGTGAGTGGATTAGTTATGCATGGACAGCAGCTCTGTGTTCCCAATGATCAAGATATCAAGAAGCTAATCCTCAGAGAAGCTCATGATCCCCCCCTCTCCATCCATCCCGGAAGCACCAAGATGTACCAGGATCTCTGGAAGCAGTTCTGGTGGCCCGGTATGAAGAAAGACATCGCCGCACATGTTGTTCGGTGCGATGTGTGCCAGCGTGTCAACGCAGAACACCAGTGTCCCGTGGGTTTGCTTTGACCCCTGATTATCCCCGAGTGGAAATGGGATGAAATCGGCATGGATTTCATAACAGGGTTACCAAAGACCTGAAAGGGGCATGACTTCATATGGGTTATTGTTGATCGCCTAACCGAGGTGGCTCACTTTATTCCAGTTGAAACCACCTATAATAGAGCCAAGCTTGCAGAACTTTATATGGATAATATCATCTGTCTGCATGGCATGCCAAAGATCATAACCTCTGATCAAGGACCTCAGTTCACTTCCCGATTCTGGGATAGTGTACATGAACTGTTGGGAACCAAGCTACTCTTCAGCACGGCGTTCCATCCACAAACAGGAGGTCATATAGAAAGGACTAATCAAATTCTAGAAGACATGTTGCGAGCATGCATGCTGTCCTACAACACGGATTGGGGAAAATGCCTAGCATTTGCTGAGTTTTCTTACAACAACAGCTTCCAGTCCAGCCTTCAGATGTCCTTGTTTGAAGCACTATATGGAAGAAAGTGCAGAACACCCTTGTTCTGGTCTGAAGTTGGAGAATGACAATTCTTCGAACCAACTGTCATCCAAGAAGCTCACAAGCAAGTGGATGCGATAAGGAGATGCTTAAAGGAAGCACAGTCATGACAAAAGAGTTACGCCGACTGCCGTCGTTGTGAGCTGAGCTTTGAAGTAAATGATTTTGTTTACCTCAAGGTCTCACCACTGCGAGGTATCTGTTGTTTCCATGTCCGTGGGAAACTGGCACCTCGGTATATCGGTCCCTACAGAATTCTCACAAGGAAAGGTGAGGTAGCTAATCATCTGGAGCTACCGCCTCAACTTTCAGACATACATGATGTCTTCCACATATCTCAGCTCAAGAAATGTCTTCGAACTCCCACTGAATCCATTCAGTTGGAGAACCTTGATCTCCAACCAGATCTATCTTATCAGGAGCACCCAATCCAAGTTCTAGATGAAGCCACACGTCATACGCGAAGCCAGGCCATTAAGATACTGATAATCCAGTGTAGCAACCACACTAAAGACAAAACTACATGGGAACGAGAAGACCGCCTCCAAGCCGAATTCCTCGATTTCTTTACCAATTCCTCTGAATCTCGAGGACGAGATTCTTTGTAAGGGGGTTAGGTATGTAACATCCCAAAATCATAATTCTAGGATTATGTAATATAACTGCATTTGGAAAAATCACTTTGATCATTTGCATATGAAATATAATATGTTGAATTTGGGTTTTGAATTTAAAAGGAAAACTTGAACTACAAACAAAAATGTGCTAAAAAGAAAATAGATAAAACAAAGAAAATAAATTGAAAGGATAGAATTATTTTGGGCATATTATCCCAGATATAATTCACCAAAGATTTTATACAAAATATTGTTTAGGAAAATAATTACAAAAGCACAAAACAGAAATTTCTGTGAATTTTGTAGAAATTTGCAGAAGGTCTAAACCTTTGAAAATTTTACAAGAGAAACTACATTAGGTCAAAAGGCTACACAAAAAATTTCATTAATTTTGGACTTAATACGACTAGTAAATAAAATCGGCAAATATATCATCAGATAAATCAACAATAAAAAACCCTAACTCTCTCTCACCCTCGCTGACCAGTGGGCCCTGAGCGTAGGGACCTTCGTCCACCTCATGCCTGGGTGTTCCAGCATGGCACCGTGGGAGCTTTGTTGTGCCGCCCACCATTTTGCAGCCCCGCTCGTGGTTTAGCCACCGACCGCACCTACCTAGTCACATCGCCTTCACGTCGCGCCCATTCCCCTGCCTGGTCACACCTGCTCCTGCCCGTACATCGCCGGGAACCTCCGAGAGCACTGCTGACCTGCCTGAGCTCTCCTTGTTGATCTCCACCCCCTCCGCCTATACATAGGACACCCCAAGCTATGTCTCCTCTTTTTCAATCCTGTGCGCTCACTCACTCCTCCTCTACTCAACTGAATTGATCTCTAGAGCTCAAGGAGCCCAAGCCCTAATTCGGCCAGTCTTGTGCTTGCCGCTCCTAACAAACATGAAGGGTATCACCCTTACTGTGTCATTCTGTGTTCCAGCACGCCCTAAGCCTTCTCCCTTATTCAATTTCATCTTTGATTCACAAAAGGAGCCGAATCGGGTCATCTTCCTCATCTCCGATCACTTCCTCCGCCACGGTCACCGTCGAAGCTACAAGGTATCTCCGACCAATTTCTCGTGTCTGGAGCATCACCTAAGCACCAGGAAGCTTCCATGACCATGATACGAGGACCAGCATCGCCTGAGCTTCTTCTCCTCGTACGACCAGCTCGCCGCCTCGGCTCACCATCGACCCGTCGACTCCAACCACCTCCGACCTCCTTCTCGCTTTTGGTATGCTCCTAGTAGCCCATAGAAGCTCATGCGTGCAATAGTTTGACAAGGGCGTAGCTCAATCGAGCCCCTGCTTGTTGCCGTAGCGGCTCCGCCGCTCAACGCCGACGAGCCACCGCATTAGACCATATCCAGCCTCACCGACAGTGCCAACGGGTGCGCAATAGACCAGGGATGCCATTTTGACCATTCTCTGACCTCTCCAACCACCACAACACTGGTGAGACGTGCGGGCGTCACGCCACCACGCGGTACAACGGTGACGAACACTGTAGCTCATCATCAATGTATCTAATCACGTTCATTAAAAGCTAATCAATGTTTATTTGTCGGACTAGTTCTAATAAGTCGTTGACATATGGGACCAACTTAAGTTTAAATGAAAACTTAAATCAAAACGTTATTTCATAATGAGTCACTGACATGCGGGCCCTATAATCACTTAAGCGCACAGCTCACCACCCCGTGGACCACGCACTGTGCGCACGGACCAAACTTCCTTCCGACCACGTGTAGTCGAAACTTCCTTTCGACCAGGTGTACTTGAAACTATGAATAGTACTCGAAACTGGATTTATCAAACCGAACCAAAATGAAACCTCAATAACTTTTGCTACAAAACTCCAAACTGAATGAAATTTGTCTAAAATCATAATATACCATAATATGTAAAAAAAATTAATTTTTCTCGCTATTGAATTTATTGGATGTTATTTAATTTGTTTCCAGTTCTTTTTAGACGTCGATTATTCGAGTTATTATTGCGACGATCAATCAACTTTACCTCCAGAACAGCAAGAGAAAGGCAAGCACCTCCTTTGATCATGTTGATCCCAGTATTTTACTTATTGTACTTTGTTTTGTAAATTCTATTATGCATGTGTGTATGTTTGTATGAAAATGCTATTGCTGGGAAATCAGTAGTTGTAAATCCTACTTGCTGCATATATGTCCTTGCAATGTTGATCCCTTACTGTTGTAGCCATTAGAATATGGTTTTGAAAATATGTAATGTCGTTTGGGGATTTTTGAGTGCGATTATCGCACAAATGCAACTAGAACGGTAGGTTTTTCCGAAAAACTGATAAAAGGACAATATGATAATTTGGGAATTTGGGATATTTTAAAAAAAATGTATAGAGAAGGTATCTCTGTTATTTTTAAGAAAATAAAATGAAAACTTTAGTCTTTAGACGCGGGCGAGTTATATTGCATTCTAAAAAAGTGAGGATTGTAACTCACTAGTAGCTAGAGTGGAGATCTCACCTGTAGTCGTTTAAGGACTGACGAGGATATAATAATCCTCACTTTATCTTTTATCTATATTTCTTATTAGAGGTAAATATGGCGTCATATGGTCCTGAGTATACCCCTTCATTGTTATAAGGGAAGAGCCTCTTTGGGTGGTCGTAAGTTCTTCTCGACCACCCCCATAATCGTAAGTTATGCTACGGCTACCCCATAGTCGTAAGTCTTGCTACGACTACCTCATGGTCGTAAGTTCTTCTACGACTAGGTCATCTCGACCACCTTATGATCAATTAAACCTCTGAGACAAGTGGGCCCAATTGATTAAGGAATTCAAACAGATCATCATCTGTTGTTACTCTGCGAAGTAATAGTACGTAATGCTCCATTATCTACGGTATATTCTTTGTTAGGCGGCGTGAAGGAGTTATCGCGGTGATTACTACTAACGTCGCCGTTCACGGGATGTAATTAGGCGCCGCTTCACACGGAGAAGCGGCCGCTCCTTCACGTACTATATAAAAGCGGCAATCGGAGAAGGAAGGCGGATCGAATCGGGCCATCGGGAAGACAGGTTTAGCACTATCATCTCGTAATAGTCTTAGCTTTTTCTCCCGATTGTTGAGAATACACTCAATACCATACACACAGAGTAGGGTTATTATTCTCTCCGGAGAAGGCTCGAACCTATATAAAAATCCCGTGTCAATCTCTGCGTGATTCCATTCTAGAGACCCCGAATCAAACAATCTTTACGTAAGTTCGGTTCTAAAACACCATAGCGGTTGGCGCAACCGTGGGGATCTTCGGTAATCTCTTTTCAACATACTCTCTGTTTTCCAAATCTCATGCACTCATGGCGGGAGAATGGAGCGAGAGAACTGGTTCGACTTGGCGGTCTGTGACGTCGATATGGATGCGGTTTCGATTCTGAGCAGTGATGACTCATCCGATGAATGCTGCGCCTCCGGTGATCTTCCCACAGATCCGAGAGCAAGTGCCACTAGAGGAGTTGAGGAGGGATCCTTATCCCCCACAACAGTACGTCTGAGAGAGGGATCTATCCTCTCAAAGGACAAGGGTCAATCTGACCAGGACCACACCCAGGTGGACTCACAACACGATGAGAGTTTTTCCTCGAAGTGTCCGAGTCCCCCTAAGGCGGTTCGACTTGGTGAGGCAAGCTCTGGAAGCCACAATTCTGGGACTTCACCAGCATCTAGTGATCCTCTCTCTCCGGATAACGCCAGAGAGAGCGGGGTCAAGCATGCTTTTCCTACAAATTCGACCATCTCTCCTCAGATCACATCTGCCGACGGAGGCAGTTATAACCGGACTTCCCTACGGAGGATTACTCCAAGTCGCCAGATGGTGTCTCGATGACTCCTCAAGCGGGGAGGCCTCGAGCGCAAGTGAGAATCATCAATGGGAGGTCTTTGTCCTTCCCTCGGATCAAGGTCACTCTCCTAGAGACCGAAATGGAGACCCTTCCCGAAGATCACGCACTGCGCCCCCTCGTGACATTGGCAAGGACACCACCGCTGGCGGACACGACCAACACCTTCATGAACGCGAAGGAAATCCTCGACATTCTCGCACTCCATTGAGGCAGTCTCAAGAGTCCGACATGGAAGCTCTTGAGGCTATCCGACGGAAGAAAATTGAAGCCCAGAAGAATTTGCCTTGGCGCATCCAATATCAATCAGAGGAAGCTCGAGAACTCCGATACATCAATGACTTGCTCGAGAATCCAACTCAAGAGCTAGCCCGAAGCGCGAGACTCGACCTCTTCGTTGAAGAGATCGCACAAAACTTTGAACACGATGGCAAATTTGGAAGCACCTCGCCGACATCATTCAGAAGTCATAGCAATCGACTTCTTGGCTACGGTCGATCGAACATATCACCATGGAGGAATCGGCGCAGCGATGAAGTCGTGTCGATCTCCTACTCGAAGAAATGTCTTTCGAGCGGTGATGATCAACAAACCCCTCGGTGATCGCTCACCATTCCGGCATGGGAATCTGCGACAGATGAACTACGAGGAGTATTCCCTCGTGGGGTGAGATCTATCATAGGTGCGGTCAACCTATTCTTGGGTATCGTCGAGTACGACCACGATGATATCAACCCTTCTTTCTGCAAAGGAGGCGTCAAGAAGTCATTCTTGGATGTCGGGCATTCTCGCTTTGATCTCCGAAAGCTGTTCATTGCCACCTTGTTTTCGACCGGTGAACATGGAGAAGTTTGATGGTTCCCAAAATCCCATCGAATTCCTTCAAATCTACTACAATTTGTCGAGAAGCAGGAGGAGAGAGCATGTAATGGCAAATTACCTTCCAAGCGTGCTCGAAGGATCCGCTCGATCGTGGTTACTAAACCAACCACTCGAGTCGATTTACTCTTAGCAACACCTCTGCGACCTTCTCTTGGCAAATTTCCAAGGCACTTACAATCGCCCGGGAAGGACGGGCGACTTGCACGGATGAGACGAGAACAACAACGAGACCTTGCGCCAATTCATCAAGCGCTTGATCAGTTAAGTAACTCAATTCGGAAGTTTCGATTCATCCGTCATCGGGGCTTTCAAGTAAGGAGTCCATGAGAGAAGGATAACGAAGACATTGCTTTGAATCCTCCCACTTACGTCATTTGAACTCTTTGAGATGGTGATCGATATGCAAGCGCCTCGAGGCGGTCGAGTGGAACAACACAATAGATCGAGAAGACAATACCTCTCGAGAGCCGGTGACATTAGTAAGAAGAAAGATAAGAAAGCAAAAAGTCCAAGAACAAGGCAAAGGGTCAAAAACTCCAAGCCGGCGGTTCCAAGGAGGTTTTGGTGTGTGAATGATAAAGAGCCACGCACCTCCAAGACGACTCGACCGAGGCAAAGGTAAGAGCCCGATCGGAAAAATGATAAGCCTAGGTGGTGTCCTTTCCATAAAAGGAAGGACATGACCTTCCAAGCTCGCGGGTCTTCCAACGAAAGCTTGAAGACTACTACAGCGACAAGGACCACTTCCACTCTCGGCGGTAGGGCAAGCGAGTGGTCATAAGTCATCGGATAGCGAGGAGGAGATGCCGTTCGGGATCCGCAACACACCGTCGAGCACATCTATGGGGATCATCGGCATATGAATCAAAGCGACGACTTAAAGGTCTGCCGAGCGTGAGGTAAACTCCATAGATCCTCCTCTCGTCAATAAATTACGAAGTGGTCGGAAGTCACCATCTCTTTCGAGAAGGGTGACTGCCCGACTCCTTCGACTCGACCAGGTCGATATCCAATCGTGGTCGAACCCACCATCAACAATTGTCGGGTCAATCGAGTTTTGGTTGATTGTGGCAGCTCGTTAAACATTTTGTTTACGAGTGCCCTGGATGACATGCAAGTACCCAGGACCAAGGTAAAACCGGTACGATACTCTTTCCATGGAATCGTACCGGGATCTTCGGCTAAACCAATTGGCCAAGTTTCTCTTCCTTTAACATTTGGTTCACCAAGTAATTTCGAGACGAGAAAATCTCCTTTGATGTGGTCGATTTCGATCGGCATATAACGCCATACTCGGACGACCAACTTTGGCAAAATTCTAATGGCTACTCATTATGGATATCAATGTATTAAGATGCGGGTCCCAAAGGAGTAATCACAATCCATTGTGACAAGAAGATGGCGCATACCTGCGACTGTCAATCCCTCGAGATGGTTGGACAAATACCAACTCGAGAAGAAAGTCAGCCTTCGACTAGCAAGTCGAAGCCTAAAGCTGCACCAAAGCCGAACGACAAAGTCAAAGAGGTTCCTCGGGCAGGGAGCCCTCGATCGCTATTACGCATCGAGGATACTTCCGACCCCAAATAGGAAGGCGCCCTCATCGCCTTCCTCCGAGCTAACGTAGATGTCTGCGCGTGGCAAGCATCCGACATGCCCGAGTCCCAGGAGGTGATCGAGCACGAGCTAGCTTTACTACCGACAAAGTACCGTAAAACAAAAATTACGGAGATTTGCCCTGATCGGCGAGATGCTATTAAATCGTAATTGGATAAGCTACTTAAAGCGGGCTTTATAGAGAGGTCAACCACCCGAGTGGTTGGCTAATCTGTAATGGTTAGAAAGTCAAGCGGCAAATGGCGTATGTCGCGAGACTTCTTGATCTTAATAAAGCTTGTCCAAAAGATGATTTTCCTTTACCTCGTATCGATCGGTTGGTTGATTCTCTGCGGGTTGTGAAATGTTAAGTTTTTAGATGCATATTCGGATACCACCAGATCAATATGTGTCTAGACGATGAAGAAAAGACGCATTTATTACACCATTTGGTATATTTTGCTATGTCAAAATTCCATTTGGTCTAAAAATGCGGCGCTTCTTTTCAACGCTTGATGCAAGCAACTTTTTCATCTCAATTAGGCGAAATCTAGAAGCCTATGTTGATGATCTAGTTGTTAAAAGCATCAAGAGACTTAATCATATTCTTGACCGCAAGAAACATTCGACAATCTCGTAAAACATCGCTTAAAACTCAATCACGAGAAGTGTGTGTTGGAATCTCTTCAGAAAATTGCTTGGATTCCTAGTATCTATCGAGGAATCGAAGCAAATCTCAAAAGATCAAGGCCATTCTCCAAATCGCCCTCAACCACAAGGAAAGAAGTTCGAAACTCCTTTGGGTGCATGGCGGCTTTAAGTCGTTTCATCGCACGACTAGGAGAAAAAGGACTACCTTTCTTTAAACTTGTAAGAAAACATGAAGGTTTTGAGTGGTTGAAAGAGGCAAACACTGCCTTTGAGGATGTCAAGAGGTACCTTCGAGTGCTCCTATTACGGTCTCTCGAAGCGGAAGAAACGCTCTTAATTTACCTAGGCGCCACGCCACAGGCGATAAGCGCGATCTTGGTCGTAGAGCGTGAAAACGCATACAACGACCGGTTTACTACGTGAGTGAAGTTTTACACGGGCCTAAGGGGCGTTACCCTCAGTCCAAAAGCTTCTATATGCCCTCCTCATGTCTTTGAGAAGCTGCGGCATTATTTTGGCGCACAAACTAGTCAGTCTTGCGTCGAGTTTCCCTTAGAGCGATCCTCCACAATAGGGAAACAAGCGGGGCGCGATGGCAAAATGGTCGGTCGAACTTGGGGAGTTCGACATCCATTCGTGTCTGAACGGCCGTTAAATCCAGATCTTGGCGGACTTTGTCGCCGAATGGACAAATCTGAACTGTTGGGATCCCGATCTGATTCCCACGACCGATGGGCGATGTACTTTGATGGGTCGCTTACTTTAAGTGGCTCGAAGGGTCAGGGGTGGTCTGGTATCTCCTAGGAGAGACCTTAAAGTATGCCATACAATTAAACTTTCGGGCCACTAACAACGTGGCGAGAATCTGAAGGTTTGCTAGTTGGCATACGACGCAAATAAAGCTCTCGATTCGCCGACTACTCGTGAGAGGAGACTCTCAACTAGTTGTGAATCAAGTCGGAAAAAGTACCGGTGCTCTAACGACAATGTCTCGGTACTTATCGGAAGTCGTAAGCTAGAAAAGCATTTTTAGGTTTGAGGCACAATTCATCCTCGAAAGGATAATTTCTCGCAGACCGACTTGCTCGAATAGCTTCTTCCCGATCTGAAGTACCAAAAGGAGTCTTCTTGGAACAACTCGAGCCGCCTCGGGTCGACGAACCGAGACACCTCCTATTGAGACGACCTCTCTAGAATACGAGGATACATGGATGACACCCATCTATGAATATCTTGAAGGGTTACATGCGAAGGCGATCTCGAGGCGGATCGCTTATCGAAAAGCCAAAATGTATACTTTGGTTGAAGGAGTCCTCTATAAGCGAGGTACTCAAGGGGTGCTCATGCGATGCATTCCTGAGCGAAGGATTAACACTCCTTCACGACATACATGGTGGCATCTGTGGAAATCATGCTTCCTCTGAGCGCTGGTCGGTAAGGCCTTTCGACAAGGTTTTCTTATCGCCAATGACCCTTTACGATGCTAAAGAGTTGGTTAAAAAGTGTGTCGATGCGGTTTCATAGCGCAGATACACCAACCAGCTCGGGCATTACAAACAATACCTCTATCTTGGCCTTTTGCGACACAGGGTCTCGATATCCTAGGACCGTTCCCCAAAGCTCCGGGAGGTTTGAGTTCCTTTTGTGGCTATTGATCGTTCACAAAATGGATTGAAGCCGAACACGTATTTGGGATAACAACGAGCGGCAAAGCGGTTTATCATGAGATCGTAATTACTCGATTTGGAGTCCGAGTCGAATAATTATAGATAATGGTAAGCAATTTTTGGCGCAAAATTTCAGGAATTTTATGACGAGTTGGGTACCAAGTTGTGTTATGTACAGAGCCCATCCCCAAAGTAATGGGGCGATCGAGCGTGCAAGCGGCCAAATAATGAGAGGAATTAAGACTCGGGTCTTGACCACTCATCAAGCGCTCGGGGCTTGGGTACAAGAGCTACCCTCGTATTATGGGCTGTTAAAGACGACTACCGGTCAGACTCTGGTGAAACACCATTCTTTCTAGTCTTGAAGTGAAGCCATGCTTCCTCCGGAACTAAAGATCTGATCAACACAGTGAAACTTTCACAGACTCCAACCAAGAACAACTTGAAAGCAGATGATATTAATCTACTTGAAGAAAGGAGAAACCGAGCCCTAATTAGTTCGGCGGTCTACCAACAAGCCTGCGAAGATACTACAATCGTAAGGTCAACCTCGCTGACCTCGTTGTAGGTGACTTAGTATTGAGGCTCTGCCAATCCAAGTCTAATCGGAACAAACTTTCTCCCAAGTGGGAAGGTCCTTACATAGTGGTGAAGTTACTCGTCCGAGTCGATGCGATTGGCAATGGAAGACGGCCAGGTTCTCTCGAATTCTTGGAACATCGACCAGTTACGCAAGTTTTATGTGTAACCAATCATTCAGACAATAAAGACTCAGGTTTTCTCTATCTCTATTGTCTTACTACTTTGAGTAGTGCTTTCATAATCTTTCGACTATATTCCAAACACCCAGTTTCCTTTACACTGGTTGAAAGGCAGGTAACATCACCTAGTCGAAGCCTCTCCTCTCTGCATGTGGTCCTGCCCACTAAAAGGAGTTTCCTAGTATTGACTCGTTACTCACTTTTGCCGCCAACACAAAGAGCTTGGGTTCTATTTAGTCGAAATATTTTTGAAAGCCTACTCCTTTCACCTTAGATTATTTCTTCAGTTCTTTTGAAAAATATTCTAAGTAGAGTGCACTTTTTTAGATTTATTCAGCTGCCTTTGGTGTATTCGATTCGTCTCAACTAAGTCGGAGGAAGAAACACATCTAGTCGACGTCTCTCCTCTCTGCACGTGGTCCTGCCCACTAGAAGGAACTTCCTAGCATCGTGCGATTTCCTACTCTTGATACCGGAGACAGACTTATCGAGTCCTCCAAAGAAGGGTGAACGAATTTTTTGAAGTCCTCTGGATGTTTGTTTAACTCAAGTTGCTGTTCTCGATTTAATTAATCTAGTCGGAGATAGTGACATCACCTAGTTGGACTTTCCTCTCTGCACGTGGTCCTGCCCACTAGAAGGAACTTCCTAGTGTCGATTCGTTACTAATTTTTCGACCAGTGCATGACAATCGTGACCGAAAACTACAAGTTAACCAAACCTCTCTGTTTTCAGAAACCCTTTTAACACTATTTACTTAGTTTGTCTAAACAAACTAAGCAAATAGTCGGGGGCTAGGATAAAGTTATTAATTTGACTTCATTTCTTAGTCTTTCATTCGTTAATTATCTTTTGAGTTACTAACTACTCGACAAGATGATTTGCGAGGAAAAAGATGGATTATATAATACATCGACAAAAGCTGTTTTTCCACAGGTTTGTTACAAACTACTCTGAAGAAGGAGAGCCAAGTCGCATCTCCTCCAAAACCTTCCGGCCAACTAATTGCATTTCTTCAATCAGACGACTTATACGCTTGGTGCGATCGAAGTAAACTTCGATTGGTTGAACATTAAATTTGGGGTCATGAGCTTTAAGTTTTGCCAATGCATAACTTCTGCAACCGACCGCCTCCTTTATCGATTCGGCTTGGTTGGTCTTGAGGTGGTCATCGGTTCTTGCAAAGTCGACTTGTTCCCCAATTGTACTTACGTGGCGACCATCGTATCATCTTGAGAGCTTTTCCCTCGGTTTGTAGCTCACCAAGTACATTGTTGAGCGTGACTTTGCTTTGAAGATTAATCTTCATTGTCTCCATCTCTGTTGGAGTGCAGTGAAGCCTCGCAAGTTGTTTGTTTTTGACCGATTGCTCTGAAAAGAATAAGACCGGTCAAGCAAAAATAAACTTCTAGAGGAAAAGAAAACAAAAATAATCACGGTAAAAGATTTCCTTACCGCTAGTCGAGAATCAATTTCTTGATTTCTTCCTCATGGGAGGCAACGGTCTCGGCATGCTTCTTCTCCCATGATCTAATCTCCTCGCATTTTCTTTGGCAATGCGACGGTCTCGATATAAATCATGGTTTTATCCACGAGCTCATTTTGAGACTTCCGAGTTCACGGTCCATTTCTAGAAAAGAAATAAGAGTGAAAAAAGGAAAGAACTTCGTAAAGGATTGCGGTAAAGAATTACTTACGATCGTCGGGATTTTAACCTCGTAATTTCTTCATCTTTCTCTCTCGGAATCGAGAAATCTCACAAATGACCAAAGTTTTATCTTGGACTTCATTCGGAGCTTTCTCATATCATCTTCTTTTCCTAAAATCAGGTAAAGAAGTAACAGTTAGGTAAAGATCAAGAACATAAGTAGTATTAAGTTTAGCACTTACTGTCTATCCTTTCCTGCACCTTTTCGGTTGCAGAGTTAGCTTCTTTCAACTTCCTCATGAGAAATTCTACTTTTTCCCATAGCTGTCTCGACTCCTCTTTTTGATAGTCGAGCGAGTCAGCTAGGGTCTTTTTGTCGCTTTTTAACTTTAAAGGTTAAAGTGGACATAATTTATTATTAAAATAGTTGTAAGCTCTCCTACAACCATTGATCTAGTCGTAAGTTCTTCTACAACTATGGATCTAGTCGTAAGCCTTTTACGACTAGTACCTAGTCATGAGTTTTTCCACGACAAACCCCGTAAGCACTATATAAGTAGTCAGGTCTAAAACAACTATGAAAAATAGTGACTTACCACCTCTTTGCTTGTTTGCAGAGTTCCTCTTTTTCCTGTCGCAGCTCTAGAAGTTGTCGGTGATATTCACCAAACAACGACAATTTGCTCTAGAGCTTTACGCAAAAGGTAAGGCGATGAAGAAACAAGGAAGATCACATATATAAGTATTCTTAAATACTTACACTCATAGTTGATCGAGCAAATATCGAGTAAACCCACTCTGGATGCTTGACTTGTCCACTTTATCGACTGATCCCACCAAATCTTCTCAAGGCGCTCATTGTCAAAAGTGTCCCTCTATTGGGAATGTCTTTGGGATGAGGACTCGATGGCGAGATCTAAGCGAAGACCCTACTATGGGCGGGGCCAAAGAAATCGAGCGAAGTTGAAGTATTCCTCATCTTTCGATTACGAAATTGCAGCATCTCTTTGGGTACCGGGAAGGAAGTCTGCAACAATTTCCTTTCCCATACGGTGGTCGGTACATCACCACCTTGTGCGAGAGGCTTCTCTGACCGCCCACTTTGGTCCCACGACCACCTCGGTGGTCATGGCGGCTACCTCGATGGTCGTGGCTGCAACCTCGAGGGGTCATGGTGGCTACTTGGTGGTTGTAGCCGCTACGAGTGGTTATAGTCGCCACCTCGGCGGTTGTGGTTGCTACCTCAACGACCATGGCTACAACCGGCGGTTGTGACAACGCCTCGGAGCCACGACTTCTTCCACCGCCGGTGAGGATGATCCTTCGACCACTCCCGCTGTCAGCTCTCCAATCGCTGGAGAGGCGGAAATGGGCTTCTCGATAGAAGCCACCTCGGGGATTGAAGAAGTCGAGCTAAAACAAACAAAGGATAGCAAGTCAAATTGTGGAAAGCAAAAGGTAAATGTTGTTCTTACACTTTAGCTTGTTTCACATACCTCTGCATCCTAGACTTGATCAGAAACTTTGTAGCCATCTTCCCAATGGAAGGGTTCCTCGACTTCTTTACTACGACCACGTGCAGTGCGTAGCTCAAGTTGAGGAATAGTCTCGCCATGACCACGTCCCAGTCGTAGATCTTGAGCGAGGACCATCTCTCCGGTCTCGACTTTCCGGAGGGCGAAATCGGTCTCGACCACTCTAAGAGCAGCCCTACCCTCAGCGGTAGGCTCATTTGGATCGATGTTGTCCTTCACAAAGACATAAATTCCTTCGGTTCTCCTTTTCTAGTTGCTTGACAAAGCTAGAAGTGGCGGCTGAAAGCTTTCTTGTCATAATAAAAGGTACCTTGACCTTGTGGACTTTCGCTGGGAGGTTCTTGACCTCCTCGGTCTCCTCGGTATGTAGCCGCTTTGAATTCTGACTTCTGCGTGGGCGTGCTCTTGCCCTTACGGGCCTTGCGCAAGAGGTTCTTCATCCTCCTCAACTTCGGTTGTTTAGACCTCGGCTATTGTTGCGAGTGTGCGTCTGCAGACCTTGCCGAGGACCTGGTCGAAACAAAGGAACTTGAGCTCGGTCCTCCCTTATCGGCGACTCTTGTAAGTCGACGCTTTTTCGTCGGAGGAGATGAGCCCTTGACCACTGTCGCCCCTGTGCCAATAGTCACCAGTTCAACCTCTTCGTCGTCTGGCGGTTTCCATGCCTACTTTTCGTAAAGAAAAAGTAAAAGAAGAATCAATGACCATCGTAAGTTTTTCTCGACCCGATATCTAGTCGTAAGCTCTTCTCGTCATGACCACGATCGTAAGATTTTCTCGATCACTACCTAGTCGTAAGTTCTTTCTACGAATATAAAGTCCTAAAAATAAAATCAACTTTTGATTACCTTTAGGCGCTCAACCTTTTCCTCTACGGACAAAACCGCAAGGATTTGAGGAACCGCCATTAGGGTGGTGAGGCTTCTCTAAGCGAGTTTGACTCGAGCGTCAATCTCTCTGTGAAAGATCGTAGAAAGCAGAGATAAAGATACTCGTCGAGACAATTACGAAGAAGACCAAACCGAGAATTAAGTCGAAAACTACTTACTCTCCTCGTAGTCACCGGTGGGTCTTTTGGCCCCGTGTACCTCCACATAGGAGGTACTCGTTTCTTCAAGGGGCTAATTCGACGTGTGATGAAATCCTTCACCACATGCCATCCGGTTAATCCCTCTGCTTTCAAATCCTTGATGGCTTGAATATAGGGGGCAATCCGACTGATATCCTGGGGAGTCGAATCCCAGGAAGCTTTCTTTTCGGCAGCCTTCCCCTCGAAGGTAAGGCTGTCTTCGGAGGTGACTTTCCAGTAAAACCACCTCTTCCTCCACGATGGCCACGAAGGCCTGGTGAACATCTGAATGTACTCCCTCGACTTCCCGTCATGGAGCTTCAGACCACAACTTGGCTATTCAAATTTTGACGAGCCATTAGTAGAAATCTTGAAAGAGCTCAAGGTCCATTGGAATTCCTAAATCGCCTCACGAGATACACAAATACGCTCGGCATTGTGATGGAATTGGGACCAAGGTTCACCAATTCCACCTCAAAATCTTTCAGTATAAGTGTGAGAAAGGGTGAGCAGCAATCGAGACCACACTCTGTCGCTTTGGAAGGCGGGATTTGTTCATCCTCCCCGATGGCCATTGCTGCTTGTACGTCAGGAACCACTCCACAAGAACTTTCTCTGGAATCTTCCTAGCGTTGACAAGGGCTTGCATCTTCGCCGTATCCATCTCCGACTCGGCCCACTCGGAGACTCTCCCGACCATTTCTCTCGAGAAGGGGGAAATTCTTGATTGAGTCGATGGTGGAGAAGACAAGAACTTAATGAACAGTGGGATGATTTGGGGAAAAGTGTGAACCCTAAGTCTTACCCCCGGTAAGTATTTATAATCGCGAACCTTGGGCCGGGCGTGGTATTCCAAAGGTTGCCACCCTCTAGGAACCGCTCAGCAGACGAGCTAAAGCGTCGTTTAAAATTCCAGCGTGTCCGTCGAGAAAATCGGGTTTGCTTTTACACCTCAAGCGAAATTACTTCCTTGGTTAGATTCTTTTTAACCAAAGAAAATGTTAATCGGAAAGGTTTTCTTCGATCACCATGCTATGACCACCTTGTGATCGTAGAAATGTTCTACGACTATTTGATAGTCCGTAAGCAATTTCCTTGACCAAGCATATTTCGGTCAAAGTAGTACACTAATGACGAAGAGTTTTTCCTCGACTATCTTTCTCGACCCTCTCGTGGTCGTAAGACCATCTATAACCCTTTACCAAGGAAGTTACTTTCACTTGAAGTGGGGGCTAGATGGCGAGGATATAATAATCCTCACTTTATCTTTTATCTATATTTCTTATTAAAGGTAAATATGGCGTCATATGGTCCTGAGTATACCCTTAATGTTATAAGGAAGAGCCTCTTTGGGTGGTAGTAAGTTCTTCTCGACCACCCCCATAGTCGTAAGTTATGCTACGACTACCCCATAGTCGTAAGTCTTGCTACGACTACCTCATGGTCGTAAGTTCTTCTCGACTAGGTCATCTGACCACCTTATGATCAATTAAACCTCTGAGACAAGTGGGCCCAATTGATTAAGGAATTCAAACGATCATCATCGTTGTTACTCTCTTAAGTAATAGCATGTAATGCTCCATTATCTCGGTATATTCTTTGTTAGGCGGCGTGAAGGAGTTATCGCCGGTGATTACTACTAACGTCGCCCGTTCACGGGATGTAATGGCGCCGCTTCACGGAGAAATGGCGCTCCTTCACGCACTATATAAAAGCGACAATCGAGAAAGAAGGGCGGATCGAATCGAGGCCATCGGGAAGACAGTTTAGCACTATCATACGTAATAGTCTTAGCTTTTTCTCTGATTGTTGAGAATACACTCAATACCATACACACACAAGAGTAGGGTTATTATTCTCTCCGGAGAAGGCCTGAACCTATATAAAAATCCCCGTGTCAATCGCTCTGCGTGATTCCATTCTAGGAGACCCCCCGAATCAAACAATCTTTACGTAAGTTCGGTTCTAAAACACCGACAAGGACTGAAGCTAGCAACTGCAGGACTAAGACCTAATCATACATCCATATGTGCTAGTGTGTGATGGTCATAGCTAACTAAGTTATCGAATTTTAGCCTTGCATGATAGTAGGCAGGAGCAGTGCGAGCAATTTCTATTGCCGTCACAACTGCGAATGGCTCACTCCCACGGGTTTCTATCTGGGTGAAGTGAAAGACTCACCTGATGGGTTTCTATCCGTCAAGTGAGGGACTCGCTCAATGGGTTTCTATCCATTTAGTGAGGACTCCTCATACTACGAGTTTCTATCCTAGTAATTGAGGGTAATCATTCGCAGGGCTAGTGCAAAGTTAGAGCTAGATAATGTAAAGGCTGTGCCGCAAACTCTAGGCTGCTTACCTTCGGTAGTGAGCAGTGATATAGAGATATTCTATTCAACTAGAATACCGCGTACTATGGGTAAAGTTGTACCTCTGCAGAGTGATAAACTATTCGAATAGCCGCGCTCACGGTCATGAGCATGCTTAGTGCGGCTGGTATGGCGGTAGTTTTGTTTTTCCAAAAACTGGGTTGTCACAAAACTTCGGTAATAACATGGGGTTTTCATTTGTTGAGTTAACTGTCATTTCTATGGCTGTATTGCTATGTCTATAGCGGAACTACCATTTCTATGGCTGGATTTGCTATGTCTATAGCAGGACTGCCATTTCTATTGTTAAACATGAATTTGTCAGTGCCATTTCTATTGCTAAACATGATTATATTTTTGCATGCAACCGATTCGATCAATTGGTTGACTCTACTACTGGTTGCAAAACATTAAGTTTTCTAGATGTATATTCAGGCTATCATCAGATTAATATGTGTCTAGAAGATGAAGAAAAGACCGCATTTATTACTACATTTGGTATATTTTGCTATGTCAAAATACCATTTGGTCTAAAAAATGCTGGCGCTTCTTTTCAATGTTTAATGCAATCGACTTTTTCACCTCAGCTAGGCCGAAATTTGAAAGCCTATGTTGACGATCTAGTCGTAAAAAGCATCAAACGGCTTGATCATGTTTCGGACTTGCAAGAGACGTTCGACAACCTCAGAAAACACCACTTGAAACTCAATCCTGAGAAGTGTGTGTTTGGAGTCTCTTCGGAAAAATTGCTTGGATTCCTGGTCTCCGTACGAGGGATCGAAGAAAATCCCGAAAAGATAAAAACCATTGTTCAAATGCGCTCTCCATCCACGAAGAAAGAAGTCCAAAAGCTCACAGGGTATATGGCGGCTTTAAGTCGTTTCATAGCACGACTGGGGGGAAAAGGACTACCTTTCTTCAAACTTCTAAGGAAGCACGGGGGTTTCGAGTGGTCGGAAGAGGCAAACGCTGCCTTCGAAGATGTCAACAGATATCTTACGAGTGCTCCTACTCTGGTTTCCCCGAAACCAGAAGAGACGCTCTTAATTTATCTAGCTGCCACTCCACATGCAGTGAGCGCAATACTAGTTGTAGAACGTGAAAACGTTCAACGACTAGTGTACTACATAAGTGAAGTTTTGCACAGACCTAAGGAGCGTTACCCTCAGGTCCAAAAGTTCTCTATGCCCTCCTCATGTCTTTGAGGAAACTGAGGCATTATTTTTAGGCACACAAGATAATTGTGCCATCTGAGTTTCCCTTAGGAGTGATCCTCCAAAATAGGGAAGCAGCGGGACGCATGTCTAAATGGTTAGTAGAACTTAGGGAGTTTGACCTCCATTTCGTGTCCTGAACGGCCATTAAATCCCAGATCTTGGCAGACTTTATCGTCGAATGGACAAATCTTGAACTTGTTCAGGATCCCCAATACGATACCCATGACAAGTGGATGATGTACTTTGACGAGTCACTTACTTTAAGTGGCTCGGGGGCTAGGGTGGTCCTGGAATCTCCTAACGGAGAGACCTTAAAGTATGCCATACAGTTAAACTTTCAGGCCATTAACAACATGGCAGAATACGATGGTTTACTAGTAGGCATACAAGCTGCGAAAACACGCGCGATTCGACGACTACTCGTGAGAGGAGACTCTCAACTAGTCGTGAATCAAGTCGAAAAAGAGTACCAGTGCTCTAATCCGACCATGTATCTGTACTTATCGGAGGTTCGAAAGCTTGAAAAGCATTTTTTCGGTTTCGAGGTACAATTTATCCCTCAAAAGGATAATTTTCTCGCAGACCAGCTTGCTCGGATAGCTTCTTCTCAATCACAAGTGCCAAAAGGGGTCTTCTTGGAGCAACTCTAGAAGCCGTCTCTGGTGGATACACCAGAGACATCTCCTATTGAGACAGCATCTCTAGATTACGAGGACACTTGAATGGATCCCATCTACAAGTATCTTCAGACAGGTTCTGTACCCGATGACGATCTCGAAGCAAATCGTTTATCCCGAAAGGCCAAAATATATACTTTGGTCAAAGGAGTCCTCTATAAAAAAAGGTACTCAAGGGGTACTTATGCGATGCATATTGCAAAGAGAAGGATTAAACCTCCTTCACGACATACACGGAGGCATCTATGGAACTCATGCTTCCTACAAAACGTTGGTCGGAAAAGCCTTTTGACAAGGATCTTACTAGCCAACAGCCCTCTACGATGCCAAAGAGTTGGTTAAGAAATGTGTACAATGTCAGTTTCATAGCAGGCAAATACACCAACCAGCTCAAGCATTACAAACAATCCCTTTATCTTGGCCTTTTGCGACCTGGGGTCTCGACATCCTAGGACTGTTCCCAAGGGCTCTAGGAGGCTTCGAGTTCCTTTTTGTGGCTATTGATACGTTCACAAAATGGATCGAAGCCGAACCTGCGACTGTGATAACAACGGAAGCCGCAAAACGGTTCATGATGAGAAGCGTGATTACTCGGTTTGGTGTCCCAAGTCGAATAATCACAGATAATGGTAAACAATTTTTGACTACAATATTTCAGGAATTTTGCGACGAGTTAGGTACCAAGTTCTGTTATGCCTTTGTCACCCATCCCCAAAGCAATGGGGCAGTCAAACGAGCGAATGACCAAATAATGTAGGGAATTAAAACTCGAGTCTTCGATCAGCTTGTCAAGCGCTCGGGGGCTTGGGTACAAGAATTACCCTCAGTATTATGGGCAGTTCGCACAACCGCTAGTCAGACAACAAAGTAAACACCTTTTTCCTAGTTTTTGGTGCCGAAGCCATGCTTCCACCAGAACTAAAGATCAGGTCTACAAGGGTCGAGAGTTTCAATGACTCAGCCCAAGAACAACTTCGAGCAGATGAAATTGACCTGCTCGAAGAAAAGAGGAATCAGACCTTAATTCGTTCAGTAGTCTACCAGCAAGCCCTACGCAAATACTACGATCGTAAGGTCCAACCTCCTGACCTTGTCAGAGGTGACTTGGTATTGAGGAAAATTCAATCCCAGTCTAATCGGAACAAGCTTTCCCCCATGTGGGAAGGTCCTTACACAGTGGTCAAAGTTATGCGACCAGGTTCGGTACGACTGGCAATGGAAGACGGCTGAATTCTCTCAAATTCATGGAATATCGACCAGTTACGCAAATTCTACATGTAAATGACCAACCATTCAATAAAGCATCAGGTTCTTTCTATCTTTATTGTATTACTTCGAGTAGCGCTTTGACAATTCTTTCAACCATATCCTGGTCAAAGGTCCGCCCTCGACCAGTTACTAAGTCGTGCACTCTTCCATGATAATGCACTGGTCGTAAGACATTCTACGACCAGTACCCAGTCCATCTTTACACTGGTCGAAAGGATGGTAACGTCACCTAGTTGAAGCCTTTCCTCTCTACATGTGGTCCCGCCCACTAGAAGGAACTTTCTAGAGTCGACTCGTTCCCCCCTTTTTTACCAACACAAAGAGCTTGGGTTCGAAACATGGTTGAAATAATGTCAAGCCAACTCTTAGTACCTTAGTTTATTTCTTCATCCATCTTTTTGAAAAATAAATTAAGCAGAGTACACTTTCCAAATTTGCTCAACTACTTTCGATAAACTCGATTTGTTTTAACTGGTCGGAGGAAGTTGCAACACCTAGTCGAAGACTTTCCTCTCTGCACGTGGTCCTTCCCACTAGAAGGAACTTCCTAGCATCATTCTGTTTCTAACTCTTGCTACCAGAGCGAATATACTGAGTGCATTGAGATAAGTTGGACAAATTTTTTTAGGAACTCCAGACGTTTATCTAACTCAAGTTGACCGTTCTTGATTTGATTAATCTGGTCGGAGATGGTAACATCACCTAGTCGAAGCCTGTCCTCTCTGCACGTGGTCCTGCCCACTAGAAGGACCTTCCTAGCATTGACTCGTTCCTACTCTTATGACCAGTGCAAGATTATCGTGATCGAAAAACTACAAGTTAGCTAAACCTCTCTCTTTTTCAGAAAACCCATTAAACACTATTTACTCGGTTTATCTAAATAAACCAAGCAAATAGTCGGGGGCTAGAATAAAGTTATTAACTTGACTTCAATTCTTAGTCTTGCTCTTTTTCCATTCATTATCTTATGAGTTACTAACTACTCGACAAGATGATTTTCAGGAAGAAGGAAGGATTATATATCAACATCAACAAAAATTTTGCCTTTACAGGAATCTGGTACAGACTACTCAGGCGGAGGAGAACTGATTTGCACACCCTCCGTAACTAACTCAGCGATCGGCTGCATTGTCTCTATTAACTACGCTTCTGCTTTAGGGCAAGCGAAGTCATCTACGACAGGTTGCAGATTAAGGGTGGGATCATGATATTTAAGTTTTGCTAAGACAAATCTTCTTCCCTCTTGGATCGCATCCTTTATCGACTCGAATTGGTTAGCTCTCAGCGTAGTCACCAACTCTTGCAAAGTTCTGACTTGTTCAATGGCACTTTCGACAAGGCGGAACAACGTGTAAATCACGAGGAGTAATCCCTCGCATGAAGCCCACGAGTACATTGTTCAGAGTGAAATCTTGTTTTGAAGATTGATCTTCAAAGCCTTCATTTCCTCGATTGAAGTCAAGCCTCGCTGAAGTCGCTTTTACTTGTACTACTTGTTCTGAAAAGAATAAGGTCAGTCAAATAAAATAACCTCGAGAGGAAAACACAACCAATTGCAGGTAAAGATTTGTTTACCAACTAGTTGAGAATCTAACTTCTTGACTTCTTCAGCGTGGGCGGCGGTGTCCTTAAGGTAACGTTGCTCCCACTTCTGGACCTCTTGGTCTTTATGCGAAAGAGAATGAGATTCGTAAAAAGAAAAGGAGGTCGGCGGTCTTAAGTTCAAGCACTTCTTTGCTTAGTCGTCTCGCAACCACGGTTTGCGAGTTTGCCTCTGAAGCTTCTTAGGAGGTCTTCAATCTCCTCCTTAGCTTCTTCATCTCGGCTCTTTCATAGTCGAGAGAATCAATAAGGTCTTCTCGTCACTCTTAAACCTGCAAAGGGAAAGGGTAGACGTTAGCAAAGAACCTGGTCATAAGTTCTTCTGCGACCAGTTCCTCGTCGTAAGTTTTTTCTACGATAATACCCTGCTCGTAAGTCCTACAACCAGTACCTAGTCGTAAGATCTTCTACGACAAACCCCGCAAGTGTTGTGTAAGTAGTCGAAACATAAAAGGCTACGAAAAGCAGTTACTTACCACCTCTCATGCGCTTCAGCCAGAAGCGCTTTGTCTTGTCATAGCTGGACAAGTTGCCTGTTATATTCGGCAACAGTGACAATTTGCTCCAATGTGTTCTACACAAAGAAAGGCAATGAGCAGCGTGAAAAGGCATAGATGTAAATACCAAATTTCAGGTACTTACATTCATGGTTGTCCGAGCAAACAAAGACACCACCCTCGTGGGGTCGCTCAGTTCATCAATCTCATCGACTCGGTTCCACCATACCCTTTCGAGACATTCATCATCGAAAACATCCCCTCTGTTGGGAATATCCTTAGGGTGAGGAACGCGATCACGAGATCTGAATGCAAGGGAGCCCACAACGGTGGCAGGAGTGAAGAACCCGAAGGTGTGGTCAAAGAGCTCGAACTCTTCTTCTCCTTTGGGGGTAGCGACACCAGTAGCTTGGCCTTGGAAGCTGGGAGGATCATCCATAGCAACTTCCTTCCCAGCGCGATGAATAGATGTTTCACCCCCATGGCCGGATGTCTCCGCCGCTACCATCTTTACCCTTGTTTCTACAACCGCCCCAATGGTCGTAGCCGCTTCTATTTCTACGACCAATCCTGTGATCGTAGCCGCTTCTGGCCCTACGACCACTCCAATAGTCGTAGCCAAACCAGCTACAACGGCATCTTCGGTCACTCGGACGGTGCACGATCCTTCGACCACCGCCACTATTGTTCCTTTGCCTACCGAAGAAACTACAGTTGGTTCCTTGGCAGGAACGTCCTTGATGATAAGAGGAGACAAGCTGAGATCATAAAAAGGAAAACACGATCAGGTGGTAAAAAGCAAAAGGTAAATGCTATCCTTACACTTTTGTCTCTTTTACGTACCTCCGAGTGTCGGATTTGATCTTAAGTTTGGAAACAACCCTCCCTAAGGAAGGTTTCTTCGAATTTTTCTCAACCACGTCTAGTTGAGACTCATGTTGAGGAACAGTCATGACCACGTCGATCTGGTCGTGGGTCTTGATCGACCGCCATCGCTCTTTGAGCCTCTTGGCTCTCCGGATGGTCGAGACCGATCTCGACCACCTCAACAATGCCTTGTCCTCAACCACGAACCTTCTTTGGTGCAGTATCTCCTTCACAAAAGACATGAAACTCTTCTAGTTCTCCTTTTCTAATCACTTGATAAAGCCACGAGAGGCGTAAATCGAAGGTTTCTGATCATAATAGAAGGGTACCTTGGTCTTGGGGGCCCTGGGTTTGAATACTTCAGCTATTCCTACCGCGATTGCATCGTCTGCAGTAATTATTTTCGCAGCAAGATTAGCCAAAGGTGCAGACGGAGTAGCGGAGCTCGAGCTTGCACAACCCTCATCAACAGCTTGCGCAAGCTTCCTCCTCCTGGTCTGAGGAGCATCTGCTTGCTCAACAGCAGGGCTCGAACTTGAGCCTCCCTTGTCGGCGGCCTTAACAAGCTGGCGTCTCATAGCCGGGGGAGAAACAAACTGCTCTACAGCCGCACCAACGACCATCAGTTCGACTTCTTCATCGTCCTGACGGTCCTCCTTGCCTACTTTCTGCAAAAATCAGAAAGAGGGATTTTATAAAGTCGTTGTAATTTCTTCTACAGCTATCACCATGTCATAAGCCTTTCTACGACAACTCCCTGGTCATAAGTTTTTCTACGACCAGAACCTGATAGTAAGCCTTCCTATGATCAGTACCCAGTCATAAGTTCTTCTATGACTACAAAGTCCTAAAGACGAAATCAACTCTTGATTACCTTTAGTTGCTCCACCTTGTCCTTTGGAGACAAGTCAGCCAGAATTGGAGGCGCCACAACATGGGCTGGGGTCTCCTCTAGTGAGAGGTCTGTAGGGATAAGAGAATCTTCAGTAAGCCTAATTTAAAACTAACAAAAAGAAGGCTAAAGCTCAAGGTTTACTTACCCTCCACGTAGTCCCTCGTCGGGTCCGACGGGCCCGAGTACCTCCACATCTGATGAGCCCTCTTCTTCAGAGGGCTGATGCGGCGCGTGATGAAATCCTTCACCACGTGCCATCCGGTAAACCCCTCTTCCTTCAAGTCTGCAATAGCTTGAATGAAAGGGGCGATCCGGCCAAGATCCTTGGGAACCGAATCCCAAGCGGGAACCTTCTCGGCAGGCTTCCCGGCAAAGGAGATGCTGTCCTCGTTGGTGATCTCCCAATAGAACCACCTCTTCTTCCACCCCGGCCACGATGACCGGGTGAACATCTGAATATACTCCCTCGACTTCCCGTCATGGAGCTTCAGACTACAACTACCGGCAATTCCGCTTAATCGGGTCATTCCATAGTAATACCGGAACAACTCCAGATCAGGTGGAATTCCCAGGTAGGCCTCACACAGGTACATGAACACCCCCAACATCGTGATAGAATTAGGGACAAGGTTCACCAACTCCACTTGGAAGTATTCGAGTACCAATGTGAGAAAAGGATGAGCGGGTAATCGAAGACCACACTCACAGAATGCTTGGAAAACGGGGATTTGCCCAATCTCCTACGACGGCCAATGCTGCCCGACGGCCTCAATCCACCGCACGAATTCCATATTCGAAATCTTCTCGGAGTCAACCAAAGCCTGGATTCTGGTCGCATCCATCTCCGATTTGGCCCACTAGGAAGTGGCTGCAGTCATTTCTCCCAAACGTCGAAGATTTGGATGTGGAAAGATTGAAGAAGAAAGCTTGATTTGGTCAGCGGCGGAGAACTCAGGAGTTTGAATAGCAAGAACAATTTGGGGGAAGGTAAAGGACCTTATCCTCACCCACGGTGAAGATTTATAACCGCACACCCAAAGTCCAAAAGACGTGGCTACCCCAATGGTTGCCAACGCTTCGGGAACTGCTCCAACAGACAAGGGTAAGGGAATCGATTGGGACTCTTAAATTTGTCTGCTCGAGGAAGTCAGGTCTGTTTTTACACCTCAAGCTTAAATTACCTCCTTGACCAAGTCTTTTTACGGTCAAACGCATACAAATGATCGAAAGATCTCGCTTCGACCACAAGAGATCTGCGACCACTTTCAGAATAGTTAGATCTCCCACGACTACCTTGTAAGTCGCAAGATTATTTCACAACTTTCTGTACCAAGTAAATTTCTGGTCAAATGAAACACCAGTCGAAGAGTTCTTTCTTCGGCTATTTCCCTACGACCACTTACTGGTCGTAAGACCATCTACTGCTCCTTTTCTAAGTAAGTTATTTTCGCTTAAGCTGGGGGGCTAGATGATGACGATATAACAATCCTTATTTTATTATAAATCTATAATTTATATTATGGATAATAATGACGTCATATAACTCTTGAGTATACCCCTTAATATTCATAAGGGAGAAGCTGGAAGTCGTAAGTTCTCCTACAACCGCCCTGTAGTCGTGGGTCTTCCTATGACTATGCCATAGTCGTAAACCCTTCTACGACTATCCCGTGATCGTAAGCTCTACTACGATCGATCTGTGGTTGTAGGCTCTCCTACGACCACCACCTGGTCATAAGCTCTTCTACGACTAGTCCTCAGTCGACAAGACTCACAGACATGTGGGCCTAGTCGATCAGGGAATCTCATGTACCGTATCCAAGGATATGAGCAATTAATTAGGCTGTTATTCCCTGGAATAACAGCACGACTTAACTCCCTGTTATGGTGATAATTGCCTGGCAACGTGGGAACATTACAACTCCCGTAATAACCTCCGGTAACGGCTCCACGATCTGGTGCGTTAACGTGACCTTTATACTGAAGATCCAACGGCACACCCCGGGGACAGTATAAAAGGCAAGGATCATTAGGAAGAGGGGAGAGGCAAAAGAAGACTAGAAGGACAATACTCTAGTCTCTGATTCCATCTTGTAATCCAGTATACTCAATACATACGCACAGGAGTAGGGTTGTTATTCTCCCAGGAGAAGGCCCGAACCTGTATAAAAATCCCCGTGTCTCCATCTCTGTGTGATTTTGAGCCTTGAGGAACCCCCGAATCAAACAATCTTTACGTAAGTTCGGTTTTAAAACACCGACAGACCTCTTCTTCTATAAAACCATTAAGGAAAGCACTCTTGACATCCATTTGAAAAAGCTTAAAGCCCTTAGATGTCGTGAAAGCTAGCAATATGCGAATAGCTTCTAATCTAGCTACAGGAGCAAAGGTCTCTTCAAAGTCTAAGCCTTCTACCTGGGAAAAACCTTGAGCTACAAGCCTAGCCTTGTTGCGAACTACCAACCCATCCTCACTTTGCTTATTTTTGAAAATCCATTTTTTTCCAATAACATTTTGATTAGGTGGAGGTTCAACTAAGGTCCAGACTTGGTTTCTTTCAAAATTTTCAAGCTCTTCATGCATGGCATTGACCCAAGAGGAATCAGATAAAGCATGGGTGACATCTCGGGGTTCAAAAGACGTAACAAAGGCAGAATATGCATGAGAATCTGGAGAGATAAACCTGGAGCGAGTAACTCACTCATGGAGATCCCCAATCATCTTGTCTGGTGGATGTTGTCGCTGAATATGAAGAGGAGGTCCTGGTGCAGATGTGGCCTCTACCTCATGGGTTGTGGAGGTAGGAGCAGAGCCACTCGAATCGTTGGTGAAAGTAGGAGGAGGCTGCTCAGCTGAAGCTAGAGAAGTAGAAGCAGGCTCTCCAACCATCTCAGAAATGACTAGAGAATGGATTGGACCTTCATCCTCTATGTTACAGTCATCGCCGACGAAGATACTTTATCGAATATCAAGAACCTGTGTACCTACAGCATCGGGTCTAGTACCAGGACTAGCCTCATCAAAAGTGACTTCACAAGTCTCAACAATTTTGTTAGTATCCAAATTAAATACACGATAGCCACGAGAATGAGCAGGATATCTAAGAAAAATGCCATCAAAACATCTTGATTCAAATTTGTCTAAGTTGCCATGTTTAAGAATGAAGCACTTGCAACCAAAAATCTTGAAATGAGAGACTTTAGACCTATGACCAAATCTAAGCTCAAAAGAAGTCTTTCCTATGTCAGATCTCAAGAACACCATGTTGGACACATAACATGCAGTAGAAATTGCCTCAGCCCAAAACCTCCTAGGAGTGTTATGCTCATCTAGCATGGTCCTAGCCATCTCTACAAGGGTCCTATTCTTCCTCTCTACAACCCCATTCTGCTGGGGAACTCTAGGTGAAGAGAACTGGTGCTCAAGTCCTCTCTCAGTGCAAAAGGTGGCAAAGGAAGAGTTCTTGAATTCTATGCCATTGTCACTTCTAATGGTCCGCAAGGCTCCAAGAAGGTCAACAGCTAGACTAAGGGCCAACTCTCTAAAACAGCCAAAAGCCTCATCCTTAGAAACCAGAAAATATACCCATGAATACCTGGAGAAATCATCCACAATCACAAGCACATACCACTTCCCTCCAGTAGACCGAACTCTAGAGGGGCCAACCGTGTTTAAGTGCAAGAGCTGACCAGGTCCATCAGTCATCACTAAAGTAAGAGGTGGATGAGAAGCAGAAACCATTTTACCATGTCTACAGGGAGTGCACACAAGGTCTCTAACATTCTGAAGCTTAGGCAAACCTCTAATCAAATCTTTGCTACTGATTCTGGTCAAATGATCGAAGCCTATATGTCCAAGCCTACGGTGCCACAACACTAGATCATGAGAGTCTGAAGCTACAAGACACCTAGGGCTGGATGAAAACGAGATACTGAAATCAGCACTAAAGATCTTCTCAAACCTAGAAATCCCAAAGACACGCTCACCTAAGGAGTCAAGTACTCTACACTCACCACACTCGAACCTCACTTCCAGACCCTCATCAAGAAGCTGAGAAACAGATAGCAAATTATACCTCAGCTTACTTACCAAAGCGACATCCTTAAGCATGAAGTTGTTGTTGACGCCAAGACCTTGTGCCCTTAGTCATCACAGATCCGGTAGAAGCATCCCCAAACGTGATCAACTCGTTGTCGGATGCGTGTGAGGAGGAGAACCATCTAGAATCTCTAGTCATGTGTCGAGAACACCCAGAGTCAACAAGCCATATGTCCTCCTTCCTCGCATGCATTTAACCTACAGGGCATAAGCGAGGAACATCGTGCCTCAAGATCTTTGGGGTTAGTGATAAAAGACTTGGGAATCCAAAGATCGAGCCATCGATGCTTAGGAACAGCAAAAGAAGCAACAATAAAATGGTTAGAGGGATAATCATAAGAATGCACACGAGAACCATCTAGACTTCTCCGAATCGACCTACCAAAAGATCGGTACTCCCCCTATCTAGATGCTACCCGTGGTCTCTCCTCACGATATCCTAACCCAAAATGCTGCCTAGAGCCACCAAAAGAGTCGAAGAAGTCATCTACGAACCTAGGCTTATGTCTAGTAGGAAAGACAGGCTGCCTGGCTCTAGAGATAGTAGAAGGTGAAGGAACTCCTCTAATGGACCTCAAAGCTTGCACTCTCTCCTTCCTCTCACTCTTAGCTCTACAGAAGCAGAACTCAACTATGTGGCCATCCTTCTTGCAGAAGATGCAATGATACTTGACCTTTTGAGAGGTCTGATCTGCTGACTTAGAAGCATCTGTATTGCTAGAAGAGGTTTGGGCAAAACCTGCAGATCTAAAGACTATCTTAGATGGCTCAGGGGGTTCTACCTCAAACAAGCCACTCTTAACAGCTCTCACAACCTTAGGTGGGTGTTTCTTAGAATTCTCTAAAGAATTAAATCCTAGGCCACTATTCTTCACACTCACCTTAGATTGATCAAGGATCATGTTAAGGTTCTTCTTCCCACTAGAAAATCTCTTAAGATTTTTGAGGTAATCATTTTCTTTGGCTAGGTCCTTACAGGTGACACACTTATTCGACTTGATTGTCCTAGCAAGCTTTTCTTTAACAAGAGCTACCTCAACCTTTAAAGCCTCACAAGATACACATGAAGCATTCTTAATCCTACTCACTTGCTCTTTGAACTTGACACTAAACGCCTCTTGTATCTCATCTAAATTTGTTCCAATTTTAGTACAAAAAGCACAAGAAGCAGAATCAACAACTTTCTTGAAAGCAGTCATGGACATCGATTGTTCAATTTTAGATTTCTCCTCTAGAGTCTTGTTTAGAGCATCATTCTCAATTGTGAGTTTAAGACAGTTTTCACATAAAGCAGTCTTAGAACGAAGAATCATTTCAGACATTTCCTTCATTTTAATCTTGTTATCCTCACAATGAGAGCAAGTGTGACTAGGATCAAATTTCAGCAATTCCTTAATAGCACTATCCAATTTCAATTTAAGCAAGGCACAATTTCAGCAAGGTGAAGGAATAGCATCTAGAGCAGTCACATCTAGAGCAATAGCATCCAAGCAAACATGACTAGGACTTGATTTGAGAGATACTAGTTCATCTAGAGCATCTTTAAGTTGATTTGCAATAGAGGAATGAGTAGATTTCAGATTGGTCAATTCATCATGCAAGCTAGAGCAAGAATCACAATCATCAGCAAGATTAATGGATTTGAGCCAAACCACTTCTAGGTTCGAGTTGTCAATCATGATATCATGTTTCTTAATCATTTTAGCTTGCCTTTTCAGATTTCGTTCAGCAACAACTAAAGCACGTTTCATCTCATCCGGTGAGGGGCATACCTCGTCGGGATCGCTGAAAAGCTCATCGTCATTGGAGGAGTCGATGTCATGGCTGTTCTTGGCCATGAAGTACATACCGGTGAAGTCCTGTGCCTTCTTCTTGTCATGGGAATCATCATCGTCGTCCTACGTCTCCGAGTCTACATCACTCATATCAACATTCTCAAGAGCGGCAAGGACCCGGTTGACGAACTTCCTGTAGTTGGGCTTCGTGGCTTTCGCACCCCGAGCTTGAGGACGCCTCCGGAAGTCCTTCTCCTCCTTGCCCTTCAGCTTGGGGCATTTAGCCCGAATGTGGTTTTACTCACCACACTCAAAGCAGGTAACAGGGCCACCTCTCCTTCTACTCCTCACCTTGTTGTAGGCTTTCGTGAATTTTGTGGATAGGAGGGCTAAGCCATCCTCAGGTAGCTTCTCTAGCTACTCATTGTTCAAAGAGTATAAAGCGGACAATGAAAACCTAGATGAGCCAAAATCCAAAGTATCAGAAGAACTACCCTTAGATGGGTCAACCACTAAAGCCATCGAATCTGTCTTGGGGAGACACGAGATGAAGTCAATCTTATGCGTCTTCAACCTCGAGTAGAGCTTATCCATAGTAAGCTCACTCATGATAGTGTTGTCATTGATGGAACTGATTTTCAACCCCTAGACTTTCACATCAAGAGCACCCAAGAGCTGACGTGCATTTTCATATTCAGTGAACACAAGATCCACAGCACGTAAGTCATGAAGGATATTTGAGAATCTTCCCCACAACTCATCCAAAGATTCACCGGGCCTTTGTTCGATCTTTGAGTATTCTTTCTTGAGTTGGTTCTGTCTCACTTCCTTGATCGCAGTAGAGCACTCGTGGTAATCACAGAGGGTCTTCCAGATCTCATGAGCAGACCTCAAATGAGCGACACGCTCAAACTCAGATCGACTAAGCCCTTGAATCAAGAAGTTTCGAGCCTTGCTATTTGTCTCCACATCTGGAGTGACCACATCGCCATTAGCTGGCACAATATAAGGATTTTTGACCTTAAGCCAAATTGCGTGCCCTTGAGCCTCGATGTAGGCATGCATGCGAGCCTTCTAGTAAGCAAAATCGACTCCATCAAACACAGGTGGTTTGGTGGAATACTTGTCAGTCATCATGGCTCCAAAGACCGGTTAAGATCTATGAGAAGAGCTAACCGGGCTCTGATACCAATTGTAGGACCGGAAAGGCGACTAGAGGGGGGGTGAATAGGAGCACAAATCCTTTTTCACCTAGTTTGAATTCAACACGATTTTCACTTCAATAGCTATGAGAGCTATGAAGATCAAAGAACAAGTACAGCAGAAGACTTGTGTTGAATCCAACCTAAAACCCCAAAGTAAAAGACACAAAAACTCAAACCCTAAATGAGTCTCTGGCAGTCGGTCGGCGTGCGAAAGCCGACCGACCTTTGACGATGAGCAGGAAAATAGCACGACGCCCAAAGCACAAAATGATTTAACTTTTGATCTATAATTCCAAACTCGACCAAACTTGAGACACACCTTCCCAAGGATATCAGAAACCTATTCCGAGCAACGATCGTCAAGATCTTTGCCAAAGTTCTGACCTTTTTTATTTGAGTGAAGGGCGTTCAAAAACCGAGTCAAAACGAAAAACACGATCTAAACATTGCTCGTGAGTAAAAGATGTTCAAGATGATCCTAGAAGGGTTTCCACACATCACAGCAAGCTAGAACACCACAAAGATTCAAGAGAAAAGTGATGGATCATTAAAAACTCCAAATCATCAAAATAGAAGGCAAGAACAAAAGAGACTCATCTTTGAGAACTTGCTTGAATTGATTTGAGGTTGAGGATTGATGTTTATAGCCACTCCAACCTGGAGGACAAAACTCAATACATGAGCACACGATCAATCAATCCCTAGAACCCTAACCTCTCTTTCCTTCTCTCCAAAGCCCTAAAACAAACTAGTGTTTTTCTCAATGAAGTGCTTGAGAGCTGCTGGATAGCACCCACTCCTATTTATAGTGGAGGCTAGCTTCTAGAAGACTATACCCATTGGGCACCCGTTAAGCCCACTAACAAACGGGTTTAACTCACGCATGCATTTTAAAGCGTCATCTTCATCTTCACTTGACCTAAACCGCTTCTCCTTGTGTTATCTTGCACTGCGATTTAGCCCAAGGTCACCCAGGTGGTATTTGGTGAAATTACCAAAATACCCCTTCTTGATCTTTCTCCGAAGACCAAGTCCAATCTTGGTGACGCACTCGCCTGCTTCGCCACGTGTAGGTTGATCAACGGCTCTCATCATGTCGGCAAGTCTCTCCCGTCTGGCTCCCTCCGAAACTACCAAGGCACTTGCACCGACCCCCACGCCGCTTGATCTAACCCGTCGCACCGAACTGCCCGTTTGGTCATCCTTGTCCAATCTGCGCCATACTTGAGACAATTGACCTCACCTCGCATCCTTGATCGTTCTGAACCTCAACTCTCCAAGCTTAGTCCCGATCATCCTCACCGTTGACTGTCATTGACCTCCAAGCAACCTACACAGCAATAGACCAAGAATTCGTTTCCAGGAATAAGTTCTTCACAACTTGACCCACATTAGTCAAAACATGCATTATGCAACACATATGCAATGAAACCCATGAAATTGACCTAACGAACAAACATCGCCGCCGCGAAGGATGACGAACCAGAACACAACCGGTCAGACCACCATTCCAAAACCAGTCTGACCGCCCATGGCCGGTCTGACCACCGCTTGAAGGCCGGTCTGACCGCCACTCTGGGACTTAGCCAAAATTCCACCCTTGGAAATCTTAACCTCTCTGGAATTTTCAATCCAATAGAACTTTTGTCTGGAGGCTCCAAAAATTATTGGACCATGTGCAGTAGAACCTCCTTTCTTGCCTACACCCTCTATTTTTGGCCCAGCTCAAAAATCCAAAAACATTTACGGCCGGTCTGACCGATTTCACAAAGCCGGTCTGACCGCCACTCAAAGGCCGGTCAGACCGTCGATTTGGCCGGTCGGACCGCCAACACTTTCTTAGCAAAACCAATTTAGGCATGGCCAGTCTGACCACCAAAATGGCCGGTCAGACCGCCAGTGACCTGACAGTCTGAATCTTTTCCGAAAACGTCAATTTCGACAAGACTTCAAAGCTATTGCCAATTGTCTCATCATCCTATGATCATGAGCATATCCCCATGATATCCACCGTATCTGTCATAATAAAGTTGACTTTGAACTCTACCCCATTGATCACAATCTGGATTTCAAAACATCCAAGTTTTGTTCTCATGACTGACCTGGGTGAGTTGGTTCACGGAATGTGTTACCGGCAACCTGTCCATACAACATGCATTTTAACAAATTGTGTATAGAGTAAGGGGGAATGAGCTCAAGTTAAGTGGGTCAACAAGTAATGACATTGTAACATCCCAATTTTATGAGCTTTAAAAATCCTTTGAATAGTTAGTAGAGAGAAAATTCACCATTTGGATTTATTTGAATTTAATTCAAAAGCTTAAATTTGCCCTTTGTGTAACAAAACAATTTAAAATGACTAAAGTCAACATGAACAATGGTCAAAACTATTTTATTTGGATTCTATGTGCTTGGATATATTTTCTAGAATTTTTCGAAGTTCATTTGCTAATTTCTTTTACCATTTGGAATTTCTGGCATTTTCTAAAGTAGAAAAGCTATTTAAAATCTCCTAATAGTGTTTGGGCCAAATCCCTTCAGCCCGTTCCTATTCATCGCGGCCCAGTCTTGCGTGCGGCCCACCAGCCCAACCCTCCTTTCATTCATGGCCGTCCGATCTTGGTGGGACGCCTGGATCTTCACCACACGCGCGCCTCGCCCTCGCCCTCTGCCGCGTTCCGCTGACAGGTGGGGCCGCCGAGGTCGTTGTCTTCGCCGCGTTCTTCTCCGTGGAGTCCCGCTCGCACCCGCCATGGACTTCGTCGTGAGCTCGTCCGACAAAAGGGGAAACGGCCCCGACTCTTCGCGCGGACGACGCCATCTAGAAGCCCTATCCTCCCCGCTCTCGTTTCAAACAGATTTGAAATTCAAATCCGCCTCAATCTCCTATTCTCTCGCGTTTTCGTTTTTGGGCGGTTTTGATCTCTGCCACCGGCACGCCACCTGGAGGCCACCGTGCGCCTATAAATAGGTCCCCGACGATCGCCGTAGCACCCTTTCCAAAACCCCCAAACAATTGCCCCTCCCGAGCCCTTACGCCACCGCATTTTCCCATCTAAGGTTTTCGGCCGCGATTCATCGCCGTCGAATTGCGCCGCCGTCGTCGCCGCCGCGTCATCGTCGAGTGCATCGCCGAGTCCGCCGTCGCCTCCTCTACCTCCCGGACCCTTCCCCGACGCCAATACCCCGCCGGAGCGCCCGTCCAACAAAACCCGAACCTCTCCGCCGCTTCAACCTCGCCTCCGGCCACCACCCTCATCCCCGACCACCCGGAGCTACCTCATCAGGTTCGCAATAGACTTAGCTGCACGCCTGTACCACCCATTTCCGGCGACGAGCCGCCGTTCACCGGCGACCTTCGGGTCCAGTGCCGCCACTGCCGCCGTTGTCGTCCTCGCCGACGTGGCGAGCCACCTCAGCCCGTGTGCGTGCGTGTCGTCCGAGGTGGCGCCGCGTCAGCACCACGCGTGCACGAGTGCGCCACGCCAGCCCCGACCAGATCTAATCGGCTCGGTGGACTTGGTCCACCGTGAGCCATGTCACTGACATGTGGGTCCCACACGTCAGGTTTTTCTTTTTATTTATCTTTTCCGGAAATTCTTCATTGTTGCCAAAGATTATTCAATATTCGATTTTCTTTTTAGAAATAATTCGGGAAATTCGTATAATTCCAATTTTAGGGTTTTTCTTTAGATTCAAACTTCCAAACCCCATAACTTTTGCATCCTAACTCCAAATCAGTCCATTCAAATTTCTAAATTCCTATAAATTCAAGATCTATTTAATGGAGATTTTTAATTTTTTTTTTCGAGCTGTTTTGCCTCTGTTATTTATTTAGTTTGTTTGTTTGCTTCGTTTGCGAGTAAACTTCGACGCTTCGGGAAGATTTGAAGAAGAAGGAACACAACAAGACCAAGATCAATTCCTAGACCTGTTCCAAGGCAAGTCATGCTTTGACCATGATTGAATCCCAGTTTTCTAAACGTTATTTTAATTCAAAGTATTGCATTTTATTTCAAGTAATTATTTAAATACTTTTGGGATTAGTTATTAAATCCAATCTGTTATGCCTTCCTTGTATAATTGTTATGCCTTGATCCTTTGTCACCCTAGTTAATATTTAGTTGGTAAATATTGTAGCACCGACGTGGGTTGGTTAGTGCGATTAGATTGCTTAGCCATGCCACGAATCATCTATTCATGTAAAGTGCAATTATTAACTTGACTAAGTGACTATGTAACTTTGTAATAATCTGTGTGTACTATGTGTCTTTGTGGCATGTGTTGCACTTAAATCAACTGGGTGGGAAAAAGGTTTGGACTGAGGCAAGTGGAGGGAACTGTGTGATATGGTGGCTATGTGATATGGGATTGTGAATCTGTGTGTCAAATTAATCCGTGTGCCTTAGTTAGAACAATGGAAGTCTTGCCTCGGTCATTTAAGGACTGAACTTTGTGCGCCATTGAGCTGAGCCCTTACGTACGACCACATGCCTGTTATGGGACGGGCCTAGCAAAGTACGATACGAATTCTTGGCATTGATTGCTCAGGCAGTAGGTTAGGCTATGTGAAAAGGGTGGAGGTGTGTGCTACCATGTAGTCGCATCGCGGGACGGTTCGCCGCTTCCCTGTCCAACGGTGTGTGTTGTACCCCACACTGTGTATGGTGTGGTATGACGTAAGCACATCGGGAGCATCTATGTTAGGATGAAGTTTCTGAAATGCTTTGTTACGATTAGTGCTTGCAACACTGGTTGTATCTTGTGGGTAAAGTGTACAAACTCTGCAGAGTGTAAATAATCTATTTGAATAGCCGCGTCCGCGGTCATGGTCAATGCTCGGAGATTTCACACGAGGGGTAGATCTTCATAAAATGTGTGGGAAGGGAGCTGTGTGATCTAAATCATATGGCTATGTGAATAATCTGTTTAGGCTGGGTGTGTCTTTGTGAAATCAAACTGTTAAAATTATTATTGTCTATTTGTTTTACCGGCTTTCAATCTATTATTTGTATTCAACTGCAAAAGTTGTATTTCTGCAAAAGAACCACAAAATGCCATTCCCTTATAATAAGCCTGCATGTATAATTGCATTTATGTGGTGTGACTTGCGAGTACGGTGTACTCACGCTTGCTTTAAAATAAATCAAGCGAAGAGGAGGAGTCTTCGCCGACTTTCGAGGAGGAGTTTATCGAAGGTGCCCGATCGTGGGGTCTTGATCGATTAGTTACTGTGGTGAATCGATGGGATGCCGCATTCTTGCTTTTGCTGCTACTTTATTTCTCTGTTAGCCCTGCATGGCTTAATAAATGTAAACTCGATCGTAAGGTCAAACCATTATTTATTAATCAAACTATTCGTTTATGTTACTATTTACTTGTGTGGATCAATATCCATCTTTGTTGACACTGTGTGCACTAGCGTGATCCTGGACTAGTGCATTAAACACAGAGGGTCCAGAATTGTAATTTTGGGTCCCGACAGAGGTGGTATCAGAGCCATACTGAATGTAGGTCTAGACCTTAGTTAGATCGGCCGTTCGAGTGTCTAAATTATTTTCTAGAGAAAATTTAACTTGCAAGACTAAATGAATTGCTTAACTCCTCTCATATCTCTCTTGACTCATCTATTTCTAGAATTTTTCCTCTCCCCGCTATTTTAACTTGGTTCCTACCTCTTGTCTATCTTGATAGATGCCTTACCTTCAGACCTTCGGAGATCGCAATGGAGGACTTGCCGCAGAACTGTGGAAGCTGCTGCAAATGCTTGGAGGCTTCGACTGCCCAATGTACCGCGACAGCGAGTATATGGTAAACGGGCGAGATCGTGGTGTGGTATGCCGCCTAACAGTCTACGCCAGGAGGAACACTAGAGGCAGCCAGCCGTTGGACATCTCAGTCAGGAGGATCACTTTTGCACAAGGAATCCAGGAGTCGTCACGCCTGGCCATTCTCCGAGTCTGCAGCGTCTACACACAAGAGCTGTAGAACACTGTTTTCCGCTACCATCCTAGATCTCCTTTAGAGGATCTAGCGGTACGCTTTCCATATACAAATGGGGAAGGCAACGCCACAGTGGTGCACCTTGCTCAGTTCACAGCTGCTCAGGAGGAGTCGCTGGAGATGGCCGCCACCGAGCTGGAGTGCGCCTATGAGGCCTGGGAAGAAGCCGAGGAAAGGATCGCCGTCCTAGAGCAACGCCACAGTGGTGCACCTTGCTCAGTTCACAGCTGCTCAGGAGGAGTCGCTGGAGATGGCCGCCACCGAGCTGGAGTGCGCCTATGAGGCCTGGGAAGAAGCCGAGGAAAGGATCTACGGTCAGCATGAGCCCGAAGGTGATCAAGAAGAAGATCTGGAGGAACCAGAAGAGCTAGAAGAGGATCCAGAGGAGGTTCCAGAAGGTCCAGCAGAACCTGCACAGCCAGAAGATCTAGCCAAACCTACACAGCCAGAGGAGCCAGCAGAGCCGCAGAGCCGAGGAGCCAACAGACTGCACCAAAGACGCCTCGCCTCATTGCACCAGCCCAACAAGATCGAACCGATTCGCATGAGAATGCCTGCCACTTCCGAAGTTTACAAGCAGTGTGAGCGCCGCCGTGGCTGTGGAGGCTTTCTCGAGTAGTTTGGTTAAGTTCCAGTTCAGTCGGGCTTAGCCAGTTTTCCCTTTCCCGAGTCGCCCTTTAGGCGGTAGCTTGTGTGCTTAGGTTTGTCTTATTTCCTTGTGTACTAGTGTGAGCTGCAAAAGCCCTTAGGCATTTGTTGCAGCCATGCTAAAACCCTAATAATAAAGTTATTTCATTTGAGTTTCTTGAGCTGTATTTCTTGGGTTTAATCTATCCCCCTGTTTAGTTCTTAACTCATCTTGTGCTTGCTACCTCATCTAACCTATGGAGCTTCACCAGATGGTTCAGACTCGTCACACTGCTGCAAGTGGATCCGGCACCCCAGCGTCCGAAGAGAATGATCAAATCCTCGCAGGGACAGTGCCACCCCAAGCACCACCTCTTGACTTGCAGAACTTTGGAGCCTTTATGGCCGCACAAACACAAATGATGTATGCAATGATGAACCAAATACAGGCTATGAACAACAACAACAACAACAATCGTCAAGGAGGAGCACCAGTCGCTCAGGGTCATCTGGGACCATCCAAGTTGGCTGAATTCATGAGAACCCGTCTGCCAACCTTCTCTGGGCATGTCACGCCAATAGAAGGCGATGACCTGGCCAGCAGAATTGAGAGGAAGCTGCTGATCACCCAATGCAGCGATCATGAGAAAGTTTTGTATGCCACTCATCAGATGGAGGGCATAGCTGCTGAGTGGTGGGAGCATTTTTGCACAGCACATGAGGCACCGCAGAATATCACTTGGGAAGAATTCTCCGCAGCTTTCCGCCAGTATCATTTACCTGAAGGAATCATGGATTTAAAGAAAGATGAGTTCTGTGCTCTTAAGCAAGGAGCTATGTTAGTGACGGATTACCTAAATAGGTTTACTCAGCTAGCTCACTATGCTGCAGAGGATGTCGCTACTGACAAGGCTTGTCAGAGTCGTTTCTTGAAGGGATTGAACTCAGGACTACAAGTCAATCTGCTTGCCCATACCTTTCCAGATTTCCAGGAGCTGATTAACAAGGCGTTGGTTATGGAGGACAAACGCAAAGAACTGGAGGACCACCGCAAGCGTAGAATGGCTCAGCAGGGAAGCCACCAGCCACAGCAGCAGAGAGCAAGGATAGTGCCACATCAGATCAATCGCTTCCAGCCGTAGAGTTCTTTCAGAACACCTGCACCGCCTTCAGCACCTCGTCCTTTTGTTTAGAATTCTCGCAACCCTACACCAGTTAACCCTACCCCAAGGAACAACCAGCAGAACGAACCAAGAGTGTGTTACAATTGCTGTTACAATTGCCGTCAACCAGGTCACTTCGCCAATCAGTGCCCCCAGGAGGGAACGATCACTCCAGTCCACTTCAACCTTGGAGCAACACCTGCCAAGACCCCAGTGCAGAACAACCAAGGAGCTTCTCAGGGAACCAATCAGCCAGAGGAGCCTCGATCGCTTGTCGAGGTCGTGTTAACCACGCCACTCTGGAAGGAGCCCAGAAGCATCGACGTCGACTTGGGTAAGTTCCTAGTAAATTCAAGACCTACATCAGCCTGCTTGATTACGAGCTTCGATTCGTTTGTTTCTGGAGTTTTTACAACTAAGAATAAATTGGATGTTATGCATCTTAAGCGTACTTTGCTAGTCCAGTCACCTGGAGCAGAGCTAAGTTCTAAAGTGGGTTGTTTAGGAGCTAAGTTACTCATAGCTGGAGTTGAGTTTCCAGCTAACCTAATCGTTCTAGACACCCAAACTATAGATGTCATTCTTGGCATGGATTGGTTAACCAAGCACAAAGCCGTGCTAGATTGTGGCCGAAGAGCCGTTACAATCGAGGATACCAAAAGAAACAAGATAGAGTTCCTAGCTACCTCAGTGCGTAATGGACATCTACTAGTCAATAGCCTGAAGACCGTTGCTTTGGAAGATGTGCCCGTTGTTCGAGAGTATCCAGATGTATTTCCGGAAGAGTTACCAGGGATGCCACCGGACCGTGACATCGAGTTTGTCATCGATCTAGTGCCAGGAACAGCACCAATCTCTAAGAGACCGTATTGGATGCCAGCTGATGAGCTAGTAGAGATGAAGAAGCAGATAGAAGAACTTTTGGAGAAAGGCTTTGTGAGACCTAGTTCGTCGCCATGGGGGGCGCCAGTCTTATTCGTCAAAAAGAAGGATGGAAGCATGAGAATGTGCATCGACTACCGATCTCTGAATGAAGTCACTATCAAGAATAAGTACTCATTGCCCCGGATAGATGATCTATTTGACCAGATGAAGGGAGCCGGAGTGTTCTCGAAGATCGATCTGCGATCAGGTTACCATCAGTTGAAGATTTGTCCCAAGGATATACCTAAGACCGCTTTCTCAATGCGGTACGGACATTATCTTAGTCATGTCCTTTGGTCTGACTAATGCCCCTACCTATTTCATGAACATGATTAATAAGGTATTCATGGAATATTTGGACAAATTTGTAGTGGTGTTTATCGATGACATTTTGGTTTACTCCAAGTTAGAAGAACAACATGTAGAGCATTTGAAATTAATCCTAGAGAAGCTCAGGGAGCATCACTTGTATGCCAAGTTTAGCAAGTGTGATTTCTGGAAAAAGGAAGTTGATTTCCTTGGTCATGTGATGACAAATTGAGAGTAGTGATTGACCGGTAAAGTTATAGCGATATTACATTGGGAAATGACCCAAGCATCACACTCGATTCGCAGTTTCTTGGGATTAGCAGGATACTATCGTCGTTTCATTGAAGGATTTTCATCAATTGCTAAATCTCTTACGCAATTGTTGAAGAAAGAGAAAAAGTTTACCTGGACCCCAGCTTGTGAAGAAAGTTTTCAAGAATTGAAGAAGCGTTTGACTTCAGGCCCAGTGCTGATTTTACCAGATATAAGCAAGGATTTTGATATCTATTGTGATGCTTCGCGTCAAGGATTAGGATGTATCTTGATACAAGAAGGAAGAGCTGTCACTTATGCGTCAAGGCAGTTAAGGCCTCATGAAGAGAATTACCCTACCCATGATCTAGAATTAGCTGCAGTAGTGCATGCTCTGAAGATTTGGCGTCATTACCTCATTGGTAACCGCTGCGAGATGTACACAAATCATAAAAGCTTGAAATATATTTTCACCCAATCAGATCTGAATATGAGGCAGAGAAGATGGCTAGAATTAATAAAGGACTATAATCTTAGAATCCATTACCATCCTGGTAAAGCCAATGTAGTTGCAGATGCCTTGAGCCGCAAGAGCCACTGTAATGCGATAGAAGTAAAAGAGGTTTGTTCAGAACATCAGGAGGAATTTCAGAAGCTGAAACTAGAAGTAGTATCCGAAGGATTCGTGGCTAGTTTGGAAGTGCAGTCTACTTTGGAGAAGCAGATTCGCGAGGCTCAGCCAAAAGATTCGGAGTTTTCAGACATCAAGAAGAAGGTGGCAGAAGGAAAGTTCAAAGACTTCACCGTGGATGATCAGGACATACTGTGGATCAATGGATGTATTTGCGTGCCAGATGCTGATGGTTTGAGACAGCTAATTTTGAAGGAGGCTCATGATTCAAAGTATTCGATTCACCATGTTAGTACTAAGATGTATCAGGATGTTAAGAATAAGTTTTGGTGGCCAAATTTGAAACGAGATGTCGCAGAGTTCGTTGCCTTGTGCGACGTGTGTCAGAAAGTCAAGACAGAACATCAGAGACTAGCAGGTCTGTTGCAACCGTTGAAGATTCCAGAGTGGAAGTGGGAAGAAATCGGAATGGATTTCATTACCGGATTACCCAAGACTCAATCGGGTTATGATTCGATTTGGGTAATAGTGGACCGTCTAACTAAAGTTGCCCATTTCTTGCTAGTCAAAACCACGTACTCAGGAGATCGTCTGGTAGAGCTGTATATGTCAAGGATTGTCAGTTTGCATGGTGTGCCCCAAAAGATAGTGTCAGATCGAGGATCTCAGTTCACCTCCCGTTTTTGGCAGAGTTTGCATGAAGCCTTAGGGACTCATCTGAATTCGATCGCATATCATCCCAGACGGATGGGCGGTGAAGGGTCAATCAGATATTGAAGGATATGTTGAGAGCCTGTGCTCTAGCTAATGCCACCCGTTGGGATAAGAGTTTGCCATATGCAGAATTCTCGTACAACAACAGTTATCAAGCTAATCTGCAAATGTCACCGTTTGAAGCTTTGTATGGTCGTGCCTGCAGAACCCCGTTGAATTGGTCAGAAACTGCTGAACGTACAGTCTTTGGTCCAGATATTATTCAAGAAGCAGAAGAACAAGTGTCCATGATCAGAGAGAGATTAAAGATAACTCAGTCAAGGAAGAAGAGTTATGCGGATAATCGTCGTCATGATCTCAGTTTCGAGCCAGAGGATTTTGTTTACCTTCGAGTTACGCCCCTTAGAGGTGTGAAAAGGTTTCATGCCAAAAGAAAGCTTGCCCCTTGATATGTTGGTCCGTTCAAGATTTTGGATCGCCGTGGAGAAGTGCCTTATCAATTAGAGCTGCCGCAGTCGCTAGCAGGAGTACACGATGTCTTTCACGTCTCTTAGTTAAAGAAGTGTCTTCGCGTGCCAGAAGAACAAGCCCCATTGGAGTCAATTGAACTGAAAGAAGACCTCACTTATAAAGAGCAACCGGTCAAGATTTTGGATGTCACAGAACGTCGAACCAGAAGCAAGACCGTTCGATTTTGCAAAGTGCAGTGGAGCAACCACTCAGAAGGTGAAGCCATGTGCGAGCGTGAAGAAGAGTTGAAAGCCGAGTTCCCTAGCCTTTTCTCCAGCTAGCCTGAATCTCAGGTCAAGATTCCTTTAAGGGGGGGAGGTTTGGAACATCCCAATTTTCTGAGCTTTAAAAATCCTTTGAATAGTTAGTAGAGAGAAAATTCACCATTTGGATTTATTTGAATTTAATTCAAAAGCTTAAATGTGCCCTTTGTGTAACAAAACAATTTAATATGACTAAAGTCAACATGAACAATGGTCAAAACTATTTTATTTGGATTCTATGTGCTTGGATATATTTTCTAGAATTTTCTAGAATTTTTCCAAGTTCATTTGCTAATTTCTTTTGCCATTTGGAATTTCTGGTATTTTCTAAAATAGAAAAGCTATTTAAAATCAACTAATAGTGTTCGGGCCGAATCCCTTCAGCCCGTTCCTATTCATCGCGGCCCAGCAGCCCAACCCTCCTTTCATTCATGGCCGTCCGATCTTGGTGGGACGCCTGGATCTTCACCGCGCGCCCTCTGCCGCGTTCCGCTAACAGGTGGGGCCGTCGAGGTCGTCGTCTTCGCCGCGTTCTTCTCCGCGGAGTCCCGCTCGCGCCCGCCATGGACTTCATCGCAAGCTCGTCCGACAAAAGGGGAAACGGCCCCGATTCTTCGCACGGATGACGCCATCTAGAAGCCCTATCCTCCCCGCTCTCGTTTCAAACATATTTGAAATTCAAATCCGCCTCAATCTCCTATTCTCTCGCGTTTTCGTTTTCGGGCGGTTTTGATCTCCACCGCCGGCACGCCACCTCGAGGCCACCCTACGCCTATAAATAGGTCCCCGAGGATCGCCATAGCACCCTTTCCAAAACCCCCAAACCAATTGCCCCTCCCGAGCCCTTGTGCCGCCGCATTTTCCCATCTAAGGTTTTCGGCCGCGTTTCATCGCCGTCGAATTGCGCCGCCGTCGTCGCCGCCGCGTCATCGTCGAGTGCACCGCCGAGTCCGCCGTCGCCTCCTCTACCTCCCGAACCCTTCCCCGACGCCAATACCCCGGCGGAGCGCCCGTCCGACAAAATCCAAACCTCTCCGCCGCTCCAACCTCGCCGCCAGCCACCACCCTCATCCCCGCCCACCCGGAGCTACCTCATCAGGTTCGTAATAGACTTAGCTGCATGCCTGTACCACCCATTTCCGGTGACGAGCCGCCGTTCGCCGGCGACCTTCGGGTCCAGAGCCGCCACCACCGCCGTTGTCGTCCTCGCCGACGTGGCGAGCACATCGCCGACCACCTCGGCCGGTGTGCGTGCGTGTTGTCCGAGGTGGCGCGCGTCGCGCGCCAGCGTCTTGCGAAAGCGCCCACCCGGCCAAACCGAGATCTAATCGGCTCGGTGGACTTGGTCCACCGTGAGCCATGTCAGCGGCGATGTGGGTCCCACACGTCGTTTTTTCTTTATTTATCTTTTTCGAAATTCTTCACGGCGCTTGACATTGCGCAATATTCCGATTTTCTTTTAAGAAATAATTCGGGAAATTCGTATAATTCCAATTTTAGGGTTTTTCTTTATATTCAAACTTCCAAACCCCATAACTTTTGCATCCTAACTCCAAATCAGTCCATTCAAATTTTTAAATTCCAATAAATTCAAGATCTATTTAATGGAGATTTTTATTTATTTATTTTGGAGTTGTTTTGCCTCTGTTATTTATTTAGTTTGTTTGTTTGCTTCGTTTGTGAGTAGACTTCGACGCTTCGGGAAGATTTGAAGAAGAAGGAACACAACAAGACCAAGATCAATTCCTAGACCTGTTCCAAGGCAAGTCATGCTTTGACCATGATTGAATCCCAGTTTTCTAAACGTTATTTTAATTCAAAGTATTGCATTTTATTTCAAGTAATTATTTAAATACTTTTGGGATTAGTTATTAAATCCAATCTGTTATGCCTTTCTTGTATAATTGTTATGCCTTGATCCTTTGTCACCCTAGTTGATATTTAGTTGGTAAATATTGTAGCACCAACGTGGGTTGGTTAGTGCGATTAGATTGCTTAGCCATGCCGCGAATCATCTATTCATGTAAGGTGCAATTATTAACTTGACTATGTGACTATGTAACTTTGTAATAATATGTGTGTACTATGTGTCTTTGTGGCATGTGTTGCACTTAAATCAACTGGGTGGGAAAAAGGTTTGGACTGAGGCAAGTGGAGGGAACTGTGTGATATGGTGGCTATGTGATATGGGATTGTGAATCTGTGTGTCAAATTAATCTGTGTGCCTTAGTTAGAACAATGAAAGTCTTGCCTCGGTCATTTAAGGACTGAACTTTATGCGCCATTGAACTGAGTCCTTATGTACGACCACATGCCTGTTATGGGATGGGCCTAGCATAGTACGATACGAATTCTTGGTATTGATTGCTCAGGCAGTAGGTTAGGCTATGTGAAAAGGGTGGAGGTGTGTGCTACCATGTAGTCGCATCGCGGGACGGTTCGCCGCTTCCCTGTCCAACGGTGTGTGTTGTACCTCACACTGTGTATGGTGTGGTATGACGTAAGCACATCGGGAGCATCTATGTTAGGATGAAGTTTCTGAAATGCTTTGTTACGATTAGTGCTTGCAACACTGGTTGTATCTTGTGGGTAAAGTGTACAAACTCTGCAGAGTGTAAATAATCTATTCGAATAGCCACGTCCGCGGTCATGGACAATGCTCGGGAATTTCACACGAGGGGTAGATCTTCATAAACTGTGTGGGAAGGGAGCTGTGTGATCTAAATCATATGGCTATGTGAATAATCTGTTTAGGTTGGGTGTATCTTTGCGAAATCAAACTGTTAAAATTATTATTGTCTATTTGTTTTACCGGCTTTCAATCTATTATTTGTATTCAACTACAAAAGTTGCATTTCTGCAAAAGAACCACAAAATGTCATTCCCTTTTAATAAGCCTGCATGTATAATTTCATTTCTGTGGTGTGACTTGCGAGTACGGTGTGTACTCACGCTTGCTTTAAAATAAATCAAGCAGAAGAGGAGGAGTCTTCGCCGACTTTCGAGGAGGAGTTTATCGAAGGTGCCCGATCGTGGGGTCTTGATCGATCGGTTACTGTGGTGAATCGATGGGATGCCATTCTTGCTTCTATTTCATTGCTTTATTTCTCTGTTAGCCCTGCGTAGCTTAATAAATGTAAACTCGACCGTAAGGTCACACCATTATTTATTAATCAAACTATTCGTTTATGTTACTATTCGCTTGTGTGGATCGATATCCATCCTTGTTGACACTGTGTGCACTAGCGTGATCCTGGACTAGTGCATTAAACACAGAGGGTCCAGAATTGTAATTTTGGGTCCCGACAGACATCCCATACTAAAATGCTTCTAAAACTGAAATATGTCACAATTCATTCATTAAGGACAACATACATGAAACTTTAACATAAATGTTAAGATTTTCGTGGTTTGCATAATCCTTTGTTCAAACATAAAGGAAATAACCATACCAAACATAAGCATCAAATTACAACCACCATACATCAGTGTCTTACATAACTTAGCGCACCAAAATACCCAAAATTAGCTCACACTAACTTCCTAACAAGTGAGCTCCTGTCAGACAATCTAGACCTAGACATCGCTGTTACACTTAGAGGCGTGGGATGACTCAGGGGCAGTGGGTGATGAAGGCCTCATGAACTCGATCTCCTCATGCCCGTCTTGGTGAAGGTGGTGTTGTTGCACTACTCATGGTGGCTTGTCCACATCCATGCGAGGACGTCGAATACTTGGCCAAATGCGGTAGGTCGGTTCAGGCAAGTCCTCAGCAAGTGCTAGTACGGTATCCTCCCTGTACAATAGCTCCCATATAAAGAATCCTTGGCCCACCAACAGGGTGATACTATCCTCGAGTGTAGCTATCCTCCAGCGTGCCTCCAACAACTCACGGGACACACGATGGAGGTATCCATCGAGTGACCTCATCAAGCCCGCGAGATGTAGGTGGGGAGTGATAAAATCCATGCCGGCCACCTGGTAAGTATTGCTCTCACTATCCCCCGATCGTGTGGGGAAATAGCAGAACATGTCATGCATCTCAGGCAGGTCGTGGCGGAGGCAAATGATGGCGATGTAGGCTACATCGTAAAGCGACATGAGGGGGCAAGAGCCTCACCCATAGTAGCGAAGGGATGGATCTCCAATGTGTCATCCTTGAATGGGCACCTATGTGAGGTACTTGGTAGACGCCACGCGGGAGGGTGTGCTGAAGATGGTGTATAATGGCATGTGAGGGTAGTGAACACGCTGCAACATCACCCATAGGGTGTGCTATAATGTGCCCTCGTCAAACGCACTCGTTTGGTACTACAGCTCCCAATGGATAGGCATCTACATTTTTTAAAAAAAGCAAGACTTAGTGATCATTTCTATAATATAATGAGAGGTAAGGATAAGAAATGATACTAAGAAAAGGGAAGGGTGGAACAGTATGTTTTCTTACATTTTCCACAATAAGTTGTTAGTCCCTAAGGTTCATTTTCAGATTGTACCCTCCCTTCGTCTACACGATTAAATATAATATCTCCTTGCTACCCAATTAGATCACCACAAATCAAATGTAGAGAGGGCCAAATAGATAATATACACATATTTTTCAGCATGTATCCTAGTTCTGAAAATTCTTGTAAAGAGCCATCTAAAGTAGCATTTGTGTTGTTTAAAACGGGCTTTCGAAAACCTTTTGGTGTATTGTTTTATAAACTTTTTCAAAACAGTTTGGTTCTGTTTTAATGGTTTAAATGTTTGCCAAAAACTTTTATTTTCAGAAGGTACCTTTCTTTTAATCAAGGTTTATTTTGAGAGAAGATGAGAAGGAAAACAAAAGAATGACTTAGATAAGATGAGAGAGCCAAGAGAGGTATGATTGGCAAGAATTCCTATTTTTCACAACTATTTTTATGATTTAAATAAGTTGCATTTTGAAAACCAAATCCTAAACTAATGACCATTCTAACTAGGGCTTGACATACAGTCAGTAAGGCTCTGATACCAACGTTATCGGACCCAGGCTTGGAATACCCAAAATCCTTGTGTGTGTATGTACTAATCCCATCATCAGTGGCTAGTACACACATCCACAACATTAATAATCACATCTATACACAATATACACACAACATGAAACAAATAGGACTTAAATGCAAGGCTAGTCCTAGATAACTTAATTAGCTAAGGCCGCCCCAGTTCAGCACATGCGGTTGTACACTTAAGCTTATATTAGATACACCGGCGTTCGGTCCTTAATTGACCCAAGCAAGGATCCCTCCATATCTACATGTGAGATCACACCTCTACATTTATCAATTCATGATATAACTCGCCCACGTCAAAAACTAAGTTTTTTATTTTCATTTTTATTCCAAACTAACAAAGGTAACCCGTCTGGCCCAACATTTCAACATCTCCCAAGTCCATACGAAAATTTTATCAAATGTTCAAATCTAGTGAAAACTAGAGCACGGCTAAGCATCTACTCAATATTTGTAATCGGAATACCCAAACCGACATTAGCTACTGCCTACACCATCTCCTAAGGGCTACAACTATAAGGATATCAACATTAGAAGGAGGATTCATGCATACAATAGGAATTTAACTACCGTTACTCGTAAATATAGCAATTTTTAGCCAAATATACACATATGCATAATAGATTTTGCAAACGAAATACACTAATTAAAATGGTGGGATCAACCTGATCAAAGTAGGTACTTTTCTTGCTTAGGTTTCTCAGAGAGTGAGGTTGCTTGTTCGTCAAATAATTCGTTCGCGTTCTGGCATCTATTCGAAAAGAACCGAGAATAAATCACAAATAATAAACTAATTTAAACAGCAACAAAATTCAAATGTTTTTTGCATATTCAGAAAGATCATGATTTATATGAATGTATAAAAAAGATTAATTAAATTTGGAGTTCATATGCAAAAGTTATAGCCACTTGAAATTTGTTCGGTTTGAAAAATCCTGAAAATCAGAAAGTGGTGACGTCGATGGCGTATTTTCTGAAATTATGCTTTCTAACAGAGAAGGTGTATTTCCTTTGAATTAAAAGTGGTTTTTTTTATTTTTTACATTTTTCCTAAAAATCAAATTCTTACAGGTGCTACATGTTAGTCTCTCGTGTTTTTAACTCATGTATTAATTAAGAAAACAGTGGACGGTCCCACATGTCATAGACTCATCAGTATTTAATTAAGTGATTAAACTTAATTTCATTTTTATCCCGAGTTAACCCTCTGACAGGTGGGGTCCACTTGTCAGTCTCTTGGGTTTTAAATACGTTTCAGTTAAGAAAACAGTGAGTGGGTCCCACATGTCAGTGACTTATTTTCTAAAACTCATTTAAATTATATTTTTATTATCTTTTTACTGGTCCCACATGTCATTGACTTATTACCTTTAACTACTGTCATTAGTGCTAAACAAAACTTAATCTGCAAGTAGGGCACACTGTTAGAGAGAGAAAGAGAGAAGGAGAGCAGAGCACGCGTGGCCGAGCGCGAAGGCGAGCTCACCGGCAGCAAATGGCGTGGCATCTTGGCTTGAGGATGGGCAAAATGGGTTCCCGGCTCGATAGCGACCCTACCGGATGGTGGTAGTGGCTGAAGACGGTGGAGGCTCTCGGGCTTGCGATGACTTTCATGAATGGGGCAAAAGCACAGTGAATGGGGGTGTTCATAGGCTCTCGAGGGCTATTGGTAAGCTACTAGTGATAGCACGGGGACCAATGGTCACCAGAGTGGTGGTGACAACATCTCCCGCGACAGTGACATGATTAGCTACGGGGAAATCTATGCTATGCTACCTAAACATCCATTCTAACCGGTGCATTTGCTCTAGGGGACTACTAGAAGCTCACCAAGAAGGTTAACGGCATCGAAGGAAAGCTAGAGAGGTTGGAGCAATGATGGGCACGGTGATGGCACTCTACGGCGATGGAGAGGCTATAAGGTGCTGTGTGTTGGCTTGCATGCGCACTAAGGATGGATAATGTGGAATGAATGGATCACAAACTCACTGGGGTGGCGGCAAACAACGAAAGTGACTACGGTGGCCAAAATTGGGGAACAAACATAGGTGCTTGGATTCTCTACAAGAGGAACATCATTGAGTGAGGGAATCGCATAGCTAGAGGACGGAACAAATTGTGACGCGATCAGGTTGAGATCAAACTCACCGGAATGGGAGGAGTGCGGTGTTTCGTTTGAGGTGTGCATTGGAGACGAAGACGATGAGGGTGTGATGGCATCACAGGGCTCTAGAGGCTACATCAAGAAAAGGAAAATAATGAGTGAAGCACAAGGAGTAATGTGATGCGCATGTCGTGGGAGGAGGAGCTCACCAGAGGCAATGGCGGTCAAGTGCTCTCTCACTAGCGTCGAGAACAACGCACTCGTTCTCTGTAATCCAAAGAACAAGGAGCTCAGGGGTTGCGCGGTATTGAACAAGGGCAAGCTGGGGAGAAGATGACAAGCATGGATGCTTAAGTATTGGTGAGAATTAAGCCAAAGAGGTGGCGAGAAATTTGCGGGTGCGGCGAGAACTCGAGAGCGCACGCTCTCGTTCTTGGCCTGCACGGGAAAAGGCGATAACACAGGGTGGTTGGGCACTGTAGTAGTGGGATGGGGCGCAGGGGAGTTGGTGGCGTGTCACTCCATCGAAAATGGTGGTCGGTGTCGCAAACCAAGGGCAGGACGGAGCAGGCGCATGCGCGCGCTGGTGAGCGTGCACGGTGCGAGGTGGACGACGACCCCTGGCAGGTGGGGCTAGGGTGTCAGTGAGGGAGAGAGCGAGGGAGTGGGGTGGGCTCTCACGCATGAAGGAGCTGGGCCACACTAGCTTTCGGTCCAAATAAGAAAGCGGGAAAGGAAATTGGAAATTTTGAAATTGACTGAAGGTGTGTTGAATTTCTAAATATAAAAAATGAGCTTCAAAAATTACAAAAATTTATGTGGAGGCTCATGATAGTGTTTAGTTGTTTGTATAATTTTTCTAGAATTTTATCTATTCTCAATGTTTCTCAAAAATTATTTTAATGTCACTGTTTGTATGCAAAAGCAATGATTGATTTGGGAAAAATTTCAAAAACATACTCAAAATATTTTCATATTTATTCTCGGGATAATTATCCCAAGTTTGAATTTTTGGGATGTTACAATTGGTTATATGAAAACTATATCATTTGATTTATAATTTAAAATACATTTATAATATTATAATTTTATTGGTATATCTTAATACAAAGTTATAGAAAGCAACTATCAAAATTGCACCTCGAAGACCGTAAAAAGTAAAAAAAATGTCAAATAAAAAAGAAATGTAGGGAGTACATATTCTATAGCCAGTTTCTTGACTAGCTAGATGGGATGCGCATTCTCACCTTGGTGTTGAATTATGAGTAGATAGCTTGTCTCAATCCTATCTTCGGTCAACATTATCTTCACACTCCAACTTAAGTACATATATGTTGTAACACCCCGGTCCAACACTGTCATGTGGGGCATCACGTACGGGTGACGCAAGCCGATGTTACTAAACGATGCGCCCTCACCATCCAAGTCGGTTTCTCCAGCAAGACGACAGGATGTGTCGGATTAGCCACAGTTTCTAATTTTATTTTTCCTTTTTTGTTTCGTAGTCTGAATTAGGAAATACTTGTTAGTTTATGCTTCATGATTCGAACTTGTTTAGTACTCCAGTTGTTAGGATCTCTATTTAATAGAGAGAGACACTTTATGTTTGGATATAAGAAATCAGAAAATCTCCACATCTCTTCTTCTTGCTTTGTTCGGTTGTTCTCCAGACTCTGCCGTGCGGCTGTGCGGCCGTCGTAACCACGGTGCCTCCGCCGTGCCACTGAGGCCCGGGTCCCCGTCCAAATACTCAGCACGACTATCTTCTTTGGTCCAATCCATCCTCGAATACCCCTATTCCTAACAACTTGGTATCAGAGAACCCCGCTGCATCATCCATCATGACCGAAGGCGGCAACACCGATTCGGTCGGCAAAAAAACTCGAAGCATTGTTCCACCAGATGGAGGCTAATCAACTGAAGCTCTACGATAAGATTGATAGTCGCTCTGGCACAATCCTTGACATTGATCTTCAACAATGGGCGCATAATCTAGCGATCAACCGATTGGAGCAAGGGCGCACGCTCTGCCGAGCAAGGTCAATCATACATCACTCACTGATGCATGGCTCCGAGCAACCGACGGCCTACTACTGAACGCTCGTCGCCATCTGCAGGGGTCGTCGGATGCCTCGATGGTCGATCTGTGTTCTACTAACCGGGATGCTCTTGTTTCCGTCCGCTGGTCGATGGCCACTACGCTAGCCGGGGCAGTGTCCCTCGATTTCATAAATTGAATTTTCCAACATTCGATGGTCAGGATGACCCATTACCTTGGCTAAACCGATGTGACCAATTCTTCCGTGGTCAGCACACGATGGAGGAGGACAAGGAATGGCTGGCCACATTCCACATGACTAGCTCAGCACAGTTGTGGTATCATCGATTGGAACGCGACACAGGGACACTATCTTGGTGCCATTTTGTCGAATTGGTTAATACTCAATTCAGCCCCCCACCGCGTAGCAATCCCTTGGGTGAACTCATCGCCCTTCGCAAGCAGGGTACCGTCCGTGAATTCTCTGATCAGTTTTTGGCCCTCCTTCGCCATCCTGATGTCCTTGGCTCACTGGTAGCATGCCCACTTTGGCTTTCGGCCCTAGCATGACTAACGACCAAGGGAGCAGTAGATTGCCCTCTACGACCAGCATACCACGTCGCACACTATCACCAGCTGAGTTGGAACGGTGTCGTGCCCTAGGCTTATGCTACCATTATGGTGAGAAGTTTGTTGCTAAACGCCTCTTCATCATCGAAGTTCAACCGGACCTTGATAGTGATGATGATTATCCATTGGCTAACAGGGAACCAGAGATATCCCTGGTAGCACTCATGGGTATCTAGCCCAAGTTAGGCCAAACGATGTGGCTCCGCATTGAGATCGGGAGCAGTACCTTGGTCGTCCTCCTAGATTTTGGCTCTACACATAACTTCATCGCCAACATTGTTGTTGTTGTCACCGGCGTCATCGTGTGTGCACGTTCTGGCCTTAGTTTCATGGTTGCCAACGGGGATCATGTTACTAGCTTGGGGTTATGCCGAGCCATGGCTATCAGAATTAGCCACGAAGATTTTATGTTGGATTGCTACGCCATGCCACTCGACAGATTTGATGTGATTCTAGGGGTCCAATGGCTCAGTACGCTTGGTCCCATTACTTGGGATTTCTCCAACATGATAATGTCATTCACTCACCAAGGATGACGATTCACTTGGAACGGCCTGCCTATGCTTCCTCGTTCGAGCCATGCACTTGCATGTACGGGAACCAACCTACTAGATGATCTCCTCGACAAATTCAGTGATCTTTTCATTGAGCCACACGGTCTACCACCAATACGGGAGATTTCTCACCGTATACATCTCAAAAAGGGGACCGGGGCCATCGTTGTCCGTCCATATCACTATGCGCAGTTGCAAAAAGATGAGCTTGAACGTCAGTGCGCTCATATGCTTCAACAAGGGACCATTCATCGCAGTTCATCATCTTTTTCTTCACCGGTATTATTGGTCAAAAAGCGGGATGATTCTTGTCGTTTTTGTGTGGATTATCACAATCTCAATGACAGAACTGTCAAAGACAAATTCCCTATACCCGTAGTGGATGAATTACTCGATGAACTCCGTGGCACCAAATTTTTCACCAAATTGGAATTACATTCCGGATATCACCAAGTGCTAATGCATTCAGCCAATATTGCTAAAACTGCTTTCCACACTCATCAGGGTCTTTTTGAGTTCCTCGTCATGCCCTTCGGCCTTACCAATGCCCCTGTGACTTTCCAAACCCTTATGAATACCATGCTTCAGGACTTCCATCGACGATTCATTTTGGTTTTCTTTGATGACATTCTCATTTACAGTCCTACATGGTCAACACATTTGTGACACCTTCGTACGGTGCTCAAACGCCTTTGGCATCATCGCTTATTTTTTTAAGCGCTCCAAGTGTTCCTTTGGAACCACCACAGTTGCTTATTTGGGTCACATAGTCTCAGTCGGAGGCATGTGTAACATCCCAATTTTCTGAGCTTTAACAATCTTTTAAACAGTTAGTAGGAGAAAATTCACCATTTGGATTTTATTTGAATTTAAATCCAAAGCTTAATATGGACTTTGTACATCAAAACAATTTAATATGATTAAAGTCAACATCAACAATGGACAAAACTATTTTATTTGGGTTTTATGAGCATGGATATATTTTCTAGATTTTTCTAGAATTTTTCCAAGTTCATTTGCTATTTTCTATTGCTTATTTGAATTTCTGGTATTTTCTTAAAAAAGAAAACTAATTTAATTCTCAGATAATCCCTTGGGCCGATTTCCAACCCGGTCCGGCCCACTCCTATTCGTCTCAGCCCGTTTCCTCGTGTAGCCCAACTCGCCCTTTATCTGCGGCCGTCCGATGGGAATTGTGCGGTTGGATCAACGCTGTAGCCGCACGCGTGTTTCGTTCGTGTCCACATCCAGCTGACAGGTGGGACCGCCGAGCCTTTGTCCCCGCTGCACTTTCTTCCTCGTGGAGTCCAGCTCGCGCCCGTTCGCCATGGCTGTCGGTCTCCAAGCTCCGTACGACAAATCAAAATCTCCAACTGAATCTTATCTCTAAAACGCTTAGAATCTCATCCCTATCTCTCACGTATCCGTTTCCGATGAAATCTTATCTCGATTCGTTTTCTATCTCCAAGAACTGACGAGTCCTTTTCGGTAGTGGTTTGGGGATTCCCTAATCCGGCACTCCCGCACCCTATAAAAGGGACCCTAGAGATCGCCAGCTCCTTGGAATCCCAGAGCCGCCATCCATCCCACCCCGCTAGCTCTCGAGCCGCCTCAATTTGGAGTTTAGGGTTTTTGAGCCGTAGCTCAACTCTTCGAAATTCTCCGCTGCTGGTGACGTCGCGTCCCCGTGGAGTACGCCATTGGAATCCCCATCGTCAAAGCTACCTCGTTGACCTCTCGGTTGCCCTGGAGCACCACTTATTGCCGTTCCCGACAAAAGCCCTCCGTCGTCCTTCACTCCGACGGCAATTCCGGCGACCACCGTCAATCTCCCGAGCCAAGGTGGGTACCAACGTGTGCACAATAGGGTGAACTATCTCCTGGTATCACTCACCCTCGCCGGCGCGCCGTCGTCCGCCGTTGTCGCCGCCGTCTAGGAGAGTCGCCGGTGAGTTGATGTCATCAGGTGACCTGGCGACCACGTGCGATGCCATGTCATTTGTTTGCTGATGTGTCGCTCATGTGGCGGCCACGTCAGATCCCAATCAGCAGACCCAGTTCACAAACTCAGATCCGATCTCCATAAACTCTGTCCACGGTACACCGTCCCTATGACAGTGGGCCCCACCTCAATATCAATTCCTTTTTAATTCTTTTCCAGCCGAAATCCCTTTGATGACGTCAGCCCTATGTCATAATTCGGATTTTCTATTAAAGAATAATTCGGATAATTCTTTTTAGGGTTTTTCTTCAAATTCAATCTTCCAAAGCCCATATCTTTTGCATCCGAACTCCGATTGAGCCCATTCAAATTTCTAAATTCATCTAAATTCAAGATCTACCTATCTGAGATTTGTATTTAATTTTTGGAGTTTGTTTTGCCTCTATTTTTATTTATTTTATTTTGTTTGTTTGTTTCGTTTTCGAGTAGACGTTGATACCTCGGGAGGTTTTGAAGAGCAAGGAGCATCTCAAGACCAAGATCAATACCAAGGCCTTTTCCAAGGCAAGTTATACCTTTGATCTTGTTGAACCCAGTTTTCAAAAGTTATATTGATTTAAATTACTGCATTTACTTTAATTATTTAATTCAACGCTTTTGGGATTAGTTAATCTCCAATTTGTTATGACCTCCTTGTCTAATTGTATGCCATAACCTTTTGTCACCCTAGTATGGTTTATTTAGTTGGTGCTATTGTATTACCAATGTGGGTTGGTTAGATGCGATTAGTTTGCTTAGCCATGCTACGAGTCATCATCTCATGTAGTTGCAAATATAAACTTGACTAAGTGACTATGGAACTATGTGATAGAAACTGTGTGCGCTATGTGCTATTACTCGTTGATGGCATATGTTGCACTTAACCAACAAGGTGGGAAAGGATTTAGACGGAGGCAAGTGGACTGTGTGATATTTTGATGGAGCTATGTGCGTGGGCGTAATAACCTGTGTGCATAGGGATTTGTAGTTTAATTGGAAGTCTTGCCTTGGTCAATTAAAGACTTAACTTTGTGCGCCATTGAACTAAGCCTTTCGTACAACCACATGCCTGATGGGACGGGCCTAACTTAGTAAGTTATGGAGTCTTGGCATTGATTACTCAGGTTGTAGGTTAGCTGTGTCGGATTGGGTGGAGGTGTGTACTACCAAGTAGTCGCATCACGGGCGGTTCACCGTGTCCCTGTCCAACGGTGTGCGTCTGTGGCGGCTAAGCATACCGGGAGTGTCAATGTCGAGATGAAGTTTCTGAACTGTTTTGTTACGGCTAGTGCTAGCTACACTAGTTGTATCTTGTAGGTAAAGTGTACAAACTCTGCAGAGTGTTGAACAATCTATTCGGATAGCCGCGTCCGCGGTCATGGACATGCTCGGTGATTTCACACGAGAGGTAGATTTTCATGAAAACCTTGGGAAGGGAGCTGTGTGACCTAAGTCATATGCCTATGTGAATAACCTGCTTAGGCTATGTGTTTTTGTGAAATAAAATTGTTCCATTATTATTGTCTATTTGTTTTGAATTATGCTTTCAATCTATTACTTGTATTTAAATTGCAAATGCTGCATTTATGCAAAAGAACCACAGAAGCCATTCCTTTGGAATAAGCCTGCATCTATAATTGCATTTCTATGGTATGACTTGCAAGTACGGTGTGTACTCATGCTTGTTGTAAAACATGCAACAGAAGAGGAGGAGTCTTCGCCTGCTTTCGAGAATGAGTTCATCGAAGGTGTTTGATCGTAGGGGTCTTGATCCCAGTCAGTTGCCTGTGGTGAATTGATGGGAGTCCGCTGAAGTTTCTTCGTTCCGCTGCTATTTTATTTCTTGCTAGCCCTACGTGGCTTAATAATTGTAAACTCGACCATAAGGTCAAAACCCTTATTTGTTATCAAATTACTCGTTATGTTATTAATCGCTTGTGTGGATCAATATTCACTTGTGTTGACACTGTGTGCACTAGCGTGATCCTGGACTAGTGCATTATACACAGAGGGTCCAGAATTACATATTTTGGGTCCCGACAGAGGTGGTATCAGAGCCATACTGACTGTAGGTCTTACCCTTAGATCGACCGTCTTAGAGAGTCCAAAGTATTTTCTAAAAAGAAAAAAATTAACTTGCAAGATTAAATGAACTGCTTAACTCCCCTCATGTCTCTCTCGAGTCATCTATTGCTATAATCTTTTCCTCTCCCCGCTATTTTAACTTGGTTCCCACCCTCTTGTCTGTCTTTACAGATGCTTCATACCTACGGTGAGCGCAAAGGCGGACTTGCCGCAGAGCTGTGGAAGCTGTTGCAAGTACTTGGAGGCTTTGATCGTCCCATGTATCGTGGCAACCAATGGGTGGTAAATGGCCGAGATCGTGGAGTGATCTGCTGTCTGACAGTCTACGCCAGGAAGAGCACTAAAGCCAACCAGCCGTTGAACATCTCCGTCAGAAGGATCACCTTCGCGCAAGGAATTCAAGAGTCGTCACGCCTGGCCATCCTCAGGATTTGCCACATTTACGCACGAGAGCTGTGAAACACCATCTTCCATTACCATCCCTGAGTTGCCGCCGTGGATCGACCAACACGCTACTCGTCTACGGATGGAGAAGACAATGCCACAGTGGTGCACCTCGCCCAGTTCGTAGCCGCTCAAGAGAAGTCGCTGGAAGCAGCCGCCACCGAGCTGGAGTGCGTTATGAGACCCTGCAAAGAGCTGAAGAAAGGATCGCCAGACTAGAAGAAGCCCTCTATGGTCAGCACGACCATGAGGAGGAACAAGAAGAAGAAGATCCAGAAGAGCCAGAAGAACCAGAAGAGGACCCTGAAGAAGATTCCGAGGAAGACCCCGAGGAGGTTCCAGAAGAGCCAACAGAAGCTGTAGAGTTGGAAGAGCCACCAGACTCGCACCGGAGGCACTCGCTCTTTGCACCGGCCCCGAGGACATCAAGACCAATTCGTGAAGATGCCAGCTCACTTCCAAGTCTATAGCCGGTGGGAGCATCGTCGTGGTTGTGGAGGCTACCTTAGCGACTGAGATCGCTAGAGTCTTAGTTTGTCAGGCTTAGCCAGTTTCCTTTCGAGTCGCCCTTTAGGCGGTAGTTTGTGTGCTTAGGTTCGTCTTATTTTCCTTGTGTGCAGGGATGAGCTGCAAAAGCCCTTAGGCATTGTTGCAAGCCATACTAAAACCTCAATAAATAAAGGTGTTCATTTGGTTTTCTTGAACTGTGTTTGTTGGGTTTAACCTACCCCCTAGATTAGTTTTTAACTCATCTTGTGCTTTCTACCTTATCTAACCCATGGAGCTTCACCAGATGGTTCAGACTCGCCATGCCGCCGCAAGTGGATCCGGAACCCAAGGATCAAAAGGCAACGAGCAGACCCCTGCGGGAGCAATACCACCACAAGCACCCCCTCTTGACTTGCAGAACTTTGGTGCCTTCATGGCAGCACAGACACAGATGATGTATACTATGATGAACCACCTACAGAACATGAGCAATCAGAACAACAACAACAACAACAACAACAATCATCACCCTGGAGCCCCAGTCACTCATGGACACCAAGGACCATCCAAGCTTGCTGAATTCATGAGGACTCGCCCTCCAACCTTTGCTGGTAATGTTACACCAATTGAAGGTGATGATTGGCTTCGGGTTATTGAGAGAAAGTTGCTGATCACTCAATGCAGCGACCATGAGAAGGTTCTGTATGCTACTCACCAGATGGAAGGCATAGCTGCTAAATGGTGGGAGAATTTCAATGCAGCGCATGAGGCGCCGCAAAACATCACTTGGGAAGAATTTGCTGCAACATTCCGTCAGTATCATGTACCTGAAGGTATTATGGATCTGAAGAAGGATGAGTTCCGCGCTCTCAAGCAAGGAGCTATGTTAGTGACTGACTATCTGAATAAGTTTTCTCAGCTAGCTCGCTATGCTCCAGAGGATGTCGCTACTGATAAGTCTCGCCAGAGTCGCTTCTTGAAGGGTTTAAATACCGGGCTGCAAATCAATCTGCTCGCCCATACTTTTCCGGATTTCCAAGAGCTAGTGAACAAGGCGTTGGTTATGGAAGATAAACGCAAGGAGCTGGAAGATAATCGCAAATGCAGGATGACTCGGCAAGTGAGTCACCAGTCGCAGCAAAAAGCAAGGATAGTTCCGCAACAGCATAACCGAGTCCCACCGCAGAGTTCATTCAGGACGCCTGCACCAAACTCAGCACCTCGTCCAACTGTTCAGAACTCGCGCAGCCCAGCATCGACCAATCCCAACCCAGGGAACAATAGGCAGCATGATCCGAGAGTGTGTTACTCTTGCCGTCAGCCAGGGCATTTCGCCAACCAGTGTCCACAGAAGGGGACCATCACTCCAGTGCGTTTCAACCTTGGAACTACACCCACCAAGACCCCAGCACCGAGCAACCAAGGAGTTTCTCAAGGTACCAGTCAACCAGGAGGAGCGCCTCAGTCTGTGGTCAGAGGTCGTGTCAACCACGTCACGCTGGAAGGAGCTCAGGGAGCACCGATGTAACGTCCCAAAATTTGGCTTTTCAAAAATCTTTTGAGTAGTTTAGACCCCTGGAAAATTTCACTGATTTTATTGGAATTTATAAAGCTTAATTGGAACTTTCATAAATCAAAAACAATTTAATTTGATTAATCTCAACATCAACTATTATAAAAACTATTTTATTTGGGTTCTATGTGCTTGGATTTATTTTCTAGATTTTTCTAGAATTTTTCCGAGTGCATTTGCTAATTTCTATTTGCCTTTTGGATTTACTGCTATTTTCAAAATAGAAAACTAATTATAAATCTCAGTTAAACTCCTGGGCCAAATCCTTTAATTCGGCCCACTTTACCTCTCCTTTCTCCAGCCCACCAGCTCCCCCGTTCGGCCCATCCTGCCACCCCTCTCATCTGGCCCGATTCGCCGCTCGGCCCGACTCGCCTAAGCCCAACTGCCCCCTTTTGGCCCGACCACCTCCTAGGCGCCACGCTTGGCCTACTGGCCCAGCTGGCCTGCCCCGCCGAACCTTAGAGCTCGCAGGTCGCTTGCTAGCAGCAGCCGCCGCCTCCCTAACGTGTCTGTACGCCGCGCAAGATGCGTATGCACCGCCGCCGCTGCTTCGGCGGGCGCGCAAGCGCAATGCGTTAACGCCCCGCCTTATGCACGTCCGTGCCCTAGCGTCGGCGCCACGCCATAAGGGCGCCACTCGGCGCGCCTCGCGCCGCCGTCGCGCCTCATGGTTGTGTTTCACCGCTTGCTACCCGAGACGCCGCCTTGGTGCGCCCTCGCTCCGCCCTCACCCGCCGCCTCTGAAGCCGTAGACGCCACTGTCGTACCCTAGCGCCGCCGCTTGGAGAGCCGCCAAGACTGCCGCCCATGGCTTTCTCCTCCAAAGCCGGCGCCGAGTCTTCACCGCCGTTCTTCACCATGGAAGCCCCGTGCCGCCTCGGATCCATGGCCGCCGTCGTCGGAACCGCGCAGTCGTCCCCGTCCCTCTTCAACCGATGAGCTGCCGCCATTGATGCCGGATCGGTGCCTTCCCATCTACACCGACGCCGTCACCTCGGTCCCCTCCGTTGCCGTTCTCTGTCACCGCGTCTCCCCAAGTGGCCACATCTGTGCGCGTCCGCCCCTCCTGGTGTTGCCACCACTGTGTCGAAGCTCCACCGCCCTGAGCACCATCTTCTCCGAGCCCGACACTGTGCCCCTCTCCGCCGCGCCTCCTCCTCGTCCCGCGTTCACTAGTGAGTCCCCATTCCCGTTTCCTCTTTTCCACCTCGCCGGTCTCTTGTCCAGCTTGTGTCAGAGCCGCGCCGTCATCCCCGTGTATCAACCGTAGCGTCGCCACCCGGTTGGATCCGTCGTTCTCGCACGCTAGCCCGAGCTACACTCGTCTCACCCAATTTCGCTGGAGCCACCACGTTTAGCGCCGCCGCTGTTGGTTCCATGGACGCCCCTGCACCGCCATCGCCGGAGTTCAGCTGATCGCCGTTCGTCGCTACCGTGGATGAATCGAGGAAGCCATGGCAGCAGCGTGCCCCCTCTGTGCGCCTACCATGCGGGCCCTGCCCCTCTCTCTCTCTCTCTCTCTCTCCCTCTCTCTCCATCTGTATGACAGCATGGTCCCACCCCGTGTGTGTCCTCGCTGGATCCAGCCGATCGCCGTTTGCTGCCGATGAAGATGTCCCGAGCAGACCATGGCTGCCGCCCCTTTGTGTGCCTTCCAAGTGGGCCCAACACCCTCTCTCTCCCTTGTAGGACTCTATGACGACCGGGTGTCTCAGATCTGGAACAGGGCCGTGCCCGTGCCCTTTGCACTTCCACCGCCACCGTGGACTCCGTGGATGCCCGCTGCATCGCCAATCTTCACCACCGTGGATCACCTGAGAAGCATGGCCGTAGTCCTTTCTCCCTCTTTTCTTCTCTATCTTTTGCCTACACTGATCGGGTCGGCCAACACAACATCCACCTCAGCATGGTCGTGCCACCTCGCCTGAGTCACTTGCCACCTTGGCCCCCATATACGCCATGTCACCACCATGTTGTCGTTTCGTCCTACGTGGCAGCCTTGTCGGTGCTATGATAGCACTACCCGCCACATCGGCAGCCTCCCCGCCTCGTTGCACCACGTAGCCGCCACCCTGCACGCCATGCAGGCATCGCTGCCACATCACCACCTTGTTCTCCGTGTCAACCACCTAAGCCGCCCACATGGCATCCACATAATCCAAACCCTAAACCACACCGGTGTAGACTCAGTTCACCGTGAACCAAGCCTATGAACCATGGGCCCAGTGTGTCAACGCATTGTTCTTTGAACCCAATATACCATGAACCTACTCTATGCCTTCTGAGATGAGTTTAAATGATAGTGCTTACTGTTTAGAACAAAATATATTGCATACTCGTTTGCCCCTTACATATATAAGAAATCAAAGTAGCGCAGCTGAAGCATGGAAGATACTAAAAATTTTCTCATCCATACTAGAACAATTTGGTGTGAATAGTTCAATAAATACATTGTATACATCTTATGGCTATTGTGCTGAATACATTGTGCAAAGGAAGGGGAACACTATAACAATTGACGATGCTTACATATACCAAGCATACACGTTGTTTTCCTTGTTAAGCACATTGTCAGGTTATCAAAAGCCGAGGACGGCTTTTCTTGAAGAAGGGGAGGATGATCTGATCTGAGACATACTTAGTACTTTTCAGCTTAAATATATTATTTGACTGGAAAGAATTATTGAGCCGCATTAAATATTACGGTGAACTCTAATTTAATTCGGTCTTTAATTATCATACTTAGAGACACAGAGCTACTACTATTTTATTTGATTATATGCAACAGATATATGATCTGTACAAGCCTAAAGTGAAGATGCGCTTCAAGACCACGAAGGAATACATATATCATTTCTTATATTCGAGTTCAGCGGAAGGAGCAATCAGATGCATCTTGTGTACACGAACAATCAGAGTCGAGGACGACTCCTTTTCAAGAGGGGAAGGATGATGAGGACATCCCTGTTGAACCCGTTACATGAGCACGAACTAAAAAGATTAATCAACAGGTGAACTCGCTCCTAATTAATTTTAATTTTGATTGTAATGAATATATGTTACTACCTAATAGTCTTATATTGTGTGTGTACAGTTTTATACGTATAGAAGTATAGGAGGCGGCATCAAACCGAAGTAGCGAAGATGATGTGCATGCATTCGGGAGGAAGGAACAAGCATGCATGTGTGTGATAAATGCAAGGACTGTTGTGCATGCGTGACCTGCATGTGTGTGTTAAGTGCATGAGCGTGTGCATGTGCATGCATACGTGACATGCATGTGAGTGCTCAGGATGCATGTGTGGACGAAAGCTAGCAAAGAAAATATGAAGCACTCTCCTGGCTCCTGGTTGATTGTGGCGCATGGAAACTCTCGGCTGGAAAGGACAAGGATGCATGGGCCTGTTGAGTCTGTTGCTTTTGTTGAAACCGGACTAGAGTCTGTTTCGGCCTTATGCCCAACATGCGCACGGTTTGTTGACTATAAAAGCCTGGTGTGCACCGCATGTAAAGGGGAACAACGACAATTTTTATACAGATTTCAATATATTCTTGATTATAAGGTTTAAGCAATATTTGCCCCCACTAGAATTGAGAGTTCCAATCTATTATACCGTTTCGTCGTTCTTGTGAATTCTTGTGTTTTGCAGGAGCAGCGACACATCTACTTAGTGTGATCGGGTAGACGGGATCACAAGCGTGTGGTTGGGCGAATTCTTTTTGTCGCAGGTTGCTGTTTTGACAGTGGTTGGCGCCATCAGTTCGTCAGGTTGCACGGATCCAAAGTTATCATTGATCCTACGTCGTGAAGATCAGGCATCCCCCCGCATCATTATGTGTTTCATGTTAGTTTACTGAAGTCCTTTCTTGGTCAATCTCCTCAATCACCGCCACCATTGCCTACACTTTTGCAAGGTAGGGTTTGTCTGCTACTGGCCAAAGTACTGAAATCTCATTGGGGCCGCGACTGTCTTTAGATTCTAGTTCAGTGGGAAAATGCTCCTGAAATGAGTGCTTCTTGGGAAGATTTAGAGCAATTTCAACAGTTATATCCTTCATTCAAGCTCGAGGATGAGTTGCTTGAAAAGATAGGGAGAGATTTCATATGGGGTATTATGTACGGGCAACGCAAGCCGAAGTTACTAAACGACGCGCCCTCACCATCTGACTCGGTTTCTCTATCAAGACAACAGGATGTGTCAGATTAGCTATAGTTTCCAATTCTGTTTTGCCTTTTCTGTTTTGTAGTCTGAATTAGGAAATACTTGTTAGTTTTTGTATCATGATTCGAACTCGTTTAGTACTCCAGTTGTTAGGATCTGTATTTAATAGTGAGAAACACTTTATGTTTGGATATAAGAAATAAAAAAATCTCTACATCTCTTCTTCTTGCTCTGTTCGGTTGTTCTCCGGACTGTGCCACCCGGTCGTCGTAACCATGGCACCTCTGCCGCGCTGCCGAGGCCCGGGTCCCTTCCGAATACTCTGCACAACTATCTTCTTCGGTCTAACCCATCCTCGAATACCCCTGCTCCTGACAAACACTGAGCCCGGAATACTACTAAATTACCTCAACTACTAATTTAAACCACTTATTACATTAAATTCTAGCAAGCGCATAACGGGACATAATACGAAATAATAAAGATATCCAAACTGCTTAATGATCAACACAATAGATAGTGATACTGAATAAGGAACCAAATAGAGAATAAATAAGTCAACGAATGAATAATCAAGTTATAACCAACAGCTAAACATAATCAATAATTATCAAGTCCTAGAAGGAATTATTCATCACACTAAAGTAAATGTTCACATGACCAACTAAATCATTTCAGTGTAGGTAGTGTGATTGTCCATGTGTGCTAGCCATCCCCATGCAAGATGCCGTCAACGACCACCTAAAGCAACAAAATAAACAAAAGTGAGTCCACGACTTAGCAAGCACTAGATACAATGGTAAAAACACAAGTTCATTAACAATCGATGCATTATCATGAATCTCATCATTCTCATTTCCATTCTCAATAATATAATTCTCATGTATGCAAATGATATGATGCGCCTCTTTCAACTAATATTGGTATAGCGAAGTGTCCACCCATCGGTGACATACTTTTCTCCCCCCACCTTCTTGAGGGTGGGGTCCCTACCTCTGTAGGATTTTAACATGGGGCATGCTGAATTAGCCATAATCATGGCAGTACCCACCGCCCTAGCCCTTATGCAAGTGAATGATACAACAATTCATTAAACATTAATATTCTCACCATGTGATCCCCATGATAGTTGCATCAATATCACAATATAACCCTTTTCATAAATATTAGCTTGGCAAATATTTAACTTAACACAATATAAATAAATCTCATGGCAAATAAACCAACATGACAACGGCAACCACCCGTTGTTCACCATTATATCAAGCACTTGCCTCTTTAGCTGCTAGGAGCCGGTTGATGCAAAGGCGGTACGGCGCTTGAGGCAACACTCCCTGAACAACAAATTGATATACATTTAAAAACAAGCCAAACACAGTACCAAAACATCACATACTTCTCCCTAGCATAATTATACAAAAACGATCCAAATAACTTGATTCTACCGATCGACATATATACCCAATGTCTCAGTAATAAAAAAAAACTCTAACTTTCACATATGAACTCCAAATCTCTACATCCACTACTTTCTTGAATCCTCATAAAAAATCCTACAACTTCCTAGTTATAACGAACATCTGATTCTACCATTCTCTACCTCGTTTCCTTCCCCGAAGACCATCTCAGAATCTGTGCGGACAGTCCACTTCATAATTTTATATCTTTAATTCTAAAACTTGAAAATATATGAATGATACCCGTTCTAGAAACTACATAAAGTTTACTAACTTATTCAAGTTATCACCATATTTTAATTTTGCTATCTACTAGATGAAACTGACCCATCTTCACAACATCTGCCAGCTAAGTCCAAATTCTGGATAGCGACCTTTCTGAGGCCATAATGTTTCGCTCGCTACTCCAATTCTAATAATCTAGGCCTTCCTAGAAAGCTAACTAGATTATCTACAACTTTTATAATTAGATGAATCTATGAATTACATTCACAGAGGGGTCGAGTTGAGGGATAGTTACAAATAATGGAAGGTTGATTTTTAAATTAGAGGACATATCTATTTTTTTAGACTAGACGACATATATCTAGTTCAAACTTCAAAGCACCACCTTGTAACATATTTAGTTATAGGGTATCAAATTTGCACGAAACTTTCCAATTCAAACTAGCCTTTTTCATTCTATAAAAAACAAAAACTAATATCTGACAAATATAAATGAAACTAATTAAGGGTTTTTTTTTAACTCGTAGCGAAATTTTCATTTTGTTAGCACCAATTGAGAAATTAATGTGCAAAGTACAGACATATATGATTAATTTATTGATCACCTTGAGGACTACCCACAGAAATGTTAATAGAATTTTTTGGGTTTAGTATTTGATACCCTCTCTGATGTCAAATGTAAGTTATTTTAGAATTCTCAACTCTTCTCCAAATGCAAGTCATTTTGCAACTTCGAGGTAGCGTTACCTTGTTTCTCCTTATTATACCCTCATTGAATCAGTGCACACGTTCTCATGAATAAATGAGGTCTATCTCTCAATGTCGAGTGGGACATTAAAGTATATGAAGGACACTAAGGTCATTTCTCTTACCCCTTAATTCGTGTGCCAAAAACTAAAACGACCTATATTTAGAATCGTAGGGAGAATCTAACATAAAGTGGCAGAATTATATTACACCTTTTTTCTTAGAATTAGATAACATGCACTTACACTACTACAGAACAGACCTTTGGTCCCGGGCCTAAAGGGCCTCTAGTCCCGATTATAGAGCCGGACTAGGAAATCGACTAAATGTCTCACCTTTAGTCCGGGTCCCGTGCCCGGGACTAAGGTCGATTTTAGTCGGTTGGTAATACCAGCAGGGACTAAAAGGTCCACTGGTGAGCCACGGGGTGGCCCTTTTAATCCGGTTGGTATTACCAACCAGGACTAAAGGTGTTTTTTTTCTTTTTGTTTCCATTTCAATTCATTATTGATTTTGGTTTTACAATTACATTAGGTTTTCAAATCGTATTCTTATTTGCTAATATATGTATCGCCCACATATAATTTAGTTTGGAACATTATTACACACAAATAAAGTATGAAACTATATATATTATGGAGCTATATATATGTATAATATATATATATATATGCACATAAAATTTACAACATTATTCATGCATCCTTGGTATTTACAACACAAATGTTGTCCTCCACTTAAATGTCATACAAATGTTAAATCTGGTTTGGCTTCAATTGTTCATCTGGGTTAAAGTAGAACTCGGTGCGGGCTTGAGGACATGCTCATTAAGAAATCTGCGATTGTCTCTTGAATTCCTTTGAGGCGGTCCATATCCAACACTGTTCCTTCAACCATATCTCCTTCAATTTGCATTAAACGAAAGAAGTATTAATATACATAAGATTTATTTAATAGCAACAAATAAATAAAATGGATTTATTATATATACTTATTACGTACTTTTTCAGATCTGTAGATGGGTTCTTTTGCATACACCATGAGGAACTCGCAAAGCGTAGTATCCACACAAATTGTTGCTCGGTGGTCGCCAGTAGAACCCATGCACGATATAAAAAAGATTACTCTCGTCATCCCGCGCGTGAGCTGAAGCATGATAAGGTAAAGATGCGGGGAGCTAGTACAACTTACATCCAGTCGGTGTGGATCAGGAAGTGGCGCTTTCAGATCCGGACGGTGTAGCTGAACGAACCAAGCCCAAACCCTGCCCAATAATTGGATCGTTAATTAACTATTGCAGAGTTAAAGAGCAGGAATAAATATTTAAAGATCGAAGTTACCCCTGGATAATGTCTATCATATCTTGGTAATCTTCTGCGGTTTTCTCAACGAGTCATAGATTAGCAAATGACCGTCGAGAGATCGAAGACAATCGGTATCAATGAAAGTCGCATTTGTTTATAGAGTCAACATATATATCTTTATGTTGGATTGAGTAAGTAAAGTAAAATGTGCACACGATAACAACACTCACCCAAAGTTGTAGGGAAGAGTATAAATCTTTTGTTCTTTTGGTTGATCAAGAACCTCAGGAAATTCCTCTCCGTTTGAGGTCTCCATTGATCGTAGGGAGTGTTTGGGTCCTTGAATACGATATATGGATCCATGAAACCAATGTTCTTGTCCTTTCTCGTGTGAGGTCTCTCATCATGTCTCTGCATATGTATAGACATGCTAGCTAGTGTGAGGATAATTACTTATACATATACATATGCTAGAGTGAGATTATTAAAAGAAAGAATCACGTCTGAGACAAAAGCGGTGATGAGAGATTTGTCTAGAGCGTTCATGTGGCATATTTGGTGTAACTCATTAAAGCGAACCATTATAATGTCATCGCCACTAAGTAATGATGGTTTCTAATTTTGACGCAAATATAGTCATCCGCTTTTCTGCGACACGCCGCCATGTACCACTTGTTTAACAAGTACATTTTGCGTCTTAAGTTCCATGAGCTTCTCGGGGTTGTATAGACTCTTGCCATATACATATTCCTTCTTCCAATGATCAACTTCCGGAGCACTTTTGATGTGTGCTCCGCGAGCATTTGGGAAATGCTTAGACCGATTTCATGAAAAATTCATCAAGTTGATCCAAATGCACATTTCGGATATCTGTTCTAGCACGTTCGTGTTTGAACCATATTCATTCCCAATAACTAGCGGGGGCACTGATTGTTGTGATTGTTCCCCGAGCTGTGCAACACCCTTCCGTGCTCTCTTCTCTTTCTTCTTCGCCTCCTCAATTGACTTGGTGAGAGTGCGGTCATAGTCCGATAGTGGCGAATCCTTACGAGCATGACGTAACTTTTTCTCGTGGCGTCCACCTTTGCCTTAGAACTTCGACGGGCGTCTGAAGAATCGGCTTCTCGATGTTTCGCCGCTTCACTTTTAGCCTTGACTTTCGCAAGAAACCGCCCACATCTGTTGTTATGAAGCATCTATTTCCTCGGCAGTCTTCTCATAGGAAAGTTTCGTCGTCTTAGAAATAGCTGGTGTTCTCCCTGAGGCTTTCTTCTTCGGCGGCGGTGGGGCCGACGCCTTCGTTTGTGGGGTGCGCCTCTTCTTTGGCGATGGGGCGGTGGCGGCGTTGGAGCCCGCCGTGGAAGCGATGGGCGGCGGTGTCGGCGTTGGAGCCCGCCGTGGAGGCGATGGAGCGACCGTGGCGGCGTTGGAGCCCGCCGTGGAGGCGATGGGGCGATGGCGGCGTTGGAGCCCGCCGTGGAGGCGATGGGGCGATGGCGGCGTTGGAGCCCGCCGTGGAGGCGATGGGGCGATGGCGGCGTTGGAGCCGCCGTGGAGGCGATGGGGCGGTGGGGATGCGGCCGTGTCTTCCACTTCATTGTCATCGCCGCAACACTGTGACGGTGGTGAATGGATAATTGGACTTAGGTTGGGGAGGTTCTGCTTTGTGAAAACAACGTGGTATGAGTAAACCGTTATTTAAGCCAATACATAATTAGTGAAAAAATGTTTCGTTCACTTTCATCCGCACCTAGGGTTAGGTTGTTGAGGAGGAGGAGGTGACGCCCTAGGAATAATGATATAGCGCTTGCGCCAACATATGAATGTCTTCTTCGCTTCTCCTAAAGTCTTCTCCCCATCACCTCCTTCAATGTCAAGAGGCACATTGCTATTACCTTTCACAACTCTATCCACCGAGACGCTAGCATATCCAGGAGGTATTAATGCCCCATGGCATCTTGGTGTCTTCGTAGGGTCGTCACGAGATACAACACCGATAGCCACCATGACCGTGGCATTCCCTCGAATGTGCGGCTCACATGTCGTGAGAGGATCGGTGATGTCATCCACGGGAAGCGCACCTGCGTCATCTTGAATCACTTGGCACCTCCGTGGAAGCGCAATCGCTTTTCAAGCGATTAGGGGGTGATGTTGACTCGGCTCGATGCGCTTTGCCTTTGGATGGAACTTCTCGCTATCTGCACTTGCCTTTTGATTTCCTCATTCATTTTGGCTTCAAGTGCTTTTCTCACTCTACTACTTCACGAGCCACTTCACGTGACTCAAGAACCATTTCTCCATCCCTCGCATCCGCTCTGCCTCCTCGTACTTCTTTCTCTGGCGGCTTCTATAGGTGGCTTTGTCTTTAGGGAAGGCATGCTCCCACGACACCTCCCCATAGCCTCTTGTTCGCCCACCGTGTTCAAGATTACTCTCCGTATGATGTCTCATCCTTATCTCTGTTCGTTTGCCACCGCCACTCTCACCAAGCCTCGAGCATAAGCAAATCTTTTTTTGCTCTTTGGAGTTTTCGCCATACACTATCTTTCCGGTCTCTAGGTCGAGCTTCCCCATGACCGAAAAACCAATACTTGGCGCTTCGGGCGGCTTGATTGATTCTCGTTCGATCCCTTGGCAAGAATCTCCGTTCCATTCTTTCCCACTTAGGAATGGCACTCTCAGAGCCACCGATCCCAAGTGATGGTGGTATTGCTTTGTCGGGCATTCTGTTGGTTCCTTCTCACCGTGCCTCACCCTCTTCCGATGTCTTGAAGCTGCACAAACTCATCCCAAAACGGCCTCAACTTGACGTAGGCCTTAGTGTTGAAATCTGGCGTCGGGTTCTTCTTGATAAATGTGTTGTACAATTTCTTCTTCCAACTTTGGAATTGTGTGGCCATCTTGTTCATAGCCAGTTCCTAACTCTCTCCTTCAAAGCTTCATCTTACAGATCGAGCGAAATGTTGAAGGACATCTTGCCAAACTAGTGCCTTGTCACGATCGGAGACAAAACTAATATGAGGAGCAACTTTCTTTTGCTTCCATTCACGAGCATTGATCGGGATCTGCCCTTACAAGGTACCCACGATGGTGACAAATTTACGTGCATGTGGTCCAAGTACTTTGCTCAGTATCCTCCTCGAATTCGAGAGAATGAACCGACCCTCCAACGGCTTCTTGGACCTCGTACATTTCTACTCTTCCCGTTGTTGTCGTCGATCCAGAGGGCTACTTAATGTAGAAACACAAAGATTTAAATAAATATATTTATCGACAAATGAAATTATTCGAATTTCATGTATACATAAGAGATTGTAGATAGACCTCGCTTGACATTGTCTTGCTCATCTTCATAATCGGCAAAATCTTGACTCCGTCATCTACTTCTTGATTGTTGTCATCACCTTGAATTGGGCACCTTGTAAGGCGTCATTGTTGATAATATCCATCATGGCATCGTCCATGTTGTCATTCGGTCGGCCATTTACGCAAATATATGTGTAGGGCGTTAGAGCGGTTCGTGATCGGTAGGGGTGGATAACGAGCTGACTCGGCTCGGCTCGACTCGACTCGTTAAGGCTCGTTAAGCGAGCTCGGCTCGGCTCGGCTCGTTAAGATAACGAGCAAAAACCGTGCTCGGCTCGGCTTGTTAAAAACTTCGAACTCGACTCGTTAGGCTCGTTAGGCTCGTTAGCGATAAACATGGTGAACATCTTAAAATTTCATGAAATTTTCGAAAGCAGATGTAAAGAACAATCATTGACCACCCAAACATGCCTTATTCAACCAAACACATGCATGGCAATTCATGAGAGCAAGTGTTCTTTGAACTAAACCCAAAAATAAATGATTATAGATGCCATGAACATCCATGCAGTGTCCATATCACAAATCATCATCACAAGTTCACAAATCACAATCATCGATAAACATTTATAGCATTCATAAATCATATCCATGCAGTCCATATCACAAATCATGCAACATGCATGCAGATCCATACATAACCATTGCCATTTTGAGTACTATTTTTATCAATGATCTCAACCCTTTCTCTGGAGATATCAGATATGGTTGATAACCATCGGCTTCAAGACAATCTAGAATGTCAAGAGAATACCGTTCATAAAAGGTGGCAAACCGCCCACTAGAGCTTAATCTTAGAAGTGAATCGAAGCGAGCTTAACGAGTTAACCGAGTTACTCGCGAGCGGCTTCGGCTCGGCTCGTTAACAAAACGAAGTTTTTCTTTGGCTCGGCTCGGCTCGTTAAGGGACCGAGTTCGAGCCGAGTCGAGCCGAGCCCTTAACGAGCCGGCGGCTCGCGAGTTTGGGCTTTTTTCCACCCTAGTGATCGGGTTATGATTTCGCATCAAGTGGCGTGCGGTTCGTGACATGCATCGACAAAAGAAAAACAACATATACATTCAATTCGCCACTCTGCAAAAATGATTTCTCGGCTCGATGGCGGTCACAAAAGAGGGCTCGCCACGGGTTAGTCTTTGTGTCGTCGTCTATACCACATTGCCACCGAGGCACCGACAACGATGGCGGCTAGCTAATCTCGTTTGCCTCCTCTGTGAACTCCGTATATTTTCTCTCTCGATCTCCTTTTACGCTCCTCGCAATCGCGATAAGAGATGAGGAGCTCACCGGCGTGGAGGAGTGCGGCTCGGCACTGGTGGCGAAGCCGCCGCCTTCTTGAGCCAGGGCGGCCGGATCCGGCTGAAGGAGGGAGGAGCGGGCGAGCTGAGCGGAGGGAGGAGCGGGCGAGCTGGAGCGGCGGAGGAGGAGCGAGTGGAGGTGGTGGCGGGAGTGGGGCGCCACGGGAGGAAGGAGGAGGCCGGGCGCGACGTGTAGTGGAGCTAACGAATTAAGCGCTTGAGGAGGCGAGGGAGGCGGAAGGGGTGGAAGAAGGAAGAAGCCACTGTTGCTTAAGTCTTGAGGGACCTTTAGTCCAGGCGGTATACCAACGGGACTAAAGACCTTTAGTCCCGGTGGTAATACGGACCGGGACTAAAGGTGGACCTAGTCCCGGGTGGTGCCACGGACCGAGACTAAAGGTTTTCTTGTGGGACATATTTTCGAGAGAACCTTTAGTCGGTTGTGTGACCTTTAGTCCCGGCGTAATCTGGACCGGGACTAAAAGGCTGGACCTTTAGTCCCGGGTGGTGCCACGGCAGGGACTAAAGGTTTTTGTGAGGACATATTTTCCAGAGAACCTTTAGTCGGGGTGTGTGACCTTTAGTCCCAAGCAGATGTCTGACCGGGACTAAAGGTCCCCACTATTCGATTCCGCCACAGTTTTCACAGTTTGGGTTTTGTATTAAGTTTATTTGTATAAATATGCTAATTCTTGTTAAATGCATAGTAAATTAAATACTAGGCATAAATTTTTTAAAAATAATAGTTGCATTTCCTTTTATCTTATTGACATTTCAAAGCGACTTTTATAGTGACCACAAGCTAGGAAGTGAAGAGCCAACTATAAACAAAATGAAGGGCTCAAACCACAAGTGGGAATTTCATTTGAAGGCATAAATACTTGCTAAAAAATTTCAAGTCATTTTTACACGGTGGAGAAGACATGCTTCACAGAGGTACATGTGTCCTTTTATCGAATAGGAATTTCATTTGAAGCGATAAAAACAAGAAAAATATGATAGAAACATCTGAAGTTACAATTATTACATAAAATCTCTAATACACACTATTTATTAAACATCACTATATATCAAGCGGGCACGATGGTGAACTTCTTCTTGACGTATGACCCTTGGTTATGATCATGCCGTAACCATGGAGTGTCCTCGGCATTTAGCAGATGCTTGGGTCTTTGGTCTGCTTGAAGGGCGGGATTCGGTCATCCTTTCATAATCTTGACTTGTCCGACTTGTCCTCAATTCCCACGATGTTTCTTTTCCTGAAAAAGAACTATGTGGCGTTTTAGCTCATTGGTTGATTTGTCGTCGTTTTCCCTCTCTTGGGTTTTGTAGACATGTCTTTCACATAGAACACCGATTCACATCGCCAGACAGGACGAATGGTTCGTCTTTGTACCCAATATTGTTGAGGTCCTTGTTGTCATTCCATACTCCTTGTCATTGTTACCCGCCTCGGTCATCTTCACCCATTGGCTTTGGAACAAAGGGACTTTAAAATTAGGTGCGTAGTCTAGTTCCCAAATCTCCTCTATGCGGCCATAATATGTTTGCCTCTTTCCATTTGGGTGCATGGCATCTCTGCGGACACCCTTGTTTTGGTTCGTGCTCCTTTTATCTTGGGCTACGGTGTAAAATGTATTTCCATTTATCTCGTACCCTTTATGCGTGAGGATGTGCCACGATGGTTGCCTAGCCAACAAATACAGCTTGCTCATCAATATTGTCATCACCACGACATTCTTTTCGCAACCAACCGCTGAAAGTTTCCATGTGATGACGCCTAATCCAAGCTTCATTCTTCCACGAAGGCGGGATCGTAGGAACTCCTTGTGTACCTCGACATACGGCTCCACCACGGAGGAGTTTTGAAGAAGCGTGTAGTGCGCTTTATTGAAATAATCGTCCCCGCATCGATATATGTTTTCTTCCCTAGTGTTCCCTTTCCACTAAGTCTCCCCTCGTGTCGCGATTCAGAACACCAATCGGGTCAAGGTCGGGAATGAAGTCAACACGAACTCAATGACCTCCTCGTCCCGTAGCCCTTGGCGATGCTTCCTTCGCCGAAAGCTTATTTGGTGAACATATTTCTTCAGACTCCATGAACCTCTCAAAGGGAACATGTTGTGTAGGAACACAGGACCGAGAATATTAATCTCCTTGACCGGGTGAACTAGGAGGTGTGTCATGATATTAAAGAAGGATGGAGGAACACCAACTCAAAGTCGACAAGACATTGAACCACATCATTCTCAGTAGAGTAGCTAGTTCCATTGGATTGATTGCCTTTCGAGAAATTGCATTGAGGAATGCACATAGCTTCACGGTGGCTGACGTACATGTGGAGGTAGAATTCCTCTTAAAGCAACCGGAAGCAATTGCGTCATAAGCACGTGGCAGTCATGGGACTTTAAGTGTAGGAATTTCTTCTCTGGCACATTTATTATATGCTTTATATTGGAGGAGAATCCAGATGGGACCTTGATCTTTGTTTAGGCATTCAAACATGCTTTCCTTCTCTTCTTTGCTAAGAGTGAAGCTAGCGGGTCTTAAGTAATGGCGTCCATCGTCATCTTCTCTGGATGTAGGTTGTCTCGTTCTTTCATGCGCTGCAAGTCCTGTCGTGCTTCGAGTGAATCCTTAGACTTTCCATACACATCCATGAATCCTAGCGAGTTCACACAAAGATTCTTTGTCGGTGTATCACGTCGATCGCGTTGCGGACCTCTAGGACTTGCCAATAGGGTAGCTCCCAAAATATGGACTTCTTCTTCCACATGGGTGCGTGTCCCTTAGCATCTTCGAACAGGTTATTTGCCTTGTCCCTTTCCAAAGACTACTTGCACATCCTTGACCATATCAAGTACATCCTCCCGGTTCGGTTGCGAGGCTTGGTTCGTGTTACGCCTTACCGTTAAAATGCTTGCCTTTCTTTCTTAGTTGGTGATTCATAGGAAGAAAACGAGCGATGGCCAAGGTACACGACCTTTCGACATTTTTCAAATATATCTTGTCAATGTCATCAAAACATTGTGTGCATGCATTGTATCCCTTGTTTGTCCGTCTCCGAAAGATTACTTAGAGCGGGCCAATCATTGATTATTACGAACAACAATGCTCGCATGGTCGAAGTGTTCTGTTTGTACTCATCCCACACACGTACACTGGTTTGCTCCATAAAAGCAGGAGTTCCTCAACTAATGGCCTCGGTAGACATCGATGTCGTTGCGGGTTGCCTCGGGCCTTGGATGAGCACCGGCATCATAATGAACTTCCGCTTCATGCATAACCATGGAGGAAGGTTGTAGATACATAGAGTAATGTGCCAAGTGCTATGACTAGTGCTCTGGTCCCCAAAAGGATTCATACCATCCGCATTTAAAGCGAACCTTAGGTTTCTTGCGTCATCTGCAAACTCCGGAATTCTCTCGTCTATTGCTCTCCTTTGGGACCCATCGCCAGGTGTCTCAACATGTTGTCTACCTTACGGTCTTCTTTGTGCCATCGCGACAACTTTGCATGGTCCTTGTTTATGAACAGACGTTTCAGCGTGGTATTATAGGAGCATACCACATAACCTTGGCGAGGATTTTCTTCTGGGGCGTTCTTCGCCCTCAACATCGCCAGGTCATCTCGCTGATCTTATACCGCGACGCTTTGCATACGGGGCATTCATCCAAATTCTCGTAGTCCTTGCCACGATCAGGATGCGATCATTAGGACATGCATGTATCTTACGGATTTCTAATCCCAAAGGGCGACGACTGTTTTGCTTCAAATGCGTAGTGGCGGGCAATTCGTTAGGCTTCGGAAGCATCTTTTTTGGATCTTGATAATTGCCCAAATGCCTTGTCGGATACACCATTACATGCCTTCCATTGTAGCAACTCGATGTTGTACCCAACTTTTTTGCCCATCTTCTACGGACGGGTATAGTAATTTCTTGTGATCCTCTAGCATGCGGTCAAACTTAGCCTTCTCCTTTTCACTTTCGCAATCTCTTTGTGCATCACGAATGACATCACCAAGAGCATCATCTTGATGAGTGTGTCTTACGCTTTGCCTCTTCTTGACTTAGCCCATTGCGGTATCATCGAAGTCACCGTATTGAGCAATAATGTCGTTAGGGTCCAATTGTTCTTCTTCACCTTCTTCCATTATAACCCTAGTTTCTCCGTGCTTGGTCCAACAAATATAGTTTGGCATGAAACCCGACTTCAACAAGTGTGAGTGAAGACTCCTTGAGCGAATATTCCTTCAAATTCTTACAGGGGCACATGGACAAAGACATGAAACCATCCCGCTTGTTTGCCTCGGCCACTCTTAAGAAATAATGCACGCCATCAATGAACTCTTTGGAGCGGCGATCGGCATTGTACATCCAATGGCGTGTCATCGTCTGCATTATATGACATATCACATAATTAAATTTCAAGTTTCAAATTTTTCCCGGATAGTACACATGATAGAGAGGCTACCCAAAATTTTTAGAATTTTTGAAATTAAGATGAATTTATTTTGAATTTTCAAAGAATCAGCACTATTTGACGTTTGCACTAGGAGCTTCGCCTTGCTAAGAATGGAGTGTCGGCGGACGACGGCGTTCGACTCTGTGATTTAAGCAAAACAGCAAGCTTAAGGAGAAGGGACATTAAGTTAAATGATAATTAATAATTAACTAAATTGCCCAAAGTCATTAAGGGTGAATGACCCTAGGTCAACAATCAATCCAAAAGGCAAACAATAACTAAGTGATTAAGCTAATTAAGAGATTAACTAATTACTTAATAATTAAATATTAAACTTATTTATTAAAACAAAATTAATATTTATTATTTTTACCCAAGAGGTTGGATCTGATAAGATAAGACTTATCTCATCAAACACCCTCAAAGCTTAACCTAACTAACACATGTAAAAGTCATTTTTCATTTATTTAAATAATTATTAAATAAGGTGAAAAATAAAAGTCTTCAGATTGATCCCAAAATTTTTGTACAGATAGTTCATAGCCTAATTAGATGGCAAAACAATTTTTAGAATTTTTGGATCATTAATTTAGCCTACAAAATTCATGGAATAATAATTAAATAAATAAGCATAAAATAGGTATAAATTCAACTTTGTCCAAATAGTCTTAAAATTTTTATATGGACTGTTCACAGTGTAACTTAGGGAAAAACAAATTTCATGATTTTTGGAAATTTATTGTGGCCTACAAAAATCATGAAAGTTCCATTTATGAATTAATTGGCAATTTTATAACATATAAAAATTATTCAAATTTCACATTTCATATTTTTCATAATGGACGGCGGGGTTAGCATCAGAGCTTACATGCGAACACGCCGGTGAATACGGTTGAGTGAATGAGCAGCTCGGCGGTGGTGGCAATGGCGCATGTGGCGTGTCCCGGCGGCGACGGCGTTCCGCTCTGTGATTTAACGCCAAACAGAGTTTAAATAGAAGGACATTTAGTCGGTTGGTGTTACCAACCGGGACTAAATGTCAACCTTAGTCGGTTGGTACTACAATCCGGGACTATCTTTAGTCCCGGATTGTAGTACCAACTCGACTAAGGTTGGCATTTAGTCGGTTGGTAACACCAACCGACTAAATGTCCTCCTACAAAACGCCGCCAGCCGTTGGGCGGGGACTTTTAGTCGGTTGGTGTTACCAACCGGGACTAAAGATCTTTGGTCCCGGACGCAATTTTCTCCGAGACTATTGCCCATTTGGCAGTTCGATCAAAGGTCTGTTCTGTAGTAGTGTTAGTACATAGTTTGCACTGTATATTCCCCCTCATAACTAACGTAAATAAGTTTAGTTCTAACTAGATATATATGTTAAGTGCGCAGAGTACGTACTGTCATTTTAGAGAGAGAAAATGGGGCATTGCACGATTCATGTCGTGAAAAGTTAGTGCACTGTGACCCTAAAACTCTGCCGTGCATGCACGTACCCATGCAATCAAAAGGAACTTTTATTAGATTTAAATGTTCTGCGCATTTGCTTCTGGAGATGATCTGTCGTTGCAACATCCATCCGCATTAGTGGATGGTCCCCATGAGGATCAGTCATGCATGCATGGAGCGCCGAGCAAAACGGACGGACCATTGCCTGCCAATCTAGCTGATGAATGTAAGATACTGGTTGCTACCTGCTATTGTTGTCAGCTGATGAGTGTAATCTAGCTGCAGGACGGTACTGCTTGGGATGGCGCGCGCAAGAGTCATCTCAACATAGCCCATGATCTAGCTATCTTTTGAGACTTTGGTCACTGGACCGGGCTGTCGGTATATTAATTCCACATTGTTCATGATTTTTGGACTGTGATATCAACATTATTCATGTCGAATGCATATCGTGACTATATCTTAAGAACGCAACATAGTGTCACGTGAACAACTGGTCATTGTGACTGTCTTAAGACTTAATTAACTATAGGGGTGCAATCGGGTCGAATTCGGACAGATATTGCTCGTACCGTATTCCAACCATAACATCCCAAATTTGAAGTTCTTTTGAAGCATTTAAAAATAAAAATAACCATTTGAATTTTCTTAGTTTAATTCGAAGCTTAATTTGAATTTTCATAAACTAAAATGATTTAATGTGATTAATCAAGACTTCAATTAAATTCAAAACTGTTTTATTTAGGTTCCGTATCTCAACCCACATGTTCGGACGGATATTGCTCGTACCGTATCTCAACCCACATTTTTTCCCCGGATTCGGAGTCGGATACGGTAAAGGCGGATACGAATATGAATTCGTCGTTTCAGACATGGTACCGTCGGGACAGAAACATGACGGTTTCAGATCAGAAATGGATAATATAGGCGGATAGTATGCGCATACAGAAAGGAACATACACTAAACCATGCCACCATCACTTCTAGCCTTCAACTAGCGTTAAATTCATACATATTACATAAGTTCGACAACCGACATGACACAAGTTCAACATAAGTGATAAATTCATACATAAATTCAACAACTGATAAATTCATGCACAAGTTTGACAACCGACAAGACACAAGTTCAACATAACTCATACTCATGTATAAGTTTTACAACCGACGTGTCACAAGTTCAACATAAGTGATAAATCATAAATCCACACGGCCATACATAAGTTCACCATGCCATAATAGGAAACAAAATGACATAAGTATAGCCTCAACAGACCTTCACTTCACAGCTTCACTGGATGGCTAGCTATAATTTGCTATAGCTCGTCATCACTAGCCATTTCTTCTTCCTACAGTTTGCCAATTAACATCTCAAACTAAGTTAGAAGCAAATTTGTAACAAAAAGATAAACAACCTTAACAAAAAGAAAAGTGCAATACCTGAATCATCATATTAGCGATAAGGGTCTCAATAACCTCCAGATTACCAATGATAGATGCAACCCTATTCTTAGAATTTGAAAATTTTAAAGAAAGCTACGTTAGTAAATAATACAAACTTCTTTTACACTAAAAGCTAACAAAATATTTTAGATATCACCTTTTCTAGACACAGTTATCCAATCTTCGGTACAGATCAATGCTTCTACCATCTCGGGTTCTAGGTGACTACGAAATGGATCAATGACATGACCACCAGCACTGAACGCAGATTCCAAAGCAACTGTTAACACTTGCATGGCCAACACATCACAAGCAACTATTGAGAGAATATGATATCATATTGGTGATTCTTCCACCAAGATAAAATATCAAATTACACTTCCAGATGCCATCACAATGAATTTATTCGTCCTAGTTCCTATCAAGTACAAAGAAACAATCAGATAAATTGAAGGGGGTAACAAATCACCATCGGAAATCAAGAACAAATTGCAAATGTGTTGCTAGTGCTAGAGGAGTGGACTAACCGGAATAAAAAACAAATCACCACAACAAGGAAAAACATTTGACTTGCTGCTAGTGCTAGAGAACTAACCGGAAGGAGTTAAGCCGACAAACGGTTGCTCTCAGTGGTGGCTATCGGTGGCATTGGCAGACCATGGCGAAGAGCTTGGGGGAGGGAAGCAGAGGTGGCTCCCGACAGCAGGAGCAGAGGCGGATCCCGGCGGTGGGGGCAGAGGCCGCGGACGTCTGTGGCGGAAGGAGGCAACTCCCGACTAGGGGGGAGGGGGGAGACGGCAGAGGCGAAGGCCGCAAATGGCGGCAGGGGCGGCGGCGACTTCCAGCGGTAGGGACGGCGGCGAGGGAAGGGGCCGCGGACGGCGGTGGGGAGGCATGTGTGGTGGCGGTGTCAGTGTGTGTGAATGATGGTGGTGGTGGCCTGGTGGGTGGCTACTGCCTGCTGGTCAGGTTAGGGAATTAGGGTAAAATGGCTGCCTGTCAATGGAGTAAGAGTTTTTTATCGGATATCCTGATGAATATTATCCGAATTATTGCTTACCGATGCTATTCGGTCAGATAGGATATCTCCCGATTTCGCTACCGAATCCGATGCTAACTATTCTGTACCGATACCGAATCCGACCGAATACTAAACTCCGTTCCCGAATTCGGTACCGGATCGGTCCGGAATTACCCGACCTGTTTGCACCCCTAATTATCTAGCACTCGATCAGATGTCATGATCGATAAAGTGATCAAATTCTGAAAAAAAAAACAAATTAAACAACACATTCAACGTGCAGTTTATTGTGGGAATCAAACTCATGATCCGTAACAAAACTGCCTAGGTGTTTCACAAAATATGCATTGTCACCATCACGAAAAAATGATCAAATTCTAGTAGTGATACTCTTTCTCGAATACTTGGCACTTTTTGCCAATATATGTATACCTAGAAAATCATATTTTGGATATGTGACAAAATACCCTTCGTTCTTTTAATTTAGTATTTATATTTAGATACTAAAATGAAATTCTGAATGGGAAAAAGTATGCCTCAGGAAAGGCAAAACACCAAATAATTGATAACAAAATTTTAGTGACAACTGGTATTTGATAACAGAGTATGTAATATTATCTAAAAATGCTTATAGTCCTGTTTATTATAATTATTTTTTAGTGAAATTTCTACAAAATTCCTAGGTCCCAATCAGGCCCTAAAAGTTACTAAGTAGTGTGCAGCTATTCCGACAGTGACAGGAGCGGCAAACTGCCGGGCCCCGGCCGGTTGATTCATCCACGTGGAGGAGGGGACGAGGGGTCACCAGTCTCAAATAATCCTTCAGAAAAGAAACATAATAAGCATAATAATATTTGGGGCTTGGTCCACTAGACAAGGACTTCTCTTGGAAAGAGACATGTGCAATTCTATAATGATTAGCCTTGAATATTATTATTTGTTGCTAAATTCCAAGTTAACATTCTGGTTTATTTGCCCGTCCAAATTAATATTGTGTCGGCGTACGTGTGTATGAGATGATGTGTGGTTTGAGTTGTTAGGGCATCCATGCATATTGCCAACAGAATGACACTATATCCCATTGTACTAATTCAGTTCTTTCTCTACATATATTTGAGTACGTAGAGAAAGCTTCATACTTTCCTTTCAGAAAATAATAATAATGCATGCAGTGCATGAAAGAAAAACTTATTCCTATGTCCTGCTTATCTAGTCAAGGCATTGAAACCACTCAGATCACAAATTAAATAAAATGAACATCGGCAAGAAACCATTACTACTTTGTCTAGTAAATGCCAAAATTAACGTTGTTTCCAACTCGTTGTCCTTGATATTACGTGGTGAACAATGCACAGTGCAGTCATTTACTAGACATCAATCTGCTTAGAACAAGGGTACAAGAACAATGTTAGGACGGACACACGCTGTCATTTGGCTACTTGTAAACCCCGTCAAACCTACGCGTCTCCACCTGGAAAAAGTATGTATATCGATCAGTAGTTTGTAACGTGAAGATTGCCATCGAACAAATAGTACAGGCCGTCTAACGGACTATGTATTTTAATTTCAGGCAAGAAAGGAATTAACCCAACAAACACTACTAAAAAAGGGAAAAAACCTGACGGTCCCAAATTACTCTAATGGGCCCGCAACGGCTGTCAAGGTTTATTATTTTGGTGATGGAAATAGTAACAACGACAGAAAAATTATAAATTTATTGACGGTTCTAATAAAACTCTCAACAAAAATAATTTTCCTGACGGTTACGAACGTCAGGTTAATTGTTTGGGTCTTCCCATATTTTCGCGCGTGGAAAACTTCTGTTCACACGGAAAAAAATTTCCTCGCGCGCCCCATGGAAAAAAATTTCCGCGCCTGTGCCCACTGCCCATGTAGTCAAAAGCTCCTCCTCCCGTCAAAATCCCTAGCTAGCTCCACACACATCCCAATCCGCGCGCCGCCTCCACGCTATCTCCGGCCGCGCCCGCCACCTCCACGCCTTCTCCGGCCGAGCCCGCCACCTCCACGTCATCTCTGGCCACGCCAGGGCACCTTTACGCCATCTCCGACCGCAACCACTCCCTCCTCTCCAAATCCCTAGCTCCACATCCCCAATCCGCCACCTTCACGCCATCTCCGGCCGTGCACGCCACCTCCACGCCATCTCCGGCAGCCACCCCCTCCTCTTCAAATACCTAGCTCCACATCCTCTGGCACCTCTCTCTCCCCTCTGGCCTCTCTCTCTCCCCTGGCGCCACCCCGCTACCGCCAGGCTCGGCCTCGCGCCTCCTCTCCCCTGTTGCTTGCCTCCCCGAGGCTCGGCCAGTACGCTCGCCGCTCCCTGGGCCCGGCTCGGCCCCCGGTCCGCCAGCTCCTCCCTATCGCCGGCCCGCACTCGTGCCTCTGGCTTAGGCCGCGCCCGTGTCCGCGCCCTCGGCTCTCCCTCGCTCCCCCCCCCCTTTCCTGGCATTTTGGTTTTCAGTGCTTGAGCTAATTTTTATTCTTTAGATTTTGGTTGAGTCATGCTTATGCAATGGGAAGGGTGATGGAGGTGGGTTGGTTCTGGACATGGCGATACTATGGCTATGGTGCTTGAGCATTTAGTGGGGGTTGTTTGCTGCATGTACATGGCTATGGTGCTTGAGCTCAATTATCCTCTTAACTTAGAACATCTTATCTAGCATTTGAGGCTCCTTCACATGCATGTAACCGGTCGGGAAAGCAAGCTAGCTAGCATATATTCATGTTTCATAGCGTATGACTATATTAGCTTGGGATTGAGTGAGCCTGAGAACCAATTCATGTTTTGAGCGTTTTCTGCTTCTTGCTAGAGGATCCAATGTGGTAAATACAGGTGTCAGAAGAAGGACCTAAGGGGGCTAAGGAGGTCTTGTATATTTTGAATGCTTTGAAATGCTACCTTCCTCTTATGGCATCCAAGCCGTCCAATACCATCCTAAAATATTTTAAAGCATTGTTGGATCTGGATCAACCAATTTTCACAAGGAGTATATTGGAGATTTTGGGGCTATCAGTCTCTACTGAAAGAAAAGCATGTTTCATAGCGTATGACTATATTAGCTTGGGATTTAGGGATGGCAACGGGGCCATTCTCCGACGGGGAGTGGTGGAACATCTCCATCCCCGAGAGAAGGAAAAAAATCCCCGTTTCCTGTCCTAGGGTGCTATTCTCCCATGTTTTCTATCCCTATCAGGTTATCGGGACCCTATGGGGACCCAGACCCGAAAATTGGATCCACAACCTCTCCTACACAAACACACATAGAGATGACAGAATCAGTGTTCAAAATTATTTAAAGAGTGCTTATCAGTGTTCCAAATAAAGAATTCCAACAATATTCTTAAAGATGGTGTCCCAACTCCCAAGAAAATAAGCAAACAAACCCTTAAAGATTTAAACAGTACGGTAGTGGGCTAGTGACCCTCATGTCATAGGGTTATCGGGGCCCATGCGGGTAGCGGGGATGGGGAGTAGGGGAATAGCCCCGGGCCCGCTTCACCCGATGGGGAATTATATTTGCATATTAGCATCCCCGTGGGGGAAGAAATAGCCCAAATCTCGACCCCTAATGGATGAATTCCCCGTCGGGGAACGGGGAATGGGGCCCCATTGGCATCCCTAGCTACAATGGGCAGATTAATTTACATTTCCACATGAATTGCTCCATAGCGGTCGTTTACCATCCTGAATTTTGGCACACCATTGCTGTACACGAATGCTACCAAAGTTACTATAAGTTCAAATACTTGCTTAGAGTCGAATTGTTTTAGGGAACCACATGTTCAAGTCACACTAGTCGATCTTACGTATATATGTTACACTTTACTTCAAACTACATCGTTTTTGCCTACAATCTCATCGATGCATTTCAGGTACATCCTCTTTCTTAAAAATGTATGCACAATGCAGTAGAATTTTAAAAAAGAAAAAAAGAAAGACAAATATGTAGCCGTGCAGGTGGGATGAAAAATGTCGAGTCTTTGGCTGAAATGACACTTTTGTTAGTTGCAATAGCAAAACTAGCACTCCCTCCCCAGCCGAAATAACAAAAATGGCACCCCTACCACGCTTTTTTGCTACGGAAGCCACATGACCCACTTCTAGATCGTGGCAGACGACCTACTGTGCACCTAGGCCATGGTAGGAACATGCGCAGGTGGCGCAAGTCGCCTGAAGCGGCAAAAAAAGCGCGGTAGGGTGCCATTTTTGTCATTTCGGTCACGGGGCTAGTTTTGATATTCCGTTTGTAAAAGAGGCTAAATAAGCTAAAAACTCATAAATGTCGACACGAAGGCCAAGATAGCAGAGGTTGGACCACAGGAGAGGGTTTCTCTTTTGGGAAATTTGCCAAAATGCCACACCTTTGTACTACCTTCTACAAAATATCATTAAGTTAGATGAATTAGATTTTTTGACACGCCTTATATTATCTCCTTGTTAATTTTCCCTTTTTGAATATTAAATTCATTTTTCCATCCAAATGACCCTGGCCCACATGTGCATGGACACTTTTGTCCCTCTGGTCGGGTTCGGGACAGCTAATTGGTTGGGTCTAGCCTTCCCAGACCAGAACCCCAGCGTGCTCGTGTTGTTCTTCTCTCTCGCTCGCTCACTCGACCACCCCCTCTGTCCCTCTTCTCTCTCGCTCATGACCACCCTTTGCGGGGGAAATCCGGCTACAGCGAGCTTTCCTGAGCCGAGCTGCTATGTCTGTGGGGAGATCCTATGACACCCACTCTACCCCTAGTCATGCGCCGTTACTAGGGCACGGGAATAGCAGTTTTCCCCTCATCGACTACCCTATTTGCGGAATAGAGAAGGTGGTGGAGCTCACCTCGAAGACGAAGAACAACCCAGGGAAGAATTTCTTCTAGTGTCCGAGGAATCAATCTGGAGTAAGTTCTCGGTTCCTTTTCTTTATTTGTTGCAATTGGCACTGATTTGGGTTGGATAGCACAAGGCTTGGGTTATATGGTTGGGTGATTTTGGAGAAATTAGGGAGAAATTGGTACTGATTAGAGGTGCACCGTGGCTAGGGTTTTCGGGTTGGGTGATTTTTACGGAGAAATTTTTATTGAGTAGGGATTCACCATGGCTAGGGTTTTACGGTTGCACCGTGGCTAGGGTTTTAGGGTTGTGCGATTTAGGAGAAATCAGGGAGAAATTGGTACTTATTAGGGTTGCACCGTGGCTAAATTGGATTCATTTTGTGCTTGGCAGGTTTCCAATAGTTGCAATTTTTCTTGTGGATCGATAAGTACCAGCAGTACCTAGTGGACATGGGGCTTCTTCATGAGGACACTACATTCCTTGAGGATGCCATTTCCAGATCTGCTTGAGGTTATATTTGACCTCAAGGAAGGCTACGATTCTATGAAGGGTGAGCTGGACGGTGTGAAGGCTAGCATTGCCTGGTTGAAGCAAGATATGACTGCGTTGAAAGCTTTTGCTTCCAATAGGGATGCGAAGCTAAGCAAGCTCATCAAGATAGCAGAGATGCAGATGGTTGTGAATGCAGTACTTGTTGTGTTTGTTTGCCTAGTAGTCTTCGTTGTGTTAGCGAAGTAGCCAGTGCCCGATGTAATGGATGGTAGTCTTCATTGTATTAGGGAAGTTGCTTTTGTCTAGTTGTAATGAATGCTTATAGATGGTAATGTATGGTCATGGATGCTTATGCAATGCAGACTTATGGATGGTAATGTATGGTCATGTATGCTTATGGTGGTAAATGGATGCTATTGTTAGTTTTATCTGCTTATTATCTACTTATGGTGGTAAATGGATGCTATTGACAGAAAGAAGATGCTCTTTGTACCCTGATATGCAATTGGGTGTTCAACAAATGATATGTACCATGTAAATGGTATTGTCAGCTTTTCAACAAACGAATGGACTGAGTGACAGAATGTGCTTCATTTTGTCAGTTTTTCAACAAAAGAGTGGACTGAGTTCAATTGGTATTGTCAGTTTTCAATCGGTATTGTCATTTTGTCAGTGGTTCAGTTTTTCAGTTGGTACTGACAGAAAGCAGAAAGCAAATGAATGGACAGAAAATTGAAGCAACTACAAGACAGAAGAATGGACTGAGTTCAAATGAAGCACTTCTAACATAACAGGTCATCCCAACATACAGAATCCAGAACCAGCACTACAGACTTAGTACATCCAGAATACATCCAGCATGACAGAATCCAAAATACATAAGTTCTCCCAGTTATCCAAATTATCCAAAATGCAACCCTAATACATAACTTCTCTTAGGTCTTCTGTTTCTTCTTCTTTAGGGTCATCTTCTTGACAGGTCTTGCTGGAGACGCTTCACCTCCCAAAGTCAGTGCAAGTTGCCTGCAAGAAGATGATTTAGTCATAAATGTATATGGACATTAAAGTAGAACAAACAAGATGATTTAGTCACAAATGCATATGGATATTAAAGTGGAACAAACAAGAGTATTTTACCTTCTTGTGACAGGATCAGTGCTTTCATTTAGTATAGCATGCATGGTGATCATTGACCTCCTAGGTCAAATGCTTGGACCTCCCACTGTTGAAGTGCTTGCACCTTCTGTTCTTATTGTGCCCTTTCTTGCTTTTCTAGACTTTCTTTGTGAAGGCAACAACTACAAGTTGATGTATCGATTTGAAATACCAAAAAAAACATTGAAATGGGTTGCATGTACCTTTTCTTTGTTCCACTCAGTGGACATGCTATTTGCCTATGTCATAGCTCCCCACATCTCTTGCATTTCTTCACTATAATAGGACTAATCTATTCTAACACACACTTTGCAACACATATAGCATATGTTGCAGGAAAACTCTACTGCAACACATATTCTCATGTTGCTACGACCTAAGTGTAGAAAGCTCCAAACATACTCAGCTTCTAGTATGTTACCACACTTTGTAGTGTAAGTTACAACACTTAATATACGTGTTGTTAGGTCAATGAACAAATTTTATGTCCCGTTTAATTACCACCTAATGTTATAGTACTAATAAAAATAAATTGGTAATTATAGTTGTAGGAATGATGGGCTAAGATACTTCGTTGTTCTAATTCTACTAATCTACTTATTTGTTTTTATAAGAAAGGAATATGCACGCCATCAAAATATGGTTGTCTATTATCTCACCATGGCAGTTGCATCCAATGTAGAGTGACTATATAATTTATTACATTAGAAGATGTATTGATTTTTATAACATTGCAGGCAAACTAGTTTAAGATCAACAGCATCTGACAAACAATAGTTCAATATTGAAGAAGCATATTTGATTGGCTTATGTACCGCTCCATTTTGTTATCTTATGTTTTTCAATTTATTTATTATTATTATTAATAAACCATAATTTTTAAAATTGTGAAATGACATTTTTTATCTTGTGTTTTCAATTTTTTAATTATTAATAATAAACCATATATTTTTAAAATTGTGAAATGGAATAAATGACAAAAAATATTGTTTTTTTGCGAGGCAATGATTGAACCCAGACCGCACAACCAACCGAGCAACTCAGGCTTTCATTCTAGATAGAGGACATCATTTGTTATATTACATGAGGGGAGCACCCTCGCACCTTATCCCTTCCAGGTCAAATTCCTCAGCCCATAATCAACCCCCCCCCCCCGCTGCCTCCCTCTTCGTGGATCCGCCGTCACCAGTTCCTCCCTTTGTCCAATGCCTTTCGTAATCACACCTCCAGCTCGTCGAGGGAACCTCCACCTCCTCCTTTGCCTCCACCGTGTCTTCGTCGGCCACGGGAAACGAGCGACGCAACCTCACGTGGCTGCTCGACGCCTTCGACAGCACCACAATCGACCAGGTGGACTCTGCCTACCGGGAGGCCGACAGCGACCCCTTTCTTGCGGTCGGCATCCTGGGGTCCACGCAAGACCCGCAGCCGCCGCAGTCCCCTCCGCCACCAAATCTCTCGCCGTGCATAGTATCTGGCGGGAGGAAGGCCGCTCGCAGGCCGAAGAGGGTTGTTGTGGCCGCAATCGGCATGGTCGCGGATGTGATTGGCAATGGCTACACGCAGCTTGCCACTTCGCCCATAAGCGTGACCAACTCGTGGAAGGGCAGGTATGGGGTAAGCGTGAGCAATGCCTGGAAGGGTAGAGACGGGGAGAGAGATGGTGGATGTGGTGACCGAAAGTGTAATGTTGAAGAGGCCGAACAGTTCCTATGCTCCATGCTTGGGGATAATTCGGAGCTCAGCATGGATGTGGTTAGAGACATGCTCAGTGAGCCTTTTATCACTTGCTGCTCTGGTTTTCATTTCTAAGTGTTGTACTTGTGATCATTATTTACTGTAGTCACAACCGAGCAGAATTTTAAAGGGAGAAACACAGTCTCCTGAGAAAGCAAAGAGTAGAGAGAGTTCAAAAGTCAGTATTTACAAAGGCATGGTTCGCCTTCTCTAGAAATTGGATGTACCAAAAGGGAAAAAGAGAATACAGAAAACACCCATAACATCATATAATTCAAAAACCAATCTAGTGAAAAGAGTGATATGATGTTTGATTGTCCTTTGAATATGTGTTGAATAGTATCTAGCTTTCTTTTCTGTAGCTGTAGTTGGGAAAGTAATTTTGGGTGCTATTCCCATTCGAGTATCGGAACTTTTAACGTTTTCTCTACTTTGCATGTTTTTAAAACAATTGGTTGAAATGGAAATAATGATAGGTTGTCTAATTGCCCCCTTTCAAATGCGTCTTGGATGGATATGTCAAATGAACAAGGCAGCGATGATGGTTTCATGCTAAAGTCCTTTGGGAAGGTCATTTCAGAGGATGATGCCCAGAAGATGTGGATGAGGATCAATGGGTCGCACTTGTCAACCATTGGAAGTCAAAAAAAAAGGGAAGGTACTAAAACTGTTACTTTGTATACACGGTTGCTTCATCTATATTTGTAACAATATGCCAATGTTGAAGAATGCATGTTGTAATTACATAACTAGTACTTTGCTTTATAACAGGTACTTAGTAAGAGAAACAAAAGAAGCCGTGCAATGAGGAAGACGAACCATACGGTAGGGACAATGAGTTATGCTCGTTGGGCTAAGGACTTTGTGAGTCATCTTATTTTGTTTTATACTCTTATCTATCTTTTTAATATTGTTGTAACTCCTATTGTTTATAGAGACAAAAAGATCCTGAAAAAAAAAACAGCCACATGGAGCAAAGGTTTACATAGCGACACACAAAAAGAAGAGCAAACATGGAGATGATCGTGTGGTATGCTATATACAGACAATGCTTTTACATGTATCTGGTTATAATATGAAAAAGACACAAGAAAAATTGACTCAAAAGAAGATTTGTCTTTCTGCAATGGAGGTACAAAAGAATCATAGAATTATTCATTCTTAAATGTGATAGATCTAATTCAAGTTTTTCTTTCAATGACTATTAAATTCTAATACAGTTTGGTACCACCGTACTACTCAAGTCTGGCAACAGATATCCAAACAAAGAGCCTGTGGCATATGCTACTTTCATGAGTAGTGATTCAGATGCACAACTTGGTGGTTTCAAGCTTGGTAACCAATTTTGGAAAGTGCGTATTAATTATCCTATTGAAGAACATGAGGTGCTAGTAAGGCCATGGGAGAACTACAAGACAATTGGCCAAACTAAAGGAAAAACGATTGTCTAGCCTTCAATTTGTGTATGTTGATTTTAGCTAAATTCAATTTATGTCAGATTCACTTGTACTCCTACATCATATTTACATCCTTGTAATTTATTGTTATCCCTACAGGTTGAAAATACCGATAGTTGAATTACTATATTTTGATGTTTATCTCTTTGATCGACGGATCAAGAAGCAAGGAACTTCATGAAGAAAAGAAAGTAGTAGTTAGATTTTATATTTTAGGACTCAAATTTTACTCTTGTTTAAAGCTCTTGTGTTGACAACAAATTAGTTGTTTTTGTAATGAGGAATGATGTTAACAATATCTATATTTATTTCCTTAATGCAATGTAATCTACCTTTTGAACATTGATCATGTTAAGTTGTGTTATACATTACGCAATATGACATGCTTAATTAACAAATAAAAATTCTTTATAGCAATTATAATTTGTACATACATAGCACATAAATGAACTTTATTTTTCATGTATACTAAATTGTATTGTAATATATCAATTATATGTTGCTAACAAGTGTTAGCTATGTTTCGAAAACATGTGTTGTTACAAATAAAAAATTGTGTTGCAACTTTACAACACATTTTCTTTTGTGCAACAATACCTAATTTGTGTTGCAGTAGACCTACCTTACAGCAACACCAACACATATTTGTAGATATAGCAGCATATACACGTGTTGCTATAACCTAGTCCTATTGTAGTGGTTTAGGCTACCCAATTGAACTAGTTACTTTCCCTTACCCCCCCCCCTCCCTGCCCCCGCCCCCCTTTTCCAAGAAAATTTTCATCCTCAATTTCCTAGGCCTTCCAGCAGACCTTTTGGCTAGTGGAGGAAGCAGCTGAAAGCCAATGTCCACCTTTGGCCATTGAGACTTGTCAGTCAGTGGTTCGATTTTCCCTTCATAAGCAGCTTTGAACCTTTCTAGTGAGTAATACTCATGTACATAATCCTCCATATTGACATTCCTCGGAGATGTTAGAAATGCCTGTGCATGCTCACAAGGCTTACATGTGTGCTGCCACTCAAGGCAAGTGCACTCATGAGTAGCTATCTTCACAACATGCCTAAGGCTGCTATTGTTAGTGTCTCTCACCTGTGCGCTCTAATTGGCAGATACTTGAGCCTTTAGTTGGCCTAATCCCCTTGACTTGATCCTCAATTGTTGTAAGGGAGCTGGTAGAATCCTCCTCTGCAACCTTTCCCCAATCCTTCTCCTCTTCTCAGACAGCATCATAACCATCTCCCTTAACTTATCTGCAAGTTCATCCAGAGGCAGGTCCTTTACATCTCTCACCCAACTATTGAAGGACTCCGCAAGGTTGTTGTTAATATAATCACACTTGATGTCTAGGTTGAAGGCACATCTCAACCACATTAATTTGTGATGCCTTTGAATGTAGTCAGCCACCCGAGGGCATGCTGTCAAAACCTTGCTCATGTGGTATTAAAAAACATCTTGCTTATATGCCCTAACTGCATGCCACAAATGTCTGAAGTTGTCGCCATTGAATTTCTTAACAAAAAATTACATGAGGTGCCTAAAACGCTCCCTTTGTTCAGCTTGAGGAAAAACCTCCTTAACTGCATTTTCCAGGCCCTTGCAAGCATCTGTGCACACAGCCAGGTTAGGAAGATCACCTATTGCCCTCTGTAGTTGCCTCATGAATCATGTCTAGTTATCCTCACTTTCTCCATCAATGAACCTAAATGCTACTGGAAACATCTAGTTATGACCATCTAAAGTTGTACAGGATGCTAAATGCACATTCCATTTGCCATTAAGAGTAGTTGAGTCTACACTAATGTATGGTCTACATCCTCTCAAAAATCCCTTAATGCAGCGCCTAAATGCAATAAAGAATCTGTGAAAGTACACATTACCTTTCACTCTATTAGTGTCAATCTCTACAATGCTTTCTGGGGACCTCAACTCAATCTTAGCCTTGAAGTTGTACAGAAACTGAAAGCTCTATTCCCAGTACCCATACAGTTCATCCACTGCCTTTTGTCTCCCCTTCCATACTATATCATATCCCATGGTGACATTGTAATCATCTTGCAGCTTTTCTTGCATCTCCTTGGCTCCTATGTTGGGATGGTTCCTCAGTATATATAGTGCCCTATCTACCACCCAGGACTAGGATGCTATACTAGTTTTGATCCTACTACATGAATAACACTCATGTTCATTGACTATCTTGGACACCTGCACAAACAATAAAACCAGTAAGTACAAACATAGAATGACAATAGTTCATGTATACAACAGTAAGATTTAGCAACAAAGTTAGTACCCTGATAGCTTTCTCCAAGGGCATCCTTCAGCCCTACATTTCCCAATGAACCTTGTAGGGTTAGTTTTCTTAGTGAAGATGTCAAACTGCTTATTTATAGCATATTATATAATGGTCAATCTAAAATCTTTCATGGATGGAAACATGTTGTCCATCTCCATCTTGGGATGATCTGTGTCATACTTGATGTGCTGCTCCTCAAGTATGTCATCATCCATAAGAATAGTTGCCCCTTCAGTGCCATCCATAGGTGCAGCACCAGAATCAACTCCTGCCCTAGCTATGTTAGCCTCATGTCTGGCTATGTCAGACTCATCCCTCAAGCCCAAAAGAACAAATATTTCATCCTCACTCATAGCAACATCTCTATCCAATTCATTGGGTCTTTGAGCAATAACGATAGTAGACCAGTCCACCCTAATTGGTGAGGACAAGTCATTTCCTTGGTCCTCATGCCTCATCCACTACTACTGCTGCTAGAGTAACATCTGGTACTGCTACTGCAATGGAAGTCCCAGCTCACTCATTCACCAAGGGGTCCACTGTAACACTAGACTGGCTAGACAGATAGGAAGCTTTGTCTACTATTTCCACTAAGAAACAAACCCATTTCATTCTGTTGCGGCTGTTAAATACATCCAACAATTGAAAGGTGTGTTGAACCCTTTCCATATCCCACCACCACACTCCAGATCATTGCACCAAATATGGGCCTCCTGAGATTATCCCTAACTTGTCCTCTCTCCCAACTATTCCATCAACTTATCGAACGTAAACCTACGCAAATCAATAACCCATTCTACATCTTTGTCGCCCGTATCTACGTTGGCTACCATCATCAAGCCTTGCAAAGTATGGTGGAACTCTAACAGCTAGTGTAAAGGCTCTTTCAGGTTCAATCCTACTCGACATTGACAAAAAAAGAAAATTACGGTTAGGGGGACTACTACGTTCTGTACTCCGTTCGACTGAACTAAAATGGGGGGCGCAAAAACAGTACATCCAAAACAACTGGAGGGGAAGTTACATACCCCTTTGGGTCCATTGTAGGCGCTCCTCCACTGTACGCGGTCCTCCACAAACCAGCTCCTCCATCAAGTTCAAACTGGCTCCATCCACAAACCTAGGGTTCATGCATTCACCAGATCTACCAAAACGAATCAACAATGAAACAAGGAAAGATGAAGAGAAAGGACTTCAGAAGGGGAGTATACCTGCTGAGCCCTTCACCACCGCCGGATTTCTCCCATAGCACTGGTCTCCGAGATGGTCGCACCGAGAGAGAAGAGGGACAGAGGGTGGTCGCGAGCGAGAGAGAAGAGGGACAGAGGGGTGGTCGAGCGAGCGAGCGAGAGAGAAGAATAGCACGGGCGCCTTGGGGTTCTGGTCCGCGATGGCTAGACCCTGCCAGTTAGCTATCTCAGACCCGACTGGAGGGGCAAAAACGTACATGCGCATGTGGGCCAGGGTCACTTGGAGGAAAAAATGAATTTAATATTCGTTCGAAAAGGGCAAATTAACGAGGAAGATAATATAAGGTGTGGCAAAAAAATCTATTGCACCTAACTTAATGGCATTTTTTAGAAAGCAGTACAAAGGTGTGGCATTTTGGCCTAATTCCTTTCTCTTTTGGATGTGCATGTTCTTGGACGGAGAAGACACTACACTGATCACTTTTCCCTTTTGGGCTTTGCAAATACCAATGGCCTCATCTGCCAATACATGAGCCTGTCAGGATGCTCCGGCTACTTAAACAAAGACTAAACTAATTCAGGACGGCAATGCAACGAGCTGTTGGAACGGAACGCTTCTTCACCCACCGGTGCCTTGGATCATTTGTGTTAGTGTCTATGTTACTGTTCTACGTGTGCTTTGCATGGACAGGATCGAGGTATACACACACACGTGAAATTTGACATGCACTATTTTTAGATCATTCATTACTGGAATCCAGTTTTTCCTGGCAGCAAAAGGGCACCAGTATACTGTCCTTGATGGTTACCCATCAACAGTTACCCGTCAGACACGCCTGATCAGAAAAGGAAAGGAACATAGGGCCTATTTGGTTCTATATCTTAACGACCATTAGCAAATTTTGGTATGACCAAATCGTGGCATGATCAAAATATTTTGTAGCAAACCAAACAATTTCTAACGAGTGGCCGTCAATTAGGGCACCCTTGACTGCCAAGACAAATATGGACTCTGGTATTATACTATCTGGAACTTGCAAGACTTTAAAATTAGTTGTTGTTCACATTATAGGATAAGCTATCAAAATGTAAATTAATTAAACCCTAGCATAAAGTCATGCATCTATAGATCACCAATATTGCATATCCATTCTTATCCGCAGAAGCAAAGCACGCATTAATCAATAATTCACGTATTGTAAGGGTTTGTAAGTCGTAGTAATTTTGAATCATTGGATCAAAATTAGACCCACTACCAGGAAAACCGGCATAGATTTAAAAAGAAACCGGACAACTTACAAATAACAAAAGCATTATAGTAAACATTGGTTTAGTTCTGGACGCTCTTTAGGCTAGACAAATCCAGCTATATTTTGCAAGAAAATACTTACAAACTCCAAATAAAAATAAAATATGTGACACAAAAACAACAAATAAGTGGGCTTAACAAGTGGGTTATCAGACAATAACTTCAAGCTTGTACTATCAATAAAACCACAGATGAAAAACTCACCTTCTTAATTAAGGTGTTGTCTGGATTTTATTTCAGCTTTAGCAAAACAAGGTTGTGTTAAGTTGGATTTCGGACTTCAAGACAATAACCACAGAAGATCTGCACTCCACACCCACCAGGCACCAGCTCTACATAGGCACAAGCTCAGGGAATAAAAATTAGAACACGGCCTGCAATTTAGAGAGAGAGAGGGAGAGAGAGAGAGAAGCCCCTATTAAACTAATCACAAAAGGTTAGCTGGCTAGGTTAGAGCAAAGACACCAAGTCAAAAGCAGAACCATGGGTCCGCACTTGAATAGGAATCTATCTCCATAACTCCATATATATGGCAGTGCCACCACCCCCTCGCTGCCACTCCAAGTTAATTACCACTCACACACAAAGACAAACACAGAGTGCAGGATCAGCCGATTGCAGAAGTGCAAACGTACGCCATGGTGGTGCCCTCTGCAGCGCCGGCGTGCCGGGAGATGGCGCCCGCCGTGCTCTCCGTGGGCATTCCGACGATCGACATGTCTGCGCCGGCGGGGCGCGGCGAGCTGTCGCGCCAGATGGTGCGGGCGTGCGCGGAGCGCGGCTTCTTCAAGGCGGTCAACCACGGCGTGCCGCCGCCGGTGACCGCCCGGCTGGACGCCGCCACCTCGGCGTTCTTCGCGCAGCCGGCGCCGGAGAAGCAGGCTGCCGGGCCGCCGGACCCGCTGGGCTACGGCAGCCGGAACATCGGGTCCAACGGCGACGTCGGCGAGCTGGAGTACCTGATCCTGCACTCGAACCCCGAGGCGGTGGCGCACAAAGCCAAAGCCATCGATAGGAAGGAACCTTCACGGTTCAGGTATATGCAATGCATGCATGGTCTTTCCTTTTATTTCTCTTTTGTTTTTGGCATGGTGTCATTTTTTTCTCGACGAATTTTGGCATGGTGTTTTGTTTGTTTGGTACTGCTATAAAGTGACTGGAAGTGCAGGTACGTGGGTTAATTCGTGACGAAAGTAAAAAAACGATCATGAGATGAGAAAAGTAAAAATTAATGAGAAATTTTACGATGCCATTCTACTAGCAAGTATATGGTGTAGTATAAATTAAACCTGACAATTGATTTGGTAATGGTATAATAAACTTTTCTTTGTATTTATAAATTGTTCACGATGGTATTATGGACTTTTCTAACTAGGATTGAAAATATTACTCTTGTGCTATGCGATGCTCACATGGACAATTACAATTATAACTCTTTAGGATTCTACTACGTACTCATACTGCTAGGTGCAGTATAACTGAATTGTAACTAATTTAAACCATTCGATCAAAAAGAATAGACGACCCATATTGAATTGTGTGCCGTAAAATAGCTCAAATTAATATGTGGTAATCTAGACAAGATGTGTCAGTATGATTTAGGTTGAATCAGATCGAGCATGCATCCGATTAGCATAATTGTATTTGTATGTATTTTGTTGCTTTCTCTTTAGGAGTCAATAAATTGTAAGTTGGAGCCATTTCTCGGACATACTAGTACGTGTTTATTATTATGTTAGGACGAGGAGAGTTTGGTGCTTAGTTTTTTGGGAATTTTTCGTGTTGATTTCGTGCTCGACCAAATTGATTCTCAAGTTTTGCCATATCGATGGTTTTCCTTATATATATCACCATATTTGAAATCTTCTTATGGTTCAAGGAATTAGTTAGCTATCCTGTGTATATTTAGATAAACCATATGATCATACTAATTAAATATGCATGCATATGATCATCATGTAGTCCGTGTTAATTAATGCACGTAACGCGAAGTTAATTGATTGTCCAAAGGGAACGTTTTTTTTTTTGGATGTTGTGCATGTTTACTCAAAGTTTTTAGTTGCACTTTCAGATTAACAAATGAATTGTGCATTGTTTGAAAAACTAGAGTTATATATTGTTTTTATTTTTTGTGTGAGGATATTCTGTTGTTTAATTTAATTAGCACTTTATAAACTAAAACTATGAATGCTGTATTGAAACAATAATATGTTTTCTCTTTAAAACTTTTTGTTGCATTAAAAGTATGACTGAAGCACTAGTAAGCAAAATCACTGGACTATGCCTATATTTTAAACACCATAGCAGCCAATTGATGTACGTCTAGCTACCTTAAAATCCATGCATGCAAAACAGGGGAAAAAACAATGCATGATATTTTTTGTATTCAGTAATTATATTCATAAACGGAAGAAAAGTTTATTGACTAATAACATAGGTAGTTTTTCTTACTTTTTTTTTTGCACAAATTGACTAATAACATAGCTAGGCTTTCTTACTATATATCCACGAAAACTTCAAGTTCAAATTCGTTTTGTGCTTAGAGTAAAATTCGTTTTGTGCTTAGAGTAACAAAAAATACAAAAAAATGACAAATAACAAATCAATTAAATGAAAAGAAATGAAAAATGTTAATATTAATATTAACAACAAAATTATTATTTTTCCCTTCTAACAAACTTTGCACAAATTGAATGATTAAATCGCTCATGCAACAGTGCATAACTAGTACCTCGATCAGTATATGGCAACACATCGACATGCAATCCACGGGTGTAATCATGCAACCCGGTCGGTTGAAGACCAAAATCAATATGAAAATTCAAAAAAATAATTCTACATGTACTTTTAAATTTACTCTACCTATACATAAAACTTCAAGTTCAAATTCATTCTGCACTAAGAGTAACAAAAATCTGACAAATAATAAATCAATTAAAAGGAAAAGAAAGGACAAAGGTTATTATTGACAACAAAATTATCTTTTTTATCTTCTAACACACTTTGAGTTTGTTGTTGAAATTTTAAAGGATGCTACGACACTCGGTAGACTACATCAAAAAAAAATACAGAACCTTTCATATTTGTTTGGTGCTCAAATTAAAGCCGAATTACTGGATTACACCCTAGGGGTGGGTTGCACTGATATATGTTAGATGCAACCCACCCTTAGAGTGTAATTGTGCAATCTGGCTTTATATATATAGCAGACATTGAGCCCGGGCTAAACAGTTAAATATGCATATATAATTCTTACGCACGAGAGATCGGATTGGACTTTTGGAGACATCCCAACAAAGTTGTCCTTATATGCTTATGCATGGTAATCGTGTTGAATATAGAAAAAACCTCCAACTTGCTAGTAAAAAAATGCAACAGCCTGCTGTAAAAGGTTCAGATGTCCTACATATAAAGCAGCACAACAACAAAAGGAAAAGTTTTATATATATATATATATATATATATATATAATACTTTCTACTCCTGGGTGTAGTTACTCCCACTTTTGATATACCACCTAAAAGAACTTGACATACTCCTTTATCACTTTAGATATATATATATATATATATATATATATATATATATATATATATATATATATATATATATATATATATATATATATATATATATATATATATATGAGACAGATCTTCAGAGTAGTAGCTACCACTTTGAACATCCATGATTCGATTTTACATTAAGATTCATGTTATTTCTTCTCCCTATCAACTTCGAGGACTTTTAACTAAAAATTTGAAGACTCTCAACTCAAAATTTCTCACTTCCACCTCAAAAAATTCAACTTTCAACTCAAAATTTCGAAAATTGTCTATACCATAGTTGAAAACTATCAACTTGAAATCGGTGACTTTCAACTCAAATTAGAATACTTCTAACTTAAAATTTCCCACCTTCAACTCAAAAATTAGACTTTCATCTCAACTTTCACTGAATCTTTAAAGTTGAAATTCAACATTTTTCATGTGAAAGCTTAAAAATTTCAGATGAAAGTGGGAAATTTGGGTTAGAAGTATTCTAATTTTAGTTGAAAGTCACCGATTTCGAGTTGATAGTTTTCAACTACGGTACTGACAATTTTCAAAAAAATTGAGTTGAAAGTTAAATTTTTTTTGAGGTGAAAGCGAGAAATTTTGAGTTAAAAGTCTTCCAAGTTGATAGGGGAGAAAGAAAGAACACAAATCTTAATGCAAAATTGAACGGTGGATGTCGGGTTGGTAGCTAGCGGGGATAGGACTGCACTGTCCATCGAGTGTCCTTGCGGTCCTGCTGGCTCCGACCGACCAACTTTACACGCGCCAACTGATGATAATGTCAGAAGCAGACTTGCACCAACCACTACCCTGCCAGAAATAGAAATCACAGATATGGGTAGATTCTATGGAAGCCCTTCCATTGATCATCAGTGATAGATGGCACACAGTTATCCTTGTCTCAGCTTTCCAAAAAGAAGTTATCCTTGTCACAAAAAGGGGGAAGCAGATCCTTCACATTAGTACATGCTAACGTAGAGGATACAATATATTTGGTACAGTATACACCGCTGTTCTAGTAGACTTAGAATACTATGCTCTGCAGTTACTAGCGAGAATCCGGACCCACATACAAGATGATTGATTGCCAAAAAGAAAAAAAGAAGATAGAATCAGGCATGTGGGGGCATACGGTGATCATGGCTATGGTACAAAATATGTAACAAAAGCTGTTTAACTTGTTACTCATATATATTTCCTGTTAGATTTGTAATAAAAACATACTTTACTAATATTCTACATTTAGAGCCATTTGTTTTTGAGTTGCTTAAAAAGTAATAGTCAAAACTCCATCAGTCAAAGTCAAAACTGATAAGTAAATGTGACCGAGATTCCATGGATTTCTATGGGCTCCACCGTTACTTTTAGTTTAGGTTTTTTTAGAAAGCAATCGGCAATAGCTATTGGTAGTGAACCGTAACTTTTGCAATAGCTCTGTATATTGGCCACTTTTAAAGCAATCAACCTATAGGATCAACTTTGGCCGCTTCTTTCCCCACCTTTGTACCTGATGTCCAACAATCGTTTGGCAGAGACTGAGAGTTAGATAGCTTCTGTATGCCCTCTTCTTACCTGTATGTTTTTCATCCTTCTGATTGCAGTAGAAGTATTTTGAAAGTAAATTCTCACAATAATTTGCAAATAAACTCTCAAAGCTAAATCTTGTTGTGCATTCATTAGCCTTATACATGTCACAGCCATAGCCTGATAAGAACTTCAACGCATATCTGATATCATAGCCTGGACAGAGAACGAAACAAAGAGTAGATTGTTCTTCACAAGCGCATGGAAGATCAGTATATAGAATGATTTGAGAACGTTTTAATCAACCAGATAGCATCAGAATTGTTGGACAGCAAAGTGGTGGGGGTTAATTTTCTATTTTCTTGATGACCGTGTACAACAATCAAGAAACAATTAGTGGCTCAGAAAGTTTTATGTGTCAGTGGAAGTAGCTAGAATCAAAGGTGACAAGAACACAAATGGACCTATCCTTGGGTGCCACAAGGGGCCAAATAAAAGGATGCATTACTGCACATGCATGATGCATGCATGGAAGCCTTGACCAAGATTATGTAGTTGTGATCTGCGTGTGAAGATTGTGCGGAGGCAGTGATGGATGAATTGTTCACCTAGCTGGCAGAACGTGCCGATGGGGGGACAAGCAGCCGTACTGGTCGGAAAGAAGGTTTGGCAGATGCTGTTACCCGCACAAATTGCACATGAGAGCTGGAGATCCTGAACATTCACGACAAGAATATCCTCAATGGATTCTTTTGTTTGAATTATATATATCCCCTTGCATGATATCCTCAAAAGAATATCAGGAGTAAGTGTTTGTTTGAGTTCAGATAATCCATAGATGATGTATATTATTTATGATATATCCTGAGCTGAAATCTTCATGAAAGGCTTAATTGAGATAGTACTTAGTTCGAGTTCCATCCGAATTCTGGCAGTAGACAGTTGTATATAGAGTAGTACTCCCAGGCCAGAACATCTATATATTCAGACTAAAATTAACATGCCAGTCCTTAAAAAACACTGTCAAACCCTTAACTTGGAGCACTGAAGAGTTCCTTTCTTCCCTTTGCCGTCAACTGTTAGCCTGAGCTAGTTTTTGAAAGTTTTGTCTTTGGTGATCCTGTTCCTAACTTCCTATCACCTTAATTTCCTCCTGCCAGCCACCAAGCATATATGTCTGCAGCTTTTTCAGTCGCACTAACTTCATACATCAATCAATCTTCCCTCTTCTTTTCCCAGTCTATTTTTTTCTTTTCTAGCTTGAAGTGAAGTTTTACATTTTCTTCTTCTTTTCTTGCACTGCATTTCGCCGCATCCGACCAATCATCTAGTTGAATTCCACCTACGCACAAATTGGTTTAATCCTTCTCTATTTCTGAACCGATCGTTCTACTTTGTCATTTGTTTTGGTCCGATCTGTACTCAATAAAATGTTTACAACCTTATCATCTGAATGTCACATGCTAAGCAATGAATCATCTAGTTGAATTTGTGATGTGTGATACAACATTCCTCCTAAGTTTGAAGACTTGCCTAACATGTAAACAATTTCACTCTTTTTTTTCCAGTGAGGTGGTGAATGAGTATGTGGAGGCAGTGAGGAACCTTGCTTGTCACATCCTGGACCTGTTAGGAGAGGGCCTAGGCCTCAGTGACCCCACATCCTTCAGCCGGCTCATCACAGCCACTGACAGCGACTCCCTCATCAGGATCAATCACTACCCTCCATCTTGTGCAACGCAACAACGTGATCTTGATGGTGAACGATGCACGGTCAGGCGTGCCGGCGGTGACCCTAAGTCCGGCGATGGCGGCGGTGCGAAAGGTGCGAGCATCGGGTTTGGCGAGCACTCAGACCCGCAGATCCTTAGCGTACTCCGGGCCAACGACGTCGATGGCCTGCAGGTGCTCCTGCCGGACGGCCACAGCGAGGATGTCTGGGTCCAGGTACCGGCTGACCCGTCTGCGTTTTTCATCAACGTTGGTGATCTCCTTCAGGTCAGTAGTACCTGAAATGACACATTTTTTCTGAGTTATTATCTATCTGAATTGACACGTTTTCTGAATTCTGATCTCATCAGTGTTTTTTTTCCCAACTATATCACTTACTGCAGCTACAATTGTAAGTTATAACCGTTGGTTTCTACCCCGTGGATCAATTATACACTGACATGCACAAGTATCAGGAACGCGCGTACGAGGTAGAAAAGAACGTAGAACCTGTTCGGGCAATTTTATCTCTATTCTCTCAACACACATGATTACATGTCCTTTTTAAGGACTGTCTAATCAACTTGCTAACTAAGTCAACAACTAAACATGAAAAATGTAACAAAGAAAACAAACTGATTTGATCCGATGCTGATTGCATTAGGATCCTAACGCCCTATTACTTGGCAAGTCTAAATTACTTTTACTCCAGATTCTTCACACCAAGCAGGTTGCACATCTCCTCAAACTTGAACCTTGCAAGTGCCTTGGTAAGAATGTCAGCTTCCACGGTGCGCATGAACTTGACCACGATCAATCCTTTCTCCACGCACTCACGAATGAAGTGGAACCGGGTGTTGATATGCTTACTCCTCCCATGAAACATTGGGTTTTTCCTTAACTATGGCTGATTGTTGTCGACATACAAAGTATACTTGCTCCGGCTCATGTCCAGTCAACACACCTGACAAACCTCGCAGCCATATGGCTTGGCAAGCTGCTGCTGTAGCCGCCATGAACTCAGCCTCGCAAGATGATAATGTGACACTCTTTTGCTTCTGTGATCCTAACACCTTATTACTTGGCAAGTCTATATTACTTTCCAACAATAATAACTGATGTTGCTTTGACTGATTAATTCTTGTGTATCTGAACATTTTCGCTGTATTTTCAGGCTTTGACAAATGGGAAACTGGTGAGCATCCGGCACAGGGTGATGGCCAGCACCAGCAAGCCGAGGCTGTCGACCCTCTACTTTGCAGCGCCGGCCCTGCACGCACGAATCTCGGCGCTCCCGGAGACGGTGACCTCCGCCGCGCCGCGCCGGTACAGGACGTTCACCTGGGCGGAGTACAAGAAGACCATGTATACGCTCCGCCTGAGCCACAACCGCCTCGACCTCTACAACGTCGACGGCGATGTCGGCCATGTCGGTGAAGGGGATGATCAAGAATAGCTCAAGTCTCTGAATATGGTTACGGTGGTATATACATGTAGAGAGAGGAGGTGTCACGCTTAGTGTGCATGATATGGATCTGGTGAGTTGTGGTACTGGTGCATGTAGAGTTGCACACAAAATTTGGGCTCTTTGGCAGCTATTAATTGCCCATGTCTTGGTATTCTGATGCTGTGAGTTTTCACTGTTACTTTGTAGTAACAGAGATCAGGGTTGTACAGATGTTATAGACTTTTAGTTCTAAGAGAATTAATTGTTACTTTTGTTTTGTTTTGTTTCAGGTAAATAGAAGTTCCTTCTGTTTCATAGATTGACTCGTTGTTTCGGTTAGATGTATATTCTTGTCTGTGTATTTTCCCCATTGTATAAGGGGTTACCTGCATAAATTTCACACATGTATGTGTATATATATTGGCCCATTGGCCTCATGATGAATACAAGCGCTATTCATAATATGGTATTAGAGCGAGGTTAGGGTTAGAGTCTTACAGTTGCCGCTGCCGGTCTTTCTGCCGGCCGTCGCTGCCGCCCTTCTTGTGTCCTCTGCCACCACCCGTCGCTTGTCGTCACCGGTCACTGCTGCTGATCTCCTTTCCCATCGGCGTCGCCCCGATTGGCGCCAATCAACCGCTGCTCGGGGAGCCGCCGCCGTCACAGCACCTCGTTTTCCTCAGCTTCTTCCCGATTCGGAGTGTCGCCTCGTCTTCGCCTGTCTTCCTCGCCGTTCTTTGGATCCGCTGGTTCGTCGCGCCGCTTGGAGCCACGCGCCTCGCCGAACTTGGTCGCCTTTGATTTCCACGCTGGAGCCGCCGTGCTTGTCTCGCTCGATCCACGCCGCCAAGACTTTCGGCGCCCACACCACCACCGGGGACTTTCGGGGCGCGCTAGGCCGCCACGTTGCTCGGCCTGCCACGTCGCCGCCACCCACTCTGTCGCCGCTGCCGGGGGAACCCTAGTTCCCCCATGCACGTGTGTTTTTTTTAGCAGGCCGAGTGGGCCTTGGGCTCTTTTACGTGAGCCGGCTCGGTCAAAGAAAAAGGAAAAAAAAAAATATATATCAGTACATCGTTCTAACCACCGCGCCGTCCAGCGCCGCCTGTTAGACTTCGTTGCCTTGGTCGCCGCGCCGTCTAGCGCGGCCTACCAATGGACACTGTTTCTGTTCCTCGCCACCCGATGATCTTCAATGGTCTTAATTATCAGGACTAGTTTCCGTATATGCGCCTCCACATGTGTAGTCAGCGCCTTTGGGAGTTCTTACTGGTGAGTTGCCTTGTCCGCCTCGCCCTGCTCCGCCTGCTGAGCCTGTACTCCCGAAGGATGCTTTCGAAAACGCTCATACAAAGGCATCTGAGGTTTTTGAAGATGTCATAGAGACTTTTCAGACTCAGTATGTTGCTGTCTACAAGACATAGATTGATAAGGATGCTCGTGCCTCTGCTATTCTAGTTGCTAGCATGGAGGTGCAATTCACTGGGGATGTGGTTGGTTTGGCTTCAGCACAGTTAATGCAGACACATCTACGCAACCGCTACGAACCATCTGGTGATTCATTTTATCTTTCTATTGTGTGTCAAGAGCAGTCGCTGCAGCAGAGAGATGCCATTATGGACGAGTTCTATGTCCAATTGTCAACGGTATGGCGTCAGATTGACTCTTTAGGACCGGATGTTTGCCACACGTGTTAGTGCTGTCAGTGTCAGCAATCTCACTTGGAGCTTCGTCGTATCTACGACTTCTTGGTCCGTCTCCGGGCTGAGTATGAGTAGACTCCTGCTTAGTTGCTGGCACGCCACCCTCGTGTGACCTTGTTGGAGGCCCTTGCCACTGTTCGTGCTGAGAAGATTCGTCTTCGTGTTGCGGGTCTGCTGCCATCACCATCATTTCCTTCGATTCTGGCAGCTCCTCCGGTTTCTACACCCGCTACGTCTCCAGCTACTCCTTCACCAGTGGTGCCTTCACCAGTGATAGCCGCTGTTGGTAGGGGACTATAATGCACTTACTGCAACAAGGATAGACATGTACAACAAACCTGCTACAAGAAGAAGAAGGATTTACGTCGTGGTGGTCGTCCTCCACAGGGAACTGGTGGCTCCTCCTCTTAGAGGAGCTCTGGTGCTTCTGATTCTCAGGTGTTTCTCACACTGCTGCGTCGCATGACTGCTCTTGCACTGTCCAATTCTGTTAGTTCTGCTGCATAGTCTTCTAGTGAGAGACCACTTTTTACTTCTTCCTTAGGTATATCACCTTAGATTCTTGACTCTGGTACTTCCTTTCATATGACACCTGATTTCACCAGTCTCACTTCCATTCATCCTTTAGCTACTCCTATCACTGTTCAGACAGCAGATGGTACCTCTCTTTCTATCGCAGGACGAGGCACTCTTTCGAATTCCTCTTTTCATATTCCTGTTGTTTCTCATGTTCCCAAACTAACCATACAGCTCATATCTGCCGATCAGCTCACTGATCATGGTTGTTGTGTTATTCTTGATTCCGATTCTTGTTGTGTTCAGGATCGATGCACGGGGACTCTGGATGGTACTGGACCTCGCCACCGTGACTCACAGCGTCTCTGGGAGTTTGACTGGCTTCATCTTCCTTCCACTGCCCTGCCAGTCTTATCGTCGCCGCTTCTGCTGCATCCTCCACTACACCTTTTGCTCAGTGGTATCATCGTTTGGGACATCTTTGTGGGTCGCGTCTATCTTCTTTATTTCGTGTGGTCTTTTAGGGTCTATGTTTGGTGATGTTTCTCTAAATTGTTAGGGTTGTAAGCTTGGTAAATAGCTTTAACTTCCTTATCCTTCCAGTGAGTTAGTGTCACAGCATCCTTTTGATATTGTTCATTCTGATGTATGGGGTCCAGCTCCTTTCGTTTCGAAAGGAGGTCATCGATATTATATAATCTTTATTGATGATTTTCTCGCCAGACATGGATATACTTTATGTAATCTCGTAGTGAGGTTTTATCCATCTACAAGACTTTTGCCACCATGATCCGTATTCAGTTTGATTCTCCTATTCATATCTTTCGTGCTGACTCTGCTAGGGAATACTTGTCAGGAGCCCTTCATCGTTTTCTTTCTGAGCAGGGCACTCTCTCTCAGTTTTCTTGCCCTGGTGCTCATGCTCAGAATGGTGTGGCTGAACGGAAGCATCGTCATCTTCTTGAGACAGCCCATGCTCTTATGCTTGCTTCATTGTCTCACCATATTTCGGCCGAGGTCGCTTTACCGCCACTTTCCGATTAATATTCAGCCTTCTTCTACTCTTCAAGGTGGGATCCCAGTTGAGCGTCTCTGTAGCAAGACTCCTGACTATTCTAGTCTTCGTCTCTTTGGGTGTGTGTGTGTGCTATATTCTTCTTGCCCCTTGTGAGCGCACCAAGCTGACCGCTCAGTCCGTGGAGTGCGTTTTTCTGGGCTATAGCGCTGAGCATAAGGGATATCGTTGTTGGGATCCTGTTGGCCGACGGATGCGGGTTTCTCAAGACATCACTTTCGATGAGTCTCGTCCTTTCTACCCTCATCCTACTCCTTCCACCACTCCAGCATCTCTTGTCGAGCCACTTTCTTTCCTAACTTTTCCTGCCACCCCCATAGCCATCACACCTCCATCACAGCCTTTGGCCTCTTCAGTTCCTCTTTCACCGTCTCCTTCGCCACCCCCACCCTCTCCAGAGGCTCCTCCTAGCCTTCGTCATTCTTATCCTCTCTACTACACTCGTCATCCGCGAGTTGAGAATTCTTCTGATGCGTCATCTTCTTCTGATGGTTCATCTTCTTCGGCCTCTCTTCGATATGCTCTCCGTGATCGCTAGTCAATTCGGCCTCCTGCGCACTTTTGTTTAGCGGCTCTTGCTGAACCAGCTTCTTATCGTGATGCTGCTATTCATCAGAAGTGGCAGCATGCGATGGCAGAGGAGATTGATGCCCTTGAGCGTACTGGCACGTGGGATCTTGTCCCTCTTCCCGCGCGTGTTACTCCTATCACGTGCAAGTGGGTCTACAAGATTAAGACCCGCTCTAATGGTTCTCTTGAGCACTACAAGGTTCGTCTTGTGGCATGTGGTTTTCAGCAAGAACGTGGTCGTGATCATGATGAGACATTTGCTCCTATGGCTCACATGACCACCGTTCACACTCTTCTTGTTGTGGTGTCTGTTCGGGCATGATCCATCTCTCAGCTTGATGTTAAGAATGTTTTTCTCAATGGTGAGTTGCGTGAGGAGGTTTATATGCAGCCACCACTAGGGTATTCTGTTCCTGAGGGTATGGTTTATCGGCTTCGCCGGTCTCTTTACGGCCTCAAGCAAGCTCCTCGTGCCTAGTTTGATCATTTCTCTTCTGTTGTCACTCCAGCTGGTTTCTCTGCCAGTGCTCATGATTTTGCTCTCTTTATTCACACTTTGCCTCGTGGTCGGATGCTTCTCCTTTTATATATTGATGATATGATCATTACTGGAGATGATTATCAGTACATCACTTTTGTGAATGAGCATCTTAATGAGAAGTTTGTCATGTCTGATCTGGGTCTTCTTCGCTACTTTCTTAGGGTTGAGGTTATTTCTACACCTGAGGGCTTCTATCTATCCTAAGAAAAGTACATTTAGGATCTTCTTGATCGTGCTTCTCTTACTAATCAGCACACCATTGAGACTTCTATGGAGCTTAATGTTCATCTTCGGCCCACTGATGGTGAGCCTCTTACTGATTCTACTCGCTATCGTCACTTTGTTGGGATTCTTGTTTGTCTAGGTGTCACTTGTCCTGACATTTCATACCCTGTGCATATCTTAAGTCAGTTTGTTTCTGCTCCCACTCAGCTCCACTATAGTCATCTTCTTCGTGTTCTATGATATCTTCATGGAACCATCACTCGTCGTCTATTTTTCCCTCGATCCAGCTCTTTATAGGTCCAGGCATATTCTGATGCCACCTAAGCTAGTGATCACTTTGATCGCCGGTCTCTCTCTACTTAATGTGTTTTTCTTGGTGATTCTCTTATTGCTTGGAAGACTAAGAAGCAGACAGCAATTTCTCGTTCGAGTGCTGAGGCTGAGTTGCGAGCTATGGCTTTGTTGACTACGGAGGTTACTTAGCTACGGTGGTTACTTGAGGATTTTGGTATTTCTGTTTCAGCACCCACTCCTCTTTTATCTGACAGTACAGAGGGCTATTAGCATTGCTACAAATCCGGTGAAGCATGAACTTAGTAAGCATATTGGCGTTGATGCTTCCTACATGCGGACACAGGTGCAGGACCAGATTGTTGCTCTTCAGTACGTGCCTTCAGAACTTCAATTAGCAGACTTCTTCACAAAGGCGCATACCAAAGCTCAACACAGTTCTATCTCTCCAAACTTCATATTGTTGATCCACCATAAGTTTGAAGGGGGTGTTAGATATATATTCTTGTCTGTGTATTTTCTCCGTTGTATAAGAGATTACCTGCATATATGAAACACCTGTACGTGTATATATATTAGCCCATTGCCCTCATAATGAATACAAGCGCTATTCATAACAGTTTCTTTCCTGTTTTTCTCTCTCTTGCTATATTGCAGATGTTATCCTTTGCTTAAAGCAACTTCTAACCAGCACTACGTTCCATAACTCCAGAAGACAAAATTCAGACAAGATTTTTTAGACTTCTTTGAGCAATTGTAGGTGTTTGGCTGAAAGTGTGAGACCCCGATTTATTGAGCTCATAATACTTAGTCATCCAATTGACCCTAGTATTATCAACTAAATAAACCGTGCCTCGAGATATATGTACTTCCCAGAAATGCAGTACACACAACTCATAACAAAAGATTGCATCAATTCCATTCAAACACATAGAACAGAACAAGCAACAAACCAGAAGTTAATATAAATAAAGGATAGATATTACAAAAGAGAGGCCGACCGGCCAAATAACTACAAGACTACAAAGATACACAGCGGAAGCAAAAGTGCCATAAAGATGGCCCAAAATAAGAGCCAACCAGTGTGCCTTTAGCTCACAAGGCAATCGACCAGGACCGCCAAGCTAGTCGCTCTCCCAACCACCAAGACTCACAAAAGTAAAGCCCTTTGGGCTCTACCTCCTCTGCAACAAAGTTGTTAAGCAAAGCAAATGAGTACAATAACTTATTTATTGTACTCGCAAGACTGACGTGTAAGATAACAGAACTATAATTTAGCTACATGCAAGCTTTATTTAAGTGGATGAGGCTTTGGACTCATTTTAGCACAAAGCAAGTTTTCATTTGCAATAATATAGTAGATTGAAGGCAATTTGACAAAGCATTTTTAATTGTTGAAATAACAACGAGATAATAACATAGTAACAACAACAAGATCAACCTGGAAGTGACTAACCCAAGTCACCACAACAATAGCATGAACATCCATTCATACCAACCCATCAAGTTTTAATTAAATGGTTGAGACTAGTTCTTGAACGACCTTACCAAGCATGTCCATAACCTAGGACGAGGCTATTCGAATAGTTTTAACCCTGCAGGGGTGTACCAATGTACCCACACGTCAGACCGCCTTTTCGCCACATGATTTAGCACACTTCCTTTGGTATCTTGAAAGACGGCTAAGTCCTACGAGACATTTCCAATGGATGATGCTAATTACGAGCAGAACCCACAGGATAAGGACACATTAGGCGACCTAACCGGTCTCGCTAATGCTCCCTCCCAACACCACACACACACATTTTGTTAAAACATACCCACCGACCAGCTCATAATTAACACCTCCCAAAGTACTTAGCCAGAGAGGTCCCATATCCCCTCGTGTGGTTAGCACGCAAAAGCGCTTGGCTTAGTGACCCAAGTAACTCGGTCCTTAGGGACCCGGGCATACCACCACACTCCAAAACCGCACCATCCATCCAATATGCCCAAGTCTAAATCAATCTTTTATTTTCAGATTTTGAATTTACAAATTAATCAAAGCACACGTGCTGTACATATAGGAGTAATAATTTTGTGTGATCAAGGTCATCGACATAATATCGACAACCGCCCATATCTACCGTCTAAGTATTGCTAAGCATTAACAACGAAAAGACAAAAAGAGAGTATAATACCATCACCGGGCTCTAATTCACCAGCGAGATTATTAACCTATGGTTTGTGGCAGGGGATAACAATTTAAAGGCAACAATGCATCGGAATAGCTACCTCTAATCGGTAAATTAATTTGACACAAAGGCATGCATACATAGAAGTTAAACAAAATATTAGACTTTAAAGTAATGGGATCTGCATGGAAATGATCAAACTGCTTGCCTTTACTTGCTGGAGATGCTTAACCTGCTGCAGAGGAATACTTCCACAATCGGTAATATCGTTGGTACCTATCGCAAGAACGAGAAAATCCAATAAAAACGACGAACACCGAAAAAGATTCAAAATCCAAAGTCAACAAAAATCCATAAAATTTATACAGCGGGAAGATCACAATTTTAAATGAATTTAGCAACAAGAATCATTCGATTTGGACAAAGCATGAAAAAGTTATGACTAAAACAATTTCAATTGGCTGGAAATTCCAATTTAATTGATTTCGGGTACTGTTCATCACGCAATTTTCTAGGAGGTTGTTGAGTGTGAAAATTTTATGACAGGTAGAGCATGGTATTCTAAGATCAGCAAAATTGGGTTCACTCGTTTTGGAGTTAAATTGAATTAGTTATGCCTTTTTAAAGTTGAAATTATGACAATAGGTCGATTCGCCATTTGACATACACATACATCACTCTTGCTTTCAAAAATAACTCCACTCTTTTAGATTGAAAACTAGAGGCTAAATCTTAAGAGGTTTACTTACTGGTCTAAGCATTCAACAAGGTTTAAGCTTTTAATCAAGTGGTTTGTAACTTTTGCATGTTCCATTAACTGGTAATCTTAATGACTAGTTTTCAACACAGGCTACTACTGCTAGATAAAAGCCCAATTGTCAAGTTGAAACAAGAGCATTACCAACTACTGCACCTACAAGGTCATGAACCTAATGCAAACTTTTATTAGCTTTAGGTTAACCTCTCTGATGGCTCAAAATACACATTCCTACTCTCTTAACAATTTAAATCCAAGGCTTGGTTGAACTGCGGGTTTTCTAAAATTCATCTCAAATTGGTTTTTCCTACTCGAAAGCTGCTGCAAGAAGGAAGTCAATTGACTAATGGAATTAAACTCTAACTATTAGAATTGGCCATGCTGTTAGCCCACTGGCAACACAACAATTAGCACACTGATACTCCACTAACAAGGTCAAAAACCTATTGACAAAACTAATTGTGTTCATATTATTTCAACTGTGTAAACAACCTACAAAAGGACATCTTTCTAAATTAAGGTGTTAGTAGGTAATTTCTTTCAGATTTCAACTTTCAAATTGGTTAAACCATTTGAGTGACCTAATATCAAGACACAGCATTTAAGAACTAATCCTCCCTCTCTGGACAAACCAACCTACAACAGGACACTCTTCAAGGAAAAGAGACTGCCAACTAAACTTCTCCTTAATTAAATTTCCAATTTGCTAAGTACGAGCATGAGTGATCTAATGGACAATACACCAAAGTTGTTAGCATAAGAGCTATGGTTTTGCAGATTTGATTCTTCGACTAATAGATCAAAGCTCATTAACGCAACCATTCAAGAACATTACTAACAACTGGAATTGATCATGAAGCTAACCTCCATATCAATTATGACATTTTTCGGACTAACATTCCCGCAACCTCTCTCTGACAAAATTCTCTGTTCAACAACATTTACGTAATATCCCTCCGCATGGGAAGGACACTAACTAATCTTTCAACACACCTCAACTCCAGATTTTGGTTAAGCCATTCAAGTGATCAACTAGTTAATCACGACATTTAGCTTAAAAGCACTAGTTATCTTACTGGAGGTTCATCAATTCACGCACACGGACATGATCGCAGAGTAGGCCGCAGCAGGCGACCGGGGATATCACTGCAGAGAAACAAGGACCCTCTTTGAGACATTTAGACAAACACGTAGAGGGCAAGGAGGAAGAAACCGAAGGGGCTCGGGCATGGCTTGTTGGAGGTCGGAAGGTCGACAGGGCACCCTTGGCGACTCTCTGTGAGAGGCCGGGCGGCCAGGAGGAGTCGCGGCCGGGAGAGTCGGTGGCGCCGACAGGCGGCGGAGCGTCTTGGGGCGGCGGCACGGCCAGAGGAGGGCCGAGTGGTGGCGCCGATCCCGGCGAGGAAGTCGAGTGACGCCGAGGGGGACAGGCGACGCGACTCGGTGGCGATTTCTTTGGCTGGGCGCAGTGGTGGCGCATAAGGCCGAGGAGGCGGATCCCAAGGCTGGCTAGGAGGAGGCCGGATCTGGGGAAGGAGCCCCGGGAAGCGCCGGATGGGAGGAGCGGCGAGTGGGGTAGATCCGTGGGAGGTGGCGGTGGTAGATTGGATCTGGGAGGCGAGCTTGGTGGCACATGGGCGGTGGTGGCGACGCAGAGGCGGCCCGGAGGGAAGCTTCGGTGGGGGGCCATGGGGAAGCGAGCGGCCGAGGGAGGCGCCATGGGGAGGAAGAAGGAGGGCAGGCTACTCGGTGGGAGGAAGCCGACCGGGTTGGAGGAGGCGCCATGGGTGGCGGCAGTGGAGTGAAGGCCGGGAGAGCACGGGTAGGAGAAGGCCAGGGAGGCTGGTGGCCGGGAGAGGAGGAGGAGGTGGCAGGGGTGTGGGGAGGCGCCATGGAGGAGAACCACCGGGGAGATGGGATGTGGAAGAAGCAGAGTGCGGCCAGAGCAACGGCTCCAAATGGGGTGGAGCAAAGAAGAAAAGGGGAAATGGTAGAAAAGGTGTGGGGACAAGGGTTTCTAGCCGTTGGGGAGAAAAGCGGCGGCGGCGGGGCCGGCAGTGAGAGGCGATGAGGGGCGGGTCGCACCGTCGATTCAAGATCGGCGGTTGGAATTGATCCCGAGACCGGATGGTCCGACCGCCCGGAAAATCTGAGCGGTTGAAAACGAATCTAACAACTAAGATGCCACGCATTTTTGAGCAGCCATGGCGCGAGTTATGTGGTTGAGTCGACCGAGTCAACACGGTTGGGCTCGAGTCGGAGATCGAGTCAAAACCCGCATTGAATATTGAAAGGAGGTTTTGGTGGGTTTTAATTCAAATTTACACTAGGTTATTGAATTAAGTTTGAATTTTATGTGGATTGAATTTAACCCCAAAAATTTGGGACAAATTATGTTTATTCACGATAAATATCATAAGATTTAAATAAATTATTTCCCGAGTTTTATTTGAAGTAATTTCTTTTTCCCAAAAATGGTTTTAAGTGCATGCCCTTGATATTCGACTTTTGATTTTCTTGGTTTAACTCAGGGTTTTGAAATGAGCTAAATCTTGGAAGGATTATTAGAGATAGCAAACCAGCTCCAACATTCTGAACTTTTAAATGGAGGTCGATGACTCTAGGATAAACCTTACATAAAATTTCCAGATGTTGATCACGAACTTTTCTTAAAAAGTTTTAAAGAGGTCATGACTTCAGTCAACCGGAGATTTTGGTTTTTGATTTCCCATAATTCCTTTACAAGAATTACAGAATTATTCAAAAACTTCTAGATGCAAGAAAAGTTTTAATTTCTACTCATTTTCTTACATTTGAAACACAGATCCAGATTTGGGATGACAGAAAGAAAACAGTGGCATAGATGCAGAGGCCGATGGGATTGTGGTTGCCTTTTTCTTTTCCCTGGACAGCACTACGTTTGAGTTCCCTCTGTTGTTTTTCTTCCTTGCAAGGTTCAGTTTCCTGAAAGTTGGCACCTGATATTTCTTGGCACAACTGGAAGCCCACCTTACAGGCTAACACTGAAGCTTCCCCTCACTTTCCTAAATTTTCTTTTTCTTTCTTCCTACCATTTTGCAAAATGGAGAAAGTGAATTGCAGCTTAACTGGTATGTTTTTTAAAAAATTGCTTAACTGCTAAGTTCAAATGACCCAATTCCACAAGCATTTCTTGAAAGCGTTATGCAAAATTTGATTCAAGGTTCCTGCTTGCAAGAAAATGGATTTTGGATGTTGCCACAGAATTTGGCTCAAGTCTTAGAAGCACGCTGATTTTGGGTATGATCTGACAAAAACATTCACGTAGACAACATTCAGAACCATAAAAAGGGAAAAAGTTCAGAGCCCAAACATGATCTGCAACGCTTCAACCCTATCAGCGCCGGCGTCGTAATACAATGGCTAATCCATCAGCATCCAGTTCGGATTCGGCGGCGGCAAATTGAATGCACGTCGACAACTTGGTGACAAGCTACAGCACAGTCCGGTTCGGATACAGAGTATCGGACGGCATTAGATTACCAGCAGTTATTCCGTAGATAGATTGATTGGTTAGGTAATTGTATTCGAATTACAGATAGCTATATCTAGAAAGTATTGTTAGGGAAGGCTCCTATATAAAGGTGGCCGGTTACAACTTATGAAGGTAATAAAGTTCAGAATAAAGTACGCAACGTTACGTTCCGGTCTGGTCCTGCCATCCTGTGCACGGAAGTCAATCCGTCGCCGTTTATCTGCTCGCTCTAACTACTACCGCCAGTCCCCAATATTTTGAGCTGACAATCATGTAGGTAGTTTGTTGTCATGCTCACAACTAGCAGTCTAGCACTGAGAGAGAAAAAATGAGCTGCTGGACCAGGTGTCAGGATAATGTCTTGTGGAGACCACCAAGTTATGATGCTCTAATGCAAACGATCAGCTATGCATACTATTTACGGTGATTTTGCAAATTTTTTCAATGCGTTTTTTTCTTCAGATGCATTGTTTTTTGATTTATGATATTGCAACCGTTGTCCGGTGATATTGCAACCGTTGTCCGGGGTTGTTGCAATCGTTGTCTGGGGATGTTGCAACCGTTGTCCTAGGATGTTGCAACCGTTGTCCGGGGATGCTGCAACCGTTGTCCGGGGATGGTGCAACCATTGTCCGGAGTTGTTGCAACCGTTATCCGAGGATGTTGCAACCATTGTCTGGGGATGTTGCAACCATTGTCCCAGGATGTTGCAACCGTTGTCAGAAGATGTTGCAACCATTGTTCTAGGATGTTGCAACCATTGTCCGGGGATGTTGCAACCATTGTCCTAGGATGTTGCAACCGTTGTCCGGAGATAACATGTGAGTAATTGCAACTATTGTTTTTTGATTTGTGATGTTGCAACCGTTATTCAGGGATGTTGCAACCATTATCCTAGGATGTTGCAACCGTTGTCCGGAGATAACATGTGAGTAATTGCAACCATTGTTTTTTGATTTGTGATGTTGCAACCGTTGTCCGGGGATATTACAACCATTGTCCTAGGATGTTGCATCTGTAGAAAAAAAAATGTTGCATCTGTTTAAAAAAATGTTGCATACGGTTCACAGCGATGTTGCAATTTTTTACAACGCGTTTTTTCCAGATGTTTTGTTTTGATTTGTGATGTTGCAACAATTGTCCGGGGATGTTGCAGCTATTGTCCGAGGATGTTGTAATCATTATCCAGGGATGTTGCAATTATTATCCTAGAATGTTGCAACCGTTATTCGGAGATGTTGCAACCGTGTCCAAGGGATATTGCATGCAGCGGCGTACTTATTGCATGTGTTGTAATAAGGGCAAATGATGCTGCATAATTTGTATTTTTATGCTGCGCTAAGTGCTAAATTTCTTGATGCCCAACAGAAAGGGTGACACGACGTATAGCTAGAGTCTTGGTAAATTATTAACTGCATTTATCACAATGCGTATGTAACAATAGAAAAGTGCCTAGTCTAGAAGCATCAGGAACGTCCGATTCCTAGCCTTAAATCGGACATATGGCTCCTAGTATCACCCCTTCTTTAAAGACAAGTTGGCTAAAATTTAAGTTCTTGTAACACCATCACGCCACTAGACACTAACCAAACCAACCAGATCGGTAGGGTAGCTTAGCCCCCGACCGGTCTAGTGCTTTACATGTCATCACACAATCCACAAGTAGTAGCTTCACTGTTTCAATATTCTCTTGCAGTCCTAGTCATCACCCATTGCCATGATCTGCAGGTGAGCAGCATCGGCAATGCTAAGAAGCAAAGCCGAAGCAAGACACGGCAAGCGGCCGATGACACTGTGCCGACCACAAGCGCCGAAGAGACGGCGTTACACGGCTACTAGAGGCGGCAGCCAAACCAAATGCCGAGGCCGGCGGCGGTGTCTGGCGAAACCTGTCGGCGAGGCGCTCGCTTTAGCGCTGACAATGGCGTCGGCCGGCGCCTTGTGGGCGATAGCCCGCGGCAATGGGTGTGATCGTCTTCTTGCCGCGTCACGCGGTGATCTTCTGTGCTCGTGCTGACAAAGACGCGGTTCGTCCGGATTGGTGGGTGGGTTTTCAATTCTTGGGTTGGCATTCTGCATCTGGGCGTATGGGTGGGAGCTCCCACCCGTACGTTCGACTACAAGTCTCTCCCTAAAGATTTAGATTCCAGAAATTATCATCTGTTCAGAGCTTCTGCTCACCAGGGACAAACCCTGTCGACGTGAGGGCGAATTGATCTATCTTCGTGTATCCAACGTCAAGCCATAACATCTTTGGTATCAAAGCCAGTCCAAGCCCTACACCACCACCGCCATGGATGATCAACTCAAGGAGCAATTGGGCAGAATGCTTCTGATGCTGCAGGATCTCACGACCTCTCGAGACGTCATGGACAGCAGGCTCGCAGCGTTAGAGAAGGAGACTCCGGGCCAAGGCAGCGCTTACGGCAGTAGAAGGAAATTGCCTCCGGATGGACTGAAAGACATGGAGGAGGAGCAAACATCCGGCGATCACGGAGTCCCACGATTCCACAGATTGTCGTTTCCAATCTTTGATGGCAAGGAAGATCCGCTACCTTGGTTAAATCGCTGCGAGTAATTTTTCAAAGGGCAACGGACGATGGAGGAGAAGGTGTGGCTTGCATCCTATCATTTGGCAGGAGCGGCGCAACAATGGTATTACCGGCTGGAAAGAAACCAGGGCATGCCGTCATGGCCACGCTTTGTGGAACATGTCAATCTTCGGTTTGGTCCCCCAATTCGGAGTAATGCCTTAGGTGAGCTGATTCAACTTCGCCAAACGGCACAGTCGATGAATATCAAGAGCAGTTTTTGGCCTTGTTGTGTCGATGTGATGACATGATGGAAAAACAGCAGGTTCAAATTTTTACTACTGGGTTGCGAAATCCATTACGCACTGATGTCGAGCTCTAAAATCCCACAACTCTAGAGACTGCGATGAGTCTGGTGTGGGCGTATGAGAAACGGTTGGAGATGGATGACGACAGTGACGCTCGACCAATGGCTAAATCATAGGGCTCAAGCAGGCTCGCGAGCATTAGTCGTGGTTCGTTCCTTGGCTCCAGCCCGGCACTGCGAGGACCTCTAACGGGAGTTTCCCCTACACCAACAGTAGCTATGCCACAAATCAACAAAACGCCCAATTCGCGTTTCCGTCGATTGAGAACCAAAGAGATGGCGGATCGTCGCCTCAAGGACTATGTTTTAACTGCCCTGAAAAGTTTTCTAAGGATCATGCTACCAAATGTTCCATGAAAGGAATCTATTTGCTGGAATTGGACGATGAGGCAGTTTTTCACAGTGCATCGGATGAAGACGTGGAAATCTCCCTACACGCTCTCACGGGTATCCGTTTGGGCAAAATGATGCAGCTACAAGTTGACATTCAAGATGTAACAATGCGGGCTTTGGTGGATTCTGGGTCTATCCATAATTTCATGGCAGATGAAACAGCACAACATCTCGGCCTTACACCAGCTTCTGGCCAGCCCATCAACGTCACGGTCGCCAATGGCGACAAGATGGCCAACATGGTATTATCTGAATTTGCTGATGTGTTTGCATAGCCTCACGGCCTACCCCCTCCACGTCGATGTGATCATCACATCCATCTTCTTCCGGGCACCACTCCCGTGGTGGTCCGATTGTACCATTATCCTCAATTGATCAAGGATGAAATTGAACGTCAATGCGAGGAGATGTTGAAACAAGGTATTATTCTGGAAAGTGTTCTCTTCTCCGGTCCTACTGGTTCACAAGAAGGACGCATCCTGGCATTTTTGTGTTGACTATCGTGCACTCAATGCCAAAACAGTTAAGGATAAATTTCCTATTCCAGTGGTTGACGAGATCCTTGATGAGCTTAACGGCGCCCGCTTCTTCACCAAATTAGATTTGCGAAGTGGTTATCACCAGGTGCGTATGCATCCAGGCAATATTGAGAAGACCGCATTCCGGACTCATCATGGCCACTACGAGTTCCTCGTCATGCCCTTTGGATTAACAAATGCACTCGCAACATTTCAGGCTCTTATGAATGATGTTCTTAAGCCCTATATTCGCAAGTTTGTGCTTGTTTTCTTTGACGATATTTTGGTTTACAGCGCTTCATGGACTGCGCATCTCCAACATGGTTGTGCGGTTTTGCACTTGGTATGACAGAATCAATTATTCCTCAAGCAATCCAAGTGTTCATTTGGTGCAGAATCTGTGGGTTACTTGGGTCATATTATTTCTGGTCATGGGGTGGCCATGGATTGCAGTAAAATTGAAGCCGTATCCGGCTGGCCAAAGCCTACGTCAGTGCGTGCTATGCATGGTTTTCTCAGGCTTACATGATACTATCATAAATTCCTAAAGGCTTATGGTGAGGTGGCTGCTCCTCTCACTAAACTGCCTAAGAAAGAGGCGTTTGCATGGTCTCTGGAAGCTGACGCCGCTTTTCTTGCCCTCAAAGAGGCTCTCATTATCAGGCCTATCCTCCAATTGCCTGACTTTACCAAAACATTTTTGGTGGATTGTGATGCTTCTGGCACAGGCTTTGGGGCGGTCTTGCATCAAGGTATGGGACCGATTGTATTTTTTAGTCGGGCTGTGGCACCTCATCATCTTAAATTGGTGGCATATGAAAGAGAGTTGATTGGTTTGGTTAAAGTCGTCCGGCATTAGCGACCTTACTTATGGGGGCGAGTATTCACTATTCGAACCGATCATTACAGTCTTAAGTATCTACTGGATCAGCGTCTCTCTACAATTCCTCAACATATGTGGGTAAGCAAATTATTTGGCTATGCTTTTGCTGTGGAATTCTGGCCAGGGTGGCACAACGCAATGGCCGATGCACTTTCTAGGTGGCAGGATCTTTCTGCGACAGTCATGGCAATTTCATCACCTTCTTTTGTTTTTTTTTTGACACACTTCATTCGAAACTCAATGCCAATCCTATTATTCAGTTGTTGCGCTAGCAAGTTGTCGACGGTACGGCCAACCCAGTCTGGTCTATGGTTGATGGGTTATTGTTACATGAGGGCCGCGTGCTGTTCTAGCATACTCTCCGTCTTGGTCGCAATTACTTGAGGAGGCTCATGGCAGTGGGCACGAAGAGGTCCAGAAAACTCTTCATCGTTTATGTGCCACTTTTTATCATCCTCATGCGAATCGCAAGGTACATGAATTTATCACAGGCTGTACAGTTTGTCAGCGTAATAAAACGGAACATTTCCATCCCGTCGGTCTATTACAACCCTTGGAAGTTCATAGTTCTATTTGGCAAGATATTTCAATGGATTTTGTTGGACTTCCAAAGGTGGGTGGTCGCTCTGTGATTTTATCTGTGGTGGATCGTTTCTCCAAGTATGCTCATTTTATTACTTTGGGTCATCCCTACACTGCTAGCACTGTGGCTCGAGTATTTTTTTTTATGAGATAGTCCGCTTACATGGTATTCCATCCTCCATTGTTAGCGACCGTGATCCAGTGTTCACTAGCCATTTTTTGACATAACTTTTTCGTCTTGCTGGAGTTAAATTACAGTTGAGTTCTACTTTTCATCCTCAAAGCGATGGTTAGACTGAAGTGGTCAACCGCATTATTGTTATATATCTTCGTTGTCTTTCTTGTGATTGACCAAAGAATTGGCTTCAGACAGCTTTGAAAACCACTCCTTTCAAAGTGGTTTATGGTCGTGATCCGCCTAACCTATTGTCTTATGAACCGGGCACTGGGCAGGTGGCAGCTATTGATCGGTAGCTTAGGGATCATGATGAATTTTTGGGTGAAATTCGTGAGCGTTTGTTACAGGCTCAAGATTATATGAAACAACAACATGATCAGTTCCGACGCGAGGTGGCGTATAATGTCGATGATTGGGTTTGGCTTCGCCTTCACCATCGTGCCACATCTACTATCAAGGATGGTTCGTCTAAACTGTGTCCCCGTTTTTATGGACCTTTTAAAGTGATTGGCAAGATTGGGACTGTTGCTTATCGTCTTCAACTTCCCGTGCGTGCTCGTATACATGATGTCTTTCATGTTGCTTTGCTCAAAAAGTTTGTAGGAACGCCTCCCTCGGTTACTGTTCCGCTTCCAGATTTCCTTCACGGCCGTATTGTTCCCGCGCCTAGCAGTATTGTTCGTGCCCATCTCAATCGTGTCGTTTGGGAGTTATTGATTCCATGAACCGGTTGTACTTCAGCCGATGCTACTTGGGTAAAATTGATGGATTTTAAAGATCGTTATCCTACGTTCCAGCTCGAGGACGAGCTATTTCGCAATGAGAGTGGAAGTGTTGTGCACTCGTTTAATACAATGGCTAATCCATCAGCATCCAGTTCGGATTCGACGGTGGCAAATTGAATGCACGTCGACAACTTGGTGACAAGCTACAGCACAGTTCGGTTCGGATACATCGGACGGCATTAGATTACCAGCAGTTATTCTATAGATAGATTGATTGGTTAGGTAATTGTATTCGAATTACAGATAGCTATATCTAGAAAGTATTGTTAGGGAAGGCTCCTATATAAAGGTGGCCGGTTACAACTTATGAAGGTAATAAAGATTTAGATTCCAGAAATTATCATCGGTTCAGAGCTTCTGCTCGCCAGGGACAAACCCTGTCGACGTGAGGGCGAATTGATCTATCTTCGTGTATCCGACGTCAAGCCATACCATCTAGTTCCTAATTCAACTCAAAGTCTCTGGTCTACCGGTCAGTGCACCCGGTGTTTCCACTGCTCTGCCTTCGAGATTTGTCAACATTGACCATAACGAATGAGTTGATCTGTTTGCACAACCATCTTGACTAGTTCAAGCTAGAAACACCACACAATGCAACATGGCAACCAACAACAATGAAACACACGACGACGGCGACATAATAAAACATGCAGTAATTCCAAGCATCCAACAAAACAAAACAGATAATCACAGTATTCTTATACTTCATGATGATAACAGGATACACAATCTCAGTTTAGTTTGAAAATGATGCAACTTACAGCTTTGATACTGACAGAGATACAATGGTTAGGGCTTCACAGCACTCCCGAATCAGGAGCCGCTGGTGGACCGAATACATGAACAAATTCCATTTTTCTGTGTACATGAGAGCTCAAACCTGAATTGGTATTGCTCCCTTCGACCACCGGTATCACCCAGGGTAGTTCCCAACAATAGCAGCTCAGCAAAAAAGAATGAGCGCGCATTGAGGAAATGAATGGATGGATATCTAACGTAAACCTATACTAATGTACACGGCTAGTGTGTGTCCGCCTCAGTCAATTCTCGGTCGATAGTATACATGGTGTATGCAGAGTAGCAAGAATAAAAGGGGCTCCACAGTTCTACCTGATGACATGTGACTTGCCCGCACGGCGTGAGCACCTAACCCTCTTCTTCGAGAGGCAGCAAGCACACCCTTCAAGCAGCTCAAGGTCCTCATCACAGGTCAGAATAGAAGCCAGCTCTGGGTTTTCCAACATCATCTTGGATGTCAGGAAACCAGCAATAGTCCATGTTTGGTATGATCGTGATTGCTTCCCGATGAATCTTCCAGATCGGGTGTCATAGTACTCCGGCCACTTGTCAGCTGAGAGCCTCTCCTCAGCCACAGCAATGGCCCTCCGGGCCAACTCTGGTCTCCCCATTTTGATGCAGGCCAGTGTAAACTATAAACAGAAACAAACATTGGCCAGTGATGATTTATAAGCATAAAAGGGTGCAAGAAATTTGAAACGGTGTGTTAATATCTACATACCTGCCACAGCAGGGTTGGCCAAGATCCACCATTATGATACGACCATGGGCTGCACGTGCACAAAATGGTTACTGGTTAGATGAAAACTGTGATGTAATGTTCAGGAAAGAGATGTTAATTCTTGGAAAATGAAATAGAGACTACACAACAATGATATGCCACCAACCAATAGACAGGGAAGCACAGTATCAAAAGAATAATCTAATCAGCATGATGGCTTACGTGTTCTTAGGATCACTGCCAGTAATAATGCGCCATTCATCATCTTCCATTGCAGGGTAACAAATCTTGAGGGGCATGTTTGCCACAAGATCATCCCATTTCTCTTCAATAAGGCTAAGTATTCCCTCAGCTTGTTTTGGAGTAGTTAGAGATGAAGCTATGGCCCAAAGGTTGCCAAGAGAGAAGAACCTAAAATCCATGTGAGCTGGCTGCAGATTCCCAATAAGATAACCACCTTTCTCAGGAATCCAATCAACAAGCCAGGAAGGTATTTGCTCCGGATAAATGTTGAATTTGTTAGTTGCATCATGAGAGTATTCTTCTGTCTTGTATCTGTAGATCTCATTTATCTTCTTCATGTCGACCCAGTAGTATTCCCTAATGTGAAAAGACAGTGCACTGAGCCTGTTGTTGATGGCACGGAGGAGGTTTTTTGACCCATCGTTCATAACAAGCATTTCTCGTGAGCATCTTAGAGCAGAGTAGAACAAAGCCTGAGAAACAGAGAAACCTTGGTCAGTACAGAGATTTCTCTTTCACCGATAACATGTTGGATAAATCTAGGTTAAAATTTGCAGCAATATATTCTTTAAAATTAATATTGTATCCAACAAAAGCATTGGTTCCTTCATGGCAACGTATTTTTTCTTATAAGTGATACACCATTCTAAATTTTATTAACAGCCTCACTACCAACATGTATTCTAAACTATTGAGCTAATGCAGTTGTTCAGGAAAGATCATTCTGTAGGGAATTGAGTCGTCACTGATTAAAATTCAACTTACTTGAATCTCAAGAGGATGCCCATGTATTCCCATCCTCCTGTCTATCATGCATGATCCGTCTGTGACCAGTAAAGTTGGAAACATGTCAAACCCATCAGACAAACACAAACTCAAGATCAGTTTAATGCCGGTTTGCACGTCTACTCTTTCTTGCAATGCATAGTCCCCTGTAATCTTACAGTACGCTCTCAGCAAAATAATCCACCAAAGTCCTGCCAAAGGATAAGTTAGGTTAGAATAGAAGGATAAACATTTAGCTGTTGTTAATAATTATTATTCTATAATAACACAAAACTTCAAAAGAAAAGTGCTTATGTGTAATGAATAATGATGTAATATATCTGCATGAGAGAGAGAGAGAGATACCAGAATCAACAGGAGCAACACGGCCAATAGCTGACTCGCCAAAGTCAGGGTCCAAAACCTCCTCAAATGCTTCATTTTTTTCATCAAGAGGCACAGTCCTAATCTTGAAGCTAGCTGGCATCAAGCCTTGCCCAGGGCTGTAACAGTCAACGGTTTTCTCCCAGCTCTGGCCATCAAATAAAGGACAAAGATCAGCGATTGAAAACTTAAATTAATTCAAGTGCCAGATAACAAGCTTATAACAAAACTAAGTTCACAAACAGTTATGAATAAGCCTTTTTTTACGTTAGATGGTAAATGTGCGTGACTGAGTGTTGTGTCTTCAACGCAAATTTTGACAAAAATGTAGTTACATGGCCTAGCTGTCAGATTTTTCACATCTGAATTAGCTTTCAGAATCCTCTAATAGAAATTTTTGTTCCATTCATCTGTGGTAGTATTGATTACATATACGTATACAAAATTGAATTCAGTAAGAGAAACAGCCTTGCAATTTGTGCTATTGGGGTTTGGCAAGAGGATTCTCAAAGCAGAATTCTTCAGATCAATCCATCCCCATTAAAATGATTCCGTATACAATCTCAGGTTGAGAACTGCTGAAAATTTGAGTATAGGGCTTATTTGTTTCTTAAAAAATTGCTGAAGGAGAGTACCTTTATCTCAGGCTTTTACCATCGAATCTTAGTTTTACCAGCTAGAATATTAATTCTTCAATTCAGATTTCTACTTTCTGCATTTTACTGACATGTATAACAGCACTTGGAATTTATCATAACTGATCTTTCTTTGAGAGGGAGCACAACAAGCCAGAACAAATAAGAAACCTAGGTACTTCATAAAAGAATAGGCTCCAGCATACAACAAGTGAAGTCTACTTCATCGCACTACAAGTACGAAAGAGACATATTATAGCTTGCAAAAGGGAAATCTTATATCTATCTCCCCCACAGAAAGCAATCCCATACATAACAGGAATTCATCACAGACCTAAAGGACCACATGCAGCAAGCAAATTCGTTTCAAAAAAAAATATGATTTGCGATCCTAAATGGCAATTCAATTATTTGACACTACCAAACATACGTAATTGATTATTTGCCACTGATGTGAGTACGACATATGTGCCGAGACCCATATGTCATACTCACGTGCAGTGGTAAATCATAAAATTCACTCTTTTGCAGTGGCAAATAATCAATTATTCCATAAAATTATCATCTATATCCTAATTCCTAACAGTGCAAAATTCGGTATTTTCTTCCCCTAACTAGCACGAAAACCTAACGTGCACGCAATTAACGCTACTCGCAGCGCACTGATTCCTTCCAAATTCAAAAAAATTGACCCAACAGGCCAATCAGGATCCCAATTGGCGAGGCGCTCACCTGCAGCTGCAGAGTGTGGAGGAGGAAGGTGCGGACGATCTCGGTCTCGCCGCGCATGAGGAAAGCGAGCGCGGAGGGCACGAAGTCCCTGATGAAGACCTGGTCGTAGTTGAGCGTCTCCGTGCACTCGGGGTCCTCCGCCGCCACCGTCCCCACCGGAGCCCCGCAGTAGCTCACCACCGCCCTCCTCAGCAACCTCCACGCTTCCCGCTCCGTCTCCGTCTCCTCCCTCGTCGCCGCGGCCGACGCCAGCCCCTCATCGACCGGCGGCGCCGCCTCCTCCTCCACGGGCGGGGTCTCGAGCGGGAAAGTGTCCGGGAAGAGCACGCGGTCGAAGAAGGGGAGGTTGCCGGCGACGGCGGCGCGAGGATCGGCGGGGATGGGGGTGGGGGTGGGGGTCGGGCCGGACTGAGAGGTCTGCGACGCCGCCGAGACGAGGAAGGGGAGGCGGCGGCCGTGGGGGTGGTGGTGCGGGTGGGGGCATCTTGGGAAGAGCGGGGTTGCGGTGGCCGTCGTCGCGGCCGCCGCGGCAGAGGCGGAGGACAGGAGGCGGCGGCAGCACGGCCTCACGGCTGCGGCTGCGGCGGCGGCGAGCCCCATCGGGGTTTGACCATTCATATGGCAGCTCCGGCGAAGGGCACCGACGCGAGACGCGTAAACTTGGGGTGGGGGCTAGGCGTAAAAAGGCTGCAAAGGCGAAGATAACTTTGGTAAATAGTGAGGTTGGTGAGGGTGGACTTGCGAAACTGTAAGGTTCGTTCGGTTTGGTTTACGTGGCTGGGCGTGGGTGGGGGAGGTGGGATGGTAGCGTAATGGAGGGGAAGGGAAGGCAGGCGGCCTTTTATAGAGTCCAGGGCGAAGGTTGTGGGGCCCACCCTGTTTTTAAAGTGCAGGTTTTTAAAACTTTTTCTTTTGCTTTGGCTAAATTTGTTATATTATTACTGTTTCGCAACGAAATAGCAAATCTAGATTCACTTATATAAAATGGCAAAAACAACATTGTGGATAGAGAGGCGGGCGACATGTATCGTCTGCAGTTCCCTCGGGGCGCGACACGGGTCTGTAGTGCCTAAGGGTCGCGACAACCTAGTGTGGTGCGGTGACCCAGGGGCGCGACAGCCCGGTAGAACTGCTCTTCATCCGTCGTGCCTTTTTTTGCTATTTCATAGAAGGGATGACTAGATTTGCTATTTTGTCGTGAAACAGGGCCAAATGGGCCAAAAACTCGACTAAACAGGGGCATTTTGGATGAGGTCATTATCTTTGTTTGGATTTTTGGGATGGATGAAATTACCGTTGTGGAAATTGTGTTTTCTATTTTTCTTGCATATTGCACTGGGATGAGTCATAGTGGGTCTAAATTTAGACTCATTTTTGCACGTGCTCACTTGGCACTTGGTTTAATTTTAGATGGGCAGGGTGTTTGAATTTGATTTTGATGTGATAAATTTGTACTTTATGATTTGTAAATATTTGTTGTAAAATGTACTTTAGATGTGTGTTTTGTGAAGAGCTCAACCTTTTCCAATGTATTCATTATCTGTGCGTTTAAAATAGCCAATAGATCGTATGTTATTCTGCGTACGGGGAGCTTGTGGTTTTACAAAGTTGCGTAAAATATTTGTTTGTCTTCCCTCAAACGAACTGAAATGTTAGAGTATGTTTAACACTGACGCATGGAGCCATGAGCTCTAAGTGTGTGCTTATCTCTTTTATGTCGAGCAAAAAGACTATTCAAATAAGGACATGTACAATGGTATAGACAGCTACTGTCTATAGTAGCTATCTATGTCATCTATAGACAGCACTAAAGATAGCTCATACAACGGTATAGGTAGTTGCTGTCTTTTTAGTTGTCTTTATAGAACACACAATCTTTTAATGCTTTTATTGTTTCTTATGCTATAGTCAGCTACATGATTGTAGACAGCATATTTATCTCTCTTCATTATCTTTCATCCACTCAGCAAAAATTATACGTGACAATGACTATAGATAGCTGACATAAGCTCATTGTACATGCTCTAAAGTTGCCTCTCTTTTGCTTTTATCTAGATCACGAAACATGAAGTCGGAATAGTGAAGATATGTTTTAGTTAAGCTTTGTGTGTATGTACATACCCCTCAATATAAATAAATTCTATGGGATGGGGCCCAGGAGAGACCCCACGCATCTGCCGTTCATCAGGAGAGAGGGAGAGAGAGAGAGAGAGAGAGAGAGAGAGAGAGAGAGAGAAAGGGTGAGGAGATCGAACGGTGGAGGAGGGGGGCCTCACGGTGAGACCCCGTCCTATAAAATTTGCTTCCCCCTCAATTCGCTAAGACATTGAGATTGAGGTGGGGGTTTTAAAGGACATTGTCTTTTTATGAGTGATGTGCTTCTCCATTTAAGCATTTGACTTTCTGTGTCCTGTGATCAGATAATGTGACTTACTCCCTCCTGTGATCAGATAATGTGACTTACTCCCTCTGTTCAGAAATACTAGTAGGTTGTTCGTATGCTGCAACATAACACATTTTTTAAAGAACAGAATGCTAATATGTTTCCTTGTTAAGCGCCCGCACGTTGCAACGAAAAGCAAAATTTGATGCTGCAACATCGTCAATGCTAGATTGGATTTCATGAATCTGAAAAAGGAGAGTATGAGACCAGAGATCTACGGCCCTTCGGTCGCCACCAACGCCGCCGCGTGGCAAGACGACTAGATGAGTAGCACGTGCCACACCTCGACCTCATGCGGGTGTCGCTACCTTGTTGCTGCGAGTATTGCATAGGGATAGAAAGAGAGGGCTGGTGAGATTGTGGGAACAGTTTCGAAATATTAAGAGAGTCGTGGGATGAGGCCACTGACAATTTCGGGGAAAGTGTGAGGCCGCGACAGTTTTTCACAGGGCGGCGCACGGACAACCGTCTAGCTCATCTAAGAGGAGAGGCGGCACGATCGTCCCGCTCCGCGAGGCAAACTTCTTCTTTTATTATTTAAGATATGATATTTTATAAAGTGTGTAGTCAAACTTCGTTAACTTTGACCACTAATATATATTTTAAAAAATATTTTTATTGGTAATGTGAAAATGGTATCATTAAATTAGTTATCAAAAATATTTGCATAATATAATAATTTTACATTATTTTAGAAAATATATTCATATAAAAAGTAACGATCAAAGTTACATGTGGATACCATGTTGATATCCTAAACGTCATATATTTTTGAATAGAGGAAGTATTTGATTCTAAGAATAAAAAGAAACAAGAGCACTTCACCACCTCACAGAGAACAACACACACGTTTTACAAATATCGGAATCAAGCATAGGAGAGCCCAAGGGAAGACGACGGCACGAAGAAAACACGGCAATTGTCACATACAAAGAGAGTGAAGGAAAGACTCAGAAAAAAAAAGAGCGATGGGGAAGGGGTATTCATGTCATTGCACACCCGAAAACACCAAAAGACCAGGTTACGTCCGTCCGGGAAAGAACAGGAGAGGGGAAGACAACTCGTGCGAGTACTGTGCGTCGTCGGAAATAACCGGAAGCGCGTCGGGAAACAAATCTTAACCGATAAAACGAGTTTATCTTAACTAATAAAAGGAGTTTACCTCCGCGCAATAGGACGATATCTTTCTCTTGTGTGCGCGATTGTCCTCTCTTACCTCTTCCAAATTCCTCATCTTCTTCTTCACATACACACACCAAAATTCGTCATCGTCTCACTCTTTCCATTCTCGTGTCGTGACTCACCATCTGCATCTGTCCGGCATTCACTTCGTGCCTCAGAGATCCCGCCCTCTTTTGACACTCAATCCGCGGGGTGCAATGACGGCGTGCACCAAGATTTGAGGATCCGACAGCCTAGAAGGAGGCGACGCGAGGAGGTAAAGCCCGCGACAAGAGAAGGTAGTGGGGAGGGGAGGCGGTGTTGGGGACGAGAGAAGGCACCGAGAGGAGAGGAGGAGACGGTACATTGAGAAGAAACGGCAGCGGTAGGGAATAGAGGGAAGGCAACGACAGCACACGAGGAAGAGGCAGAGATGAAGACGTCTTTCCCTTGCCACGCCGCCGTCTCGAGTTCACTGCACCGTGTCCTATTCATCCTAATCCTCTCCTGCGCCGCCGTCTCCTCCTGCTTCGCGCTGGCTGATCAAGCGTCGCCACCTCCTCCTTGCTTACCACCGCGATGCATGCCGTCTCTCTCTCGGCCTCCGCATCCTCGCATAAATGTGCTGGCGAGGACTAAAGAGACCAATGGTCGTGAGATCCAAGTCGTGGCTTGGGTTTAGGGTGAAAGAAGGTGGCCATCGACACATGACCCTTTTCCTTGTTAGCCGGTAATGATTGAAAATGGGCAGCACGTTGGAGAGGAAAGTTGGCATCAACTTCAACTTCTAAATGTAAATAATCCATGAGCTTAAAATTTTAATTTCCGGGTAGTAATAGTAGGTGATGCAACAAGCGGAGTTAATGTTTCTGTTTGCATGTGTGTGAAAGAAAAATAATATTTATTATATGGCTTAGAATCTCATATACTGATATATAGCACTCTCTTTTGAAGTTTCATTGCAATGCATGGACAGACTACTATTATATTAAAAAGAAGCGCACGCATCCGTCACAAATGAGCCTTTTTTTATTTTTTAATCTTTTTTAAAATTTATTTTAAAAACAGTATCTTCTTAATTTTATTTCCAATTCTGACCCCTTTGGTCATCTTATGACATGTGGCGTAACTAAACTGTGTTATCACGCCACCAACCACAACGTGACCAAACTGTGTTGTCACGTTACTAACCCCTTTGGATGCGTTCCTTTTTGGACTAAATCATATCACGCCAAGAAGAGTGGCGTGACAGCATATTTTTGTCACGCCTCAATAAATGGCGTGATAACATAGTTTGGTCACACTACGGGTCATAGCGTGACTAAAAGGGTCAGAAATGGAAATAAGGTTAGGAATAGGTTATCTTTAAAATAATTTAAAAAATAATTAAATAATAAAAAGAATTCGTCACGAATCGAGCGTTTCTAACCCGTACACCTACGCACCAGCGGTCTAGCGCATCCCTGTTACCAACGCTGACATGTCGGTCCCAGCTAAGGGCACGGGTTCAGTTGGAACCACCTGCCTGACCTTTCGGTCGACCTTGTTCGTACGGTAGAGCATTTCCGGGCCGCCACATGCGCGGGCCTGCGTGCGCACCGCCCAACGCCGTGAGCCCGTGACCACGTTTAATAAGAATAACCCACCGATATATTTTTTTACAAGAGAAGATCCTGCCGTCCAGTGTGCATCAAACACCCAATAACCCGACGCGTGTCGAGATGGTTCAAACCAACCACGCGGCGTGGAAACTATTTTTTGTTGTTAAGCATTTCCGTTTTTATTTACCACGTGGGGACCGAAAGGGAGCCATTGGTGGGGGTAAAGTAGGCTGCCTTGTGGGGCCCGCCAGTCGGCGCCCCGGCCCTTGCAATGGATAAGGTCGGTAGGGAGAAAATCTTCACGTACTGCGAAATACGTCACTTTTTTAGTACTGGTAACCTTTTTCCAATACCGTACGTATTCCACAGGTTTTTTCTTTGCTTTGACAAAAATAACGTATTCCGCGCTGTTTGAAATCTCAAACCAGCTACTCTTTTTTTAAAAAGGAAGAAGAAGAAGAAAAAACTAAATCAGGAAGCTACTTGGTTGGTGCATTCCTTGAGTAGGGTTTGCAATTCTGACCATAGGATTCCAGTCCAAGATGGACTGCGGAGGGTGTGTGTGTCTATATATATATATATATATATATATATATATATATATATATATATATATATATATATATATATATATATATATATATATATATATAAAATAAATTCTTAGGTCATTAAACTTTTTATGATGTGTTATCAAATTCATGAAACTTTCAAAGTGTGTAATAAATGGTCCTACTAAACATTTGTTTGCCAATTAGTCATTAAAACTTTTATCTTTGTCAATAAATAAATTAATAGACTTTCAAATGTGCCATTCATTGTCTTTTAAGTAAGAGGTATGTTTGAGGCCAAACAGCTTATGTTTAGGGAATAGGGACACACTTTGAAAGTCTATGAAATATTGACAAAGATAAAAAGTTTTAGACCTAAAAGACTTTTTATATATATATATATATATATATATATATATATATATATATATATATATATATATATATATATATATATATATATATATATATATACGTAGTGCAAGTGGGGGTGGCATCTCATGTTGAATTCATTGAGAATATTTCCTCAATACACTTTTGTGACAAGGAGAGAACACTTTGGCAAAGAATCATCATATTTGCGCCTTCTTTTTTGTTAAGCGTTCTCGTAAGACAGCTTATATGTTTCCCAAACAGATCAAAATAAAATGTTCTACAACGGGTTTTTATGTAGTGAACACACCTTATGAAGGCACACTTCTGTTAGCTATTGATCCTGTTTTTGAAAAAGAGTATACATATTGTCATGTGGCTTATACCATTGAATTAAACCATCTAAAAACCACCACGGAAGCCTAAAAAGATGTTCTCACAGAAAAAAGGAGAGAAAAAGAAAGTCAATTACTCAAAGTATACAAATTCTATTTGGTGAGTTTCTCATTTGCAAGTACCTTTCAACCATTACTCATTGATCTTGATTTACTTCCTCTTTTGATATAGTTAATCTAAACATCACTTTGTTAATTAATGAAATTCCTGCTTGTCCCCTTCATTGTGCATAGATTTAGACAGGAAACCAATCACCCGATGCGATGACATGGCAATGCAATGTATCTTTCAGTAACAGACTCGATCGATCGATCCTATAAAATGTACAAGCCGGCCCATTGAAAAATACACTTAATTACTTGATTGCGTTTTAAACGCATCAAAAGTTTGTCGATATCATGATTCTAATGCAGAATAGCTTCACCAACTGTTCATAGCATTTTCAGCCAAGTGATTTCGCTTGTGAGACCAAGTACCAGGAGCGGATCCCCAAATTCAGGTTTTCTTTTTCTTATTTTGCAATAAATCTAAATCTGAATTTAGACGCACCGGCCGGAACCAAACCAAACCAAAAACAAAAGGGAATTGATACGGCTCGGGCGTCCGGACCCATCAAACGCCAGCCTAGCCCGTTTCCAGCACTGCGGCTGCAAAATGCCACACTCTACCTCCGCCTCCTCACCTCGACCCGCCTGACCCCCGGCTTTGTCCGTCTCCTCCTAGCCTTCACGTTGCTCGTCTCGCTCCTTGTCCTCCACCACTGCCCTGGGAAGCCCCTGGTAGGGAGTGGCTGCCTCGACCCCAAAGCATTGTTCATGTTGCTCTCCGTGGGGGCCAACGTGAGCATCGCTGTCGACCTCCGTGCGTTCACCGCGGGGACGCTGGCGGTGGTGGGCACCGCCGCGCACGTGCTCTCGTATCCCTGCACACGCCTTCCTTGCGCTGCTTTGGCCTGACCGTTCCCTCCTAGCGCACCTGTCGGTTGACGAGCCGACGGCTATAGTTTGTTGCCACCAAATGAGGCTTTGTTGTATGCTTAGTAATCATTATTGCGCTCGTTATCATTTTTTTGTTGCGGTTTTTTGTTGGCAGATTGAGTGTTTATTATGTGTTTATTGCATTCGAGTGAAGATTTGTTGCAAACTCAGAAACTAATTGTTGCACTTCAAATTTTTTTTGTTGCACGATGTTTAAGTGGGATCTGACGGGTGGAGTCGGGTGGGCGTATGATGAAAACACCACTAGTCGCCCCAAAAACAAAAGGAGAATAAGAGGAGAGAAATTTTAAGTGGATAAGATTTGTGGGATGACGTGGCTAAGATTTTCGACACCTTTTCCTTAAGTGGCACCGATGGCTCCTGACGTCTGTGTGACCCACGAGGCCATGTGGCCTTTTTCTCATGTAGCCTGTAAATTTTGCCCTCGACCATCCGTCTTTCGCCACATGTCCACTCCTACACAGAACAAAATTTGGACCAACTAAAAACTCGTAGAAAAATAGGATTTTGCCAATTCTCCCAAACTAAATTTGTTGCCTTGTATGCAATTTCTGTAATAAAAAAACAGTAAGTAAATAAATAAACCATGTGGATGGGAGACAAGAAAACAACTCATTTGGAATCAAAAAGCTCAAAAAGGACACGGCATGAAAAGGAAACTTTGTTGCCTGGGGTTTGTCTTGGTCGCTTGGTGTGGCTCATACGGATAACGTCCGACGCGGCTCGGCGAGAGGCGATAACGCCGGAGAAGGAGCGACTTGGCTGAGAGCCATGGGCCGGTCGCTGCCCCCAAAATTCCAGAAATGCCAAAAACTAGGTTTTCAGCGGCTCCGGTGTGTGAAAAATCTCCGATTTGGCACGGTAGCAATCGCGTGTTTGTCATGGGAAACGCTTCGCCGCTGCCACGAGGCTCAAATATCTACAGTAGCATAGATCGCTTGGGAGGTTACTTGTGATGCTAAACCGTTTTGGGATGAACAAATATCCCAGATTCTATTACAAGGCAGTAACTTTCAGGAAAGCTTCGTACTTTCAGGCACGGGAAGCCAGAAAAAAAGAAGTGGGTTTGTTCATTGTTTCTGCAAAACTAATCGTTTGCCATTGTTGAAAAGATCGACCGTTTACGAAAGATAAACTAACGGGACATGAACGGTGTTTTTCATCCAATGGTGATGTAGGGGAAATGTGGGGTTTAAGAGCATCTACAATAATTTATTTCTTGAACATTCTTAAGAAGAAAAAATCTTCGTCTAATAAAAAACAAGTCTTCTTATGGATTATTTCTTGAGTTTGTATCTAAGACTTTAATTGCTACCCACAAAACAAGTTTTTAAGTAACAAGCAAGTCTCCAATAGTTATTTTGTTGTTTCTTGTGTCTTGGTATCAACAATTTGCGTGTTTCTTTATCTAGAAACAAGATCACATTCTCTACTCACTATCTCTCCTCCATATTACCAAAATGATGGTGTGTCCATCGCTTAGTAACAAGTGACATAGACTATTGTAGATGCTCTAAATGGTAAAAATTGAAGATGTGGGGCTAAACGAATATCAAAGTAAATAATAGCTATCTAATATTCTTTGCAATAATGTATTTTAAGGCGGTGAGATGCAAGCGTGGTAAGTAGTCATATAATTGGGTGAAGATTAAGAAGGCTAAGTAGGGCTTCAGGACTGTGGGATCCGGGTTCTCTACAGCACCGCAGAGAAGCACTGCGGTGCTATGTAGTAATACTGTATATAGTACCGTAGAAACTGTGCTGATTTTACTGTACACACAAAACATACTGTAGTAATGTTTATTACTGTGTTATGGTACTGTATGCTATTGATCTAGACTGCTCGTTATCGATCGGATGACCCGAATGAGCCTAATGCTCGTCTAGGTACGGCACAGGGCGCGGATCGATGAGCCGAATGCTCGTTTAGGTACGGCACAGGGCGCAGGATCCGCGTCCAGGATTGTGACCACCTAGGACACAGTTTTCTTGCTATTAGCAATCTGATGAACCAGCTAAAACACAGCTAAGTCATGGATAGCGTCAGCTCAGACGTAGCTCGTTTTGTCGGTGGCTATACGAATTCACGAAAAGCCACAATGTAATCACTCCAGCAAGAGGATCATTCACAGCATATAATGTTTCTGGTGATCAAGGGTCCACAAGACAAACTGTATGTACTAGCACATGGCAAGGTTTCAAGTAAGCTAGTTGGAGTACATTCCAATCTATGCCTAGCAAAATGTTTTCCAGTTCAGTAGTAACACAATGCCACCACTGAGAAGGCTAAAACAACCACAAAGACCATCAATAGCTAGAGACTAGGGAGTGCTGGGCAGTGATATCTTCTTGCTGCCACTTGAGTGCTTAAACACCGGTCAAAACTCAATATCAACCTCTTTGGCGACAGTGAATCAAACAATATCAAGGCCATTGGGGATTTTTTTTTTGGTTTGGGGGGGGGGGGGGTTGATATGTATAGGGTAGAGAAACTAGGCAAGGGGAACAAAAGTAAAATGCATAATCTTATGTGTAAATTGTACACCACTGCGAATTATTCAGATTCTCTACTGTTACCGCAAAGAATATTGTGTAAACAGTATTTTGAGTCTGCGTGAACAATGTCCTAATGCATATCTAAACCGTTTGTTTTGGATTGTATAGTGAACACAATGTTGCATCATACCAGGCATGAATGTAACATGATTGAGGTGGCCTAACAGCTATTTGACCCAAATTTTGCACCTTTTCAGCATTTGGTACACGGTGAATCTTCATGGATTTTGTCCACCAGGCATATACACCTGATTCACAAATAGCCTTGACTCCCTTCGCTCCATATTGTTAAGAAACCGGGCCCAGACCACAGTCCTGGCCCACGATGGGCTCCTTATCCATCTAGTAGCCTATATAAAAGAGGGGGGACCCCAACCATTGTATTCCCGTTTACAGAAGAGCAATAAAGAGAAGCTAGAAGTCCCCTCATATCTCTGTGTTCAATCTATTATTCTGTTCTTGGGTTCTTACATTGTTCTTACGATTCTGAGTTTGTCTACGAGGTAATCGCTCGGACTGGACTGACCAGCGATAGTTCCTCAACATGTTATCAGCACGATCGACTCTCCTCGGATCGAAAGGTAACCGTCGAAGAACGACACTTGTAGATCGAATCATTTTTCTAGATCGCTTTCAATTCCGCAATTGTTCCTTTCTATATTATTTTATCCTACGGTGCAAACCCGCTCTAATCTATCGCGAGCCAACTTGAAGTCGCCGGCACACTGCCGATCGATAGATTACATGAAAGAGTAGATGATGATTGCATTGTGGATTGCAAATATGTTCTAATCTACCACGAGCCGACTTGAAGTCGCCAGCCAAGCCGATCGGTAATTGCATGAACAGTAGTACTCGGATGCACAAAACAAAACAAAAAAGCGGTCGGCACCTTCTGGGTTGGCGTCGCCCTGCAGGCCATCACCAACACAGGCAAGCGGCACCGGCCGTGGTGCCGCTCGCCACAGGCCATCACGGCACAGAGCCGCACCACCATTGGCCTGGCGCCACCTGTAACCTACGATTTTGAGCCTTTTTGAATTTTCTTTTCAAAATAAAAAGAACCATTTGGTTTTGATGAGAATTCAAAGCTTAACTTTGAGAATTTCAGAATTTGAAGAGTTTAAAATGACTAAACTAAACTTCAACTAAATCCAAAGCTTAGTTCTTTTGGTGTTGCTCTAGCTCTCTAGAGCTATCTCTCTCTTTTCCTTTCCTCTATCTGTATTTGGACATTCTTATATGTCAGACCGTTCCTTTGTTGGACCTCTAATTGTTGTGGTTTCCCCTTGTCCTTGCGGGTCTTTCCTCTCCCACGAAATCTCCCTCTATTGAGACCTTTTGATTAAGTTTACCTCTGGTCGGCCCATCCTTTGGGTCGGGACCTTCCTTAATCTCGATCACGAGTTTACACCTCCTCGAGGTTTAGATTTTTCCTTGTACCTAGACCTCCTTTGAGGACTAGACAATCTTTGTGTTTTAGCCCCTTTGTGTGCAGACTTCCTTACCCTGGGACCCCTCCGATGGTTCGGACCTCTTCTTTGACTTGACCTCTTTGATGTCTGGATCTCTTTTGATCCTAGACCACATTCTTCGGTTGGGCATATTCTTATGCCCAGACCTCCCTCTGGGTTGATCTAGCCAGGCCTTCCCTTTGGTTTGGATCACTTTAGATCTCTTTGTTGGTTTGAATCTCTTTTGGTTCGAGACCTCCTTCTGTCTAGACCTCTTCTTAGTCTAGACCCCGCATTGCTGGGCACTCTCTTATGCCAGACCTCCTATCGATTGAGACCTCCTTGTATTCCCTTGGATCTCTTACATGCCTTGAACCTTCATGTTCTCTTGAACCCCTTGGCACTTCCCTTGGCGTCGGGATCTCCTTTGGGACCATCGACCGCCAAGACCTCCTCGATCTCCCTTTTTGGAGATCTTAGCCCACTGACCTCCTCCTCTTGATGCGGGCGTCAAGACCTCCTTGCGGGTCTTGACCGGCCAGATCTTCTCGACTAGACCGTCCTTTGGATCTCCTCCGTTCGGACCTCCCATGCGTGGATCTGAACCATTGAGAACTCTTTGTCCTAATCTTAATCCTCGGGACCTCCCCCGCCTTGATCTTAATCGTTAAAGCTCCTTGATTTCATCGGTAGTTGAGACCTCTCATGAGTCGATCTCACTCATTGAGATCCTCCTAGACCAATCTTAACCGTTAAGATCTTCCTTTGGGGTCTTAGCCGTCGGGACCACATTTGGTCATACCGTTTTGTGAAGTCCGATACTCTGCTACCCGGCAATTTCACTTCACCCCGCCGAACCCTTTTGTCCTTGGGACCTCTTTGTGTTCTCTAGGACCTCCCTTATGTTCCTTTGGACCTCTCTCGCGGATTCAGACCTCACCCTGGTGGATCTAGCGGTTCAGACCTCTTAGTGTTAGATCCGGGGCCCAGACCTCATGCTTGTCAAATCTACAGTTTTGATCTTGTCCTTAATAGATCTGAGGGCTCCAATTCCTCCGCGTATCCTTGCTCACGCGGACCTCCTTTCCTTGCCGATCGTGGCCGTTAGGATCTCCTGTGAGGTCCTAGCCATCGAGATCTCCACCTTCGACTTAAGCTTGACCTTGGACCTCCCGTGAGTAGGTCGTTGGACTTCTGTCCAAGGACCTCCTCTGGTTGTGTCTGTAGGACCTCCCAATCCTTGACCTCATCCCTAACGCTCAGGCCTCCCTTGATCATCTCAGAGCCGCTCGGATCTCCTTGCTTATTTTCTTGACCGTCGGACCTCCTCCTTGTGAGATCGGCCGTCGGGACCGACCTTTGTGGGTCTGTCCTCAGGACCATCTCGTGGGTGCGTCTTTTGGACCTCCTGTCCATAAGACCTCCCCATTGTGTGTCTTCTGGACCTCCTGTCCAGGACCTCCTTGAAGTCTTTTAGATCTCTTAGTCCTTTGGACCTCCATATCCTTTGGACCTCCCCCTTGTCTGGATTCGACCGTCCAGACCTCCCTTGCTGAGATCTCAACAATCAGGACCTCCCCATGTCCGGACCTCCCTGTTGAGTTTTGGATCTCCTTTAGGTTCCAACTTCTCTATGGTATTCAGACCCTTATGGTCTGGACCTCCCTTTTGCGTTTAGACCTTTGTGGTTTAGACCTCCCCTGTCTTTTGCACTTCATGTCCTTAGACCTCCTTGTGGCCTTTAGGACCTTTTGTCCTCAAAGACCTCCTGTCATCTTGGGACCTCTTTCTCGGGACCTCCTCTTTGGACCGTCCCCTTTGACCAAATTGTTCACCCTTTGGTGATTTTCCTTGGCTCTTAAGTGCATTTGATATGGGTGGAGTCACATTAAATCTTGCCACCTACCTTTGTCCTCTTTTCTACTTTCTGTCACATCCTTGCTTTCTTTATCCTTTCTAGTACCTTGGGGTAGTTTGCCTTTGTACCAATACACTGAATTTGGACATCCTCTTTTTATGGTACTTCTATACCCTTGCTCCTTTAAATAGAGCATCAAGGGCATGCTTGCCTCCTGTTGTTCATTTAGGCCTCTGCTCTCGGCTCTCTGTTTGAGGAGCTCTCCAAGCCTAGTTGGGACCCCTCTGGGCAAGAGCCCTTCAACCGTCAGACCTCCTCCCGGGGATCCTCTCTGGTTTTCCTTTAGTATCACCTTCTCTGCCATTTACTTCTTACTCGGTTCATTTGGATTTCATTTGGATCTTTATTTGCCTTGCTTTGTGCAGTGTAGATCGTGACATCCCTAAGAGCCAAAGGCTGTGAGGAAGAATAGATTCTTAAGCTATCAAGCAAGAGGCAAGTTACACTCTTGATCATATTGCACCCAGTTTCTCAAATTATTTATGTTCAATTTCAAAGTATAATGCATGCTTATTTCTACCAAGTTATTTCAATACGTCTTTAAACACATAGTTATGCCTAATTCCTTCATATGGCCAACTTGACATTGAACCCAATCTATTGTCACCATAGACAAAACACGGATTATACATTAGTGTGAACCGAAGCAATTGTAAAACCAAATGCTTAGACTTGCTTAGACCAAAAGTACTTGATTTGGGAAAATCTTTACCATCATGACCAACTCTTGATTTAAATGTTTTGGCCATGACATTGGGGTGTCATGGGCGTATGAAAATATTCTTTGGGGAAGCAAAGAAAATGGAAATTGATTTAGACTTGGGCGAATTGGTTCGCTTGGTTGGTGCAAGGTTTATGCGGACTCTATCTGGCTAAGGTGGAGGTCCAAGGTTTGTGTTTGTCGCCCAAGTCGATTGAGGACCGGTCCTTGAGCCGCCAATGCTAGGCCTATAATGGGCTATGCCAAAATCGTGCAACCACATGTCTCGGTATGGGCGTGGGACACAGCTAAGTAATTTGCAAAACTTCACCATATCTTTGCTCCATTGGAGGTGTGGGAGGCCTTGTAGGGCTAATGGTCTTGTTATGACCCTCTTGTTCCCCTTGGTGCAAGAGGGGCTTCACATTTGGATTGCAGATCCATAGGGGTGAAACCTTAGCAAGGAAAGGTGTGGTGGAGCAATGCATTGTAAAGGCCTTGTCATGAACTCTAGATCTCTTACCTTGGCGGTGAGAGGTGGCACTTTCGCGCATGCCAAACAAACTAGAGTACTCATGTCGTGTGGGTAAAGTGCACAACCTCTGCGAGTTAAATCTATTGAATAGCCGTGTCATGTTATGGGCGTCTTTGGCGTGACCACTCGAGTTAGAAATTGGTTTTGGGTTTCCAAAAGTGTTTAATAAACTGTTTTGGGATTGCTATCCCATGGGTTGTGGGCGGGGAGCCTTGTGAGGAGGTATCCTTCACCATCTTATGATGAATGTTATCCAAGCGAAAAACCGATTTGATAAAATGAATTTTAATTATTGTATTACGGCCTTGGAACTTAATACATGTATTTGAAAGAAACATGGCTTTATGCAAATCAACCATATTAAGCCTTTCTTTGTGATATCCATTATGCATGTCATTTTGTTATCTAACAGGTGTAACTTGCGAAACACGGTTGTTGTACTCACTCTTGCTTCTTCTTTGTCTTTAGCGAGAATTGAAAGCCTTAGGTTGAGCTTGTTGTGGACCAAGAGGTCTGGCCGACTAGGATCGCCCTCGGCCGATTACTGTGGTGTGTCGGGTGGCCCAAGTGTTTTACCTTCTGCTGTATTTTGCTTGTTAGATTGTAAGCTCTCTTGTAAACAACTTCCTTAATATTAATAAAGCTGGTGTTGTTGCAATGCTATCACTATTGTTGCTGTGAAGAGCTAGCCATGATCCTTGGGACTAGCTCAGTTCACATTGAGGACCTCGGAGAGATCCCAGACCTCCCCGACCACCCTCGGGTTCGTGTGGGTGTGGTTCTGGGGTGGTCTCAGCCCCCCCTGACCTCCTCTGGTGGGTCGCGGGTGGTCCTGAGATGACCTCAAACCTCCACGCCTTCCCTGAGTGCAGCCGTGGCAGTCTTGAGGTGTTCCTGGCTCCACGACCTCCTGGGGTGCATCCTCCTGGACTTCGGTGGTCTCTTGGACCTCTGGGAGGTCTTAGTGGACTGTCAGAAGGTCCTTTGAACCTCCTAGGAGGTCTGATGGACTTTCCAGGAGCTCTTGGAGGACCTCTCGGGTGCCCTAGGGTTTGGTCGTTACAAAAGTGGTATCAGAGCATCACATTGCAGTGCATAACCTAGTAGAATGGACGTTAGTGGAGATTTCAAAATTTATTTTACAACAAAAGAAATAACTTGTTCTTTCCTTATCCGAGTCATCTCTCTATCCTTATCCCCTTCTCTGTATCTTTTCTTACCCTATTTTCCCTCTTATCATTTTGCTTGCCTCAACGTTTTACAAAGGTAAATGAATTCTCTTTCCTCTGGAAAACTCTATAGGATCAAGCCTTTGTGTTCTAGCGCTGGATGCCCCGAGAAGGATGTTGCAAATGGTTCAAGACCTGGAGCACGTCAGGCTCTTGGGAGCTATGCTTGTAAAGAATAACCAGTGCGTAGGATGTCAAGCTGGGAAGCTTTAGAGAAACCTTGACGAATCAAATCTTGAGGATTAAAAATTTTAGGTTTTACTGTTGATTTTGGAATACGATTGATGGTTATGCCTTGATTATGGATGGGTTAAAAAGGAACCACTTGGTGGATTACGCAAATTGTGCAAGTAGATTATGATTGTGGAAGGTAATTTGATGGATCACCAAGGATAGTACTTTGAGACTCTGATCCAATTACTAGGACAGATTATATTGCCCTGGAAACTGGAAGTAAGATGTAATGTTAATTTGAAACTTACAATAAACATGTGGATTATAGTGGGATTAACTAGGTATGATTGAACAGAGAATCTGGATTTGAAAGGAAATCTGATTGAATGATGGAGATAAATCTTGAATCAGATTTTATAATTCATATATAATTGTTGGGTATTGGAGGGTATGTATGAAGGAATACCTTGTTGATCTTGGATTAGGTCAAAACCTTTGCTGGATAGATAATAACAAAATGGTTGGATAAATCAAACTTGAACTGGTTGGTTGCAGGAAATCTTTGGGAAGTTCTGCAATGGAGACTTGTGGATTGGTGGATTGTGACATCTATTTAGTTAAGGGTGATCCTGATTGAATCAATGTAATCCTTTAATTAGGTGATCCTAAGGTATGTAGATTTGGAGACCAAATCTGAACCTAGGGATTATGATAAGTCTTCTGGGAGAACTTCTGCTTCAAAGTGGATTTAAAGATTTTGTTGTGATCTTGGAGTTACGGATGGAAGGAAATGATTATGGCTACTAGATTTTACGTGGTTTCTTGTGAGAAGAGTAGTAAACAATCAAGCAATGAATTTGTGGGATTATCTAAATCTAGGCCCAAGAGGAGTTTATTAATTGTGTGGTCTCACCAACGGAATATGAGATTAATTAAGGGCTTGAATTTCTAAACTGGATGACTCTAAGACTTGTAGATTGGTGGATTCTAATGGTAACAAGTTGGATCTATTAAAGATAGGAAGGCAGATCCTAAGCCTCTGGTTAGCACCCAACACTTGGTTATGACAAGTAGCGCCTGAAGAGAACGGGAAGAAGGCGAGCGTCGTCGACTCTAACCTCCAAGGACAACCTGCAAGGCTTCTTGAAGACCGAGAGGCTGAAGCTTGTTTCGTCAGCCCAACCATATAGCTTGTACCACCCAGGCCCTTTCTGTATACTCAGTCACCTCACCAATTGTTAAGTGCTGATCGTTAGAACTTTGACAATTGATGAGCTCTTATGAGCAAGTTTTTAATTGGTTCTTTATTAGGGTATGATTCAGTTCAATCCTCTCATTTACCATTTGACTATGACCTATCCTTGGTCTCCTTCCCTAACCCTCTAGAGCACTTAGCATTAATCAAGAGCTCAACCCATGAAGACAATGGACACTTGAAGACATTGTTGACTCCTACAACCCAGCAGCGGTGAGCAAGAGATCAAGACACCTCCAACCGAGTCAAGTCAGACCAGGCCAATCCCAAAACATCCAACCTGCAAGCACTCTGCCAACAACAGGATAAGAATCACAAGAGGAAGATAGAAGACCAAGTACAAGATGGCTAGAAGAACCCTAAGACCCAATGTTACATTTCAAAGCCACTTGTCCCCGGCTAGCCACAGTTGAAGCCCCTTGCTGCTACCTTTCTTCTTTCCAGCCTCTGCGAATCTCGGGGTCGAGATTCCCTTAAGGGGGTAGGTTTATAACACCCTGATTTTCAGAGCCTTTTTGAATTTTTTTTTTCAAAATAAAAAGAACCATTTGGTTTTGATGAGAATTCAAAGCTTAACCTGAGAATTTCAGAATTTGAAGAGTTTAAAATGACTAAACTAAACTTCAACTAAATCCAAAGCTTAGTTCTTTTGGTGTTGCTCTAGCTCTCTAGAGCTATCTCTCCTCTTTTCCTTTCCTCTATCCTGTATTTGGACATTCTTATATGTCCAGACCGTTCCTTTTGTTGGACCTCTGATTGTTGTGGTTTCCCCCTTGTCCTTGCGGGTCTTTCCTCTCCCCTAGAAATCTCCCTCTATTGAGACCTTTTGATTAAGTTTACCCTCCTGGTCCAGCCCATCCTTTGGGTTAGGACCTTCCTTAATCTCGATCACAGTTTACACCTCCTCTGAGGTTTAGATTTTTCCTTGTACCTAGACCTCCTTTGAGGACTAGACAATCCTTGTGTTTTAGCCCCTTTGTGTGCCCAGACTTCCTTACCACTGGGACCCCTCCAGTGGTTTGGCCTTCTTCTTTGACTTGACCTCTTTGATGTCTGGATCTCTTTTGATCCTAGACCACATTCTTCGGTTGGGCATATTCTTATGCAGACCTCCTACAGGTTGATCTAGCAGGCCTTCCCTTTGGTTTGGATCACTTTAGATCTCTTTGTTGGTTTGAATCTCTTTTGGTTCAGACCTCCTTCCTGTCTAGACCTCTTCTTAGTCTAGACCCCCTTGTTGCCTGGGCACTCTCTTATGCCCAGACCTCCTATCGATTGAGACCTCCTTGTATTCCTTGGATCTCTTACGTGCCTTGAACATACATGTTCTCTTGAACCCCTTGGCACTTCCCTTGGCGCGGGGATCTCCTTTGGGACCATCTGACCGCCAAGACCTCCTCTGATCTCCCTTTTTGGAGATCTTAGCCCACTGACCTCCTCCTCTTGATGCAGGAGCGTCAAGACCTCCTTCTGGGTCTTGACCGGCGAGATCTTCTCGACTAGACTTCGTCCTTTGGATCTCCTCCGTTCGGACCTCCCATGCGTGGATCTGAACCATTGAGAACTCTTTGTCCTAATCTTAATCCTCGGGACCTCCCTTCGCCTTGATCTTAATCGTTAAAGCTCCTTGATTTCATCGGTAGTTGAGACCTCTCATGAGTCGATCTCACTCGCTGAGATCCTCCTAGACCAATCTTGACCGTTAAGATCTTCCTTTGGGGTCTTAGCCGTCAGGACCACCGCTGGTCATACCGTTTTGTGAAGTCCGGTACTACCGCTACCAGCAATTTCACTTCACCCCTTCGAACCCTTTTGTCCTTCAGGACCTCTTTGTGTTCTCTAGGACCTCCCTTATGTTCACTGGACCTCTCTCGTGCGGATTCAGACCTCACCCTGGTGGATCTAGCGGTTCCGACCTCTTCCGTGTTAGATCCCAGGGCCCAGACCTCATGCTTGTCAAATCTAACAGTTTTGATCTTGTCCTTAATAGATCTGAGGGCTCCAATTCCTCCCGCGTATCCTTGCTCACGCGGACCTCCTTTCCTTGCCGATCGTGACCGTTAGGATCTCCCCTGTGAGGTCCTAGCCATCAGATCTCCACCTTTCGACTTAAGCTTGACCTTCGGACCTCCCGTGAGTAGGTCGTTGGACTTTCTGTCCAAAGGACCTCCTCCTGGTTGTGTCTGTTGGACCTCCCTGTCCTTTGACCTCATCCTAACCGCTCCAACCTCCTTGATCATCTCCGAGCCGCTCGGATCTACCTTGCTTATTTTCTTGACCGTCGGACCTCCTCCTTGTGAGATCGGCCGTCGGGACCGACCTTTGTGGGTCTGTCCTCGGGACCATCTCGTGGAGTGCGTCTTTTGGACCTCTGTCCATAAGACCTCCTCATTGTGTGTCTTCTGGACCTCCTGTCCAGGACCTCCTTGAAGTCTTTTAGATCTCTTAGTCCTTTGGACCTCCATATCCTTTGGACCTCCCCCTTGTCTGGATCCGACCGTCCAGACCTCCCTTGCTGAGATCTCAACAATCAGGACCTCCCCATGTCCGGACCTCCCTGTTGAGTTTTGGATCTCCTTTAGGTTCCAACTTCTCTATGGTATTCAGACCCTTATGGTCTGGACCTCCCTTTAACGTTTAGACCTTTGTGGTTTAGACCTCCCTGTCTTTGCACTTCATGTCCTTAGACCTCCTTGTGGCCTTTAGGACCTTTTGTCCTCAAAGACCTCCTGTCTGTCTTGGGACCTCTTTCTCGGGACCTCCTCCTTGGACCGTCCCCTTTGACCAAATTTGTTCACCCTTTGGTGATTTTCCTTGGCTCTTAAGTGCATTTGATATGGGTGGAGTCACATTAAATCTTGCCACCTACCTTTGTCCTCTTTTCTACTTTCTGTCACATCCTTGCTTTCTTTATCCTTTCTAGTACCTTGGGGTAGTTTGCCTTTGTACCAATACTGAATTTGGACATCCTCTTTTATGGTACTTCTATACCCTTGCTCCTTTAAATAGAGCATCGGGGGCATGCTTGCCTCCCTGTTGTTCATTTCGACCTCTGCTCTCGGCTCTCTGTTTGAGGGAGCTCTCCAAGCTCAGTTGGGACCCCTCTGGGCAGAGCCCTTCAACCGTCAGACCTCCTCCCGGGGATCCTCTCTGGTTTTCCTTTAGTATCACCTTCTCTGCCATTTACTTCTTACTCAGTTCATTTGGATTTCATTTGGATCTTTATTTGCCTTGCTTTGTACAGTGTAGATCTTGACATCCCCTAAGAGCAGAGTGTGAGGAAGAATAGATTCTTAAGCTATCAAGCAAGAGGCAAGTTACACTCTTGATCATATTGCACCAGTTTCTCAAATTATTTATGTTCAATTTCAAAGTATAATGCATACTTATTTCTACCAAGTTATTTCAATACCTGTCTTTAAACACATAGTTATGCCTAATTCCTTCATATGGCCAACTTGACATTGAACCCAATCTGTTGTCACCATAGACAAAACCTGGATTATATATTAGTGTGAACCAGGAGCAATTGTAAAACCAAATGCTTAGACTTGCTTAGACCAAAAGTACTTGATTTGGGAAAATCTTTACCATCATGACCAACTACTGATTTAAATGTTTTGGCCATGACATTGGGGTGTCATGGACGTATGAAAATATTGCTGGGGAAGCAAAGAAAATGGAAATTGATTTAGACTTGGGCGAATTGGTTCGCTTGGTTGGTGCAAGGTTTATCACGGACTCTATCCTGGCTAAGGTGGAGGTCCAAGGGTTTGTGTTTGTCGCCCAAGTCAGTTGAGGACCGGTCCTTGAGCCTCTAATGCTAGGCCTATAATGGGTTATGCCAAAATCGTGCAACCACATGTCTCCAGTATGGGGCGTGGGACCTGGCTAAGTAATTTACAAAACTTCACCATATGCTGCTCCATTGGAGGTGTGGGAGGCCTTGTAGGGCTAATGGTCTTGTTATGACCCCTCTGTTCCCCTTGGTGTAGAGGGGCTTCATTGGATTGCGATCCATAGGGGGTGAAACCTTAGCAAGGAAAGGTGTGGTGGAGCAATGCATTGTAAAGGCCTTGTCATGAACTCTAGATCTCTTACCTTCGGCAGTGAGAGGTGGCACTCGCGCATGCCAAACAAACTAGAGTACTCATGTTGTGTGGGTAAAGTGCACAACCTCTGCAGAGTTAAATCTATTGAATAGCCGTGTCATGGTTATGGGCGTCTTGGCGGCTGACCACTCGAGTTAGAAATTGGTTTTGGGTTTCCAAAAGTGTTTAATAAACTGTTTTGGGATTGCTATCCCATGGGTTGTGGGCGGGGAGCCTTGTGACAGGAGGGTATCCTTCACCATCTTATGATGAATGTTATCCAAGCGAAAAAGCGATTTGATAGAATGAATTTTAATTATTGTATTACGGCCTTGGAACTTAATACATGTATTTGAAAGAAACATGGCTTTATGCAAATCAACCATATTAAGCCTTTCTTTGTGATATCTATTATGCATGTCATTTTGTTATCTATCAGGTGTAACTTGCGAGCACGGTTGTTGTGCTCGCTCTTGCTTCTTCTTTGTCTTTAGCGAGAATTGAAAGCCTTAGGTTGAGCTTGTTGTGGACCAAGAGGTCTGGCCGACTAGGATCGCCCTCCGGCCGATTACTGTGGTGTATCGGGTGGCCCAAATGTTTACCTTCTAACGTATTTTGCTTGTTAGATTGTAAGCTCTCTTGTAAACAACTTCCTTGATATTAATAAAAGTGGTGTTGTTGCAATGCTATCGCTATTGTTCTTTGTGAAGAGCTAGCCATGATCCTTGGGACTAGCTCGGTTCACATTGAGGACCTCGGAGAGATCCAGACCTCCCGACCACCCTCGGGTTCGTGCGGGTGTGGTTACAGGGGTGGTCTCGGCCCCCGACCTCCTCGGTGGGTCGCGGGTGGTCTGAGATGACCTCAAACCTCCACGCCTTCCCTGGTCAGCCGTGGTAGGTCTTGAGGTGTTCCTAGCTCCACGACCTCCTCGGTGCATCCTCTGGACTTCGGTGGTCTCTTTGGACCTCTGGGAGGTCTTGGTGGACTGTCCGAGAGGTCCTTTTTGGACCTCCTGGGAGGTCCTGATGGACTTTCTAGGAGCTCTTGGAGGACCTCTCGGGTGCCCTAGGGTTTGGTCGTTACAACCCCTGCACGGGCCATCATCGGCGTGGAGCCGTTCCACCGCCTGAAGCCGACGTTTGCCCACGCACAAGCCCTCCACTGCCTCGAGCTGCCGCCGACCATGGAGATGCACTGCCCACCCCGCACGGCGCCGCCTACCCGGCATCCGTACAACCATCACGTCCCGCACGACCACGGCTCTTGCACGACCATGGTGGCACCGCCTCGAGCCGCGACCGCGCTGGTCCCGTACGACCACGGTGCGCCTTGAGCCGCAACCGCGCTAGTCCCGTATGACCACCGCGTCCCGCACGACCATGGCTCCCGTATGACCACGGTCTCGTACGACCACGCCCGGCACGAGTTGCGTCGTCGGTCCGTCACGACCACGCCCCGACCAGAGTTGCGCCGTCGATCCGTCACGACCACGCCCGGCTCGAGGCTGTATTGTCGGTCTTATGCGACCACGCGCTGGCCAGCCGTGTCTGTCGGCCTCGTCGACCACAGCGCCCGACACAGGCTGCGCCACCGCCCGTCGACCACCGCGCCTCGGTTTGAAGCCACCTGACTCGCGAGCACCCGAGTCCACCAAACTGCCGCACCGTGCTACACGCCGCTACTCGCATGCGGCCCGCCGCGCCGCCCACGCCGTCACGAACGAGCGATCGACCGCGCGCTCGCCCTCCATGCCACGCACATGCACCGCCACTTCGGTGTACAAGGGGCCGGGAAACCCTACAGGGTGCCCCTTTGCTCTGGCGGTATGGGCCAAGAAGGCCGACCTAGTTTTTTTTCTGGAAAAAAGAAAAAAGGGGGGAAAACGAAAAAAGGAGATTTTGCAAAAAGGTCCTTTGGGATTCTAAAAATTACAGGATCCTTACACGAATAAGGAATTTTTGCAAGAAGGCCCTCAGACTTTTTAAAATTGCGCGATTTTTTTTCTCAGAATTGAAATTTAGCGGTTTAGCCCCTGAAAATTGCAGAATTCGCTGAAAATTCATATTCCAGCAGAAAAGGGCCTTGAGAATTTAGATTTTGTATCTTTTTGAGCATTTGAATTATGTTTAACTTTGTTATTATTATTTCTATGCAATTTATATATTGTATTTACTATTTTGATTATCTGTGATTGTGCATATTACTTTTAATCACTAAAAATAGCAGTAAATCATGAAAAATGCATCGAAAAATACGGGATCACGAACTGGGAGTTTGAAGAGTGTTATGAGAATTTTTGCAACTATTTTACGCAAATTACTAATAGTAATCTTATGAACTCTTTGCATGAATATGAACATGAATGGCATCACAAACCAGGAGTTCGAAGAACTGACCTAGCATGGCCAGAATTTATACAGAATTTGTACCCGTCTTCAATTCTGTGGTAAGGTAACCATGGATGAGCAGAAGATTGAGAAGACCCTCTCTACCTTTCACATGAATGCGGTGCAATCCGCACGCAACTATCATCAAGATAACTACAAGAAGTATGCCGAATTGATTGACATTATGCAAGTTGTAGAAGCTCAAGATGATGTTCTAGGGAAGAACTACATCTCACAGCCGTCTAGTAGCAATATTGGCCATGAAGCCAACGCTAGCAGCTACAAAGGGGGGGGGGAGTCTCTCACAAAGGAGAGAGGCAAGAAGGGTAAGGTTGTGGGTCGTACGCTATTGATGCTTTCCAGTCTAAAGAAGAAGGGCACATGACAGCATGAGACACACCTTGCCATTGCAAGCATAGAGGATCCACATCCATTAGTTGCACTCATGGATGTGGACAGCCCAGTAGCAACCCCCATCACTCCTCCTTTGGACAACGCAGCGGCCACAACCGTAGTTGCCCAAGAGGAGAAGATCGCCATAGAGCAGATTCAGGTAGAAGTTTCTACATATTTCGCTAATTCGATCTAGTGCACACATTGCAACTAGATCTTTTTACACACACTCGTAGTTTGTGATTGTGATGGAACATTGAATTAATTTATTCTTTGAATAATAGTTGTAAACTCTAGGAGAGCAAAGCATTAAATTCTCATGATGAGTCCTGCAAGGCTTATTTCCCCGTATTTATAATAGCAAGTTATGTTATGATATCTGAAATATTTTATTTATGTGTTGCTTGCTTCCTGCTGTATAATAATAAAGTACCTTATATTAGAACGCGTGTGGCTCCCTATGAAGGAAATGTGCTTAGCTGGTAGTGACACAACGAATACCACCTTGAGAGAGACGAAATCTTTCAGTCGATCAGCAAGAATGCTGGTAGTCTTACGACAATCGCAGGCAGCGATACTTTTATAATAGGCTCAGGAAGGGCCACAATTATACTCCCGATGGGCACAACTTTGGTCATTAAAGAAGCCTTGTTGTACCCAGAATCGACTAGAACTCTCAAGGATATTCGCGCTAACAGTTTCCACATAGAGACTGAAGAAGAGTATGAAAAGGAATACCTACTCATTACAAAGCTGACGAAAGTAGAAAAAATAGTACTAGAATGACTTCCTTCATTTGAAACTAGGCTATACTATACTAATATTAAGGCACCTGCAACCTATACTGCCCTGAAAACCGTATTTAGAAGCCCTGAACTTTTCTATCTCCGGTATGATAGATTATGCCACCTAGATCTTAGGATGATGACAAATATAATTAATAATTCACAGGGACATAATATAAATCTAAATAATTTTCCGAATCAGGAAGATTTAGTGTGCCCCACATGTGCCACCGAGACATTAATTACTAGACCTTCTGCTCTAAAAGCGAAGGATGAAGTCCCTCTATTCCTGGACCGTATCCAGAGAGACATTTGCGGTCTTATACAGCCCCTGTCAGGGCCATTTAGGTATTTTATAGTGCTCATCGATGCTTCCTCGAAATGGTCACATGTATGTTTAGTGTCCACGAGAAATCATGCTTTTACAAAGCTAATCTTGCAGATAATTAAAATTAAGAATAATTTCCCTAATCATAATGTGAAGTCCATCAGAATGGACAATGCCAGAGAGTTTATTTCGAAGGCATTTGATGATTATTGCATGGAAATGAGAATTAAAGTTGAGCATTCCATACTGTATGTCCACACCCAGGATAGATTAACAGAGGTATTAATTAAAATGATTAAATTTTTGCCTACCCACTTTGAAGAATTGTAATTTGCCAACTACATGTTGGGGACACACAGTCCTGCTCGCAGCAACTCTCATCAATTTTAGACCATTAGCATATAACATCCATTCACCTATGCAACTAGTACAAAGGTCAGCACTAAAAATTTCTCATCTTTGAAGATTTGGTTACATGGTTTATGTACCTATATCACCACCACAGTGAACTGCTATGGGCCCTCTCCGAAAGTCTGAGATATACGTTGGTTATGAGACAACATCCATAATCAGGTATTTGGACCCTACGACTGGAGATTTGCATGCTGCCAGATTCATTGCTAGTATATTAGATGATGATAATTTCCCGTTATTAGGGGGAGGAAATCAACCCCTTGATGAAAAATATCGGGAAAGAGAGAAGTCCAGATGATAATTAAAATCTATGCACATGACCCGCGCACTAGTGAAGCAAATAGAGAAGTCGAGAAGATAATTGAAGTCTAGAAGACAATTGAAGTCTAAAAGACAATTACAGTCTACAAGATAATTGATTTGCAAGCATTAGCGAATCAACTGCTTGACCACTTCAGTGATTTAAAGAGTGTGACCGAGTCGCATATGCCTGCACGCAATGCACCGGAGAGGGTTGAAATACCGATGAAGGTATTCCTAATCCCGTCCTAAGGCCTCAGAAAGGACGAGAACTCAGAAGGACTTGACACAGCCGATCACCAGAGTTTGCCAGAACTAGAAGGGGAGCCAATTGAGACTTGACACTAGTATGGAACCTTCAGAAAAGGCATACCAGATTTGAACATCCCCATGAAGGGAGATATCAACATGGATGTGTGCGCACACATCGAAGCTGAAAAGCTAAAAGGACTTGCCCCTGTAATCGGGAGCAGCGGTGAGCAAGTAGAAACATTAGAAGAATTGCCCCATGAAGAAATAGCTATAAATTATGCGTCCATGGGAGAATCTATGAATAGAACAACAGCCAATGTCAATATTTATTTTGCAAAGAAAATTGCCACAATCATCGATCTTGATCCAGAGCCTGCATCGCTCGCTGAATGTAAGAAAAGATCAGATTGAGAAGATTGGAAGAAGACAATAGAAACTGAATTATTTTCTCTGAATAAAAAAGAGGGGTTTGGGCCTGTAAGCCGTATGCCTCCCTATGTGCACCCCGTAGGGCATAAATGGGTATTTGTTCGAAAGAGAAATGAAAATAATGAAGTTGTAAGACATAAAGCAAGGCTTGTTGCACAGGGTTTCATTCAACGATTAGGAGTTGATTACGAAGAAACCTATTCTCCGGTCATGGGCGAAACTACCTTTAGATATTTGATCTCAATGGCAGTAAGCCTGAATTTAGAAACGAAATTGATGGATGTGGTAACTGCATACCTTTATGAAAACTTGGATTCAAACATTTATATGAAGGTATCTGAAGGTATTTCTGTCTCGAACCAAGATAGTGCAAATAGAAATCTGTACAGTGTGTAACTAAAAAAGTCACTGTATGGACTGAAGCAATCAGGCAAAATATGGTATAATTGCTTCAGCGACTTTCTATGCAAGAAAGACTACATGAACAATGAGAATAATCCCTATGTATTTATACGACGATCCCAGGATGAATTTTGTATAATCTCAGTATATGAAGATGATCTGAATATCATTAGAACCCTGGAAGGTATTAAGAAAGCAAGCTCTTACCTGGAGTTGGAGTTCGAAATGAAAGATTTGGGTAGAACCAAATATTGTCTAGGCTTGCAACTTGAGCATGACCCTGAAGGGATATTAGTTCATCAATCAATCTACACTCAGAAGGTGTTAGAAAGCTTCGGCTTTGAAGAGGCATATCCTTCGAAAGTGCCAATGGTTCGGAGATCTTTGCAGCAAGATAAAGACCCGTACAGACCTAAAGAAGAGGGGGAGGAAGTCCTGGGACCGAAATTCCCATACTTAAGTGCAATAGAAGCACTAACGTACTTAGCAAACTTTACTAGATTGGACATTACATTTGTCGTGAACCTATTAGCAAGGTATAGTGCAAAACCTATCAAAGGCATTGGCAGGGAATAAAGGATATCTTCCGATACCTCCAAGAAAGCAAAGAACTTGGTCTGTTCTACAGAAAGAACCAAGACCTAACTATGAATGACTATGCAGATGCCGAGTACATGTCGGACCCGCATATAGCCAAATCACAAATAGGCTATGAACTCCTATGTGGTGGAACTGCAATTTCATGGAAATCATCTAAGCAGAGTCTTGTATCGACTTCGACGAACCACTCGAAAATAATAGCACTGTATAAGGCCTCATGAGAATGTGCTTGGCTTTGGCGGATGATTCACCACATCGAGCAGTCGTGTGAATTGAGTACTACGCAATCCCCCACTATTATCTATGAAGATAATGTAGCTTGTGTTGCACAAGCGCAAATGGGTTATATGAAGAGTCATCTCACAAAGCATATTGTTGATGATCGAGTTGCCGATCGTACAAAATAAAAGAGGAAAATGACGCGATATTTCCTGGGAGAGAATGGGACTGCTCTTTATTGATATGAACTGAATTTACAGGGGGTGCCTTAGACCAGGCAAATGACTAATCCTAATTACACAGAGAATGCGGTTTGCTATGTCAGATGATCTTGTCTAGATTTGCTTGACTTCGATCTCCTTTAGATCAGATTGTCCTCCTCTAGATCAGATTGTCCCCCTCCTTCTGTCTTCTGTGCTCCACCCTTAAATAACTTTCAAAGATGTGGCAGTTACTCCTGGAGAAGGCGTCCTTGGTGATGCATCGCGACTGGTCGGAGCGAGGCGTCAGTTGATAATGTATCAACTGCTCTGTGGTTAAGTGTCTGTGAGACTCTCAACCGTATGGTGGTTGTTGTCGATGTCTTAGGGTATGTAACATCGCGTGGTATGGAGCATACAACACGTGTTCCGTTCATCACACGTAAAGAATATACCGGAATCATATCTATACACCGTTCATAACTTTTCGAGCGACTACGGTCGGAGACTAGGTCTGAGACCTTGTCAGGCCAGGTACCCATTTTGTAACCTTTGGAATCCTTACGACCAGGGTGGTCGTTAACCTTAGGGGTTACGACCATGAAGACGTATGGTCCTTTATTATGTATTAAAGTAATACATAGAGGTTTTAATCCTCGTCACATATCAACCCCAAGTTCTTCTATGCTCATGAATTGCAAAAGATGGACGAAATTAAAGTACTGCATACTAAGTCATGTGAAAATCTTGCAGATTTATTCACTAAGTCACTTCTAGTGTTTAGCTTTGAAAGATGCATATGTCGAATGGTGATACTTAGAGAAGTGCAGAATTCAGAGGAGAACCTTCACGAACTCATTATTAAAGCTTGATCATGAAGATCGAGTACCCAAAGAATGAATCCTGAAGATTAAATGAAATTGGGTGGATTGTACTCTTTTTTCCCTTAACGAGTTTTCCTGAAGTTTCTCAGCTAAGGTTTTTAATGAGGCAATTCATGCAGCACGGTGGAACGTGTTTCATGTACTTTTTCTCCAAAATTTTTCCATTAGATTTTTATGAAGTTTTGACGAGACATGAACATGGCGGATGAGTACTCGGAGCGAAGGCTCCCTGGACCCTTTGCTTTGTGCAAGGTGGCCTAGAGCGAAGGCTCCCTGAACCCCTCGCTCCAGGGTGCGTTGTACTCTTTAACCAAGGCTGCATGCGGCAGCCTTTCTATGTCCTTCGCTCTGTACAAAAGGGTACCCGGTACCTTTCAACTGAGTCAAGGGGTACCCCTTGCTTGGTGTCTTCGCCAGGTCGTTGGGGCCGGTAGGCCACCCATACGACATCCAACAATGAAATCCATGGATCTAACATGGCATGATGGAAGGATCGATCAAGATGCTGCACTATAAGACATCCCAAAATTAGTTTGTGTACTAGGTTACTTAGATTCTTACAGATCCCACAGTGTAAGAGATTAGAGAATAAATTCAACTGACCGTTGATTCATGGAAATAACCCTATTGCAAACTGAGGAATTAAAAGCCCACACTATAGGCAAAAGAGTCATGCATCAAACGTGATAATTCCACAACTAACAGCTGCATTCCTAGTGCCTCCCACTCCTACACTTGTATACATTCCCTTGTCAAAAACCATATTTTTGTAGCTAACTTCCCCAAACTCAAGTTTCTTTGCATCTGAAGATATGCTATGTGGGCTGAGTAACGAGGCAGAGAACATTGGTATCTCTCCCTTATCTAAACCTGCAAAGAATGGTGGCCTCAGGTGCGTTCCGTACCACAAGTCCTCCAATCGGTGCGCGCCATCTGCCCTCGCTTCTTCCGTTTCATGCATGACACATCCGTTCACCTAGTGTGTGGGTTTCGTGAGTCAGTTAGCTCCACACTCATCTGTTGGTAACGGCTTGTTCATGGGCCGGTCATGCCGATGCGGTTGCACAACCAAAAGATCGAGGGATCAGGGAGCCCTCCATGACACATCCCCTTCCGCGTCTTGCTATCCTTTCCCTAGGAGTTGTTGCCGCTCCCTCTCCTATCTTTCGAAGCCGCCTCCCTGCCCTCTCACCCTCTCCACTTCCCTCGCGTCCCCTGCGTGCTCCCTCCCTCTACTCCTCCACTTCTTGCTCAAGGCGGTGATGTGTCCCACTCTCCTTCGCCTAGGCGATGCCACTGCTCATGCTCAAGGTGGCAACGAGGCCGCCGCTCCGCCCGCTCGCACTCTCCTATCTTCCAACGCCACCTCCCTGCCCCCTCATCCTCTCCACTTCCCTTGCGTCCTGTCAAGAACGAAAGATACAAAAGAAAATCGCAAGGCAAGAAACTTCGTTTCCGATTCCTTTCAGCACAAAAATAGAAACTAAAGACACAAAGCTATGCTATTGCGGCTAGGGTTTGCAATGATCCGAAGATACCCAGCTCTTGCTCCTTACAAGGCTTTTATAGCCTGAGTTCGATAAAGGAAGATAAAAGACAAGAGTTGAAAAGTAACAGTAATTAAAAGATATCCCTCGTTGTTGCCCGGTAACTCCCGCCGTATGGTCGTACATCGTTAGATCACGATCGGATGATCAGGGTCAGTTAGCCTTTGCGCCCTTGGTAAGCGAAGTCGTTGTCGTGCGGTAACTCCCGCCGTATGGTCGTACACCGTTAGATCTTCATAAGAGCTTCCCGCTTCCATGTCAACCACACACACCCAAATTCCGATTCAGAAAAAAAAACATCAGGAGTTGGATTCATGACATTTCCCTCCTCCTTGAGTTCCTTGTCCTCAAGGGATGAAATTAGGTAATACCTTCTCGATGAAGTCTGTGTCCTCCCAACTGGCTGCTGAAAGTGGTAAATTCATCCAGTGAATTAACCACTGTATTACTAGTTCATTGTTGCGAGGAATCATTCTCCTTTCTATCATAGCCATCGGTGCCACCTTGATGTTACCCTTTTTGTCAATCAGTGGAAGCTCTGAATTTGGAATTGCTTTGTCGCCTTTGTGCTTCTTCAATTGGCTCACATGGAATGTGGGGTGTAATTGGCAACCTTTCAATAATAAAAGTTTATATGCCACCTTTTCCAATCCTTTCCAACACTCTAAAAGGACCATAAAACTTTGAATGAAGTTTCAAGGATCGATGCAAACTCAGTGAAGTGTGTTTGTAAGGTTGAATTTTCAAATATGCCATATCCCCAACATTGAATTCCCTCTCAGTTCTATTCTTGTCAGCATAGGATTTCATTTTGTTTTGAGCCTTCATTAGATTGTCTCTGATAACTTATAAGGCTTGCCTCCTTTGAAGAAGTCCTTTAACCTCTTCATTAGGTGAATCTGGTAAAACAACTTCAGTGATTGGTGGAGGTGGAAATCTATAGAGAGCTTGAAAGGGTGTCATTTTCAATGCAGTATGGAAGCTCGTGTTATACCTCCATTCAGCTGTTGACAACCAACTGCACCATCTCTTAGGATTTGCAAAGACCATGCACCTCAAATAACTCTCCAAACACTAGTTCACTCTCTCAGTTTGACCGTTGGTCTCAGGGTGATATGCCATACTCAACCTTAGCTTAAACCCCAGGGTCTTAAACAGGTCTTGCCATAAGTAACTAGTGAAGATCCGATCCCTATCTGTGATGATGATAGAAGGCGGTTCATGATGTTTGAATATGTTATTAATAAACACCTTAACCACACCTTGGACTGTAAATGGATGGCTTAAAGCAATGAAATGAGAATATTTAGTAAGCCTGTCAACCACTACTAAGATTACCTCTTTTTCTTTAGATTTTGGTAAACCTTCAATAAAATCCATGGATATGTGAGTCCAAGCCATTTTAGGTACTAGAATTGGCTGCAGCAACCCATGATAGGGTACATGTTTTGACTTATTCTTCTAGCACACATCACAACTCTTGACAAATTCCTCCACCTCATGTTTCATTTTCGGCCAATAGAAGAGTAGTTTCAATCTTTGATAAGTAGCTCCCTCTCTAGAATGCCCTCCCAATGCAGAATCATGAAATGATGTCATCAGACTCTTCATCAACTCCGTGTGAGATCCCACATACAATTTACCCTTGTATCTCAAGATACCATGTTTCAAAGAGTAGTGGAGTTGTGAGTTGGCATTGATACTGAGTTGAGTAATGAGTTTTTTACACTTTTCATCCTCCTCATAACTTGCTATGACTTCTGTAATCCACACAGCGGTGGCTGTGGTAATAGCTTCTAATTGTTCATCAATTCTTACTCTAGAAAGCACATCAACTGCTTTGTTCTCTAGTGAGTCTCTATTCCTGGATGAACCTCAAAATCTGTTGATTAGTTCTAATGATTAAAGTGGTCCCTGCAAAGTAGTGTTTCTATTTCTTGATTGCTTCCAAAATTGTAAGAGCTTCTTTGTCATAAGTAGACATAGCTGCAGCCTTAGGACCAATAGCTTTACTCATGAAAGATGTGAGCCGACCTCCTTGCATCAAAACTGCTCCAATTCCATACCCACTGGCACCAGCTTCAAGAATGAAAGGTTGAGAATAACCAGGCAGTGCTAGAACTGGAGCTGAAGACATAGCAGTCTTGATCTCTTGGAATGCTTCTTTCTGCTTATTTTCCCATACAAAACCCCCCTTTTAAGAGCTGTAAAAAGAGGTTTGCAAATAATGCCATACCCTTGGATAAATCTCCTATAGTATCCTGCGAGCCCCAAAAAGCTCCTCAATTGAGTGATTGTCTTTGGTTCTGGCCATCTGCTAATTGCCTCTACTTTAACAGGATTAGTAGCAACTCCATTGCATCCAATGATGTGTCCCAGATACTCCACTTGAGACTGTCCAAAGACACATTTACTTTTCCTTGCAAATAGCTCCTCTTTTCTAAGGATCTCAAACACTTTTCTGCAAGTGTTCTTCATGTTCTTCCCTTGACTTACTATAAATCAATATATCATCGAAAAACACTAAAACAATCTGCCTTAAATGCTTACTCAATATAGAGTTCATTAATGCCTGGAAGGTGGCTGGAGCATTAGTAAGCCCAAAAGTCATGACTATGAATTCATAATGACCTTTATGAGTGCTAAAAGCTGTTTTCTCAATGTCCTCAAACTTCATTTTGATTTGGTGGTATCCAGATCTCAAGTCCACTTTAGAAAAAATCTTAGCTCCATGAAGCTCATCTAACAAATCCTCAATAACTGGTATAGGGTACTTGTTCTTGATCGTATTGGAGTTGAGTTGTCGGTAATCAATACACAACCACCAGGATCCATCCTTCTTTTTCACCAAAATGGCAGGAGAAGAATATGGGCTAACACTTGGTCTAATGGTCTTGGATCTTAGTAATTGTTCTACCAGTTCTTCCATGACATCCTTTTGGTAATGAGGAAGTCTATATGGCCTTTGATTCAATGGTTTTGTCCCCGGGACAATAGGTATAGGGTGGTCACAGTCCCTTCTTGGAGGGAGGTGTTGAGGTTCTTCAAAGATGTCTTGATATCTGTTCAACAATTCTTGGATTCTGTCTGGCACTTGGCTTGTTTCTTCTAGAATATTGATAGTGCTCTTTGCATACACTATAGCACCCACAACTTCCTTCCTCAATAGATACTGCAGTTGACTGAGTTCAATAATACAATTAGACCCTGGTTGGGTCTCATCTTTAAACACAACTAGTTTCACTCCATATTTGGTAATGGAGAATTCTCGCGTTTTAAGATTGAGTCCAATTGGACTGTGGATATATATCTAATCAGCTCCTAAAATGATGTCATATCCTCTTAATGGCAAAACCTTCATATCTGATGAAAAGTGTTCTCCTTGTATATCATAGCTACAATTTCTGCACAAAGTGTCACTCCATAATAGTCCTCCATTGGCTGCCATTACCTTCACAACAGAATGATTGACCATTTTACACTGTGCTCTTTCTGCAAACTGAGGACTTATAAAGGTAGCACTGCTCCCACTATCCACTAGTGCAGTAGCTTTCACTCCTCCCATATGTAATGACAGAGTGAAAGTATTGCTAGCTAAGCTAGTCCCATGTATTGCATGCATTGACAGACAGAGTACAGCTTCGTTCTTCTGATGCTCGGGACTTGGAGGGGCTAATTCACACTGATCGACTCCCTGCTCTCCTTGATCCTCTATTTCTTCTTCTTCTTCATCAGATTCCTGTCCACCTGGTATTACTATGAATAATTGTTTTTCATTAACCTTACATTTATGTCCTGGGAACCATGGTTCAGGGCATTTCCTATACTTCCCATAATCCTTTCTAGTCCTATTACTCTGGATAATACTCTTGGCTTTAGTATCTTTAGTATTGATGCTAGTATTTACTCTCCCTTTACTGTTAGAATAATCATTCCGGCTGAAACTAGTATACTGTCTACCCCTTAGTGGATTGGATTGTTCAATCATTCTAGCCATCCAAATAGCTTCAATAAGATTTCTGGGTCTGTGACATTGCAAATGATTCTGCACATATTTCTGAAGTCCAGCAACAAAACTACAGACATAGTACTCATCAGGTAACAAGGGGTTGTCTCTTCTAACCAAACTCATGATTTCTTCAAATTGTTCCACATAAGCCTTAACACTTCCAGTCTGTTTGTGCCAATGGAATAATCTGATATTATCATATATTGAAGATTCACAAATCTGTCACCCACCATTCTGCAAAATTGATGCCAAGGAAGTATAGCTGCATTGCATCCTGTGCCTCTCCACCAATAGTGAGCCTTATCCTTAAGATACGTAACTACATAATCAGTTCTTTGCTCCAAATGCATTCTTGCCACATCAAAATACTTTTCAGCCTTGGCTAACCACCCATCAGGATCAGTCCCATCAAACTCAGGAAAAATCAACTTAGGAGATTTCAGTATTGCTTGGGCTCTATTGTTTTCAGAAACGAGATAGGGTCTATGGCCTCCTGGGTCAATATAGGGTCTTTGGCCTCCTGGCTCCAAGTAATTCTCAAGAGATGGTGAACTTTGTGGCTGGGCAGTAACCGCAGTTGCCCATTGCATAGGCCCGAATGGAGCGATTCTTGGGGTGAAATTGTTAGACTGAAGACCACTGTAATGAAATTAAGTATTCAACATGTAGTGAGCTAGTCCAGGTGGGCTATCAATCCCCTTTTGTCTTCCAGGTTGCTCCCCAATGATAACTGGATTGCTACTAAAGTGTCCCAATGGTGCATAGGGCTTTAAACTAATAGCAGTTGATGGTACCCAATTCTGATTCATGTTCGTAGTAGCAACTACAGCAGGGGTACTACCTTCTCTACCACTATTCCTCACATCCTTGAAAACTATTGAACTACTTGGTTGTAATGATGTGACAGTAGGTACTACATTTATTACTGGATTTCTGCAATTACCTTGGCAATTGGACTATTTGTCCGAGGGTTCCCTTACGCCCAGGCTATTCGTGAAATTAGCCATTGCTCCCATCAATTTGTCCATCTGAAGTTGCATCTGCAAGTTGCTATCTTTTTGTGCTTTCTTAAGAGCTTCAATGCTTTTTTTCAAACCTTCTACTTCAGATGTGGTAGCATACACCTTCTCTTCATCCTCTACTCTAGCAGTTTTGTTTGGCTTACCCATTCTCACCGAATCTCTCAGATCGTGAGAGGAATTTTACAAAGATGGCAGTATACCAATCCAAACCTCCAGATCATTGAGATTCTCCCACAGATTCCCCTCAATTTGTTTCCAGATCTATTTGGCTTCGGAATTTTACAGGGAGATAGAACTTTGCTCCCAAACCCTTACCAAAACAGAATCTGAATCAAAACTGAGACCAAGATTGAAGCTCTGATACCATTGTCAAGAACAGAAATATACAGAAGAAAATGGCAAGGCAAGAAACTTCGTTTCCGATTCCTTTCAGCACAAAAATGGAAACTAAAGACACAAAGCTATGCTATTGTGGCTAGGGTTTGCAATGATCCAAAGATACCCAGCATCTGCTCCTTACAAGGCTTTTATAGCCTGAGTTCGATAAATGAAGATAAAAGACAAGAGCTGAAAAGTAACAGTAATTAAAAGATATCCCTCGTTGTCGCGCGGTAACTCCCGTCGTAAGGTCGTACACTGTTAGATCGCGATCAGATGATTAGGGTCAGTTAGCCTTTGCGCCTCCCGATAAGTGAAGTCGTTGTCGCACGGTAACTCCCGCCTATGGTCGTACACTATTAGATCTTCATAAGAGCTTCTTGCTTCCATCTCAGCCACACACACCCAAATACCGATTCAGAAATAGACAGCAGGAGTTGGATTCCTGACATGTCCTCGGCGTGCTCCCTTCCTCTCCTTTGCCGCTTCTTGCTCAAGGTAGCGATGCGGCCGTCGCTCCACTCACTCGCTCTCTACCATCTTCCGACACCGCCTTCCTGCTCCCTTGCCCTCTCCACTTCCCTCGTGTCCTTGGCGTGCTCTGTCCCTCACCTGCGCCACTTCTTAGACCATCGTTGTCCAGATCTGACAGCGCGACCGCTTCTTTTGCACTACAACAGCCTATTCCCTCTTCTTCACCGCTTCTTGGGTACATCAACGCGCAGATCCCGTGGCCACACCGCTTCTTCTTCTCCAACGGTGATCGCTGCAGGACTCCAGTGGAGCCATTGGTGAGTCAATAGCCTTTCTTTCTCCTTCTTTGGTTTCTCTTCGTATTTCTACACCCTCTTCTTCTTATTCTAATCCTCTTTGCATTGTCTTGCCTTCTCTTTTTTAGTGTTGGTAGGATATATAATTTTGAGATTGTTGAAACTTATACCTAACCAGATGTACCCAACATGCTCGCCATAACATAACGCTTTACCATTTTGTGCAAGTTACCGTAGTTGCTTGTACCAACCATAGTTTTATCTCGATTGACTACTCACAATGCTTTAGATAGCTTCGAGTAGATATGGAGGAGAATTTTGCAACCATTGCCTGAAAAAGACAGGACGAAACATTTGTTCTTGTTATATTTGGTCAAACATGAGACATTTCTATTACATTGCAATCATTCTTGAGTTTTGCATCCCAACCAATGATCATTGAGAAATGAGAATAAGCGTTGTGATCATACAAGAATTAAGAAATTTATATGCCTTCCTGTGTAAAAACATTAATTCAGACTAAATTTTAGCTTAATTTTATCTGGACAGTTTTTTTAAAGAAAAATGGGTTAATTCATGACTCATTAAAGGCCTTGATTTGTCTCAATCATGAGAAAAAAGAGAAACAAGAATAGCATCATATCAGCTTTAGAATTCATGTTTAGGGAGAAAAACATAACTTGTGTATCAAGAGTTGAATGATAAGATTTCCAATCAAAAAAATATTGCTAAGATAATAACTACAAGAAAATACAGAGAAAATGCGGAGTTCGCAATGTTATAATCGTGGTTAGACCAAATAACATAACCTGATAAAGGGTTTATCTTTCTTTTTCTTAGGTCATTTCAGCAAGTATCATGTCACATATTCACCAGCTTACATGCATATTACTTGGAGTACATCACTGCTGGTGAACTATTTGATAAAATTGTAAGATCCTACTGTTGGTAAGGGTAGGTGTCTTTTTCCGTCTTCACTCCAAGATATGACGTATGAAATTAAATATTACTTGTTATGTTTGTTACTTACATGTCTACCTCATTCCATCTGGATTTTTGAATGTACAATCATCGCTTGTGCCTGTTGGATTTAACGCACCAACATGAGTTTTCAAGCTTCGTTATATTTATCATGAGTACATGTACAAAGGTCAGTATTGTTTACCTTTACAAAATAGTATTAGTACAAATAGGGGAATTGTTGGAAACATGCCCTAGAGGCAATCATAGAGATGATTATATTTCATTATGTTCATAATACTGGATAATATGTTATCCTGTTCCTTGAATGAATCATTAGTTATGAAGATTGACAAGTATGTGACTTGTTGGTGAAACTCTTAACTTATATGATGTCATTCTAAATGAATCCCTGGTCGGATATCAATGGTCGGAACACCAGTGACTCTATCGACCAGAACATGTATTGATTGATGACCATGTTTCACTGGTCATGGATATAGGGATATCGAATCAATAATATGAACACATGTTAGAGAACATGGGCTTGGATTGACCCACCTTGATACACTATTGAGATTGTTATGATTCTATGTGTCGTTAGTTGGCCTCAAGTAATGGTGATGATAATCCTTAGACCTGAGATCAGTATGGTTTCCTACATGTGTAATAGCACTCTTAGGGGTTGCCAATCGCTACTCGTAACTGGGTAGTTATAAAGGTAGCTTTCGGGTATGCCATAAAACATGCAGAGGAATGTGATTTGGTGGGATATGGGATTTGCCCTCCTAACATAAGGAGAGATGTCTCTGGGCCCCTCGTTGTGGTTGGATAAAGAAAGTGCATGGCCATGCCACTAGTGGTCGAAGTGTTCGACCACGTGAAGTTATCCGACACTCGATCGAGAAAGTATTGAACAGTCCATGGATGACACAACATCTCACATAGAGTTCAACCAGACATCGTGAGGCAAAGGGAGAATACACGAGTAGGTCGTTTAGTTCGATCAGTTACGGACTGGTCGTATGGAGATACGAGCTGGTCGTAGACTGGTCGAACGTAATCACAGAGTGGTCGTAACCTGGTCGTAAGGAGTTACGAGTTGGTCGTGACCAAATACGAACCGGTCGTATAGATATAGGACCTGGTCGTAAGTGATAAGGAATCGTTATGTCCTGCTAGGAACCGCTAACGACTCGTGATCGGAAAGGGTTTCCGAGTCACAACCGATTATGCATGAACCTATAGGGTCACACACTTAATGGGTTGGAACAAAATGTGTTCGGATAGGATCCGTCACGAGCACTATATAAGGAGATGCATGAGGCTGTAGGGAAGGTGGCGGTAAACATAACAGACAAGACACACGAAAGTCGTGAGTTGAGTTGTTCCACCAAAACCCTAGCCGCCATCTTCCTGAGAGTTCTGTCGTACGACTTGGTGCTAACACACCGGCGTATGGTTGTTCCTTCCCTGGACGTGTGGATACCGTAGAGGCGCTACTACAGTTGCTGTTGCGCTTGAGGACGATCTGCTATCTTCATAAGGAACTGCAGAATTTGCTGGAGGAGACGATCGACTCGCGAGGACGTTGGACGATCAACTACGACTACTACATCGACGCGATCTACGTTGGACCAGACTGCTCCAACTCTTCTTCCGCTGCTCTGCACGTCTGGTGGTAACGATCTGCGATCATCTACTTGCTTGGCTTCCTGATTTGCGTGGTAGCAATTTTTGATTTTTGCTATCGTAGCCTACCCGTATCCCAATAGGAATATCTTGCACCAGCTATAAGACACATATTTTCCCTAGACTGTTTATTTTATATATATTTTTTCAAAAATACATGTGATTATATGCTTCTTACACATTTGCAGATTTCCTGGATGGTGGTTAAGCCTGTTAATTCTGATTCCTTTAGATTGTTACGTACTAGCCTAATGAGTTAAATTTGAATAGGCAAACTTGGTTTTTTGTACTTCATCTTCTGAGGTTCAGGTTCGACAATATGTTGATATGAAATGGGAACTGAACAAAGTAACGATGCTGTCAAAAATACCATTTTCAGATTCGTCATGGGAGACTAGGTGAGGCTGATGCACGTAGATACTTTCAGCAGCTTATTGACGGTGTTGATTTTTGCCGTAGCAAAGGAGTCTACCATCGAGATTTAAAGGTGAACATTAAACAAGAATCATGAAAAGGTCTGTATTTTATAATTTGTGGGCTTGTTGATCTGATTTTGCATGTAATTGATTTGTGGCTTATAGTTTTTTTGGTAGTCCTTAAGTCGTTGATTCCGCTTCTTTCCCCGTGCGCTCAAGGTTAGTTCTCTATTTATGTTTTTTAGATTCTTTGTTTCTTTTAGTTTGGCTCTGCTATACATCTTTTCTCATTACGAGGCATAGCATAATAATCGTTTACTGTTCTGCATGTCAAGTTTTCAGAGAGATGCTAATTGCTTTTGCTACTACCGTCGCAGCCCATCTAGGCAGAGCTTCAGGGAGACAACATTACCTTTGGAGGCCAACAAGTATGATTGCAGTATCTGTGATATGAAGCACTTCTGATTTCCTTTGGATTTATATCGTAATTGTTCTCTGTTTTTATGATGGGAGGATGTTCTGCAGGAACTTGAGGCTAGAATTTTACTTGATCCTTCCCCTAGATGGTTCGGCACTTCGAATAAAAAATTCGGGTAAGAAAAATTGTAGGCTGACATCAAAAGGTTTTTCATAGGTTGTGAAATTATGATTACTGCACTGTTTCCCACTGGTAGCTTTCGCTTTTGTATCTTCAAGTGCCTTTGATCAATCGTTGGGTGCATCAACTTTGTTGTTAATTAACACAACAAAATGGTGTTAAACCATCAAATTACAATGTGCAGGCCCAGGAGCGGATTCAGGATATTCAAAATGGGTGTTCGAAGTTACAAAAATATTGATAAATATAGAACATAAAGATCTACAATAGTAATAATGGATAATAAAAGTACGGGAGATAACATCTCAATTCTTCTCTATTTTTCAAAGCTCTAATATCTAGTTATCTATAATACGCACAAATACAAGATTGAAGATTCAGGAATCAGGACCACAGTTCATTTGGGTTATCTACAACAAGCATAAATACAAGATTCTTCTCTCCATGGACCATGGACCATGGGGTTATACCTGCCTGGGCCTCCTGGCTTGCTGGCTCGGCCATTGAAGAAATGAAGAGTGCAGTAGCGAGACCCGCGACCCTCGGAGTGACCACCAGCGCCCGCCGCCGCCTCGGCGCCTCACCTCCGCCCGCCTCGGCCTCGCGCCGTCCGGCCGGTGGCCCCGACGATCCGCCCGATCGCCCGGCGCCTCCCCCCCCCGGCGCCGCCCGTGGCTCGGTGCCCGCCTCGTTGGTCGGCGCCTCGCCCGCCGATCGCCCGGTGCCTCGCCGCCTCCCTCTCCTAGCGCCTGGTGGTCTCGCCCAGCGGCGCGCCCGTCGCCCATGTTCCGCCCGTGGCCTCGCCGAGCAAAGAAAGCAGCGAAGCAGATCGATGAGAACAAGCCGCCGCCGCAAGGTGAAAGCATTGTAGCAACCAGCAAGGATGAAGGATGGACTGCGCAGCGCTGGAGCTGATTGGGATTTAGCAATTTAGGGTTTGAGGTCTTGAGGAATGAGGAAATGGGCTTGGGAGTTGGGTCTTTGATTCCTCCTGCGGGCTATGCCCTCAGCGCGACTTGTGTGCGGATGGGATGCGCGGTGCGCCTAGAGTGGCCACACGCTCCCGACAGTCAACCGAACGAACGAATGAATTCAATTTTCAGTATACACATATATTATACCTCATATATACTGATTTTTTGCTCAAAATTTTTGGGTGTTCAGCTGAACACCCATGAACCAAAGAGGATCCGCCCCTGCAGGCCTATTACCATGGCATATGAAGTTATTGTGTAGGGTGTTTTTACAAGGCAAGCTCCAAATACTCTTTGCGAAGTTTGTATCCCCTAAACTGATACTCCAGATAATTTATGAGAAATGGAGATACAAAATTTATTTTTGAGATTTGTAAATTTAGATTCACAGATGCTACTATCTTCACAGACATAGCCATGCAAATAAGCTTCATTCTTGAACCTTTCACACAGGCCTGTCGAGCTGTTTTTGAAGGGGATTCACGCAGCAAAATAGGGGAATTTATTATTGCCACGTGTACAATGTGAGTTTGCTCTACCATGTTTTTTTTTCGACCTGCACTTTCTTAGTGAGCTATGTTGACATCCATGAAGCTAATGGATTTCAGTCAAACAGATTGGTAGTTTTTGCAAGTGCGATGTCGAGATTAGTTGGAAGTAATTGACAAGTTCTATATTCCAATATCTTACTGCAATTGAAATTTCCTGAATCTGTATAATATATGTATGTAAATACTACAAGTAGTATATGCTATACATACAATACTGGCATGGACCAACAACAATGTTTATCTTTTCTTTTAAGGTTCAAAATCATATATTCTTGGCAAGTAGTATGTATGTAAGCACTTCAAGTAGTATATGCTATACATTGCGACTCGAGTGTATAATATGAAACTTCACGAATTTTGCTCTGCTGCCAAAGATGGTATAGCTTTTATGCATCTTTATTATTTGTACTTCATATTGATTGTGCATGCTTTTCTTGTTGTTAGTGAATGTTTGGAAATATTGGTATTGGTATTGGTATTTGTCCCTAATATATTTTCGTTTACGGATACTGTTGTTTATGATGAGCAGACCAACCTAACAACCATGGCTGCTGCTAAACGCTTAGCACCTGAAACTACATAACTTACATCTGGCTTTGATTATAATAAAAAGGTCACATAAATATATTGTCGGTATACTGTCATATTACTGATATTAGCATAACCTTTACGTGAACCAAATTTATTATCATTTTATGCAGAAGAAAACCTTACGGACCATCAGCGATGAGGAGGCTCAATGTAGATGATGCACATGAAAGTGCCCTTCAGAAGTCTTTTCTCTACCTTTTTTTTTTGTATATTCTATTCTTAGCATTAACAATCTGGCTTGTTCACCCTACCAAGCGTGTCTGTTTTTCCTATTGTAGTGTTGGACCTAAAACCACCAGTCATATGGCATGGCTCTATTTTTTGCAATATTTTGCTATTTTAGCCTCATCGTACGCTGAAACAACATCACTATTTTGGATATACACCGTGTTATATTTGCTTATGTACATAGACTATGCCATAACTGCCATCGTGATCGTCATGGAAGCTCTATCTTGAATCATTTGGGCTTCTAACGTGCTACACCACGACCTTACGGATAGTCTTACTTACATACATCTTATATTACTTTTCTATGCTCGACGACGGTTACAAGGTTACCACCACTAGGCTTACTATCGTATACAACATGGGATCAAAAGCAAGCTGCTACTTGTAAAAATTGTGTATGAACTAAAAACATATGCCAATGTCTATATATATTGTATGACGTGATACTGCATATTGACTTATTAATATTTTAGTTTCATCATACTCAGTGCACATACCAGTACGCCACCACTCGATATGTTTGGTCACATTATAACCACACCCATGATTGTCTGACCCACTTACTTATATCGTCATGTATTGCCAAATAATCCATACAATACCTAATTGACAGCCACAACTATCACATCTACAAACCAGTTTACTTTTATCGACTTCATATCATTCAAAATATACTGATTTCTAATTCATCTAATACGAACACCAAAGTTCTGTTAGTCCCTCTCCTCATGTTTCATATACTGCATATGGAATTACGTTGTGTCATATTAAGCACCCAACTAACCATGGTCAAACATCCTATGTTCCACGGGGCGCTAGGCCAGCGTAGCGCGCTTGACTACCTAGTTATATAAAGATTCGATCAAGCAGGGCATGCCATGATCAGTCTCATACAAATTTTTTTATTAATTAATCCTTTTTAAATTTTATTTTAAAGTTAACCCCCGGCGAAGTTTATTTCCAATTCTGACCTCTTTGGTCACGTCACCACCCGTGGCGTGACCAAACAACACTGTCACGCCGTAGGATAAGTCCGCTAAATAACACTTTTTGTCACGCCACTGACCGTGGCGTGATCAAACAACACTGTCACACCATTGATCGTAGCGTGACAAGAGCTTGCCCAGATACGAGCTGACGTGACAATGTTGTTTTGTCACGCTACGGATGGTGGTGTGACCAAAGGGGTCAGAATTAAAAATAAAGTTCGTCGGAGGGTTAACTTTAAAATAAAATTAAAAAAGGGTTAATTAATAATAAAAATTCGTCTCATAGGTTCTTCCTGCTCAGTTTGCATGTGCCCTTTCCTTCAAATTTAAAGCAAGTGGAAAAGTAGTCGTACTGTGTCAGTTCAGGAGCATTGTTCAGTCTGCATGTACGTAATTTTCCATCCAGTTAATTTATCCTGATTCAAGCGACAGCACAAAGTTTAAAGGGGAAAGTAAAGTGAACAGATTGAAGATGAGCAGCAGGGCATTTGAGAACTTATGACCGTACTGGAATTCATCACCTTCTGCTGCGTGTGCTACTTTCATTTTCGTCTTGTTTCTGTGTTCATCTTCTTAATAGATGTTCTCGCTTATCACTCCCATTCAGCAACATGTGAAAAAATAGTATGATATATTCTTGTGAATTCCATCTGAAAAATATTCTTGTTTAATTCACAAATCCAAGACTTGGCTGTTGTTTTTAGATTTCAAACAGAGTAATTAACGTCTTTACTCCTCTTTCGCATGTGCTTCTTCTGAAGAGGGGTAATATGGGAGTAGTTTGTCATCATTCACTAAGCAGGAAGCTGATTAGAACTTTGGAGATGAACTTGAACTCAACACTACAGTGGTTTGATAGGACGAAATTACATGTCCTTAAATATAAAATTTTTAATGTCTAGTGACAATACAACGATTAATTATACAGATAGCCCCATTTCTTTTTATTTTTTATGCCAATTGAGATGGAAAATAATTATATGAATTATGAACATACGGAAATTTACCCTCACTCACGAAAACCTATGTAGACTCATGGCTTCTCTTTCTCGCTTTCTGCAACGGAATCATAAAACTTAGCAGAGCACGGGACAAGACTACAAGAGTCAAGAGCACAAGGCGCATGTGTTTGAAGTTACCCATATGCCTTTTTCAAACTTGCAGCCACATTCCTGATGCCTCCTACTCCTACTCCCATGTTTGTCGATGTTCTCATGTCAAAAACCTTCCCTTAAGTCTCTTAACATCTCAAGACGCGCCATGGGAGCCGAGCAACGAGGGAAAAGGCACGAGTTATATGAAGAGTCTACCAAGGCCATGCCATGATTAATACAGGCATGTACTTTCTCTTCAGTATGCATGTGCCATAACACTATCTTTAGCAACTCTGAACAAAGAGTAGTCCGCCACAAATATAACATCAATATGAGGATCATCCAAGGACATGCTGGAAGTATGGGAAGTCCATGCATCGCTAATTACTCATATCACTTAACTACTAGGTTCTTCTTACTTTTCAGGTTTGCATGTGCTCTTCCTGAAAAAAAAACAACAAAAAGATAATCACTTCAAATACCAAATATGGAAATGTGATTTTTTTTTTGACAATGTGGTAGTGAATTTTGTAGTTAGACTCTGGCTTCTCACTTTTATGTAGTCGACAATAATATCACGATATATAGAGATACCAATTCATGACAACCTACCCTCCGGCATTTCTTTTTACAAATCATATGAGTCATAAGCTACCCATATGCACCTCTTTTTCATCTCCTCCCCACGAAGACCACACCAACAAAATGGCATGAATGAACTCATCTGAGAAATTTCTAGAACTTGATGGAATTGTAGTCGTAAACTTGCAATTGCAGTTAATGAATGGGCAAATTGGTTTACAGGTTAACTTAATCCTAAGATTAAACACAATTCTAAGTAGTAAAGGATGCATCACGTTGACACTGCACGTTCTCTCTAAGTTTTACTGTTGTGCTCCAACAGTGTCAAGGTACAAACTGCGAGTACATTCATCATATCTTTATATGGGTACGGATTTGTTGGAACGCCTTCCCGTCTTCCTCAGCACTATCATGCAGATTCGCAGACTTGGACAAGGTGAGGACCCGAACTAGAAGCACTGTGGCAAGATCATATAAAAAACATAATATTGCAAGTGGTTATTTCCGTCCCCAAGTATGTTATATTCTGCTGTCAATAGCATTGATATATCTATCCTGAAACCACTATGTCACCAGCCGGGATAGTTAACTTCAACAAATGTTCCAGTGAAAACTTCCAACAGTGAAGAGTGGCTTTACCACTTATACATGTATGTCCATGTATGCCCGTAGCCGTTGGACGGGCGAAGCAGGCGGCGTAGCAGCCCGGGGCTCGACGGGGCGGCTCTGGCGGCATGGGCTTAGGGAGGACACGGGCGGGGGAGGAAGATGCGGCTCGGGGGAGCAGGACGCGTCCGGAAGTGGTTCGGGAGAGCGAGTGAAGGAGGGAGAGGAGAGGACGGGAGAGATGTGGAAGAGAGAGGAGAGAGAGGGGAGAGAGGCACGAATCTTAAAGCCAATCCAACGGTACTGTATTTACTTTGCCAACCATGTATATGCAGTTCTGCTTTTTCGAACAGTGAAATCTGCATCTCTAACATGCTGGAAGGATTAATCAACATTTTGAACTATGATATATACCAATGTGAAAAATATTTTAGTATAGGAAACTAAGTTTGGGAAAGATTGCATAGTGCATGTAACACCATGCGTATTAAAATTCACTTATAACCTAGCTCACCGTGGGGCAGAATCATGCATCCGTAGCATCTCATTTAAGCTTTCGTCATCGTTTCGCGGAAAAGAGTTAATCTAAAAGTGCTACATGGATGCAAGAGTACATGTAGTCCGATGTCCCTGGTTTCTCTATAAATTCGTCCTCGAAGATGTTGTCGAACAAAAGAAAATGAAATTCAAACAGTTGACCACCTGAGTGGTACAACCTTGACAGAAGGTCTCATTAACCAGTCAACCAGAGTTGACTTTACCTATGACACAGCCCGATTTAGATCCTGCGACCTGAGCGTAACAAGATAGTTTTTTTCGAATGAAAATACTAGGAAAGGATCCTACTCTCTCTCTCTCTCTCTCTCTATATATATATATATATATATATATATATATATATATATATATATATGAAAATGGTATAGTACTCCTAGAGTACATACTCCCACTTCTTATATACCACTTAAATCGTATAATGATACCTCTTTATCTATTTGAGCATACTCCAATAATGATTATAAGATACCTCAAAGTGAGTTCCATGAAAACATCATTAAAGTTCACTTTTATAGCACAATTTGTGTATATACTTCTTTTATATATGAAAAATGGTATATAGCAAACAATAAAGGGCTCAAATAAAAAATTTCAATCAAGTCGTATTGGAGTATCTTATAATTGGTATTTAAGTATACTAAAAGTGATAAAGAAAATATAATATCGTATTTAAGTGGTATATTAGAAGTAGGAGTACATACTCCATATATATATATATATATGTATGTATGAAAATTGTATGGTATTCCTGGGAGTACGTACTCCCACCTCTCATATACCACTTAAATTGTATGATGATACCTCTTTGTCAATTTGAACATACTCCAATAATAATTACAAGATACTCCAAAGTGAGTTTCATGAAAAATTTCATTAAATGCCACTTTTTATAGCAAAAGCTATGTATACACTTCTTTTATATATGAAAAAAGGTATATAGCAAAAATAAAGGACTGCAATGAAATTTTTTCAATTAAGTCACATTGGAGTATCTTATAATTGGTATTTAAGTATACTGAAAATGATAAAGAAGTATAATATATTCGTTTAAGTGGTATATTCAAAGTGGGAGTATGTACTCCTGGGAGTACGAAACAGGCATCCTATATATATATATATATATATGAAATACAGAAATGTTATATATGTACAAACAGGAACACTATAATTAAGTCAAGCTATTGTAAAATTGTATGGTATTCCTGGGAGTACGTACTCCCACCTCTCATATACCACTTAAATTGTATGATGATACCTCTTTGTCAATTTGAACATACTCCAATAATAATTACAAGATACTCCAAAGTGAGTTTCATGAAAAATTTCATTAAATGCCACTTTTTATAGCAAAAGCTATGTATACACTTCTTTTATATATATATGAAAAAAGGTATATAGCAAAAATAAAGGACTGCAATGAAATTTTTTCAATTAAGTCACATTGGAGTATCTTATAATTGGTATTTAAGTATACTTGAAAATGATAAAGAAGTATAATATATTCGTTTAAGTGGTATATTCAAAGTGGGGAGTATGTACTCTGAGTACTAAACAGCATCCTATATATATATATATATATATGAAATACGTAAATGTTATATATGTACAAACAGAACACTATAATTAAGTCAAGCTATTGTAAAATTGTATGGTATTCACAGAGTGCGATACTCCCACCTCTCATATACCACTTAAATTGTATGATGATACCTCTTTGTCAATTTGAACATACTCCAATAATAATTACAAGATACTCCAAAGTGAGTTTCATGAAAAATTTCATTAAATGCCACTTTTATAGCAAAAGCTATGTATACACTTCTTTTATATATATATGAAAAAAGGTATATAGCAAAAATAAAGGATCTGCAATGAAATTTTTTCAATTAAGTCACATTGGAGTATCTTATAATTGGTATTTAAGTATCTTGAAAATGATAAAGAAGTATAATATATTCGTTTAAGTGGTATATTCAAAGTGGGAGTATGTACTCGAGTACGTAAACAGCATCCTATATATATATATATATATATATATATATATATATATATATATATAAGAAATACAGAAATGTTATATATGTACAAACAGGAACACTATAATTAAGTCAAGCTATTGTACAATTCACTAATGCGAGGTTTGAATTTTGTCTTTGCCCGATGGATAGCCATGGCAAACTCATGGTGAAAAGTATTCCGCCATTATGAGAATATTGGATCAATATTCTTTAACACCTTATTATTGCGAGTTATCCAAATAGCTCAGGTTGTTAAAACGATGATCTCTATGAAGAAAGGAAGCCGAATCTTGTTTTTCAGGTCTAAAATTGATTCATGAACCAACAAAAGGGGTGTACGGCCCATGCAAACATAAATACAATAGTCTTGAACAAATGAATAGGTTAAAAATGAATGTTGTAATGTTTCCTCTGTACCTTGATCACACAACACATAGGAATAATCCTCTAGGTGATAATTTTTCCTTTGTAACAGATTCCTCGTGTTAATCCGATCTTTGAGCAACAACCACAAAAATATTTTGTGGCGTAGTTGACAAGTGTTTGCCCATAACCATTTGAAGTAAGGAGGAATTTGTGAACTTCCCATAAGCATCTTGTAGGATTTGTTGTACCTGCTGATGCTGCATATATTCTTGTTCAGATAGAGGTAGGTTAAAAAGGGCAGGAAGCTCCACCGTGTGCTTGACTGATGAAACCGTGTTGTTGACTGTCTTGACAAATGAATATAACTATGGTTTCTGACACCAGAGTAAATTTCCATTCCATAAGTCCCTCCAAAAGAATGTTGAATTGCATTTTCCAATCTTACATGATGTCATTCCTTAATACAAGTCAAGCAATTTAAGATGATCTCTCCACCAAAATGACCCCTCTTTGAAATTTGCCAACGGATGAGAATCCTGATAATAAGCTTCCCAAACTAACTTAACCCATGGCAAGTTAGCATGATTGTAGAATTTGTGAAGGTTCTTCAAAAGGAGAGCCGTGCTATGTACTGGTAATTTAAGTATGCCCAAACCACCTTGGTTTTTAGGTTTGCAAACTTTGTTCCATGCCACAAGTGATTTACCTCTACACTTAGTTTTAGAGCTTCTCCAGAAACAAACAATGCCTTCGATACTTATCAATTTGTTCTAGCACTCCAATCGGTAGCTTTAGAAGACACATGTATAAAATTGGCATTTGAGAAAACACCGAATTCACCATTGTTAATTGACCTCCATATGACAGATAAGCAGCACAACTTGCAAGTCGTTGTTCCACTCTTTGAACTAAGGGAAAGTAATCTTCAATATTTTTGGCTTGGTGATTCCCAAAGGCAGCCCCAGGTATGTAAACGGCAAAGAGCCTTGTTGACAACCAAAGGTCCTAGCTAGAACCTCCAACTTATCAACAAGTACATTGATCTGCACCATGAAAAATTTATGATAATTGACCTTCAATCCAGTGGAAGCAGCAAAAGTGTTTATAATTCCCTTAAGGCAAAACAATTAGTTGGCACAAGCTGGCATTACTACAAGAGTCATCCGCATACTGTACCAAAGGAAAATATGGGCAAGCATTGAAAGTTAATGGAGAGGAAATGACACCTTGTTTCATAGCCTTATTAAGAATTGTTTGTAAAAGGTTTGCAGCCAGAACAAATAAGAGGGGAGAAAGCGGACCCCCCTACCGCACACCCCTCTTACAGTGAAAATTCTTGCCTAGCACCCCATTGAGTAGCACTGTAGATGTTCCAGTGGATAAAATTGCAGATATCCAACCAATCCAGTTTGGCCCGAATCCTTTACTCCTCATGATATCAAGAATTGCATGGTGCTCTATTTTATCAAAAACCTTTTTAAAATCTAATTTAAGAATAATTATTTCCTTTTTAGATTTGTGGCAATGATGTAAATATTCAAATGCCCAAGCAAGGCAATCTTGAATTGTTTGGGATTTAAGAAATCCATACTAATTTGCATGTACAAGATCCAATATGACCAATTGAAGCCTATTGCCCAAGAGCTTTGTGAGCATTTTCAGAGAGCGATTAAGCAGAGAAATTGGCATGTAATCATTTGTTGAAATCGGATGATCCTTTTTAGGAACCAGAGCAATGAAAGAGGAATTGATGCTTTGTAAGTTAAGCTCATTCTGATAGAAGGCATGAAAGTGATCATAGAAATCTTGCTTGATGATAGACCAACATTTTTGTAGAAAATCTCCATTGAATCCATTAGGTCCAGGAGACCTATCTATATCTTCGATCTCTTGTTGTGAGAAAGGTTCTTCCATCCAAGCAAGATCTTCATTTGGCACAATTAAATCATGCAAATTGAAATGCATTGTTGGAGCATATGAAGATCCCAACCTATCTTTGTAAGCTTCCCCGAGAAGAGAAGCCTTGCCTTGATATCTGAAATTTCCTAACCATTAGCATCTTGTAGGACTGTCACGATATTTCTTCGATAACGAATTGTTGCTCTGGCATGGAAAAAAAATTAGTGTTCTCATCCCATAATTTCACCCACTTGATTGTACCTCTTTGCTTCCAATAGATTCTCTGGAGTTTCAACAAGAGGTTGAGATGAGATTTTAACATCTCTCTAGCATTCCACTCCTCTGTTGACAATGTCCTATACTCCTCTAGAGTTGTTGGTGTTTTAGAACCGATCTTACGTAAAGATTGTTTGATTCGGGGGGTCTTCTAGAATGGAATCATGCAGAGAGATTGGCATGGGTATTTTTATACAGGTTCAGGCCTTTTTCGGAGAGAATAACAACCCTACTCCTGTGTGTGTATGGTATTGAGTGTGTTTCGTACAATCGGGAGAAAAAACTAAGGCTATTACAGAAGATAGTGTCTAACTGTCTTCCTGATTGCTTGTTGTCTTCTCCGATTGATCGCCCTTTTTCCTTCTCTGACTGCTGCCTTTATATAGTCGTGAAGGAATAGCCGTTTTCCCCTGGTGAAGAGGCGCCTTATCAAATCTAGTAACGGACACATGTTTGCAGTAATCATCGGAGTGGTAACCCCTTCACGCCGCCTAACAGTTACTTGTCAGAGATAATGGGGTATTACGTGCTATTACTTCGTATAGTAACAAACAGATGTCGATCGCTTGATTCCTTAATCAATTGGACCCACTCGCTCAGAGGTTTTATTGATCATAAGGTAGTCGTGGCTGACCTGGTTGTAGAAGAGCTTACGACTATGAGGTAGTCGTAAAATAACTTACGACTGGATAGTGATCGTAGAAGAACTTACGATCATAAGGTAGTCGTAGCAAGACTTACAACTATGGGAGCGGTCGTAGAAGAACTTACGACCATCTGGTAGGCTTCTCCCTTGTAAATATAAGGGGTATACCTAGGGACCACATGACATCATATTTACCTATAATAAGAATTATAGATAAAAGATAAAATAAAGATTATTAGATCCTCGTCATCTAGCCCCCCAGCTTCAAGTGAAAATAACTTACTTGGTTAAGGAGTCGTAGATGGTCCTATGACCACGAGAAGGTTGTGAAAATATGGTCGAAGGAAAAACTCTTCGAGATTTGTACATTACTTTGAACAGAAATATACTTGGTCAATAAGATTGCTTACGACCACTAGATAGTCGTAGAAAACTTTTTCGACCATGAAGTAGTCGTAGTATGGTGATCGGAAGTAAAACCTTTCCGATTGATATTTCATTTGGCCAAAAAGACTTGGCCAAGAAAGTAATTTTGCTTGAGGTGTAAAAACGAACCTGATTTTCTTGGGCAGATAAACTTAGAGAATTGCAATCGTCTCTTACATGTCTGTTTGTTGGAGCGGTTCCCGAAACGGTGGCAACCCTTGGATTTCCACCCTTTCAGCCCAAGCATACGGTTATAAATACTTACTGGGGGGGTGAGACTTGGGTTTCTACTTTTTCCCCAAATCGCCCCCGCTGTTCATCGAATTCTTGCCTTCTCTGCCGTCAACCCAATCGCGCCTTCTCCTAAGACCTTCCTTAACCCAAAACCTCCCTTTTCGAGAGATGGTCGACTGACTTGAGTGGGCTGAGTCGGAGATGGATGCGATGAAGATTCAAGCCTTGGTCGATTTGGGAAGATTCGAGAGAAGGTTCTTGTGAAATGGATTGCGGCGGTTGGACTGAGATTGGCCGTCGGGGAGATTGGGCAAATCCGTCTTCGGGCATATTGAGAGTGTGGCCTTGATTGCTTGCTCACCCTTTCTCACACTCGTGCTTGAGCACTTTGGGGTGGAATTAGTGAACCTCGGTCCTAATTCTATCACTATACTAAGTGTATTTGTGTATCGTGTGAGGCATACCAGGAATTCAGCGGACCTCGAGCTCTTTCAATATTTCTATGGAATGGCTCAACAATGCTGGGATTCTTTGGGAGTTGTGGTGCAAGCTCTATGATGGGAAGTCGAAGGAGTATATTCAGATGTTTACTCGGTCTTCGTGGCCGGGATGGCGGAAGAGGTGGTTTTACTGGAAAATCACCCAAGATGACAGCCTTACTTTCGCGGGGAAGGCTGCCGAAAAGAATTCTTCCTGGGATTCGACTCCCAGGGATATCGGTCGGATCGCTCCCTATGTTCAAGCCATCAAGGACTTGAAAGAGGAGGGATTGACCGGATGGCATGTGGTGAAGAATTTCATCACACGTTGAATTAGCCCTTTGAAGAAACGTGTGCCTCCTATGTGGAGGTATACAGGGCCAAAAGACTCGACCAGGGACTACGAGGTGGGTAAGTGAATCTTAGACTTAGCCCTCGGTTTGGTTTTTCTTTAAAGTGGTCTAATGAATGTCATATCTGTTTGCACAGATCTTTCACAAGTAGAGATTGACGTTCGGGTCAAACTTGTTTGTGAGAAATCTCCGCCACCTGGAGTGGCGGTTCCTCAAATCCTTGTGGTTTTATCCGCATAAGAGAAGATAGAGCGCCTAAAGGTAATCAAGGGTTGATTTTATCCTTAGGACTTTAGAGTCGTAGAAAAACTTAAGACTGGTTGTTTGTCGTAGAAAAACTTACAACTAGGTAGTGATCGTAGAAAACCTTACGATCAAGGAAATATCGTAGAAAAACTTACGACTAGGTAGTGATCGTAGAAAACCTTACGATCAAGGAAATGTCGTAGAAAAACTTACGACTTAATACTGGTCGTAGAAAATCTTACGACTGGTCAGTAATACCTTTCTATTTTTCTTACAGAAAGTCAGCATGGAAAACAGTCAGGATGACCTAGAGGTCGAACTGATAACCATCAGCGCAGGGATGACAGCGGAAAAAAGTCCAGCTCCTCCATCTAAGAAACGTCGACTCGTGAAAGTCACCAACAAGGGAGGGGCAAGCTCAAGTTCTTTTATTTCGACTAGATCTTCTGCAAAATCTGCTGCAGACGGAAAACCGTCAGGATGACAGTGGAAAAAAGTCTAGCTTCTCCCTTGTAAGTATAAGGGGTATATTTAGGGACCACATGACATCATATTTACCCATAATAAGAATTATAGATAAAAGATAAAATGAGGATTATTAGATCCTTGTCAAGAGTATCTAGGAAGAGTATTACTTCATTGGTATTGGCAATAATGGAAGTTAAGTTGGATAGCCGTTTTGACCAGATCTTAAGAGTCCTTCTTAGAAGCTTAAATCTCCAATTAATGCGCTTCCCAATGTCTGTAGCATGAACTGCCTGCTGCCAAACATGTTGAACTGTTGGCAAAAAGTCATTGTGCTCCATCCAGTAGTTTTCAAATCTAAAAACTTTTGGCCGTGGAATTGCGGTGTTAATGGCAATGACACAAGGCACATGATCTGATGTTGTTTTTGCCAGAGGAGTAACTGGAGTATTTGGATAATGAGAAGTCCAACTATTGGAGGAAAAAAACAATCAAGCTTTTCTAATAGCGGCATCTCTTTAATGTTACTCCAAGTAAATGATCTTCCTTTCAAAGGTAACTCTTCTAAACCCAAAGAACTAATAGTCTCATTGAATAGAAACATTTCCTGAACATCCCCTCTTGGTTTGTTTTTGTGTTGGTGGGACATCCATCTAGCTTTGAAGTGGCCATTCGCAAGGTGATGTCCTTGACCAACTTCAGCTGGGGTACTTTCAGAGGGATCGGGACAATGGTACCAACGTCTGCATTGGCGGCAGCCCTGCCATTGCGCAAGGTGTCCTCTGGTGCAGAACTTTCTAATATGCCTTCTCTTTTCGGTGGTTGAAATTTCTCTGAACCAATGTCGTCAAGGCCTGAGGTCACCGAAGGGGAGAGTGAACCACCAAGCATTGTGGCACTCCTGGTGTTGGAAGGCGTCTTGTGGCCAAAGTTAGCCATCGTCGGCATGGACCCTGCTGCCAAATCTGGTAAAAGAACAGATCAGATCAATGCATGCATAGATTAAAAACAGAATAATTAACATGAAAAAAAGTAACAAAAATTTCAATCCTGTAACAGTTAATTGGTCATAACTTGTGCATCATACTGGCAGCAACTAACAATGAATAAAATTCCACACAACAACTGCAACTGCAATCTATAAAACAAATCAGAAAAACCTAGTATCATACAAATCTGATGCACGAGATTTCCGAATACAATGTTGTCCCCAGGTTTTCTCAGTTGAATAATGTAATTCGTTGTACAATGACTCAGAACCTACAGTACTACTCCAATATTACAAGAACGCAAACATTTAAATGGAGCTACCTCAACCTGATCAACATCAACTTAAGAAATTGTGCACACAAATGCCGATAGTTAATATGAGGAAACTTGTAGCATAAGTTCAATACAAAATTGGTGGTAAGAGACCTTTGTTTGTATGAACATACTAAAACACACGAACTTGGTAACATGAGATGCAAACCTCTTCTCGTAGTGATAGCACCTCTTCCTGATACAAAATAGTTTATAAGCAATGCCGTTATGCATATATGTTTTACCTTGCTTCGAGGGTGCGAGAACAGAACATGAGAGTCTCCAAATTACTGCATTCATCATGAAGTAAACTATCAGCTACCTGCATATTGAGAATAGCAAATAATCAGAACAACTGAAAAAAAAAATCAAACTTTCAGCAGAGAAGAGAAGGGAAGTAGGCAGCAGCAGAGACTGAGGGGGAAAGGGAAGAGAAGGGGAGGGGAGGGCGGTGCGAGGGTGGAGCAGAGAAGGGGAGGTCGGCGGCACTGGAGAACTGAGAAGAGAGGAGGGGTGGGCGGCGGCGCGGGAGAACTGAGCAGAGAAGGGGACATCGAAGGAAGGGAGGGTGGCAGCGCGGGAGAACTGAGAAGAGAGGAAGGAGGGGAGGGCGGCTGCACGGGAGAACTGAGTAGAGAGTGGAGCATCGCGGGGGGAGGGCGGCGGCATGGGAGGGGGACCAAAGAGGGGAGGGCAGCGGCGGGGGACCAGAGAGGGGAGGTCGGCGGTGGGGGAGCATACGTACCTCGATTCGATGGCAGGGATGACTGCGAGCTCGATTCGGTGGTGGAGATGGTGGGGCTAGCTCGACGGCGAGGTCCAACCGACGGTCGGAACCTGGGCGAGCTTGAGTCGGCGGCGGGGGAGGCCAAACCCTAGCGCGTAGCAATGAGTAGACGAAGTGGTCGGGAGTCGGGCACTTTCTTCTTATCTTCCGCCTCGGCGCCCGCCTTGCCTACAGCCGCCGAGCGCCGCCGTGGACCGCCTTGGCACCAATCCCGCCTGGAGCGCCACCTCGGTGGAAAGTGCAGCAGGAGAGGCCCGACGAGCGCGTAGTCGGCGCCTAGGCGCCACCAAATGCTGACTTTTACAACCTTGACCACTACTATTAGCGGTGCTCCTAGAGGTTCGGTCATTCCGACTAGTTCGGAACGTCCGAACGCCTCTACAAGTCTGGTCTCTTTGACCGACAAGACTGGCGACAAGCCCCCAATACCGTGATCAGAGGGTCAATGTACTCGATCACGGTCATAAGCGACTCGATTGATTAATAGCAGTTCCTATGTATTCCGGGGGCCAACTGACATCTGGTGAAGGTGTCAATGAAGTTACCATTGATCATAGGTCAAGTAGAATGATAAAACTCAGCATACGATCGACAATCCACCGAGTCAGGCTGAGTCCACCACCAAGCCCCCCAGAGGTAGTAATCTCCGACAGCTCCCCGTCATGGAGGCTCCTTGCCAAAGCATTGGAAGGCTCTCCCTTAGTTACGACAGGAGCTCATCGGAAGACTGTTGTTGGAGGCATGAGGTTCACGCAATCGGAGATACCGATCAGGATACCGTGCACAATCCTCCACATTTTGTCCCACCATCATTTGTTGGTGGAAATGGTATGGACACTCAAGCACCAACTGGTGGAGGCAAACGAATTGATGGACGTCGATCAATTAATTCACCTATTCCTACCTCACAGCGCGTGATAGGTCGGACAGGACAAACCGGAAGGTCGAGGGAAAATTCGAGCCATCGAACACCCACCGCTAGTGGGAATCCTTCAAGACCTTTGGTAACGATTCAAAACCTGCAACGAGTTCGAGACATTTTGAATAATTTGGATCCAGCTCTGGCAAGGACTCCAGGTTATGTCCAACTTACAGGACAGGTGTCGGAGATCCTCCAACAGACCATGCAATGTACGAAAATATACCAGGAGCAAAGGAACTCGCAAAGTCACACCATGACTTCATCCCAATGCTCCTGCCTCAGCGGAGGGCAACATGGTCGGACAGACGACCGATCAATACCAAGACCCCCTCATAGATTCTAACTAGGGAATCACGAGGGAAGACAACTCTTCCCAGCAGGCACTCCTTCTCCTCGTCAAGAGGAACGACCACTTGGTTCCGACGACCTTCGCCATCGTCTAAACCAAGCAGGTGGTCAAAGACATAACACTAACGTCCACGACCGGATCAGAACATCGCATACTAGGTATGCAAATCTAAGGAACCGGTCCCCAACCGACTATAGTCCAACCCCTTTTCAGAGAAGGCACCATGACTCTATTACGGGCTATCGAGCATTCTCGGCAGGACTCTAAGTTGTTCATTGGCCGGATAGGTCCGACCTACCAACATAGAGAAGTTCAATGGGACACAGAACCTATTAGAATTTCTTTAAATCTATACTACCATCATCAAAGCTGCTGGTGGCAATGACAACGTGATGGCAAATTACTTGCCCATGGTCCTTGAAGGGTCTGCCCGGTCGTGGTTGCTTAACCTACCGGTCGGATGTATATACACTTGGGAGCATCTATGCGATACTCTGATCACCAACTTTCAAGCGACGTACGACCACCCTGGGAAGGAGGATGATCTTCATCGGATGAGGCAAAAAAGCAATGAAACTCTTCAACAATATAGCAAGAGGTTTAGCCAGATTCGAGACTCTATCCCAAAGGTCGTAGAGTCTTCTATCATACAGGCTTTTAAAGCAGGGCTGAGGAACTGGCGGTTTACGGAGGATATTGCAATGAATCCTCCACGAATGACCATCAAACTTTTCAACATGGCTGATAAATATGTAGCCACTAGTGAAGTGGTTGAATGGTGCGAAGCTATTTGTTGGGACCCGAAAATGCATCTCAGGAACCCTCTGTGTTTTCCGAATTAGTCCCAGATCAGTAGCTAGCTCACACAGGAAACAATGATGAAATACCATCCATTTATTCGATTTAACTAAAAAGATCTCAAAGTAACAAATAATAACAATAACTGGACCTTATGGTCAATGTTTACTTAACTTACCACGCAGGGCTAAAGAAACAAATAAAACTCTTGCAGCGGAACAAAACTCTTCAAATGGCCAATCAACATGCCCACAGGCAATCGAGTGGAGAACGCATCCTAATCCGCAAAACCTTCATAGTCCACCTGCTGAAAGAACTCCTGAGCAGCTTGGTACTCTTCAACTGCGGATCAATCCGAGGGCAAAAGCCATGAGTACTTTTGAATGTACTCAGCAAACCGTAGGGAAATATATGCAAATAGTATTCATGCATGGCTTGACAAGGTTAGCTGTATGGTTCTTTTAGAAGCAAAGATTTTCGATAAATACAATAAATAGATTGAAATGCATAGTTGAAAACAATAATAAATAATTAAACAATTTCTTTGAAACAACCAGTGAACTGCCCATTCACTTCTCAACCAAACCAAGATAAGTGAATCCCCCAATTCACCAATCGACACAAACCCCCAAGTGAATGACCTGTTCACCAAACAAACATTATATTCATCAAGTGAACTTCCCATCCACACTCCGACTCATTTTATAAAATACTCTATCTCCCGTGTGAAATCCCCAAGCACGTCCATAACCGCGGACACGGCTATTCGAATAGTTTTACACTCTGCAGAGGTTGTACAGCTTTCCCCACATGACACGACTTCTCTAGTTTGTTTGGCATCCGTCGATACCACTGCTCACTACCTTAGGTAAGCAGTCTAGAGCACGTGACAAGGCCTTTACAAAGCTCCTTCTTAACCCAGTTCTGCCCGCTAAGGTTTCAACACTGAATGTCTTTATCCGACCAAACAGGGCCCCCCTCTTGCGCCTCCGTGAGAATATGTCTTTCCCATAACTCACACTATCCACGACAGAACCGAAATTAAGACATTGCTAATTAGTTAGCCAGGTCCGTCCCATACCAGACATGTGGTTGTACGGTTAAGGCCCAGTTCAATGGCGCACCGGATTAAGTCCTTGACAAGTTACTCAGGCGAGACTACCACAAACCCAATCCGTGCTAAACCCGCACCCCCACTATCCACCAACCACTCACCCAAGTGAAAACCATTTTGTTTAACCAAGACCCATGACTCACCCCTTCATGGTACCCACAAATTTTAACAAGAGTGGCTCACCACCACGATTCCATATATCATTAAGTCAAGATTAATCATTATGACACATGTGATGATAAACCCGTCGTATCTAAGCTGAACTAAGCATTAATACGCTACCCTTGTTGGCAATATGAATATGTCCAACTAAAATTATCCCCGTTATGGTGACAAAGGATTCATGGCATTCAAATAATAAAAGGAGGCATAATGACAATAGGTAATAACTAAACCCAAAACAATTTGTATAAAAATAGCATGCAATTGTATAAAACAATATACTTTTGAAATCATAGGTTCAATATGATCAAAGGACTATGGCTTACCTTGGAATAAATCCTGAGATTGATCTTGATCTTGGTAGACTCCTCCTTGCTCAAAGTTTTCCGAAGTATCAACGTCTAAGCGCAAAGAAGCAAATAAACTAAATAAATAAATAATAGAGAGGAAAAAAACTCCAAAAATTAAATAAAAATCTCAGATAGATAGATCTTGAATTTATATGAATTTAGGAATTTGAATAGACTCAATCGGAGTTCGAATGCAAAAGATATGGGCTTTGGAATATTCACATGAAATGATGAAATTGAGAGAGAAAAGAATATTCTTTCGGATTAAAATAAATAAACAGAATTGGAGACTTACAAGTGGGGTCCACTGGTAAGTGAGAGAAAGATGAAATCATTGGATGACAAGGGGTCCCACATGGCATAGAGATGGGGTATGGTGGATTAAGTCCATGGTTCAAGGGTTCGGATGCACCACAAGGATGTTGACATGGACGCCATGTAAGCAAAAAAGGATGATGTGGCCACTGATTTGGCGATGAAGTGGAGGCCACATCAGCAGAGATAGAACCGAAGGGGAGACAGAGAAGACATGGCCGGCAGTAGAACTTGCGATGGCAGGGAGGATCGGAGGCACTAGAGGCTCGATGAGTTACCAAAACGAAACCCTGGGAACACGGCGAAGCACCAGGCGACAGTGACTCGACAGCAGCGGCGATGGTGTGCCGGCAGCAGCAACCTTGGCGGTAAGGAGCTCCACGGGTGATGGTGCCGACGGAGATGCAAGGGTCTTCAGTACAAGATAGGGCGAGCACCTTGTAGAACGCGATCTTACGGTTCCAATGATGGAGACGACACGGGTCGGGGAGGTCCGACGGCGATGGATTTCGTTGGCGAAATAGCCTCGGCGGCGCTCAGTCTTGGACAAAATTGAGACGCAAGGAACCGAAATCAGAGTGGAGATATTAGGGTTTCGGGAGAGGAAGCACGGGCGAACAAATTGACGCGATCGGCTACTTAAATAGTGCTAGGATGGAGGGGTTTGAGAAGAGCCTGGCGCACGCCTCGTGTTGGAAGCGAGACTCCGAGTTCGGTCGACCCGAAGAAGAGCGATGGCAAAGGCAAGGGGGTCCACTGGTCAGAGGACCGAAGAAAAGGAAAGGCGGTGCTGGTTCGGCTGGCGCTTGGCTTCACTCGCGCACAAGGGAAAGAAAAAGCAGAGCGGGCCAGTTGGGCTATGCACAAAGGGAAATAAACGGCGGGCTGGTTGACGATGCTGGGCCTTCACGCTCGCGCAAGAAGACACGGAAGCGGCAGCCTGGCTCTGGGTGCGTGCGTAAGGAAAAGCCGATACAGGCCCAGCTCGAGTGGTTGACTCGACCCTTAAACGAAATGGCGCAGCAGCCAAGGAAAGAAATGCCATGGAAGGAAGAGAAATGGGCGGCTCGGCTCACGCGTAAGAAAAATCAAAGGCGGCCTGGGTTGGCTGGATTCACGCGCGCGAAAAGAATGAGTGGCTGGGCATCGGATGGAATAGGAAGTGGGCCAAGGAAACAAAGATTCAGCCCAAAGGATTTCTGAGATTAATAATAAATTTTCTTTTTAGAAAATAGCAGAAAAGATAAACAGCAAATAGAAAATAGCAATTGCACTCGGAAAAATTCTAGATAAATCTAGAAAATATATCCAATCACATAAAATCCAAATAAAATAATTTTGATAATAGTTGATGTTGACATTAATCACATTAAATTGTTTTTGAACTCTGAAAATTCCAATTAAGCTTTTAACTTTACCAGGAAAATTCAAATGGTTGTTTTTCTTTTAAAACTTTAAAACATACTAAATTTTTGGGATGTTACACTATTGATCGAAAATATAAAATTCTCCAACCAGGCCTAGAGAAGCAAGAGAAGAAAAGCAAGAAGTCTCTCAAACATAAGAAGAATGGTAAGCCTGACAACAAAGAAGTCCTTGCGATTCTAAAAAAATTTACCAAGAGCAAGAAAGATTTTTTCGGCCGGAACAAGGCAAAGGCTCCGATCGACGACTACAAGAAGAACAAGAACTGGTGCCCACTTCACCAGGCAGCAGGGCATGACCTTCGTACCTACCGGGCCTGGCAAAAGAAACTGAGGACTGCTACTCAGGTAAAGGTCCCTTCCCCTCTATAGCAGAGCTTAGAGAACCGAGCTCCAAGAAGGACAAAGATGGCGACGAAGAGATGGAGTGCTAGGAGGCGCAACACACTGTGGATATGATCTTTGGAGGATCTTCTTCGTACGACTCAAGGCGCCATCTGAAAGCTATAAGCGAGAAGTTAACCTCGCCGAGTCTCCGATCAACATCAAGCCATCCAGGTGGTCGGAGACAACTATCTCCTTCAGCAAAGAAGACTGCCCCATCCCGTCCATTCGACGAGGTAGGTTCCCTATCGTAGTTGAACTTACTATTAACAATTGTAAAGTTAATCGAGTCTTAATAGATGGAGGTAGCTCTTTGAACATTTTATTTACGGGAGCATTAGAAGATATGCAAATTTCTAGGTCGAAGGTAAAACCTGTGAAATATACCTTTCACGGCATAGTTCCTGGTTCTACCGCTAAACCGATAGAAAAATTGTCCCTACCGGTTACGTTCGGAAAACCTAACAACTTCCGAACGGAAAAGATTCCATTTGATGTGGTAGATTTTGAAACCGTATATAATGGAATCTTCGATCGTCCGGCATGGGCAAAATTCCTGATAGCCACGCATTATGGTTATTAGAGTTTAAAAATACCAGGACCAAAAGAAGTCATCACGGTTCAAGGAGATCGAAAAATAGCTTATGCATGTGATCGGAAATCCTTAAAACTGGTCGACGAGCTTTTGACCATGGAAACTAATCCACCTACCATGCAGGTCAAACACTCGAGGCCAAAGATGGCGTCGAAGCCTTCCAATTAGACCAAGGAGGTTCCAATCGGCAAAGACGCTTCTCCAGAAAGTGTCAAAATGTTTTTTGGGTCAGGAAATACTGACACATCTACCCAAAAGGTATTGGTCGGGGCAAGACTCAACCATAAATAGGAAGAGTCGCTTGTCTCCTTCCTCCAAGCAAACCTAGACGTATTCGCCTGGCAGGTGTCTGACATGTCCGGAGTCCCTAGGGAGGTGATGGATCATAGGCTAGCTCTCTTGCCCAATAAAAAACCGGTCAGACAGAAGCTAAGGCACTTCGCACCTGATTGGAAGGAGGCAATCCAATCGGAGATCAACAAGCTTCTTAAGACTGGATTCATTCGTGAAGTCGACCACCTAGAGTGGCTCACCAACCCTGTAATGGTTAGAAAAAGCAATGGGAAATGACTAATTTGTATTGACTTCATAGATCTTAATAAAGCTTGTTTGAAGATGACTTTCCCTTCCACGCATTGATCAACTTGTAGACTGTACTTCCGGGTGTGAGTTGTTAAGTTTTTTTGGATACGTACTCAGGGTACCACTAGATTAATATGAGTAAAAATGATGAAGAGAAAACTTCCTTTGTCACACCATATGGCACTTGCTGCTATGAAAAGATGCAATTTGGTCTCAAGAACGCTGGTGCAACTTTTCAGAGGTTAATGCCAAAAAAAAAACCTTTAATCCTCAGATAGGTCAAAATCTAGAAGCCTACGTTGATGACTATTGTCAAAATTATCAACGCTGGTGACCACATTTTTGACCTACATGAAACCTTCAATAACTTAAGAAGGCATAACCTTAAGTTAAATCCAGAAAAGTGCGTATTCGGAGTTTCTTCTGGAAAGCTTCTTGGGTTCCTAGTTTCGGTTAGAGGAATTGAAGCAAACCCAGCCAAAATATCGGTCATCGACCAGATGCACCCTCCGACCACAAAGAAGGAAGTCCAAAAACTAACTAGTTGTATGGTAGCGCTAAGTCATTTCATAGCACGATTAGGAGAAAAATGATTACCATTCTTCAAGCTTCTTTAGACACTACTACAGAAATGCTAATACTAGGCGCTGATCACGAGCGGTTCGCCGAAACCGTCTCAGATAAACACTAATCTCGAGCGGTTTTTGTTTACCCACAAATCATGTTATTCTCAGCGCTAAAAACCGCGTGAAGATGTCATATCACGACGGTTCATGTTTAGAACCGTCGTGAAGTATCACAGAGCGGTTCTAACTAAAATCGTCTGTGATATTTGGTAATATCACATACGGTTTTTAGTTAGAACCGCTCTGTGATACTTCACGACAATTCAAACATGAACCGCTCTGTGATATTCCAATATCTGAGCGGTTTTGTTAAAAACCGTCCGTGATAATTAACTCATCACAGACGTATATATAGCTCCGCCTCCCCGGCCAACAGATATAGTCTTCTTGATCTCCATCTCTGGCGTTCCGTCTCATGATTGTCATGTGTTGATGACACAAATGCTCCCTGTTGCAATTAGAAGTATTTTACCGATCAAGGTCGAGAGACAATCATGAGGCTGTGTTATTTTTTTAACACAATTGCTCAGAAGGTCATCGATCCTGAAGGACTAGATGCTTTGCAGGACGAGGTGGTGACGACTCTATGTGATCTTGAGATGTATTTCCCTCCGTCGTTTTTCGATATCATGGTCCATCTCATTGTTCATATTGTGAGGGAGATAAAGATGTGTGGGTCCGTGTTCCTACGTAGCATGTACCCGTTCGAGAGGTTCATGGGAATTCTCAAGTCATATGTACGGAATCGATCTCGGCTTTGAGGCGACATCGTCGAAGGTTATGCAAGCGAAGAGGTCATTGAGTTACGCCTCGATTACATGGCTCAGTCGAACCGATAGGTGTGCCTCGATCTCGCCATGAGGGAGGCTCGAGGTATCGGGACCATCGGAAGGAAAGCAATCACTCCAAATATGGATGCGTATGCTCAAGCCCATTTCACGGTCTTGCAACACATGGTGAAGTGTCCCGTATATCGACCAAAGACAAGGGCGTGCTTGACAATGTAATCCGGTGCGGACGGATGTTTGGATCACGAGACAACACAATGCATAGTTCAACCAATGGTTGAAGGAGCGACTTGCTAGGAGCTCGTCAAGTGATATCTTGACATGGTTGGCAAAAGGGCCAACATTTACAGCTTGTAACATGGCGAGGATCGACATAAATGGGTACACATTCTATCGTGAGCTCGGGATATAAAAAGCACTAACCGAATAGCGGTGTCCGCATAGATGCATTCAAGATGCCGATGGGTGAGGAGCTCTTACTATGGGCAAATAGAGGAGATATGGGAGCTCGACCACGTGCTTTTCAAGATCCCCTATTTGGTGTCGTTGGGTCCATCTCCCACGGTGAAGGTCGACAAGCACGGCATCACTACCGTGGACCTCGAGCGTGTCGGATACAAAGGCGAACCATTCGTCTTGGCTAACCAAGTTGTTCAAGTCTTCTATGTTACCGACCGGCAAATAAGAAGCGCCACGTAGTTCTTCATGGAAAAAGGAGGATTGTCGGAGTTGAGAATGTAGTGGACGAGGAAGAATACAATCAATTTGACGAGTTGCCTCCTTTCGGAAGCGGCATAAGGGTCGAGGAAGAAGAACATGACGAAACTAGCTACATCGCGTCGATCATCATGAAGGGCTAATTTTAAAGATTAATTGAACAATGTGTGTATATGTATATGTATGTTACGATGAATGGTTAATTTTAGTTCATTTGAGTTAATTAATTGATTTGTCTTGTGAAATGGATGTGATTGTTTCTCAAATGAATGTGAATTGGACGTATATACATGTACTTGTTGTCTTTCTCGCTTGTTTGAGAGGGCATGGCTAGCATTTCCTCATGCTAGCCAATAAGCAATCGATCTAGATATTAACCAATACAAAATAATATCACAGACGGTTTGAACTACAAACCGTCTCACATGTATATCACAGACGGTTGTTTATTAAAACCGCTCAGGATATATGTATATCATGACGGTTGTTCATTAACACCGTCGTGATATATCACATATCACAGAGCGGTTGTTTATTAAAACCGTGCAGTGATACATCATATTACGAGCGGTTCTAAGTTAGAACCATCAGCGTGATAGTGGTATCCTGAGCAGTTCTAATTTAGAACCGTCTGTGATGTCCATCCCTATTTACATTCGGATTTGTAGCTAGGGTTTGCGCGCGCCACTCTCAAGCGATTAAGTTTCTCAACTCCTCTCGCTCCCTCCTCCCCGAGCCCGTCGCCACCGTCCTCGACGCCTTCTCGAGCAGGCCGACTCCTCCCCGATCCGTCGGCGCCACCTCCTCCTCGGCCGGCGCGCCTCCCCGAGCCCGCCGAGCCTCCTCCTACAACGCGCCTCCCCGAGCCCACGCGCCTCCTGCCCGAGCCCGCCGCCTCCTCCCCTCCCAGGGCAGTGGCGCCTCCCCTCGCCGCCGCCCTGCTTGCTCTGTCTTGCTCCTGCTCGTCCTTCTCCTCGACACCCAAAGGTAACCAATGCCGAAGTTACCGATCGAACCCCACGCCCTTTCCTAACTATTTCTATCAATAATCTGTCATGGTCCTTCATGATAATTGTACTTGTTTTAGGAATTTGTGTTTGTTCTAGTCGATTATTCATATGGTATTTGTTTTGATATCTCTTTGGAATACATTGCAATGTGGTGTGGTGGGCTTGAGATGAATGCTCTGTGATGATAATAGTCTTGTCTTTGAAATTGTTTTGATAATCGGGTTTGTACTTGAGCTCTAATTGGAATGCTTACTCTACATCGATAGCAATATCAAAATGTTAAATCTTAGCTTTATCTTTGATTTCATTTGTTCACATGATGTTCTATTTCTTGTGAAGATGTCTTTCGCTCATTCTCGAGTCATCGCCGCCTCATGTGTGCGATGATGCACCATCCTCTCGAACAATATCCAACCGCGTAGAAGAAGAGGAATATCGAAAAGGCCCACGGCCGATTACCATCACGAGGTCGATCGATCTGGGACCCTATCAATCCTCGCCGAAAGCGGCGTCGCATTCCGGAGAATGGTGGAATAGTTGCACGAAAGGCTCAAGATCACCTACGATTAAGTGGAAGGTGGTGCCGAACCATCTTGGCTAGCCAGGTTTGGCGGAAATTCTCGCATCGTTCGAGATCCGGTAGAACTCACGGACTCCGGCGACGACACGCGTTGCTCTGGCGTGCAAAGCGTGGAAGAACTTCAAAACACGCTTGTCAAGAACTACGTGGAGAAGGATCTGCCGCCCTTCCACAAGTATCTATTCTTGGAAGAGTCTGGGCGAGTTTGTGGCGAAGAAGACGACATATGAATTTAAGAGTGAAAGTCGGCGCACGGCCCTCCAGCAAAAAACAAGCACCCCACGCACTTCGGCACCGCCGGTATGCGGGTAAAGCCTCGATATGGAGGGATCAGAACAGCGGGCAAGTAGTTTGAATCTCTCCTGCTATTTCCGAGATCAGCGATGTCTGGCGACAAAGTGGTTATTTGCGAGGTTATGTATTCGCCTACGGGAAGTGTACTTTCCAAACCCGAAGACCGTGAAGTGTCCCAACGCTGGTAAGATATCGAACTACCTAGTTTGTAATTACTCCATAACTTCATAGGAAGTGAAATGACATGTCGGGCTATATTGCGAGATAACGCTGAGTGCACAATCTTCCCAAGGCTCATTCGAGCAGATAGGGAGAAAGATATACTCTCTGCGGCCCTAGGAAACGAGTGAGCATCCAAGATTACGAGAGGCGCTGGTGTTTTTGTTACATGGGAACAATGGTTCCAAGCGGACTCGGATCGTCTGGGAGTAAGAGAGCCAAAGCCGAGCACGATGCAAAGCTACGAGAGGATCTTCGTGCATCCCTCAGAGATGAGCTCACTGAAAAAATCAGAGCGGAGGTCACTGAAAAAGTCACACAGGAGGTCACTCAATCCTTTGAGGAAAGGATTCGTGCATCCGAGCAAAAGCAGATAGAGACCTTTGAGGAAAGGATTAGGGATTGCAAATGCCAAGTCGGTTGGAAGCCCCGCCCTACTATACCGCTTAGCCACCCCCAAACATCCGAGTAGGCTGGCGTCCAACCTAACCCTACCACAATAGGTGATGACAGATTTTCCGTCGATGACATCCGGGTAATAATTATTATCTCGGAATGCTCAATCCATTGATAGGTCTGTTGGAGTAGCTAATTTTGTATCGTTATATGCGTGGGTGGCTCGAAGTGCAAGCTCAAGTGAGATATGTCTCTGTTGCTCTAGATCTTTGCTTGGGGCTAGGTGTATCCATCCCATGTCGGAGCTTTGGTGCACGGTGCAAATCTAGCGCGGGTTTCATAAAAGTGAATGTGGGCGGTGTTTGTGCCAATTTCGAGGTCGTCTGCTGAAAATTCCCCAAGCGATGAGGTCATGACTCTAGGGTAAGCCGTTGGAACATTCATCCGATGGCCCAAGGAGGACATCTGCTCGAGCTACTGCTCGGTGTCAACTTCACGGGAATGTCCCGAACGGCATCAAGTCCACGGACTGGACCGCACCGGCTACTGACCTTGACACGGCAAGGGCCCGTTGCATCACATGCATCTACACCTCGTGCTCAGTCGACTCTTGTGAAGTTGACCTATACAAAGCGAGGCGGCAAGGGCAAGGGCAAATCGAAGGCGATCGAGACCTCTCCGATATCCCTTCTTGCCGTTGGCGGAAATACAAGCTAGGCGAGCCGTTGCTCGAGAAGTTAGACAGCCCTACCCTAGGACTGGATTGCACGGAATTGCATACATGGTACATGGAACAGTCCAACAAGTCGGTTGATCAACGAGGCTCGGGTGTCACCGTCAAGTTCAAGGAGGATCATTTTAACCACGTGTATCAAGACGCTGTCTTCACGGTGACCTTCGACGACTTGTTCTGTCTCTTCAACCTCGACGAGCTCGACGTCTCACTTATACGATGCTGGACACTGTAAGTATGTACAATCACGGTCAATGTTTGTGTAATATCGATAAATGTTATATATAACACCTAGCTTTTGTATAATAGATACATGATCTGTGAAGCCGAAAGAAGGAAATCACCGGTAGGTTTCCTCGACCCACACATTGTCTCCGAGCAAAGCATCACGGCGAATGCAACATTAAATCGAGAATTACGTTATAGATTTTTTCATGGCTCACCGCAACAAGGAATTCATACTTTTGCCCTACAACCGAAGTAAGTAGTGTTGCACTCTGGCTATACTTGTTGATTTGTACTTTATAAGCAACACGAACTTAGGTTTAATGACCATGCTAACATACGTGTAGGTACCATTGGATTCTAATTGTAATTATACCAAAAGCGAAATCGTAATATACCTAGATTCCCTCTGAGGGCCACTCACAACTTCACAACTATCCAGGAATTTAATCATCGTAAACACATTTCCTCCATAGAAACTCTATTGTAGTCTTTCCTTCCTTTGCAATGGCTAAGGCTAACTTCTTGGAGTCACGAGGGTGTTCGGCGTGTTACATGCTAGAGGATGGAATATCAAGGGAAGGATATTTGGGACATGATCAAAAATTCGGTACTTGCTAGCTAGTACACATTAATCCTATATAACACTTCGTAGCAATGCCTCTCGAACTAACCAATTCTATTTTTGCGGTGCCACCGGTATTGGCCGGACATAGCGTCTGTGGATACTATGTTTGCCACAACATGCAACTACTCATCGGTTCGCGATCACCAATGATCCTCGGGTTTGTCAATCTTTCAACAATTATTTCATATATACTTACCAATTTATATAAGCCCGAATTTAACCTTCATATCGACGGAGTTGCGACCATCATTGAAGCTGCGTTGGAACAGAGCGAGCTCATAAAATTCGATCACACCTTGCGTCATTCCCGAGCAGACGGGTCATAAATCCAAATGGGAGTTTCCACGATGTAGCAGATTGAACTTGATTGGGATAGATTGAACATAATGGTACATGTGTGTAAATTAATGTACATTAATGGTTAATTTTAGTTAATTGATTTGTGAATTGGATGTGCTTGTTTCGAAATGAATGCAATTTTGATGTGCTACGAAATGAATGAGAATTGGATGTGCTTGTTTGAGAGGGCATGGCTAGCATTTTACGAGGCTAGCCAATAAGCGTAAATAGATTTAGCAATGCAAAAGACTACCACAGGCGAGTGCGTAGATGAAACCGCTGCGTGATAGTGAACTATCACGAGCGGTTTCATCTGGGCCGTCTCGGGTAATCGATCTATCCTGACGCGGTTTCATCTCTGCAGACCGTGCGTGGTAGTCGAAATATCATGAGCGGTTTCATCTACGCAAATGCGTGGTAGTCGACTATTACAGACGGTTTCATCTACAGACCATCTGTGGTAGTCAAATATCCAACAACCAGTATATTACATAAGTGAAGTCTTACATGGACCTAAGGAAAGATACCCACAGGTAAAAAAGTTGCTCTATGGTCTCCTTATGGCTTCAAGGAAACTAGGGTATTACTTTTAGGTCTACAGAGTGGTCGTACCAACCGGATATCCTATCAGTCAAGTTCTTAGAAACAGGAAATCATCTGGATGAATAGAAAAATGGGCGATTGAGCTTGGGGTGTTCGACCTCCATTTCATCTCACAAATAGCAATCATGTCCTAAGCAATAGCATAATTCATTGCCAAATGGACAAACTCTGAACCCACCCAAGGGCCCGAGTACGAACACCACGATGAGTGGACAATATACTTTGACAGTTCTTTGATGCTCAAAGGCTCAGGGCTGGAGTTGTCTTGATATCCCCTACTGGATAACACATCAAATACGCCATTCAATTAAACTTTCATGCTACAAACAATGTGGCAGAATACGAAGGTTTACTGGCGGGACTCCGAGTAGTCAGAGCGCTTGAGATTCGCAGATTACTAGTGAAAGGTGATTCTCAACTAATAGCGAATCAAGTCGGGAAATAGTATCAATGCTCAAGTACCAAGATGTTATCTTATTTGTCAAAAGTACAAAAACTCAAAATCCTCAGTTTTTAGATCCAACATATTCCTAGAAAGAAAATTTTCTAGCAGACCAGTTGGCATGTATGGCCTCAACAAGGTCACTTGTCCCACTAGAGATTGTACAAATCGATCCTGAGAACATGGATGCTCCACAGGAGGTCGCACAGCTCGACCCCGGTAGAGATTGGATGGCGTTGATCTATAATTATCTTCAACATGATATTATTCGTGAAGATGATGTAGTGGCCGATTGTATAGCTCGAAAGGTCAAATCATACACTCTAATCGAAAGTACCTTGTACAAACAGGGATCTCATGGGGTGTTGATAGATGCATATCTCAAACGGATGGCATTAAGTTGTTATCCAATATTCATGGAAGAGTCTGTGGAGCACATTATTCCTACAGAACACTGGTCGATAAAGTCTTCAGGCAAGGATACTACTGGCCAACTGCCCTTCATGATGCAAAAGATCTCGTGACGAATTTCGTACAATGTCAATTTCATAGTCGACAAGTACATCAACCGGCATAAGCTTTGCAAACAATACCTCTTTCTTGGCCTTTCGCAACCTAGGGACTAGACATTTTGGGACCTTTCCCAAGAGTACCCGGGGGCCTTGAATTCCTTTTCGTCATGATTGAAACGTTCACAAAATGGATAGAGGCCGAGCCAATTGTTAAAACAACAACTAAATCCGCTAAGAGGTTCCTCCCAAAAAATGTGATCACACGATTTGGTACACCCAGTCATATTATCACAGATAACGGTACCCAGCTCTCTAGCAGAAATTTTAGGAATTTTGCGAGAATCTAGGCATCAAGATACATTTCACTTCTATTGCTCATCTGCAGAGTAACGGAGTAGTCGAGCGAGCTAATGGTATCATAATGCAAGGCGTGAAACGCTGAGTGTTCGACCAGTTAACAAAACGGTCAGAAGCTTGGGTTCAAGAACTTCCTTTTGTCTTATGGCCTGTTCGAATCACGACTAGTCGTGCGACTGGTGAAACGCCATTGATGAGGATTAAAACCTCTATGTATTAATTTAAATACATAAAAAGACCATACGTCTTCATGGTCGTAACCCCTAAGGCTAACGACCTCACTGGTCGTAAGGATTCCAGAGGTTACACGATGGGTACCTTGGTCGGACTAGGTTCAGCCGGTGGTACTTTCGGAAATGCTATGAACAGGTACCATTAACCGTATGATGAATGGGACACGTGCTAAACATTCCATAACTTACGATGACATACAAGACTCTGACGATAAACCACCTTGCGGTTAAATGTCTCACAAATACTTAACCGCAAGGCGATTAGCACATTGTTAACTACCTTAAACCTCCGAGCCGGTTATAGCGCTTCATCAAGGGCGTCTTTCCCAGAGTGCTTGCCGTCCCTTCGGGAGTTATTTAATGGTGAAGCACGAGAAGACGCGAGGAGGAGACACACAACGGCGAACAACGAAGGCAAACACGAAGCGAAGCGGTAGTATTCAATACATTGATGTAATTAGAGATAGTCCTAGTCAAGTCTTGTAAACCAGTTCATATAAATAAAGAGCGGCCCCATTCTCTTCGGGATACTCTCGTCATTTTCCTCCTTTTATTTTCATAAGATCGGCGATTCGATCGTCGACGGTGGGCGCCGTCCGTGGGGAAGAAGACATAAGTTTCTGAAGAAACTCTTTGCTCATACAAATCCTCGCCCAAGTTCACGCAATCGCTAATGCGAATATGCGGAGTTTGGAATGAGGAGAATTGGTTCGACTTGGCGGACTACTGCCGACCTCGATATGGAAGGATGCATCCGTGCCATGGAGAAAATGGCGAATCATCCTCCTCTTCCTCCTCCGTAGGCTCGCGCGTCGCCGACGATAGCGAGATCGGCCGGATGGGCGAGATCGCCACCATTACCGGTGGCGCAATCGGAAGAACCGACCATTCCGATCAGCTCGGAATGTCAGGGGACCTCTTCAAGCCCAGTCTTTCCGACCGGCAAAATAGGTGAGGAAATTTCAGCATCTTCACTCGAAAATCGCTATACCCTCGATGAAATCATGGCTGAAAGATACTCTCCTACGGCTTCTGGCAATTCCAGGAGTCAACCAACATCTGGTAACGGTGTCGATGAAGCCTCCACTGGTCATAGACCATGTGGGGATAATCACGCTTAGCATACGATCGGCAGTACGCCGAATCAGGCTGAGGAGACCTCAGGAGGTGCTCATCTCCGACCGCTCTCCGTCGTGGAAACTTGGCGCGAAGCAGCGATAAGCTCTCCGTTAATTACGATGGAAGTTCATCGGAAGATCGTTGTTGAGAGCACGAGGTCACGCGATCGGAGATGAAAATCAAGATGCCTGCGGTCCTACACTCTCGCCATGCCATCACGTGTTGTTAGAGATGATCCGAGCCGTCGGGCACCAACTTCCGGAGGCCACGGAATTGATCAGCGTCCATCAACTAATTCGGCTTTGCCCACCTAGAATAGTTGATAGGCGGATCAAACCGAGGGTCGGGGAGGGTTGGTCTGCGTGCACCTCGACCCGATCTGAACAGCCGAGACCTTTGATAGAATCGTACAAAACTTGCGACGTGTTCTAGATATATTAAATAACTCTGATCCTGCTTTAGCAGGAACTCCAGGTTTTGTACAGCTTGTAGGTCAAGTATCCGAAATTCTCCAACAGACCATGCAGCTCACTGAAGCATATTGGGAACAAAGGGTTTCAGGGAGTCAAACTATGACTTCATCTCACCATTCCTCCCTCAGCAGGGGACAGCATGGTCATACTCGGGAACAGTCGATACCAAGGCCTCCTCGACGATTCCGACCAAGGAGTCATGAGGGGAGAAGGTTATTTCATGAAGCCACTCTCCCATCACGTCGAGAAGAACCATCGCTTGGACCTGATGATCTTAGGCATCATCTGAATCAAGTAGGCGGTCGGAGACATCATACCAATGTCCACAACCGGATCGGCACACCGGAGTTCCAGCGTTCCAATCTTAGGAACCGGTCTCCGACCGATTATAATCCGGCACCTTCCTGCGAGAAGGTGTCATGAATCAATCACGAGTTGTCGGGCCTTCTCTGCGGGGCTCTAAGGCGTGCGTTAGCCTAACCGGTTCCGGACAAGCCAATTTGGACAAGTTTAATGGAACTCAAAATCCGTTGGAATTTCTCCAAATCTATACCACCGCCATCGTGGCTGCTGGAGGCGATGAAAATGTGATGGCCAACTATCTACCCACCGTGCTCGAAAGGGTGCGCCTGGTCGTGGTTATTGAACCAACCGGTCGAACGATCTATACTTGGGAACAACTCTGTGACCTTCGATTGCAAATTTCGAGTGCGTCGATGCATACGAAAGGAGGATGATCTCCACGAATCTGGCGGGGCTCGATGAGACTCTCGTCAATACATCAAGAGGTTTAGCCAGGTTCACAATTCTATTCGAGGTCGCAGAATCCTCTGTTATTGAGCCTTCAAAAGCAGTATGAGGAATCGACGGTTTACGGAGGACATAGCAATGAACCCCTCAAGAACAACCGTTGAGCTTTTTGATATGGCCGACAAGTATGCCACCGCTAGCGAAGCAATCGAGTGGTGCGAAGCCATAGATCGGAAAGACAAGATTCCTCAGCCCGGTCTGGACAAACCAGAGAAAAAGAACAAGAAGTCTCTCAAGAAGAAGAAGAACCGCAGATCCCACGACAAGGAGGTTCTAGCCATTCCTGATAAATTCATGAAGGGCAAAAAGGACTACACCGGTCGGGGCAAAACAAAAGCTCCGACCGATGGATTCCAGAAAAAGAAGAAGTGGTGTCCACTTCACGGTGACGAGGGCATGATCTACGCTTTGTCGAGTTTGGCAAAAAAGCGGAAGATTATTATGCGGTGAAGGACCATTTCCATAATACGAACCCGAGAAACGAGCTCCAAAAGGATAAGGATGGCGGCGAAGAGATGGAGTACGGGATCCCCAACATACTGATCAACATGATTTTTGGAGGATCTTCTTCATCTGAATCAAACGTCATCTGAAAGCCGTGGGCGGAGGTCAACCTCGTCGAATCTCCGAACACTATCAAGCAATCGAAGTGGTCGGACATTGCAATTTCCTTGACAGGACGATCGCCCCATTCCTTCGACTCGACCGGTAGGTTCCTCTTGTTGTCGAACCAACCATTAATAATTGTAGGTTTAATCGAGTCTTGGTAGATGGAGGTAGTTCTTTGAATATATTATTTTGGGAGCTTTAGAAGAAATCACGGTCCCCATGTCAAAGGTGAAACCGGTGAAATATGCTTTTCATGGCATAGTTCTGGCTCCACCGCTAAACCGATAGGACAAGTTTCCTTACGGTTCGTTAGGAAGGCGATAACTTCGAGCGGAAAAAATTCCTTTGATGTGGTAAACTTTGAATCGCGATACAGCAGGATTCTTGGTCGACCGGCGTTAGCAAAATTCTTGATAGCCACGCATTACGGTTATCAAAGTTTGAAAATCGGGGCGAAGGAGTCATCACTATTCGGGGTGATCGTAAAATGGCTTATGCATGTGATCGAAAATCCTTAGAAGCGGTCGATGAACTCCCGACCGGAGAGGCTAATTCATCGCCATGCGAGCCAAGCACACAAGACCGAAGATGACACGAAAACCCTCCGACAAGACAAAAGAGGTATCCCTCGACAAAGGCACTTCTCCGGACAGCGCCAAGTCGTTACCTGGACCAGAAGATCCTGGCCCACCTGCTCGCAAGGTTCTGGTCAGGCCAAGGCTCGATCCTAAATAGGAAGAGTCGCTCGTCTCCTTCCTCCGAGCAAATCAGGACGTATTCGCTTTGGCGGCCCAATAAGCCCGAGTCCCCGGAGGTGATCGAGCTGAGCTAGCTCTCGGCGATAAAAACCGATCAAGCGAAGCTGCGGTGTTTTGCACTGATCGGAAGGAGGCAATCGGTCGAGATTGACAAGCTTCTCAAAATTTGGATTCATTTGTGAAGTCAACCACCCTCGATGGCTCGCCAACCTGTAATGGTTAGGAAGAATAATGGGAAATGGCGAATGTGTATCGACTTCTGAGATCTTAATAAAGCTTGTCCAGAAGGGCGATTTTTCCCTTCACGCATTGATCAAGTGGTAGATTCTACCTCAGGGTGCGAATTACTAAGTTTTTAGATGCGTATTCGTGGTACCACCAGTTAGTATGTGTAAAGAGGATAAGAGAAAACTTCCTTCATCACTCCATATGGCACTTCTTGTTATGTTAAGATGCCATTTGGTCTCAAAAATTGGTATAACTTTTCAAAGGTTGATGCAAAAACCTTTAGCCCATAAATAGGTCGGAATTTAGAAGCTTACGTTGATGATCGGTCGTAAAGACCACCAACGCTAACAACCACATCTCGACTTACAAGAAACTTTCAAAGAACCTTTGAAAGCATAACCTCAAGTTGAATCGGAAAAGTGTGTGTTGGAGTTTCTGTTTGGAAAATTGCTTGGTTTTCTAGTCTCGGCTAGAGGTATCGAAGCGAATCCGATAAAGATAGCGACCATCGACCGGATCGACCTCCGACCACGAAGAAGGAAGTCCAAAACTAACGGTTGTATGGCGGCGCTAAGTCGTTTCATAGCAAGGTTAGGACAAAAGGGTTACCTTTTTTAAACTTCTCCGGAAACATGGGAGTTTTGAATGGACTAAAGAGGCAAGCGATGCCTTTGAAGAACTTAAAAGTACCTTACAAGTGCCCCGGTTTTAGTCTCTCCAAGACCGGAGAAACACTCGCTAATGTGCGTGGCGACAACTCCACAAGCGATGGCGGTGTCTTGGTCGTGGAAAGGATAACATCCAACGACCGATTTATTACGTGGCGAGGTCTTACATGGACCAAAGGAAAGATACCCACAGTACAAAAGTTGCTCTATGGTCTCCTTATGTCTTCAAGGAAGCTAAGGCATTACTTCGAGCCCACAAAGTGGTCGCATCGCAACGGATATCCCTTGGTCAAGTCCTTGAAGCGAGGAATCATCGGGACGAATAGCAAAATGGGCGATTGAACTAGAGGCGTTCGACCTCCATTTCATTTCACGAACAGCGATAAAGTCGAGCGATGGCGAAATTCATTGCGAATGGACAAACCACGAACCCACCCAAGGGCCGTGTATGAACACCACGAGTGGACAATGTACTTTGCGGTTCTTTGATGTTAAAAGGGTCTGGGTGGAGTGATCTTGATATCCCTCTTGGCGAACACATCAAGTCGCCATCTAGTTAAATTTTCCCGCCACAAATAATATGGCGAGAATATGAAGGTTTACTAGCGGGACTTGACGGCTCGTTAAGCTCGGGATTTAATGATTACTAGTGAAAGCGATTCTCAAGCGATAGCGAATCAAGTAGGAAAGAGTATCAATGCTCAAGTACCAAGATGTCATCTTATCTGGCGGAATACTGAAAACTTCGAAAAGCACTTCTTGGTTTTCGGATCCAACATATTCCTAGAAAGGAAAACTTTCTAGCGGACCGGTTAGCACGGATGGCCTCCACGAGGTCAGCCGTCACTTGAGTTTTTCTCGAGCAACTCGATTCACCCTCGGTAGTCGAGCCTTGAGAACATACATGATTCTTCTGGTCGAACAAACCGATCAAAAGAACATGGATGCTCCACAGTCGTTGACGGTTGGTATTTATCACGATCAAGGTAGAGATTGGATGACATCGATCTACAATTATCTTCAACATGACATAATTCCAGAAGATGATGTAGAGGCTGATCGTATAGCACGAAAAGCCAAATTATACACTCTAATCGAACGTACCTTGTACAAACGAGGATCTCATAGAGTGTTGATGAGATGCATATCTCAAGCGGATGGCATTAAGTTGCTAACCGAAATCCATGAAGAAGTGCATGGAGCACATCATTCCTCTGAGAACTCGGTCGGTAAAGCCTTGAGCAAGGATACTCTTGGCCAACTTCCTTCATGATGCAAAAGAACTTGTGACGAAGTCGTACAATGTCGGTTTCATAGCGAACAAGTACATCGGTAGGCACAAGCCTTACAAGCGATTCCTCTTTCTTGGCCTTTTGCAACTTTGGGAATTTGGACATTCTAGGACCTTTCCCAAGAGCACCGGGGCTTGAATTCCTTTTCGTCATGATTGACACATTTACAAAATGGATCGAGGCGGCAGGTTGTTAAAATAACAATGAGGCCGCTAAGAGATTCCTAATGAAAAATATGATCACACGATTTGGTGTACCTAGTCGTATAATCACAGATAATGGCGCCTAGTTCACTAGCGGTCAATTTCAAGAATGCGATGAACTTGGTGTAAAGTTCATTTTGCTACATTGCTCATCCGCAGAGCAGCGGAGCGATTAAGCGAGCCAATGGAATCATTATGCAAGGGATCAAGCGCCGAGTATTCGACCGATTAATCAAGCGGTCGAGCTTGGGTTCAAGAACTCATGTCTCGTATTATGGGCGTTTGAACCCACGACCGATCGTGCGACCGGTGAAACACCATTCTTTTTGGTTTCTGGTGAAGCCATGCTTCCTCGTAACTCAAAATTGGCTCTGCTTTCGAATTGATCGCTTTAACGAAAATGATCGAGTGAGCGAAGACTTCGGCGGCGTCAATTTCCTTGAAGAACAGCGAAATCAAGCTCTTGTACTATCGGCGGTCTACCAACAAGCCATGCGAAGGTACCATAGTCGTAAGGTGCAACCTCGCTGACCTTCTTTGTAGGTGATTTGGTTCTCGAGAAAAATTGAGCCGTGCAAATCGCAATAAACTTTCCCCAAGTGGGAAGGTCCTTACACTCGTGGTCGAAGTTGCAGAGCCGTGTTCCGTCTGTTGGCTATGTCGATGGGCAAATTTTGTCAAATTCTTGGAACATTGATCAATTCGTAAGTTCTATGTTTAATTATTGTTTACTTTCTTTCATTTCTTTCAATTTCAATAAAATCATTTACGCTCTAAAAAATAATAATAATAATAAGTAACATTGCTTATATATATATATATATACCTATAAATTTGATCGTTCATGGTTGTTAATTTAAAGCTGGTTGGAGAAGACAATTTTCTCTCCGACATCCTTTCTAAGGATCTCTATTACTCTCTGGCAAGCGACTTTTAAGTCATCGCCGTTTTGTCCTAGTCGTGAGCATTTTACCATGCGCGACAACATTCTTTTCTTAATGAAATATATGAGTAATCAGAGCATCGTACAAATAACTTCCCATACTGAACGAAATGCCTAAGATTATGAAGGTTATATTTCATTATTTCAAGATTCTGCTCTGCTCTTATCTGGCTACTGGTCGGGACACGGAAAGCCTCCTAGTCGAAGTCTCTCCTTTTTCGCGCGTGGTCACCCTAATGGAAGGAGCTTCCTAGCGGCGGTTCTTTTCTTCGATCCTCGCTACGATCGGATAGAGAGTTTGAACACGTTTGCGAAATATGATATGTGAATTCAGATCTAAAGCATTCCTTCCGCCGGACTTTAGGATAATAGATATAAACAAAGTTCACTTATAATTTCTTTGCATTCATTTTGCATTTCTCCTTATGTCACAAAACAAGGTCTCTTATCCAACCATATATAACTTTTTGATTGGTATTTCGATCATGGCAAACAAGGATCTATAACTACGCGAAGTCATAAAAGTTGGTTCGACCACAATGATTTTCTAGTATTGGTGCGATCGGTTTTGACTTCATATCAAGACATACCTTCAAAATTATGGTTTCGACTTTTTATTATTCTCTTTCTTGGCTACCGCTTGTATAGTAAAGTTCTTTTACTATAAAGCGATCGAGAACTAGGAGATGTGTGAGAATTTAAAAATAGTCAAGCGAGGATAAAACAACGGCATTGTTAAATGACATAAAAGGTAAGTTTACACATATTCGATATTCTTACACTTTTTGCGAGTCTACTCTAGAAATGTTCCCGGACTAATTATTGCTTGATGGGGATCTGACCTCCATTTCCTCTACTACTTTATCACCAAGTGGCTTGAGTTCTTCCATGAACTTAGTTGCCTCCTCAGGTAGGCAGTTGAAGTCATCTTCAACAACTTGGCAATCAATAGAGGGGTCGGAAGCTTTCAGTTTTGCCAAATCAAAACTAACTCCATTAGCAACGCCTGTTTTCATGGCCTGGGCATAGTTCTTCCTAGTAGCCTTGAGCAGATTGTTAAGATCCTCTAGAAGTTGACCAAAATAGTTCATTTTCTCTACTGGATCTCTTAAGGTAGGCGTGCTTGATCCTAATCTCATGTCAAAGATCATCTTGTTCAAAAATATAGTCTTTTCATCTAAACTTTGAGCGAGGCGCCTCCTTGTCTTGCTCAAATTTGAGTTTTTCTACTCTGTCCAAAACTTGTTTTTGCTCTGCAAGAGTAAAAGCAGTGATAAGCAAGAAAATAATTGGAGGAAAATAATAAGTCAAGTTTACGACCTATTACCTTCAATTTTCTTGTTAAGGTCTTCCTTCTTTGGTCATAGCCTCGGCGATCGACCGGTCCTTAACTTTGATTTCTTCTTCAAGCGAGCCGTCTTGGCTTTCTCAGCCAGGATCTCTTCTTTTATTTTCTCCAAATCTATCAAATACGATAAAGGAGAATAATTAGCAAAGGGCGAAGCATTGAAGAAAGAAAAAACTAAGGGGAAAGTTCTTACTTTCTAATTGAGTGTTTCGCTCCAAGTCTTTAATCATTTGGGTGGATCCTCGACCACTGACAAAGTTCTCGACCATATCTTTGTTCAAATAGCATTTTCCTCTTTAAAATTCTCTTTAAAAGACTTTTTAGGAGAGATTATGGCTGGTCGTAGATACTTACCCGGATTGCCAAATCATTGTATCCACCAAAAATGGAATCGGGATGCATTTTGATTTGATGGTCCGATATCTTTCCCATGCCTCGTCAAGCTCCTTATCCTTGATGAATCGGGGGCGAAAAGGGAACTTGGCAGGTTGAGAAGAATTACCAACAATGGTCGGAACCTGTTGAGGGCCCTTAGGGGCATCTACCTCCATGAAGGAGTTAGAACCACCAATGGTTCCAACTCAAGCTGTTGGCCTTGGCCTTTGCTCGGGGCTTCTCAGACCACTCTTTCCTCGGGAACTATATCACAGGAAGTGGTGCGCTCATGGACCTCTTGGTATTGAGTCCTTAGAAGGAATGCAGTGGGAAATGACCAGGAACGCCAGAGGACCTATGCCAAGCAAATAAGGAAAGTTAAAAAGGAGAGGCATCAAATCATCAAGAAGTTATTAAAGGTATGCGCTTATCGACCACTTTCATTTGAGCGTACCTAGTTAATTTCCGGATTTGACTTTGAAATCTTGGAAGAGTAAAATCTGACTGTCTCCTTCCTTTTCTTTTCTTACGGCCTTGCCGGATTACGATCCGGCGAGATTGGCCAAATATGTTGCATTATCAACGGAATATCGGATCACGATATTCTCGATCGGTCGTCAAAAGTTCGTCCTTGATGATCTGGTGGACGGAGTGGTTTCACCGACCTCCATACCGGTTGTTCCGGCAACAAGCTGTCCGTTAAATCAACGGCCGATGCAGGGGTTAACAACCTCCGTAGATTGCATCTTTGGTGGCCTTGACCTTCTCCACCTAAACCAACAAATGAATTTGGTTAGGTGATGAAATCTTTATCTAAACTATATATATATATATTTCTTTTGAAATGTTACATTACCTCGGAGATTCATCCTCTTCCGGTGCATCTGGGCACGAGTCTGTTGGAACAACGGTGGGATGTTTAGCCTCACCGGTGTGTGTAATTCGCAACTTGACCGGCTACAAAAAGCGAGCATGATCAAAAACCTGAACGGAGAATATATATGTATACATGATAAAAGAGATTTTTTACCTTAAGCCTTGTTGTTCTCTCTTTAGCAGAGGCTATGGCCAAGATCTCAGGAAATCCAGCCTTTTCTCCAGGCTCCCCTGCACAGATCAGCCTAATCCTATCTCTAACTTCTTCAGGGGAAAGAGCTTCGAAAGAAGAGAGAAAATAAGACATGAACATGTTTTAAGGTAATACATTAATCAAATGCAAATACTGGTCGAAGTTATCTCAAAGACTTACCACCTCCTGAGATAGCTTCATCACGACCAATGGACCAGATCAGGGAGTGAGTCCGAAGCTTTAATGGGCTAATTTGGCGCTTAGTGAAATCCCTCACCACATGCCAAGAGGTCAAGCCCTTGACTCGTAGGTCGTAGATGGCATCCACCCATCGCCCGACCACTCCTGTCTTCTCCACGGTCTTTCTCCATTTGGGATTTTCCGTTGCTCTCATCCCGGTGAAATAGAGGCCGTCGTCCTCGTAACCGTCATATAGAACCAGTTCTTCTTCCATAGCGACCATGAGAATTTTGAGTACATATGAATGTACTCATCGGCCTTTCCGTCGTGAAGGCGCAATGTACATTCCCCAGGAGTCTCCGTGGTTCTCCCCATCACCATTCGGTAAAAATACCTGAAGAGCCTCAAACTTGGAGGCAATCCCAAGTATGCTTCACACAAATATGTGAAGATGCTGATGTTGGTGATGGAATTCGGGGCCAAATTCACTAATTCCACTCTGTAGAATTCAAGAACACGGAGAAGGAATTTGTGTCTGCAATCTCAAATTTCACATTCGATGTAGGCGAGGAAAGCAGAATTTCCTCATCTTAGCGACTTGGGAAATGCTCTCCAAATGCCGATCTCCATCTAATCAAATTCTTGTCGAAGCATCGATCTTCTCCAAAGCTTCAAGCTTTTTCTTGCTCAACTCCGGCGGCAACCACTTTGTTATTTGCTCAGACATGATGAAAATCCTTGAGGATGAGCGAGAACTTCAGGAGATTTTGTGGTCGGAAGAACAAGAAAGGAAGGACGAAGATTTTTGTCTAGATAAAAGAGATCAGAAAAAGGGATCTGGAAGCATAAAGAATCCAAAAGGTCTAGCGATGGGGATTTTATAGCCTCGGGTCTTTCAAATTACGATCGGAGGATATCCATAAAAGTCTGAATGGCAAAAAGCTTCTTTTTCGCCCAACGGACAGAAAAACTCTTCGGTTCCCAAGGCAAGTTCTCAACTTTAAAATGAACACAAACCACCTCGGATGTCACGACATTAAATGGTGGTTTGCCCGATATGAATTCATCGGGAAAAGGCATTCACACGACCTGTTCATTTAAAGTTCGGGGGCTAGCTGATGAGGATTAAAACCTCTATGTATTAATTTAAATACATAAAAAGACCATACGTCTTCATGGTCGTAACCCCTAAGGCTAACGACCTCACTGGTAATTAGAGAAGCAGTAGTATTCAATACATTCAGTGTAATTAGAGATAGTCCCTAGTCAAGTCTTGTAAACCCAGTTCATATAAATAAAGAGCAGCCCCCATTCTCTTCCAGGATACTCTACGTCATTTTCCTCCTTTTATTTTCATAAGATCGGCGATTCGATCGTCGACAGCCATTTTTTCTGGTTTACGGTGCTGAAGCTATGCTTCCTCCTAAACTAAAAATTGGCTCTACTCGAACTGATTATTTCAATGAGAACAATCAGATAGAACGATGCCACGATGACATCAATTTTCTTGAAGAACGATGAAAGCAAGCCCTAATATGATCGGCGGTTTACTAGCAAGCCATGCGAAGGTACCACAGTCGTAAGGTGCAACCTCACAGTCTAGCTCTAGGTGATCTGGTTCTCAAAAAAATTCATAGCCAAGCAAATCGCAACAAACTTTCTCCCAAATGGGAAGGTCCATACACTATGATCGAAATCACCAGACTCGGTACAACTAGCCATGTCAGACGGGCATGTTTTGTCAAATTCTTGGAACATTGACCAATTGCGTAAGTTCTTTGTATAAATGTATTTTACATTTTTTCAAATTCAATAAAGATTCATTCTTTTTTTCTTTTTGATGAGTGATATTGTTTATATGACTGTTATCCATAATCTGGTTATATACTATTGTTGTTTAAACTAGTTGGAGAAGACCCAATTCTCTCTGATATCCTTCGAAACCGATCTCTTTTACTTTTCTGACCTTGACTTAATCGTCACAAGAAAAAAGGTCCTAGTCGTGACCATCACAACTATGGTTCTCACGCGCGACCACACACTCTTTTCTTAAATAAGCAAACAAGTAAAGGAGCATAACACAAATAGTTACTTACATGTTTAGAGTTTGAAGACTACATTTCTTCATTTCAACATTATGTTCTACTCTCGTTTGGCTACTGGTAGGGACACGGAAAGCCTCCTAGTCGAAATCTCTCCTCTTTGCATGTGGTCCTGCCCACTGGAAGGAGTTTTCTAGCGACGGTCCTTTTCCTACAATCTCCGCTGCTAGTCGGACTTGAGCATAAGCACGTTTCGCGAAGTGTTTTTCATGTCTTCAGTTCTTAGCAACCCTAACGACTAGTTTGGATACTATGTATAAACCAGACCACTTATCGTTTATGCATACATCTTTACATAATTTTCTTATCATCAAGCTAAGTCTAGTAGCATCTTACGACCACGCAATGTACTATACAATATTTTCAATTATGGAAATCGATCTAAAACGAGTCAATGTCATACACTGGTTCCGACCAAATTGATCTAGTTCTACTTAGATCTTTTTTACAACATAGTAAGTATATACTTTGTACTATGTTCATAGCTTTTGCTCTTTTCTAAGTCTACTACTTCTTTAGTAAGTTCTTCTACTAACACAAGCAGTCAGGGGCTAGGAAATATATGAGTATTTAGCAAAGTAAAAAGATAAAACTAAGACTTTATTGATGATAGAAAGGTAAGTTTTTACATTCATAATCCTAATATTACAACCATCTACTCCTTAGGACCATCAGACTGGTCGCTGCGAGACGAAGACCCAACTTCCATTTCCTCTGCGACCTTGTTTTCAAAAGGCTTTACTTCCTTAAACAACTTGGTCGCTTCTTCACTTGAGCAGTTGAAGTCTTCTTCAACAACTTGGATGGGAATAGAGGGGTTGGAAGCCTTCAGCTTTAACTCCGTTGGCCACAGCTTCCTTCATGGCCTGTGCATGGTTCTCTCGAGTAGTTTTCAGCAGGCTTTGGAGATCTTCGAGTTGTTGGCCAAGAAAGTTTATCTTCTTCGTTGGATCTCCTAGGAGAGGTAGTTGAGCTCCCGACCCCATATCAAAGAGCATCTTGTTGAGGGCCTTGACCTTCTCTTCAAGATTATGACCAAAGGTTGCCTCCTTGCCACGTCAAAATCAAGAGCTTTTTCTGCTCTCTTTAATGCTTGAATTTGCTTTGCACGAGAAAACCAAAGAATATATATATATATATATATATATATATATATATATAGTCCAGAGAAATGAAAAAAAAAAGAGGAAACATGCATCCAAAATCAAAGAAACAGGGCAACAGCTGCCAACACTACTACTTGAATGTATTCCTTTCACCCCTCCAACTACAGATGCACAACCCCTTGAATCTAGTCAACCAACTCATACATCAAATGAACCCACTCAAACTATAAACCTTGATGATGAGGAAAATGAAATCTCAGCTGCACAATCTGAACCCACTCCAATTGTTTGCCTTGACAATGAGGAAAATCAAGTCCCTGATGCACAAACAGAACCCACTCCAACTATGAACCTTGAGGAGGAAGAGAAGATAGATGATTCTGATGCTGACTCACTAGAGGAAAAGAAAGATGTTTCTGTCAACAAGTGCAATGATAAGATGGCTTCAACCGGCTGGGTTTGTGATAGGGTATTGGACTGGCTGAAGGATAAGCCACATCTTGTCCCAAAAGCCTTGCAAGACAAGTTGGATGAGCATTACCACATCAAGGTAAAATACGGTAGGGTCTATGCTGGCAAGGAGATAGCACTAGACAAGATTTGTGGTAAGTGGTCTAAGAGCTGCCCCTTGTTGTTTGCTTACAAGGAGGAGCTAGTTTGCTTTAGAAGAATTTTAGTTGCACTTAAGGCTTCGACTGATGGATTTCTCAAAGGATGCAGGATATACGTAGCGATGGACTCAACACACCATACTGGTAGGCATCGAGGGCAACTTGATGCAGCTTGTGCAATAGATGGGCATAATTGGATGTTTCATGTGGCCTTTGGAGTAATAGAGTTTGAGACCACAGATAGTTGGGAGTGGTTTGTACATAACCTGAGAAGATCAATTGGGTGCTCAAAGGGGTTAGTAATAAGCACAGATGTTGGGAAGGGCATAGGTGCTGCTGTCTCCAAGGTTTACAATGGTGTGGAGTATAGAGAATGTTTTAGGCACTTATACGACTGTTTTAGGCACTTATACAAGAACTTCCATAAGAAGTTCAAGGGAGAGGATTTTGTAACGTCCCAAAATTTGGCTTTTCAAAAATCTTTTAAGCAGTTTAGGTCCCTGGAAAATTTCACCAATTTTATTTGAATTAATAAAGCTTAATTGGGAATTTTCTAAATTAAAAATATTTAATTTGACTAATCTAAACATCAATTAAATAAAAACCTGTGTTATTTGGCTTTCTTGTGTTCGAAGGAATTTTCTGGGTTTTTTTTCTGGATCTGTTTACTATTTATTTGGATCTCCTTGATTTTTGGGATTTTCTTTAATTCCGAAAATCCTCTTTTCTCTCTCCTGCCGTATTGCTACAGTACCTGTTGGTACTGTTCATCCGGATCCCATGCTACAGTAGATCTCGAACTACTGTTCATCTTCATCTCCACGCAAACAGCCGAGTCCAGAGCCGATTCCAATAAACTCCCGTGCGTATCTCAAACTTCTAAATTCCATATCTTCCTCCTCGGTGCGTATAAAAGCGAGCCATTTGCGCTCACGCGTCCGTCTTGATCTCCTCTTCCAATCCCCTGAATCGGTTTCCTCCAAACCAATCTATTTTCGTCGCAATCTGCAGAAAACCGAGCTTCAACCGAAGTTCTTCTCCAGCGAACTGCGCCTTCATCCGACGTCCGCCAGCCGAACCATCTATGGTGTTGGCTTCGCGTCGTCGTCCTCTACGTCATGGTACCATCCACTTCGCCCGAAGATCGCCGGAGCACCGTCAAGCCGTAAAGCCGAACCGCGTTCTTCACGTTGCTCGCTTTCTCGGTGAGTTTTTCCAAAATCCGATCGCACCATCGCGTCCGGCTTGTCGTTTCCTTTCCGTTTTACCCCTTCGCCACCGTTGCATCGCTGCCGTCCACCGGCCACACCGTGCGCATGAATCAGCCATGCACTGTAGCGTTTCATCTTGTCATTCATAGCTTCGTTCTTGACTGTCAGAACGAGTTTCTTCTCGGTTGTGCAGATCCTAGTTGCTAGCTACTCTCTACCCCCTCTAAACTTGCCTTCTCCTGCGCCATAATCAGCATGCCCCTCTGTTCCTGTTCATGTACGTGAGTATATGGTTTGTTATCTGGTCCCCCTCTCTCTGTTAATTATTTTCCCTAATTCATGTCTTTGCCATCTCATGCACAGAGCGACCATCCCCTATCACCAAGTCAAGCCTCGGCGCCAGAACCTGCCGTGCTGTTCAAATCTATGGTGCGATCGTGTGTTCGGTTCTATTGATTCTCGATTCTTTTCCTTCCTCGATGAGTGAAGCCAAGTATCTTCTCTATTTTCTTTGTCCTTTGCCTTGCCATATCCTTGCGCCATGATCTGCCGTGAGGACTTGTTTTTGTTTCTTCTTTAGACCGATCTGCAAACACATGTTCTTCTATGTCCGTCTTTCTTTCCCTTCCATGTAGGTCCTATTTGCTCATGCACCAAAGCAAGGTCTTGCCGATACATCTCCATTGCCATCTCTTGCCCTTGTCTTGAGAGCAATGGCAGGCTTTGCCCCTTGTTCTATGATCCTTCTCTCGACACGCATGCAAATTATCAACACAGACTTTGTTGATTCTTTTGGCTTTCCTTTTCCTCTCTTACATGTGGGTCCCAAGAGTAATTACCTTTCTCCTCTGTGCTTCCTTGGACCATGCATGCATGAAGTATATGTCAGTACAAGAGGTGTGTATGTGCGCCAAAACACATGCATTTTCCTTGTCTGACCTTCTGATGCGTGGCCCTTTTGTCATCTAATCAATTCAAGCTATATACTCTTTCTTCCCTCTCTCACTTACATGTTGACCCCACATGTCATCCACCTAATTAGAAACCCTATTTATTTCTCTCTCTTACATGTGGGTCCCGCATGTCAGTCAACCTTTGGTCAAACCCTAGCCATGAGCTTGGTCCACCTTGGACTAGCATATCTCTGTGGACCTGGTCCATAGACCAGTGGCCCACATGTCAACCTCAAATCCTATTTTCGGGAATTAATTTAATTCTTGAAAAGTCTTTTTATCTTGTTGATCCCGCGTGTCGCTTTCTTTACCTTATTTCTAGAATTATTTTAATTCTAAAAATTCATAAACATCAGTCAGTCACACCTGTCATACACTCATTCTTTTTCTAATATTTTCGGAATAGAATATTCTGAGAATATTCCGTAGACCCCAGTTGTGATCTTTCAAAGCTCATATCTTTTGATTCCGAATTTCGATTGAGTCCATTCAAATTCCTAAATTCATCTCAATCCAAGATCTGTTTATCTGAGATTTTTATTTATTTTTGGAGTTTATTGGCTCTCTGTTATTTATTTGTTTTGGTTTATTTGCTTATTTGCGAGTAGACGTGGATTCTATGAGAAGTGCTGATCAAGAAGGAGCTAAAGATCAAGACAGTAGAAGATTAAAGTTAAATAAGATCATCATTGCTATAGCAAGGCAAGTTATACCTATGATCATGTTGAACCCAGTTTTCAAAAGTTATATTGATTCAAATTATTGCATTTACTTTAATTATTTATTTCAATGCTTTCGAGATTAGTTAACATCCAGATTGTTATGACCTCCTTGTCTAATTGTATGCCATAATCTTTTGTCACCCTAGTTTGGTTATTTAGTTGGTGCTATTGTACTACCAACATAGGTTGGTTAGATGCGATTAGTTTGCTTAGCCATGCTACGAGTCCTCATCTCATGTAGTTGCAAATATAAACTTGACTAAGTGACTATGGAACTATGCGATAGAAACTGTGTGCGCTATGTGCTATTACTCGTTGATGGCATATGTTGCACTTAACCAACAGGGTGGGAAAGGATTTAGACTGGGGCAAGTGGTGGATACTGTGTGATATTTTGGTGGAGTTATGTGTGTGGGCTTAATAACCTGTGTGCATAGGGATGTGTAGTTTATTTAGAAGTCTTGCCTCGGTCAGTTAAGGACTTAACCTTGTGCGCCATTGAACTGGGCCTTTCGTACAACCACATGCCTGATGGGACGGGCCTAACTTAGTAAGTTATGGAGTCTTGACATTGATTACTCAGGTTGTAGGTTAGCTGTGTCGGATTGGGTGGAGGTGTGTACTACCAAGTAGTCGCATCACGGGGCGGTTCGCCGTGTCCCTGTCCAACGGTGTGCGTCTGTGGCGGCTAAGCATACCGGGAGTGTCAATGTTGAGATGAAGTTTCTGAAAGGTTTTGTTGTGATCAGCTCCGTACAAGTTGATTGCATCTTGTGGGTAAAGTGTACAACCTCTGCAGAGTGTTAATCAATCTATTCGAATAGCCGCGTCCGCGGTCATGGACATGCTCGGGGATTTCACACGAGGGGTAGATTTTCATAAAACTTGGGATAGGACAGCTGTGTGAGATAACTTATGCAGCTGTGTGAATAACTTGTTTAGGCTATGTGTCTTTGTGAAAACAAATAATAAAACTTATTATTGTCTATTTGTTTTGAATTATTCTTTCAATCTATTATTTGTATTCAAATTGCAAATGTTGCATTTCTGCAAAATAACCACAAAAGCCATTCCTTTGGAATAAGCCTGCATCTATAATTGCATTTCTATGGTATGACTTATAGTACGGTGCGGTGTGTACTCATGCTTGCTTTATTAAAACAAGGAAGTGAAGGATCGTCGGTCAACAAGGTCTACTTCAAGGATCGTGGAGAACTAGGTCGCGCTTCACCGATTGCTGTGGGCATATGGATGGGCATCACCGGGTTATTACTCGCTTCGTTCACTGCGGCTTCATTGAGCTACCTGCCCTCTGAAGCATTAATTGTAAGCTTTGACCTTAAGGTCTTTACTCTGATGTTTATTGTTATTTGCCTATTTATTAGTTATCTTTGTATATGGAAATGATATTTCACCGATGTTGCCCTTTGTGTGCACTAGCGTGATCCTGGACTAGTGCAGTATACACAGAGGGTCCAGAATTGCATATTTTGGGTCCCGACAGATTTTGAGAAGAATATGTGGCCAGTTGCACTTAGTTACACAGTACATGGCTACAACAATCATTGGTAAGTGGTGGCTAAACATCCAAAAGCAGTTCAGTACTTGGAAGAAAATCCTATGCACCTATGGGCAAGAAGCAAGTTCTCATAGGACTCCAAGGTGGACTATGTCAATAATAATCTGTCGAAGTCATTCAACAACTGGATTAAGAAGTTCAAGGGTCTTCATGTTGTTGATTTGATGGATAAGCTTGGAGAGCTGATAATGAGGAAGTTTGAACACAGGAGGAGAGTTGGGGAGAAGATGAATACAAAGATCCTACCAACTATCATTAAGAAGCTAACTGCATTGAGTAGGACACTTGGGAACTATGACACCATTTGGAGTACAAATGACACAGGGGCAGTTATTTCAAATGACCCAAAAGGGAATATAGTGAAAGATGTGGTGGACATTAACACCCAAACTTGCACTTGTAGGCAATGGCAGATGACTGGTAAGCCATGCAATCATGCATTGGCTTTCATTTGCCACCTCCGGGGTTATGTCTTGGCGTATTATGTGCATACCTACTTCACAGTTGATAGATTCAAGACAGCATATGAGGGGATCGTTTACCCTATGACAAACAAAGGTAAATGGCCTCTTGTGGATCCTGGCTTCAAAATTCATCCACCTATGATTAGAAGACAACCAGGTTGACCCAGAAAACAAAGGATCAAGGGGGTCAGAAGAGCCTAGAGCTAGAAAAAGACATGGATGCAAGAGGTGTGGGCAATTGGGCTATCACTGGCCAAATTGTAAGCATGGCCAATCAGGGGAAGGAGCAATGATCTTGCTACTCCAAAACCTCCACCAGCTAAGAAAACCTACAAGAAATATTCTACTGGATCATATAGGTTAGCTTTACTTGCATTTTATTTTGTTTTGATTTTGCTAAAAAAATATAGAAACTGCTTTTGGCTAACTTGTGCATTAATTTTCTTCCCAGTGTTGCTGCATCCAAGGCTAAGGCAACCAAGACCAACAACACCAAGGGCAAAGAGGATAAGTCTATATAGTTGTTCCATAGTGAAACTGGTATTTGTAAGGATCTGGTAATCTGCATTATATGAGCTATTGTCTTTTGTCTGTGAGCTATTGTCTTTTTTGCTCCATAATCTCTAGGATGTAATTTGGTAATCTGGTAATCTTCTTTTGTGAACTACTATTACTTGATGAACTGCTATATGATATCTAGTAAACTTGTTTTGTTAACTGCTATTACTTGATGAACCATTATATGTAATCTAGTAAAGATGATTGGCAACATAGATTCCACTCCATTAATTGTAGATACTAGTACTGCTACATTGCACTTGCTCATGCTAGAGGCATGAATTGCAAACTAGTTACTTTGAATTTAGGAGAACAGACAAAAGGCAGAATCAAAGCAAAATGATGTATATCAGTTTCACATTGTCTACACCGCACTTCATTTCCTGCGCATTTCTCCTTACTTCTTGCACATTATCCTTCAATTCTTGCGCATTGCCCTCAGCAACACCCATTGCTTCCAGGTGAGTGCTCAACTTCTCCAGATTCTTCTGTAATTTCTCCATCTCCATGTCTTGCTGCATTACAATCTCCTTCTTCACATATGCCTCGAGCAAATATTCCCACAAATAAAATCCACAACACCCAGACTGACAAAACCAACACAAAAATACAGTTATCAAAGTAAATAATGGAAAAATATCAAGGAAATAGGAAGAGTTTTATGTGTTCAAGAATCAACTCACCTTCCAGTTAGCACACCTCAAAAACCCATAGTTCGGATTCTTATCAGTATTGGACTTGTACTGTCATATCCCCAAGTTAAATAATGAAAATTAGTATGCATCTTGTTAGCATGCATTTTGTTTTTTGGAGCAATTGCATCATTTATTGCACTTAGAAAATCTTATTCAAAGATTAAACTATAACTGAAATCAACTCCTCAAAAGAGAACAAAAATAAGTCCTTATAAAGACCTCTGAAAAATAATTTATTCAAATACTATAATATTTATCATGAATAAATATAATTTTTCCCAGATTTAAAAAACTCAATCCAACCCACACAAAATTCAAACTCTATTCAACAACCTATTCTAGGTTTGAATTTAGAATAAGCAAATAAAATTTGAACAGTGAGGTTTAAAAATTTATTTGTATACTAGGTCAACCCAGGAACCTCTCTGATTAATTTCATAATTTTAGGATTTTATTTGCTATTCTTAGCACCCAGTCAAAGTCTTAGGTTTGAATTAAACCTCTGGTCAACTGTTGGACACAAGTAGCACCACTTGACTGGATCCAACCGAACCCACGAAGCACACCGGCTCGCACCAGGCTGCGATCGTGCCATTTATGGGTTGCTGACGAAGCGTGCCCGCTTGTTAGCTTCTTCGTCTTTGTCCCGTTGGCGCTCGCGCAGGAGCCAAGTGCCACGCGGCCAGCAAACTCTTCCGTGCGCAGTGACAGCGTCAATCCACCGCCACTTCTGACCACTCTAGAGTTTTTGCCATCTCACGCTGCCTCCACTCCGTCATCCTCCTGGGGTTAACACCCCCTCTCTACCCTCCATTCCACCCATTCCTTCTCTCGGGGCTGAGAAGGAAGGAACCCATTTGAGCTCTACGCTCGGGTAAGCTTCAGTCCAATGTGTCCCCTCCCTTCTCCGTTCAATGTCGTGCCCAATTTAGCTAATGCCCGCCTTCTTCTTCGTTTGTAGTGTCCGAAACTCAACTGTGTCCTCAACGTCGATGGGGCGCGCCCCGAAAGCCACCGTTGTGACAACTTCCACCTCGGTGAGGCTTATCCTCTCTCAAGTGTGTCACCATGTGCCATTTAGCCTAAGGATGTTTTCCCCTCATTTCATTTTGCCAATGTATCACAGGAGCCGTGGAATTTGAAGTTTCTCTTTTGTCAGTCGAAGAACCCTATTCATCGTCCCCATCTCCGACCGGTAATGCATTTTCCGATTCCTTCCTATTAGAGCATCTACTAACGTTCCTTAAGCTTTCCCGATGCTTCATTTTCATTCTCTTTGCATAGAGCGTCTCCTCCACGTTGAACCTCACCGCCACCATAGCCTTCACTGTCGACAAGCCCCCTTGGTGTTTCTCCTACCACCTCATCCACTCAGGTAGCATCCTTATACCTTGTAGAAGCTTTGGCACCCGCGTAGTGGCACAATGTGGAGCTCTACTCGTGCATGCATGTTCACCGTAGAACTAGCACCACTTCTCTTTGGTGCACCGCCGCTACAGGCCACCAAGTAGTTCATCGCCAGCACCTTATGCTGCGCAAGTGTAACAGCCCAAAGTTATGTTACCAATTTAATTTAATTAAAGTTATTATTTTGTTGGACTTTATGAAATTTGAAAGAGTTCGATTGCTTCTGAAGTTTTAAAAGTCAAAAATAAAATTATTAAAGTTTTTGAAGTTTTATTTGAAGTTAAAGTTGAAAAATAAAAATTAAATTAATTCCTAGAATTTTCTGAGTTTTAAAAGCTTTTTCCAAAATTATTTTAAAGCCAAAACAAATTTATTTACAAAATTAAAAGCCAAATTTAATTTTGAAATAATTTTATTAAGTCCAAAATAAATCTAGGAATCTCTGTGAATTTTTCTAGAATTTTTGGATTTATTTTGGTATTTTCTAAAGCCAAAATGAATTAATCGATTTGTTTAAAATGCTAAATCATTTTAAATCAAAATCCCCTGATGGGCCGAAACTTTCCCCGGCCCATCCCTATTCACCACCCGCATCGGCCATTTTGGCCCATCTCCCGTGCATTATTCGCCCATGTCGTCACTTGCGCGCTTCACTCTCCCGACCGTCAGATTTACATCGGACATTATACCTACGACACACGCCAAGACGACCTTTCCCCACCTTTGATGCAAATCCAACCGCCGGTCTTTTCTTCCTCCTCCGTTTCTTCCCCCGTACCAGACCCGCCGCCATTAGCGGTCGTGGGAACTCCGCCAACCGCCATGCAGTTCTTGCATGAACCATGTGTGCACTCGATCCGCGCCCTCAACCACCTCCACTCCCCACGTTTCCCTCTTCCCTTGATTCACCACAGCGCCACAACCGCCATGCAACAACCACAACACCAAGACACGATCTCCTCCTCCACCTCCCGGCCCTATAAAGGGAGCAGGCGCTTTGAAGCCCTCATCTGAACGCCCCAAGTCCCTCCTCCCCTCTTCCTCCTAAACGTCCGAATTTTGAAGTTTACCGCCGGCCACCGCGAGCGCTTTCTTCATCAAATCCGGCGCCGTCCGAGCCACCTCGTCGCCGCCGACACCTTCTCCTACATCGTCGCACCGACGCCGACACCGTGCGCACGCTGCCCTCGCCCGAGCGCCCCGAAACCGCCATGTCGCCTTCAACCCGAACCGCGCCGCCGCCTTTTCCTCGCAGCCAGCCGCTACCATCCTCCTCCCGTCGCTTGGTGGCGACCGTGACCACTCGTCCCTCTCTCTTCTCGCGCCGCGCCCTTGCCGCCTTGCCGTCGTGACGCGGTACGGCGACCCTTTGGCCCGACGCGGCGTCGGCTTGGCGCGGCGTGGCTTCGCCACGTAGGCGCCACCTAGCCGCCCTAGCCATGTGGCAGTGACGCGGCCTGAGTGGACTTGGTCCATGGGCCAAGTCACTGCCAAGTGGGGCCCGCATGTCGGGATTTCCTTTTTTTATTAATTCGGCCGAAAAGCCCTGCTGACGTCAGCCTGGTGTAATAAATGGTTTTTCCCTTTAGAAAAATAATTCGGGAAATCCTTTTAATTTACAGATTTAGGTTTAAACTTGTAAAATTCATATCTTTTTCATCCAAACTCCAAATTGGGTGATTCAAATTGATAAAATCTTAGAAAATTATTATCTAGCTAAATAAAATAAAATTATTTCATTTGGAGTTAGTTTAAATTGTCTTTCTGAATTTCATTTGAATTTGTCGTACTTTCGCGTATAGACTTCGACGATACCGGAGAGTTAGATCCTTTAGAGGATTTAGAGAGTCAAGACTTTAACGAAGGCAAGTTATACCCTTGACCATATTGCTCCCAGTATTTTAAAGTTATTTAATTCAGTTTTAAAATTATTATTGCATGCATACTTTTAATCAATTATTTTAATGCCCTGTTTAAATGCTTAGTTATTCCAATACCTTTGGTATGGCCAATTTGATTATTGATTGTCTTGCCCTTGTCACCATTAGCTAAATTATTATAAAAATATTCACATGCTTAGCAAATGCTTAGACCCTGATTCTGATTTTTGGGAGGATTTAGCCAAATCATTTCAAATTGGTTTAAATTTGAACCTATGGTATTGTTGTACCATAGGGAATTTGTAAAGGTGGTTTTCACTAAAATAAAACAAAGATGGTTTGGACTTGGGCGAATCGGATGAATGGTGGGTGCAGGTTTATACACAGGTTTAATCTGGTTAGGATTAAAGCCCAGGGTTCGATTTGAAAGACGCCCAAGTCAATTAAGGACCGGCCTTTGAGCATTCCTTTGCTATGCCTATAATGGGCTATGCCTCACCGTACAACCACATGTCTCCAGAATAGGGCGTGGGATCTGGCTGATTAATTTGTGGAGTTCCATCGCAGTTTACCCTGTCTGTACGTGGGTGGTCTTTCATGGCCTATCTTTCATGACTATTTTATTCCCACCTAGCGCAGGAGGGGGCCCTGAACCTGCGGATGGTTAGTCCAAAGGGGGCGAAACCTTAGCGAGGCTAGACTGCGGTGGAATGATGCATTGTAAAAGCCTTGTCATGAACTCTAGACCTCTTACCTTAGGCAGTGAGAGGTGGCATTGACGGATGCCGAACAAACTAGAGGAATCATGTCATGTGGGTAAAGTGTACAACCTCTGCGGAGTGTAAAACTATTCGAATAGCCGTGTCCACGGTCATGGACATGCTAGCAAAGCCTCTCAAAGTTAGACTTTGGTTTTTGGTTTCAAAAGACTTCATCAAATGGATTATGCAAATGGGAATTGGGCGGGAAACCATGTGATAGGAGGGTATCCTTCACCATTCATGTGTGAATGTTATCGACTATAAAATTGAGAATTTATAAAATAAATTTTAGTTATGTAATAACTGCTTTGGAACTTAGTACAAGTATTTAAAGAAAATCTTTGCTTTATGCAAATCAACCATATTAAGCCTTCCTTTGAGATATCCATGTATGCATGTCATCCTGTTATTTGGCGGGTGTAACTTGCGAGCACGGTAGTTGTGCTCATATTTGCTTTGTGCAAATAAATTTCAGAGGAGAAGGATTTCGCAATCGGTGTGGATCTCGACGACTAGGCCGCTACCCGATCGATTGCTCGTGGCGCATGCTTGGACTCTACTATATCTTCTTCGTCTTCATTGTGTTCTTTATTGTTGGCTTGTAAGCCCCTGTTGTAATAAACTCTGTTGATTATTAATAAAGTTATGCGATTTATGGATGTTACCATATCTGTTTAACTATGTGAACTAGCTACTGATCATGGGACTAGTTCAGAAATGCATAGAGGATTTGGGAGTGTTAATCCTGGGTCCGACAGCAAGGGTCCAAGGAGTCCATTCATGCCTTTGGTTCACGCCGTCATGGCCTGAAACACCGGCGATGCTCTGGTCTAGTTCGAGCTCGTGGGAGCTCTGTTGTTGAAGCGTCCTGCAAGCACTGTAGCGACACGGTTAGGTTTAATCGCCATCATTTATTAACTAATAATTGCTTAGGATTCAATGGATGTCTTAACGGAGTTAATGTTTCACTTACATGTGGGACCAGGAACAAGAATTGAGACAATAACTCGATTTCGTTAGAGAGTATGACATATGGGTCCCACGGTTTAAAGTGTGTAGTGCACTTTGACGTAGACCTGTGGACCGAGCGTGTGGACCGAGTCAATGACAGATGGGCCCCACCTATCAGAACACATAAATTCGGAAACTTAAATAGAAAATGACCTTGTACAGTGGACCCCACTTGTCAGTGTCTATGGCTAGGGTAGGCTCTGGTAGAAAAGGTATTAATTGCTTGAAGAAATTTCAGAAATCATTATTTATACACTGAAAAATAGAATAATTTCAAAAATACACAACTAACTCAAAGTAACTCCAAATCAAGTGAAACCAATTTTGATAATTTTATTATTCAGTGAACTTTAATTTGGAATAGGTTTCAACCTTATCTCTATCCTGGAAAATATAGTTTTTAGAAATTAATCCAAAACCAAATTATTTTTACACTAGAAAATGCTATTAACTTTGGAAATTCATAACTAATTCATATGAACTCCAAATGAGGTGAACCAAGTTATTTTAGTCTTATAATTTTATTAGATATTTATCTATGTAATCCTTCTGTCCACCACTATCCTACAAAATTTCACTAAATAATTAAATTCAGATGAATAGTAACTGAAGCACTGTTTTAAGCATTTTTCCATAAATCTGATTTTCAAACTACTATGACTTTCACATACTAACTCCAAATGGAATATTTATTTCACCTAAAATCATCATATAGCTACTGTAGAAAATTCATGCATTTTTAGCACTTTGAATTTTTAGGTTTTCTTAGTGTTGATTCGATGTTGTTTTTGTATAGAATCCGAAGTGATCGATGTAGACTTATACGCCACCAAGAGTGAGCAACTTGAGTTCCAGCTAGGCAAGCATCATTTGAACTTTTTTGCATCATATTGATCCCAGTTTTTGTTAAGTTAGCATTTTAAATTGCAATGATATTTGCTTGCATGCTATTTTGAATGTCGATATTTTGTGATGTGTACCTAGTTATATCCTACTCATGAGGTTATCCTTGATTACTTCCAGTACATGTATGCTTAAGGATAGATGGTCAAAACGAAATGGATTTGGGTCTGGACAAGTGATTGTAGTGTGGGTGCCTTCGTGCATGAGACTCGGGTATTGTGGTTGTCTTATCCGAACCATCAAGGACCGAAATTTGGTGACATTGTTAATTCAAGTAACACTCATGATACCACACATGGTATTATGGGTGTCGTTCGCTTAAGTAGGGGGTAGGTTTTATTGGGTTAAGTTCCAGGTGGTGTGAGGACATTTATGTTCGATCATTTGTTCGTAGGATCCGATGCAATTTTCTATAATGCACATGGGAGTGCTCTTTTTCTTTATTTACATTGCATCGGTATCTCCAACACAACTTGCGAGCCCGCTTAGTGAGCTCTATCACTAGCTTGTACTAAGTTAGGGTTCATCTTGCAAGGGGGACTCATCTCAATATGACCTACTTGCTAAACAATACCAAATCTCAACCTACCCGACCAACTCACCAAAGGCAATGTGTTTGGCTTACGGGCTGGCGAGTCGATGTGGGTAAAGTAGTACTCCCCTGCAGGGATAAATCTATTCGAATATCCATGTCCATGGTTACGGACAACCGCTTGAATTCGGGAGTCATTATTGTTAACTTTGAATTAAAATTGACGTAGTTACAACTTGGTATTCGGCATGAACAGGTACTCATGCATGTTAGTTTATCAAAGTGGGCTGCTACTTTGGTATTGTTTGCTCTATTTATATATCTATGATTATCTTTGTCACATGTTTTACTTTTGTTTTAAATCTGTTTTCTAAATGGCAATTGTAAAATTGGTATATGTAGGATAAAAATTGTTGTGTTTTCCGTAAAACTAAGCCACTAATGCCATCCTTTGAATATCCTCTAAGAAGAAATAATTTTTACTTTGTGTAAGACTTGTGAGCATATTTTGTACTTAACCCGGTTGCTACAAATTCAGGTGAAGATGATACAACGCCTGACGAGTTTGTTAGCGCCGATTTTGGCGACACTAACGAATAGTGTTGTTTCTAACTCCCAGTTGGTTGCCATGGGTTATAAGGCACACCTTACTGGACCCTTTTGATTTATTTATCATGTTTTTGCTGCTACTTGTTGTATTATTTTGGATTTGGCCAGTCGGCCCTATTGTAATAGTTGTAGACTTTAACTATTATTGTATGCTCCTATGTAATGTCAATGTATGCCTTGTATGACTTGTGATTGATGTTGTTAAGGGTATGGGCGTGTTGGTCGCTGATTTTGGGAGCCAACACGGTCACATACCCGCTATTTTTTAATTCCCTTTTAACTTGTCTAAGTGTGTATTCGGTTGTTGGGGGAACCGGCTACCATGTAGTACCCGCAAAGAGGCAGTGTGCATGGTCACCGGGGCTCTAGTGCGACCGAGTCTTCTCACTTAGATGAAGTTAAGGTGGAATTCATTTACTTGAAGCCCAGAGTTATTTCCATAAGACCGGGAAGGCCTTAGTCTTACGAAAATAACCCAGGGGTCCTCACATGTGCCTCATTGTTTTGCTGCCACAATCACAGCAGAACATAGACTTCTTTGGGTGTTGCGAGCTACCTAAGCTACATTGGCTCATGCCTCCGCTTTGAGCCATTGCATCTACCTCGCTCCCTCATCTATTCGGTTCAGGAGTTATAGCCATAGCCAAACTTTCTGGTGCCAAAAATTCCCTCCAAAAACTTTCCTTCCAGGCGCCAACAGCAAATATGGGACAATGGCAATTGTCAAAACCATCAGGATTACAGTGGTATTTTCATAATTGCTCAAAGGGTACCAATGGTCATTTGTCCTAGTCAAACGGTTCTAGGGTGTCGGAGGGTGACGGCAGTGGCAATTTTCGAAGAAAATTTCTGAAGCGGTGGCATGGAAAGAATAAGCGGAAAAAAAAGAGTAGCACAAACCGAAAGTGCAAGTGAGACAGTGGCATGAAATGAAATTTTCTAATTCTATTTAGGAAGCACTTTGTGCAAATTCAGTGTGCGAATTGAAAAACATTGAAAGCTATTGTGTACCATTTGGTTTAATACTCTTTTGTATTACACCTAGTCTTGACAATAATTGACACAAGGGCTCTTTCTTTCTTTTTGATGAGGATTGCCCCAGCTTCATGACATACATACCTACACATCAAGATTCTAAACACTATCACAAGGTTAAAGCTAAACTTAATGTTAATAATTATAGTTTGCTTGAAGGAATGCTACTACGCCTTTGCTTGTGTGAATGTAGGTATACTAGATACCCTAGAAATAGTGTGGGCTAGAGGGAGGAGAGGGAGGCGGTCCCAAGAGAGAATAAAAGGAGAGCTAAAGAGGATGCACAAGCCCTCCAAGCAGCCAACAAGGAGGAAGCAAGCCCAAGGGGGTCCAAGCGATAGCAAAGCCAAGGAGAGGAGAGGCCCATGCAGCCTAGCCAAGAAGGGAGGGAGGCCCATGCGACCACCTAAGCCCACCTCCACCTCTCCCACGTCCAAGGGAAGCCCAAGACAAGCCCATACAGCTGGAATTGAAGCAATCCAAGTCCAACTCCCACAATTGGGCCGAAAGAGCTTAAAAGGCTGAATTGAGAATTCTAGCCCGATTGAAGTGTTAGCATAGATTTATTTGATGGGCTTGCATGCCATATGACTTGGGAGGTTCTAAATGAGTCATATATCTATTTTAGAACTATTTTTCATATTTTAAAATAATTTAGTTTCAGATTGGGCTTAGAAGCCAAATTAGCCACTTGGGCCAAATAAAGTTAGTTTGGGCTTAGCCCGTGTGGGGGGGTGGGGGGAGTGGTCCCACACCCTCATAAAACCCTAGGGAGCGGTGCCACACTGTAGCACCACGAAAATTAATGAGATTTCATATTGCTCTTTTGCATCGTTCTAGGGTTTGTGCAAGCCGCCGACTGCCCCCATGGAATTGTACAGTCTCCCATTGATTTTCTTACTTGTTTTTTATTGAATTGCAGAGAGATCATCTCTACTTTGGTCGTGGTCAAGTGGATCTATCATAGTGTGTGGTTCAGTGAGTTCATGCATCGTAGGTTGTTGCACTGCATCGATTGGCCTCATCGATTCGTTGGGTTTCACGGTGTATCCTAGATTCTAAGTCGTGAAGATCGGGCACCCTGTATCACTTTTAATCTGAAAGATAAGAGTTTGTGATGAATGATGATATGCTTATTTGAACTTGTTGCAAAAGCTTATTCCCTCCTTACTCCGTGCAGGTCCTGAGAAGAAACACACCTCAATGCAATGTTGACAGAGAATATGGTAGCGACTAGTGAGCAAGAGATAACACTAGCGCCTTGTTATTTTGTTGCTTTGGCACTGAAGAAGGTAGTGAGCAAGAGATGTTTCTGTTGAGTTACAATTTTGTATGGTCAAATTAGTTGCTTAGATTGTTGATTAGTCGATACTTTTAATAATTGGACAGCCAGTCCCTTTTCTTAGCTGCTTAATTTCATATTTTGTCGCCATTCATAGTTATTTACAGTGTTTTCTCATTAAGATGTACAATGTTTTCTCGAGAAGATGTATTATTGAACATCTCATACGTTGCATTAAGAGTACTTATATTAGTTTCCCTAGCCGACGCCTTTTAGTAGGCTGAATGCACCAGCAATGAAAATTCCAAGCACACATACGTCTTCACTCGAAGCAACAGCCCAACATTCATCACCTGTACTCAGCTAAATTGGTGGGACCCTCGGACCTAACGGGACAAGCCGACCCTTTACCATAGGATTTTCGAGCGGGCCGTGGGGGCCAAGTAACGGGCCGGCCCAAACCCGCCACGGGAGACCTTTTCCAAGGGAAAGCATCGGAACCATACTTATCAACTCCATTCTGGTACCGGCCAGAATATATCATACCAACATCCAAACTAGCACACCGTAGCCTCAATCCTGTACTGACCTCAATACCAGTCAGTACCAGCCATTCCGGTCATTCCTGTACCGGTCAAAAAAAATTGAAGTGACCACTTGTTTGAATCATTTCAGAAGGCCGAGTCCAATACTACTCCTTCGGTAAGTAAATTATGCTAGACTATGGTAAAATGTATAAAATTATGAATTCATGTTGTATTATTTATGAATTCATGTTGTATTATTTAACTACGTACAACAAAAAAATCAAAATTGAAGTGACCATTTGTTTGAATCAGTTCGGAAGACCGAGTCCAATACTACTCTTTCGGTAAGTAAATTATGCTAGACTATGATAAAATGTATGAAATTATGAATTCATGTTGTATTATTTAACTACGTCGACCTTTATATTTATGAAGTAATTGAACTATGTGTCATTTTTATTCTATGGTTTTGTATTTGAAGTGGAATTCCAAGTGAAATTATGTCTATATATATATATATATATATATATATATATATATACACACACACACACACACGTGCGTATATATACGGATAGATACATACACACACGTATACATATACATATACATATATACATATTCGTATACATATATACGTATACATATACGTATATATGTATACGTGTATATAGATATATATGTATATGTACGTACACACATATATATATATATGTATATTATATTAAAATCTGGAACGGTAGGCTGGAATAGACCGGTACCAATGTATTTTATACCAAGAGGCAAATCGAAATAGCCTCCAGAATAGAATTGATAACACTCCTAAAAATAATTAGGCTGTGGTCTATTGTCATCATTTGCCTTTTTTTAAGGAGTCACGTAGGATTGCATAGCAAACAAGTTTTTTGTCATTTCGAGGACCCAGGGATACCTGCAGCCCAGCAGGGCCGTAAATAGGATGTGGTGTGGCCCATGGAAGAAGAGCTGTGGTGGACATGACAGCCCACTGATTTCAACTCTGCTAACAATCCAGATCACTATATTTACATCCTCGGCATTTCTTGCAAGTATCCGTATCTGTTGCCAACTAAGTTGGACTAAACTCTACTCCCAAGTATTGAGGTCAAAATGTTATAAATCGTCACCATTTGACATTGCACCTAAAAGAAAAAGTCTTCTCCGATCTTCGTCGCTAATTCTTGGAGCAAAGACGAGGCAGGCCTAATCAAAGCTGACAAACCATTAACGGACCAACCAAGGCAACTCGTTTTAGGTGCCATGTATACATGGTAGGTGATCAAATTAGATTGGATTAACTTAATCACATTCCCCTACAAATAAACCAAACAATTAATTTCTCACATGCCGATCCATTTTAGAGCGTGAAATGCCATCTCTCCCTCGTATTTTTCTAGACTAAAAGCATAGTTACAAAAAAAACAGTTCGTCCCAGTCGCGGTACGGGATTCAGGTTTATACTTCGCCAATTTTCTTCCAGTTTCCACTACAAACACGAACCCCATACCTTAAACCGGTTCGGGTTCGACGAATCTGGTTCGTGGTTCGCGATTCGCGAGGTTTTATAGCGAATCTGATAACTATGACTGAAAGGTACAGTGTCAAATGTATCATCCCAATTTTCTGAGCTTCAAAAATCCTTTGATTAGTTAGTAGGGAGAAAATTCACCATTTGGATTTATTTGAATTTAATTCAAAAGCTTAAAAATGGACTTTAGATATCAAAATAATTTAATATGATTAAAGTCAACATCAACAATGGTCAAAATTATTTTATTTGGTTCTACGTGCTTGGACATATTTTCTAGATTTTTCTAGATTTTTTCCAAGTTCAGTTGCTATTTTCTTTTGCCTTTTGGAATTTCTGCTATTTTCTAAAATAAAAAAACCTATTTAAAATCTCGGAATAGTGTTTGTGCCGAATTCCTTAAATCCGACCCATTTCCTTCATTTGGCCCAGTTCCGCGTCGGCCCACTCGTTCGCACGCGTGTTCTTCCTTCTCCCGCTGACGTATGGGGCCGCGCTGAGTCGTCGTCTCCGACTCAGTTTCTTCTCCGCGTGAGCGATGCCGTGTCCGCCATGGATGTCTTCAGAGCTTCGTCCGACAAAAGCGATCGCCAACAAGGAAATCTCGGGAAAACGTGTTGGGATCAATCTCTTAGCTTCCCGCATCCAAAACCAACTCCATCTAATCCCGAATCAGATTCTATCCCTAAAACAAACCGAGTCCGATACGATCCGATTTGGGGTTTCCCGATTCTGCATCGCCCGCACCTTATAAAAGGGACCCCAAGCTTCGCCCGGGCCTCCTCATCTCGAATCCCTACCCCATTCTCCTCCTAAAGCCCTAGAGGCGACGCAATCGTGAATTTAGGGTTTTCGGTGCCGAAGCTCAATCCTCAAAATTCCCCGCCGCCGATGACGCCTTGTCCCCGTGGAGTGCACCATCGACATCCTCGTCACAAGAGCTATCTCGAGCATCTCTCCTTTGACCCGAAACACCTTGGGTTGTTGCTCCTGACAATAGCCGTATCTTCGTTCTCCGCTCCGGCGTTGATTCCAACCATTGTCGTGACCCTTCCGTGCCAACTCAAGTACCACCAGGTCCGCAATAGCATCACCTGCCCGATGCGCACATCCTTTGCTAGCCCCGCGCCTCCAGTCGTCATTGTCGACCGGAGCAGTAGCTCTCGTCGCCGATCTGACGTCAGCAGCTGATGTGGCATGCCACATCGTCGTCTAGCTCAGCCACCACCTCATTCCCTCTGCTCGCATGTCGCTTGTGTGTCCTACCAGTTGGAGCCACGTGTGTGCAGTTGTGCTACCTCAGCCTTAGCCTGATCCCAAACCCTCGGTGGACTTATTCCATGTGTACCCAGCCACCTTCAAGTGGGACCCATCTGTCAGCCTAATTTCCTTTGTATTTGTTTTCAGCCGAAAAACCCTAATGACATCATCGTTGCGCATTAATCTGATTTTTCTATTAAGAAATAATTCAGAAATTCGGAATAAATCCTTTTTAGGGTTTTTCTTTAGATTCAAACTTCCAAAGCCCATATCTTTTGCATCCGAACTCTGATTGAGTCCATTCAAATTTCTAAATTCATCTAAATTCGAGATCTATTTATCTGAGATTTTTATTTAATTTTTAGAGTTTTTTTGCCTCTGTTATTTATTTGTTTTGTTTGTCTGCTTCATTTGTGAGTAGATGTCGATATTCGGGGAACTATGAAGAAGGAGGAGTACCTTAAGAGCAAGATCAGTACCTAGATCTATTTCAAGGCAAGTTATATCTTTAATCATATTGAACCCAGTTTTTAAAATATTTTGATTCAAATTACTGCATTTACTTTAAGTATTTATTTAAATGCTTTTGGGTAATCCAATTTGTTATATCCACTTTATCTATTGTTATGTCATAATCTTTTGTCATCCTAGATTAATTCATTATTTAGTTGATATTATCGTAGCACCAACGTAGGTTGGTTAGATACGATTAGATTGTTTAGTCATGCTACAAGCCATCATTTCATGTAAGTTGCATTTATGAACTTGACTAAGTAATTATGAAACTATGTGATAAAACTGTGTATACTGTGTACTATTACTCGTTGATGGCATATGTTGCACTTGACCAACAGGGTGGGAAAGGATTTAAACGGAGGCAAGTGGTACTGTGTGCATGGAAATAAAACACTGTGTGCATAGGGAATAATAACTAGAGATTGGAAGTTTTGCCTTGGTCAATTAAGGATTTAACTTTGTATGCCATTGAACTGAGCCTTACTGTACAACCACATGTCTGGTATGAGACGGGCCTAACTTAGTAAATTATGGATTATTAACATTGATTACTCAGGTAGTAGGTTAGGCTGTGTTGCATAGGTGGAGGTGTGTTCTACTAAGTAGTCACATCGCAGGGCGGCTCGCCGTTTCCCTGTCTAACGGTGTGTGTTATGCCAAGGCACTGTGTTTGAATTAGTATAGCGGTAAAGCACACTTGGAGTGCCAATGCTTGAGATGAAGTTTCTGAAACATTTTGTTATTATTAGTGCTAACTACACTAGTTGTATCGTGTGGGTAAAGTGTACAACCTCTAGATAGTATTAATTAATCTATTCGAATAGCCACGTCTGCAGTTATGAACATGCTTGGGGATTTCACACAAGGGGTAGTTTTTATCAAACTCTTGGGAAGGGAGCTATGTGATTTAAGTCATATAGCTGTGTGAATAATTTGTTTAGACTATATGTCTTTGTGAATTCAAACTGTTAAAATTAATATTGTTTATTTGTTTTACTTTTTGTTTTAATCTATTATTCATATTCAAATTGCAAATGTTGTATTTCTGCAAAAGAACCATATAAACCATTCTTTTGGAATAAACCATCATGTATAAATTACATTCTGTGGTATCACTGGCGAGTACAGTTGTGTACTCATGTTTGCTATAATCAATCAACAGAAATATAGGAGTCTTCGCATGCCTTCGAAGAGTTCTACGAAGGTGCCTGAGACTTTAGAGTCTTGATCCCAATCGGTTGCCTGTGGCGAATTAATGAGATTCTGCTGAAGTTATTTATTCCGCTACTTATTTCTTTATTTCTAACCCTGCGTAGCTTAATAAGTATACACTCGACCATAAGATCAAAATAGTTATATGTATATCAAATTACTCGTTTATGTTATTAATCGTCTTGTGTGGATCAATATTCATCTATGTTGATACCGTGTGCACTAGCATAATCCTGAACTAGTGCATTATACACCGAGTTGAGAATTGCATTTTTGGTCCCGACATCAAACAAGTATCAACTATCAGACTTTGCAGAACTGATCAAACTTGAGCTTGGGTCTGGAGTATTCAGAGCTCAGTGTGGCTGCAGCCACGATGGCATTGGCGGCCTCCGTGAGGTGCACGCCGTCCCAGCTGACGAACTTCGAGCCATCGTCGCAGACCGTTGCAGACTTAGACTGGCAGCTCCTGTTCAGATCATAGTTGTACGGCGGCCCTCCGTACCCACAGCACGTCATCAGCGGCTTGTCGAAACCTGAAGAATAGCAATGGTAAGAGACTGAACAAAGCTCCAAATGATCTGACAAAATGGCATATGATCTGAGAGTTATTGTGTTTCATTTGCTCACCGTATTTGGTGTGGTTGGCCACAAGGTCATACTTGATGGGGAACAGATCGGTGTAAACGATAGTGGCGTCTTTCATCTGTGCATTCAGCTGATCGCAGAGGCTGCCCAGTGCTGCATTGAATGCAATTGCAGCTCTGTTGTAGGTCTTGAGGCAGCCATTCTGATCAAGATCACTGTCGTTTTTCCGCGGAATGGAGAGCTTCTGTGGCAGGCAGCCAAGAGCCCCTGTTCCATGTATCCAAAAGTTCCGGCTCCCGTTACTATACAGAGTCTGCATTTTGACAGAAGGTACAAAGATGTGGTGGTCTGGCTTAGCTTGCAAGTTAAAAGGGTACAGGAACTCATTCACAAAAGGATTACCTGAACAGCATCCTTAATCTCAGCGAGTATCGGAGGGAATTTTGCGAGTACTTGATCATAAGGCAAGTGGGACAGAAGAGCGTTCACATCATTCTGTCCTATATCTATGGTATATAGAGCATTCCGGAACCCTTCTGCATCAATTGGACCTTCCAGACCTGTGCATAACAAGAAGTTTGATCATTTACAGTGAACTGTATAGTTACCAAGCCCCCTTGTGCAAGCATGATGTACACAATATTTCAACTCTGCAATACAATAAAGATTTGTGCAATTTGTTCCATTTGGATTCGAGAGAAAGAGAAAAATAAACAAACCTTGATTGATGAGTTCCAAGGATCTGTCTCTGAAGTATAAGAATTGCTGCACCTGTATGTGCAACGCAAAAGGAACGTCTCGTGGTGATGTCATTGAACCGGCAATGGCGAAATTTGCACCATTACTGTAATTGGAACCCAATGCCTTCAGGTACGGGCTCAAATAGCTTATGTTCAAGCTTTCACCTGGATGTATTTTCGTCATTCATGGACCAAACCCACTATTAGTAAGGCCAACAACTATTTCCAACAATAAATTAATGCTTCCCATGAACACTTGACGTGGGATAGATGCGTGAAATCCCAAAGTTACAAATAATTGAACTAGATGGAAGTATAAATGCATTGAATCATAAATAAACATAGCTTGTTTGACATATAGGAATTTTGGAGGAATGGAAGACATCCACTCTCACCAGATGTGTCTTTCCTCCAAAATTCCTGTGACCCAAATAAGCCTCACTAACTTGTGAAAGTTCCATGTTCATATTGTTTTTCAGATCAAGTAGTGCTCATGTAACCTTCTGTTAGTTGCTTCAAACTAAATTTCTGGATTCTAGTACTGTTAGATGTCACAAAGTTATTTTCTGTGGTGGCACATCGTACCATGGAGTGAAGAACAACGTACCATCGTATCATCGTATCAGGCATGATACGCAGAAGTTGGGTACAAGTTTTAAGCAGCAAGACAGAAGCTGTGCGCATTCCACATGTCTTCAGAAACATCTTACAACATTAGCGGAATTATTTTAGATTAATGATATATATCTGCTTGTGCACATACCAATATGCACTTTATTTGGGTCATCCTAGAAACTTAAGATTCACCTCCACTAGAAGCCTTTGATAGCTTAAATAGGTGTGAACAAACTTACAAAGCTTACAGTGTGTAGCCAAAAATTGGATGGTTTATTTGCAGAAGCCTCAATTTAGCCAAACCACCGATGGTAGACTGAAAAAAGGCATTTAGGAACTTCTCAAAAAATTCTCACCTTCGATCTCCACCATTGGACACTACGTTGGACAACATGAAGCAACTAAAAGACATCCCTTCCTTTTGATACCATTAAATCGTGCTGCATTTATGCTAATTGCCCGATCAAAGTTAGGTCATGTTAGAAAAGGCATAGTTCCATTCAGAAGCCTACTTGTTACCGAAACTACTGGAGCTGTCTCCGACTTCCTAAAAAGGGTTCAACGTCTGTAGCAAACCTGCAACCTCCAACCCAGTTGAGAGAGACTTAGGCCCTGATTTGGAGTTGTTGTAGCTTCAACTTAAAGCCATCAGAACTGGAAATTCGTTCAAACGGAATGCAGTTTCTCCAGCTTGTGAGCAACGTTTAAGCCCTTTCTGTATTGAGAAGCTGGATAGTGGATACACTGTTCACTAGTTTCTGAAGGCAATCAGCTTCTGTAGAAAGCTAAGCCCTTTTTTACGACGAAGGTGAATACTCTGTCCACTAGTTTCTCAATGTTGTGAAAAATGGCCTATTAGTCGGCCAATTAATCGGTGACGGTGGCTAAACTGTCACGAATAGTATAATCGGAGTGCAATTAACGCCGTGGAACGATTAATTGACCGCATAATCTAGTTAATCGGCCATTTTCCGATTAATCGTCCGTTTTTCTCGTTTAATAAAAAAACTGCTTATTTTTATTCACTAATTGCGATAAGTTGGTTTATAATATTGTGTGATGGTGTTCATAGCAGTGTTCCCCTAGGCGCTAGGCACTAGTTGGGCGGCAGACCAGCGCCTAGCACCTAATCGCCGCCTAGGCGGGCCTAGGCGGCCGCGGCTAGACGGTCGGGCTGCGCCTAGCACCTAGGTGGCGCCTAGGCAGTCTAGGCGGACGCCTAGGGGAACACTGGTTCATAGTATGTACCTTATGGGTGAAGTATAAACAATGAAATGCAAAACATGGCAAATAATATTTTGTAGAGTGATAATTTACAATAACTTTGGGTAAATAAAATGTTTCTAATTAATTCTAAATATAATGTTGAAGATATTAGAGTTTAAGTAAGAGTCCAAGTTGTGTGTGACTCGGAGTCAAGTTGTATTAGAGTCAGACTTTAATAAATGGTGTGGAGATCCCAAGAGGGACACACAATTATTCCCAAAATTCTATACGGTACCAAGGTCAACCCTAATCCGAGCGAAAAACACCTTACCTCGAATCTAGATCCGCCGCCGCCCATCTAGACCTGCCGTCGCCCACTGCTCAGGCCAGGCCGCACCGCGCTTGCGGGCAGGCACGCGGGCCGCCGCCACCGCGCCTTGCGGGTGGGCGTGCGGGCCGCCGCCGCCGAGCCACGTGGGTCACCATCGCTCGCCGCTTGGGCCGCTGTTCGGGCCGGAGGTGGAGAAGGAGAATCGGGGGTGGTGAAGGTGCTTCGGTTCGCTGGTGGAGAGAGAGGAGTGGGGATGGAGGGTGTTTCGGGAGGAAGAAGGCTGCGGGTGAAGAGGTGTGGTGGATCTGGGTGCTATGTGGAGTCGGACCTCGGGTGTTTCGGGAGGAAGAAGGTTGCGGGCTTCCTGTGTGGAGGATCTCGGTGCTTTCAGGGGAGAGGAAGGGCCGAAGAGGTGCGCTCGAGAGGAAGAAGGCTGTGATTGAGTGTCGGTGGTGTGGAGGAAGATCTAGGGCTTGTTTGGTTATCTAGATTCTATTTATGGGAAAAAGTGATGTCTAGAGATAGCTTAGAAAGTAGATGATTTCTGTCTTGCTAAGCAAACTTAAAGATAATAGTAGTGTTTGGAGTAGATACAAGAGCCAGGCAGTATTTGGTTCATATGTCCGAGGAATGTGCCTGAGTAGATCAAGAAGGCATGAATAGATATAATAAAATAATAGAAAATTTAATTAAAAATTATTTTATTAATTTAAAATACTTTCGTTATCTAAAATTCCCAATGAAGCTGTAATTAATCCAATGAAATACAAATGGTTAATTTCATTTTTTAAAGCTTTCAGAAGACTCTGAAAACCGTGAAAACTGAAAAGAAATATAAAAAAACTCGAAGGAAATTACAGGGTTTATTTTAATTTAATTTGGGCTTCAATCGAAGTGATAAACAACTTGAAAACTCTTACATATGTGTAACATCCTAATTTTCAAGGCCTTTTTGAACATTTTCAAAATTTAAAATTAACCATTTGCTTTTATTAATTTGGTAAAGCTTAATTGAAAATTTAGAATTTAAAAGCAATTTAATATGAATTAATTAAACTTCAATTAAATTAAAGTTGGTTTATTTGAGTTTTCTGAATTTTATTGGATTTAAAAGTCAAAATTACTATTTTAAGTATTTTTTTGATTTTACGTAATTTAGAAATGGCTTTTCTTTTGTCCCGAAATTAAAAACTATTTTATTTGCAAAATTAAAAGTTAAAGTATAGCTAAAAGTAATTTTATAAAATTATAAATAATCCTATAAATTTATGTGCATTTTTCTAGAATTTTTGGACTTTAATAGCTATTTTCCAAAAACCATTTAAAGATACGGTATTTTGTTAATTCGAAAATCTTTTAAATCCTAAACAACTTTGGGCGATTTCTTTTCGTTGGCCCACCCCCTTTCTCACACACTGACCCACCCCGCCTCCCCCGCTGCGCGCTTAGGCGTTAAGAAAACGAGCCGTCCGATTGAAATCGGACGGCCAATTGATGAACGTTCGGACTTCAACGCCACAATCGAATCCGGCCGTTGAAATTGAATCGGACGGTCCACCTATGATGAACGTTCGGACCGCCCGATCCCCATCGCGCGATCGACCGTCCATTTTAGATCGGACGGTAGATGAGGTTTGACGTTATAAAAAAGCGAGGAGAGAGAATCTTGACACGCGGCCCCGCGTGTCGAGAGAGAGGCGAAGGTGAAGCGGTCGTGTCGCGTGAGCGAAGGGTTGGGTGAGTGACTTTCGGCCCAAAGCTTTGTTGGAGGATTATAATTGATTTATAACCTTTTAAATAATTCGATAATTCAAATAAAGCAACCAAATAGCAAATAAAATCAAAAATTGTGAGAAAATTCACATAAATTCTTAGAGGCATTTTGGACTTAAATAAAATATTTCTAACTTATATTTGGTATTTAATTTTGCAAATAATTTTGTTTTGGCTTGAAATACTTAGGAAAAACTTTTAAAAATTCCACAAAAATAATTAAATTTTAAATTTTCTCTCATTACAAAGATCAAGTGATCAACTATTATTACAATAAACATTTATTATAACAAATAATTATTACAAACAATTGTACTATACAAATACTACTACAATATGCACTTAAGTTTTTACACATATCTTGTACAATAGATAGTTATCATGTGCACAAGACCCGAGCGACTCGTTAGCATCCCCAGCGTTCATTTTTAGGCTGGCGCCCTAGAGATTTCTCCAGCAGATAATCACGAAAGAACCAAACATATCCCGGCGAGACTCAGCAAAGACTCGGACCAGGCAAACACGGATCAGGACGTGAAGCAAACAGACCCCTAGTGTGGTGCTATGCGTGAGTGTCGGTGGGGGTGGAGGAAGATCTGGTGTGGCAATTGCGATCTGGTGTGGCTGCTGGTTTCAGGGATAGTTCAAGAGGTGTTGGCGATTGTGTTTGTGATCATGGACTCGTGGTCTGTTGATGCGTGAAGAAGTTACCTTGATCGTCAACATGCGCGGCAATAAGCAGGACAATTTGGCGAAGGGGTGTGTAACCGGTGTTGAAAGTAGAGAGATGAATCCTAAGGAGATTGAAGTTGTGAGAAAGGCTAGGGAAGAAGTTGCGCGAAAAGTTTCAGAGAAGAGTATTGTGACCATGGATGGGGGAAGTGGAGAACCCTCTTTGGTCACAAAAAGTGAGATGAGGAGTATATTACAGGACCTCATCGCGATGGGTTTGATAGGTCCAAGGGCTAGTGCTGGATCATCTGAATTAAAGCTGAAGCTGATGCCGAATGATGTAAAGTTGGAAGGGAGTAAGAATTACCTAAGTTAGTCTAGAAGGGTTCAGCCAATTTTGAAGACGAAGAGGGTAGAACACTATCTGCCGGAGACTTGTGTCGAGCCTACGAACAGGGAGAGTACTGATTAGAGGGTGTGGAACACCACCAACTCTGTGGTGATGGCATGGTTGTTGACTTCAGTATCCCCATCCATTGCTAGGATGGTGGAGTGATCCCAAGTGCAACGGTGATGTGGAAGATGTTAGAGATGTTAGGGAACATCTATTCCAGGGCTGGCAATGTGATGATGACGGCGGAGGTTCAGGGCAAGGTAGATGCTCTGAAACAGTGGGAGAAGAACGTTCAAGAATATGCTAGTGAGCTGCAGCAGTTGTGGGTAGATTTGGATCAATATGATCCACTGCAACTGACGTGTGCTGGTGATTAAGTTTGGTAAGTCATGGTTGTAACATAGGAGGGTCACTCACTTCTTGAAAGGTTTGAATCCTGAGTTTGAAAGCAGGAGAGCTTCAATATGTCATCAGGTGGTATTGTCAACTATGGAGGAGGCTATTTCAGCTATGGTTGTCGAGGAAACTCGACAGAGAGTGGTGGTGGATAGCAACCCTATAAGGTCGGGAGTGTTACAACTGTAAGCAAAAGCGAGGTTGATGCTTGAGCCACTGCTAAAGCGGACCGTCGCGACGAGCCTCCGCCTCCCCCCCCTCGTTGCCTTCTCCGCTCCGTCACCTACGCCCCGCGATGCACTCTCCACAGACACACCGCCTCCATCTCCTTCTCCCTGGCGCCTCCGACATCAAGCGGTGGTGGCCGGCCGAGATGTGGGCAGCGAGATGGGGAGTGGGGGGCGATGGGGAGGGGAAGCGTTGGGCGGTTAGAAGGGGAGAGGAGCAGTTGGGGTGGGCGAGGGACTCACGAGCAGTTCGGATTTGTTGGATTTTTTTCGTATGAGGGGTGGGACGATCGTCCCACTGCGACGGAGTAAATCCCTTCTTTTATTAGTTAAGATAAATAAAGGGTGCAGGGATCCCAAGAGGGACACAATTATTCCCGAAATTCTACATATAAATAAATATATTAACAAGAACGCATAATCGCCCGTTAAATTCCGATTAATCGGCCGTATCACGATTAATCGCTTAGCGGTACCCATCCATCCATTAAGCGCATACCGTTTTGCATGACACTTGTTTCTCAAAGCAACCAACTTTTGTAGAAAGCTAAGCCGTCGAACAGTGTCTAAAACTTCTGATACATTATCCGCGAGAAATCCTTACATATCGAAGTATCAATGCCGTAGACGTCATTCGCAGTGGTTGCACCGAAGGCATGAATGCTACCCCCGCTTGATGCACAGGCTGCCCCATCCAAGGGGAAAACACAAGTATTGAATGCTCGCATCAAAAAAGTTGAGGCATTTAGTATCACTACCCTACTTTTGCCCATCCTTGCAGAGTTCAGACGCTCAAGCAAAGCACGACATTTATTAGTGGTGGGGAGAGAGAGGGAGAAGTCAGAGATTCTCTCCCATGTCAAAGAAAGAACAGCTGGGCTGTGATCATGAATATCCTTGTGTTCAGAAGGACAGGGGATTGAATGAACAAATGGAGGGAGGGGCCAGCTAAGGCAGTAGGAGTACTCCACATGATATGTCCAGATGATATTAACTGTTGCTTAGCTAAGCTAGTCCAGTATACAAATAGTTTAGCACATACACTTAATCACGCTCATACTGTACACAAAAGGAAAGCACTGTTAGGGTCCTGTGTCTTAAAGAGCTACCTACATTCAGGAAATGACATGTTGAGAAGCCACATACTGCCATGGCCATGCGTGTAAAAGAAACTTCTTGCTTATAATTTTTAGGCCCCTTCCTTTAAAAAAAATCTAAGAAAATCGAGAGGAATTAAACTATTTCATACTAGGGTCGTGTGAAACTTCTGTGTTCAAGACTTCAAGACAAGCCCTGAAGAGCAACTAGCGGCAACTGAAGATTAGTCCATCCATCACCCAATATGGGGTTCAGGAGACCCATCTGTCAGTGAGTGCGTGTTTTCACAACAACAACAAAGAAAAGATGTATAAAGACTTTTCTTTTTACTACTTGTATGCACAATCTATCCGTCGACAGTAACAAACACAGATTCATTATTATTCAGGGAAAGAAAAGATAAAAACAGAATCTTGATGAATAGTCTTGTTTTGGGGGGTAGGAATGGGACTCACAGAGGAAGTCGATGGTGAGTCGGCCGTCGCAGAAGCGGCCGGTGGGGTGGCGGAAGAACGCACGGCCCTCCGGCGGCGTGATGTTCCACCCCATGGCCGCCGCCATGCCGCCCGTGTCGGAGTTGGAGTCCCCGAAGTTGAACACCACCGGACGGGCGCCGGCTGGGCAGCTGAACCCGGCGGCCGCCGCCGCCACCAGCGGCGCGAGTGTCGTCAGCACTAGCGCCAGCGGCACCACCACCGCGAGCACGAGGGCACGCCATAATGCGCTGCCGCCCGCGCCCGCTGCCGACATTGACGAGCTTGGACCCCTGTCCATAGCATGTGCCGTGCAGCTCAAAAATCAGGATAGCTAGATGCTCTCTCTCTCCTCTCTCTAAAGTATTGGATTCTGTGAGGTCATGGGGGAATACATGCTGGAAATTTTTTAAAATAATATATTTTTTAAATAGAATTATAGAAATAAATATCTGTTTAATATAATTATAAAAATAGGCTTATGTCACTATTTCAAATGGCGATAAGACTAGTGACAGGATCCCTATCGCCAGTCAACAGTGTTAAATGTCTCTGTAGCCTATTGGAATGGCAACGGAGATCAAATTATCATTTGAAATGGCGACAAGTTCTAATGACCAATTGAATTGGCGACATGAGCTGGAATTTTATTTTTTGGCATAAATAATTGAAATAAATTTATATTTATATATGTAGAGAATGCAAGTTCAAAATTTATAGGATTTTGACTAAGTTTTTGGTAATTTCTTATAGTGACAATGCAACCGATTATTTTCAAAAAAGAGAACGAAATATTAAGTAGAGAACAACTTAAGAGTTAAATTTAAAAGATGAGATTTCAATTGCGACGATAAGACTTCATAATCTAGGTGTAAATTACATGGCGTAGAGGGTTTGGTTATGTGTATTTGTTTCTACCGCTACTCTTACGATCGAAACGACAACATGCATGAATCATCAACCTGATCTACGCGTAGGATACATGTGCGTCTTTTGGAGTCAGAAAAACTGGTGGATCGAAAACAAGTTAGTCTTGACAGCCCATCGGTGCTTTCCCCTTGTCCGCTGCAGACCTACGGCCGCGGCTAATCCCAAAGGCAGACCTATACTGGGCTTCCATGAGCTCCTTGGAAGTAACCACCCACTTTGGAGGAGCATTAGGGACCATAGGGACCATGGGTGCCTTCCCCTTGTCCGCCGCGCGCTCAGCCAGGTCGTCCTCAGCGTGTTGTTGGGGGTATTCCACCACCATCCCGGTTTTTTGGGCTCCATCGGTGCATTGTCTTCCCCGCTCTCAGGTACATAAGGTTTTCAGCGGTGGAATGTCTCAAGTGGCAGTGCGTAGTTGAGCATGTACTTCTACTCGATGAACGACCTATCGTACTTGTCTGGGTCGTCGATCCATTGGAAGAAAAAGCAACACCCCTTTGCCTACCATTATGCACGGATAAAGTTAGCGATATATGGAATGCAACTTAAAATGTGAAAAATCGAAGTGTGTGTAAAATTCTCTTACGCAGATATCCCCGCACGTGTAGTACGCCCAGACGGCAGTCGCCGGGTATGTGGACTGAATAATGTGCGTCGGGTTACCGCAATCGCACTACGGGCGTGAAAACTCCAATGGTACAGGCGCATCCTTCATCGAATGATTCAGGAAGGTTCCCGTCTTCCTGGCAAGCCACTTGCACTTTCGCATCATCTCCGCATAGCCCGACATCTTCAAGCCTGACCTAATGTTCTCTTCGCGCTGAAATCACGATAAAACCCTAATTTCCTCGCGCTGAAACCCTAATTTTCAGGAGGAGAGAGAAGAGGCAAGCCACCGCACGGTGGCCATGTGGTAGGGGGCGATGTGACGAGCTGGGAGGAACTGCCACACGATGGTTGTGCAGTAGTGGTCCATTTTTACAACAACAAAAAAAAATGAGAACGACCATTCTTGTAAATAATGAGCCAACACAACCAAAATTTATGGAGCCTTGTCGTGTCTTTGCACGTGAGCCAGATGGGTATGTTTGTAACAGCAAGTCGGTATTTTCTTTTCTTTTCTTTTGTGATGCTCGTGAGTCGTGTGACGCACTGGGTCCAAGACACACAAAGTTGACCACCCGGTGACCAAATAATGCAAGCCAGGGTTAGATTTGGGAGTTTTTTATTTGAATTACAGAGAATTTGTCCCTTTTTTTCTCAAATTCAGAAATGCTCCTTGTCGGTGGCAGTGTTATGTTTAAGTCAAGTCTGAAAGTGCACATCGAAGCGGATCTGAATCCTCTTCAACAACGCAGAGGTGCACTGCAGATAAGGAAACAAAGTATGCTATAATATCTCTAACGCATAGTACATTAGAGTACTATAGCTATAGTCTGATTTTACTGTTTCAGAAAATGATGTTTCAAGCTTTACCATAGCTATCAATTGATCTATGTTGCTCAATTTGGATAGAACCATTGAGATGTATCCCTAATGCACAACCCTATGATTCTTTGCATTGGCCTAATGCCAATGCGGAGGATCCATTCGCCATGGGAGCTACTTTTATTTGCATTTTGCTCTCAGTAAATCGCTGCAGCGTACAGTCAAATTTCTATGCATTTTGAACTAGATTAATTCGTAAGCAAAATTTGCTACAGGCCACCGTAATTTTGTTGCTTTTACTCTAAGATAAATCATGGTTTTGTTGAAACACAATATAGTTCTATGGCTCTTTGATAGGGGAGCACTGAAGCCATTAAAATAATATTTTCCACTTAGCAAGAGAGAGGTGTACGTGAAATGTCCAAATTTCCCCTGCATCTTTCCTCCGCTTTCTCCAAAAAATTTTAAAAATAATTACAAAAATAGATAGTTGAAAAAAATAATAATTACAAAACTAGGCTTCTGTCACTGTTTAAAATGGCGATAAGATCCTATCACCATTTCATTTGACGACAGGGACCCTTTGGGCACAGTGGGAAAGTTCCTATCACCAGTTCAATTGGCGACAGGACCCTGTCGCCAAATGAACTAGCGACAGGACCATATCGCCAAAAGAACTGGTGACAGGAGGGCTCTGTTATTTTTTTTAAGTTATGTGTAGCGGAATTTATATAAAAAAATTAATTTATGCGTAGGGGAATTTTTTTAATTTTTGTAAGGTTTAGGGTTTAGGGTTGCCATGCACGATGTTGACCCGATATTTGGGGGAAAGAGATGTAATTAGTTGCATAAGAGTTTGGTTTTTTCGTCTAAAAAGCTAGGGTGGCAGAGTTATCATTTCCCTCTGAAAAGTTTGTGGGGCAGAGTTTGGTCTTTTCGGTCTGAAAAGCTGGTGTGGCAGAGTGTTGTCATGTCCCTTTGTAGTGCTGATTTGAAAAGCTGGAAGGTAGAGTTTGCACTCACTATTTGTACTAACTATTTCCGATAGATCTCATTTTGTACTGACTATTTTCGAGCACATTTTTTTGTCGATAAATCACAATGTCACAATGTGACGAGGATTAAAATCTCTAAATATTACTTTAATATTTAATTAAATATTGCATGTCCTTCGTGGTCGTAACCTTTAAGGCTAACGACCTCCTAGTCGTGAGGATTCCAGAGGTTACATTATAGGTGCCCTGGTCGGACGAGGTTCTATACCTACTACCCGACCAAGTGACTGTTCGTCGGATCTTTGAATTGGCACTTGGACCCGATTCGAAGAATATCTCTTTCGTGGGACGAATGGAACATATGTTTAATTTGTTCCAAACCACATGACGTTTACAGCCCTGATTCACTAACAATAACCATCATATTGTTCATCTCCCACTGACAACAACCGCTGATCAGTTGGTTTTCTACCAACTGCCAACACTTCTCTGATCGGACGTGACACTTCTAAAGGGCGCTACTACCAGGAGTAACTATCACCACTTCGTCAGTTATTTAAAGGAGAAGGCAACCGGGAGAGAGGGACACGCAGCAACAAGTTCACAACATCTGGACAAGATCTAGATATGATCTACAACCGCAATTCAAGGCTATTGAAGCAATAACATAGCAATCAGTACACTAAGTGTAATTAGGAATAGTCCACTGCCTTGTCAAAGGCACCCCCTGTAAAGGATCCAGTTCACTACAATAAAGAGAAATATCATTCTCTCCCAAGAACTCTTTGCCATTTTCCACTATTTATTTCGTAAGATCGGCGACTCGATCGTCGACACAATGACATTACATAACATTCAGCACAACGTCATAACATTTTTTGTTGATAAATCACACTAATATTACATAATATTCAGCAAAATATCATAACACCTATTTTTTTTACAAATCAAAGTGATATTACAAAGCATTGGGCATCACATATTTCAACTGGACCAACCTTTCCCGTGGCCTCGAACTCAACGTCCCCCATGTGGACCGCCTCTAGTCGGGCGGTCAGATGAGGTCCCCGCGGCGACATCCAGAGTGCCCATGTCTCCTTCGTCCTGAGGATTTCTCATAGGACATTTCTTGAAGGTGTGCCTAGACTCCCTACAAATGGAGCACTTCTTCATACGACGCCTGACTTTTGCTTCGTCCATGTCATTCCTGATGCGTCATACCTGTCGCCAGCCAACCTTTTCCTTTAGCTTATCAATGTCCGCGGCCCAGATAAGTTGCTCCCAAGTCAAATGGCTAGTGAAATGGTCAACCACGGCGTAACCATTCATCTATGCACTCCAGGTTTACATCACCTCCTCCTTTTTGAAAAAGTCAGAGAGATACTGGCCAAGATGCTGCGCCACCGTCGAACATGCGGTCGTGACATGGGAGTAGGGCCTATGCAGAAGAAGGGGCTTGTTGCAAGTGCATACGCAACTAGCACGGCGTAGCATGCACTCATGCGTGATCCTCTCGCGGTTCGTCCCACGACGTCCTTTATCCCTGCACATGATCTCGAAGCGAAGCTCCCTTGTGCCCATCTTGAATGCCCTGTGCATCTCTCCCTTCTTATTCAGTCGCGGATGCAGGAGTGGGCTTAGCATATGCTTAGGCCAGAAAGACCAAATCTCATCGTCCCTCCCTAGCCATGTGTACATATGACTGTCATGACCTTAATCCCTTGAGCTGTACTAACTCCCAATATGTGTGATGTGCTGCTCGGAGGGCAAGGCAGCTCAATTTCAAATTGTACACAGCATGGTCCAATTCGAATGAGTGAAACAACCATTGCATCACAACACCCCATGTACGCTCCTCTACTCTTGGCAAGGGCACGGTCTTTGATTGGAAATAACGCAAATCAATGCCCTCGGGACCCTCAAAAATAGTCCCTTGATCGTAGTAAATTTTGAAATTGGTGACGTCCGACATATTTGACGCACTGCGCCGTAAACAAGATTTCTACGATTAACCACATATCTAAAACTAGACTACCCACCAAAAATTATTATGTACAACATACTGAACTACGTAATCGTACATCTAAAACTATGTAATCCATTCGGTTAAAAAAATTATCTGACAGGTGGGCGACCGGACGGGCAGCGCTTCGCTAGCTTCTCTCCTCCCCTCTAGTCATCTCCCTTCACTCCTCTTTTTTTCTCGATAAAAGTGAGTTCTACCCCAATTTTAGGGTCTCTTATAGGGAAGAGTGTCTCCCTGTCACCAGTTCAACTGACGACATGGAGCTCTGGGGGACTGTTGAGTCCCTTGTTGCTAGAGGTTAAGTTCATGTCGTCAAATGAAATAACGACAGGAGCCTAGTTTTCTAATTGTTTTTTAACTATTTAGTTTTGTAATTATCTTTTAAAATAGTATTATTTTAAAGAAATTTCCTCTTTCTCTGGCTGACCCACCTCATGCCGCGCCATTCGTCCGACCATGGCTACCGTAAAACGAGATGACGCGATGCAGTGAACGATGTGTTCAAGTGCTGACTCCACCCATCGCGCAACCGCATGCAGCCCTGCAAGGACGACACCAACTACCGTGGCCGCATCTACTGCTACCTCACCCACATTTTTTTCACCTTGCAAATCCAGTCCATGGTATCTTTCCTCCAAGAAGACTCCAATGCTCCCAACTCCAACCTCTCGACATAACCGCCCTGAGGCAGATGATCCATCTCCTTCTCCACCAACACCCCCACAACATCATCACTATCTACCAGGAACACAGAACCGACATCCAAGAAATCAAGGCTACTCCCCACCTCCACCGCCTCGCCGTCGCCAGAGTAGCCTCTCAGGCCAAGGACGCTATTCCTATCCTCTCCACATCGTAGGGTTGAGGAAGCACCGAAGCATAAGATACTCATCTCAAGATCACAAAGAAATAGTGGCCTCTTTCTTGGCTCCTCCTGCTCCTACTTGAGGAGTATTTGGTACAAGAATCAGCAATCTCGGGGCCTAAATGTTGCTACTCTTTTCCCCGGATTTTCATTCGATTTGTACCTCTCGCAAATTCGAACTTTCATCGAAATTGTCTCTATTCATGTGTATAAAATACATATATGAAATATGTACAAGTTCTATAGAATTTCATGTGATTCAGTAAGCAGAATATGGATTCCATGATTGATAGGGATTGATGACGAGTGAGCTGACAATGGAATTTTCCTTCGATAAATAGGAAACTTGATATTAAGATGTCCTGTCCCGGAATGGAAACAAGGGAATGTCCACAATACCCAGATTTAGTCGGATCCAATTCGAGGAGTTTTGTAGGTTCATTAATCAAGGCTTGGCAGAAGAACCTAAGAAGTTTCCAACAATTAAAGATCTAGATCATGAAATTGCATTTCAATTATTTGCAAAAGGATATGTAGGGAGGCGAGATAAAGAGGACCAAATAAAGAGCTGAGGCCTAGTACTTAGTCCTACAATAGCTCGTCGCTACGGCGCCAGGAGTTCGAGAGCATCATGTCCTCGTCGCTGACCAGCATCTTGACGTCGTTGCCCAAGTCGCCCCCATCGGAGTTCCCGCCATTGTCGCTAGACGGGGCCACCGCCATCTGGTCGCGGTTCTTGGCCTAGTGTCGCCTGTCAGTGGTATCTTGGCTTCGCTCTACTAGCTCTACCTTAGCAAGGCAAGGTCGTCGGCTCGTCGCTGTCCAACGGGTGGCCCACCTACCCTGCCTATGCTATCGCCTTACAAGCAGGCATGGCCAGATGGGTCGTGCTTCCCGGGCTGGCCCAAAGCACGGCACTGTTGGTCAGACATAACATGGCCCACACTGTATCTAGGCCGGGTCGGGCCGGCACGGCCTGAGTGGTCGTGCTACGCTTGGGTACGCACCTCGGCCTAGCACGACACGAACAGTGCCTTACCAGGATAGGCATGGCGGGGCGGGCACGCGGTGGGTCGCAGGGCGCTGACGCGGTGGCGGCAAAGAAGGCACCGGCACAAAGAAGGCACGCCAAGAGCACCCGATGGCGGCTTGCCCAGGGTGACCGAGGCGCGGTGTCGGCATGGAGCGGTAGCCCGGGCGCAGCCGGTGTGATGCGCCGAGGTGACGTCGAGCCGAACGCACATGTGGCACGACGCCATTAGAGACGGTTCGAGTGGCACTGAGAAGGAGGCGACGCAATGACCCAAAGACGTAGCGGTGGCCGGCTTGGTAGCGTCGTGGAGTCGAGCTTGGCAACGGCCCGAGGCAGCCAAGGGTGGAGGTGACGGCGTGGTGCGTGGCGCGTTAGAGCGCGATGGTGGCCGAGCAGGGCGGCGCGACACGGGAGGCGGTGGAGTGTGGCGGCGGCTCCAGGTAGCGCGGGAGGCTACGTCAAGGCAGCTCGATGGGGTGATCGATTGGAGGGAGCTAGAGAAGGAAGTTGGGATCTAGATAAAAGAGAGAAAGACAAGACATGAAGAGGAAGAAGAGACTGGGGAAGAAAGATAGAGCCATGGGAGGAAGAGGCAGCCGTGAGGCGGGGAAGGAAAAAGGAAAAAGAAAGAGGAAGCTGTCGGCTGGAGAGAGAGAAAAAGAAAGAATAGAAAGAAAAGAGAAAAAGAGAAGAGATGAAAATAATAACAACAAAAGGGGATTTTTTATTTTCAAAAAATTTCAAACCAAAACAAGCTACGCGGGCCGAGCACGGCCCGAGGTGCCGGCGTGTTGTGCTTTAGTCAGCACCTCGGCCCATGGGCCAACACGGCACACCCTGCATAATCAAACGGGCCGGCCGTACCAAGCCGGCACAAGCCCGGGTTGTGCCATGTTAGGTGCCCGTTTGGCCACCACTACTTACGGGTCACCCAAGGAGGAAGGAGAAGACTTGGTAGCGGAGAGAAAGTGGAAAGTGGGAAGAAAAGGGGCAATTTGGGCATATTCAATATTTCTCTTCAAGATATAGAAAAATAATATTTTAATTGTCTTAGTTTTCTCTAACAAAAACCACAATTTAATTGTAGTGTGTTTCAGCCGAGCAACAATCTTTTGGAGTTGTGGAGCAAACACCACAGAATTGTCCGTGTCATGTAGTTAGTTTTGTCTAAATTTTACTATTTCACCTTTGCATTTTGTACTTGAATTTAGAGGAGCCGTGTCATCGAGATGGCACACAGACATGGAAGTATGGAACACTAACCTAAAGGCAAAGGCTCATGTTATGCAGGCTGGGATTGGATAGCACGACACATCCAAGTTAGGCCTTCAGAAGCCTTAGAGCTATGGCTCACTGGCAGTGAAACAACTAGACGATCCAACTGTTTTGTGAGTAGCAGATTTTTTCCCCCTCAACATTTCACTATTTCAGTGGCAATTTCTAGAATTTTTTTAAAATAATATATTTTTAATAGAATTACATAAATAAATGTCTGTTTAATAACATTACAAAAATGGGCTTCTGTTGCCATTCCAAATGGCGAAATGGCCCTGTCACCATTTAGATTGTCGATAGGAGCCCTGTTGCCATGAAAACAATGTGAAATGTCTCTACCGCCATTCGAAATGGCGGCAAAGACCTAATTCACCATTGTCGCCAATTCAAATAGCGACAAGACTTGGGATTTTTTTTTTTAAAAAATGAAGGTAACGGCAAATAGAAAAGCATAAAATTAGGTGGTTGCATTATTCATAGTAAGAAACAGAAATAGAAAGTAATAAGAAACAATATTAGCGGTGGTACATATGTTACATATAATAATTCAACGCATCACATTACATCATTACATCGGAGTACACAACTAAATAGGATATACGCCATCACATAGTTGTTCGACAAATCGCAATGAAAGTAAGCAAAATATTCATCATAACATATTTCAAAAAGATAAACCATCCCCGTGGCCGCCACCTCCACGTCCTCCATGTCGACCTCCGCGGTGCCTGCCTCCGCAACACTGTCCGGACTGCCGACCTCTCCTTCGCATTGTTCACTTCTCGCATGGCAAAACTTCAAGGTATGCCTAGACTCTCTGTAAATAGAGCACTTCTTTGTTCGATGTCCAGCTTCTATTTCGTCCATGTTGTTTCTGATACGCTAGCCAACCGTTCCCTTCAGCCAATCAACGTCGGCGGCCCAAATCAGCTCCTGCCAGGTAGGATGGCTGGTGAAATGACCAACCATGTTGTAACCATACAGCTCTGTACACCAGGTTAGCATCACCTCTTTCTTGGTGAAATACTCAGAAAGGTATTGGCCGAGATGCTGCGCCAATGTCGAACATGCCACCATCACATGTGAGCATGGCCTATGTAGAAGAAATGGCTTGTTGTAAGTGCATATGCTATGAGTGTCGCCAAGTGTGCACTTGTGGATGATCCTCTCACGGTTCATCCTAAAACGTCCTTTCTCCCTGCAAAGTACCTCGAAGCGAAGCTCCCTTGTGCCCATCTTTAATGCCTTATGCATCTCAACCTTTTTTTTCTTCTCCTCCATGTACTTGGTGATCATGGTGAAGTACAGTACACTGTCATTTGCCATTGAGAGTGATGCGATATTGGTTCGGTCAACAAAGTACTTTGTGGTGCCTGAAAGCATCTAGGCCCTTAAAAATTGTTTTGGTAATTAATGACAATATATGAATATGGGATTAACATGTTTATTGAGTATTTACAAGGTTAAGTCCCAATGGTGATTATGACAACTTGGAGATGCATGGTAAAGGACAATATGAAGATCAATATGGTTCAAAGACAAGGTACAAGTAGTCTAGGATCCTTTTTATGTTTACCGGTCTTAGGAGAAAAAGGATGGAAGACCGGATTTTAGGTTAAATGCCGTACTATTAAGAAGGATTATGACTAGTAGCTTGATAACATGTTCTTGTGCCATTTGGATCAATATAGGATCATGCATGCACTTAGAATTTAATTTGGAAGCCAACTTTGCATTGTCAGGATAATCGGTAGTCCGAAGCGTTAAGTCGGCGATACTCTGCTCAGCAGTATTACTAGGGATCGTGGTGCGATAGTACCCTAAACAAAGTTGTACCAAAAAATAGTTGGCGGTACGTAAATTCCAGAGAGACACCTTTTAGTTTGGTTGAAAACCCTGAGATCGTTAGTACCGCATTTGTTTAGTGGAACTACCGCACTCCGGTTTTACCGAAATTGCAGCGGTACGTTTTTTTTCCAATAGGTACCCTTTTGGGACTCTCGTGAAAACGGTAGTACCGATCTCATTTTCCGATATGACCGGCCAGCAGAACTACCGCATGTTCCTTGGCTGTAGTACCGCACTAAGGTTCAAATGGCTCTGTCAAAGGGAGTTATTGCCTCTACGATAGTCGTTACTGTGCGGTAGGTGAGGTGCGGTAGTACCGGCCCTTGGTTGGCGGTAGTACCGTATTTCGTTGAAAAGTGGGGATTTTCTCCCTAACGGTCGTATTTGTTGGTGGGGGTATAAATACACCTCCACCTGCTCAAGGACATTTGCGCTAGACCATATTTACTATCCTTTGAGCCTTGAGCATCGTCTCAACTCCTACAATACACTTGTGCATTCATTGTGAGGTAATTGAGCCAAATTCAAGTGCATTCATTCTAGATTGATCCATTGCACTTAAGTGCCGTCAAGCGAAGATCATCGATTCATTACTCTTGGTGTTTTGCCAAACATCTAGACGACTTGGCGGTGTTAGCACGGTGATCTCTTCAAGAAGATTGTGAAGAGGCCCGGTGCCAAGATTGTGAGTGGTTTGGTGTTCGTCATCTCCGGAGCGGAGGAAGAACAACCACTAGTGATCGAGGGAAGGCTTAATTCGTGGAGCCGGCTTGATTAGTTCAAGCTTCCTAAACGTGGACTAGTGAAGACCGGCAAGTCTTTGATACCACGGGAAAAACTTCATTGTCTCAATTGTGGTTATTTCTTATCTTTACTATTTTCGCATTTATAATTCTAGCATTTATCTTGTGTAGAATTGCTTAGCTAGAATTGTATATAGTTTAGACTTAAATGGAAATTGACTTAATTTGTTAATTAGTCAAAAGTTTTAAAACCTCCTATTCACCCCCCCTCTAGTCAGTTATCCTTGATCCTACAAGTGGTATCAGAGCTTGGTCTCTCTAATTTTAGACTTAACCATCTAGGAGAGAAAGGATGGCTAGTGATGGAATGTCAATAGGTAAGGCTCCTCTATTTGATGGGTCAAATTATGTTTATTGGAAAATTAGAATGTCCATTTATTTAAATGCCATGAGCCCAAGCATATAGAAAACTGTGGATGAGAGTTTCGTTATGGCACTTGATCCTGCACACCCCACGGCTCTTGGGATGAAACTCCCATATCAATGCTCAAGCGATGAACGCTCTATTCAGAGCTTTAAACACAGATGAGTTCAATCGAGTGAGCAATCTTGAAACCACTCATGGGATATGGAATACACTATCGGAAATTCATGAGGGCACATCCACGGTTAAAGAAACTAAATTGCATAGGCTTCGGATTAAATATGAGACATACATAATGTTGCCTCATGAAAACATCACCGAGATGTATTCAAGACTCAACAACATTGTGAATGAACTCAAAGGCCTTGGCACTAACCTTCTTGATATTGATATTGTGCACAAGATGCTTAGGGCTCTTTCGGACAAATATGAGACGTTAGTGATGCTATTTCTCAACTCTCCCGAGTTGACAAGGATGACGCCAACCGGACTCTTAGGCAACCTCATAACAAATAAGTTGGTAAAAAAGGACAAGGAAGAGCGTTTAGAGTCATCTTCCTCAAAGAAGAAGATTACCGCTTTCAAGGCCAAAGCGGAATCAAGTAATGATGAGGATGAAGAAGGAGACTCTGAAGAAGAGTTTGCTTTTCTTGTGAGGAGAATGAAGAAATTCATGAGAAGACGCCCACATAGAAGTTTCAACTCTGACAAGAGCAAGAAAGAGCAATCCTCAAATGACAACAAGCGTTATAGCAACATCCGGTGCTATAATTGTGAAGAGAATGGGCATATTGCCTCTCATTGTCCCTTAAAGAAGGATGACAAGGGCAAGTCATTCAAGAAGAAGGAGTTCGATGGCAAGAGGAAGGTTTTCAAGAAGCTTCACAAGGATGGCAAGAACGAAACTCATATTGGAGAATGGGACTCCGATGAAGAGTCCACCAACTCCGACTCCGATGAAGATGAGTCTCCCAAGAAGAAGGGACTTGTCGGTATCACCATCAAGGAGGCTCCATCGCTATTCTCCACTCCTACTTGCCTCATGGCAAAAGGAGATAAAGTAAAATCCATTGATGATAATGAACCATCATATGATAAATTAATGGATATGCTTGAAGACTTGAATGAATATCTTGGAAAAGAAATGCCAAAATATAAAGTCCTAAAGAGAGAGCATATCTCTCTAAAAGATTCTTATGAGGATCTAAAGGAAGCTCATGACTTGTTTATCCAAGAAAATTAAAGCAAGTCTTGCACTAGTGTAGGAATTACATGTGATATTCTTGATGAAATGCCTAGTGTAGAGATTACAAGAACTAGTGCATCTACTTCATGTAATGATATACTTGCCATACCATGTTGCTCTACTATTAACTCTAGTCATGATAATGTTGAGTCTCATGATGCAAAGCTTATTGTTGAAAACAATGAGCTAAACGAGCAAGTGATCAAGCTAAGCAAAAGCTTAGAACGGTACTTCAAAGGTAGGGTCACCCTTGACAAGCTCTTGAGTGAGAAAAGGTGCTCATTCAACAAAGGACTTGGGTATATACCCAAGAAAGGTAAGAAACCGGTAAACAAGCCCATAAGGTTTGTTAAGAAAAATGGTAAGTATTGCCATAAGTGCTAGGAAATAGGACATTTGTAACAAACTTGTCCTATTGGTAAGACTCCATCTTTAGGTATATATGATTCATGTTATATACTTAGAAAAACTAAGGATGGTAAAGTAATTGCAAGATTTGTTGGCACTTCAATTCTAGGCGCTAAAAAGAATGCTATTTGGGTGCCTAAATCCTTGGTCACTAACATCCAAGGACCCAAACAAATTTGGGTATCTAAAAGAACTTAATTCTTGTTTTGTAGGTGAACTACAGGACCGGTGGAAAACATTAGGTGATTGATAGTGGATGCACTCAACACATGACCGGTGATAGAAAGATGTTCACCATATTCGAGAATGGTAAAAGAGTTGATAAGATTATATTTGGCGATAATAGCAAAGGAAAGGTAATAGGATTAGGTAAAATCGTTATCTCAAATAACCTTTCTATTTCAAATGTATTTTTAGTTGAATCACTGGCTTAATTTGTTCATTCTCAAATGAAGGTGTTACAATTTCAAATGAAAAAGATAATTCTTTAATTTTCAAATGTTTTAGATTTGGAAATCTCCACTTGGTTGATTTTACTTCAAATGAATCATGCTTTAAAACTTGTTGAATTGCAAAAACCTTATTTGGTTGGCTTTGGCATAGAAGGCTAGCTCATATTGGAATGATTCAACTTAAAAAGCTTTTCAAACATGATTTAGTTGTTGGCTTGAAAGATGTGAAGTTTGAGAAAAATAAACTTTATAGTGCTTGTCAAGCCGGTAAACAAGTCGCTGATTCTCATCCTTCCAAGAGTATCATGTCAACTTCTAGACCATTGGAACTCTTACAACCTATAAGAGTATCGGGGGTAATAGCTATTGTTTAGTCATCGTCGATGATTACTCTAGATACACATGGTTATTCTTCCTAGATGATAAAGCCGAAACCTCCAGCATTTTCAAAAGTTTTGCAAAAAGGGCTCAAAATGAATTTGATTTCAAAATTAAGAAAATTCGTGGTCATAATAGTTTCGAATTCAAAAATACTAAAGTTGAAGGCTTTTGTGATGAACTTGGAATAAAGCACGAACTTTCCACAACCTACACTCCGGAGCAAAATGGAGTTGAAGAAAGGAAAAATCGAACGTTAACTGAAATGGCTAGGACAATACTTGATGAATATAATACTTCCGATAGTTTTTGGGCGGAAGCAATTAACACCGCTTATCATGCCATAAATCGTCTCTATTTGCATCGTATTTTGAAAAAGACTTCTTATGAGCTTTTTGTTGGAAGAAAACCGAACATCTCTTACTTTCTTGTATTTGGTTGCAAATGTTATATTTTGAAAAAAGGGTGTTCGTCTTTCAAAATTTGCAAGTCGTTGCGACATTAGTTTCTTGCTTGGATATTCATCAAATAGCAAGGATTATCGTCTCTTTAACAAAAACTCCAGTCTAGTTGAACAAAGACATGATGTACAATTTGATGAGACTAATGGCTTTCAAGAAGTGCATAAGAATTTGGACGATATAGGTGATGAAGCCTTAAAAAAGCTATAGAAAACATGCAAATAGGTGACATCAAGCCTAAAGATGATCCATCACCTTCCACTCAAGTTGAACCTCCTACCTCTTCCTCTACAAATCAAATTCAAATTGATGAAGAAGACAATAAGGAAGATGATCAACCATCCAACTTACCACCAAGAATCCACAATGCAATTGCAAAAGATCATCTAATAGATCAAATATTAGGTGATGTAAGTAAGTGTGTTCAAACTCGATCTCGTATTGCTTCCTTTTGTGAATATTACTCTTTTGTCTTCTCTATTGAACCAAAACATATAGAAGAAGCACTTGATGATCTGGATTGGGTGAATGCAATGCATGAAGAACTCAATAACTTCATCCGGAATGAAGGTTGGACATTGGTGGATAGGCCCAAGGAACACAATATCATTGGTACAAAATGGGTCTTTAGGAACAAGCATGATGAAAATGGTATGGATGTAAGAAACAAAGCAAGATTGGTCGCTCAAGGATACTCACAAGTTGAAGGTTTGGATTTTGGTGAAAACTTTGCTCTCTACCTAGACTTGAGTCAATTCGGATATTAATTGCTTTTGCATCATGTTTTGATATTAAATTATTTCAAATGGATGTCAAAAGTGCTTTCCTAAATGGAAAAATATCCGAACTTGTCTTTGCTAAAAAACCCTCCCGGTTTTTAAGATCCTAAGAATCCCAATCATATCTATAAACTCTCCAATGCGCTCTATGGTCTTAAACAAGCTCCTAGAGTATAGTATGAACGCCTTGGAGATTTTCTAGTATCAAAAGGATTCAAAATCGGGAAAATTGATTCAACTTTATTTACTAAAGTTTTAGATGATGATTTCTTTGTTTGTCAAATTTAAGTTGATGACATTATCTTCAGATCTACTAATCAAGACTTTTACAAATAATTTGGTGATATGATGTCTAGGGAATTTGAAATGTCCATGATCGGAGAATTAATATATTTCCTTGGACTTCAAATCAAGCAACTCAAAGATGGAACCTTTGTGAGCCAAACAAAGTATACAAAAGATTTGATCAAGAGGTTTGGCATGGAGGATGCAAAATCCATCAAGACTCATATGGCAACCAACGGTCATCTTGACCTAAATGAGGGAGGTAAATCGGTAGATTTAAAGCTTTATAGATCCATGATTGGTAGTTTGATTTATCTTACCGCATCTAGGTCCGATATTATGATTAGTGTTTGCATGTGTGCACGCTTTCAAGCAACTCCAAAAGAGTGTCTGTCGGTGTTTTAGAACCGAACTTACGTAAAGATTGTTTGATTCGGGGGTTCCTCTAGGCTCAAAGTCACACAGAGATGGAGACACATGAATTTTATACAGGTTCGGGCCTTCTCCTAGGAGAATAACAACCCTACTTCTGTGTGTATGTATTGAGTATACTGGATTACAAGATCAAGCCAGAAAACTAGAGTATTGTGCTTCTCATAATTCGGGCCCTCCCCCCTTGCTCTGATGATCCTTGCCTTTTATACCGTCCCCAGAATATACGCCGTTGGATCTCTAATAAAAGGTCACTTAATCATCCAGATCGTGGCGCCATTACTGGAGGTTACTACAGGAGTTAAAACGTTCCCACATCGCCAGACAATTATCATCACAAAAGGGAGTTAAAATCGTGCCATTATCTTAGGAAATAATGGCATAGTTTACTGCCTGTATTTTGAATATGGTGCGGAAGATTCCTTTATCGACTAGGCCCACATGTCTGTGAGCCTTGTCGACTAGGGCCTGGTCGTAGAAGGTCTTACGACCAGGGGATAGTCATAGGAAAGCTTACGACTACATATTGATCGTAGTAGAACTTACGATCATGGGATAGTCGTATAAGGACTTACGACTATGGGGTAGTTGTAGAAAGACCCACGACTACAGGGTGGTCATAGAAGAACTTACGACCTCCAGCTTCTCTCTTATTAATTTTTAAGGGGTATACTCAGGAGTTATGTGACGTCATTATTACCTCATAATATGAATTATGGACAAATGATTAAATGAGGATTGTTATATCCTCGTCAGTGTCATTTGATGGCCGTAAAAAGAATACTAAGATATATAAAGCATTCCTCTAGCATTGGCTTATGGTTTCCCAAATGTGCTAAATTTGATTTAATTGGATATTCGGATTCCGATTATGTGGGTTGTAAAGTGGATAAAAAAAGCACCTCGGGTAGTTATCAATTATTAGGAAGATCCTTAGTATCATGGTCATCTAAAAAACAAAATTCTGTAGCTTTATCCACCGCCGAAGCCAAATATGTTTCCGTGTGTAGTTGTTGTGCTTAATTGCTATGGATGAGGCAAACTTTGATGGATTATGGAATCAAATTCAATAAAATGTCTCTTTTGTGTGATAATGATAGTGCGGTAAAAATAGCCAATAATCCTGTCCAACACTCAAGAACCAAGCATATAGATATTCAGCACCATTTCTTGAGAGATCATGTGAGCAAGGGAGATATTAAAATTAGCCACATCCGGACCGAAGACCAATTAGTGGACATTTTCACCAAACCGTTAGATGAAGGTCACTTTTGCAAATTGAGGAATGAATTAAATGTCATAGACTATTCAAATATTGTTTGAACTCTTGCCTCGTGCATTTTGTTCCATTTGGTGTTATTTGAAGCCTTTTAAGAAGGTATTTTCAAAATATTTTATTAAAGATCTCTTTGTTCATAAAAATTATGTTTTTAGTTAGACACTAATCTATCCAATGCATAATGATCCTAAATGATATTTATTTGTGTGCAAAACTAGGGATAATTTACATAATTCTCAAAATCCAAAGTCTGTTCTTGAAGCTCCAGGACAATCGGAACTACCGACGGTTTGACCACGGTACTACCGGCGTTCAAAGTGCAGAACTACCGTGTCGGTTGGTAAAAAAGGGGCATTAACTGCCGTGCGGTTTCTACCCCTTACCCTTTTACCCTCGAGCAGTTCTACCGCATCATCTCTCCACCCCAGTCCTTTTCCCATTCTAGCCTCTCTCTCAAAACCGAAGGACTCTCAAATCCCCTCAACAAATCCACAAATTTCTTCAGAATTTCTTCAATCTTTGTTGATTTCGTGTATCTTTAGGGTTTATCTCCTCCAAATCTCAAGATGTCAAGGACAAGAATCATCACTCGCAAGTTCGTTGGTCCTCCAAGAGGCCAATCCTCTTCCTCTCAACCTCCTGCAGTCCCTGCTCAAAGAAATCCAGAGGTTCGCCAAAAGGATTCTCATGACAAAGGCAAAGGGCCTGCAGCCAGTGATTCTGAAAGTGAAGAAAGGTCATCTCACACTGAGTCAGGATATGAGTCTGAGTCTGAAGCAGAAACAGAATTGCAAGAAAGATTAGATGAAGAAATGGGAGAACCAGAAGAGCAACCACTTAACTTGAGGACTATCTCTGCTGATGATTACACCATTTTGCGACACAGTAATCAGTTTATATATCCTGCAAACTCCATAAATCCAAGGTTCCACACCAACTTTCAGGAACAGGTTTATGAGAAGCTATATGGTCCACACAGGCAGTTTGTAGACCATAAGTGGATAAAATGGACACATATTAACTCTTTGAGCAAGTATGATGGGACTTATCGGCTTTTCAGTAAGTCGGTATTCATGACCTCGTAGCTCTAAGGAACGACTACGATGAGGAGATTGTGAGACAGTTCTATGCCACCCTGTATGTTTCTCTAGATTTCATCAAGCTGTCATGGATGACTGTGACTAGATATGTGAACAGCAACAAGCAGGAATTTGAGCGAGTTCTGAGGACAGAATCAAGTAGGTATGAGAAGATTTATGATAGGCCTGCTCTACTAGTTCCTGCCTGGATAGACTTTTATGATCCTAATGTCAGGTACACTCCAAGGAAGATTAATGGTCTCAAACCTATTCCTAGTTTGATTAATAGAATTATTAATCACACTATTCTTCCCTAGAGTGAAAATTTTGATGTTGTGAGAGGACATGCATGGAATATTATTGATAATATTATGAATGGAAGAAAATTTGATGTGGTAAATGTCATTATCAGAGGAATAGCTTCTTCTAAGAATGATAGAGTCAAGCGGATTTACTATGCTCCCTACATTATGGCCTTGATTCTCAGCAAGATTGAGTATCATGGAGGTTTGGGTTCTCCCCATAAGGCATACAAGCCTAGAGATGGTCCTCCTCTTCCTACTGATATTCGTGCTCAGCGTCAACAAAGGAGGCAAAGGGATGATGCTCTAGGATAAGCTGCTACTCAAGAGGATGATCCTACAAAAGGATAGGTATCTCTTATTTAGCTTTACTTAGCTATCATGGAGGTAAAGAATTCTCAGCACGAGATTCTCTCTAATCAGCAAGAGATTAGGAGTGCTCAGCAAGAGATGAGAAATGCTCAGCTTGAATTCCAGAATGAGACCCATAATAGGTTGGCTGCCTTGTCTGAGAGTGTATCCTCTTTTGAGCACATCTTGACCACTCCTTAGTGTTTTGGTCGTTGTCCTCCAAGGGCCTCTACATCTCTAGTTCCACTTCCCCCTCAGGACCCAGCTGTTTGATGTTTTTGGTACTTTGATGCCAAAGGGGGAGAAGCTAGAAGGAGAAAGATCAAAAGGAAGCACTACTACGTAAAAGGCTTTCCTGAGACGGTTCGTAACGTCATCACGCAGGCGGTTTCGTGAGCCGTCGAGTTTATGGGTCGATGATGACATGAGGTCATCACGAGCGGTTTTGAACCGCTCGTGATGTATACTTTCACGAGCGGTTTGTGGTTCAAACCGCTGCGATAACATATATCACGAGCGGTTTCATCCACAAACCGTGCGTGATAATCATATCACGCACGGTTTCACCACAAACCGCTGTGATAATCATATCACGCAGCGGTTTTAGCCACAAACCGTGCGTGATATCATATCCTGACGGTTTTAGCCACAAACCGCTCGTGATAAATACATATCACGAGCGGTTTGTCATGCACGTGTGATGACTTTCTCTATAAAGGCCCAGCGGTGGTGCTTGTACCATTAAATCGGCATCATATATATATTACATATATATTGTTCGTAGTCTCTCGGCCACTTTGGAGGGATGCGTCCACATGACATGAGAAGGATGAGGCGGTAGCCACAGGCAACCTCATTGAGCCCTTGCAAATATAAAAGTATGGATGCAAAGAGGCGGTCGGACATCCAATTACACGGATTGGGCGTCGCTATGTTGAAAGAAATATCGTTGATCTTGCTGAATTACTCATTGAGGAAGTGGCATCATATATTTGCAACTAACCATTCTTGAGCATGTAATCGTCTTTAAACCCAACAAGAACACCAAGCAACCATTCTCATATTTCAAAAGAATTCTCAACTTGTTGCTTGGTGTTCTTGTTGGCTTTAAAGACAATTACATGCTCAAGAATTGTTGGTTGCTAATACATGATGCCACTTCCCAACAGAGTAGTTAAGATCAACGCCACTTTCAACATAGCGACGCCCAATCCTGTAATTGGATGTCCGACCGCCTCTTTGCATCCATACTTTATACTTGCAAGGGCTCAATGAGATTGCCCGTGGATACCGCCTCATTCTTCTCATGTCATGTGGACTAATTTCCTAAAGTGGTCGAGGATCATTTAATAATATATATATATATATATATGATGCCGTTTTAATGGCACAAGCACCAATGGAGACTTTATAGAGAAGAGATTATGAATGGAATGGTAGGACGACTGCACGCAAGAGGTAGGAGAACTTGACCGGCATGAACAAGGGGACTATTAATATGAACTAATTATCAATTCAATTTCAGCATAAGACTATTGACACCATTACATCACGAGCAAGGGGACTATTAATATGAACTAATTATCAATTCAATTTCAGCATAAGACTATTGACATCATTACATCACACAAGAAGAGGACTATTAATATGAACTAATTATCAATTCAATTTCAGCATAGGACTATTTACATCATTACATCACGAGCAAGGGACTATTAATATGAACTAATTATCAATTCAATTTCAGCATAGGACTATTTACATCATTACATCACGAGCAAGGGACTATTAATATGAACTAATTATCAATTCAATTTCAGCATAAGACTATTAACATCATTGAGCGGTTCATCAAGAAGAGAACAAGACCAAGGGTGTCCAAACCCACCACACCAAGAGTAGCCCTCGGCATCCATCGCAGAGCACTAGCTAGCCATTTTCATCACAGAGCAAGGAGGGTAGAGACAGAGAGGGACCTTAGTGCAACAAGAACCACGGTGGCGACCCCACCACCAAAGACAACCCTCATCCATTTCCTTTACCTTGCATAAATCACACAAACATCAGGACACAACTTAAGGCTCATGCATAAAAATCAAACTCAACAAAAGACATTAAGCTAACAGATCTAGAGGAGAATAGAGGAGGATGGGAAAGCAAAGCCGGCCAGGCCCTAGCGAGGCGCAAAGGGGTCGGGCGGCGGCGACGCAGGTCGAGCGGCGGTGTCGAGGTGGGGAGGAGCGGAGTTAGGGCGGGCGCAAACCCTAGCGGCCGAGCCGGGAGTGACGAGTTTGGGCGTCATCAGAGTTTGTACTGTCGGTGACGCCGCAAAAGACACTCTTATCGCACGAGTGTCTTTTGCGGTGTCACCAGAGCTGCTAAACCGTCGGCGACGGAAGAATGGCGGCGTCGGCAGCGAGAGAGAGGAACGGACGAGAGTAAGGCGGCCGGGAGTGACGAGTTAGAGCGCAAACCCTAGCGGCAAGCTATGCTAGCTCCTACTTATAAAGACTTATCGAGACGGTTCTATTATGGAACCGCTCGTGATATGGGACATATCACGAGCGGTTCCATTATGGAACCGTCCATGATATAGGACATATCACGAGCGGTTCCATTATGGAGCCGTCGTGATATATCTATATCACTGACAGTTCCATTATGGAACCGTCCGTGAAATGTTTTTTCTCAAGTATATACACTTACATGACATGTGAAGAAATTACATGTTTATATTAAAAAGCGAAACCTATAATTAAACAAGGTTTTTCTAGTGGCGAAGGTAGGTCGCTATCTCCATCTCGCAATACTTCATAGGCGGCGGTATCGGCATCGGACGGTTCTCGATCGTGACGAAGCTGAAATGCGCCCACTCCTACCCGTTGACGCTGTTCGATATAATTAATATTAATTGTAACTTCACCTCCAAACTAGATTTTGTTTTTCCACAAAACCGTCTCGATATATATATATATATATATATATATATAGAGAGAGAGAGAGAGAGAGCGTAATAATTCAACATATAATTAAATATAGTAACTTCACCTCCAAACTTTTTTTCATTTTGAAATTTTCATATATATGGCCAAGCAGTGGCGTTAAACCTAAAAAGATTTAAAAAGTAAAACCTATAAATAAAACAAAGTTTTTCTAGTGGCGGAGGTAGGTGCTATCTCCGTCTTCAATACTTCATAAGCGGCGGCGTCGGCATTGGGCGGTTCACGATCATCGAATGAAGCACGAAATCGCCCACTCACGACGCTTGTTCAAGTGTCTCCCAAGACCCTCGGTCGTTGAACCAAGAAGAATTGAGCCCATAGGCTCTCTTCCCTTGCTTGAGGGTATCGGCACGGTCGTGTCGGACGGCCGCCTCGATTTCACAGTCCAAGTGACGGCAAGCCTCCCGGAGACGTGCAACGTCGTTTTGGAGGACTACGTCGATGACGCCAGAACGCTACCGAAAGTGGGAGATCACCCGAAGACACGGCGGAGGAGGATGTCAAGACGGCGGAAGGTGGCCGCCACCGCTCCCGCAAATTCTCCGCCGGCAGAGGAGTGAAGACACTGTTGATCAAGCAGTGTTCTTCCGCAAAGACAGTTCAACCTACACCGAGAGAGGTGCTGACAAAGGAGGCCAGAAGGCCATCGGTCGGCGACGAGGAAGAGGCAGACCATTTCTTTTTTAATTTTATAAGTATGTGGGGATGATCATCTTGGATGGCGGATGATCCTTTTATCAAACAAGGAATAAATTCGAGCGTGAGGCGAAGAGACGATCGGGAGCCGAAGCGGATTGGCGGCAAACAGAGCGCGATCGGCGATGAAGAGCGCGACGGGAGCCGGGCGATGGCGGCGCACCGTGGGAGTCAGAGCGATATTATCACGAGCGGTTATTGTTAAGAACCGTCGTGATACTAATTAATATCACGAGCGGTTCTTGTTGAACCGCTCGTGATACTTCACAGACGGTTGTGTTTAAAAACCGTTTGTGATACTGATTAATATCACAGACGGTTCGTGTTCAGAACCATCTGTGATACTTCACAGACGGTTTTCAAAATGAACCGTATGTGATATTGCCTCTTCACGAGCGGTTTTTAGCGCTAGCCCGAGAGTACGAGCGGTCTCTAAACCAAAACCGTCTGTGATTGAATGTAATACCGACGGTTTTGGTCAACCGTCTGTGATGAGGCGTCCAGTATTAGCCTTTCTGTAGTAGTGAAGCCAGAAGAACAAGGGCAAAAGATCAAGGGGGAGCAAAACTGCTATTATTATATACTCTATGTGGAACTTGTGGTTTTATTTACCTTTGTGCTTCTGCTTGTAATAGTTTAAAATTGTTGTGTTTAATTACTTGTGTGCTTGTAATAGTTTAAAACTTCGTTATGGTTTTAATGCTACCTTGTTGAACTTGATAATATTATGCTTATGAAATTCTCTTTTGAATTGCAATATATTTATCTTGGTCATTTTATAGTATTGCAAATTCCCTCAAGATTCAAGATGCAAAAGAAACTCTGCCAAAATTTACAAAAACTCTACATGTGCTTGCAAAGATTTTCTCTCTTTTATATGCACATGTTTAGGGGGAGCTTTCTTTGAAATAACTTGAACAAGAAAATAATTCTCAAAAACCCTCTCAGGCTTATTGTAAGAATTATTTATGTTAAGTCATCAAAAGAATATACAACTCGTTTCACAACAAGTAGTATATTCAAAACAATCTTTCTCATATTATTTGGGTTGTCATCAATTACCAAAAAGGGGGAGATTGAAAGCATCTAGGCCCTTAAAAATTGTTTTGGTAATTAATGACAATATATAAATATGGGATTAACATGTTTATTGAGTATTTACAAGGTTAAGTCCCAATGGTGATTATGACAACTTGGAGATGCATGGTAAAGGACAACATGAAGATCAATATGGTTCAAAGACAAGGTACAAGTAGTCTAGGATCCTTTTTATGTTTACCGGTCTTAGGAGAAAAAGGATGGAAGACCGGATTTTAGGTTAAATGTCATACTATTAAGAGGGATCATGACTAGTAGCTTGATAGCATGTTCTTGTGCCATTTGGATCAATATAGGATCATGCATGCACTTAGAATTTAATTTGGAAGCCAACTTTGCATTGTTAGGATAATCGATAGTACCGGCGTTAAGTCGGCAATACTACTGCTCAGCGGTATTACCGGGATCGTGGTGCGGTACTACCACAACCCGGTTGTACCAAAAAATAGTTGGCGATACTTAAATTCCAGGGAGACACCTTTTTGGTTTGGTTGAAAACCCTAAGAGCGGTAGTACCACATTTGTTCAGCTGAACTACTGCACTTCGGTTTTACCGAAATTGCAGCGGTACGTTTTTTCCAGTAGGTACCCTTTTGGGACTCTCATGAAAACGGTAGTACCGCTCTCACTTTTCGGTATGACCGGCCAGCGGAACTACAGCACGTTCCTTGGCGGTAGTACCGCATTGAGGTTCAAACGGCTATGTTAGAGGGAGTTAATGCCTCTACGATAGCCGTTATTGTTCGGTAGGTGAGGTGCGGTAGTACCGGCCCTTGGTTGGCAGTAGTACCGTATTTCGCTGAAAAGTGGGGATTTTCTCCCCAACGGTTGTATTTGTTGGTGGGGGTATAAATACCCCTCCACCTACTCAAGGACAGTGTGCTAGACCATATTTACTATCCTTTGAGCCTTGACCATCCTCTCAACTCCTACAGTACACTTGTGCATTCATTGTGAGGTAGTTGAGCCAAATTCAAGTGCATTCATTCTAGATTGATCCATTGCACTTGAGTGCCGTCAAGCGAAGATCATCGATTCATTACTCTTGGTGTTTTTCCAAACACCTAGACGGCTTGGCAGTGTTAGTACGGTGATCTTTTCAAGAAGATTGTGAAGAGGCCCAGTGCCAAGATTGTGAGTGGTTTTGTGTTCGCCATCTCCGGAGCGGAGGAAGAACAACCACTAGTGATCGAGGGAAGGCTTAATTCGTGGAGCCGGCTTGATTAGTTCAAGCTTCCTCAACATGAACTAGTGAAGACCGGCAAGTCTTCGATACCATGGGAAAAACTTAATTGTCTCAATTGTGGTTATTTCTTGTCTTTACTATTTCCGCATTTACAATTCTAGCATTTATCTTGTGTAGAATTGCTTAGCTAGAATTATATCTAGTTTAGACTTAATTGAAAATTAACTTAATTTGTTAAATAGTCAAAAGTTTTAAAACCTCCTATTCACCCCCCCCTCCTCTAGTCAGTTATCCTTGATCCAACAGTGCCAAGGAAAGCACCTCGCACCGCACATGACCCAATTGTACATCTCAGCTAGATTGGTTGTCATGACGCCATACCTACCATCCTTGTCGTGTAGCAGTGACCGCTTAACCTTAGTCTCGTGCTTGATTCAGTCCGAGAAGCATTTCACCTCTCAGTCTTCCTCATCAAATTGGAACCATCTGTGGGTAACTTGGGCAATGACTCGAGGAGAATTTCAGTGCTTGTGGTGGGCTTCTTCACTGCTTCCCTTCTTTGCGTCCTCGTCCGCTCATCCAGAGTTTTCTAGAGTGCATTGAACTTCCTCTACTAGTTTTGGTTGCACAGCCACTTGAAAAGGTTAATCAAGTCCTCCTTTTGAAACTATTTGTAAAAGTTTGCACTCATTTGCCTCATGCACCACCTACTCTGCAGATCCACCCATAGAAGCGGCTCGTGTTGCCCTTGTTGTAGCTGAGTTATTGTACTCAACAGGTGTAACATCCCAAATTTGAAGTCTTTTGAAGCCTTTAAAAATAAAAATAACCATTAGAATTTTCTTGGTTAATTCAAAGCTTAATCTGAATTTTTAGAAAGTAAAACTATTTAATATGAATAATTTAAACTTTAATTAAATTCAAAACTATTTTATTTGGGTTCCTTGAGTTCTCAAGTATTTTTTGGAATTTTATTGGAATTGTTGGAGTTTATTTGCTATTTCTTTGAGCTATGTTTTATTTAATCTCTTTTCTGAGATTCAAAGGTCCTTTGAATTTCCTATTTCCTCTCGGGCCAATTTCTTTTCTCCTGGCCCATTCCTTTTTCTCCCTGCCCAATCTGTTTTTCCTCCCAGCCTAGCCGCTTGGCCCATTCTGCAGCCCAACCGAGCGCTGCACTGCTCTTCGTCCTCATCGTATCCATTCTGGACTCTGCTCCCTCGTTATCGTCTCCAACTCAAACTCTCCCGCCTGTGCCAATAAATAGCGATGCACCACATCAAAAGTTCTACCTCGCTCTCCTCTTCCGAAACCCTAACTCCTCTTCTCGGGTCGCGCCGCCAAGCCGTAGCGCTTCCTCACTGGAATTCGTTGCCAACGTTGAGTCTCCACCCGTTCTCTTGCCTCCGTTGAGTTCGCCTCGGTGTGTTCTACACGATGCTCGCCTCGTCGACCCCGAGAACCCACTGCACCACTGCCGCCTCTTTCTTCTCCAAGTCTGGTCACACCACCCACCGCCTCGATCTCCCTCTCCAGTGAGTGTCTTGCTGCCCCGAGTGTGTCACAACACGTTCCCAACCTTCCACAAGCTATTCCGCACATTCTTCTCGTCAGTGCACCACCACAGCAAGCCGCCCCTTCTTCTCCACCTCTAGACGTCATCGCCCTACCGTCTCAATTCCTCTCCGTCCTCCCCGAGTGTCTCGATGTGATCCCCATTCCCCACCGTGCCGGTGCTTGTGCCTTCTTCCCCCGAGCACCATCGAGTCACCACCGCCGCCGCATGCCCGCGCCGCTGCCATTGCCACAATGCCTCCCAGTCGCTCCGTTACCACCTAGAGAACCCTCGTGCCGCCAGGGTTCTATTTTGCCCATCGCCGACCACTCCCACGCCGCCGTTTGCCGCCGTTTGACATGCACCAAAGCTGCCGCCTCCTTCCTCTCTTTTCCCTCTATGCTCTCTTGCTCTCTATCCCTTGCAAGTGGGTCCCCTCTGTCATCCTCTCTCTCTAGTTTTTCTTTATCTCTCTAGCAATCAGGTCCCACCTATCATTCACTCCCTCTATGTTTTTCTCTCACTAGCCTCTGGACCCACATGTCATATCTCTTTTCTTTTAATTAAATCAGCTGATTCTCTAGAATATTCCACTCTCTCTCAATTTCCAGCAATTTCCCATTTCAACAATCTTCTGAGAGCCCATTCTCCTTCATCCGAACTCTGATTCAGCCCGTTCAAGTTTCTAAATTCATCTAAAATTGAGATATTTCTTCCACAGTTGGTTTTGTTAGCTTTGGATTTTATTTGAATTTCTTTTGGATTTATTCGTGTTTCGTTTGTTATCTCTTTCTCGTTTAGACGACCTTTTCAAGGAGCAGGAGTAGGAGCAAGGTTTGATGACCAAACTATGGTAACTGAGCAAGGCCAAAAACAAGTTGTAATCCTTTGATCATATTGAACCGATGTTTTCAAAAGTATCTTGTTTTATATCAAATTGCATGCTACTTTTATATCAACTGCTTTTGGGAGTTGTTAATCACCTAGTAGTCTTTATGCCACAATTGATTATTTGAATACCTTAAATCCTTTGTCACTATAGGATGGTAATTACTAGTTGGACATATTTGTATCACCAGCATGGGTTGTCGTAGAGATGTTTAGTCATGCTTAGTTATACGATGGGCTCATGTCACATGTTCAATGATGATAATTTGAATTAATGAGATATGGAATTGTGGTGCGATGCCACTGTTGTGCAACTTTGGCGAGATGCTACTGTTGTACAAGTTGTGATGCGATGCCGCTGTTATAAAATTGTGTGCCATGGCAGGTATTGTCATTGGTTTCGTTAAACAAAATGGTTTTACGTTCAAGAGAGCGATCGTGTAGTAAAGGGGGTACAGTTATCACTTTTGGGATGAGGTAGTCTCACCTAGGTGAGTTGTCAAGGACTTAATCTTATGCACCTTTGAACTAGGCCATATCATACAACCACATGTCCAATATGGGATGGACTTGGCTAATTAATTAGCAATGTCTCAACTCTAGTTCTGTTTTTGGTGGTGTGAGTTTCGGGATGGATATTCACAAAGGCGTAAGGGGGGGGCCTGTCTGGTCGTGATGACATTCAGTGTTTAGCTGGAAGAACTGGGTTGAGAAGGAGCTTTGTAAAGACATTGTGATAAACACTTAGTCACGCACCTACGAAAGTGTGTGAACAGACATTATAAGTTGATTTATCTCTTATGGGTAAAGCTATACAACCTCTGCAAAGGTAAAACTATTTAAAGAGCCGCGCCCCGGTTATGGACAATTCACGGGGATTTCACACGAGGGGTAGAGTTTTTATAAAAATGGTTGAAAGGTGAATAAGATGTTCACTTGGTGAATGTGATGTTCACTTGGTTGATGTGATATTCACTTGATGGTTTGGTTTGGTTGGGTAGTGAACGAGAGGGAGGTTCATTGGTTGTTTCAAAGTAATTGATTACACTTTACTTATTATATCTTTTCAATTATGCTTTACAATCTAATTACTGTATTTATTGTCAATACTTATTTTCTTCCAAAGAACCATATGGCTATTCCTTTGATCGAGCCTTGCATGAATATTAATTGTATATTGTTCCCTACGACTTGCTGAGTACTTTACGTGCTCACAGCTTTAAACTTTGCTGCTCAGATGAAAAAGGTCAACCTGCTCAAGAGTTCTACGAGGAGTTCTTTGAAGACTTTGTGAACTAGGATGTGCTGCCCGCTCGATTGCATGTGAGCATGTCAAATGGCCACCACAAGTTATTTTTTCGCTGTAAGAGTTTCATTTGTTTCTTAAGCCTTGTGTGGCAAGCTAAGTAAACATTGACCATAAGTTTCAATTATTACTATTTGCTATTTTGCTACCTTTTTAGTTAAATCGTTGAATGGATGGTATTTCATCGATGTTTCACTGTGTGAGCTAGCTACTGATCATGGAATTAATTCATAACACACAGAGGGTTTTAGATGTATAAATCCAGGTCCTGACAACAGGCCTGCATGTTGGTCATGTATGAGCCATACGTTAGGAAGGTCCTGTATAACAGAAATCTTCACGTTTCTCAGTAACCATAACCAACTGTCGGTGTTGTCACTTTCGACGAATGCAAACGCCATGGGAAGAACCTGGTTATTCCCGTCCGTCGCAATTGCAGTAAGTATCTGCCCCTTGTACTTCCCAGTCAGGAAAGTGCCATCCACGCACAAGATCGGATGGCAATACCGGAATCCATTGATGCATGCACCAAAGCGTGAAGAATGCTCACTTTAGTACCCTCTTCCTGGTGAATTTCGGAGGGGTGGAATCTTTAATGGCAACATAAGTACCGGGATTCCTATCCTGGATGACTCGGTGCTATCTGGGCTGGTTGTGATAGGAGTCATCGAACGTACCAAATCTTCCTTCCAATGCCTTCTGCTTTGCCCTCCATACCTTAGCATAACTGACTATGTACTAGAACCTTGACTCTATTGCTTGAATGATGGATCGTGGCTCAAAATCCAGGTTATCCACGATCTCGCCGTACATAACATTAGCAATGAAGCCTGATGACATGTTCTTGTGGGATTGCATTGATTCAGAGATGATATATGTGTAAGGGATTACGATAGAGCATTTCCAGTATGTGTCCCACTTAGGCTAGAATGTGTGCACTCACTAAGGGTATCCCGCTATCTCGCGCTTCATGTCGTAGCACCTTGGGTTAGACTTCACTACCGTGAATGTACGTTGCAACGACAAGGCCTAGAATTTGATAGCCTCCTCACCGCTTTCTTGCATTTGTACATGGCTCCTTGCTTGACCTCGTTCTAGTGGTACTCCCACGGTACACGGGATCCTCTTTCCACCATGAGATTATCAAATTGGCACGTGTTCCACTTGTATGGAACTGCCTACTGTTCCCCACCATCCTTGTCACCCAAACTTCATCTTCCGACAATGCCTCGTAGTTCTAGTCTTCGAGCGCCATCCTTTGAACTAGGGTTTTGATCTCCTCACCTTCGTCAGCAATCCCACTAGCTTCCCGGACCAAAGGGACTTCTTCACCACCGTCTTCATCGGCAACATCAGCAACTCCCCGACCTTCGTCTGTTTTGTGCACCGCGCTGTGGCTAGAGTCCCCAACTCCTTCGGCATCACTACCAACTACCCATTGTTCAGTCGCAGATGCATGAATCCCACCCATGATCCCTCGTAATTCTTAGATATGACTGCCATGACCTCGTTCCATTGAGCCATAATAACTCCCAATGTGTACCCTATGGTGACCGGGTGACAAGGCAGCTCAATTTCAGTTCGTGCAGAGCATGATCCAACTCGAAGGTGTAATACAACCACCGTATCACAGCGCCCAATGTACGCTACTCGGGTCTTATTAGGCTAACGATCACCGATTGGAAATAACGCAAATCAACCCCTAGGGACTAGACCTGTTCATGGGTGACCTGGCCCACCAGCCCGGTCCGAGCCCGACCCTATCCGGGCCGGGCTTGGGACTAGAATTTTGGCCCAAAAGCCCGAAAAATTGAATAAAAACAGTGAAAATCTATTTTTTATTCTAGAAATGAATTAAATATCACTTTTTTATTCCAAAAAATGATTAAAATAATATATTTAAATCGAAATTTGAATTTTTGGGCCAGGCCGGGCTCAGGCCTGCTGATTTGAGACCAAGCTTTTCAAGCCCAGCCTGACCTGGCGTTTGAATAGCTCTACTCGGGACCATCCAAAATAGTCCCTTAATCATAGTAAATTTTGAAATTGATTGTGTCTGACATATTTGACGTACTGTACCATAAACAAGATTTTCTTGATTAACCATATGTCTAAAACTAAACTACGCACCTACAAGGATGCAATACAACATACTACAGTACGTAACCATACATCTAAAACTATATAATCCATTCAGTTAAAAAAAATACCTACAAGGTGGACGACCGGACGGGGAGCGCTTCGCTAGCTCCTCTCCCTTCCCTTCCCTTCTTTCTTTTTTTTTGAATAAAAGTAAATTTTGCCCGAATTTTGTGGGTGTTCTATAGGGGTGGTTGTGTCGCCATTTAGAAGGGTGACAGGGACTTGCAGGATCTCTGTCGCCATTTGGAATGACGATTTGCCTAAAAATAACGACAGGGCTTTACAACACTAGTTGTTTCTTAACAGAGCTCCTGACGCCAATCCAAATAGCGATATGGTTATTTCACCATTTGGAATGACGATAGAAGCCTATTTTTGTAATTTTATTAAACGAGCATTTATTTATATAATTCTATTAAAAATGTATTATAAAAAAACAGAATTTCTACATATGTCAACGACTATGGTCAATTTTTCACAACAGATGTGCTAAATACTAATACACACCATGATGACCATACCGTCCATACGTATCAATTTCCAAACAGAATCTCTCCTGAAAACAAAAGCACAAAGGGCTATGCAAGAAGGCGCTATGCACTCCATCAATCTCTTGATCAAAATTCAAAAGAATCGCACATTTTAATTCAACACGCACATGTTACATGCTTGGTGTATGTAACGCACCAAAGCCCCACCACACCACTTGTTCGGGCCAGCCTTTCCTCTGTCGGTCAATTGTGTTACTATTCCCTACCTTTTCCTCCTTCGAATTGAACTCACTAATCGGCTGCAGCTTGGTCACATTCTCGTCATCTTAATTTGGCACGAGTAAACCAAATCAATGGAGGATACCATCGATCCATTAGCAAGGGACGTGCATGTTCTGCATCAGGCATCGTTAGCTTTGGTGGAGTTGACGAGGCTGGCGAGCGTGATCCTGGGGTTGGAGTAGTCGCCGGTGAGCACCTTGGCGGCGACGACGGCGTTGGCGGCCTCGGTGAAGTGGACGCCGTCCCAGCTGATGAACCGGGCGTCCATGTCGCACAGCTGCATCTCCGCCGACATGCACGCCTTGAAGTGGTTGTAGTTGTACGGTGGCCCGCCGTACCCGCAGCACGCCATCAGGGGCTTCTCAATCCCTGCACGTACGAAAAGAAAAAAGAGAGAAAGAAAAAACAAATCAGGTGCACCAGGTTTCTGAACTTGCGTGGTTGTGTCGTTTTCAAGTTTCGATGCACTAATACCCTCATTCTTCACTGTTGTCTCGTTTATGTAACAAATGCCATAAGAGAGCTAAAAAACAAATGAAATGTGGGATCGACCTACCGTACTTCGTGTGGTTGGCGACGAGGTCGTACTTGATGGCGAACATGTCGGTGAAGACGATGGTGGCGTCGACCATGCGCTGCCGGAGCTGGCTGCAGGCTTTGCTGAGCTGCTCGTTGAAGGACTTGGCGGCGTTGTTGTACGTCTTGAGGCAGCCGTTGCCGTCGAGGTCGCTGTCGTCGTCCCTCGGGATGGCCAGCTTCTGCGGCAGGCACCCCAGCGCGCCCGTCCCGTGGATCCAAAACTTCCGAGCGCCGTGACCGTAGAGAGCCTGCGTTACATATCGAGGACTAGAATCTTAATTAAATCAGAGCATTGCTTGTTTAATTTGTCTAAAATAATGCTACGTTGTGTTCCTAATTAGATACCGCAGATAAAGAAGTGCTCGAGGTTAGGCCTTGTTTAGAAAGAACGCCTGAATTTTATGGGAATTTTGATGAATTGCTTTGCTTCTTGCAAAAACTTGTGTAAAATTTATGTGTTCCAGAGCGATGAGGCATTTATGTTCCACTTAAATGAAGCGTACTCGTAGGGGGGAAAAGTATAGTACCATCTTTTATTTACTCCGAAACAGAAGCACATTTACCTCAATAGTGTACTTAATATGAGCAACGATAGGGGGGATCTTAGCAAGCACTTGATCGTAGGGAAGGTGCAGATAAGCAGAAAGATCATTTTGCCCTATGTCGATGGTGTAAATGGCGTTTTGGAATCCTTCACGATCGATTGGGGTTGTCTGACCTGCATGACATCTCACACCAAACAAATTTATTTATCAGTTACATATTCACATTTCATTTTTTTTCTGGTCAAGGAGATTCTCTTTCTGCTTTTTACAGTTGGAGAAGAGCCTGAAAAAGTTTGTAGGATAAAAAAAGAAACAAAATATTCATGGGACAGATTTTGTGTGTAATGGCATATCAATGATTAGTTCTCTAGAATCTAGCTGTGAATTAGGTGGACACATGCAACTTTAATCTTATATATTCATTCATAAACGTACATATTTAAGGCATGTTGTACTTTTTTTTGAATGAATAGTTTCAGACTTTCAGTGCAAGCTTTTGCTCAAGTCAAGGCTCAACAGAAAGCTTATTTTCCAAACTCATATAATAAATAAGGTAAAATATTGTTCCTCCAAAAGAGATATACAAGCCGAAGCGAACAGAAAAAAAATTATCCGCCATGATGTATTTCCCAAAAACTGTTTTTTTTTAAAAAAAATGTGACAGGAGAACTGTCAACACTGCATTAAAGACGGATAGATTTCCCGAAAGTTGTTGTAGACGAAAGCTGTTGTAGACGATTAATTGTTGTTTTATTAGTTTATTATTCATTCTTGTGAGCAAGGGAATTAAGGCGTGGCCAACATTCACAAACCTTGTTTGATGAGTTCGAGAGATCTCGTTCTGAAGAAGAGGAACTGATGCAGCTGGACGTCCAGCGAGAAGGGGGATCCTCCCGGCGTCGCCGTCGATCGGCCGATGGCGAAGTTGACGCCATCGCTGAAATCCGACCCTAACGCCTTCAGGTACGGGCTCAAGTGAGGTGTGTTCAGGCTTTCACCTGCAAACGATATCACCAAATATCTCTTCAAAAAAATTCTCCTACAAAATGATATCACCAAATATGCATCTCAAAACCCACATGTGTCAAAGTATTCAAGATTACACACTGCGCATCAAAAAGCAACACAAGCCAGTTTGGATTTTTTTTTTTTTGGAACACGGGGATTTCGCAAGGTAGCTGTAGGGATTCCGCTATTTTATCCAATGTTTGTAAAGAATTCTTGTGAAATTCTTGTCTCTCCAAACAAGCCGGAAATATCGGATAAAACCAAAGCAAGGAATCATCTTGGTTATTTGGTTTCCTACCGCACAAAATTAAATTTGATGTTTTATATCTTACTGGTAAGGCAGCGCGGATTTATCCTTTTTTTTCCCCCAAAGTTCTGTTAAGGCGGGAAATTTTTTCCCCTAATTCCTGCGGAAACTGAACTTTTTTCCGTAAAATTCCGTGTTCCAAATGGGGCCTAAATCTTACTACAAATTTGCTGTAAAATTGATCACGGACCGTCAACGTTTCTGCATCTTATCTATGGGATGATTTACTTACACCCAGGTCAAGCCGCTATCAAACGATCGCTAAAAAAGTTCTGCTACATTAACGCCTGCAGACTGCGGACTGCACTACTGCAGTGGATCGCCAATTCGCCATTGATTGATGCAATAATTTGTCCTGAAACTGCCCCCACAGCTATCAATTGGGGACGGACGGTTCCCCTTTGTGCAGATGTACATGTACCTTTCTTCTCACATAAATCACCTTCGCGATTCCATAATAGCGATGTTTCGTATATATGTCGATGCATATCCTCGTCACCTTTTGCCCCCATTCCCTTTTCTTGCTTTCTAACAAGCTTAAGCTCTCTCTCTCTCTCTTTATTTTTCCTAGGATACTTTGAAGTTTAGACTCTTGTGTTTGGGTTAGTACACAAGTACACCAGCTTAATCATGAGCTTTGTTTGTTCTCAAAAAATGAATCAAGGATTTTGTTTCGATTTATTTCCAGTTGATAAATTGGAAATTAGTTAGACCTGAAAAGACTGGCTGGAGTGAATCATTGAGCACGTTAATGTTAAGTGCGGACAGTAACAAGTGAAGTGTTTGGGCTGGCTGACTCACATAAAAAGTCGATGACGAGTCGGCCGTCGGAGAGCCGTCCGGTGGGGCGGCGGAAGTAGGTGCGGCCCTCAGGGAGGGCGATGTTCATCCCGAGCGCCGCCGCCATGCCGCCCGTGTCGGAGTTGGAGTCCCCGAAGTTGAAGATCACCACCGGAGACCGGGCACTAGTAGTAGTCGAGCTAGTGCTGGCAGCCGCCCCGCCACGTCCGGCGACGGCAACGCCGCCGCCTGCCATCCCCGGCTGCTGCCCTCCCCCGGCCCAGAAGCCGTGCCCGACGGCGGCCAACGCGGCCGCCGGCATGTACTTGAGGCAGGCGACGACGACGGCGGCGGCCACCCAGGCCAGCACGACGCAGTACTGCAGCCGCAGGCTGATCTTGGCATTGCCTCCGCCGTTCATCACGCCACTGCCACCACTGATCATCGATCCTCTCACACACACTCTCTCTCTAGGATTAGCTCAACTGACTCGTGGTGTGCGATGGAAGTGTGTGTGTGGTTGTGTACCTGCGCGTATATAGGCAGTTGATGAGCTCCTTGTCCCTGGGAGATGCTATAGACGAGATGGCCGGATGCGATGCACGGCTTGTCATTAAGATAGCTGGAAAAGAAAAACAGGTACTAAAGTAAAAGGCGATGGATGTGTTCGCCCGCGCGTTGCAATGAATATTGGGGATCGGGCGCCGGCCGGCCGTGTGCGCGTCGTGTCGTGTGTCTGTGCGTGGGTGGACTCAACGAAAGGGAAGTAGGTGGCGGGGCGAACTGTGCGCGGGACGGGACGGCGATGTCGCATCGGTTTACGGATGCAGGACAGCATCAGTTAGGTGCCGGGCCGCGGCCATGCACGACCCAGAGCACGAGCGAATTAAGCCAGCGGACGCGTGAGTGGCTTGCCTTTCTTTCGGCCATTCATTCACGAGTTATTGATGGTGGTACGAGAGAGAGAGAGAGAGAGAGAGAGATGCACGAGACTGCTACCTTCCTCGTCGGCTCCGGTGCCCAACACTCGAATGGAAAAGCAGAGGATACCATGCACACGCCTCCTTGTCGGGCACAAAACGGAGGTGTGAAGGTCAAGGCTGCGGAGCGAGCGGTGACCACCCATGTTGGTGACGAGCAGAGCGCCCCATCGATCGATCGGCGGGCTGCAGGGAAGGTAGCTGATCGTCGGCAGGTGCACGGTCGTGCGCGGATCGACCCGTGTTCGCTGGATGGAGAGAGAGGTGTGCACCGACAGGTGAGGTGACAAGTTCAAATGGTTTTCAACCGTCGGAGATGCCTCAACGCGACGACGTGCTCAACATCGCATCGCGTAGAGTGAGAAGTGGCAAACAGCAACATCCGGCATGCGCAGCTAAAAAACTTTTTTTTTAAGATGTGGCAGGAGGGCCTATTATATTAATAGAAAATCGAACACAAATACAAACGTGGGAAGTCTAGTACTTGTAGACTTTATAACACAGGATAATTTTCTCTAAGTACTTCGCCCGGCAAGGGTCAAAACTTTGCCCTCCTCCTTTATCTTTGCAAACAGGTTCAAATATGTGGTTAACCTGTTATGAAAAATTTTGGCATTCCATTCCTTCCAAATCTCTCAGATGGTTAGAATGACCACCGTAATCATTACCTATCGCCTTCCTTGGGAGACCTCCCATATTGTTAGTTTTTGTCCACCAATCCCCAATGCTCAAACTATCGCCCAGTGGGATGGCTTGAGTAGCGCACAATCAAGCCATTCAGCCATCAAAATTTCATACTTGTCCAGTGTATCTGCACTCGAAAAAGAGGTGCAAAGCCATTTTCGGTGATTGTCTGTAGAGCGGGCAGGTACGCTAGTTTGGCCAATCCCTCGCTTGCAATCTATCTGAGGTCCAGAGATGGGTTTAGATGGCGATCCAAGCAAAGAACTTGCATTTTGGAGGTGGCTAGGTTTTTCATATTACTTTTTTGTACACAATTGTTGTTGAGCCAAGGAACTGCAACGTATATGCGAATTTCGTTGTGTAGTTGCACTCCGGAGTTAGCTTCCGGATGATCTCATCCGAGGCATTTGGATCCAAATTGACTAAGCCTCTTTTCCTCAGAGATCTAGGAATTGCTTAACATGTTGAACTATTATTCCTCAGGTATATCAATGTCATGTACCAGTGACCATCCTCATCCTGTAGCGCCGCACTAACCGTTATGTTTTTTCGTCTCGATATTTTGAATATCTTCGGAGTCAGATCTTCGAAAACTGTACCGTGGTTAATACTGGAATTTAGCTATATTTCCGTCGCCCACTGTGATTGTAGCCGCCGCGTGCAGCGTAGAAACTCACAGCAACTCTTTTGGATGTGTCCGAAATCTGGAAAGATTACGAAGGATCCATGCAACAGTGCTTAAAAAACATCGCACCACGTTACCAATCAATCCGAGCTTCAGTCCCATCCGACTCAACCTGTGTTCTCAAGTCACGTCCGATTTTAATCTTAAATAAAAAGCCGCATCAGATTTGTATAATTGTGTACAGAAAGAAGAGACAAATTAGTAGCTCGCCCGTCTGATTTCTGAGCAACGCAACACGACTACACCAACAGCAACCAAGAAGAAAACAGAGCATCAAACAAGAGCAACACGAAACAGCAGCAGATATTACGGAAGTACACATGTTCTAGAGAAGGCTTGCGATGAATAATCACATCGGTCCATTCAGAGAGCGCGAAAAAGGAAAGCGTGTACCAAAACTGAGGGCTCCAGAATCCAAGAATTTTTTTATTAATTAACTCTTTTTTAAATTTTATTCTAAAGTTAACTCCGCGAACTTTATTTTTTATTCCGACCCCTTTGATAACGCCATGAGCAAACTCTTATCATATCACCACTCACGACGTAACAATATTGTTTTGTTACGCCATCAAAGGGATCAGAATTAGAAATAAAGTTTACGGAGATTAACTTTAAAATAAAATTTTAAAAAAGGGTTAATTAATAAAAAAAAGTTCAATCCCCAATTACTTTCTTCTTCTCTTTTTTCTTAATGTTAACAAGAGAATTACATCTTGTATTGTCCTTTCCTTTCTCAAAAGAAACCAAGAACAAAATGTTGGGAAAAGTATGGATCTTGTTTCTCCAGCAGGAAGCGAGAATCTAAGCAATTTTTGTTCTTCTTTTCGTTTCCATGTAGAAGCTGGGCAACGCTCAACCGAGGACAGGCACTCAATCGGATGAGAAATAACACCCTAAGCAGGACCCTGCTGGGACCGCCTAGAAACCCGCAAAGAGAGATTATGAGCGGAAAAAAGAAAACTCCCACTACCCATCAGATTTGCCAACCCGGATTGGCATCGAGCCAATCGTCACAACATCAACTGAGCGACTCTTACCGTCAACCTCCGTTGCCTGGGTACTGATTGTAAGAGAACTAACTTTGGCAACGATTACTTGTCCTTCAGGTGTCTCCGAAGTGACAATTGCCGAGCTACCTTTAACTCCGTTTAGATGCTTTTCAGGTGCTTTCGATGAGCAATGGACAGCAGCACTGTCAGGGTTCCGCCGAGGGAAATCAACCTTCTTCCAGTATTGCTGCTTCCCATCCACACTTGTCTTCAAGCTTGATGCTTGTGGCTGGTTAGTTACAGTTTTTGCCACTTTCTCACTACCCTGCTTGCCATTGCAGTGATTTTCTTGATGTCCATTTTCTTTCCCAGCCTCACTGGCTTGATTTTCGCCGGCTTCTAGGCATGGAATCTGATGCTTGATTGCATTACAATCATGCGGCTTCTCTAACACATTCTGTATCTCCGTCGTTCTGTCTAGCAGTTGGCTGACTAATTTTGGCTGCTGAGCATCAGAGGCGTCATTTCTACGCTGTGAAACAGGTATGAAATCTGGAGCATTATGACTCAACTTAGACCTTCTGTGCTGTTTAGTTCTCGCTTCATCCTCCTCATATCTCATGAAATCATCAAACAGACATTCCTTCACTTTGATATCCTTCAATAACTTGAGCACAGTTATTCCAGGAATGTATGGTACCTGCAAATCAAACATAGTCAACGGTCATGAGATGGAGCCCAAGACTTTACAAATGTAATTCTTGAAACCTCTCAGATGACTTATAAAATGCTAAGCAGACATCGAAAATCTTCTACAAAACTACATAAAAAATGGTCACTGACATTCTATAGACCGAAACAATTTTCAGCGCAGAATAGTTAGTACAATGGATGTTACACATAAAGTAGAATTACTTGTGAAGACTTACTTCTTGCGTATCTCTGCTGTGTGTGACAGGCTTATTTTCATTGTTCTGCAGCAATATATGCTGCAAGGTATAATTAGGTACATCTTTGATGATGTGCCATCTTACAGGAAAGCTACCGGTCCATTTATCCTGACACCAAAAGTCCATGTCCTTCTGAAAATCGACAGGACTGACCATCTCGGCCAAGCCACAGAAGTGCCCACTACCATTCACCTGGTAAACCACAATCACAAATTTAATAGTTGAACTTTAAGCACAAAGATTGAATAAATGGATGCTAAAACATTAGAACTACTCACAGAAAAGAAGAGAAAAACAGGACACTTGGTCGAATTCCTCTTAGCTATTCTGTCGGCATCCCTATACGCACAATCCAGCTTGCTGTTTCCACTGGAGGAACTTGACCATACACCATACTTTATTGATTTGTGGACATCTGCCTCACCAATTGACTTGATAACAAAGAACTTTGCATAATGATAGTCCACTCGAAGATCATCGCTGTTATATTGGTCGGTTCTTATAAGGATTGTCCCGTCTGGATTACCAACAGAGAGCCTTGATGTGTAGGATTTTGCAACTATAACAGAGGACTTTTGATAGCCTGATTTCTCCGTGTTACCTAAGCTATGTTCATTCGGCAAATGCACCTCTTGGCTAGCACCATTTAGATGGCCATTTAACTTTGAAGTAGGCTGAAATTTCTCAGCTGCAGCCCATTTATGAGGATCAGATCCAACAAATCCAAAGCACTTGTTTGCAGACAATTTCGCCTTTGGTGAATGCTTGGCAACAGATATTGTTCTATCAAGCAAACGTGTAGATACCTAATGATTAGAAGAAGATTTGTTAGGTCGAGATAGAAACACGTTGTTACATTAAAACATAGTAGCAGATATAGAAAAATTCAGAAACTTTTACACCAAGTGCTTCAAAGAAAACATCAGCCAGTACAATAATTTTAGTCCATATATAGACAAGCCATCGTGGAAAGATATTTAAACTTGCTACAAAGCATGCTCAAGCTCAATTAATACACAAAAGAAGCAAAGAAAGGATAACTATCCATATCATATGAACTACCCTGTGGTGTTCTTCAAGAAAACCCAAAAGAAAAATGTTTGAAATGCCCCTTTGTGTAAGATATCTTTGCCATTACAGAAAACAATATTGCATCCTACAATGTTAAAAATTGATCATCCGCTATTTTTACTTAGATCTTACAATAAATGAAAATTAACATACAGTAGATGTCATGTGGGGAATTCCATATCAACGGCGGTGTGGGCCTAGGGCCACAGCACATGTGCCGGTAGTTTCCTAAGTTATAGTATAGTTATGTTTGTTAGTATATTTCCGATTCTAATTATAGTAGTCTAAGTCAGTCTAAATATGATAGTCTGAGCACTGTAGCTGTCCGAGTCGGTTCCTGCGGTCGGCAGTTGTGGCTATAAAAGGGGACCCGTATATAATCTCTAAGATTAAGCAATGAATTATCTCCAATCTACTACCTCTCCCGAATCCGTCCTCTTCTTCTGACCTCCTTGCGCCTTTCTCCTCTCTTGCGCATTGCTACTGCTGCCCTACCACACCCTAGCAAGCCACGGCTCCAAGGAGGAAGCCGGGGCCCAAGCTTCCCACTACACACGATTATCCCATTCGATCGTTAGGTCGTGACAGTAGAGGCATTGCTATTAAAGTGCTACCCAGCGATGCTGACAAAAGAAAACAATGGAACTTAACTACTTAAAGAAACCCTACATGGGCCTGTGCAATTGCCTACTTGCAAAGTATGAGGGAGACTGATAGGTACCATGGATCCATCTGCCAGCTCTTGCTTCAATGGAACTGAATTATGCAGTTGAGCCTTCGGTAATTTTGCATGGTCATGAAATTGCTTTGAAGAGACAATTGTAGATCGTACAGGTGGATTCATGACTAAGTCATTTTTTGTGGCGGCAGGAGCAATTGAAGGTAATACAGGATTTGTAGATGTTGCAGCATAACCCGGCATACTAGGAACGTATGCAAAATTAGGGTGCTGAAGAGGTGTGGTTGTGCTTACTAGGACATTATCTTGCGGATAAGGAAGAACAGACGGAACGTAATAGGATGAGGGAACTAGTTGGCATGTGGGGTCAGAAGCATCAGCAACATATTCGTGGGGCGGAAATGAACCGTCGACTATGAAAGAAGGATCTATAGGGTATGGGCTGTAGGAAGGATGAATTGTTCCATTGTCAGGGGCTGCATAGTAGACGCATTGCATGCCTTCGGTCTGAAACCCCTGTGAAAGAATCAGACGCATTAAATATGCACAACTGGAAAGAGCAATTATCAAGGAAATTTTGACATTTTTGTACTAACCGGGTAATAAATATCTTGGCCATCGTATCCTAAAGAGCTCTGGTGGTTATACCACTCCATAGGTGATCCAACTTCTGCATTCAATATATGTACTACAATCAGAAGGCAATTAGATAAAGAGAGCACCATTGACAGATACAGTGTTGGGGCAAAACAGCTGCAAGTTCGTGATGTTACCTGTATGACCATATGGATAGGGATTTGCAGTAGCAGGTACATAAACATTTTGTCCATACATAAGTTCAGGGGTCATTTCCATCTCCATAAAATTCACAATTTGGAAGAAGTGCCTTGTTCTACTGCAGTGTTCAAACTTGGCTGGAATGAAAAACATTAGGACTGTTATTAACAATTTAACAGTATGGTTCACACACATAAATTCAGGTGATGAAACTAACAACAAAGCAAGGTGAACTGCATCAAATGCAACTAAATCTGTGAATTATCACTACACAACCTTTCTGTGTTGGTGCTTGCTAGTTAAAAGGACATCGTGTCATGACACGACAGTTCAAACTTCAAAGAAAAGCAATGGGTTTTTTTCTATGAGACAAATATGGTGGGTTTTTCTATAAGTCAAATGCTGGTACCTTTTCAGAGTTAATAATGTGTTCTAAGTTCTAACTACTGAGACATGTAATGTTCATCGCACCAAACATTAGTTGGTAGAATGTGGCAGTGGTGAAGGCATGGTGCAAAGTGAGTATGTGGCGAAAATGTGAAGCACAGAATGGGTGCAGCAAACCAAGAAGATGAGAGCGAAGCTGAATTAGGCAAACATAAGGGATCAGGGGGTAAGGCCCCTAGTATGAGGGTGACAGATGGTGTGTGTGGGTGGGTGGATTTAGTAAAGGAGCTAGGACAAACAGGATAGATGAGAGTCAACCACTAATCTTATCAATCTAGAGACCAAGCAATATTTGAATCTAACTATCAAAAATGGAAAAGGAGGAATGAATTTAGAAGTCTTGTTTTATATGTTGTAATGAGATAAATAAAGTAATGCTGGCATTACGTGTGCAAACATGTCTGAAAAGTGAGAAACTTACGTTAGTACGAGTGCATGAGAAAAAAGAAAACAAACAACAGTAAAACTGTACCGTGACAAGCTTTCATCAACCAAATGAATGTAATACCCGCAAAACAACACAAATAGCAGAACAAATTATAAGACATTTCAAATTCCTTAATAATTCACACAATAGTTTCATACATTGTGCTGAGGTATTTTTTTAAGATAGCAGAATTATACATTCAGAGAATCAATGTCTGCATTTAATCATCTTTTCAGTGTCTACACATAAAAAAAATATTTAAACACGGAACAAAGCATTAGGCATTTGACAACCACGGAACAAAACATTAGACATTTGTATGCCAAAATTGCATCGCTCTATAATGCTAACAGGTATAACAAAAATCCTAAGCAAACAACCCAAATTTCTACCATAGCCCAGGAGCACTTTGTTGTTTGGACTCCTGATGCCATCCTCATTCTCTTGAATTTGTTGCGTACATAACAATCTGTTTCGACAACTAGAACATGAATCAACGCGACACAATCAATAATAGTTTGCAGTACTTCGTGTATTACTATTGGGTAATCACACTGTGGTTCCCAAAACTTGATTGTCAGAAAAATTACCACTTACCACCAACAAAAACAAAAACAACAATACATCTGATGATTTCATGAAAAGTTGACCCTGAAGCAAGAAAAAAAGCAATTCGCCAGCTCAGCCATCAAATCAAACGAACATAAAACAACCATCCAAACTTAACAACAGATCTCCAATTCAGACGCCACGACCGCATCGAAACCATAGATCCAAAAACCATCCGCTCACGGAACCGAAACATATATCCCACGCCACGCACCACAAACCCTAATTCCCCGGCCCGCCCCAAGCCTACATGAGATCCGCTCCTCCGCGATCCCGAAACGAAGCCAGGAAGGAACCGACATCGCTAGGGCCAACGAGAGGCACGCAGACACGGATCACAGGATCGGGGGAAGGAGATAGGGGACTCACCGGTCGCGACGCGATGACCTCTTCTTCCCTTCCGGTCGCCGACGGCGGAAACCCTAACCCTAGGAGGCAGCGAGGCGGCGGGCGAGGAGAGGTGGGGAGCGAGGAGGCAAAGCGGGAAATGTGAAGCCGAGCTAGAGACAGAAAAAAAAACGAGTCTTTTTCTCTCTCCCCTCTCTTTCTCGTTTTATTTTGGTTTTCCCCTCTGGTTTGACGGTTTTACCCTCCAGCTGTAAGGCGGTTCGGGACAGTGCGGCGGTGCCTATGACACGTGGGCCCGCCGTCGGGTCACGCGGGAACCTCTTCGGAAAACACACGCGGCGGGGACTCGCGGTTTGGAAGGGCGGAGGTGGCTTGTGTCAATGACGGTGGGGCTAGTTTTGCGAGGGACCCACGTGACAGTGACTACCACGACTTTCGAAACGGGCCACCGGAGCGCCTTGGAAAAGTCTCTTTTCTTGCTTTATTTTTGGCGAAAAGGAAACTGCAAGACGTGGATTCCGGGTTCGTTCAATGACATGTGGGTGCGGGGTAAGATGGGACCGCTTGTCCGTGTAAGAACTTTTGTGCTTGCTTTCCGAAAATTATTCCGCCTTTTCCGTCGGCTTCAGCGAAAAGGCTCCGAAATTTCGGACGGACAAGCCGAAGCCTCTGACATGTAGGCCATCCCGCGTGGGCCCACATGGTAGTGGAAGACCGAAAGACGTCTGCCCGCGACGCGCCGGGCTTGTCGTATTTAAAAAGTTCGCTCCGGGCTTCGCGGTCTGACGATAGTGCCCCTCGGTTGGGTTTGAAATGTGGCAGCGGTGGAGAATGGAACGGCGCTTCCCGTTATGTGAGCTTGGTGTTCCGCGTGGGGCCACTAATTTGCTGGACCTATATGGCAGTGCGTCGTTCGTGTGAGAGGCTGGTTTTCCCAGCGGTGAACGGAACGGTGCTTCCCGTTTGGACGGGCTGGTCCGGGAGACTTCCATAGAGGGCGATGCGGCAGAATTTTTCCGCCGAAATAGTTTCGGGTGGTATTAGCAAAAGCAACGTTCTCATTGTCGTTTTTGCAAAATTGACGTTTGACACCGTTCCTTGGTAGCACGGACGGCTCCCGTGCTATCACGTGGCCTCGTCCGCACCACCCTAGGATGGAGGCACCTTGTCAGTCCCTCTCTAAGACGGATCCGCTACGTCACCGCTCATTCGTCCCTCCCTGGGACGGAGCTACCGCCTCGCCGCCTCGTCTGTCCCTCCCTGGGACGGATCCACCCCGTGGCAGCAACGAGGACAGAGACGCTCGGCCTGACATGGTCATCGGCGCTAGGGTTCGGGGAGAGGACGATGAGGCGAAGGTGGTGATGCAAACGTGGACACCAGAGGTGGTCGGAGTTGGCCGACGACGAGCTCCAAATGGCGGCGTGGATCAGTTCATGGTAACGAGATGGTTCCGGTGACGGTCCATGGAAAAGGACACGCGCATGAGGTAGAGCGCGGTGCCGGGATGAAGAACATGAGGTCGATGAGCGGCAAAACTCACCGAAGGAGTAAGGAACGAGCGGCGGCCGGAGAGGAGAGAGATAAAGTCGATCTGGATGCACTATGATCCAAACTCAAAACCGCGAGAGGGGAAGTGTATATTAGGGACTAGAACATGGGATGACGCGAGGGGATTGGCAAGGAATGCGAAGACGAGGTGTCAGCTGTGGCGGGCGCGGCCGGAGACAAAAGAGATGAAAAGGGCGCCGGTGAACGGAGGCTCAGGAGCTCAAGTGGTTGCACGCAATCAGAGGAGGAGGAGGATGACTCGGTCTCGATGACGCGGAAGGAACAGCTCGGGGGGTAGTGATGGGGGAGAACGAGCGCAGCAATGTCGACACCAGACTCAGAGAAGGAGTGGGTGACGGAGAACAGAGGCTTCCCTGCAAGCCGTTCCTTCTGCGTCATCGAGACCGATTCATCCTCCTCCTCCGATTGCACGCAACCACTTGAGCTCCCGAGCCTCTGTTCACCGGTGCCCTTTTCATCTCTTTCGTCTCTGGTCGTGCCCTAACGGCCAACACCTCGTCTTCGCATTCCTCGTCGCCTTGGTGAGTTCCTCACCAATCCCCTCGCGTCATCCCATGTTCTAGTCCCTAATATACACTTCCCCTCTTGCGGTTTTGAGTTTGGATCACCGTGCATCGAGATCGACTTCATCTCTCTCCTCTTCGGTCGCCGCCCTTCGCCACCCGTTCCTCGCTCCTCTAGTGTGTTCCACCGCTCATCGACCCCACGTTCTTTATCTCGGCGTCGCGTTCTACCTCATGCGCGTGTCCTTTTCCACGGAGCATCATCAAAACCATCTCACCACCTGAATCGATCTCAAGGCCGCTTGAGCCCGCCATCACCAACTCGACCACCTCGGTGTCGCGCTCACGCCACCACCTTCGCCTCGTCGTCCTCTCCCTATTTTTGCTCCTCCGCGTAGGCCGCCTTGAACCCTAGCGTCGGTGACCATGTCAGGTCGAGCGCCTCCATCCTCGTTGCGTCCACGGGGCAGATCCGTCCCAAGGAGGGACAGATGAGGCAGCAAGGTGGCAGCTCCGTCCCAGGAAGGGACGGACGAGCGGCGATGTGGTGGATCCGTCCTAGGGAGGGACCAACAAGACGCCTCCGTCCTAGGGAGGTGCGGACAAGGCCATGTGGCGGCACAGGAGTCATCAGTGTCATTGGGGAACGGTGTCGAGCGCCAATTTTGCAAAAACAGCAGCGAGGGCACCATTTTTGCTAATGTCACCCAAAATAGTGCTATTGCGGCAAAAAAAAATCGATGTGTCACAAATGCACAGTTTAAGTCTACTTCCTCTGTGACAAAATAAGGTTGTTTTTGGAGATCAATAGTATCTTCTAAAACAAACTTTGACCACTAATTTCTAGGGGTGAAAACGGATCTAATACGAATCGAATAGTGGTCATACCGCATTCGTATTCATATTTTATTAACGAATATGAATATGATCGAATACTAATCGAATGTTGCAACGAATGTGAATTGAATACTTGGTCGATCCAGTCGAATTCGAATATCCTAAAATATAATGAAGTTTTGCACAAGAAATTCAAATTCCAAACATCTACCAATAGATTTCCAATATATGGAATTACACGTCAAAACCCTACAAGCAACATGGCAATACAACACACAAAAAATGTTAGTAAGCTAGATGATAAGGGAAATAAAACTGCCAGATCCGGATATTATCCGTATTTGTATTTGAACATATTTTACCATACCATAATCGTATTTGTATCTGGCAAAAAAGAACCAAACACTATCCGGATTCGTATTCATTTTACAATACGAATGCTATTTTTCCTTATCACATTTGTTGTCAACCGGATACGGATGCCGGATAAAACGGACTATCCAGATTCGTTTTACATCGATGCTAATTTATATTGTAATGGATTTTATAAAACCTGGTAAAATTGTAATATTATGGAAGTAATTTTCAAGACAAATATATACACTCTCTCCGTTCTTTTTTATTCTATACTAGTAGTGTGCACGTGCGTTGCTACGGAACAACTCATGATTGTATTAATCAAACATTGACAAAAAAAAACCCTCAGCTTTCTTCCCCTTCTCCCCCCTCGCCGACGGATGATCCCGAACAATCTCCACCACCTCCCCACTCCCCATTCCATCCCCATCTCCTGAGCAAGATTCAGCGAAATCCCACATCGCCGCGATGTTCCCAGCTTGACCCCAGCTAGATTTGCCGTCACCTGGCTCTCTCCTGCACGAATATGGCCAAATCCGTCACAGCCTTGGTGTGAGAGCCCGCCAGAAATTTAACTTGTAATGCTTAACCTTCCCAACGGTCCTAGCATCATAAGAGAAATTTCTAGCTCTCAGTGTATTATGTACCTCACAGGAGCAATACACATACACCTTCACAAACATCAAGCCATATACAAGTTATTACAATGCCGAAATCTTCATAGTTCATAACACAATAAACATACAAGGTTCAGATTTCATACATAGAGCCAGCCGGCCAAATAGCACGATAAAATATCAAATTCGCAGCAGAAAAAAGCCATAAGATGGCAGCGAGAAAGGCCAACCGGCTGCCCTTACCCACAAAGCAACCGACCGGTAAACCACCGAGCTAGTCATCGCATTCGTAGTCGATCTCACAATGGCTAACCCCATGGGGTCAACCTCCTCTGCAGCAAGTGGACAATCCGGTTGAGTACAAAATTGTACTCGCAAGACTTACAATAACAAAATAAAAGTAGATGCATTCAAGTATCAAAGGAAGGCTGCTACACTAAGCAATTTTCAGTATAAAGGCATTTTCTTTGCAATAGAGTAATAGGTTGCAAGGCAATTTACCAAATCTATTTTTATTTGCTTAAATAACATCGAGACAATATTTAGAGACATAATTAACAACCTAGAAGTGGCTGTCCATAGCCACCACAACATTAGCACGAACTGCCCATTCGTACCACCCGATTTCAAGTTCTATCGAAAATGTAGAGGCTAACTCGTGCACGACTTAACCAAGCATGTCTATAACCAATGACTTAGCTATTCGAATAGATTATACCCTACAGAAGTATACAACTTTATCCACATGCCATACCACTCCTTTGCCAAGCTATGAAGCACACTTCCTAAGGTGTGTCGACAGAGCTAAGTCATACGAGATGTTTCCCAATTAAATGCATTAGCTAGGAGCTGCCCTATGGGTGCGAAGACCTCTGTGAACCACTCTTGTGTGTGCAGACGGGGCTCCCACGAAGGATCCATACATTGTAACGGAGTCACTGGTAAAGCCTCAGCATCTACCGATGCTCCTCAGGTGAGGGAACCTACCTGGAACCCAGTTCGCACATTTCCATTAACAACAGAATATTTTTCTCCCTAACAACTACCACCTGTGGCTCGGAGTTAATGCACAACAAAGTAATAATTCAAGAGGGGTTCCCAATACCCTCATGTGGATGCACGCAATAATACTTGGATCAGTGACACAAGATGTTCGGTTCTTGTTGACTTGGACACAAACCACACACCTGATAAACACACAATCCAACCATCTGCCCAAGTCCAAATCATTTTATTTTCAGTTTTAATTTTCCAAATATAATACTTACATGAGTACCCTGACCCAAGTAATTAAAGTGATGATATAATAACCATTGTCGAAATGATGATCCCCATTCTACCAAAACTAAGCATTGCTAGCGACACCGACTCGTATACAGTATAAATGACCATAACACATCCACCGAGCTCTAATTCACCAGGGGATATTAACCTAAGCTCAGTGGTAAGGGATGAACATTTACCTACAGCTTATGCAACTACTAGGATTAACTACCTCTAACAAGAAATTAATCATCAAAATAGAGTATGCATACATACAATTGCAAAACAAGGTAATAGTGCTGAACATAGTAGGATCAACATGATCAAATGAGGGGGTTTCTTGACTTGCTAAGGATAGTCCAGGTGCTACTGAGGATCACTCTCGTACATACTTGAATCTCCAAAATCTACCAAACGAACGAGAAGAACAAATAAGAACGAATAACGCCGAAATTAACCAAAAATTCAAATTCATCCAAAATGCATGAAAATCACACATAAGGTAGAGTATGATTTTATATTAATTTATCAAGAATAATCAATTAAAAAGGAGTTCGTATGTGAGAGTTATGCCCTAATGAATTTCTGCCGGGGGGCAAAAATGGAAAGTCGGGTTTACTGTTGCTGGAACCAAAATTAATTCGAATTTCGAAGCTTTATGTGACAATAACATGTTTCAAACCTATTCCATGTGAAAGTACATTAAAAATGAAAACCAACAAAAATGGTTTCACTCAAATTAGAGTTGATTTGAATTAGTTATGAATTTTTGAAGTTTAAACCAATTTCCAGTGTAAAAATAATTTGTTTCAAAATTTTAAATGGATTTAAATACCTTTCATACGCCGCTTGAGCTAGCCATGGTCACTGACCTGTTGGACCGTGGTCATCGTTGACCTGGTCAACGTCGACCAGTCAAACGGCCACGGGACCCACGTGTTATTGACTTGGCCTAGCATATAGTGCATGGACCTTCGGTCCACGAGCACAGTAGTAGGTCCATGGACCAGTGCACTGTGCACTTAAGTGCTCCGGGCCCATGTGTCATAGACTTGAAGCAAAGCCGGATTTTAACTCTCCCTTGATTTCTGTTCACGGGCCCACGCGTCATTGAAACTTAGCCACATTAACTCATCAGCTAACAAATGATTATACCCTATGGACCAAGATTTCGCTAATTAATGGCGCCATGATCTTTGTCCATTTTCGGACAAACCAGTATGCTCTCGGTATTGGCGTTACACACTTGTCGTCGGCGAGGTGGTCCACGACGGTGCTTACCAAGGCCCAAAATGGAACCCCCTTGCCAAGGTAAAAATATAGGAACCGGTGGCGAGGGCTCTGGCGAATCGTAGCAGCGACACAACGGAGTTGGGCGGCGGTGGCGTTCGGCAAACATGCCATTGAGCAACCCGACAATGCTTCAAGCCAACTAGTGCATGCATGGGCGTCTATGAGGCATATTGAACCTACTGGAACGAAGAGGGGAGCCGGAGGTGCACGGTGGTTGGTCGGTGACGAAGTCTAGCGGTGGTGGCGATAGCCTTCGCGTGGAGGAGAAGACCTGAGCAAGAAGAAGGAAGACGAGAGGTCGGGAAAGCTTAAGGGGGTTAAGGAGATGGTGCTAGAGCAAGGAATTGATGTTTAGGTTTTAAAATCAACAAAACCTTAGCATGAAAATCCAGATAAATTGAATGACAAATGAATGCATCAAAAGTTTTAAAAAGTTCATATTTTTATACATTTGAAACACAAACCCATATTTTGGGATGTTACACTTGGCTAATCTCGAGTCAAATTTGTTCACCTCTCGGGTGTCGTCGCCTCGACCCTCACCAGATATGTGCGTCCCAGGCGTCTCCAGGCTTCCACCGCCTACGGGGGTCCACCGCTGCCGCCCCTGTCCACGTGGGAGCCAGAGGATCAAAAGGGGGGAAAAGGGCAACAGATAAGAAAAAGACAACTTGATGGTCCAAGCACCCCGAATAATATCTTAGTTTTAGTTAATGTTCAAGTGTTCGTTTAAAAAAGTTAGCGTTCAAGTGACACACAAAATATCTTAGTATCTGTTAGTGTTAATATTGGGGTCGTATTAGGTGCACATGAGTATATGTGTGCACATATGCACAAACCGCATCCAGGCGCTCCATCGCCAATCAGATGGCGAGCGCGCGAGCAGATGGAGAGGTGCGCACGCGGGGCAAGCATGGTCGACATTTTGTATTTCCCCCCTTAGTCACCCGAACGAACGAGCGCCAAGTTTCTTCCATGAATGAGGATTTCGTGCCGAGCTGCGTAGGGTTCCTCTCCATCCACCACGCGCGCGCCGCCACTGCGTTGTGCCGCTGCCCTCCACGGCGCCGCCGATGTCCTCCTGAGTTGCCCTGAGTTAGAGCCCCCGAGCCAGCCCCGGCCAGACCAGCATAGCCCCATCGTCGCGCCCAGGCGCCGAAGTTGGCCCCACTCACATCTGCTCCCGAGTCACCCCTCCATCGACTCATTGCCGAGCCAAGCCTGCTTGTGGCCAATCACCCCGTCGACTTCACCCCATTGGCATCTGCTCCTGAGTCACCACGTCCACTAGCCTCATTGTGTAAGCTGTTGTCTCATTGTGTGTTCTGATAGTTCACAATTGATATGAGGGGGGATGTCTGATGGTGGATTGCTTTGTTTTGATGTGCAACCGCATGGACGAAATGGAAGATGTGAGCAGCTCCGTTCGGCCACTAGCTTTGCCTAGTCCAGAACCCCTCGAAATGGCCGATGCACACTCCCTTATTGCGATATTGGATTGTAAAACTGAAAAGCATCTAGGCCCCTAAAAATTGTTTTGGTAATTAATGACAATATGTGAACATGGGATTAACAAGTTTATTGAGTATTTACAAGGTTAAGTCCCATTGGTGTACTTGTTGACGCAAAGATGCATGCCAAAGAAGGAAATGAAGATCCACAAGGCTTAAAGACAAGGTACTAGCAGTCTAGGTTCTTTTTCTATTTTACCGGTCTTGGGAGTTTGGTTGGAAGACCGGATTATAGGATAAATGCCGTACTATTAAGAGGGATCATGGCTAGTAGCTTGATAGCATGTTCTGATGCAATATGGATCAACTTAGGATCATGCATGCATGTGTACTTTAACTTGAATTTGATTTGAAAAATTCTAAGTCTTCTGTTCAAAATCGGTAGTACCGCTTAGATTCATCTTCTTGGCCGCATCGCTTCGGTCTTGATATGACCGGTCTCTACTCGGCGGTAGTACCGTATTTTGACGGGAACAGCCAATTAAGTGTTGAAGTGGAACGATCGGGTCCTTGAGCAGTCAGATCTGCGATCTTGATCATTCCGTATTTTAGTTGGCGGTTCAATAAAACCAGAAGCGTTGTAAATTGACTCAGACTTTCTCATGGAAATCGGTCGCATCGCGCCCGTGACTAACTGGTCGTACCATTTCTTGATCGTTCGATTTTTATGAGGCGGTTCAATAAAAAGCAGAACAAGTGTAAAATCGCCGAAACTTATCTCGAATTCGGACGTTCCGTTTTTGGGAACGGTCGTACCGGCCTGCGGTCATTCCGATTTTTATATGGCGATACAGAAATTCCAGAACCTTTGCAAATCCTCAGGAATTCACGAAACCCTACAATCGGTCGTCGCTCGAGAAAGCAGACGGCCGGGAAATCGGACGTCGCGACGTTTTTTGCGATCGTTCGACCGGAAATTTCAACGGCTACTTTTTCTTTTTTTAGTATCTGGTCTAGCCGCTGATCGTGTTTCGATCGAGTTCGATCGTAAATCGCCACTTGCTCGTGATCGTCCGATTTCACGGATTTTTTCGGTTTCGTTCCTAACGGTCATAATTGCTTGTGGGGTTATAAATACCCCCATCTGCTCAAGTCAAGGTCGCTAGTGCACATTTGACATTCATAGAGCCCTTGAGAGCCTTTGCATTCACTCAACACTCAAATTACTCTTGTGCATTCATTGTGAGGTTGTTGAGATACATTCAAGTGCATTCATACTCTTAGTTGATCCATTTGCACTTGAAGTGTGATCAGCGAAGACGTTGGTCTATTACTCTTGGAGTGTTGCCGCACTCCTAGGCGGTTAGTGGTGAAGCGGTGATCTCTTCAAAGGAGATTGTGAAGAGGCGGTGCAAGCTTGTGAGTGGTTCGGTGTTCACCATCTCCGGAGTGGAGAAAGAACAACCATAGCGATTTGAGGAAGGCTTAATTCGTGGAGCGGCTTGAGACGTCAAGTTTCCTCAACGTGGACTAGTGAAGACCAAGAAGTCTTCGATACCACAGGAAAAACATCGTTGTGTCTTTGTGGTTATTTCTTGTCTTTACTTTCCGCATTTATATTTCCAAAGATATTATTGTGATTGTCTTGTTTAGCTAGAGGTAAAACTTGTTTAGACTAAGTATTTAATTGGATAAATTGTTAATTTGTTAATAAGTTTAAAACCTCCTATTCACCCCCTCTAGTCGGTTATCCTTGATCCTACAAGTGGTATCGAGCTTGGTCTCTCATTGATTTAGACTTAACCGCCTAAGAGAGAAAAGGATGACTAGTGAGGAATTGCTATAGGAAAGGCTCCTTTATTTGATGGCTCAAATTATGCTTATTGGAAAATTAGAATGTCAATTTATTTAAAAGCCATGAGTCCAAGCGTATGGAGAATCGTAAATGAGGGCCACGTAATGCCTCTTGATCCACTACATCCCACGGATCAAGAGACGCGTAATGCTCATTTAGATGCTCAAGCTATGAATGCTCTCTTTGGCGCTTTGAACGCGGATGAATTCAATAGAGTGAGCAACTTGGAAAGTGCTCATGATATTTGGACCACTCTGTCGGAAATTCATGAGGGTACATCCACGGTCAAAGAAGCCAAATTGCATAGGCTTCGGATCAAATATGAGACATATGAGACATTCATGATGTTGCCTCATGAAAACATCAATGAGATGTATTCACGACTCAACAACATTGTGAATGAGCTCAAAGGTCTTGGTACTAACCTTCTTGATGTTGATATTGTGCGCAAGATGCTTAGGGCTCTTCCGGACAAGTATGAGACGTTGGTGACTCTATTTCTCAACTCACCCGAGTTGACAAGGATGACACCAACGGGGCTTTTGGGCAACCTCATCACAAATGAGTTGTTCAAAAAGGACAAGGAAGAGCTCTTGGAAACATCCTCCTCAAGAAAGAAGATCACCGCTTTCAAGGCCAAAGCGGAATCAAGTGATGATGAAGATGAAGATGAAGATACCGATGAGGAGTATGCACTCCTTGTGAGAAAAATGAAGAGGTTCATGAAGAGACGCCCAAATAGAAGCTATAACTTCGACAAGTACAAGAAAGGGCAATCCTCAAATGACAAGAAGCGTTATAGCAACATCCGATGCTATAATTGCGAAGAGAGAAGCACATTGCTTCTCATTGTCCCGAAAAGAAGGATGACAAGGAGAAGCCATTCAAGAAAAAGGAATACAATGGCAAGAAGAAGCTTTTAAGAAGCTTCACAAAGGTGGCAAGCATGAAGCCCATATTGGAGAATGGGATTCAAACGATGAGTCAAGCGACTCGATTCCGATGAAGAAGAGTCCCCAAGAAGAAGGGACTAGTCGGCATCGCCATCAAGGAAGCACCATCGCTATTCTCCACTCCTACATGCCTCATGGCAAAAGGAGATAAGGTAAAATCCATTATTAATGATGAACCAACATATGATGAATTAATGGATATGCTTGATGATTTAAATGAATATCTTGGAAAGGAAAAATCAAAATATAAGGTCTTAAATAAAGAATACAATATTCTAAAAGATTCTTATATGGAACTTAAGGAAGCACACAACTTGCTCATTCAAGAAAATTCAAATAAATCGTGTTCAAGTATAGGAATCACATGTGATATTATTGATAAAATGCCTAGTATAGAAATTGCTAAGACTAGTACATCTACTTCATGTGATGATCTTCTTGCTATGCCATGTTGCTCTAATATTGATGCTAGTCATAATAGTGTTGAGCAAAATGATTCAAAGCTTGTTCATGAGAACAATGAGCTAAAGAACAAGTGACCAAGCTAAGTAAGTGCTTGGAAAGATGCTTCAAGGGCAAGGCCACTCTTGACAAACTTTTGAGTGAGCAAAGGTGCTCATTCAACAAGGAAGGTCTTGGGTATGTGCCTAAGAAAGGTAAGAAACCGCAAACATGTCCACAAGATTTGTGAGGCAAAATGGTAAGTATTGTTATAAATGCCGGAAATAGGACATGTGCAACAAGATTGTCCTAAGGGTAAGACTCCATCCATTGGAATATATGATTCTTGCTACATGCTTAAAAAGTCTAAGGATGGTAAAATAATTGCTCGCTTTGTTGGCACTTCAATTTTGGGCGCTAAAAAGAATGCTATTTGGTTGCCTAAATCCTTGGTCACTAACCTCCAAGGACCCAAACAAATTTGGGTACCTAAAAGGACTTAATTTCTTGTTTTGTAGGTGAACTATAAAACCGTGGAAAACATTGGGTGCTTGATAGTGGATGCACACAACATATGACCGTGATAGAAAAATGTTCACCACATTCGAGAATGGTCAAGGAATTGAAAAGATCACTTTTGGAGACAATAGCAAAGGAAAGGTATTAGGATTGGGTAAAATTGCTATCTCAAATGACCTTTCCATTTCTAATGTTTCTTTAGTAGAATCATTGAACTTTAACTTGTTATCCGTTGCTCAAATTTGTGATCTAGGACTAATTTGTTCTTTCTCAAGTGAAGGTGTTACCATATCTAATGCAAAGGATAGCTCTTTAGCTTTCAAAGGCTTTAGATTTGGAAATCTTTATTTGGTAGATTTTGGTTCAAGTGAATCTTGTTTAAAAACTTGTTTAATGGCAAAAACCTCATTGGGTTGGCTTTGGCATAGAAGGCTAGCTCATGTTGGAATGATTCAACTCAAAAAGCTTTTCAAACATGATTTAGTTGTTGGCTTGAAAGATGTGAAGTTTGAGAAAAATAGACTTTGTAGTGCTTGTCAAGCCGGTAAACAAGTCGCTAATTCTCATCCTTCCAAAAGTATCATGTCAACTTCTAGACCATTGGAACTCTTACATATGGACTTGTTTGGGCCAACAACCTATAAGAGTATTGGAGGTAATAGCTATTGTTTAGTCATTGTGGATGATTACTCTAGATATACATGGGTATTCTTCCTAGATGACAAAAGTGAAACCTCCGGGATTTTCAAAAGATTTGCAAAAAGGGCCCGAAATGAATTTGATTTCAAAATAAAGAAAATCAGAGTGATAATGGTTCCGAGTTCAAAAATACCAAAGTTGAAGACTTTTGTGATGAACTTGGAATAAAGCATGAACTTTCCACAACCTACACTCGGAGCAAAATGGAGTAGTAGAAAGGAAAAATCATACATTGATTGAAATGGCTAGGACAATGCTTGATGAATATAATACTTCGATGTCTTTTGGTAGGAAGCTATAAATACCGCTTGTCATGCCATAAATCGCTTTTATTTGCACCGTCTTTTGAAAAAGACTTCCTATGAGCTTCTTGTAGGAAGAAAACCGAATATCTCTTATTTAGAGTCTTTGGTTGCAAGTGTTACATTTTAAAGAAGGGTGTTCGTCTTGCAAAATTTGATAGTCGCTATGCGATGTTGGTTTCTTGCTTGGTTATTCTTCAAATAGCAAGGTTTATCGTGTCTTCAACAAAAACTCCGGTTTGGTTGAAGAAAAACACGATGTGCAATTTGATGAAACTAACGGCTCTCAAGAAGAGCATGAGAACTTGGAAGATGTAGGTAATGAAGCCTTAAGAAAAGCAATGGAACATATGCAAATAGGTGACGTTAAGCCTGAAGATGATCCAACATCCTCCACTCAAGTTGAACCAAAATTATCTCATACAAATCAAGTTCAACTTAGTGAGGAAAACGATAATGAAGATAATCAACCATCCAACCAACCACCAAGGATTCATAATGCAATTGCAAAGGATCATCCAATAGATCAAATATTGGGTGACGTAAGTAAGGGTGTTCAAACTCGCTCTCGTATTGCTTCTTTTTGTGAACATTACTCTTTTGTCTCTTCTATTGAGCCAAAGCATGTAGAAGAAGCACTTGAAGATCCGGATTGGGTGAATGCTATGCATGAAGAACTCAACAACTTCACTCGGAATGAGGTTTGGACATTGGTGGATCGACCTAAAGAGCACAATGTTATTGGTACAAAATGGGTCTTTAGGAACAAGCAAGATGAGAATGGTTTGGTTGTTCGGAATAAGGCAAGGTTGGTTGCTCAAGGGTTTTCACAAGTTGAAGGTTTGGATTTTGGTGAAACCTTTGCTCCCGTAGCTAGGCTTGAATCAATTCGGATATTACTTGCTTTTGCATCATGCTTCGATATTAAGTTATTTCAAATGGATGTTAAAAGTGCTTTCTTAAATGGTGAAATATCCGAACTTGTCTTTGTTGAGCAACCTCCGGTTTTGAAGATCCTAAAATCCAAATCATGTCTATAAACTCTCCAAGGCGCCTATGGTCTTAAACAAGCTCCTAGAGCATGGTATGAACGCCTTTAGAGATTTTCTAGTCTCAAAAGGATTCAAAATCGGAAAATTGATTCAACTTTATTCACTAAAGTCATAGATAATGAATTCTTTGTATGTCAAATCTATGTTGATGATATTATTTTTGGGTCTACTAACCAAGATTTTTGCGAGGAATTTGGTGATATGATGTCTAGGGAATTCGAAATGTCAATGATTGGAGAATTAAGCTATTTCTTGGACTTCAAATCAAGCAACTAAAAGATGGGACTTTCATAAGTCAATCCAAGTACGTGAAGGATTTACTTAAAAGGTTTAGCATGGAAGGCATAAAGCCCATCAAGACTCCCATGGCTACAAATGGTCACCTTGATCTAAATGAGGGAGGTAAAGGTAGATTTAAAGCTTTATAGATCCATGATTGGTAGTTTGCTTTATCTTACCGCATCTAGGCCCGATATCATGTTTAGTGTTTGCATGTGTGCACGTTTTCAAGCAACTCCAAAAGAGTGTCATTTAATGGCTGTTAAAAGAATACTAAGATATTTAAAGCATTCCTCTAGCATTGGCCTTTGGTTCCCGAAAGGTGCTAAATTTGATTTAATTGGATATTCGGATTCAGATTATGCGGGTTGCAAAGTGGATAGAAAAAGCACCTCGGTAGTTGTCAATTTTAGGAAGATCTCTAGTATCATGGTCATCCAAGAAACAAAACTCCGTAGCATTATCCACCGCCGGTTTAATATGTTTCATGCAGAAGTTGTTGTGCTCAATTGCTATGGATGAGGCAAACATTGATGGATTATGGAATAAAATTTGATAAAATGCCTATTTTGTGTGACAATGATAGTGCCGTGAAAATTGCAAATAACCCTGCTCAACACTCAAGAACCAAGCATATAGATATCCGTCACCATTTCTTGAGAGATCATGTGAGCAAGGGAGATATTGAGATTAGCCACATAAGAACCGAGGACCAATTAGCGGACATTTTACCAAGCCATTAGATGAAGGCCGTTTTGCAAATTAAGGAATGAGTTAAATATAATAGACTATTCAAATATTGTTTGAACTCCTGCATCATGTTATGTGTTTCATTTGATGTTATTTGAAGTATTTTATGAAAATATTTCCCAATTTTTTTATTAAAAATTAGCTATGATCATAAAATCATGTTTCTTAATAGACAATAGTCTATTCTATGCACAATGATCCTTAATGATATTTAATTGAGTGCAAAACTAGGATCATTTGCAAAATTATTTCATTCCTAGAAAATCCGAAGTTCGGGATAATCGGAACGATCAGTAGTTATACGCTTCGGAACGATCATTGTCTTGCATCTGACCGGCGTTATAGCAAATGAGACGATCGGAGAGCGGAATGACCGACAAGATTTCGTTTGCACGACCATGACGGTTTGAAAGAAATTCTAACTCCTTGCGGTTGCGTTTCTCTTTTCTCTCTCTCTTTCTAACCCTCGAACGGCACGACCGCACCTCTTCTTTTCTCTCACCCGCGCCCGTGCGTTTCCAAACCCCTCTTCTAATCCACTCCAAATCTCCCAAAATCCTTTGTTTCTTCGCATTGGGAGCCTCTCCAAGGTTCATCTCCTCCGATCTCAAGGTAAAACGTTGTTTAATTCGTTTTATCTCCATATGGAACCCTAGGTTATCCATTTAGGGTTTTGTTGAAATGTGATGAAATTCGAGATTCTAGTTGGGTAAAATGGTGTATTTTGGTGTATTATGATGATTAAGATCGCCTCTTGGATTCAATCCATTAAAATCACCAAAATATGCAAGTTTTTGAAGCCCTAGAACTCGGTCGGGATAATCGAACGACCGGTTCTTGGCGCAGATTTATCAGAAGACGGTCGATCGCCAATGAACGGCAGACGACCGATTATCCCGATCAAAAATGTAAACGTCATTTCTTTTCAACTAAATTCAATTTCATTCATTCCTTTAAATATCTTGTAACCTATTCTTTGGTTCTAAAGATGCCTAGGATGAGGGTTGCGACGAGGAAACCAATTGACCTCCTCGAGGACAATCTTCTCCTCAATCTTCTGCGGCTCCTCGCAATCGCCTCTTAAATCGACGACGGTCGGCTCGATCTGACAAACTCGCTCGGTCCAGTCAAAAGGTCGTACACGGCAAAGGAAAAGGGCCACTCGAGAATATGAAATGTAGCAAGTGAGGATTATGTCTCGAGGATGAGACTCATTTCGAGCCAAATTCAAGAAGAAGGTACTTTTGATAATTTAGGAGAATCTCCACCACCTCCACAAGATTTGAGACTTCTTTCAGCAGATGACTACGCAATAAAAGGCATGTCAATCAATATCTTCTCAAATCGACTCGGTAAATCCAAGGTTTCATCTTTGTTTTTCAAGAGCAAGTATATGAACAACTTTATGGAAGAAAGCAGAAAATTTGTCGATCATAAGTGGATTAAGTGGACTCACTTAAATGATTTGGACAAATATAGTGGAGTATATCGAAGTTCTATGATGTAGGTCTTCACGACCTTGTGGCTTTAAAACAAAACTATGATGATGAGCTTATTCGACAGCTTTTACGCCACGCTCATGTGTCACCGATTCTGATCCTTTAGGTGGATTTCTGTGGCTAGAGATTTGCAAAGCACAAAGGAAGAATTTGAGCAAATCTTAAGAGTAAGATCCAGTTCTTGGGAGAAAATCTTTGATAGTCCAGCTTTACTTGCTCCTGCTTGGGGTGATTATTATGACACAAATGTCAAATGCAAGCTAGGAACCATCACCGGACTTAAGCCTTTGCCGAGCATAATTAATAGGATTATCAATCACACCTTTTATCCTAAGAGCGGCAATTTTGATGCTATCAGGGGACATACCTGGAACATTATAGATCATATTATGCGAGGCATAAAATTTGATGTTGTGGATGTTATCCTTCAGGGCATAGTCTCATCCAAGAATGATAGAGTCAAGAGAATTTACTATGCACCTTATATTATGGCTCTGATTTCTGAGAAGATAACATATCATGGTGGTCTTGGTTCAGTTCATAAATCTTATAGACCACGAGACAGCGTTCCTCCTCGACAGGCTACTGAGGATGATCCCATCACTGAGGCAGTGCCTACTGCTGATCCCATTATCAATGAAGGCTCTATTGCACGATTCTTGAGAATCAAGAACTCATTCTTAGTGCTTTGCAAGAAATAAAGGTGAACAGTGAATTTCAGAATGAGACTCGAGGGAGATTACTTGAGATGGAGCAGACTCAGAATGACTTTTTCGATGAGACTCATAACAGGATGGCTGCACTAGTAGAGAGCATGACTGACATAGAGGGAATTTTGAAGACTCCACAGCGCTTTACTCGACGGCCTCCTATTTCCAGGCCATCTCCTGTGCCTCCTGTCCCTCCTCCAGCTCCAGCTCAAGACCTACACCTCAGATACGCTTCTGCTACTTCTCGATTCAATCCATCGAGGTCATGACTCGGTTTCAGCTTGACGTTAGAGACCTCTTCCTCTGTTCCTTCAGCTTCTCCTCCAGAGCAGTCACACGTTACTCAGACTCCGCTCCACTTGGTCACAGCTCGAGAATGTTATCCTCCTCCTCAGACTGACTCCTACTCCTCAAGACAGACCCGCTTGCTCAGACGTTGTTCCTCCTCCTCGTGATCCCACTATCTCGAGTCGTTTTGGTACCTTGATGCCAAAGGGGGAGAGAAGTGGAAAGATATAGAAGAAATAGCTTTAGGGGGAGCAAGCGCAAGCTTTTGCTATATATGAACTTACGTAATGTTGAACTTATGTGCTTGTAATAGTTTAAAATATGCGTCACTTAACTTGTTGAACTTGTTGATGTTTTATTATTATCTTAAATGCAATCATACTTATCGTTATATCTTACTATTGCATTTTCTCAAGTTCAAATTTGCTAAAGAAACTCCGCCCAAATTTCTCATATTTTCTACAAAATGCTCTATCTCTTTTTGCACACGTTTAGGGGGAGCTTTCTTTAAAATAAACTTAACAAGAAAACATTTCTCATACATTCTCTCATGCTTATTGCAAAAATTGTTTTATTGTTAAGCCACAAATAGAATATACAATTATGGTATTTTCAAACCAATCTTTCTCACATATTATTAGTGTTGTCATCAATTACCAAAAAGGGGGAGATTGAAAAGCATCTAGGCCCCTAAAAATTGTTTTGGTAATTAATGACAATATGTGAACATGGGATTAACAAGTTTATTGAGTATTTACAAGGTTAAGTCCCATTGGTGTACTTGTTGACGCAAAGATGCATGCCAAAGAAGGAAATGAAGATCCACAAGGCTTAAAGACAAGGTACTAGCAGTCTAGGTTCTTTTTCTATTTTACCGGTCTTGGGAGTTTGGTTGGAAGACCGGATTATAGGATAAATGCCGTACTATTAAGAGGGATCATGGCTAGTAGCTTGATAGCATGTTCTGATGCAATATGGATCAACTTAGGATCATGCATGCATGTGTACTTTAACTTGAATTTGATTTGAAAAATTCTAAGTCTTCGCTCAAAATCGGTAGTACCGCTTGATTCATCTTCTTGTCGCATCGCTTCGTCGATATGATGACCGTCTCTACTCGGCAGTAGTACCGCATTTTGAAGGAACAACCAATTATGTTGAAGCGAACGATAGGGTCCTTGAGCGGTCAGATCAAGCAAACGCGATCTTGATCATTCCAGTATTTTAGTTGGCGGTTCAATAAAACCAGAAGCGTTGTAAATTGACTCAGACTTTCTCATGGAAATCGGTCGTACCGCCCGTGACTAATCTGGCCGCATTACCTTTTGCGGTCGTTCGATTTTTATGAGGCGGTTCAATAAAAAGCGAACAAGTGTAAAATCGCCGTAAACTTATCTGGAATTCGGACGTTCCGTTTTTGGGAACGGTCGTACCGGCCTGCGGTCATTCCGATTTTTATATGGCGGTACAGAAATTCCAGAACCTTTGCAAATCCTCAGGAATTCACGAAACCCTACAATCGGTCGTACCGCTCGTAGAAACGGTACGACCGGGGAAATCGGACGTACCGCACGTTTGCTTGCGGTCGTTCCGACTGGAAATTTCAACGGCTACTTTTTCTTTTTTTAGTATCTGGTCTAGCCGCTGATGTGTTTCGATCGAGTTCGGTCGATCGCCACTTGCTCGCTGATCGCACTGATTTCACGGACTTTTTCGGTTTCGTTCCCAACGGTCATAATTGCTTGTGGGGTTATAAATACCCCCATCTCGCTCAAGTCAAGGTCGCTAGTGCACATTTGACATTCATAGAGCCCTTGAGAGCCTTTGCATTCACTCAACACTCAAATTACTCTTGTGCATTCATTGTGAGGTTGTTGAGATACATTCAAGTGCATTCATACTCTTAGTTGATCCATTTGCACTTGAAGTGTGATCAGCCAAGACGTTGGTCTATTACTCTTGGAGTGTTGCCGCACTCCTAGGCAGGTTAGTGGTGAAGCGGTGATCTCTTCAAAGGAGATTGTGAAGAGGCCCGGTGCAAGCTTGTGAGTGGTTCGGTGTTCACCATCTCCGGAGTGGAGAAAGAACAACCATAGCGATTTGAGGGAAGGCTTAATTCGTGGAGCCGGCTTGAGACGTCAAGTTTCCTCAACGTGGACTAGTGAAGACCGGCAAGTCTTCGATACCACGGGAAAAACATCGTTGTGTCTTTGTGGTTATTTCTTGTCTTTACTTTCCGCATTTATATTTCCAGCATATTATTGTGATTGTCTTGTTTAGCTAGAGGTAAAACTTGTTTAGACTAAGTATTTAATTGGATAAATTGTTAATTTGTTAATAAGTTTAAAAACCTCCTATTCACCCCCCTCTAGTCGGTTATCCTTGATTCTACAAAAACCCCTCGGAAGGCAGCTAGCATCCCATTCTGCGTGAGTGTGCGCTCAATTTTTAATTTGCATGATTAATATCGTTCTAGGGCTAAATCGTCGTTACCGCTACAAGGATCGTCATCCACACCGGTAGTTACCGAGTCTTTGACACCTGTGAAGGGGATGATTTTTGAAGATGAGGACGCAGCTCTAGAGTTTTACAAAGCATACGCACATGTTGCGGGCTTCTCCGTTCATATTAGACAGCGGACGACTACGAATGGTGTATTGCAATAGAGGCGGTACTATTGTGCCAGACGTGGGTGGAAGGAAGAAAAAGGTAAGGACAAGGTGGATGTCAAAGTAAAGAGGACATATGAGTCTAAATTGAGTAGGTGCGGTTGTGAGGCCATGTTTGGTATCAAACGGACTAAGGACAATAAGTTCAGATTAGAGACATTTGTCGAAGTCCATAACCATGGTTTTGTCTCACCTAGTAAGCAGCACTTGATACGGTCTAATAGACAAGTAACTGAAAAGGCTAAGACTACATTGTTCGCATGCCATCAGGCTAGCATTGGCACTTCTGGGGCATTTAGATATCTTCATGTCAGTAATGGTGGATTTTAGAATGTAGGATGAACAAGGAAGGACTTGTAAAATTATCATCATACGTTGAGAGAGAGTATAAAGTCATCAGATGCTCAGATATTTCTTGACAATCTAGCTAGAAAGAACGAGAATAATGCTGTATTTTATTTTGACTATGTTATTGACAAGAAGGGTAGATTGGTGCATATGTTTTGGGCGGATGCAACCTCTAGGAAGAATTACGTTCATTTTGGTGAGTTAATATCATTCAATACGACATATAATACAAACCAATACAAGATGATATTTGCACCATTCATGGGAGTGAATAACCATGGGGTGTGTGTTCTATTTGGGGCTGCATTGCCGCTCAATCAGACAATTGAAATGTTCAAATGGTTGTTCTGTACTTTCTTAAGATGTATGTGACCTTAAAGTAACAGAGGTCAATGAGGATGGCAAGAAAGTAAGAAAAGTCACATGTGACACTAACACCATGATTGCCCAGTGCTCATGTGTGTTGTTTGGCACTCATGGGATTCCTTGCCGTCACATTATCCTCGTATTACGAGGTGCATTGCTAAATGAGCTTCCAAGTCATTATGTTTTGAAAAGGTGGACTGCAAATTGTAAGAGGGAGGTTGTGTTCGATGTGAATGGCAATATTCTAGAGAAAAAACCAAAAGATCCCACAGAGGAAGAAATTAAAAAGTTGGCTTCAGAGATGCACAAGGAGTTAGAAGAATTGATACATCGAGCTACACCTTCACTACCTTACATGTAGACTGCGAGTGGGAAACTTAAACAGTTTATGCAAGACATAAACCAGGAAATTCCTGCCCGACCACAAAGTAGAGTGGAGGAGGTTGAAGCATATCTTGGGCATGGCATCCCTCATGACATCGATATATTGCCGCCTACCGACAATCTTACTAGAGGCAAATGCAAGAGGAATCGGCCTGGGGAGAGAAAACCGAAGAAGTTGAAGGGAAAGATAGCTCGCATGTGCAGGACTTGCAATGAGATCAGCACCTATGACAGCCGCAACTACCCTTTAAGAAAACAAGCAAAGTAATTGTCAAAGGTAGCTCACTATCTAGCATTCCATTTTTTTTTGTTTAAGTACTCACCATCTAAGATGTTCAGTATTCATATTTGCAGGAGGTGGCTGCAAAGGAGTGATGGTCAATGGTTCAGTGAAATGCTACTTGTAATATTTGCTTTCATGCTATCTTAAATGCTACTTGTAATATTTGCTTTCATGCTATCTTAAATGCTACTTGTAATGGTCAATGGTTCAGTGAAATGCTACTTGTAATATTTGCTTTCATGCTATCTTAAATGCTACTTGTAATGGTCAATGGTTCAGTGAAATGCTACTTGTAATATTTGCTTTTATGCTATCTTAAATGCTACTTGTAATGGTCAATGGTTGATGAAATGCTACTTGTAATATTTGCTTTCATGCTATCTTAAATGCTACTTGTAATGGTCAATGGTTCAGTGAAATGCTACTTGTAATATTTGCTTTTATGCTATCTTAAATGCTACTTGTAGTGGTCAATGGTTCAATGAAGCTGGTATCTGTTTTGAATTAATATCTGTTTTCTGGAATACTAGATTCAGTAATGTGCTTTGTATGCTGTCCAGATGGAGTAAATGTGCTTGGTATGCAATGAGCTCCTCGTGTTCATTTGCTTGCAGCCTCTTATTTTTGTTTCAACTAGGAAGAGTTTTGTAACATGCCTCTTTAGTTCCAGAAACTTATGCTTGTAATGTGCTTCCAGAAACTTGTAATGTGCTTCCAGCGTGAACTCTTTGAACCTGATATTGTAGCTAGCAAGTTCTGGAATTCTGGACAGCCCTTATGCTTGTTGAGACATAAAGTGCAATCTGGACATAAAAATTGGTACAGCAGGATAAGCATACAAGTTTGTTAGTGCATGCACATGATCTGGAAGTGCATGCATAGCATCCTCATGTACAACATCTAGGGTTAGGGCGTTTGAGCACAAGAAGATTGAAAACAAGACAACTGATTTCTAAATGCACAGTATCAGGTTACAGCTGATGCTATGCAATGGTCTGAAGTGCATGCACAATATCAGGTGGCAGCTGATGCAATGCAATGCAATGGTCTGATTTCTAAATGCACAGTATCAGGTAGCAGCTGATGCTATGCAATGGTCTGAAGTGAATGCACATTTCAGACTAACGAACCATTTCACATTTCAGACTTCAGACTCAGAATGCCACATTTCAGATTACACATTCCAGACAACACATTCCAGACCCAGAATGTCACATTTCAGACCCAGACTTGAGCACAAGAAGATTGCCAAACCATTTTAGATTCCACATTCCAGATTTCAGACCCAGAATGTCACATTTCAGACTAACAAACTATTTCACAAACAAACCATTTCACATTCAGAAGCCATTTCAGACTTTTCAATACAACTCAGACATGTTCCCAGGACATGTTCCAGAAGCCATTCTTTCACATTTCAGAATACGACTCAGACATGTTCCAAACTACATTACATAAGACTAGGAATATATCGAAATTACAAACTCAGTTGCGAATGTTCCCAATGCACATTCCTAGCAGCAAGAATAAAAAAGCGACAACAACCATTTTTATCTTTTCATCGGCAGCAGCGGACTTCCTGATGGACATGTTCATATGGTCCAGTGAGGATTTAATCGCAGCTAAATTTTTCCAACACACGGTGGTCGACTTGGGAAACCATCCCCATTCCAGTGCTAAACCGCTTCTTCGGTTCCACCACATGCATCCCACTCAAATGCCTCAAGTATTGATCTTTCCATATGAAAGTGTCGCATCCCATGGAATAGATCTGGACCAAAATAAAACACCCAGTTTCATCACCAAAACAAAGCACCCGGCAATACAAAAAAGCAATTTTCAAACTCAAATTGAAGACAAAAGGGAGTATCCTACACCGTCGTTTCTCGGGCATTTGTAATACTTTTTTCCTCGATTCTTCGAGCTCCCGGACAAGGCCTAGATCATCTTCGCGTGGCACTTTGGGCATGGCACTTTGGGCAGCCCACCGCTAGGAGCTTTCGCTGTCACTGACCACTCGGAGTGCGCCTCCACGCAATCCTTCATCTTCTCCATGGTGCGGCAATGCGCGGACGGAGGGCGCTAACCCTAGACTCGCTCGATGCGGCACCACAGGCGGAGGCTCAAATGCCCTAACTCTAGACTCGCCCGATTTGGGGGGTTTGGGGGAGGGGAGCCATGATGGGAGCACGGACCACAAGGGGAGGTGGGACGAGTCGCTCAAGGGCGGAGGAGCGGCGCTGCCACGCTCGCCTTGGGCGATTTGGGAGGAGGGCGAGAGGATTTGGGGACGAGTGGGATTTGGGAACTGGCGAGCGGGGCATAGGATCGCAAAAATTACTACCGAGCCAGGGGGGACGCAAAATGTCGACCACGCTCACCCCACGCGTGCCTCTCCATCTGCTCGCGCGCTCGTCGTCCGATTAGCGATGGAGTGCCCGGATGCAGTTTGTGCATATGTGCACACATATGCTCATGTGCACCTGATACGACCCCGTTAATATTGATGCGCCAATCTTAAATTTGGTGTGTTTTTAGTAGAGTGCTACCTCTACTAGACCAACCTATTAGACGCTGCTGCTAGCTGCTACTACATATGAGAAATCATAGCGATGAAATATGACGTGGGGCAGATCCCTTGCAGAATAAAAAAATGTGCTGCAGTTTCCTTCTGAAATATTGATGATAGACACTCTACTTGACTTCCAATAAGCATCAATTAACAACCATAAGGTTTCATTAAAAAAATGTGCAATCTGAATGTACGCATCTGGATGCATATCAAGATCATGAAAACATAACATGCCAATTGTGATTTCCTCACCATAATTTAATAGGCAGAGGATTGTGAATTAAAACCTCAAATAGGGCCTAGACAGTATGATCTTCGATGAGGGCTACAGTACATTTTTTAACATTCCATCCACCATACAGAGACTACTGAGATTGGTTAGCAATTCTAGCGATTCGCTTCTCGTAAATCCATATGAACCAGAGTTTATCAAGCATACTAGTAGGTCGAAGAGAGGGGATACTACAGAAAATTCTCAAATAGGCTAACAAAAATGGCACGATGTCTGATGCTTTGGCAGAAGCAGATGAATATTAAATAGATAACATTTCTCAAAATATGTCAGGTAACAAATTTGCACACTACTACTTCAAATAACACATCATCTCGCACTAATGAATTAATTCTTAATATTTGTGGAACAGAAAATCATTAGAGAACTGTAACTACTATGCAACAACTAGTGTTATCGATTACCATGATTTGTTAGTCAAAGCATAACAGTTTCAAGAATGGATAAAATTAAAATAGAGCAAAACCTTACTTTAGTCCAATTGAACTATAGAAACAAATATTCAAGCGGGATACTAATTCAAGAAGTAGCCAAAAACTCAAAACCAAGGAAACTGCATTCCGAAACTGATGGATCATTCAATAAATCATCAAGCGAACTTTGTACGGTGTTCGCAGGTGGTTCTTGCAAGATCTTTGTATAGAAAATGTCGACTTTTTTTTTAACTGTGTTAAAATCATGTAGGAGCACTGGAGAAGAAGATGAAAGCAAAGCAATCCGTGAGGAAAAAGAAGATTCAATGCAAAATTGAAGTTAGTGTAGCCCAAATAGAAGAGCTAAAACTAATCTTTCTCAATGACTGTGTGATGGAGTAATGTTGCAGTCCCAAAAGAGGGTGATATATATCATCTAACATGACCCAAATTGTACAATGAATATTAAAATTCTCTTACACACATATCAAGCAAAACATATTGTACACATTTAGTAGTTGATGTGCGCTTCTTGTCCCTAGCAGAGCAGGCCACACTGGTCAAATCCATCATCACTTCGATTCCAATTTATTACCTCACGATCTTCAAAATTCCCAAGACAGCACTCCGTGCCCTTGATCGAATCAAGCGACGTTTTCTCTGGGCGGGCCATGAAAATTTCTCGGGGGGCAAGTGTAAAATCAAATGGGATAATGTGTGTCGCCCACCCAAGCTTGGTGGTCTAGGTATCCTCAGTCTTCCGAAATTCTCCATGGCTTTAAGACTTCTATGGCAATGGCAAAATGGAAGGCATCATCCAAACCCTGGGTCGGAATGGAAACACCCTGTGACGAGGAGGACCGAAGCCTTTTGCAGCAGCAACCAGGATATCCCTCAAGGATGGTAAACCAGCAAATTTCTGGTACTCCGCCTGGCTGAGTGGGGAGGCTCCAAAAGATCTGGCCCCTAAGATTTTCAAAATTTCCAAAAGGAAAGACCAGACAGTGGCTTGTGCCTTACAGAATGGACGTTGGGTGCAGGACATCAACATCCAGGGGGACTCTCAATCGACCACATTCAACAGTTCGTGGGACTCTGGTCCAAAATCAACCAAATACACCTGGAGCATGGCTCCCTGGACGAGATTGCTTGAAAATTAACCCCGAACGGAATCTACTCCTCAAAATCCGCCTACGCTATGCTTTTTCTGGGATCAACGGGGACAAATTTCCAAACCCTAATCTGGAAAACCCACGTGCCCCCCAAAGTGCAAATTCTTTGCATGGCTAGCAATACAATACAAGCTTTGGACCGCAGACAGACTGGAAGCACGAGGGTGGCCAAACCAACACTTTTGCCCCCTTTGCAGACACACTCCGGAATCAGCCCTCCATCTTTTCGCCCAATGTCGCTTCTCCTCAAGAATCTGGAAGCAGATGGCCGACTGGCTAGGATACGAGAGTTTACAACCATCCCTCTGGCACCCTAGAATGAGCATCTTGGATTGGTGGTCCAACGTTGCGGGGAGGAAAGGCTCCCCAACGAAGGCCACGAGCACGACCTTGATCCTAATTATTTGGGAGATATGAAAGGAAAGAAATGTTAGAACTTTCAACAACAAAGCCACTGCACCACAGCAACTCGTAGCGAAGATTAAGGAGGAGGGTAGAACTTGGTCCCTTGCGGGATCCAAGAACTTGGAGCTTTTTAATCCCCTATAATTAAGGCCTTTTTTTTGTCTAATTGTACTTTGCGGCTTTGTTTCTACCCTCCTCTATTAATATAAACGGGCAACCCTCCTGTCTATTTTTCAAAAAAAAAGTAGTTGATGTCGTTTCTTGTCAAACATGAATATAAAGAAAACGTCCTAGTGCATTTCTTAATTTTTGCAAGCTAAGAACAAAGAAAATTTTCTAACGGTGATACACACAATAAGACTACATAATTTTTTTCTATCACTGGAATCTTAGAAGGGCCATTTAAATTTGGTTCCAATGAAGATTGTGGGTTGAAACAATTAATATAGGAATGTGAGCAGGTGACCTACTTAAAAGTGTGAATTACAACCAACACATTTAATATGAGGAATCTTCACATAAAATTCCTGCAACGAAAATAGACGTATTCAGATAAGTAGTTTGTTTTAGAGATTTACCTTTGGAAATTTTAACCGAGATTTCCGAGATTTTCTGAGATTTTATAGAGATCTCAGCCGATAACGAAATTTGAATTGAAAATGATGTTCCCATTTCAATATATGAATAATCCTTCCACTAAAAGCAACCAAAAAGAAAAAATTCAAGTTCAACGGACAAAGAATGTTCATTAGCACAACAATTAGGCAAGTACATTTCAATAAATTAATGCCATAAATCGGTGTCAACAACATAAGACGGATCTTATAAAACAAAGGCATTGCCACAAAACTGAACCATGATCGGTAGCCAAAGGCCTCACCTTGTTGCTAGTGAGCACGGGTTCATTGCAGTAATCGTTCTTCCACAAGATGATTTTCCACCACACAAACTAATCTGCAACCATGTAAACCAAATAATCACATAAGACTAACACAAGCCAAAGAAACCTGAGTCGATTGCCCATCATGCTGAACACAACATAACGACAAACCGACAAAATTTCAGGTAAGAACTTGCCCTCACACTTAATCCATAAACAACTTGTGCTAAAGGTTCAGGTATTTCATAAAAGACATAATACGAAAGTTTAGGCATTTCTATTAAATCCATAAACAACTTGCACTCGTACTTTATCCAAGCCATTCATACATTTGAGACTGAGAACACTTGATAGACATAAATGGCAATATGACATAAAAAAAGTTAACACTAAATTTTATCTACATAGGCTTTTCAGATCCAATAGAAGAAAAAACATGTTTTAATTTGATTAAGCCTAAAATGGCTGCAACAATGAGGTCATCCTTAGAGCTCATCACTAACATGTAAAAGAGGATATAAGAGCCCATAATGCAGGGAATAGAACACACAAGGAAACCTCAGTACAAAGGAAAGCTTGGAGTTATATAAAAGCCACTATGGAAGTTACACAACATTCAACCATCATTTTGACTATACACTATATCTAACCATTTAGCCATAACACTTAAACCATCACAGAACAGGAGAGTGTGCAAAGTGTAATCAATGCAATTCATCTGGAATTACAGATGCTGAAATTCTTTTGTATGACCTACCTAGCAGACAAAGATCTAGATCAATCAACTTTAATTGATAGATGTGCACCTAAACCATTTGGAGATGTGAGAAGTAATCTACGGGGAGATCTTATCTATAATTGTATTAATAGCAATCATGCATACGACGAGGGTGATGAATTGGTGGAAGATATGGTGCAATATCTCTCATCCTCCTGTCCACTACAAAAGTTCAAAAGTTATACCTTTTTTTTTCTCTACATCCTCTTTATATTTCGGTGTACATGACGACCCTTGAAAAGAGAAGAGGCAAACCTCATTAAACATGATCAGACAAAACAATATTGCAATAGAGATGTGCATCAAGTGCTATATGCTAACCAGGGTTTTGGTTACCGGCTGGTATTTAATATTCCATCCACCATGCAGGGCTACAGTACTCGAATATTTTTTTGAACCGACCAAAAAAATTTGGATATTTTTTATTTCAAAAAATTTTAGCCGAGATTTATGAGAATTTCTGAGGCTTTTTGAGATTTTATCGAGATGTCAACAGGTAACCAAATTTGAATTCAAAATTTGCTTAAAAATCTCGACCGAGATTTCCAGTTACCGCCTCGGTGACCTCCGATATTTTTTTCCATACCGGTAACCAAAACTTGATGCTAACGGCCCCACACCAAATGGTATGCTATCACATCCATCTTGGTTGGTGCTAATAAATCATCCACAACATCGCACTTCCTGGAAATTTGATATAACTGAAAGATTGTACATGCGCGCAACTATTGGAAAGAACACCTTATGCCAGGCTGAAAATCAATAACTAAACTGAAGAAAGTAGCAAATCTGCAAAATAAATGTAAATGTTCAACTTCAGCAAATCAATTTCCTACATAACTACTATGGTAAGTGTGCAAACGGAAAATTGGAATTCGAGAAACCTACATGAGAAAAGGCATAGGAGTCCACGACGGTTTCACTTCCGGACAAGGAGGTACGTGTAGATTGATCAGGAGGTGGTGTGGCATCAGGGCACTGAGCTCACGGAGGCAGATAAGGGAGCCGGCGCGAAGGTGTGGGCGATTCCTCATTGCGGGTAGCTCAAGCCAGTGAAGCTGGTGTGGATGCGCAAGCGGCTCCTCATCGTGGGGTTGCTCAAGCCGATGAAGCCGGTGTGGATGTGGGGAGTCAGGGCCTAGATTGGCCTTTGCTGCCACCGAATTGTCGGATTGGGAGGCAGAGCACCGGTGTAGATGCAAAGAGAGGCAGCGACGGTAGGGGTGGGGCACAAAATCGGAGGAAGTAGAGTTTACGGGGGGGCATAGCTAGGCGGTGTGGGACGGAGTGGTTGGGCGGCGATGGCGTAGATGCGAGAAGTGGTGGTGGTAGGGGCGGGACGGAGTGGTTGGGCGATGATGGTGCCAATGCGTGAAGCAGCGGGACCATCGTAGCCGACCCCACACGGAGCCGTGACCGCCCCACTTCCATGGGGCTACACCAGCTATGTGCGTTGCGGTCACCATTGGCCTGCTCGTCGAGGTCGTCGCCGTCTCTCGGGTCGCGGTCATCGCTGGCTACTCATGGAGGTCGGTGGCATTCGTCGTTGAGCCACACGCAAGGCTGCGGTCCCTCCTCTTCCATGGGGTAGCATTGGGCTTTTTTGGCCCGCACGCGTGTAGGAAGTAGAAGCAAGGGTGGGGTGGCAGGGAGGGCAGCGACAATGGCCGGCAAACTGTGGCGAGGCGAGGAGGCAGGTGGGGTGGGGGAAGCGCGAGGGGAGGAGGGAGCAATGGGAGGCCCCTATCCGACTTGACCCGGCGGTGGGGCAGCGTTAGGGGCGGCGGGGCGGCGTGAGGAGGGCAGTGGATATGAGGAGGTAGGGCGTGAGGGCGGGCGGCGGGGTGGCGTGAGGAGGGCGGTGGATATGAGGAGGTTGGGCGTGAGGGCGGGCGGCGATGGTTGATGGGGAGGGGATGTGGTGGGCGGTTGGGTGCGTCAGGGTCATGGCTGCGAGAGGAGCGGTTGTGGATTGCGGTGGCCCATATGTTGACATCAATTACATGCGAGGGAGAGTGGGAAGGAAGGACGGATGATCACCAACCCTAATTTTTAATTAGTAGAAATTTCCTATAATTCGTTTCGTCGAACTTCGTAAAGTCTAACCAACAATATGTTTAAGATTATGCAGGTTGGTTGCATGAAAAAACTATATTATTATATTTTTCGATAAAAATATCATAATATTGCAAATTTTCATATATATTAATGCAACGTTATAGAAAAAGTAACGACCAAAGTAACATCTCGGAGACCGTGAAAAATTCAAAAAAAGTTAAATAAAAATGAAAGGATGGAGTACATATCATTTTCATGTGTTCACTCTAAATATTGAAAGGGAGCAGCTAGCCCATGCTATACCGTTGGAATGCATTTCCAACAGTATAGCAGTTTCATGTAGTTTCGTGAAGTTTCAGTTGCTTAAAAGTTGTAGATTTCGAGTTTAAAGTTTCAACTAGGTTTCAACGCGCTTTGTGAAAAGTTTTAAAAAGGTTTTAGGTTACAAGTTTGATGTTTCAAGTATGTTTCAGTGTGTTGTATGAAAGTTTAATTTTTTTTGCAAGTTTCAAGAAGTTTCAAAAAATGGTTTCAAGAAAGTTTCAATCATTTGAATGCGACAAGATGAAACTTCTGAGTTTCAAGCAAGCTTCACAAGTATTCAAAGTTCAGAAAGAAGCTTAAAGTTTCAGATGTGTTTCAAGTTTTTTTAAAAATGAAACTTCAAGTTTCAAATCCAAAACATTAAATTTCAAAGCTGATCTCAAGTTTCAATGGTTTTAACTGTCACAAATCTGAAATTTGTGAGTTTCAACTAGAACTTCAAAATTCAAAAACTGAATTTTGAGTTTCAAATCAGAAAACTGAAGTTTCATGAAGTATCAATCTAAAACAGGATTAAAAAAATCGAGTTTTAGAATAGTTTCAACTGAGTTTCATTAAGACACAAAGGTCAAAGTTTCATAGAGTTTCAACAAAAAGTTTGACAGTCTCCAAGCAAGTTTCATGGAAATTCCAGTCAAACTTCACAAGAAATTAGATAAATTCCAACCAAGTTTTTTAAAAGTTATAGCAGTTTCATGAAGTTTTAATTGCTTAAAAGTTACAGATTTTTTAGTTTGAAGTTTCGACTAGGTTTCAACACGTTTTGTGAAAGGTTTCAAAAAGGTTTCAGGTTACGAGTTTGATGTTTCATGAAGTTTCAAGAAGTCTTGTGAAAATATCTTAAAAGTTTCAGGTTTTAGTGAGTTTCGAGTATTTCTAGAAGTTTTTAAAAGATTCCAGGAAAGTTCCAAACCCAAGTTTCAGATTTTGTAACTCAAGTTTCAACATGTTTGAGAAAAGAAGCTGCAAGTTTCATGATGTTTCAATAAGTTTTGTTAAAATATTTTTAAAGTTTCAGCAAGTTTCAAGTTTTAGTCAAAACATAAAGTTTTACGAAGTTTCCAAAAAATGATTTTTTATTTGAAATATGAAACTTGGTCTTTCAATGAGTCTCAGTCGAAACATAAAATTGAGTGAAGTTCCAAAAATAAATTTTGTGTTTCAAATCTGAAACTTGGTAAGTCAATGAGTTTCATGCCTGAAAACTTGATGTTTCATGAAGTTTCAAGGAACAAATTTCCATTTTCAATTTTTAATTTTTTTGAAGAGGACCTGCTAGCCCACAATGTATTTCAAGGATATAGCAAGTTCTGGTCAAGTTTCACGTTTCACTTCGGTTTTAGAGAATTACACCATGTTTTGTAGAATTTCGCTGTGTTTCAGATAGTTTAAAAAATTAAAATTCAAGTTTTAGAAAAGTTTGAAATGAGTTTCAAAAATAAACTTTAAGTTTCGGAGAGTTTCACCAAAAACTAGAAAACTCGAGCGAGTTTCGAGGGAATTTCACCAAAGTTTCACAACAAAACAAACAAGTTTCACAACAAAACGAACAAGTTTATCGGCAAACCTGTGCTCATTTCCCACATATGACATCTCCCTCGTGTATGCGGCGTCAAATCGCTCGAACCCATGTTCATCTCGCAATGCGTCATCGAATCACTACTTGCCGCGCTCATCGGCCACTGCTAGTCCATGCATGTGCTCACCGCCGCTGCCACACAGCCCCTGCACACACTCAGTATTGTCATGCCAATAGAACCTGCAAACGCTTGCTGCTACCACCATGGATAAAATGATGGTGGAGAATGGGGACAGGGGAGAGATATGGAAGGGATCAGGATGGAGATGTGGATAGCGATGACTGACAGGGATGATCGATCAGGTGCGTTAGATTGATGCCATCGGATGGCAGATGTATATCCCGTTGAAAAGCCCAGCAACGCTATAGCGTTTTCTAGCTTTTCTGATATTGAAATTGATATTGATAGCCAAAAGTTTAGAAAGTTTGACTGCACGTACCTAATATCATGGCCTAATAGTGCGTCACCCTCTCTCTTACTGATAATCAAAGTTTATCTACATTATTTATGTGGGTTTTTTACTATGATTTTCTGGTTTTTGAACATGTGATGTATGTTTATGAGCTTAAGATGACTGCACTAGCCAAGTATCCTCGTATTCTAAAAAGTTATCTTACATGAAATTCATGCATACAATACCTTGAAGAAATAGTCTAAGGGAAGTGTCAGCATGTCTCACTTTGAGCATTGCACATGAAGTTTCAACATGTTTCGTTCAAGGCATCAAAATGGTCCAAAAGCATCTATATTACCACATGTTTAATTCAAATCCTCGTAACACTGTTTGGTTTGCATTACAAGGGCATATGATACTGTATCCTGTAGGATCGTGGCCAACAACCAGAAGGGATGAATGGGTGCCTCGAAAGTTGTTTCAAAAGAATTCCATAGATCTTCCCTCAAATAGCTACGGAAAGCTACATATGTCATGCCTCACGACACATCAGAAATGAACTCAGAAAACCGAGCCAGACAAGAACTAACTCACTGACCTGGCGCCGCCAACTCCTCTCAACCCAAGCCACATAAGAGCATCTACAACAGTCCACGTCAGCTGTTACTAAGGGGTTGCCACATCAATATTTAGATAATGTGGAGGAGAGAAGGTGAGGAGAGAAGGTGATGTTGTTTCTAGATGAAACTAGCAAATTGTTAATACCAAGACATAAGAAACAACTAAATACTCTATTGGAGACTTACTTGTTACCTAAAAACGTATTTTGTGGGTCCCACTGTCTTAAAGCAAAATATACACCAGATCATTTGTGCAGCCTAACTTCATTATTGATATGATAAATGAGCTAAAACATGTAGGCCACAAAGTTGTACTTCATTATTGATCATCAAGAATCATGCACACTTGTAGCAATTAAAGTCTTAGATACAAATTCAAGAAACAATCCATTGGAAGATTTATTTCTTTTTATTAGATTGAGTACTATCTCTCCTCTTAGTAACAAGCTAAGAAACAAACTATTCTAGATGCTCTAGCTCACACTTCTATGGAACCAGCAAACATAAATCATGGACTGTTCGTGCCCCAACATCATCGGATGATCCGCGAACCAGCGATTTATCCCAAGCTGCTATGGATTGAAACCCATACGCCCTTCGGTCCGCCACCCACACGCCCCCCCCACATGGTGGACGGTCCATGGGAGCAATTTCCTTGATTAGTCCACAGGGACTTGACTCACTCCACCTCTCCGTCTGCAACCCGCAGACGGTTGATGACACGAAAGTGTACAGTTCGTAGTAATTTTCTTCAGAGTATTTTGAAGTTTATATTGATCCCTCGTGGACACATGGATTATTCTGTTACCTTCGAACAACTATTAATTTAACTATGATTATAATAACAGTGAGAGAGGTAATTGTGATGAGAATAATAAAGAGCTAATTTACTAATAAAGCAATAATAATTCTAATACTAAAGAGGTTGTGATAAGTATGATGGAAGATAGGACCTAGTGTATTAGGATCATCTACAACATTAGTTAATCTCGAGGATGATAATAATAATGATCAAATAACTCAAAGCAATTGTGATAGTCATGTGTTCATTGTATAGGAGAATCAATTGTCCTGCTATTGCGCGTCCCACTAGCAATTAAGGAATTACCGCGTAGACCAACCCACTTACAACGGGACCAATGCATTAGGTATCGTGGTTATGTCGTGTTCCCTCAAGCGGATTGAATTCGAAAGTCGATTTCTGCCGCCTTTATTTTTTTTACTAAAAACAGGAGGGAAAAATCCCTACTTTATATATGTGTGTGTGTGTGTGTGTGTATAACATAGTAACATAGAATTTACAAAGAGAAGGGAGGAGGAATACCCAAAGAACAAAAACTAGAAAGCCTTAACCGAAATCTCTCAACCAGTTAACAAACTCTGTCTGAAGAGACGGTTTAACCCTATGGATAACCATGGCAAACACATCTCTAAACTCCCTTTTCCAGGCACCACTGCCGCCTTCATTGTCACCGACTCTCCCAATCATTCTTTCACGCACCACATGTTGCTACCCTTTCCTTGTGCCGACATATGGAGCATCGAGACTCATCGAGTCAAAGTATCGAGGAAACAAACACTAATAGTAGCGATAACACAGAAAGCATACATGAAAGTTAGATCATCCCATTGATTACTAGTCCTACATGGCCACCTGATGTGCGCACGTCTCAACTTAAGATGCGTGCATGCAAGTTTGTCCTGATATTTTGTCGTAGGAGAAATCCAATAACTTGAGTTGTGACGCTGATGAAGGGGTGGCTAACCAAGATCCAATCGAGACTAGCAAACCTCGCAATTGCTACACCGCTCCTCAATTGGTTACCAACCGTGTCAAACACAATTGATCTGTTCACGAAGAACTGCCCGAGCAAATCCAGAGAAACACAAGAGAAACAGCGGAAGATCAATCACTTGAAATTGAATGATTAAGTTGAGACTTCAATTACTGCGAGAAGCCTTACAATAGTAATAGCTAAATCAATCATCAAAGTATGATCTATTGGTGGCACAGCACCCAAATATTTATAGTGACTTAGATCAGTGCTAGGAACTGAAATCGTAACTAACTAAAACTATCTTTCCGTATGGAGAACTACCAAATACAATATTCGAATTAGGTTTGAAGTAAATTCCGCAGTCGAAACGGACAAGAACTCTCCTAGCGTGTCAAAGCAGGACTTCTTGTATAGTATCATCAGTCAGGTCGGAGTAGGACTCTCATAAGAAGCCTTGTTGTGTCCTGGTCAGAACGTAGATGTGGTCGGTGGTCGGAGGATCTGGTCGACACAGACTGGTCGAAGGAACTAGTCGGTTCAAGTCCTGGTCGAATGAACTTTCGATCTGATCGTATATGGTCTGTAATTGGTCGGATGAACTTTAGATCTGGTCATATGTGGTTAGCAGCTGGTCGGGTGCGCCAGGGACCTGGTCGTACTTTATTAGGGCCGTCTTCGAAGATGCTCTCGCAAGTATAAACAAGTAAACAACCATCATTAGGCAATATCATTTGTTTTGTAATTAAATAATTAATTTGTCCAAGTAACGAGTTCACATGTTGTCCCAAACGACGTGCTCGTGCTTGTGTCATTGGTCCTTCCACAGGCACAGCCGTAGAGGCACTACCCTCAGCGATGTTAGCACGATCCTCGGTGATGTCCTCATCACTATCTTAACCCCGTCGTCATCACTATCTTAACCCCTAGCCCTTGGGGACTTACTCATATCCATGGAAACCAAGAACAATAGATGAATAATGAAGAACATAATGACAACACTATGAGAATAACAAAGATGTATTAATAAATATGTTGTAGATGTTCCAGTTACACCAATGGATGAATTATTACAAAGACGGATGAATGAATGATGAACTATGGTGAAAAATATGGTGGAGATGGTGTTCTAGACATGGTGGATGATGTGGTGGTTCTCTCTCTCTCTCTCTCTTGTGTAGATGCAATCAGCCCCCTTTAAATGGCATATCCTAGGTTTTTAGCACTGTGGAGAGGTTTGTGCCGCCAGAAAGCCGAATATTGCATTGGAGCCTTCACGAATCGTGTTCCATTTGATGTGTCGGTCCCATTGGAGGGTGATACGGCTGCCTGATACAGTCGCCATTGTTAGTCGTTTTCCTATCTAGAGGGTCAGTTTGCAGTGATACAAGTTGGGGTTCCTTCCTCTTGATGTTCTCTTTCCATGTCTGCTTCTAAAAGTGCGTGATTCCCTTCGGATCTTGTAGCTAGTCAACTAAAACGTGTCTTGTGCATTTGACAATTAATTAATAATAATTTGAGAGATTAGTTATAAAATGAGTGAAATAGTGCAATAAACTACACATAAATGATGTGTCATTTCAGACGCATCAATGGTCTGCGCGCCAGATGGCCGTCGGCTCACAGGACCAGGTAATTTCCTCAGTCTGCCTTATCTCACTTCAACCCCCCTGGTCAAACCGTGTATCGTGGACGGTTCATCTCCCCAAGACGGTCGGTCCGCGGGTACTAGAAGTCCAGGAACCAAAACCTCAACTGAAGACCAAATCACACCAAAATCCAAACTGTGTGGACGATCCACCATTTTGCCATTGACCATATGTTGGTACTAAAAACTCTAAATTTTCGTAACCTTGTCATCTTTCCAAAGGTGGGTGGGTTATTTGTGTAGATTTTTTGTGATTTTAACCTATGATCTATGGGTCATGAGTCTTAAGATGATTGCACTAGTCAGTTGTCCCCACAATATATTGGCTCCTGGACATCGTATTGTGATGACATTTACCAAAACACATTACAGGTCATATTTAGCCGAGTACAATTACAAAAATGTGATCATTTGTTGTTGGACACTACAGCCATTAAAACATGATTTTTGGGCCATACAAGAGAGGACACTGAAATGTCATATCAGCGTGCAGTTGCAGAGCCAGAAATTTAGCAATGGTGGTGCACACTTTAAGGATAAAAAAAGCTTGTACGACACATAAGTAATTTCATAAGTCCAACACAATTACACAAAAGAGTTCGAAATTAGTTAATAGTGCAATACAAATAGTTCAAATAAAATCTTACATGAATAAAAGAGTCTTAAATAGCTAATGGAAATCACAATACCACACGACGCGATCTCATTCCTTGGAAACACTTGATTATACTATCATCACTAACCTTCGAGAAGATATATCGCTCTATAAAGGTGACTAAACAATCATTCAATGCTTGATCGCCCATACTATTTCTCAACTTGTTCTTCACAAGATTCATCGCCGAAAATACTCTTTCAACGCTCGTCGTTGCCACTGGTAGAAGCAATACCAATTTGAGAAGCAAGTACACCAACTTGTAAATGTCATGCTTCTTTGTTTCAACAAGCTTAGCAGAAAGCTCACCGAGATTCTTTAGACCCTTAAATCTATCATCGCTTCGTATATCATCAGTGAAGTTATCAAGTTGGAAAGAAAGTATCATTAAATCCGTGCTTGAAAAATCATTGGGATAAAAGTTGGCAAGGCTAAGCACCTTGTCCCTATCATAAGAAGCAAATGAATTCATATGATTTAAAGCATACATGCAAACAAGCAACTCCATATTAACCTTGTCAAACCGATTGTCAAGCTCTTAGAGAACATTATCAATGATACCAAGATACACTTCACTTCTAAAATGATCATTATTTGTTTGTTTTGGGTAAAAACGTTATGATATTCCATAATGCACATATCTACCATCTGGCTTAGAAACTTTCATACCGTATTTAGTGCAAAATGACGTTACCTTTTCTTGAAGGAATTCTTCCCACCCATCACACCTCATTCGTTGCATTCTATCTTTAGCCAAATTAACAAGTGCCATAGCATTAATAATATCTTGGTCTCCCTTTTGCAAAGACTGAGACACCTCATCTGTGTATCCAAGTATGACAAGCATCAAGTGTGCATTGAAAACAAAGTCAAATGACTCAAAGGCTCCTACCATAGCATGTATTTTTGGCCAATCATTCTTTCGTGAGGGGTCTTTTCCAAGCTGTATGAGTACTTTGCGGATTGTTAAATACATAACAATAATGTGCAAAATAGTTTTATAATAAGAACCCCAACGAGTGTCACTGGGCCTAGCTAAACCCATCTCTTGATTTAATCCACGTCCACTTTCTATCTCATCCAATTCTAGTACTTCCAAAACTTCCTGGGCTCTAATATCTCGAAGCATGTCATGACGCTTACAAGAAACTCCAATAATATTCAGCAAGTGAAAAACTTGTTCAAAAAACCACACACAATCAAAATTATCCTTGGCAACAACTATGAGAACTAACTGGAGTTGATGTGCAAAACAATGGATGTAATAAGCAGAAGGAGACTCTTTCATAACCAATGTTTTCAGCCCTTTAATCTCGCCTTTCATGTTGTTAGCCCCATCATATCCTTGCCTATGGATTTGAACAAGAGTCAACTTGTGATCAACAAGTAAGGACACAATTGTATTCCTAAGTGACAAGAAAGTGGTACCAGCCACATGAATTACTCCAAGAAACCGCTCACATACCCGTCCTTCTTTATCAACATAACGCAAGCAAAGAACAAGTTGATCATTGTGAGATACATCACTACACTCATCAGCTAGAGTTGAATAGTGATCATCACCAATTTCTTCAATAATGTGCTTGGTAGTTTGGATGGCAAAACAATTAATTATGTCTGTTTGTATCTCATGGGCAATCGTCTTACAATTCCCAGGGGCATTGCTTAAGACAACCTTAGCAACCTCCTCATTGTTGTTTGCAAGCCATTCCAAAAGTTCAAGAAAATTCCCCTTATTGCTAGAATTTGCACTTTCATCATGTCCACGACATGCTAGTCCTTGACACAAAATAAACCTCAAGCATCTAATTGAATAAGTCAACCTAGAAATGTAAAGTTGTTTGTCCTCTTCGGTTTACTTTCTAAGAGCTTGAGCAATAGATGTTCTAGGTTTAACAAAGAAGTTGTATTTCTCTTAAGCTTGATTATGGACACTTCTTATACTACCCACATACTTATCAACTGAGTCATACCTATTCCAATTTCTAAATCCTCCTTTAGCAAAACTATTGCCTCCCACAAATGTCTCCTTGAACAAATAACTGAGAACAAATAACAGACAAAGCAAAATGCAGCATCCTTCTCGACACTATATTCAATCCAATTGTACTTATCAAACCAACTAACATTGAAGTGACGCCTTTTACCTGATATTTCCCTTATAGGAAAATCATGTTGACGAGGTTGGCAAGGGCCTTTAAGAATCCTCTTCGAACCGCATCTTGATCATTGATAGCATAGCTCGTGATAGGTATTCTTTTGCTGGGATCATGTGGAAGAAGCTCACCATCATAACCCAATTCATCACTGTCATTGCCGATTGCTTGTGCTTCACTTTGCGGTTGGTGTTGAGATTGAGATGGTGCATTCATAAATAGAATAGAAGAAGCCATAACCCAAGCTAATTCATTTCTATTTCTACTTGCTTTAGTTCCTCCTCCTCCTTGAGTTTGAGTAGTTTCCACTTCAACAGATTTTGGCTTGGCTGCCTTGCCATCTCGAAAGAAACTTGCCTAAGCCCTACATATACAAATAGCATGAAACATTCAATTTTGCAATTCCTAATTGTCCAAATGGCTAAATAGAGTCGGCCTACATATACAAATCACAAGACTACTAATTTATTACTTTCTGGGCTTCTGGCAATCTGGCCGCCTCCTAGCTCCCCTACGCTTGCGACGCTGCGCGGTGCCCCATGCCTAGGTCGCCTCTCGGCTCTCGCCTCCAGCCTGACCCTAATTCAGATTGCCTGAGTCTCCTCTGCACTGCCTTGGCGCCATACCTCCTTCACTACTTGTCGCTGCTGACTTGGTGAGATCTTGAGATCGTGAAGTGGTGGCGCCCGTGACTATATGTTCTCTGTGAGAGGCTGAGAGCTGAAAGAATAAAGATTAGAGACTAGATCACTTGAGAATTTGAAATAGAGAGTTGATGACGTAATTGGTGGGCCACTGGGCAGTTTGGGCTGAAAGATCACATGATGGCTATTGAGCTTCAGCCTTCAGGGCTTGGCAAGTTGGCCTGGACGCCTGGTTGCTACTTGCTAGTTGTGCATTACAGAGTATTAGTCCATGCTAATATGCTATTGGTATACTAATGATACCTCATGCCTAGGTAAAAAAAATTGCAGATTTTTTTGGGGGTGCCTGTGCACCAGGGGCACCCCCCTGACACTACCACTGTCAGCGTGAATAGGGAAGGGGAAGGGAAGGGAGTTGAGGCAAATGAAGATAGCTAGGGTATGGCCTCTCAAATATGGTCCGGTCCCGTTTTGGGTGCGACGCGTCAGATTGTCTTAGGGGCTATTTGGGCATTTTGGAATGTTTGTCTCACTGTTTGCCCTGGAAAATCATATTATAGTGCTGCAATGTCTAGCAGGCTAGCAGCAAATGATCACAATTTTGTAATGGTATTCTGCCAAATATGGCTTTTGTAATGTATTTCCATCAAAGTGCGATGTTGAAGAGCCATTTTTTCCCAAAACATTAATGTGGAAAACCAAGGTAGCTTCTCCCGTGTAAAAAAAATATGCTGGAGCATGTGTAACCCTAGGTGCTAAGGGCATCTCCAATAGTGTCATGTCAGCCGTTGGTTAGTCCTTCTATGTCAGTAAAATCCTAGATGGAAGAGAGAGAAGCATGAGAGAAAAGGGAAGTCGTCTCTTCCTCAAATAACCAACTCTACACATGAACCAAGACGAAGCAATCAGTGCATGTGAGAGAGGGGTGAAGGAGTGGGAATATTATAAGTTTGATATGAATGTTAGAGACAACTTGCTAGAGACAGCTTATTGGAGGTGATATCTCTAAATCTGTCTTTCGGTGACGTAGAGTTAATATAGTAAAATTAAAGACGACACTATTGGAGATGCTCTAAGGCCATGTCATAGGAGAGAGGATTTTGATACCACTGATGCCAACAGATGGAGAGTGAGTGCTAAGTCCGGGTTGCATGACACCGAAGCAAACCTTAAAAATTGGTGCTATGTAAGAAAAAATTGAATGTTTAGCACTTATAGGTGGTGCTAAGGGTTAGAGTAAAATTAACTAACGATGGTATTACAGAGATTGGAGAGAGGTGATGAGTCCAACTTATCACCTACTGTAGATGCTAACGACGTACATGCTCTGAATGCCTTCCGGAGCTTTTTTTTTTTCTAATTATTTTTTTAGACAAGAAGATCCGCCTTGCCTGATCGCTGTGCCGTTGTGAAAGGCCGGAACCACCTCAAAAAATGTAGAGCCCAAGAGCTAGGAGATTCTTCTATTACGCTTTGGCAAAAGCCCACCACCACAAGCGATGTTGACATGTCAATTACATACTAAATCACTAGCATATCGAAGCCCAAAATCCCAAGTTGCAATGTTTATTAGCATATATAGTGAAAGCATTTTTATTAGGGACTGTTTGGTAGAGCTCTAGATTCTTATTTTCTAGATTCTCTGATAATCTACTTCTCTGAGAATCTGGAGCTGTCTATTGAAAGTGTTTGGCTGGTAGATTGGCTCCAAAAACCATATAAGGGAGAATTAGAGGCAAATGGACCATGTTACCCCTAGTTGTAATAATTCAATTGTATCTGTGTCTTTCTCCTATGTATTTGTACACAAATTATAGAATTTTTTCCAATAAATTTGTTTAAACCGTGTGAATTTTGTACTATTCACGCTGCGATAGATGAAGCTAGAGATATCGCATTCATATCGTATAAGTGTTCAAATGAAAATTAAATGATATTACGTACAAGTATTTAAATGATAAATAAGTCATAACAAAAGACCAAAAAAATTCACAAGTAATGTGTCTATTATCCTGAATGAGCAATTGTACTTGCAAGGTTATCACGAAAATTATCTATGGATGTAGCACTTGTTTGCGACGTTGACGCATCTGATGCATCCTGAGAAATAACATATTTCTTTACATACTACGTTGTCTACAATTTCACAGCTATTTTGCACACAACTGTTAAGTGTCAAGACCATATATATACCATATCACCAAAATAAATTTTGGATTTCAATATTCATCTCTTAAGTCACAACTCATCGAATGTTGGCATTACTTTTCATTAAAACAAATTACTGGTAATACTAGTTATACATTCATTACTATGCAGATGACAGCTTATGAATGAACAACCGTGAACAGTTCTTTTATTCTATTCCTATGCAAGCTGTGAATATTGCTGAAGTAGTCAGAAATTAGGGAAATCTTCCAGCTAATGCAACAGTAGATATTCAATTTGAATAGCATATTCATGCATGATTTAAACAAGATCACCTACTTTAGAATCTTCTTTATTTTGGCAATGAGTCACCACAAGTGAAATTGGAATTGCAGTACATCATTCCAGGCATCCATTTCTCTGATGATCTACAAGAGTGTCTCTTTCCTTCCAATACAACAATAGCTTGCTAGCTAGCTTACAAGTCCCCCACTGATATCAAAGAACATGACAAAATCCTGATCTATACTTCACAACTTTGCACAAGCTAAGTGATGTATCTCTGATCACCATCAAGTTCATGTTTTTCTCTGCAAATTCAGGCACACCCTCATCTTCTGAAAGAAGAACCACACTATCATTCTCTCATCCTTAATCCTCCTTTTCTTTAAGTGCACATTGAGACCAAGAATCCCTGCATGAAAAAGAAGCAAAGACACATATACCATATAACAAATTAAGCGGAATTATGGCAAGGAACAAATCTTAATCTACAAACTGCATACAAGCATAGGTGAATTACATCGTCACACACCGGAGAACGCTGGATCTTTGCACGGCTTTCGAGATGTGGCAGAGCACGTCGACCTGAGCGCGCAGACCTGAGCATACAATCTTATCATATAAGTATATAACAGTTAGGACGCCATCAGCTTGAAGGGTTAAGGAGTACACAGTACATATGGACATAACAGAAGCATACAAGCAAGTTGGTATGAGCATACAAGCATACAGTCTTATCATACAAGCAGACACTCCTTAACCCTTCAAGCAGACACACACTACTTCAGAAGCGAAACCAGATGGGGTCCTAACTATGAGCATAACAGAAGCATACAAGCATACAAGGTTGGTATGAGCATACAAGCATACAGTCTTATCAGTTAGATGTAACGTGCACTGCAACTGGTTGGTATGAGCATAACAGAAGCATACAAGGTTGGTATGAGCATACAAGCATACAAGGTACAGTACCACAGTCGTATAGCCAGATGATCAGAATTTTTTTTGTCATATGCTGAAGCAATAGCTAACCAAAGAATATCGAGCAAGTAAGTGATTCCTTGAAATTTGTACAAAACATTGATATTAGCTAGGCTGGCTGTCCCTTCGACATCCAGAGTCCAGACCAAAACCAACATTATGACCAAAAGAAAATGCAGTGAGCACTAATTTCTAGTAGCATGCAACTGGTGTAATAATCACAACTACAGATTAGCTGCAAATATTTATCCTAAATTTGTTGTGAACATTTAATCTGAGAACATCTAACCATTCATCTTCCACTGAATTATCCTTGTTCACAACCAGTTGCAAGCAGCATGCCATGATACATTTGATGTATACCATAAAAACCATCGTGATTTAACAAAATACATCACTGATGGTACTTGCATACATGTTGGAGAATTGATAATCTGAACATACAAGCATACAGCGTTGAGGCATTGTTTTATGCTAACATTCACAGCTCACAGTTCACTGTTGTCAAAGATTCACAGATTCATTCACAGTATACTACATTCACAGGTTCATTCACAATATTCACAGATAATCACATATTCGATCACAGATTCAAACAATGATTCAATCACAGAATCATCGACAAAGGGAGGAATAGGGAGGGCAAGGGGCAGGTGGACGGAGGCGGCGCACTGGAGGCCCAACCTTACCTTCACAGGAGCCGGCCGGTAGTCGTCTTCTCGCGGTGGCGCACTCCGGGTCCGGCGGCCTCTAGGGTTTCCGGGTCGGCGGCTGTAGTCTTCTCGCGGCGGCGCACTCCGGGTCCGGCGGGGTGCCCTCGGGGGCCGAAGGCGGCCAACTCCGGGTCCGGCGGCCTCTAGGGTTTCCGGGTCGGCGGCTGTAGTCCTCTCGCGGCGGCACACTCCGGGTCCGGCGGCGGCGTAGTGGAGGTCCGGTGGAGGTGCCCTCGGGGGCCGAAGGCGGCGCATTGGTGGGCCGTCGGCGGAGTCGTCTCGGTCGCGAGAGAGGACAAGAGGAGAAGCGAAAAGAAGAAACGCGAAGGCCGAAGGGGGTTTTGCTCGGGGTCGGGGGCATCGCGCGCGATGGCGGGTGAGAGGGGGTAATTGGATGGCATTCGCGGGAAAATATACTCAACTCTAAGGGTATTTTGCTTCTACTAAGTTAGATTCCCACGAGAATCTACGGAAATATTGCTTCTCCTCGCTAGTTTATTTTTTAGACAGCTTCTCGCGAGAATCAGAATCGAATGGTTTTGAGAATCAGGGTGTTTGGTACGGTTCCACGAGAATCGATTGAGAAGCTGGAAATAGAAGCTGTACCAAACAGGGTCTAGGTTTAGACTAAAAGAGAGACCAGATTCCGAATGGAGCATATCATGCGAGAATCGGGTTTCGTGAGATGTTGACCTAAGTCGTTCGACCAATGAAAAGAAGAATAATGTTTTAGATTGAGAAACGTGAATTCGAACCCGACAGTCTATCGAGCGGAGAAATCCCAAAGGAATAGTTCACGTTACTGCTGAATTGCTTGCCTCATAGGGCACGGTAAAACCCAAAGTTAAAGTGCTTGTTCTCGCTGTTAAACACTAGTCGGATGCATGTGCTTTACTAGGGATTAAAAAAACATATTATTCCAACACGTCGAGTCTACGCCACACCCTCGGCTCCACCACGGCACTCGGCCGAGCTCTGATCTGGCTTGAGTCATGCTTCTGCCACCGCACTCAACCTACCCCACGGCCTTGGCTTTGCCACTGCCCCTAGGACCAATGCTCAGCAGCCTTTCCATCCTAATAATGCATCTGTCGCATTCAGAACCCCTGCACCGGTATCTCATGCAGGAAAACACAGGAATTCTCAATATCAATAACAGTTACAATCATCAGCCTCAAAGGACCAACAATCTAGCTACATGAGTTACTTGTTTTAACTACCATGAGACATGTCATTATGCCAACAAGCGTCCGTAGAAGCAAGGGCCGACACCAATTTATTTTAATTTGAGAGCTACACCAACCAAGACTTCGTTGCCAGGAATAAGGAGAGAAATGCCTCAGACTCCAAATCAAGCTACCAAGACTCCGTCAACTGCAACAAGAGGAATATTGAATCACGTCACTGCAGAAAAAGTTCAACCAGTTCAGAATGTCACCTCTGGCAAGTCTTTAAGTTAGACCTACGTCAGTTGCATATTTGTTTCACTCATAAGAAAATCTTTTGGAATAGTGAGCAGGGTTTGGTTTGAACCTATTCTCTAGTCAACACAAATCTCGGAGACAAGATTCCTTTTAAGGAGTGTAGATTTGTAGCATCCTAATTTTCTAAAGTTTAAAAATCTTTTTGAGTAGCTTAGCTCTGTGAAAATATTCACCAAAGTTTTATTTAAATTTTAATAAAGCTTAATATGGACTTTCAATCGCAAAACAATTTAATGTGATTAATTCTAACGTAAACTAATGTCAAAACTATTTTATTTCAATTCTCTGTGCTTGGAAATATTTTCTAGATTTTTCAATAATTGTTCCGAGTTCCTTTCTTATTTTCTATTTGCCATTTGCATTTTCTGTATTTTTTAAAATAGAAAATCTAATTAAAATCTCAGAAAAGCCTATGGGCTGAAATCATATTCTATTGGCCCAATCCCTTTTCTCTCCGGCCTAGCCTGTTCGGCCTTTCCTTTCACCGCAGCCCGCGTCGCTCTCTCGCGCTCGCTGTCAGGTGGACCCGCCGCTATCGCCATGTCAGCGTCCTCCTCCTCCTCGACTCCTCCATTTTCCTCGCGTGCGCGTCACTGTCGGCCTCCGCACGGACTCTTACTCCTCTGACCCTATTTAAGAGCTGCGACCACGTCGAAATCTTCGCATCGCCTCCCTCTCCCGAAACCCTGGAGCCGTTCCTCGGATTGCACCGCCTCTTGGACGAATTGAGCTCTGGAAGCTCAGCGTGATGCGGGGGAATGCTTGATCTTCACGACGTAGGATCGATGATAACTTTGGATCCGTGCAACCTGACGAACCGATGGCGCCAACCACTGTCAAAACAGCAACCTGCGACAAAAGAATTCGCCCAACCACACGCTCGTGATCCCGTCTACCCGATCACACAAAGTAGACGTGTTGTTGCTCCTGCAAAACATAAGGATTCACAAGAACGACGGAACGACATAAGAGATTGGAACTCCCTATTCTAGTGGAGGCAATATTGCTCAAACCCTAGAATCAAAAGTATATTAAAAATCTGAAATATGTCGTTCCCTATTACATGAGGTACACCCCTTGGTTTTATAACCAACAAAATATCACGTCCATATAGCCTAGGGCCGACGCACGGCCAAAAGGAAACGGACTCTGCATTGTCTCGAACTCAAGTGAATACCAACTCTGACTCAAACACCACAACAGCACGCATGCCTTTCATGCTTTTCTAACGCATCAATGATTACTTGACTTTCCTAATACATCAATGATTACATGCCTTTCCTAATGCATGCAGCACACACATGCATATCACATAACAGCATGCATGCATCATGAATTCATGATTTCTTTATTCTTTTCCAAATCAAACAGCATTTGGACGCTTCGGTTTCCGTTTCAACAATTGGGACTTGATTCGGTTTTCAAGTGCATGCTTCGGTTGGTTGCACCATGCTGGTTGCTCATCTTCCTTTAGGGCTTTCGAAGCGTATCTTTACTTTAGGATTGTACAGATCATATATACGACTGCATATAATTAAATAAAATAGTAGTAGCTCTGTGTCTCTAAGTATGATAATTAAAGACTGAATTAAATTAGAGTTCACCTAGTAATATTTAATACGGCTCAATAATTCTTTCCAGTCAAATAATATATTTAACTGAAAAGTACTAAGTGTGTCTGTATCTGTATCACAACGCTACTGAAGCCTTCCCTGCCGTGTTGCGCCGCCGCCGGTGAGCCTTCGTCCTCGTCGTCACCAGAATAGGATTCGCCGTCTCACGTTCTACGTGGCGCGCATCTCCTTGTCTCCGAGGAACCGCCGTAGAGCCTCACCGCCATTCAACCGAGTCGCTCCGCCGCTTACCTTGTCGCCATCGCCGTTGTTGTTGTTGCTGGTGAGTTTTGACCGCGTCATCGAGATCCCCGTCACATCCTCTACCTAGTGAGCCACTCCGCCGTCACAGGAGAGCTATCAACCACCGAAACGTGTTCACCGGAGTTTTGTCGCCGTTGAGCCACGGTGTCGCGCCACCTCAGCGCATGCGCCTGCGTGTCGCCTAGTCAGCGCCACGTGTGCGCACGCGTGCCAACCAAACCCTAACCATAGATCCAAACCCCGTAGATCTAGTCCACCGTGAGCCGTGTATATGACTTGTGGGTCCCACATGTTAGATACTATTCCATAGAACGATGAACCCGCAGACCTGTGAACCAAGTCCGTGGATCGGGTCTATAGACCCTAGGCCCACATGTTAGCCTCTGTGGGATTTTTCCGGTTTTCTTTTAATTCCGAATTTGAGGGATGACGTTAGCATGATGTCATAATCCAGATTTTCCAGTAGAGAAATAATTCGAAAAAATGCAAAAAATCCAATTTTGGTATTTATTTAGGTTTAGATCTTCTAGAAGCCCATTCTTCCCCATCCGAACTCTGTTTGAGCCCATTTGAATTTCTAAATTCGAGCTCTATTTTCTTGAGATTTTTATTTAATTTTTAGAGTTTGTTTTCTCTCTGTTTTATATTTATTTTGTTTTTTTTTACTTCGATTACGAGTAGACGTTGATACTTCAGGGAATTTTGAGCAAGGAGGAGTGCACCAAGACCAAGACCAGTACCAAGATCTATTCCAAGGCAAGTCGTAGTCCTTTGATCATATTGAACCTATGATTTCAAAAGTATATTGTTTTATATCAAGTGCATGCTATCTTTATATCAATTGTTTTGGGATTAGCTATCACTTGTTGTTATTGTGCCTCCATTGAAATATTTGAAAGCCATGAATCACTTGTCACCCTAGCATGGATAATTTTAGTTGGACATATTTGTATCACCAATATGGGTATCGTTCAGATGCTTAGTCAAGCATAGTTACGATGGGTTTATTATCACATGTGTATAATGATTAATTTGACTTAATGAAATATGGAATTATGACGGTTAGCCATCGTTGTTAAAAATTGTGTACTATGACAGGGTATGTCATTGGTCTTGGTTAAACAAAATGATTTTTGCTCGGGTGAGCAGTTGTGTATTGAGGATGTGATTATAACATGTTGCGGGTTTGTGGAAGACTCGCCTGAGTAACAATGGCTTAATTTTGTGCGCCATTGAACTAAACCTTTTCATACAACCACATGCCTGGTATGGAACGGGCCTAACTTAGTAAGTTATGTAGTTTTGACATTGACTACTCAGGTAGTATATGGGTGGAGGTGTGTACCCTGTTAAGGTCACATCTATGGGCGAGATTATCGTCTCTAGGTCCAACGGCATGTGTCAAACCAATGGTGAGGTTGGGGTGACAGTATGCACAATGGGAGAGTCAATTGTCGAGATAGAATTTCTGAAAGGTTTTATTATGATTGGTGATCGCTACACTGGTTATATCTTGTGGGTAAAGTGTACAACCTTTGCAGAGTGTTAATTGATCTATTCAAATAGCTGTGTCCTCGGTTATGGACATGTCCGGGGATTTCGCACGAGAGGTAGAGTTTCTTTATAAAATGTGTCGGAGTGTGAATGAGAAGTTTACTTGATGAATATAATGTTCGTTCGGTGAATGGGTAATTCACTTGGTAGATTGTGTCGATTGGTGAATAGGGAATTCACTTATCATTGGTTTGGTTGGGAAGTGAATGGGGAATTCACTGGTTGTTTCAAAAGCAATTGTTTATTTATGTACTGTTCTTTTCAATTACACGTTTCAATCTATTATTTGTATTTATCGTCGATACCGCTTTCTGCAAAAGAAACATACAACTAAACTTTGTTCAAGCCTTGCATGGATATTATATGCATACTGTTTTCCTACGATTTGCTGAGTACTTTATGTGCTCACTACTCCAATTTCTACTACTCAGTTGAAGAATACCAAACTACTCAAGAGTTCTTCGCTCAGGAGTTACCATGAAGGCTTTGCAGATCAGGATGTGTTCTCCACTCGATTGCCTGTGAGCACGTTGATTGACATTTCCAAGTTTTCTCGTTCCGCTGTAAGAGTTTATTTGTTTCTTTAGCCTGCATGGCAAGTTAAGTAAACGTTGACTATAAGGTCCAGTTATTATTACTATTTGATATTTTGAGATCTTTTTAGTTAAATCGAATAAATGGATGGTATTTCATCACTATTTCCTATGTGAGCTAGCTGCTGATCTAAGACTAGTTCAGAATACACAGAGAATTCCTGAATCGTATTTTTTTAGTCCTGACACCATGCTCCGCTAGGGTCATTGTCCTTGTGTTGCACCACTCACGGCCTAATTAGGCCCTGCTAGAACGGGGAATATGGAGAGAGAGAGAGAGATTGGCTTTAGTGAGCAATAGAAGCAAAAGAGGAAAGTGTCGGTTTGCACGCAAAAAATCTTCTCTGCACACCTTGCCGTCTTCCACGCCAGCAGTGACATCTTCCACGAGATTTAGGGGCTGTTTGGTTTGGATACCCAAATTGCTAAACCAAATTTTGGTATTACCCAGTGGCGGAGCTAGGATTTTGACGATAGGGGTGCGAACTTAAGATATATATGTTCCAACACAAGTTCAAATGACATAGTACATAAGTTCAAATGTGTCAAATTACATGTTTGCACTATAACCAACATCATAAAATTTTAAAAAAATTACAACTTGATACGACGTTCCTTCATGCTATGAAAGCAATATTACAATAAAAAAATCACTATAGGGGGGATTAAGCCAACACTATGCCTTAAAGGAGCCAAGGAGGGGAGCGGGCGGGCGGTCACGGGGACGGGCGGTCCTCGGGGTCGAGAATCGAGGGGCGCGACCGGCCACCGGCGTGTTGAGGCTGAGGTCGTCGGCGTAGAAGCCAGAAGCGGCGCTAGAGCACCATGATCTGCGCCGATCCGCGATGAGCTACGATCTGGCGCCTCTGTTGTTGTGAGTGTCGATAGGCAGATGGTACTTAAGCCAGACGTCTTCTTGACTAGTTGACTTCGGCTTGATTCTCAGATTCTGTTGAGCCTAATGTTAAATGGGTTGCTAGGAATTAAGGAGTATGTTGCTAGTATGTGTAGTGTATACTTTATGTATTAAGAGGTGTATATACTAGATTTTTGTACGAAAATTTTGAGAATACGACTGTACCCCATGAACCTACTCTCCCTCCGCCCCTGGTATTACCAAAGGAATATGACTAGTGTTTGCTTCAATTCCAATATTTAATATTACCCACAAAAAAATTTGGCACGGCAATTTTTTCTTCTCATCTTCCCCGCGTCCTGCGGGCGGCAAAAACTCTCGCCAACGTTTTGGTTTGGCGCACAGTGTTGCCTGGGACAGATGGCAGATTGCTATAGGATTATTCTAGTGCATTGATTGCTTAGTTAAATGGATTAATTAGTTTTAAATGACAATATTTCCTAAACCGAGTATCCGATTAAACCGTTATATTCTTTGTCATTTAATCAACAAAACAAGACCACCATGGCATATTTTAGTGCAAAAAAGAATATATATCATACGAACCCCACATGTCATTCTCGCTATTTTGGCACATTTTAGTATGGCTGCAATCCAAACGCATCAATTTCGGTATTACCCGTGAATTGGCATGACTGCAATCCAAACACTTTTTTTTGCCCTGGTTTTGGCACTGCCTCGATTTTAGTATTACCAAAATTTTGGTATGACTTCCTTGGGTCACAAACCAAAGAGACCCTTATCTCCTTGGTTGACCCTTCTCACCACTCAACAAACATGATACCATCAGCGTCAGCAGTGGTGACGAAGCTAGCCGCAATGGACCTTTTTTTTTTCAAAAAAAAAGAAAAACTCTTCATGTTATCTACGTACTTGTATGCAGCCCATTCCTTGAATTGAACCCAAACAAATAAAGATATATATCAATACCATTCGAATTGATTTGAAAAGAAACATAGTTTGAATTGAGATTTTTTTTTCTAGTTCACGCCTCTTAATCTCTTGTTACTTAAAGATAATAATTAGAGGTAGTGTAATTATTTTTCAATGTCTTCTTGATCTATGTGCAAAATAAAATACACCTTATATTTTTGAACGGAGGAAGTAAGTAAATTGTGAACTACAAATATGTTGAATTTAGTTATCGGACAACCATCTTCAATATCAGTTCTGGAACTTTTCTTAAAAATAATTACTTTGGATGAAAATCAAGTGTAGTAGAACGCATGCGCGCTTCTTCGCCGCGCGTTCTTGCTGTCATGGGAAGCATAGAAACAATGCATTAATAGAACAGGCCGCGCGCTTTGTCGTGCGCTATCGGGGGATGAATACAGTGCATCTATAAGATCAAAGACAATTGGCACGCGGTACTATCGTAACTTAGTGTAAGATCATTTGCTTTATCACCTGAACAACAATATATGCATAATTATCTGCATACATGCATACATTTTTAGATTCACAGTAACAACAGTCACTTGATCTGTGCTAACATCTTGGTGTTAGCTAAATAAAGCAAAATAGATCGACCAATCAAGTTGGAAAACAACAAAAGCGTACGTCAACTACCAAACATGCTCAATCTACCGACTCACAAAACTTCTAAGAATTGTTATGCTGCTAGGGCTTATCTTTAAATATTTTAATCAATGCCTATATGAGTATGCAATTGCTTTCCTTCCCAAAATTAGGAAGTCTCATGTGTTGTTACTGGTACAAAGCCACCAATCCTACATTCTAATTCACAAAGAAACCTGACCATTTTACTTCATAACAAACCGAACTAGAAAAAAGCTTAAGAAAGTATATGTTGCGTATACACAATTGGCATGAGCAGTGACAACTGACAACAGCTATAGCTCTAAAATTTTGCAAGTTCGTGCACAACATTGTTTGGCAGCCTATTGAGAGGCATCAACAATTCCATGCGCTCTATAGCTAAGTAAATTCAGTAACATATTCTTCGGTCTGTTGATTGTTGTCATTTTTACTAACCTGAAAAGAGCACGAAGTACATTAATAGTCAGTAATCACTGTATTTTAGTTGGATGAAAATAACTGCAAGAGAATAGGTCCAAATAAATTATATATGCACTACTAAGAATCGACAACTGGAGAGCAAATTATTAGAGTAGGCTGTATTTGATTATATGTGGGAACAAAGTTCAAAGACTTGTTTTTCTATCAAATAAATTATAATAAACAACCATGAATTACTCTACACCTTAATGCACCTAATTAAGTGCATTATAATATCTTGGAAAATAACTTGTAGAAATATGAGCTTTTAAACAAATGATTTTGAGCCCACTACCCAATAGTTGAACCAAAGGTAGTCTATTGTTCGGTTATATATGCATTTTTTACAGCTACCTTAAGATTGTAATTATTGAGTCAGCTGAAGCAAAATCTCGATTTGCTTATTGAAAATCCATATCCAAGATGAACCAGAGATACAATAAACTAGACAGGTACTGAGGAACAATAGAGTACATAAGAAATAAAAAGAATGGCATTGTGTAGTTCAAGAGAAAAAAACAACCTCTAAGGCAGAAGGTCACCATTAGCATATATTAGAAAACAGAACTGCGTAATTTAGTTGTTGTAAATGTATCTTAGGTAAGACTAATCATGAGGAACTGGAACTACAAAAATGTCGGCTTGGTTAGGTTATCATTTGCGACTGCAATATTCTAATTTACCGCCAACCTCGTAGCATCTTCTGGTATCTATCAATATCCTTAACTCTGAGGGCAAGTTGAGTGGCACTGAACCTTCAGACACTAATAACATGAGCCTCCAACTTAAGTTCAATTGAGATACACACAAGGCATGAACACTTCTGAATTCTTGAGGGGCAGCACAGGTACAAAAGATAATTTCTGCTCCCATTAGCAGTAACTAATCTCCTTCTCCTTAAACGCTGCTCTAGCATCCATCCGAATGTGCAAAACATTATTGCATGTACCAAAGAGCATCGAAAGGTATACCTCCCCGGGAAACTTCAATGTAACAGCTATCTCTTAGCCTACCCTCGAACCATATGAAAGGTAGTAACAAATTCTAAAAATAAGCTAGAACTGACTAGCAATAAACAAATTCTTTGGTAAATTTAAAGTAGAGGCAAGTGATTACCCAAAGGAAATTTTGTTACCAAATCACAAGTTTAGCTAATGTCTTCGATGGTGTCAGGGAGCTCCTCCATGGTCCAAGGCAAGCAGAGCTTGCTCTCCGTGTAGGCAGCCATAGCACCAGTGTAACATCCTAGCTATGCGGAAGCCAAGATGTTACCTAAAAGACTAACGTACAACAGCAATACGGAATAATTTCAACCATGGTCCAAACAATAATACTTTAACCAACTAGAACTAAAATATTTCTCTAAAATCCGGCAGAACCTCCTTTGTATAGATGGTTATACCGGGGATTCAGACAGTTTAATATAGCATCATACAACAATCAAATCATCCAATTTAACGAATCATTAAAGGATATCCAAGAAGTTAAACAACTATAGCATAATCAAAGGGGCATCACAATCTTCTAATCAACCCTATTACAAAGTATTGAGACTCTACTGAACCAAGTAATTCCAACACCTCAATAAACCATCAACCAAACATTCTAATCCATCAACGAGAATTAATCGAACTCAAGCAACGGCGAATAAGATCATAAATGAATCGTCCACGACCACAAATAAAACCTCCACCACGAAGGATGGTCACAATATGAAACTAGAGCAATTATTAAGAATATGACTTGTGGATAAATGGACTAGATTATTCATCGTGGTTAGCGATTATGTGACGTGCACCAAGTCTACCCCTTCCCATGCATGTCGTTGCCTCGAGAGGTACCTAGCAAGCACAACACAGCAAGTGTGAGTCTACGACTCAGCAAAGTGCAATAGCAAATCAAACAATAGCATCATAAATAGGCAAAGGGAATAAACAACTCCATCATGAATAACAGCATGATATACCACAAACCCATCTCTTATGATAGCATCATAAGTAGTCAAAGGTAATAAACAATTCCATCATGGATAACAGCATGATATACCACAAACCCATCTCTTATGATAGCATTATAAGCAGTCAAAGGGAATAAACAATTCCATCAGGAACAACAACATTATAGGCTAAACAACCAAATCCACATCTTATGCAGAAATGCAATGAATATGTCATGAATGCATCTCTTCACTTCTTAGCAATTACCGGTAATGCCGAGTAGGGTATCCGTCGATACCTACTCAAAGCCTGTGCCCTCTAGGCACAGGGAACAAAAGCCCACACTCCAATTCATGTAACAGTTCTCAGCGATCTCACCGGATTAGTTACATGACTTTCCACGGGTGTATGGAACAAAGCCCATCCAATGCATGATGGGGACCTAATGCCCATCCAATGCCTGACGGGGAATAGCAAGGAAACAACCCTTGGCTACCACGTAGTCCAAGGTTTAGAAATGAATGACATGATGCAACATTTAAAGCACAATACCAACTCATCATTGTCATCATTAACAAGGTAGTCTCATTGCTCACCTTGGCCCATCATTATTGCTGACAATCATGAAACCATTACCATGTAAATATCATCATTTAAATATTGCCATGTAAGCATCCTCATGTAAACTCCACCATGTAAGGGTAATCACATAAACATTAGCATGCATCGTCATGTAACCATTTTCATGTAAGATTCATCACATAAGCATCATCATAAAAACATCATTATTAAACTATGACATTCATGCTCATCAACATTACCAAGCAACAATCAGCATCAATCAACTATAGCATTCATCAAGCATATAATATAATAACTCATTAATAATACTTGCACTTGTCTCAACCGTGAGACAGAAGACAAAAGGCGAAACGTTCTAGCACCAGGGTTCACCACCACCTGGTAAACAAGAATGATACTAAGCATCAATCAACCAAGCATAACAAGACCCTACTCGCAGTGCTCTACATCGAATTCCTGTAACCTATGTTTAAACACTTGACCTACTCCAGCTAGACAACAACATATTTAGAACTTCTGCTCCCTTTATTACCTGTTTATACTTCTTATGAACGAAAAGCATAAATGTGAAAATGCCAAGCCAAATGTAAACCCCAATCGAAATTGGCGTATAGGTATCATATTCGCAAGGCGCAACTAGTGAACTAACATGACTGTAAGAATACTTAAGAATGGCAAATCAAGCTAAATTTAAGGTGTGTTGTTTGGCTACCTAACCCTTCATACTTGGAAAAGTAAAAACAAGACTAGTGTAACCATAGTTACCAAACTTGGAACCAAGAACAACTCAAATAAGGTCATAGTATATTAGTATTAACTACTAAGCAATCTTGAACTATCACCTACTTATTTGGCGGTCCATACCTTACAATAAGATGATCAGTGCAACTGTAATTACCAGCTCAAGTGTCAAGAAAATAATAATAATCCAACAAGGCCAAGTTCAGGAGCAATCGGATGTACTAACAAGTTTTTAACATACATTTCATAAACAGATACATCACGAGAGAGCACTAAAGCGCAGGGTTATAAATTAGATCACTTGCAATTGATGGTTGCACCATTGGTCATTACTAATCCTCAGGTAATTTATTGCCAGATAAAAACAGCGGCTTAATTAAATTAGCACGGCCAGTCACACCGATGAGGATGCAAAACAATCGGGACCCATCCGAATCCAGCGAAGATACGGTGTGATCGGATTAATTGCAGAGGCACAAGAGAGGCAAGACGAAAATTCGAACCAAAGCGAAGGAGGACGGGGTAGCGGTACCGAGGCCTCCTTTCATGATCATGGCCGCGCCTCGTCCGGTGGGCGTGAAGCGAGTCGTGAGACGAGTCGGTGGAGCGCGTGCAGCTTGAGCTCCTCCGTCGGCTTCAGCGTTGTAGTTGAAGTTCTGTCTCACCAGCACCACGCATGGAGGCCCATCCCCCCTTCCTCTGTTGGATCCCAGAAAGAATCGCATTAACAAAAACTGCATCTAGTTCTTCCTCTGACTCAGATGCCCTCAGGTAGCACTACACATTGTCAACAGATCTAGGACCAAAATACTTATCGGCGTGAGAGCAGCCGCGGGAGGTGGTGTTCTGGACGACGAGGTGTGGCGGTACGCACCTGGTGGCGGGGTCACCGGGGGAGAAGCCATCGCGGGGCTCCTCTAGGGAGTTGGCGAGGTTGGGCGCCTCAGCGAGTCGTAAACGAGGAGGAAGCCCGGTCGTAGGCGCGGCGGGCGTGTGGGGTCGCGGATGAGCGCTCGCGGCGGCTGGTGGAGAAGGCGAGGAGTCGCCAGGAAAGCGGAGCAACCGAGGCGCGCGCCGGGCAGGGGGTCGGCGCAGCGGTCGCAGGATAGCCGGGCGACACACAAAGCCGAGGAGGCGCCGGTAGGAGCCACAAGCGGCGGCCGGTGGGGCCTTGAGTGGCGCCAAAGGGTGGTGGCGGCAAGGCAACGGCCACTGCATCAAGAAGAAAAAAGTGGCGGCGGCATCCATGAGGGAATAGCAGGGCGGCTGGCCAAATAGGGTTTTTGGGAGGGGCACAAACCTTGGCTCCACTTAAGTGGTTGGATTTCTTGTTGGGCCATGGACCGAAAGCCCACTCCTTCATTTAAATTCTCTAAATTTCAGAATTAACTCTTGATTACTATCTCTAATTCATGAATTAGTTATTTAGTTAAGTGGGGTGTTACAACCAGAAAACCTCAAGCCATCACATGTCCTCATTGCCGAGCTTGAGATGCCTCCAACCGGTCTCCAACTTCCATCACTCATAGAGCCTTTGTGCGACACCGGAGGGGAGGGGAAGGGAGAGACAAATGAGGGGCTAAGCACTGGGGCCCCATCAAGGATGGCGATGGCGTTTGGAGAAGGTGGCCATAGACCCATCCTCGGCCAGATCCGGCGATGGCGTCAGTGGCGGAAGGGGACGATCGCCTAGTTCGGCGTTCTCGGAGGGTGGCGGCGACGGAGGTTTCATGATACAATCAACAACCACTACAATTACGCTTCATTGAATCCCCGCAAACTTGGAAATATAGGTAGAAAAATCGAGATTAGCACAGCAGCTCACCCTCTCATGAATGGCAACTCTTAATTCATGTTGGAAAGAGGGAGAGCTGCACGCTAGGAGGGAACGGGGTCCGCGATGTCACAAAGCTCGACGGCATGCCCGGCCCCGACCACCACCGTAGCCACCAACGTGGGGGATCGAGCAGTTCGGGGAAAGAGGGAGCCTGGCAACGGGCAACCACCACCTCGATCCGGCGTGCGGGGCGGCGGGGCGGCGTCGGTGAGGTCTGGTGTGCCCAGATCTGGCGTGGGCATTAGGTGCCGGCCGGCGCGTCTCCCGCCGCTCGGGTGAGAGACAGGGGAGGAGAGAGAGGTGGGATGGCGCGGATGCGGTAGATGGAGCGAGGAAGCGTGAGAGAGAGAGAGAGAGGAGAGGGAGGACAACGCGAGAGTGGGAGATGGGCAGCGTCGGTGGGGAACGTTAGAGGGAGAGGAGAGGAGAGGAGAGGGAGGGCCGCACGGGTAGGGAGTCGATTAGAGGGGATTAACAGATTGTTTTTAAAATCTTCTGGTTAAAAATAGATTTTACTAAATTAAAGCGATGAAATGCAATTTTACACATTAAGGCTTAAATATTTTAAGGCTTTCTAAGTGCACTACTTACTCAAGGTTAAGCTAAACAATCTAAACAAGATAGACAATAGCATATACAAGTAAATGCGCAAAGAGAAGAGCAAGAAGATAAACCACATTATGGAGACAAACGGTGTTTTCCCATGGTCTCGGAGACTTGCCGGCCTCTACTAATCCACGTTGAGGACGCTTGAACGACTCAAGCCGATTCCACATGAGCACGTCCCTCGATCACTAGTGGTAACTCTTCTCCACTCCGGATAGGCGAGCTCCAACTTTCACAAATGGTCGGGTCTTTTCACAAGCTTCTTTGAGAAGATCACTGAATCACCTTCTCACAAACCGTCTAGGAGATGACAATCTCTAAGAGTAATAAACCAATAATTCTTCGCTTGAAGATGCTCAAGTGCTACAAAGATCATGCTCAACTCAATTGCACTTGGAAAAACCTCAACAACCTTTGCAAGATGATTTTAATGCTTCCAAATAGTGGAAGAACTAGCAAAGGGCTCAAAAATATTCAATGAGGTTCTTAAAAACTTCCTTGCTGCAGTGGGTGAGGTATTTATAACCTCCACTCACTTTACTAGCCGTTGGAGTACGAAACTCTGTAAAAATAGCAAGTCCGGTCAGACCGCATGTATATGGCCGGTCAGTCCGGACTACAGAAACAACGGTCAACTGAACTGCATTTAATTCACAGAAACTATTCGTTAAGCTAGGTCTGGTTGGATCACCGACTCAGGGTCTGGTCAGACCGGGTTCAAGAAATCCAAAACGGAGAAAAACATGCTACTGGAAAAAGCTGACCGCTCTGTATGACCGGGGGTCCGGTCAGTCCGAGGTAACACTTGCGGTCAGTCCGGCTTTAGAAATTTAGTAGCAAGTCAGAAAAATCACTCTTCTCTGGAAAAAGCAGACTGAGTCACTTGACCCGGAGGTCCGATCAGTCCGGCCCTCCAACGTCGGCCAGTCCAGATAATCAAATTGAGAAAAGGTGAAGCCAAAAAGAGAGCCTCTGCAAAAAGCTGACCATGCAACCCAAACCAGGGGTCCGGTTAGTCCGGACTTACACCAGCGGTCAGTCCGATTAGTAGAAATGCAAATAGGGAGCTCTTTGGAAAAAGCTGACTGCAAAGTTGATCCGGGGGTTTGGTCAGTCCAGACTATCAACTGTGGTCAGTCCGACCATGCAAATAAAACACATATAAATTGTGGCTAGGCTATCACAAACGAAACCAAGTAAGTTTGAGCATTTGTGGCATCCTTTGCTATCAAGCTACTAGCCATTGATCTCTCTTCATATTACAACTATCTAAACTAGCAATCCGGTCTTTTATCCTTCATACTCCTAGACTGATAAAACTATGAAAAGGTCCTATTTAGCTAGATACATCTGCCTTGAGCTAGATGAGATCCTTTAGTGCTCTTTCATCTTTGTCCAAGATTAACCTTTTCAATCACTTGACAAAACAGGTTAGATCACGACACATGGTTTTCTTTAATTACCAAAACACTAAATAGGGCCTAGATTCTTCAATCTTCCCCTTTTTGGTAATTGATGACAACCTCAACCAAGGAGATATAATGAATTGATTTGAATATACAATAAACACCAAGCAAGATGTATATTCTAGGACATTATTTAGATAGCATATGACATGAACAGTGTAAGTGTAGTAAAATGAGTATTATGCTAGCTAAACCATCAAATATGAGAGAAAACTCCCCCTGAATATATGCATAAGATTAAGATGTGAAGAACATGCATATATTTGAAAGAATTTTGGCAGAGTTTCCCTTGTATTTAGGATTGAGTGAAAGTAACAGTATAATCAGAAGGATATAGCAATTCAATCCAATCTCATAGATTCAAACACATAAAGAATGGAATAGTGAAATCATTATGAGCAACTATTGATACCCAAATGACAAAGATAAAGAGGTTCAATAAGCTTAGAAAGATAACATATCGAAGTAATAAGCTTATCTTCTATCCTATTACACACATAAAGTCCAACAAACATAAAGGAGTATCATATAGTATCAAATAGTAGATAGATAGTAGCTAAAGATAGATCTTCTCTTCTCCCCCTTTGGCATCTACCAAAATCTAAGAGGAGGAAGGAGGAGCACCAGCCGAGGTGGAAGGAGCTACTGGAGAAGGATCAAGATGATGGCAACGGGAGTAGGTAACTATTTGCTCAATCGAGGACACTCAAGTGTTCACATCTGCAATGTTGGTCAATATCTGCCCTTGGACTATTTGCATCTCAGAAACCCAGAACGGTTTTTCGGGAGATTTTCATGAGAAAAAAAAATAGAAAGGGGGGACAAGTGAAAAGTGAAATCGACAGAGAGATAAAACGATAAGAGAATGGTTGGAAAGGTGAACATTAACTGCTCAGGTGCGGTCAGACCGACAAGGGACACACAGTCAGACCGGGATGATCACTGCGGGCTGACCTAAAAGAAAACTGCGGGTTGACCGTGATGCAGAGAAAAACATAGAGACAAAGCAGAAATTTGGTGTTGTTCTTGCTCCAAATATTTAACACGCAACATAAAGCCTACTTGGAGAAATTTCAAGAAGATTAGATGTAACATCCCAAAGTTTTGTTACCAAAATAAAAATAAATAAAGTTATTGTTTTATTGGATTTTCTGAAATTTGAAAGAGTTTTATTGCTTTTCTTGAATTTCTGAAGTTTTAAAAGTCAAAAATAAAATTTATTGAAGTATTTGAAGTTTTATTGGATTTAAAGTCAAAAATAAAAATTTAATTAATTTCTAGTTTTTTTTCTAGATTTTAAAAGGCTTTTCCATAATTATTTTAAAGCTAAAACAAATTTAATTGAAAAAAAATATCACCAAAGTTAAGTTGGAAGTATTTTATTTAAGTCCAAAATGTTCTTGAGAATTTCTATGAATTTTCTCATAATTTTTGGAATTTATTTGCTATTTTCTAAAGCCCTTTTGAATTATCTGGATTAAATCAATTGTTAAATCATTTAGAAATCCCTAAACAGTAATCGGGCCGGGTCCAAACCTCACGCACATGCCGCCCACACGGCCTGCTCGCCCGCGCGTTCTTCACATCAAACCGTGCGAACCGTTGGATCAAAAACGGACGGCCCGATTGCGATCGCCTGTTCGGAGCGGTCCGAACATCTTGGTCATTATAGACCGTCAGATCTAAATCCAACGGCTGCGAAGCACCCGTTCCTTCCCTATTCACGCTGATGCCGACAAGTGGGGCCGCTACAGTGTCGTCTTCCTCCCCCTTTCCTTCTTCCTCGCGTCACGTTCCTTTTTCGCCCACACGGACTGCCATGGACGCGATTCAAAAACCTTCCAAAACCTGGTGCAATCCCCATTGAATCCCCGAATCTTCGCGTGCATTAAAACCGCCGAGTCAAATCGCGTCCATCACGGCCTCTCCCTTCCATCTCCGGCCCGAATCGCATTGATTCCGCCTCGGACCCGGCGGAGACCTTCGTGCTCTCCTCGACGAAATCGTGCCGCCCTCGCCCTATAAAAGGACGCCCTGGGTGTGCCTTGAAGTGCACACCCCAACGCCCCAACCCACCGCTCTCATCCTCTCCCCTAGCGCTCAGATTTCGAAGTTCTTGACCGGCGGCTAAACTACGGTTCTTCTTCAATTCCGGCGCTACCGTCTTCACTCCGCCCTCGTCTTCGCCACTGTCGGCATCGCAGCGTCACCGCGAACATGGAGCGCCCACTCGTTTGCCCCGATGACCCCCGGAGTCCCTTCTTCGTCGACGACCCCGCACTGCCGCCGCTAAACCCTTCGTCACCGGCGATCCTTTAGCGCCCCTCCGCCACAAGGTATACCAGCATGCTCAGTAGGGTCTCCCCATTCATTTGTGCACCTTCAATCAACTCGCTGTGGCGCAGAGCGTCGGCGAGCCCGAGCCCTAGCGCCGCCGCTCACCGTGCCTACGTGGCTCGGCCACGTAGACGCCACCTCAATGTAGGATCCTACGTGGCGCCACATGTGCCACGTCATCTCGCACACAACCCGCACAGACCTCGCATGCAGTGTTGTGTGAGCCGGGTACACCGTGGTCCATTGACGGTCATGGACTAAGTCCATTGACCAAAGGGCCCCACCTGTCATAGAGAGTAGAATTTCTGTTTAAAAATAATTCGGCTGAAATTTGATAATCCCGGGTGCTGACGTCAGCGTTACGCAATAATCCGGATTTTCTTTAGAAAAATAATTCAAGAAATTTGGTAAAATCCAAATTAGGGTTTTATTTAGGTTTAGATCTTCCAGGAGCTCGTATTTCTTCATACGAACTCCGAATTTGGTGATTCAAATTTCTAAATTCATATAAATTCAAGATCTAGCTAACTAAACCAAATTATTTAATTTGGATTTCATTTGAATTTTTTTTGAATTTATCTTATTTTCGCGTATAGATTTCGACGACTTCGGAGAATCAGATTTCGACGCCGTTTGAGAACAACTAATCAAGAGAGGCAAGTTACATCTTTGATCTTGTGTGAGCCTATTATTTCAAATTATTTAAAAGTCTGTTTTAAATTATTACTGTATGCTTATTTTATATTCAGTAATTTAAATTCCTGTTTTAAATTTATAGATATGCCTAAATCCTTTGTGTGTCCAATGTTGATATTTGAATCGAATACATTGTCACCCTAGATAAAACCTAGTTGATACGATAGTATGAACTAGGACTATTTGAAAATAATATGCAAAGACATGCTTAGACCAAAAATGTTTGAGTTGGGGAATTTCGGCCAAGAATCAAATATTGTTTAAATTGTATCCATACCATTGGTGTGTTATGGAAGTTTAGAAATGACTTTGAAAAATGAAATAAAATGATGGTTTGTACTTGAGCGAAATGGTTGTTTGGATGGTGCATGTTGATGCACGGGCTCAACCTGGTCAAGGTAGAGGCCCAGGGGTTGTTTTGAAAGTCGCCCAAGTCAGTTAAGGACCAGTCTTCGAGCTGCATCTTGCTAAGCCCTACCGTACTACCACAAGTCCAGAGTGGGAAGGACTTGGCCAACTAATTTGCAACATTCCATCGTGGTCGTGCCATCCGGTTGTGTGGGTGTCTATTATGTCCTACTTTTATTCCCACCTCGTGCAAGAGGGGGCCAGAACCCGGCGGGTTTCTATCCAAAGGGGGCGAATCCTTGGCGAGGTATAACTACTTTGGGATGACGCATTGTAAAGGACTTGTGATAATTGCTTAGTCGCACACCTTCGAAAGCGTGTATTGGCCGACATCAAAAGCAAATTATCTCTTGTGGGTAAAGTTATACCACCTCTGCAGAGTGTAAAACTATTCGAATAGTCGCGTCCGCGGTCATGGACATACTTAGCAAAGCCACTCAAAGTTAGACTTTGATTTTGTTTTCGAAACACTTTATCAACTGGTTTATTCAAATGGGAAGTTGGGCAGGAAGCCATGTGATAGGAGGGTATCCTTCACCATTCTTGTGTGAATGTTATGTGACTATAAAACTTGAGAATTTATAAAATGAATTTTAGTTATAGAATAACTGCTTTAGAACTTAGTACAAATATTTAAAGAAAACATTGTTTTTATGCAAACTCAACCAATAAGCCTTCCTTTGATATATCCTTTTATGCATTATAATCTGTTATTGGGTGTAACTTGCGAGCACGGAAGTTGTGCTCATCCTTGCTCGATGCAAATAAATTTCAGAGGAGAAGGACTTCACTTTCGGTGTGGATCTCGATGACTAGGCCGCTACCCTAGTCGATTGCCTGTGGCAGATCAGCTAGACTCCACTACTTCTTCGTCTTCCGCTGTGTTTGTTTATTATTGGCTTGTAAGCCTTTCTTGTAATAAACTCTGTTGATTATTAATAAAATTATGTGATTTATGGGTGTTACCATATCTGTTTACTGTGTGAACTAGCTACTGATCACGGGACTAGTTCAGAAATACATAGAGGATTTGGGGGGTTACTCCCGGGTCCGACATTAGATCATCAAGAGAGTTTTTGAATATAGGTTTGTTAGAAAATAGAGCAATTTTAGAATAAACAGTTTTGAGGGGTCAAAAGGAGCAAACAAGGGAAATCCTCACTTGTGTTGAGATGTATGAGTATGAAATACTATCTTGAGGCAATACACTTGAGGAAATAATTCCCAATTAGCAATACTCATTATATGCTAGAATAGTGACTCATTATATTTTCAGGTTTTGGGCTGTTTTTCAACGTGATTAAAACTCAAATATCTTTTATTTGGTTGGTATTTTGGAAAACCTATGAATACGAAAAAGGTCATGAATATTCATATTTAGGTTTTTCCATTTGGGACCACTATCAAATTCCTTTTGGAATATAATTTGTCCAAAAAAATGATTTTGGTCAAAAACTAGATACTTGAGGATCATGTTTGGGGAAAAACTCACTTTTCATCTAAAATAGATAATTTTTTAGTTCTTACCAAACAAAACCTTTGAAATACATATTTGAAAAGATATAACTAATTTTTCATGATTTTGGGTTTTTAATACACAAAAATTGACTTTTTACCAAAAAAGGGTTGATTATGAAAGACATTCTAGCATGATTTTCATTATGTGCACAAGAATAGAGATATGATATATATGAAGAGTGTATAACACTGCTCATAAATGTGTTTCCCATTTTAGTTCTTAAAAAGTAAAACCACTAGCGAATTAACAAAAATGCAAATAAGATTTCAAATACAATGATCATGAAATCAAACGACATTAGAAAGATCTATGACATTTAATTCATTCCTCAACTTACAAAAATGGCTTTCATCTAAAGGCTTGGTGAAGATATCCACTAATTGAACATCGTTTCTTATGTGACTAATCACAATATCACCTTGGCTTACATGATCTCTAAGAAAATGATGACGAATGTCGATGTTTTTAGTTCTAGAGTGTTGAACCGGATTGTTTGCAATCTTCACAGCACTATCATTGTCAAAGAAAAGAGGGATTTTAGAGAAGTTAATTCCATAATCCATCAAAGTTTGCCTCATCTATAGAAATTGAGCACAACAACTACCTGCGAAGACATACTCCGCTTTGGCGGTGGATAGGGCTACGGAATTTATTTCTTTGAGGACCAAGATACCAAGGATCTCCCTAAAAATTGACAACTTCCGGAGGTGTTTTTTCTATCCACTTTGTAACCCGTATAATTGGAATCAGAATATCTAATTAAATCAATTTTAGCACCTTTAAGATACCATAAGCCAATACAAAAAGAATGCTTTAAATATCTAAGACTCCTTTTAACGGCCATAAGATGGCATTCTTTTGGAGAAGCTTGAAAACGAGCACAGATACAAACACTAAACATGATATCAGGCCTATATATGGTAAGATAAAGCAAGCTACCAATCATGGATCTATAAAACTTTAAATCTACCGGTTTACCTCCCTCATTTAGATCGAGATGACCATTTGTAGCCATAGGAGTCTTGATAGGTTTTGCATCTTCCATACCAAATCTCTTGAGTAAGTCCGTCACATACTTGGATTGACTTACAAATGTCCCATCCTTGGGTTGCATGATTTGAAGTCCAAGGAAGAAACTAAGTTCTCCAATCATAGACATCTCGAATTCCCTAGGCATCATATCACCAAATTTCTTGCAAAACTCTTGATTAGTAGATCAAAATATAATATCATCAACATAAATTTGAAAAACAAGGAATTCATTTTCAGTTATTTTTGTGAAAAAAGTAGTGTCAACTTTTCCAATTTTGAAGCCTTTTGAAACAATAAAATCTGTAAGTCGCTTATACCACGCTCTAGGAGCTTGTTTGAGGCCATAGAGAGCTTTTGATAGTTTGTAAACATGGTTAGGATTTTTAGGATCCTCAAAACTGGGAGGTTGTTCCACAAAGACAAATTCGGAAATTTTACCATTTAGAAAGGCACTCTTCACATCCATTTGAAAAAGTTTTATTTCAAAGCATAATGCAAATGCAAGCTGACGAGGATATAATAATCCTCAATTAATTATTAATCTGTAATTCTCATTATAGATAACAATATCTTTATATTACTCGCAAGTATACCCCTTACTATTCATAAGGGAGAAGCTTAACCGAGTGGTCGTAAGTCTTATTATGACCACCCCTTGGTCGTAAGCCTTTCTACGATCAGTCTCTAGTCATAAGCTTTTCTACGACCCGTCTCTAGTTGTGAGCCTTCTTTACGAGCACCTTGTGGTCGTAAGTCTCTCCATAACCTGATCGGCTACGACCACCCTATAATTGATAGAGCCTGCAAACTTGTGAGCCCAGTCGATTAGGGAGTCTTGTGCACCATGTTTAACACACAGGGTAGTTAATGTACACTATTCTTCTCTGGAATAACCACATGTATTATATCTTTGTCTGCGACAATAACTGTCTAGCGACGTGGGGGTGTTATCTCTCTGACAGTAACCTGCACCAACCGTTCATCATTTGGAACATTGGGACGGTTCTTGGCTTGGAGAAACTGCCACCTCTTTATGCATTATATAAAGGATGAAGTCAGTAAACAGAAGAGAGGGGCAATTTGGAGCAAAAGACATTAGACTTTAGTCTTCCTCTTGATTGTAATTAGCACATTCAATACAGCAACACAAGAGTAGGTTATTATTATCTCCGGAGAAGGCCTGAACCTGTATAAATCCTTTTGTCGTTCTCTGCGTGGCTCTAATTCTAGGTGACCCCCTAATATTCATTCGTAAGATCAATAGTAAAACATCGACAGCTGGCACCGTCCGTGGGGAGTTTTCGGTGATTCCATTTTAATAAGTTCTCTTTATTTTCTCAACTCTGATGCTTCCATGGAAGGAGTGTGGAATGAGGAGAATTGATTCGACTTAGCTGACTACAGAAGACTCGACATGGATGCCTGCTATGAATATGAGTAGAGTATTATTTCGTCTGATGGTAATGCCGCCTCCAGAGATCTTTCACTAGATCCAAGAGACCATACCACAGATAGAGTTGAGGATGGATCCTTTTCCCCCACAACATTATACCCAAATGAGAGACCACATTCCTCAGAGAGCAAGGGTCCACCTGGCCATAATTAGGATTGAACCAAGGCAGGCACAGAACATAGCGAGGGTTCCCCCTCCAAATGTTCGAGTCCATTTGAGGCCATCCGACTTGGCACGACAAGTCCTGGAAGCCATCGTTCTGGGACTCCATCAACATCTGGTGATCGTCACTCTTCGGTTACCCCCGCAAAGGATATGGTCGAGCACGCTTTTCCTGCGGATTCGACCATACTCTCGCAGGGCTCACTTACAGATGGAGACGGTTATAACCCAGAATTACTCTTCTTGGAGGGGCTTGCTCCAAGTCATGAGGCGTTGTCGTATGACTACTTCTCAAGCCAGGAGGCCTCAGGCTCAAGTGGAGATCATATGTATGAGGTTTTCGTCCTCCCATCAGATCCTAGTCACTCTCCTAGAGGCAGGACTAAGGATGCTCTCCATCGCTCACACATTGTGAGCTCTTGTGGTGATGGCGAGGACGCCTCCGATGATGAATAGGATCAACACCTTCATGAGCGTGGGAGAAATCCTAGAAATGATCGCTCTCCATTGAGGCGTACTCAAGCAACCTCAGATGTGGATAATCCTAAGACTATCCGGAGTAGAAGAATTGCAACCTAGAGAATTTTTCCTGGGCGCATTCAATATCGGTCAGAGGAAGCTCAAGAACTTCAACGTATAAATGACCTGCTCGAGAACCCAACTCAAGAACTTAGACGAGCGCTAGGTTACGACCTCTTCGCTGAAGAGATCGCATGAAGGCTTCGGAGCGCGATGGCCAGACTTGAGCAACCTAGCCAGCACCATTCTGGATGTTGTACCGGGACGACTCCATTGAACACCAGTCATTCAAACAACTCACCACTTGGAGATCGACACGACAACGGGTCACGTCGCTCCCCTAACTATAACTCTAGTCGGAGAAGAGTTCTTCGAACATCTGATGATCGACAAGCTCTCAGGGGAGGTGGTCGTTCACCACTCCAACCCAGAAATCTGCAACAGCAGATGGAATACGAGGAGTATTACCCTCATAGGACTGAGACCTATCATAGGTCGGGTCCGCTTACAACTGGGTATTATCATGTACGATCACCTGGTAACATCAACCCTTCTTTCCCGCAAAGAAGGTGTGATGATGTTATCACCGGATGTCGGGCGTTCTCACCTGATCTCCGAGCAGTTTGCTGGCTGTCGTGGTTTCGACCAGTGAACATGGAGAAGTTTGATGGGTCACAGAATCCCATCGAATTTCTTCATATCTACACGACCGCTATTTCGAGCAACAAGAGGAGGACAACATATCATGGCAAATTACCTTCCAACTGTGCTCGAAGAATCTGCTCGGTCGTGGTTATTAAATCAACCGCTGGAGTCGATCTATTCGTGGAAACAACTCTACGACCTACTACTGGCCAACTTCTAGGGCACCTACAATCGTCCTGGGAAGGAGAACGACCTTCATAGGATGAGACAGAATGGCCACGAGACCCTAGGACAGTTCATCAAGCATTTCAGTCAGGTTCGCAATTCCATACCTGAAGTTTCTGATTCTTCTGTTATCAGAGCGTTTAAGCAGGGAGTCCACAGTAGAAAGATCGCAGAGAATATCGCTTTAAATCCTCTGGCTACTATCGTCGAGCTCTTCAAGATGACCTATCGATATACGACTACTGCTGAAGTAGTCGAGTGGAACAAAACCATTGATCGAGACGATAAAAATCCTTAAGAAGCAGGTGAAAGTAGCAAAAAGAAGGATAAAAGGCCAAGAAATCCAAAAACAAAACCATCGACTGAGATGATAAAAATCCTCAAGAAGTAGGTGAAAGTAGCAAAAAGAAGGATAAAAGACTAAGAAATCCAAGAACAAAACCAAAGACCAAAAGCCTCAAGCCAATAGTTCCAAGGAAGTCTTGGCCGTAAGCGATAAGGAGCCTCGAAGTTCCAAATCATACTTCGACCGGGGCAAGGGAAAATGCCCCGAACAGAAGAATGACAAGCCTAGGTGGTGTCCTTTCCATAAAAAAGGGCACGACCTTCGCAATTGCCATGTTTTCTAACGAACGCTCGAATACTATTACACTAGTAAAGGACCTCTTCCTACACTTGAGGAGGTAGGACAAACAAGTAGTCGAAAGCAGTCGAACGACGATGAGGAGATGTCATTTCAGGATCCGAAGCACACCATCAATCATATCTATGGAGGATCTTCGGAATATTAGTTAAAGCGACAGCTCAAGACTGTCGAACGTGAGGTAAACTCCATTGACTCTCCTCTTATCAATAAATTACCGAAGTGGTCGGAAGTCACCATTTCTTTTGAGAAGGGTGACTGTCCGATCCCTTCTACTCGACCGGGTTGGTTTTTGATCGTGGTCGTGCCCACCATCAACAGTTGTCGAGTAAATTGAGTATTAGTTGATGGTGGCAGTGCATTAAATATTTTGTTTACAAATGCCCTGGATGAGATGCAAGTACCTAGGACCAAAATAAAACTTGTATGGTACTCTTTCCATGGGATTGTACCAGGGTCTTCAGCCAAACCAATTGGTCAAGTTTCTCTTCCTGTAACGTTTGGTTCTCCAAACAATTTCAGGATAGAAAAAATCTCTTTTGATGCAATCAATTTCGATACGATATACAATGCCATACTCGGACGACCAACTTTGGCACGATTCCTAATGACTGCTCATTATGGTTATCAATGTCTTAAGATGCCAGGTCCCAAAGGAGTGATCATAGTCCGCTGTGATAAAAACATGGCGCTTACATGCGACTGCAAATCCCTCAAGATGGTTGGTCAGATACCAACTTCAGAAGCAAGCAAAAGTCAGCCTTCGACCAAGTAGTCGAAGCCTAAACTTGCACCAAAGCCGAACGATCAAGTTAAAGAAGTTTCGCTGAATCCAGAGGAGCCTTCAAAGACTATTCGCATTGGGGATACTTCCGACCCTAAATAGGGAGACTCCCTCGTCACCTTCCTCCGAGCTGACGCAGATGTCTTTCGCGTGGCAAGCATCCGACATGCCCGGAGTCCCCAGGGAGGTCGTCGAGCACAGGATAGCTCTATGGCCTTACGACAAACCCGTAAAACAAAAAGTATAGATATTTACACCAGATCGACGAGGTGCTATTAGATCAGAACTGGACAAGCTACTTAAAGCAGGCTTCATAAGAGAAATCAACCACCCAGAGTGGTTGGCTAACCCTATAATGGTTAGAAAGTCTAATGGTAAGTGGTGTATGTGTGTATACTTTATCGATCTCAATAAAACTTATCCAAAAGATTATTTTTCTCTTCCTCATATTGATCAATTGGTTAACTCTACTGCTTGTTGTGAAATATTAAGTTTTCTAGATGTATATTCTGGTTATCATCAAATTAGTATGTGTTTAGATGATGAAGAAAAGACTGCATTTATTATACCATTCGGAATACAAAATGCTGTGTCAAAATTCCATTTGGTCTACAAAATGCTGGTGCTTCTTTTCAACGCTTGATGCAAACGACTTTTTCACCTCAACTAGGCCGAAATTTGGAAGCCTATGTTGATGATCTAGTCGTAAAAAGCATCAAGCGACTTAATCATATTTCCGATCTGCAAGAAACATTCGATAACCTTAGAAAACACCGTTTGAAACTCAATCCTGAGAAGTGTGTGTTCGGAGCCTCTCTAGGAAAATTACTTGGATTCCTTGTCTCTGCACGATGAATCGATGCAAATCCTAAAAAGATAAAGGCCGTTGAACAAATACGCCCTCCGACCACGAAGAAAGAAGTCCAGAAACTCACGGGATGCATGGCGGCTTTAAGTCGTTTCATCGTAGGACTGGGAGAAAAAATACTTCATTTCTTTAAACTTCTAAGGAAACACGAGGGTTTCGAGTGGTCAGAAGAGGTAAACAATGTCTTTGAAGATGTCAAGAGATATCTTACAAGTGCTCATGTTCTGGTTTCTCCAAAATTAGAAGGGACACTCTTAACATATCTAGCTACCATGCCACAGGCAGTGAGTGCAATACTAGTTGCCAAACGTGAGAACATTCAACGACTAGTTTACTACATAAGTGAAGGTTTGCACGGGCCTAAGGAGCGATACCCTCAAGTCCAAAAAATTTTATATGACCTCCTCATGTCTTCAAGGAAACTGAGGCATTATTTTCAAGCGCACAAGATAATTGTGTCGTCTGAGTTTCCCTTAGGAGAGGTCCACCAAAACAGGGAAGCAGCGGGACGCATGGCGAAATGGTCAGTTGAACCTGGGGAGTTCGGTCACCATTTCGTGTTCTGAACGACCATTAAATCCCAGATCTTGACAGACTTTGCCACTGAATGGACAAATCCTTTGGAACCGTCTATGTTGGGTCTGTTCGGACCTGCGGCTGGCGCTGCCATCCTATCACAGACGGTTCTTATTTAGAACTATCTGTGATAGTCATTTATCACAGACGGTTCATTAATAGAACCGTCTGTGAATTATCACAGACGGTTCTATTCACAAACCGTCTGTGATAATCCAGCCAATCACAGACGGTTCTCAATAAGAACCGTCTGTGATAATACACAGACGGTTCTAAATAAGAACCATCACCCACATCACAATAATCCTCATCCGAACCATCACCCCGGCCTCCTCCACCTTGCCCCGACCTCGTCGTCACTGGCCTCCCACGACCTCGTCGCCTTCGGCCTCCTCCACTTGTCGCCTCTGACCTCCCACGACCTCCTCTCTCTCTACCCCCCTTTGCTTTGTGATGTGGATTCTTGTGATGTGGGTGATGCTCCGTGATGTGTGTAGTTCATGTTGAGTTATTTGGTTTGGGCAAAAATATAGATGGTAGATCGCGCACCGTTCGGTAAAATCATCATAACTTTTGCATACGAACTTTAGTCAAGGTCAGATTCTCTTCGCGAGGTCTCGAAAAAGTGAAAACCCTAAAAAAAGGTCGTTTAGGGCCTCTAAACGGCCTCCAAGTTTTAGACCGTTTTTTTTTTGCCACGAAAAAGGCTATCCTGAGCGGTTCTAAACAAGAACCGCTCAGAAACTCATCACGAGCGGTTACAACAAGAACCGTATGTGAAAATGTCATCACAGATGGTTTGTAAATTAAACCGTCGGTGATATTCTTGGATCACTGAGCGGTTTTGATGAAAACCATCGTGATAATAGCCTTCACGCAGCGGTTTCAACAAAAACCATCGTGATAAGCGCTGTTATCACGCACCAACAAATATAGGCGGTTCGAAACCGCTCGTGATGACGATTCCAACCGCTCGTGATGAGGTTTCCTGTAGTAGTGCCTGTTCAAGTTCCCCAGTATAATTCCCATGACCAGTGGATGATGTACTTTGACGGGTCACTTACGCTAAGTGGCTCGGGGGCTGGGGTGGTCCTGGAATCACCACAAGAGAGACCTTAAAGTATACTATTCTATTAAACTTTTCTACCACTAACAACGTGGCGGAATACGAATGTTTGTTGGCTAGCATACGAGCAGCGAAATCGCTCGAGATTCGACGATTACTCGTGAGAGGAGACTCTCAACTAGTCGTGAATCATGTCTGAAAAGAGTATCAGTACTCTAATCCGACCATGTCTCGTTACTTATCGGAAGTAAGAAAGCTTGAAAATCATTTTTTTCGATTTCGATGTACAATATATCCCTCGAAAGGATAATTTCCTCGCTGACCTATTAGCTCGAATGGCTTCTTCCCGATCACAAGTACCAAAAGGAGTCTTCTTCGAATAGCTCTAGAAGCCGTCTCTGGTCGAAACACTAGAAGCATCTCCTATTGAGACAACCTCTCTAGAATACGAGGATACCTGGATGAATCCCATCTACGAGTATCTACAGAAGGGTACAATACCTAATGATGATCTCAAGGCAGATCATTTGTCCCGTAAGGCCAAAATGTATACTTTTGTTGAAGGAGTTCTCTACAAAAGAGGTACTCAAGGGGTTCTCATACGATGCATATCACAGAGAGAAGGATTAAATCTCCTTCACGACATACACAGAGGTATCTATGGAACTCACGCTTCTTATAGAACGCTGGTCGAAAAAGCCTTTTGACAAGATTTTTACTGGCCAACAGTCCTTCATGATGCCAAAGAGTTGGTTAAAAAGTGTGTACAATGCCAGTTTCATAGCAGGCAAATACACCAACCGGCTTAGGCATTGCAAACGATACATCTTTCTTGGCCTTTTGTGACCGGGGGTGTCGATATCCTAGGACCGTTCCCAAAAGCACCAGGAGGTTACGAGTTCCTTTTTATGGCTATTGATACGTTCAAAAAATGGATTGAAGCCAAACCTGTGACTGGGATAATAACGGAAGTGGCTAAGGAGTTCATGATGAGAAGCGTGATTACTCGATTTGGCGTCCCAAGTCGAATAATTACAGATAGTGGTAAACAATTTTCGATCACAAAATTTTAAGAATTTTGCAAAGAATTGGGTACCAAGTTGTGTTACGCCTCTGTCGCCCACCAACAAAGCAAGAATTTTTTTTTAATAATCTATTTTTTATTCGAAATTTCAAAAATATTTCGGCGATATTTTTTTTCTGAAATATCGTCATGCCCAATGTCGTTTGAGCGACTCGAATAATGTGATTTGGTATCGCAAGCCTATCGCCCAACCGTTCGCTTTAAAAGCGCTGAAGCGGACCGTTGGCGACATGATTCTGATCGCCGCACCGTTGGGCGATAGGATCGATCGCCCAACCGCATAAAGGATGTTGCATGTTCGCCGCCAACGGTGCGGGCGATTGGATTGCCTATATATCTTGACGCGTGGTCCCCGCCGATTCATTTCAGAGAGCATAAGCGACAAGCTATGGAGAAGAAAGAGAGGAGAGGAGAGGAAAAAGAGAAGGAGAGGAGAGGAAAAGGGAGGAAAAAGAGAAGGGGAGGAGAGGGAGAAGAGGAGGAAAACTTGGATTGCGAGGTAAGTTTGACTTATTTTGTATTGTATTTTTTAAGTAGGTATTTAGTTAGTTAAAATAGTAGGTATAAGTAGCGTCAGAGGAAAGCGTAGTTAGGAAAAAAAAAGTAGAAAATCGAAATGTTGTTGATTTGTAAGTAAGTGTATTTTGTAGTGTATTTTTTTGGGTAGGTAAATAGTTTATTTAGTTAAATGAGTAGTATAGTAGCACCCGTAGGAAATTGTGGTTAGAGAAAAAAATAGAAAATCGAAATGTTGTTGATTTGTATGTGCGTAGTAGCGATAAAAACTTTAGTTCTGAGAAAAAAATAGTATGTGAGGCAGTATTATTAGTGCTGTTTGTGAGATGTATTGTAGTAGTGTCGGTATGTGCGTGGCCGACTATTATTGGGTGAATAATGCGTGACCGAGCACATAAGGAGGATGAATTATTTGTATAAACTAATTAGTACAAGTAAATTAGTATGAACTAACTGACTTACGTAATTGGTAGAAGACCGGAATGCCACTTGTAGCATTTGGATTGCAAGTTAGCGTCCGAATCGAATAATGCACGCTATGGAATAGCTCGGTTTGTAAGTTGAATCTGAATATCGTACTACATGTTCATTGTGGCCTCTGCCTTAGGGAATGAATAGCGTCTTGATCATCTTTGTCGTGTAGTTGTGGACGATAGGCGAAGGGTCTTACAAATATAAATTACAATGTAGCAAAGATTTGCATGTCGTATGCTTGGTGACTAATTGCAATGTTGGAAATATTTGCGACCATACAATAAGTCATGCCTGCACCCACTACATTGAAAGTGCATTACGGTGTTGGCACCGCTCGTGAAGGTCTCTGCGGTGTTGACTTAGCGGTTTTGCAAGCCACTCTGGTACACGGACGGCGAGAATGCACGAATCGAAGATGTGAAACCATGGTGACTGCGGCTTCTCTTTGAACCCCGAGGTGTGCGGCGTCGACATACAAGGGCTTTGGAGCCGATCTCCCACGAACATCGGTGGGAGTTGAGAAGACCGTCACGCGACGATGTGGAAGGGCTTTATAGAAGGATGTCGCGCGTGGATATGAGTGTGTGATACTTGTGCAACCATGCCCAAAAGAAGTCAGGCGGGGCCCCGTCGGATATCATCCTAGTGTTGCGGCAGCTCGGGTGGCCAAACATGTTGGTGAAGAAGAGGACCCGGATGGTCGTGGTTCTGAAGAGTTGAGAGAATGTTGCTTGTGATGAGCCCGACGCGGTACATACAGAGAGGAAGATCGGCACCGCATGGTGAGCCTACAGAGACGGTGATGAAGGAGAGCATAGGGATTACATATTGCATCAAATGGAAAGCGATGAGCGGATGGCCTTGGTCAAGAGGAAGCTTTACAAGAAGACGCGAGGGCGATCCGATGAGGGCGGAGCTCCCATCCCGGGAATGGAGCAGTTGACGCCGAGGGTCTATGTACGCATGAGCGAGCACGAATCGCCGTGGGAGTACCATGCCACGGAGGTTCGGTTGCACTCAATGTTTGTCGATAAGACATCCTTGCAGGATGCCATTAAAATTATGGGCTATGTCTATCACGGCGGACATTTGGTCGTCAAATCTAGCCAAGAGCAAGACATCGTCAAATGCGAAAGCGGCCGGTTGTCCTTGGCGAGTGCACGCAAGATAGACCAAGTATGAGACTCACTAGATTGTATCTAAGGTGGAGCCGCTTTTCGTGCATGCTTTCGGCGGTGTTTTGTGGAACATCGTAACATAACGTCAACATTCATAGCTAATTTGATGTATGGAGAGATAGTGGAGAAGAAGGATATGGAGGCCAAGCACATTATGGTGGCTATTGAGAAGAAATTCAAGTACAAGATCAGCTATGGGAAGGCGTGGCGTCTTGGCGAAGGCTATGGAAAGACGGTTTGGATCTTTTGAGGCGGCGTCGACAACCTTCCTCGTATGCTTGAGTCTTTGCGGGGAGAGAAACCCGCACGTACATTCTTTGTGAAGGACATGCCATCTAAAAATCCGCGAGGTTTTTCCATAATGCATAGGGCCTTCGTAGCCTTGTCCCTGCATCGAGGCTTTTAGGCATATCTTTGCTGTGATCTCGATTAATGGGACATTTTTGGCCGGAAATACAAGGCAGATCCTTACCGCCATAGGCGTGACGGAACAATCAAATTCGCCATTGGCCATCGCATTTGTCGAAGGTGAGAATGTTGGCGGTGGTTGTGGTTCCTTCGACATCTGAGGGTGGGAGTTGTGGGGGCTCGTCCTGATGTGTGCGTGATCCATGATCGCCATATTTGGGATCAAGGCCATAGAAACACTTCAGAAGACCCGAGGAGCCGTTCCCTTGGCGAGGATATGAGGAGTAGATGGTGTATTCGCCATTTGGGGCCAACTTCTTCAAGAAGTTTCGAAGCAACCCTTGGTGAAGCTATTCAAGAGGTGGCTATGCAAAACCAAAGAAACAGCAAATTTGACGCTTATGGTATTTCGCCGAACGAACACAGAGAAACACGTGGACGCGAGGAACCAGGAGCAGAGTTCGAACCTCTTTGGTCCGAAGCGAAGGACCTCGAGGAACATCGAGTGCTTCTCCCACTAGATCGAGGCCCGACCATTGGACAAGTGGTCTCTGTTGCATGACACGGACGGGGCAAGGTGCGGCATAATGACCACTAACCTTGCGGAGGTGTACAAGCCCGGGTTCTTAGGGCCTTCGTTCTCGGCCCTCGTCGCCATCGTGTAAGGTGTTACGCACAAAGACTGTCGGGTATTTCGAGGAGAGGCATGCAAATGCCGCACTTCATGCCATGAACCCTCAAACACCGTGACCGCTCGAAGATTACGGCATACATGCGGCGAAGACACGAAGGGCGGTCGCACACGGTGTCGTGATTGGCAATATGGAGCATCGTTCGACGCGTGCTCTTGCGGGATAGAGCCGGATTTGGGACGGCTCGTTCTCTTGTCACCCACGAGGTATGCCTTGGAGATCATGTCAACGAGCCTAGGCCAGACGTGCAACAAACCGAAGCTCTTACACAAGCCATGCTCTCATGTGCTCGCGTGATGCGGATGTCGTATGGACCCTTTGAACTTTGTGTCCGAAAGTACTTCTTGAAGGAGAGGGTGGTGCAGGCGTGGACTGGCGAGCTTAGGGGCTTCGGGGTTGTGGGTAACTTCGCCACCTTAGATATTGCAAATAGGATCTGGATTCCGGATATTGGCATGCTGAAGGGTAGCAAGGGTCGTCGGCAGAGTCGTCAGATACCAATGATATGGATGAAGCACAAGTGGGGCATTGGGTAGACGCTGCGAACCTTTCGCGGGGAGGGGCACCTGACCCGCACGATGCAAGGCACCGGTGAGAGTAAACCTTTGCTATGGTTTGCGTTAGCACTTCTTCCGTGTGCAAAGTGGGACCAAAATTACCGCAAATCGATGTACATTGTCATTTGTACTTTGTATTGTTTATGTAAGCTGCTTCGCTACTACCCAATTTTCATTTGATGTACGTAATGTCTTAGTAAGACATGTATCGTATGTTGCACATAATGTTTATTTAAGTGTGGTAGTACTATAACTTTTTTTCGTTAGTTTTTCAAAGACTGTCCTGGTAGCCTAGTTCTCTTTGATTTGTTTGTTTGTAAGTTAAATTTACTCATTCGTTACACTAGATGTTTTATTTTCGCGTATTTGCTAACTTAAAGTTGTTTTGCGGTATGGCTCATGGATCGGATGGAGTTTGGCCTCTGGGCGAGTGCATCGGCAAGGTACATCGTGGCGTCGCGTCGTGTCCCTCATCCTACGGGCCGCTGACGCGAGCCTTGTTGTGTTGGGGTGATCGACGCGGACACCTCGGGTAACTGGAGGCTAGACCCACGCCGGCGCGAGTTAGTATCGTCCACACTATCTTCTCATAAACGTACCTTCGTCTCGACCTTTTGTTCCTTCGCAGCCGAAAGGCTTTGGTCTACTACCTATCGCCGGATGGTGTAGGCCACGGACGAGGACGAGCCGAGCACCGCGATCGGCGATGCGGAGACGTCCATCTTTGGGCCGAGCGACGACGCTTCCGTTCGACCGCTCCTGGCGCGGCTCTTGTGGACGGTGGCGACCAGAGACTCACACTTTCCATCTCCCATTCGGGAGATGGCCCCTACGCAGACATCTCCACCTTCTTGGCCTCCCTATCGCGGAGGTGCCGCTTCCCGCAGAGCCTCCGGACAAGCTGGCGAGGACCTTTCGGCAGGTTTCGTGGTGTCCTCCCACTGTCTTGGCGGGCGGGTACTACGTCTTCCGGAGGAACAGAGGCACGGCCTGCCCTTGCGGTGGTTGTCGAGTTCGCACGTGTTCCCACCGTGCTTTCGTTAGTAGTGTCGCGCTGTCCTTTCCGTCTGAGGGTCTTACTATATTTTTCGTTGTGCAGTCGGCGGATGGACCTCACGCAGACGACCAGCAGTGTCACGCCACCTAGGCGTATTTGTTGTGGCTGTTTGGTTGGGTCTTTGTTCACCGCGATCCGGCGACACCGCCGACGCGAGGCTCATCGCGTCGCCAGTACCATCGCCGACGGGAGAGGCCCCAGATCGGTGGGTTCGACCGTATTTGCGCCACCTATCGCGGCTTGTGCGGCGCGTGCTTCAGTCAAGGCGAACTCCATCCTCACGGGTGTCCTCTCCTCTGCAGGTTGTGGTCGTTTGGCGCTTTAGCCTCGGACGGCCCCTGATGAGCAACAAGACCGCGACTGGCCGGAGATGTACAACGCAGACGAGGTGGACCGGCGGCGATGGGCTCTCTCTCGTGCCGACGACGGTAATGCGTACTCTTTCCGTGACTAATTTCTTCAGATTACCGATCGCCGTACCTAATATCTTTGTGTTCGTTGCGGTGCAGTTCACGCCGCGTCACGGTGACACGGGCGTACGAGCCGTTCGTGGAGCAGTTCGACCGCCTCACGGCGAACGACGTTCGCTGGGAGCCATACTCGCCTCAGGAGTTACTTTCCCGCGCTCCCCACGGCTGTCCTCGCCGTGCTTGCGAGACCGAAATCTTGGCCGACCCGTAGGGTTCTTGTCTTCAGCGTCTTCGTGGAGGACTACGGGCGCATCGTGTGATGCGCGACCGCCTCTGGCGGAGGTTCGATACCGATTAAGCGTGCGATGCTCGAGAACATGCACTCGTGAGTAATCGGCATACATGAGTTTTTTTGTTGTCGTCTCTTCACGCATCGCATCGCTAACTACATGTTACGTCTTGCGGCTTGAAGAGGAAGAGTCCGCGTGGCACGAATCGGGGAGTAGGATGGACCCGTGGGTAGCGCGATGGGAGGACGCACTACAGACCGTGTGCGGAGGACATCCCCTCGACCACACGAGTTATAGCGAGTACATTATTTGCACGCGCTCCTCAGACACGTACCAGGCTCGTGCTCGCTGCAGACGAGCCCGCACCACGTGTCCCGGCACCGACCAACACGTACCCTGTGCATTTAGCGCAGGACGTGCACAACGCGGTACGTTACATCCAACTCCAAAAATTTCGCTTGTGGTATCTGCCATTACAGTTTTCACCGTGTCTTCTTTTCGATGTAGGCGGGCATGGCTGCTGAGCTTGCGACGGACATGGGCTCCTGGCTGCAGAGGTTCACGGACGGTGTGGAGGGCACACGCGAGGACACGGCCCAGGTTATCCGTCGTTTTCGACAGCAGGTCACACGTATTTTCGGCCTGTTGTCGTGCACCAGGCTCCCGGAGGTTGGCACGCTCCAGCCTGGTTCACAGTCCGTCCGTCCACCGGCCCGTCCGGCAGCACCACAGCAGGCGGGAGGGTCAGCCAGACCACGTCCGACATCGCGCGCACGACCAGCCGGCTCGGCGGACCACGCCCGACATCGACGCGCTACGACGAGGTGGCTCGAAAGCGCACCACGTCCGACACCGCCGAGGCCTAAGGATGCCGGAGGGTCCGCTGCGGACAACCCGTCAGACACCGGCGGCGTCGACTCGTCGTGCACACTTCCGTGTGGGCCCGACTTTCTCACGCGCCATGGCGCTAGCCGAGGTGCGTGGCGTCTCTGTTGGACGCGCGCGCTTTTTTTTATTAACTAACAATATTTTGCTTTGTGCGGTACCGCGCCCTATGGCGGCGTGGGACGCGCATCACGTGGGACTTATTTGGACGAGGACGCGCAGGACTTCTTGGTGGGCGAGACCCGGCACTCAAACCCCACACCTCGGCCCACACCCGCCGAGGTTCTACATTTCACAGCTTCTCGGTGCGCTTAGCACCCACAGCAGCCGAGGTTGTCCACCCCTTTGCCTCTCGGTGTTAAATCGGATCGGGGCTCAGACCGTCTTTCCCTCTCGGGGCCGAGGCCCCGACACCCAACCTTGATGGAAGGCGCCAAGTGAGCCGTGAGGGAGGACACGAGGTGGATCAAGGCGGTGGCGGCAGGAGGGATCTTTGGGGGTGCGGTCGGGGCTAGTAGGGGCGTCTTGTTGACCGGGTGTACATTTCTTCTTTATGTGATACTAAAATTTTGCACTTCATATATGATGCCTAGATTACTTTTGCATTCTTGTGTATACTCTTTCATATAATGCATGTTAGTTCAATGCATATCAACGCCTATTGCTTAATGCACACGACACCTCGATGCAAAAGTCAACTCGATAAATGGCAACTGCAATGACGCGTCCACCATTTACATACATACGTTATGAGATTGAACGTAATTGCGACACATCGATACAACATGTCAACTCGATAAAAGGCAACCGCAATAACGCGTTCACCATTTAGTTACATGCTTCATGAGATTCAACATAAGTGCATACAGAAGGGGACACTAGCGACGTACGAGCTTCTCGCCCTCCCTAATTGTAGAAGGTGCCTCTCGCAACCCACATAGAGTGTTCTCGGTTGGGCGCCTCGGGCGTGGTCGGTTTGTCGTTGTAGTGGCACGCACATATGCGACTAGGGTTGCACGGCTGACATTGGGATCATAGGAACTTCCTATGTTCACGACCTCCTCATTGCCCTCTCGCGCTACATCATTGGCGGAGGTCATCATTTTGCTCGTTCGGATCGTTAATTTCGCTTCCAAATCAAAGATTCGGTTCCACAATACATCCACATACCGCTGTAGTCGTTCATGGGGAGGATCGATCCAATGGGTGAAGTTGCATTTCGCCATACGCTACAAGGCACGGTTAGTATGGACGATGTATTACAATAACATAAACAAAACTATTTACCCCGAGCATGGGCATCGGAAGAAACGCCATTCACCATCGAAAGGGCCATCTATGACCTGCACGATAGCGTCCTCCGATGTCGCATTTCGCCAATTAGGTTGAGCACGCTTGTTTGGCATCAGCGGTGGTTAGGGCGAAGTCCTCCATCCTTTCGGGAGAAGGTTCGCCGGTGACCCGGTTGGGATGGTCCCTAGGCGTCTCGCCATCGTATATTCTCAGAAAAGTAGAAGGTTCTTCCTCCTACGGTTTCAAGGGTCGAGTGGTCCTAATTTCGAGCGTGGGCGTGCATTTTATAGGCGCAGGGAGACTAACAAAGCGGGTTTGCGCAGTGATAAGGCGACAGGCGCTTTGCGCGATGCTAAGGCGACAGGGCAGCTTTGCGCGATGACAAGACCACACGGGCAGCTTTGCGTAGTGATAAGACCAAAGGAGACTTTTCTGCGGTGACAAGGCGACACGGGCAGCTTTGCACGATGGAGGACCACACGGGCGACTTTGCGCGATAATAAGACCAAAGGAGCGACTTTCTGCGGTGACAAGACCACAGGCGGCTTTGCAACCGACAAGACCACACAGGGGCAGCTTTGCGCATGATAAGACCGAAGAGAGCGACTTTCTGCGGTGACAAGACTACGGGCCAGCTTTGCGCAAATGACAAGACCACACGAGGCGACTTTGCGCGATGATAAGACCAAAGGAGACGACTGCGCGGTTTAGGGTTTAGGTTTAGGGTTAGGCTTTTCGGATCGACTTGACAACCCCGACCACCGCAAAGAAAGATGTGAAAACATTACGCCTCGCCCGAATTTTTCAGGCCGATAAGACAAACACTCATAAAGCAAGCCATGACTTCTCACCGCAAAGTAAGGCGTGACAACACTATGCCTCGCGACTTTTGAGACCGACTTGACAACACTCTACCTCCTCGACTTTTCGAATTAAAAACAAGACTCTCTACTGCATGAAATTAACCACACCATGCCAACCATGGAGCTTATAAAGAGGGTTGAACCAAACCCAACTCTACACAACACTACACAACACATACCCGGCTATGGACTCTTGGCAAACTTCTCGCGAGGTTGTTGAAGAAGCAAAAGTAACTTAAGCGAGAAGAGGAAACAACTACAATACCCAGATAAATCAATGAAAGATGCTCCGGTACCACCACGTTTTCCGATCCCGGTGTGTGTGTGTGGCGAACCGCAGAGATCATTCACCACACACCTGGACACCACCGCCGGGCGTACTACACATGCGGGCATCACCTCGTAAGTGTTTCTTTTCGTGCGTGACGATTTTCCTCTCCCAACGTTCAATTCCTTAAATTTTAACTTCATCCACACGTAATGGCGGCCGAGATGCGCCGCCACTTCTTCCGATGGATCGACGGCCCGGAGATGTACGACGGGGCATTCATCCAGCGAGGCACATCTTTGAACTACTCGGTGCGGGCGAGAACTTCGTCGCGGTGGAAACCTTACGCATCGGACCTGTTGAGGAGGCACGAAGGAGCCCAAGATTTACTGGCGTAATCCATATCGATGACGTCGATTATGAAGAGTTTACATCCTTATTACGTAAGGTTTCCTGTCACGGTGTACTTACATCCATCATACAATCGCGGGACATGGACAACCGACATACCACCGACGCGTACGCCCCGCGACAAAGGCAAGGAAAGGCTCATGCGGTTGACCCGCCGCCACAACGTATCCGGCCGCCCGGCGTAATCCGTATGGACGACGTGAGTTCTGAAGAATTTACATCATTCTTACAATTTTCACTATACGGTGCCCTTACATCACGGAATCGCAGGACATGGGCGACTTCGACATACCAAACCGACGTGGATAGTCCGCGACAAGGGCAAGGAAAGGCTCATCTTGGTGAGCCGCCGCCCACAACGTATCCGATCGCCCTGCATAATCCGTATCGACGACGTGAGTTATGAAGAATATAATCCTTCTTACAATTTTAAATATACGGTGCACTTACATCATGGAATCGCAGGATATGGGCGACTTCGATATACCACCGACGTGGACACTCCGCGACAAGGGAAGGGAAGGCGGCGAGGAGTTCAACGCCGAGCTAGCAACGAAGGAAAATGGCCTCGGTCCACGCAGTAGGTCAGGTCATTACGTAGTAGTCCCCCGTCCTACCCCCCATGTTTTTTACTATCCCCTAAAGGCATGTATACTTACATGGTCCGGATGCTTGTGTCACAATGTACCATAGTAGTAGCGAGGATGACCAAAGCAATTAGCGAACCATCGTGCCATGTGACTACGTGTAACGATGCTTACAGACGTGATTTGTAATGTAGTTACGGTTCGAGAGACCCATCAAAGCAAGACTATATTGCAAGTATGCCTCTTCTAGTGGAATCCCAGAAAGAACCATTCGCACCGACATTGAATCCTGCATGTTTTAGGCCATCTTCATAATCACAATGAGCGTTCTCAGCCCCTTCACTCATATTCTCAGATAACCTCCATAAAGTACGACATCGACTATGTGCCTACATACGCATATACGCTCGAGATGACTTCATCGAGGAGAGACTCCCTAAGCATCGTAATATCACTTACCTTTGTACTTACATATCATTCTTGTCTCAATCGTCCTCACAAAATTCAATGTAAATTTACCTTGACTACAACAATATATAACGATCACAAAATGTTATTATGAGTCGACAAATTTCGTACCCATGATATTGTCTGAAAATAACAAAGCAGACCAACCAACATCGTCACAACACTATTATTTTCAAAATAAATAACATGATACAATCAGATTTGCTAAATTTAATTCACCTACAAAATGTAATATTCATTACAACTCAATTAAACAATAATTAAAAAGTAAAAAGCCTCCTATCGCCTTAGGGTTGGGCGATGGACTCATGTCTTACCATTAGGCGATCGTAATGAAATGTCCTAGGGTTTGGGCGACTGGTTTCAGTCACCTCACGGTTCGGCGACAGGAACCAGTCGCCCAACTGTTCGGCGATTTCACTTCAATCGCCCAACCATTGGGCGACAGACGTATATTTCCGTAAAAAAAAATATCGCCGGAATATTTTTGAAATTTTGAATAAAAAATAGATTATTTAAAAAAAATTCACAAAGCAATGGGGCAGTCAAAAGAGAAAATTGCCAAATTATGTAGGGAAACAAAACTCGAGTCTTCGACCAGCTTATAAAGCGCTCGGAGGCTTGGGTACAAGAATTACCCTCAGTATTTTGGGCAGTTCACACGATTACTAGTCGGGCTACAGGTGAAACACCCTTTTTCTAGTTTTTGGAGCTGAAGCCATGCTTCCACCAGAACTAAAGATTCGGTCGACATGGGTCGAAAGTTTCAACGACTCTAACCAGGAACAACTTCGAGTGGATGGCATCAACCTACCCGAAGAGAACAGGAATCAAGCCTTAATCCGTTCAGCGGTCTACCAACAAGCCTTGTGCAAATACTACGATTGTAAGGTGTAACACCCCGGCTTAGCAAAAGCCAAGATGTAACCTACAACTACTATCTTTAGATATCACTACAATTTTTTTTTAAAACAACAACTTCGAACAGCTAGGCTTCATAACCAAACATTTTTAACAACATGGATGACATAAATTTTAGCAAGGAAATAAATTCTAAATTCACAATTATTACAAGAGAAGTTCAAACAGTAATATGGTAAAAGAAGTAATGTTTAGATGGTGTGAAGTGCAACAAAGTGAAATCATCCCATGAGTTATTTCAACCCGATGCATGCTGTTCTCAACGCTCACCTAAAACAAAAAAAAAGGCAAGAGTGAGTCCAAGACTCAGCAAGAACAAATAAACGACATACGAAACATCATATCAATGACAACTTATTCTCAATATCCAAATAACATAATCAATTTTCATGAATGCAATGCAACTTATGCACATGTCTCCACTCCACTTCTACATATACCGGTGTAGCCGCGTGTAACACCCGTCGGTGTTCACTCATGCTCGTATTCTCAAATGCGGGGATCCATTGCCCGTCCTTTTTCATATGAGGATCTCATTGGCTATATCTTAAATATGGGGATCTCATCCCACTCCCGTGGGTTATTTCTTTCCAACATGAATGCTTGAAATGAAATGAAATGAATGACTTCCATGCTTTCCAATATTCATCATCAATTAATGAAAACATAGAAGCAACAAAAAATAATCATAGTCCACATGAATAACATAACAACAGTCCTTTAGCCAATTAGTACCACCAAGCATCCAATATTACTCTAAAATATACTTGCCTTCTAGAAGCGACGACCAGGTTGATGTGAAGAAGACAACACACCAGATGCTAAATCACCTACAGTAGATATTTAGTCACAACACTGCCAAAGCAAATCAAGACAATCACTTAGATGGCAACATTCCTACACGAATCCCAAATCCAACGTTTCATATATTTTATTCTACCAAAACAAAAATGATTAACTAAGACATTTTCAGAATCAACATGAAGTTTTCTACCACCTCCTAGTTATTCGTTAAATTTAACTATACCATTCATCTAATCAGATTTGAGGTTTTTCCCTCAGTTACGTCCAACAGCGACTCAATAATGGACAGCAAAGTTCTAAAAATCATAACTTCCATTCTGTTTATCCACAAAATGCATTCTTGGTCTTTCTATAAACCTTAATTAATTATCTACAATAGTCATGTTGGTAGAATTCCTTAATTAAATAGTTAACTATTTTTAATCATAAGATTACTACAACTGCCAGAACGTGATAGAAACTCTGGACAACAGGATTGCAATAGTCATAATTCGAAATCTATTCATCCAAACAATGTGAACAAAGACTCTACATAAATATATTGAAATTATCCACAATTCTCTAAGAGGTGACAAACCCAAATTTCGCAACTATAGTATCCAAAATTACAGCGCAATACGATCAGCATAAAAACCGATCTGCTACCCGATAGCTCCCAAATAGCAAAGGTACTAAACAAAACAACAGAGATCTAAATGTCACCCTTGAAGACCATGACGACGACCACTGAAATCCCTGCGAGAACTCCCTTTCCTCTTCCATCTTTCCTTCTTCTCCCCTTTCTCCTTTCTCCTTTCTTCTTCTCCCCCTTCTTTCTTCTGCTGGTCGAGCAAGGTGGCAGCAACACCTGGGAGGGGAGGTGCTATAGTGGCATCGCTATAGTACCATGGCAGCACTATAGTAATAGGGCTAGGATTTTAGTGACTTGATCCTCCCTCCCTTGCCTTCAATTGGGCTGTCGGCCCCACATGGGCCATGGGCCTCTAAGGTAAACTCTCCCCTCCCTGGTGACTATGGGTTGGCGGCATATGCTTCATGGCCAACTCCGTCAACATTGATGACATCGATGAGGTACCTCCATTCTATGAAGTTCGCTTTGCTAGATGTGATACTATCTTTGAGCAACTGCTTAGCCAGGATAAGGCGCTAGAGTTCACCATGGCTAGGAATAAGGACTTAGAGTCACAAGTTGATAATCTCACACTAGAACTTGTGAATGCTAAGAATCTTGATGCTGACGAATGTTCATCTTGCTATGCTTTACACTTTGAACTTGCTAAATTGCAAACTGCTCATGATGTTGCCTTGCACCAACTAGAAAATGCTAGGACTGAGTTAATTGAAGTTAAATCTGCTCCGTGTGAAAAATGTTTAGAATCTAGCAAGTTGGTCGCTTTTGATAAGGCTGAGTCTAGCTTTTGCTCTTTCTGCTCAAAACGTGAACATGAAGTAAAAGACATAATAGAAATTGTTAGAGCTAAGTATGCCAACCTTAAGGAAAAAATTAATTCTGCTACCTGTGCTTCATGTGAAGGCCTTAAACTTGAAGTTGCTATTCATAAAGAGAGGCATGCTAGAGCCATTAAGACTAAAACCTGTGAATCATGTCTTAATCTTGAAAAAGAGAATGCTTATCTGAAGGATACTCTAGAAAAATTCTCTAAGGGTAAGAAACAGTTAAACATGATTCTTGACAAGTCAAAAACTCCTTATAAGAAGCAAGAGTTAGGATACAATTCTACTCAAGACAAGTCCAAGTCAAATGTCATTCAAATCTTGGAAAATGGCTTAGTTGAGTTCAAAACCCAACCCGTAAAAACCCTTTTCAAATATGCAGGATTTGCCCAACTATCTGTTGAGTCAAAAGGTGCTTCTCCCAATGGTACCAAGTACCATTGCACCTATTGCAAGAAGGATGGGCATTTGCTTGAGTTCTATTGGCGTAGGTTGAAAAATGCTAGGAGAAATCTTGCTAGAATTTTATCTCATCAACATAGAGCCTTCATGAGACATGTTCATCTAGAAAAGAAGAAACCTAGACTAGGATTTGTTTCACATACTCATCATCATTATGTTCCTAAACAGGATACATCTCATGTTCGTGTAACCATTTCTCATGATAGAACCTCAAGTAGGATCAAGGATAGCAATTCTGCTTTGTATACTACTCGCAAACATGTTTCTCAATACTGGGTTCCCAAGTCATGTTTAACTAACCCCAGTATTGAGACACATTGATTTCTATGTCTTGATTTTCAGGATCGCCGCGGAAGGGGGAAGAACACGTGGTTCGTCAACTCCGGCTGTTCATGTCACATGACCGGAGACTCAAGATGGTTCACCTCCTTCACGCGGTCGATGGGTGATGACTTCATCGCCTTTGGAGATGATACACAAAAGCGAATTGAAGGAACATGATCGATCAGGATGAACGACAAATTCATCCTGAATGACGTCGCTCTTGTGGACAAGCTAAGGTACAACCTGTTTTTTTGTCTCGCAGCTTCTTAATGATGGCTATGAGACTAGATTTAAGAAAAATACTTGTCGTGTGCTTGATTCGGCTGGTGAGCTTATTTTTGGGATCTCTAGAGTTGGTAGGATCTTTGGAGCTGACTTTTCTGAATCTCTTGCTGGATCTCTCAAGTGTTTAATTGCATCTTCCTCTGAGTTCTAGCTTTGGCACCGTCGTTTGGGGCACATTGGTTTTGATCATCTGACGCGAGTTAGCAGCCTTGATCTCATGAGAGGTTTGCCCAAACTCAAAGCCGTCAAGGATGTTGTATGTGCGCCCTGTAGGCATGGCAAGCAAGTTGCTGCCTCACAACCTTCATTGACTATGGTCATGACTGAAGGACCAGCACAATTGCCTCACATGGATACTGTTGGTCCTGCTAGGGTTCGGCCAGGCGGTGGCAAATGGTATATTTTTGTCAGAATTGATGATTTTTCGAGATACTCTTGGGTGTTCTTTCTTGCTTCGAAGGATGAAGCTTTTGATCATTTTCATGATCTTGTTCTTTGTTTGGCTTTTGAACTCCCCAGTGCCCTGAGAGCGATTCGTAGTGCCAAAGGCATGGAGTTCAAGAATGTCTCATTTGCCCCTTTCTGTGTTGAGCGTGGTATTGAGCATCAGTCCTCTTCTCCACACGTCTCTCAACAAAATGGCGTGGTGGAAAAGAAGGACAGAACCTTAGTCGAGATGGCTAGGACGATGCTAGGTGAGTATAGCACTCCTAGGAGGTTCTGGGCCGAAGCTATTGCTACAGCTTGCCATATTGCAAATTGTGTCTTCTTGAGACCGTCTTTGGGCAAGACATCATATCAGCTTCGGTTTAGTAGAAAACCCTCTGTTTCTTATTTTTGAGTTTTTGGAGCTAAGTGTTTCATTCTCAAGACAGGAAACCTAGATAAATTTGAGTCAAGAACTGCTGATGGTTTATTTCTAGGTTATCCTGTACATTCGAGGGGTTTTCGGGTTTTTAATGTTGAGACTAACGTTGTCCAGGAGACATGCAATGTCACCTTTGATGAGACTAGCCCTAGTGCTAGATCAGACGTTTGAAGTGATACACATGAGACGGAGAGCATTTTTGTAGAGGAAGATGATGATGGAGTCGATGATGCTCTCCTACCGGCTGCTGACGCTCCTATTCCAGCTCAAGAACCTGCTTCTACTACTTCACCTCCAATTGAGGCTCCTGCTGCATCTTCATCATCAGTAGTACTTACAGAGGTCGAAGAGATGCTATCTCCCCCGGACGCTCCACTTCACATTCAGAAGCATCAACCTCCGTATCAGATCATTGATCATCTTCATGAGCGAGTCACTCGCTCTAGGTATCACGATCCGAGTCTTTACTCCCATTCTACATTTGTTGCTTCTGTCGAACCCCGCGATATATTACACGCTTTATCTTATTCTAGCTGGGTAAATGTCATACATGAGGAGTTAGAGAACTTTGAGAGGAACAAGGTTTGGAACCTAGTAGAGCCTCCTAGTTGTCATAATGTGATAGGAACCCGTTGGGTGTTCAAAAACAAACAAAGTGAGAATGGTTCTGTGGTTAGAAACAAGGCTAGATTGGTAGCTCAGGGTTTTAGCCAAGTTGAGGGGTTAGACTTTGACAAAAAATTTGCTCCTATTGCTAGATTAGAAGCCATTCGTATTCTGCTTGCATTTGCTGCATCTAAGGGCTTTAGGCTGCACTAGATGGATGTCAAGAGTGCATTTCTGAATAGTTACATAGAGGAGGAAGTGTATGTTAGGCAACCCTCAGGCTTTGAGAATCCCAAGCATCTTCATCATATTTTTAGGCTATCCAAAGCCTTGTATGGTCTTAAGCAAGTCCCTAGAGCCTGGTATGATAGACTTAATACCATCTTGCTTAAGAATAAATTTGAGATGGGTAAGGTAGACAAGACTCTATTCGTTCTTAGGCATGGCAATGATTTCTTGCCTGTTCAGATTTACGTAGATAATATTATCTTTGGTGGTTCTTCTCATGCTTTTGTTTCTAGTTTTTCTAAGACCATGTCTAGGGAATTTGAGATGACTATGATGGGAAAACTCAACTACATTCTGGGGCTTCAAATCAAGCAATGCAAGGAAGGGATCTTCATCCATCAAACGAAGTACACCAGGGATCTGGTCAAGCGCTTGGAGATGGGTGACTGCAAGTCGATCGCTACACCCATGGCGACTTCGACTGTTTTGGATCCAGACGAGGAAGGAGAAACTGTGGATCAACGCGAGTACCGCAACATGATTGGCTCCCTCTTTTACCTGACGACCTCAAGACCGGACATCCACTTCGCGGTCTACCTCTGTGCGAGGTTTCAGGCGTCTCCAAGGACTTCCCATCACCAAGCCGTCAAGCGCATTTTTAGGTACCTTCACTCTACCCTCCAATATGGCATTTGGTATTCCGGTTCTTCTTCCTTGTCCATTCGGGGGTTTTCTGATTCTGATTTTGCGGGCTGTCGGCTAGATAGGAAGAGTACCTTAGGCACCTGTCACTTCTTATGCACTTCTCATGTCTCTTGGTCCTCTAGGAAGAAGTCCTCTGTTGCTCAATCCATTGCAGAAGCTGAATATATAACTGCCGCTAGTTGCTGTAGTTAGATTTTATGGATGGTGTCCACCCTTAAGGATTTTGGGTTAACGTTTGCTAGTGTTCCTCTTCTCTGTGATAACTCTTCTACCATTAATATTGCTAAGAACCCTGTGCAACATTCTAGGACCAAGCACATAGACATTCACTATCACTTTCTTAGAGACCATGTAGAGAAGGGTGATATTGTGCTAGAATTTGTGGAGTCCGAGGCTCAGTTAGCTGATATTCCCACCAAGCCTTTAGACCCAACTAGGTTTGCCACCTTGAGGAGTGAGTTAGGGATAATTTATCCCTATGGGTTGGTTTGAGGGGGAGTTGGTTCTCTTCTGAGCTTTCCTTGTTCATCTAATATTTTCTTGATCTTTTTTCTGAACTTGTTGATCTTTTTGATCTTTTTAGACCTTTTGAGCTTTTCTTGCATCTCATTGTATCATATTGCATTCTTATGAAAATCACAAAAGGATGCATTGTAATATAAGCTTTATTACTTGTCCTTCAAATTGATGAAGCTTTGTTTACTACTCTCTTGAGCTTTAGTATTTTAATTCTTGCTCAATGTCATGTCTAGTTCTTTGATTTGCTAGAATTATCATGCTTTCACATGTGTAGCTAAGTCTTTGCTGAATGATCTAGAATTTTAAGACAACTTGAACTAAAAATTGTAATTTGTGGATCTCTTAGCTAGTTGCACAATTAGTGATCTTTTTGTGACACTGGCCCTATCAAAATTGCTTTGTTTGCTCTTGAATCTAGGATTGAACATTTCTTGAGCTTCTTGTTTCTCTGTTGCTCTTGTGCAAAATGATGTGGTTAAATTGTGCCAAACTATTCTCACGAGACTGCATGTCAAAGACATGAACCTGGAGATAGTTTGATGATCCAGACGATCTCATGGGAACTGCTTGTCAAAATTGACATGAACCATAAGATTTGTTGCCCTGGTTGAAGCTTAGGAAGAGTTTGTGGATGGCTCCTAATCCAGGATCTTTTTCACTAAGATAGACCTTTAATCAACATCAATATTCATTGCAAATAAAAACTATTGTAAAAATTGGGTGATTAAGGTTCTTTGAGCAAAATGATTCGATTTAGGACTTTTTGTCTCTAGAATGGTCATTTGTTAGCTTCTTGATCTCATATTGACATTCTGACATGGTCATTATCACTTTAGGATCCATGTTGATGAACTTGCTAAATTTGAAGCTTTGCTTAAATTGTTACATTTCATCGTTTTATCTTGAGCCTTCTAGCTTAGCTTTGATATATATGTCTTAACATATCTTGCTAGCGCTTTCGGGCTTAATATATATTGAGTAATAGTAGAAATGCTAGCTTGTTCTTTTAGGTAATCTCCAAAGCTTCTTGTACTAAAAATTGAAAATTACAAAAAAAATGAAGCCACTCCATTGCATTTCATGCTTGCCCTTTCTTATGCTTTTTTCTCATTTCTGCATTTGTCATCTCTGGATGAGAGGAATGCGTCATTCCTTGATGACTCCATTGCCAAAGGGGGAGAAGATGTAACAAAAATGTTAAAAAGGAGGAGCTATTTGCAGAAAAATGGAGAAAATAAAATTTAACAAAAATGATGATCATAGTGAGGGATAGCATTTAATTTGCATTCTTATGATCTTATTGCCATTTTTGAACTTGAATTGCAATTTTTGGAACCTCACATTGATCAAAGGTCAAATTAATCAATTGTTCTTTCATATGGACCTTAAGTAAGATTTTTGACACTTCTCTGGAAATTGAAACTTTCTTGCTTTCTTTTACTCGATCTCACTTGTCTATGCTAATATGAAGCCAACTTGGTCATTTTCATTGCTTTCTCTTGCTTTTGGACCAAGTTGTGATCTTACTTGCCTATGCTAATCTGAAGCCAACTTGGTCATTTCTATTGCCATCTCTTGCTTTTGGACCAAGTTGTGCCTTTGCGCTAAAACGTGAGTATTTTCATTTTCAAACCTCAAACTTACATTTTTTGAGAAATTACCAATGTGCTCATCATGGGCGAGATTGTGGATATCATGGGGATATGCTCACGATCTTATCATGATGATACAATTGGCAACGGCGTTGAAGGTTTGTCAAAACACTCATTTTCGGCAAAGTTCAGTTTCTGTCAGGCTCTAGGCGGTCAGACCGGCCTGTGTGGTGGTCAGACCAGCCACCTCTGGTGGTCAGACTGGCCAAGGCTTTGGTCTAGTGGGTGACGGTCTGACCGGTGATAAAGGGACTTTAGAATTTGGAGCCAAGCCAAAAATAGAGGGTGTAGGCAAAAGAGGGGATTCTTCTACACTTGGTCTCACAATTTTTTGGAGCTTTGAGCCAAAATTTCTATTCGTTTGAAATTTCCAGAGAGGTTTTTGATTTCCAGGGAGAAAATTTTGCTAAGTCCCTTGCTGGGTGGTCAGATCGGCCAGGCGGCGGTTAGACCGGCCATGGGGCGGTCAGACCAGCCATGGGTGGCGGTCTGACCGGTTTTGACATGTTCGCCGGCCAGCTTGGTAGCGATGTTTTTGGTTTGGTCAAGTTCATGGGTTTCAGCGCATATGTGTTGCATGATGCATGTTTTGATTAACATGGGTCAAGTTGCGAAGAACTTGTTCCCGGAATCGATTTCTTTGTCTATTATTATGCAGGAAGCTTGGAGGTCAACGACAGTCAATGACGAGGATGATCGGGACTAGACTTGGAGAGCTGAGGTTCAGAACGATCGAGGATGCCGGGTGAAGTCAGAAGACTCAAGCATGGCGTAAAATGGACAAGGATGACCGGACGGGAAGTTCGGTGTGATGGGTTGCATCAAGCGGCGCGGGGGTCAGTGCAAGTGCTATGTTGGTTTCGGTGAGAGCTGGATGGGAGTGACTTGCCGACATGAAGAGAGCCGTTGATCAACCTACACGTGGCGAAGCATTGGACTACTTCATAAAGATTTGGACTCGTCTTTAGAGAAGGATCGAGAAGGGGTATTTTGGTAACTTCACCTAAATACCGCCTTAATGGCTTTTAGCTAAACCGAGAAGCAAGACGGCGCAAGTAGAAGTGGTTTAGGTCAAGAGAAGATAAAGAAGGCACTTTGAAATGCGTGCGTAAGTGAAACCCGTTTGTGTGTGGGCTTAACAGGTGCCCATTAGGGATATCCTTCTAGAAGCTAGCCTCCACTATAAATAGGGGAGGATGCTAGTTATGCACCCCCCAACTCTTGTATTGAAAAAACCCTAGTTTGTGTTTAGGGAGAGGATAGTGGAGAGGTTAGGGTTCTAGCGAGTTGGATTGATTGTGTGCAAAAGTGTTGAGCATTTGTCCTCCTGGATGGAGTGGCTGTAAACCAACATCAATCTCAAATCAATCCAAGAAAGATTCCTCAAGATGAGTCTCTTCTTGTTCTTGCTCTCTCTTTTGTGATTTTGGGGGGTTCTTTTTCATCCTTTGGTTTCTGGCCTGGATCTTGCTTGCTATGACATGTAGGAATGTATCTAGGATCATCTTTTACCCACGAGCAAGTTTTTAGATCATATTTTGGTTTTGACTCGGTTTTGAAGCAACCTTTACTCAAACGGAAAAAGCTTAGAACTTTGGCAATGAACTTCACGATCGTTGATTGGAACAGATTCCTGACATCCTAAATAAGGTATGTTTCAAGTTTTGTGAAGTTTGGAGTTGTGGATCAAAAGTTAGACCAATTTGTCATTTTGAGTTCGTACTGATTTTACTGTTCGTTGGGCTGGAGGTCAGACCGCCCCTTGGAGAGGTCAGACTGCCCCATGGAGAGGTCAGACCGCCCCATGGAGAGGTCTGACCGCTCAACTCTTTATAAATTGAGTTTTTGGTTGTTTTGCTTCGGGGTTTTGATTAAATTCAATATAAGTCTTCCGCTATGCTTGTACATTAATCTTCATAGCTCTCATAGCTATTGGAGTGAAAATCGTGTTGAATCCGATCAAGGTGAAAAAGAGACACTCCTATTCACCCCCCTCTAGTCGCCTTTTTGGTCCAACACGTTGTTTAGGAGGGAAATGTTATCTTGAAGGTTGATCTTCATCAACTTCATCTCCTCCTGACTACGAGTCGAAGCTTCTTGCAGTTGTTTTATTTCGACTGCTTGCTCTAAAAATAGAGTACGACCAGTCAGAAGGATATTTCTTAAAGACTAGTAAACAAAACTAGTCATAAGTAAAGAATTACTTACCTACTAGTCGAGAATCAAGTTTCTTGACCTTGTTGTCGTGGGAGGCATCATTCTTTGCGCATTGCTCTTCCCACGACTTTATGCTCTTGTCTTTTTCTTTGCTGATACGGGAAAGCTCGTTAACAGCCAAGGCCTTTGATTCGACCTCGGTTTTGAGTTTACCCGTTTCGACCTCTTTTTCTAAAAAGACAAAAGAGTTAGAAAAAGAAAAGAAAGTAGTTAAGATGAATAGTATTAAATTTAAAACTTACTATTTATCTCATTCTGCAACTCGCAAGTTGCAGAATTTGCCTCCTAAAGTTTTTTTAGCAGGTCTTGATTTTCTTTCCTTAGATTCTGCGTCTCGACTTTTTCAAAGTCGAGTGTATCAGCCAAGGTCTTTTTGTCACTTTTGTACCCGCAAAGGTTAAAGTATACATGAGAACTGGACAAGTAATCGAAAGACAAAAGACTACATGCGACAATGACTTACCATCTCGCTGCCTACTCGCGGAGTTCAGTTTTTTGCTATCTTAACAACACAAGTTGTCTGTGGTATTCACTAACAGTAACAACTTTTTCCAAAACTCTCTGAATGAAGAAACACAGGGAGAAGCAAGGAAAAACCAACTATGTAAATGTTTGGCATCAGGTACTTACATTAATGGTTGATCGGGCAAAATTGGCTTACACCCTCTGGGAATCTTTAAGTTCATCGATCTCTTCGACATGGTTCAACCATATTTTTTGAAGACACTTGTCATAAAAAAATCCCCCCTATTAGAAATGTCCTTAGGGTGTGGGACCCAGTCACGAGACCTGAATGAAGAAGATCCCACAACGGATGGAGGGCAAAAGAACTCTAAGAAGAGGTCGAAGAAGTCTTCTTCTTCTTCTTCTTCTTCTTCTTCTTCTTCTTCTTCTTCTTCTTCTTCTTCTTCTTCTTCGTTGCTGGCATTAGCAACTCCTCCTTGAGGGCTGAGAAGAACGTCCTCAAGGACTTCCCGGCACGGTGGTCGGAGGTTCCTCCTCCATCTTGACTGGAAGCTTCTGGTGATCGAAGGACCAAGTCCCTTGTTCAATTATTGATATCATCAATAACCGGCTTAATCATCATTGCGACCTGATCGTCTGCAGTTGTTTCAGTGGCAATGACTTCCTCCACCATAGGTATAGTGGTCGATGCCTCGACCACCTCCGCTGTCGTCTCTTCGACTGTAGGACAAACACTGGTTGTCTCTACGACTACAGGAGAATGGCAGCGGGCTTCTCGGTAGAAGCATCCTTGGGGGTTGGAGAAACAGGACTAAAATTTTAGAAAGAAGAAAACATGTCAAATTGTAAAAAAAAGGTAAATGCTATTCTTATGCTTTTGATTTTTGACATACCTTGGCTTTCTGGATACGATCTTGAATCCAAAAGAAACCTTCCCCGAGGAAGATCTCTTCCTCTTCTTCTCTTCGTCCGCCTCAATTCTTGCGACACTTTTAGCCCCTGGAAGGCTTTCAGTGCCACGAGACTATGAGTTCGGGGCTTCGTTGATCACATCTAGTCGAAGATCTTGTTGAGGATTTGGGAGTCGTAGGCCCTGAATGAGAGCTAAAGCTCCTGAAGCTTCCTGCCCCTCTTGGTGATCGGAACTTATTTCGACCACCTGAGGGGCAGCACTTGCCTCCACCATGGTTTTTGCTGATGCAGCAGTATCCTTCACAAAAGACACAAAGCTCTTCCAGTTCCCCTTTTCTAGTTGCTTGACAAAACCATGAGCGGTAGAAACTGAAAAAGTCTTGTTGTCATAGTAGAATGGTACCTTGGTCTTGGGGCTTTTTGAGCAAGTACTTCAGCCGCCCCTGTTTTCTCTGCAGCGATCACGTATGCAAAGAATTTCTTGATGGGGTTGGTCGGAGAAGGAGCAGAGCTTGAGCCTTCGCCGTGCTTGTCGGTGGCCTTCACAAGGCGACACCTTTTGGCCAGAGGAACTTTGTCTTCCTCTGGCCTTGTTTTGACAGTCTTCAATTCGATCTATTGGTCGTCTCGACGGTCTGCCATGCCTACTTTTTGTAACAAATAGAAAAAGAATATCACTCGATGGTCGAAATCTACGACCACAGAATCCTTGTAAGGACTCGAGATTAACACTCCCAAATCCACTGTGTAATACTGAACTAGTCCCATGATCAGTGGCTAGCTCACACAGTAAATAAATATGGTAACAACCATAATTGCAAAACTTTATTAATAAACACCAGAGTTAATTATAAGCCAACAACAAAGAACACAGCGGAATAAGAAGAGCAAGTAGTAGAGCCCAGCTAATCTGCCACAGGCAATCGACTGGGGTAACGGCCTAGTCATCGAGGTCTCTAGCAGCTGCACAGTCCTTCTCCTCTGAACAACATTTTATTAAGCAAAAGTGAGCACAAACAACCGTATCCCACAAGTTACACCCAATAACAGAATTATAATGCATGCAAGGATATATCAAAGGAATGCATATAGGGTTGAATTTGCATAAGGCAATGTTTTCTTTAAATACCTGTACTAAGTTCTAAAGCAGATATTCTATATCTAAAATTCATTTTCTAAACTCTCAAGTTTTATTGTCAGATAACATTCATCAAACTAGTGGTGAAGGATACCTCCTATCACATGGCTAAGCGCTCAAATTCCCATTTGGATAAACCATTTGATAAAGTCTTTTGGAAACAAAATCAAAATCTAACTTTGAGTGGCTTTGCAAGCATGTCTATGATCGTGGACACGGCTTTTCGAATAGTTCTTAACACTCTGCAGAGGTTGTACAGCTTTACCCTAATCACTCGTACTGTCCGATCACATACTTTCGAAGGTGTGCGACAAAGAGATTATCACGAGGCCTTTACAATGCACCATCCCACCATAGTCCCGCCTCGCTAAGGTTTCGCTTCCTTTGTATAGAAACCCGCCAGACTTAAATCCCCTCTTGCGCCAAGTGGGAATACATGAAAGTAGATCATAAAGACACCCACGCAACCGGATGGCATGACCACGGTGAAATATTGCAAATTAGTTAGCCAGGTCCCGCCCACATAGGACATGTGCTAGTACGATGAGGCTTAGAAAGATGCGGCTGGAAGACCAGTCCTTAATTGACTTGAGCGACTCCCAACAAACCCATGGGCCTCGATCATAGACATGAATCGATCCCGTGCATGAACATGCACCCATCCAAACATCCATTTTGCCCAAGTCCAAACCAATATTTATTTTGTTTTGCTTTTCAAAAATCATTTGCAAAACTCCTATGGCAAACCAATACCATAGACTCATTGAAATCATATTTGAACTTTTGGCTAAATTCCCCCAAATTAAACACTTTTGGTCTAAGCTTTGTCTAAGCATACTGTTTTTCAACATGTTCTAGTCATACTAATGTATTAACCAAAGTTTTATCTAGGGTGACAAGGTGTGAGAGATTCAATGTCTAAGAATGGTCAAGTACGAGATTAGTATTTCAACCATCCATCAATCCAAAAGTCACGACTAGGTCCACGACTAGATCCACGACTAGATCTACGACCAGATCTACGACTAGATCTATTTCTAAAATCCAATATCAACAATCTGATCTCAAAAGTGATCTATTCTACTAATCCAGAAAAATATACCTGTATAATTCAACCTAGATATATTTCTAAAATTTAATCATGCTTTATTTCTAAAATCCCACCAAGGTTTAATCCTACAATCTAACATTCATTTCTATACCCAACAATAATCCAATAATCAATAATCTTGTATTTCTAACATCCAACAATCATAATCTAGCAACTATGCATCCCTATAATCCAATATCCATCAATCCATTATTCAACGATATAGTTCTATAATCCAATCTCTGACAATAATCTAACTCTATGAACCATTATCCAAATGTCGTGTAAGCATAATCATCCAATAATCATATATTAATATAATCTAGTATCCCATACTCATGTATTTCCAATGATCCAACATCCATCAAACAGGTATTGCTATAATCCAACGATAAAGTATTTCCTATGATCAAACAACTAACAGTAATGAATTCTTATAATCCAATCATTTCAATTTCTAACCCCTAAATACATCACAACCGAAAAGATTCTCTATACTGTCCATCTTGACAATAAATGGCTATACAAGTGGAATTGGAAATAACTATAAAGCCTAAAATAGGAATTTAAATTACTTGAATTTAAATAAGCATGCAATAATAATTTAAAACCGAATTTAAATAATTTAAAATACTGGGATTCGATACGATCAAAGGTGTAACTTGTCTTGCTTAATTAGTTGTTGTTCTTAAGTGGCGTCGAAATCCGGCTTTCCGAAGTCGTTGAACACTACACGTGAAAATGAGCCAAATTCAGATAAAATCCAAATAAAATTCAAATGAACACCAAATTGAATAATTTTGGTTCTAAGAGGAAGATATTGAACTTAGATGAATTAGAAATTTGAATCACTTGAATCAGAGCTCAAACGAAGGAGAACGGGCTCTCGGAAGTTTGAAATCACATAGTCGAAAGGAGGTTCGACTACAGGTGGTCGGAAGGAAGTGACTACCTGGTCGGAAGGAGGTTCAACTAGTAGGAAAGAGGTTTGATTACCTGGTCAAAAGAAGGAAGAAGGGTTCGACTGCTCAACGCGTCGAGGAACCCCTGTCAAAGTGGGTGCCAGAGCTTTTTCACAAATGAGTTTGACTCGAACATCAATCTCTTTTTGTGAGAGATCTACAATGGTAAAGGACCTACTCAAAAATCAAGCTCAAAATTAACCACAAAGAGCTGAGTTGAAAGATTATTTACCTTCCTTGAAATCTCTAGTTGAATCTTTAGTCCCCGAGTACATCCACATAGGATGTGCTTGGTTCTTCAAAGGACTGATGCGGCGCGTGATGAAATCTCTCACCACGTGCCATCCGGTAAGCCCCTCTTCTCTCAAGTCTTTTATGGCTTGAATGAAGAGAGTGATCAGGTCGAGGTTGCTATGAACTCAATCCCAAGAGGAACTCTTCTCAGCAGCCTTCCCTACGAAGAATAGGCTGTCGTCTTTGGTCATCATCCAATAGAACCACCTCTTCTTTCATCCCGGCCATGACGACCAGGTGAACATCTGAATATACTCCTTTGACTTCCTGCCGTGGAGCTTCAGACCGCAGCTGCCTACGATTCCAGCCTATCTACTCATCCCGTAATAGTACTGGAAGAGCTCCAAGTCTGGCCGAATCCCTAGGTAGGCTTCGCACAAGTACACGAATACGTTTAACATTGTGATGGAATTGGGAACAAGATTCACCAATTCCACCCCAAAGTGTGCAAGTACAAGTGTAAGAAAAGGGTGAGCGGGCAATCGAAAGTCACATTCACAGTATGCTTGAAATACTAGAATAGTGCCTTCCTCACCCGAGGGCCAATGCTGCCCAGCAGCTTCAGTCCACTTCATGTAAGCCTTCTTCGAGATCTTCTCGGCAGCGACCAAAGCTTTCATCTTCATCGTGTCCAACTCCAATATCGTCTACTTAGAAGTAGTTCTGGCCATCTTCTCTAAGTGCGATTGATTTGGATTTGGAAAGAGTTCGATTTGGTTGGCGGTGGAGAGAACAAGGGCTTGAGGAATAGCTGAAGCAAATGGGGAAAGTAAAAAAACCCTAAGGCACGCCTGCGATGGATTTCTATAGCCGCACTCTTGAGTTAGATATCGTGGGAATTCAACGGTTGCTACCTCTTTAGGAACCGCATCAACAGACAGGTCTGTGAGAGTCGATTGGGATTCTTTAATTTGCCTGTTTGGGAAAACCGATTATGTCTTTACAACTCAAGTGAAATTATCTTCTTGACCTAGTCAATTTCTGATCAAATGAAATGCCAGTCGAAAAAGCTTTACTTCCGACCACCATTTTACGACCCCTGTTCCAAGTAAGTTATTTTCACTTGAAGTTGGGGGGCTAGATGGCGAGGATCTAATAATCCTCAATTAATTATTTATCTGTAATTCTCATTATAGATAGCAATATCTTTATATTACACCTTACTATTCATAAGGGAGAAGCTTAACCGAGTGGTTATAAGTCTTATTACGAGCACCCCTTGGTCATAAGCCTTTCTACGATCAGTCTCTAGTGGTAAGCTTTTCTATGACCCGTCTCTGGTTGTGAGCCTTCTTTACAAGCACCTTGTGGTCGAAAGTCTCTTCACAACCTGGTCGGCTACGACCACCCTATAATCGATGGAACCTTCAGACTTGTGGGCGCAGTCGATTAGGGAGTCTTGTGCACCGTGTTTAACACACAGGGTAGTTAATGTACGCTACTATTCTCTGGAATAACCGCACGTATTATATCTCTGTCTCTGACAAGAACTGCCTGGCGACATGGGGGCGTTATCTCTCTGACAGTAACCTCCACCAACCGTTCATCATTTGGAACGTTGGGACGTCTCTTGGCTTGGAGAAACTGCCACCTCTTCAAGTGCTATATAAAGGATGAAGTCAGTAGACAAAAGAGAGGGGCAATCTGGAGCAAAAGATATTAGGTTTTAGTCTTCCTCTTGATTATAATTAGCACACTCAATACAGCAACACAGGAGTAGGGTTATTATTCTCTCTAGAGAATGCCTAAACCTATATAAATCCCGGTGTCATTCTCTGCGTGCCTCTAATTCTAGGAGACCCTCTAAAATTCATTCGTAAGATCAATAGCAAAACATCGATACATGCAAAATACGAATAGCTTCTAATCTAGCTACGGAAGCAAAAGTTTCACTGAAATCCAAGCCTTCAACTTGGGAGTAGCCTTGTGCTGTAACATCCCAAACTTAAGTGTGTGTCTCAAATGTAATGAAAATGAGGAGAAATTAAAACTTTTTCTTCAAATGGGAATACTTGCCCAAATCTGTAATTCTTAAAAAGGGATTATGGAAAATCAGGATCCAGAAATCAAATTCTCCAATTCACTCCTATCAAAAACCTCTTTGAGAAATCTTGTGTCAAACCTTTGTAAATATTTTTCCTAAGACCCTTGGATGACTTGTAACACCTCTGAATTATCTCATAATTTTTGGAGATTATTTGAATAGTTTTGGAGGCAAGTCAAACCTACCAAAGTCTGGTCAAACCCTATTTGCAAACCTTCTGAAATTTCTTGAGAATTATGCAGTGCATAAAACTCTCTGGGAAATTTATGTAAGGTTAATCCTTTGTTCAGAAAGCTCCAGTTAAAATTTCATGATTTTTGGAGTTGAAATGCTATCCCAAATGATTTCCCAAAGTCTCAGCTTTCATTTTTCAAACCTTATCATGTTGCACTGTTCCTTGGGTTCGAACCAACCTCGGGCTCGAGCCACTTGATTTGATTCAACCAACAAGCCTCGGCCGAGCTTTCTTCTTTGCAATAATCGCTATCCACCGTCGGATGCAAATCGTGCGGCCCATGACGATTGGGCCATTCACGATTTGATCGGTGCCCATCAAGCGCCAACCTTTTGATCTTGATCGACGGCCGCCGCATGTCACCATCGGATTCGGATCGCTACCGTGTCGAGCGATGGGCCAATCGGACCCATTTTTCACCGTTGGATCTTCGATCCAACTGCCACCTTTCAATCTCAGTGCGACCGCTCTTTTCTAATCCAACGGTGCGTGTGTGGGCTCATCACTTGGGGTGCGGCTCGGCCTTTCAGCGCTTCGGCCGAGCCGTTTTCTCTCGACCGGTGGCCGCGCCTTTCTGGTCATCTTCCCCCAGCAGCGGCAAGACGCCATGACAGAGGGGAGAGCAGTGCGACCACCTCCCAACAGCTATCTTCGCTAGCATTTAATGCGGCCGGTGACTTCGGCTCCATGGTCTCGCCAGAGCGGCTCCCATCCTTTCCCCCTCGTCCTTGCTAAGCCATGGACCGGTTGGTGGACAGTGGTTCACCGTAGGCAATGCCGTTGCTTCTCTCGTGCCTTCCTTGCCTATTTAAACCCTTCATGGTCTTCCTTGGCACTCTTTACTCACCATGGAGCTTAGCTAGCATTCATCGTGCTTGTGTAGCTCAAATCACCCCCTCAAGCTTTGCCGCCGAAGGAGCTCCCGGTGAAGTTTGTTTCAAAGTGGCTCCCTCTCACTCCTTTAAGCACCTTCTTGTTCCTCTTGTTGCTTGGAGCAATAGCCCTAACTCCTTGGTTTATATCTCTTAGGAAAGACCAAATTGGAGTTTCTCTCATTTCGGCAGTGGAGCACTCACCTTCTTCTCCACCTCCGGTGAGTACTTCTTTTCCTCTATTCTTGCTCATGAAGCTTCCTTGAGCAGTAATAAAGCTAGTATGATCACCCGGTGGCTTTGGCTTTGCTTAGACCGAGCTCCAGTAGCTGTCTTCCTCGCTGTCGGCCATCTTCAACCTCACCGGAGCTCATCCTTCAGCTCCAGTCTCGTCTCGGCCTCAAGGTACCTTGCATGTAGTCCCTTAAGGCCAAGGCACCCGCTTCTCAGAACAAAGCGGCTTCGGTTGCTATTTCGTTTTACAAACGGTCACTTTTAGTTTTCTCGGCTCATGGCGATTTTACTCGCCATCTTGCCGGCGAGACACTTGCTTGAGGTCCGCGACGTTATTGCGGACCCGTCTGCACCATTGATCAAGGCGCCGTGGCGGGATTGGCGACAAGCCGGTGAACCTCTCAAGATCTTGTCGGACGCGAAGCCGGCATCGCGGGCTGCCCGTCCCGACAAAGATACGGGATTAATAGCGCTAATCAGGTCTTAATTAATGCTAATGATGAGTTAGAATTAAAAGCCTGTCTTAAAGCTTAGCGCTATCTCACTTGCTTGTGGGCCCGAGGCCCTTAAAACCCCCCGCAAATGCATTTAAATCCTCCGAAAACCTCCCCGGGTCCTGTGTCGCTGCCATGTGGGACCCGACCTGTGCATTGAGGAAACCCGGCCGGCCGACATCAAGCTAGTGGGCCCTTGTTCGCAGCGTGTGTTAAAACCTCACATGACTGCAGGATCGGTGGGTCCCCGATGTCACTGTTCTGTGCAATATCGCAGCGTGGGCGTCCATTGCTGGATCAGCGGTCCAGATTGAGCCACGTCTTAATTCCTTCGCTGGGTTTTAGAAAATTCGGGCGATTTATTGTACAACCGAAATTGTGTTAAAACTTTAAAAGGTACAACTATTTCATAATAACTCATTTTCGGTTGATTCCACTTTTGGTAGTTCTGTTATGGACTAAAGTTTAATCTAAAAATAGATGCATGATTGAGATAGCTCCAGAAAAATGTAAAAGATCATTTTGTTCCTTTTCAGCTTTATTAAATGTATTAGAAATTCCTGATAAGTTCAAAAATGCATAATAAAATCATGTTAACTCCTTTTTCGATGAAATCCATTTTTGCTAATTCTGTTATTACCTACACTTAGAACTAAAAATGGTTTAGAGCATGTTATAGTTGCAAAATGTCCAGAATTAATCTTGCTAACTTGTAGGTTTAATTGCTATACTAAAAATCCATTTAACTTGCAAAATGCATAACTAATTCTCTGTGACTTGTCTTGGAGTGAATCCAAGTTTGTTGGGTTCCTCTTAATATGAAATTACTAGGAAAATTAATATTGAACATGTTACTGTTTTCAGAAAGAATAATTATGCATTATAATTTTGTTCAAGTTCTTGTCTTTAAAAATTGTAGAAGTTGCAATGTAACTCCAAAAGAGTTGAAACCACTTCCATTAGTCTTAGAATGTCATTACCTATCTATCATAAAAATTTCATGTCCAGAAGACCCTAGAAAATATTTTATGAACAGTAGCCCTTTTTAATTTAATTTGGATTTTTCTGGCCGAATTGAATTATTTTGATCATATCTTTTGCATCAAGAATCCAAATCGATTGATTCTTGTTGCTAAATTCATGATAAATCTTTATCTTGCTGCTGTAAAAATTTTAAGTCATTTGGTGGAAGTTTGCTGTTGAGTCCTTTTGAATTCTTTGTTCTTATCGGTTCTTTTTCGCTCTTTCGTTAGGGTTCGACATTTGTGGTAATCCCGAGAACGATCCTCCGCAACAAAGTGACCTCAACAGCCAGGCAAGCAGTTTGACCATGATTCATCCTATATTTGCAAGTCTATTATGTTGTTTAAACTCTATGTATGCATTGCTACTTTGTTTTAATTATGGTTAGTGGATCCTATAGTTGCATAATCTGTAGGAATGCCATGTCTTTACTACCATGAGCCTAGGTTATTTGCTGTGGTTGGAGTTCGTGGATGAACTCCTATCACTTAGTAGTTGTGATTTCAAATGCTTAGCAATGCTTAGATAACGGTAGAAATGGGTGATCATCGATTTAATCGATGGTCTTGATCACACAAATCTACTTACTACTCCTTTATATTCAGCACTTGTGCTTTGTTAATTTGTAAAGTAAAAATCTGAAAATAAAAGATTGTTTAGACTTGGGCATATTGGATGGATAGTGCGGTTTTTGGAATGTGGAAGTATGCCTAAGTCGCCAAGGACCGAACATCTTGTGTCACACTCTCCAAGCAATTATGCGTACTAACCACGCGAGGGGGATATGGGACCCCTCTTGACTAAGTACTTTGGGCGTTGTTAATTGGGGTCGCTTTCGGTTGGTGTGTTTTAAAGATAAAATGTGTGTGGTGTGGGAGGAGCATTAGCTTCGGGTAGGTCGTGTGATGCCTCCTTCTCCCGTGGGTTGTGCGACTCGAATTAGCATTGTCCATTGGAAATGTCTCAGAGGACTTAGCCGTGCTTGCAGATACCTTGGAAGTGTGCTTAAAGGAAAGGCGGTCAGGCGTGTGGGTGCAGTGGTACACCTGCAGGATAAAACTATTCAATAGCCTCGCCCTAGGTTATGGACACGCTTGGTTAGGTTTTGCAAGAGTTAGACTACAACATTTAATTAAAACTTGACTTGGTTGGTATGAACGGGAGTTCATGTTATTGTTGTGGTGACTAATGGGTTAGTCACTTCTAGGTTGTTCATGTTGTTGTTATTATGTATTATCACGTTGTTATTTCAACAATTAAAAATGCTTTGCCAAATTGCCTTCCATCTATTATGTTATTGCAAATAAATGTTGCTTTATGCTAAATGAGACATACAACCTCCACTTACATAAAGCTTGCATGTAGCATATGTTATAGGCTGTTATCTTACACGTAAGTCTTATGGAGTACTTTATGTACTCATCCGCCGTGGTTGTGGTATTTTGTGGCTTTTGTTGCAGAGGAGAGGGTGAGATCCAAGAACCTCACTTTTGTGCTATGTGTTGCGCCTTCTTGACGACTAGCTTGGCGGTCGGTCCAGATGCCTAGGGGTTAAGGCACACTGATTGGCTTTGTGTTATAGCCATCTTTATGGCACTTTTGCTTCATTGTTATCTTTTTAGAATTGTTGCTATTTGGCCTAAGGGCCCTCTTTTGTAATAGCTATTCCATATTAATATTAACTTCGGTTTGTTGCTTATGTACTATGTGTTGTATGGAATTGATACATTCTTTTGTTGTGAGGTATGTATCTTGCATTCAGGAAGTATACATCTCTCGAGACCGGTTTATTTGGTTGATAATACTAGGGTCAATTGGATGACTAAGTATTATGAGCCTAATAAATTCGGTGCTCAAAAGTTGGTATCGAGCCGTTCTGACCGTAGTAACGCAAGCTTGGTCGTCTTTAGGATATTTTGAAAACCTAATTTCAAAGTGTCAAATGAGTTTTGAAAGCTTAAGAAAATTCTCAGATTTTACTCCTCATCTATCTTAGCTTTCTCTTCTCATCTCACTCTAATTTGAGTTTTAAAAGTTGTTTTCCTCTCTTCCCTTCTACAAAATAGTCGTTATCGATTAATTGGGTTTTGGATGACATATGAGAGTTCTAAATTGATGTCTTGGCTACCTTTTTGGTGGAGAATAGAAGTATTTGAAGGTGAAACTCAAATCTGAAAATTCTGGACAGCAAGCAAGCATTTTAGGGCAGCAAGGTTTAAGCTAGTAAATGAGGTAGAAAATGAGAGGTTAATTCAACTAAAACTTGTGGAAATAAAAGGGTAAGATGTGATACTAGTTAGCTAAGTATCTAGCACTTATCTCGCTGTTTTAACCTTGCTCTTTAGTAGCATTAGATCTCATCTTACAATCTGATTTTTAATCTTCTCGATCAATTACTCATTCATTCAATACGGGTTAGTTGAGTTGAGAAGTTGAGCCTTGCTTTTGGTGTTTCTTGGCTGTTTTGAGAGTCTTTTAGAAGCTTCTAAAGTTGAATTACTCGCTGTTTTGGCTTTCGTTTAGGGTGATATTCCATTCCCCTAGTCGATCGCTTCTTGCCTTCTTTAAAGGCTTTGTTTTTCGAGTCTAGTTGCTAACCAAAATTTCTTGTAACAGATGGCGGGACCTTTTCGAGCGGCCAAGGCGATCGGTGGTCCGGACGAGGAGCTTCCTCCTCCTCCGACCATGGCCGAGGTCCTTCGCAGATTGAGCGCAACATGCGCGGATGACAGAGAGTTCTATCGACGCCATCGCGCAACACCACCGCACTTTCCGGAGCTTGAGGATGCGGGCAAGGGAATGCCCATCGATCTCGTGGGGGCCTTGCTGAGTTTTTTCGACTCGGCCTCCTACCTTTTCTGTGTCGAGGACCCGCCGATGAGCGATTGGCCGTTTGGTTGAGCGGAAGCTCAAGATAGCGCAGATGCAGAGCACGAGAAGGCGCTGCTTGCATCGCACCGGCTTGAGGGTGCAGCTTTGTCATGGTGGGAGAATTTTCGCCATGCAGCCCCTAGACCACACCATCTCGTGGGAGGAGTTTCGGCGGCCTTCCGTCGGGCTCACATCCTCGCCGGCTTGATGGAGATCAAGAAGGGGAGTTTTTCTTGCGCTCAAGCAAGGGCGAGTTTAGTCATGGAGTATGTATACGAAGTTCAACCATCTAGCTCGTTATGCTCCCGAGGAGGTGGCTAACCGATATGGCCAAGGTGCCAAGTTCAGCGTGGCTTGTCCGAGGAGTCAAGGACAAGCTATCCATTGTCGACTTTCTCGATTTTCGGGCCTTGGTCGACAAGGCCATCGTCGTGAGCATGCGGCTCGAGAGCTTATGGATTCCTCAGAAGCGCAAGTGGGAGACTTACAAGTCTTCCAAGTCCGATTCCTCCGTCCTCGCTTGAGGCGGCCTCGGGGTTCCATCTCGGCCAAGACCCGAGGTCACCTGCCTCGTTTCTCGTCCAGCAGTCGTGCCCCGACCACGCGTCGCCATGAAGTCAGCAGAGCGGTTCCGCAACCCGGCGGCCAGTGTCACTTGTTTTGCATGCAACGAGAAGGGGCATTATGCGAACCAATGCCCTAAGAAGAGGCGAGACCCCTCGCCCTAATGGAGGACGCGGGCGAGTGGTGGATCTTCGCAGACCGTAAGATCGTCCCGCTACCAGGTATGGGTAGTGGTCGCGTCAACGTCATCACCGCAGAGGAGGCTCAGAGACACCCGACGTTGTGCTAGGGATGCCACCAGATTCGAGATCTCGAGTTTGTCATTGAGTTGGCTCCTGCATCGCCCCTATTTCTAAGAGGTCAGTCGGATGCCTCCAAACGAGTTGGTGGAGTTGAAGAAGCGATTAAGTGAGCTGCAAGAGAAGGGTTTCATCCGCCTAGCTCATCTCCTTGGGGTTGTCCGCAATCTTCGTAGAAGAAGAAGGATGGTACTTTACGATGTGCGTTGATTACCGCCCACTTAATGAAGTGACTGAGAAGAACAAGTATCCATTGCCCGCATTGACGATCTCTTCGATCAATTAACTGGAGCTCGAGTTTTCTCCAAGATTGATTTGAGAGTGGGTTATCATCAGGTTCGGATTCGACCTGAGGATATTCCCAAGACAGCTTTCTCTACTCGCTACGGCTTGTATGAGTATACTGTCATGTCATTCGGCTTAACCAATGCTCCTGCCTTGTTCATGAACCTCATGAATTCGGTGTTCATGGAGTATTTGGATAAGTTTGTCGTGGTCTTCATCGATGATATTCTTATCTACTCCAAGAACGATGAGGAACACGCCGAGCATCTGAAGCTTGTGTTGAGCAAGCTGCGTGAGCACCAGCTGTACGCGAAGTTCAGCAAGTGTGCATTCTGGTTGAAGGAAGTAGCCTTCTTAGGCCATGTTCTTTCAGCTGGAGGCGTAGCCGTTGATCCTAGCAAGGTCGACGATGTTCTTTCCTGGAGTCCGCCCACTTCGGTTACCGAGGTGCGGAGTTTTCTTGGTTTAGCGGGATACTATCGCCGCTTATCGAGAACTTCTCCAAGATCGCGAAGCCGATGACGGAGTTGCTCAAGAAGGACCAGAAGTTCTTGTGGTCTAAGGCTTGTATGGAAAGTTTCCAAATACTCAAGAAGTGTTTGACCACCGCTCCCGTCCTCGTTCTTCCCGATATCCATAGCAGCTTCGATATCTATTGCGATGCTTCTCGTCGAGGCCTCGGTTGTGTCCTTATGCAGGAAGGCAAGGTAGTGGCCTATGCATCAAGGCAATTGAGACCTCATGAACTCAACTACCCTACTCATGATTTGGAGCTAGCCGCGGTGATTCATGCACTTAAGATTTGGCGACATTACCTAATCGGAATCGCTAGAAGTGTATTCGGATCACAAAGCTTAAAGTACTTGTTCACCCAACCCGACCAACCTCGTGCAAAGGAGATGGTTGGAGTTGATCAAGGATTATGATATGGGTATTCACTACCATCCGGGCAAGGCTAATGTCGATTGCCGATGCGCTTAGTCGCAAAGCGTATTGTAATGCCTTATTGCTCAAGGAGCATTCGCCTCTCTTCTCGAAGCATTCCGGCGCCTCAACTTGGAGATAGTTGAGCATGGATCTCGCCGCCATGGTTGTGCAACCAACCTTGGTGGATCGGATCAAGTCCGCTCAGCAGTTGGATGTTGGAGTGAGCCACATCAAGGAAAATGTCAAGAACGGAACAACTAAGTGCTTTTCTGAGGATGAGCATGGTGTTGTGAGGTTTGGGCAACGCCTTGTGGTTCCAAAGGACATGGAGTTGCGGAATTTGATTCTCTGCGAAGCCCATGATTCGCCTTTGTCTATTCATCCCGGGGCCACCAAGATGTATCAGGATCTCCGGCAGAGATTTTGGTGGACTCGCATGAAGAGGGAGATTGCGAAGTTCGTTGCCGAGTGTGACGTGTGTAGTCGTGTCAAGGCCGAGCATCAGCGTCCCGCAGGACTGCTTCACCTTTGCCTATTCCTGAGTGGAAGTGGGATTCGACCGGTATGGATTTTATCACCGGTCTACCCCGAACACCCGGGGGTAAGGATTCCATCTGGGTTGTCATCGATCGATTGACAAAAGTAGCCCATTTTCTGCCAGTACGGACTAACCTTAGTGTAAGTCAATTGGCGGACCTCTATATTTCTCGCATCGTCTGCTTGCACGGGGTGCCAAAGACGATCGCTTCCGATCATGATGCGCTTTTCACCGCCGTGTTTTGGCATAGTCGCAAGAGGCTATGGGAACCGTCTTGTTTTTAGCACAAGATATCATCCCCAAACCGATGGTCGACCGAGAGGTCAACGAGTTTTGGAAGACATGCTTCGTGCTTGTGTCCTTTCCTATGGGAAGCATTGGGAGAAATGCTTACCATTCGCCGAAGTTTTCCTACAACAACGATTTTCAAAGGCCGGTCTCGGCATGGCACCTTCGAGGCCTTATACGGAGAAAGTGTAGAACCCGTTGAACTGGTGAGAGACCGGTGAGAGACCTCTCTTTGGCGGACTCAATCAATGAGGCCGAGCGCCAAGTCCAAATTTTATTCGTGGCGTTTGCACGCACTCAATCGAGCAAAAGAGCTATGCAGATCGCCGGCGTCGTGAGTTGAGCTTTGAGCCCAATGACTTTGTTTACCTCAAAGTCTCTCCTTTGAAGGGCCATCGCGTTTGGCGTCAAGGGCAAGTTAGCTCCTCGATATGTCGGTCCCTACCGCGTTATCGAGAAGAAGGAGTGTTGCCTATAAGTTGGAGTTGCCATCTGCACTTGAGGGGTACATGATGTGTTCCATGTATCGGCTTAAGAAGTGCCTCCGTGTTCCAAGCGAGAAGCTCAGTTGGAGACTCTCGATGTCCAACCAGATCGACCTATCGCGAGCACCTGCTCAAGATACTCGATGAGGTGAGCGAAGAACTAGGAATCATTCCATCAAGTTCCTTAAAGTTCAGTGGTCGAACCATTCTCGAGGATGAGGCTACTTGGGAAAGGGAAGATTGTCTGCGTCGCGGACTATCCATCTTTCTTCCCGAGTGAGCCAAATCTCGGGACGAGATTTTGTAAGGAGGGAGATTTTGTAACATCCCAAACTTAAGTGTGTGTCTCAAATGTAATGAAAATGAGGAGAAATTAAAACTTTTTCTTCAAATGGGAATACTTGCCCAAATCTGTAATTCTTAAAAGGATTATGGAAAATCGGGATCCGTAAATCAAATTCTCCAATTCACTCCTATCAAAAACCTCTTTGAGAAATCTTGTGTCAAACCTTTGTAAATATTTTTCCTAAGACCCTTGGATGACTTGTAACACCTCTGAATTATCTCATAATTTTTGGAGATTATTTGAATAGTTTTGGAGGCAAGTCAAACCCAGTCAAAGTCTGGTCAAACCCTATTTGCAAACCTTCTGAAATTTCTTGAGAATTATGCAGTGCATAAAACTCTCTGGGAAATTTATGTAAGGTTAATCCTTTGTTCAGAAAGCTCCAGTTAAAATTTCATGATTTTTGGAGTTGAAATGCTATCCCAAATGATTTCCCAAAGTCTCACTTTCATTTTTCAAACCTTATCATGTTGCCTTTGTTCCTTGGGTTCGAACCAACCTCGGGCTCGAGCCACTTGATTTGATTCAACCAACAAGCCTCGGCCGAGCTTTCTTGCTTGCAATCGCTATCCACCGTCGGATGCAAATCGTGCGGCCCATGACGATTGGGCCATTCACGATTTGATCGGTGCCCATCAAGCGCCACCTTTGGATCTTGATCGTGACGGCCGCCGCATGTCACCATCGGATTCGGATCGCTACTGTGTCGGCGATGGGCCAATCGGACCCATTTTTTCACCGTTGGATCTTCGATCCAACCGCCACCTTTCAATCTCGGTCGACCGCTCTTTTCTAATCAGCAGTGCGTGTGTGGGCTCATCACTTGGGGTGCGGCTCGGCTCTTCAAGGCGCTTCGGCCGAGCCGTTTTCTCTCCGTTGGTGGCCCCGCGCCTTTCTGGTCATCTTTCCCACCACAGCGTGCGACGCCATGACAGAGGGGAGAGTGCGATCACCTCCCAACAGCTATCTTCGCTAGCATTTAATGCGGCGGTGACTTCGGCTCCATGGTCTCGCCAGAGCAGCTCCCATCCTTTCCCCTCGTCCTTGCTAAGCCATGGACCGGTTACAGGACGATGGTTCACCGTAGGCAATGCCGTTGCTTCTCTCGTGCCTTCCTTGCCTATTTAAACCCTTCATGGTCTTCCTTGGCACTCTTTACTCACCACTGGAGCTTAGCTAGCATTCATTGTGCTTGTGTAGCTCAAATCACCCCCTCAAGCTTTTGCCGCCAAAGGTGGAGCTCCCGGTGAAGTTTGTTTCGGTGGCTCCCTCTCACTCCTTTAAGCACCTTCTTGTTCCTCTTGTTGCTTGGAGCAATAGCCCTAACTCCTTGGTTTATATCTCTTAGGAAAGACCAAATTGGAGTTTCTCTCATTTCGGCGATGGAGCACTCACCTTCTTCTCCACCTCCGGTGAGTACTTCTTTTCCTCTATTCTTGCTCATGAAGCTTCCTTGAGCAGAATAAAGCTAGTATGATCACCCGGTGGCTTTGGCTTTGCTTAGACCGAGCTCCATGAGTGTCTTCCTCATTGTCGGCCATCTTCAACCTCACCGAGCTCATCCTTCACTCAGTCTCGTCTCGGCCTCAAGGTACCTTGCATGTAGTCCCTTAAGGCCAAGGCACCCTTCTCGAGAACAAAGCGGCTTCGGTTGCTATTTCGTTTTTGGCCAAACGGTCACTTTTAGTTTTCTCGGCTCGCGGCGATTTGTTCGCCATCGCTTGGCGAGACACTTGCTTGAGGTCCGCGACGTTATTGCGGACCCGTCCGCACCATTGATCAAGGCCGTGGCGGGTCGGCGTGGCGACAAGCCGGTGAACCTCTCAAGATCTTGTCGGGACGCGAAGCCGGTATCGCGTTTGCCCGTCCCGACAAAGATACGGATTAATAGCGCTAATCAGGTCTTAATTAATGCTAATGATGAGTTAGAATTAAAAGCTCGTCTTAAAGCTTAGCGCTATCTCACTTGCTTGTGGGCCCGAGGCCCTTAAAACCCCCCGCAAAGTGCATTTAAATCCTCGAAAACCTCCCGGGTCTGTCGCTGCCATGTGGGACCCGAAGATTGTGCATTGAGGAAACCGGCCTCGTGACAGCTAGTGGGCCCTTGTTCGGCGTGTGTTAAAACCCGTAGCGACTCAGGTGGATTGACGATGGGTCCCCGGTGTCACTGTTCTAATGCATATCGCAGCGTGGGCCGTCCATTGCTGGATCAGCGGTCCAGATTGAGCCACGTCTTAATTCCTTCGCTGGGTTTTAGAAAATTCCCGGGCGATTTATTGTACAACTCGAAATTGTGTTAAAACTTTAAAAAGGTACAACTATTTCATAATAACTCATTTTCGGTTGATTCCACTTTTGGTAGTTCTGTTATGGACTAAAGTTTAATCTAAAAATAGATGCATGATTGAGATAGCTCCAGAAAAATGTAAAAGATCATTTTGTTCCTTTTCAGCTTTATTAAATGTATTAGAAATTCCTGATAAGTTCAAAAATGCATAATAAAATCATGTTAACTCCTTTTTCGATGAAATCCATTTTTGCTAATTCTGTTATTACCTACACTTAGAACTAAAAATGGTTTAGAGCATGTTATAGTTGCAAAATGTCCAGAATTAATCTTGCTAACTTGTAGGTTTAATTGCTATACTAAAAATCCATTTAACTTGCAAAATGCATAACTAATTCTCTGTGACTTGTCTTGGAGTGAATCCAAGTTTGTTGGGTTCCTCTTAATATGAAATTACTAGGAAAATTAATATTGAACATGTTACTGTTTTCAGAAAGAATAATTATGCATTATAATTTTGTTCAAGTTCTTGTCTTTAAAAATTGTAGAAGTTGCAATGTAACTCCAAAAGAGTTGAAACCACTTCCATTAGTCTTAGAATGTCATTACCTATCTATCATAAAAATTTCATGTCCAGAAGACCCTAGAAAATATTTTATGAACAGTAGCCCTTTTAATTTAATTTGGATTTTTCTGGCCGAATTGAATTATTTTGATCATATCTTTTGCATCAAGAATCCAAATCGATTGATTCTTGTTGCTAAATTCATGATAAATCTTTATCTTGCTGCTGTAAAAATTTTAAGTCATTTGGTGGAAGTTTGCTGTTGAGTCCTTTTGAATTCTTTGTTCTTATCGGTTCTTTTTCGCTCTTTCGTTAGGGTTCGACATTTGTGGTAATCCCGAGAACGATCCTCCGCAACAAAGTGACCTCAACAGCCAGGCAAGCAGTTTGACCATGATTCATCCTATATTTGCAAGTCTATTATGTTGTTTAAACTCTATGTATGCATTGCTACTTTGTTTTAATTATGGTTAGTGGATCCTATAGTTGCATAATCTGTAGGAATGCCATGTCTTTACTACCATGAGCCTAGGTTATTTGCTGTGGTTGGAGTTCGTGGATGAACTCCTATCACTTAGTAGTTGTGATTTCAAATGCTTAGCAATGCTTAGATAACGGTAGAATGGGTGATCATCGATTTAATCGATGGTCTTGATCACACAAATCTACTTACTACTCCTTTATATTCAGCACTTGTGCTTTGTTAATTTGTAAAGTAAAAATCTGAAAATAAAAGATTGTTTAGACTTGGGCATATTGGATGGATGGTGCGGTTTTTGGAATGTGGAAGTATGCCTAAGTCGCCAAGGACCGAACATCTTGTGTCACACTCTCCAAGCAATTATGCGTACTAACCACGCGAGGATATGGGACCCTCTTGACTAAGTACTTTGGGCGTTGTTAATTGGGGTCGCTCGGTTGGTGTGTTTTAAAGATAAAATGTGTGTGGTGTGGGAGGAGCATTAGCTTCGGGTAGGTCGTGTGATGCCTCCTTCTCCCGTGGGTTGTGCGACTCGAATTAGCATTGTCCATTGGAAATGTCTCAGAGGACTTAGCCGTGCGGCATACCTTCTAAGTGTGCTTAAAGGAAAGGCGGTCTCAGGCGTGTGGGTGCAGTGGTACACCTGCAGGGATAAAACTATTCAATAGCCTCGCCCTAGGTTATGGACACGCTTGGTTAGGTTTTGCAAGAGTTAGACTACAACATTTAATTAAAACTTGACTTGGTTGGTATGAACGGGAGTTCATGTTATTGTTGTGGTGACTAATGGGTTAGTCACTTCTAGGTTGTTCATGTTGTTGTTATTATGTATTATCACGTTGTTATTTCAACAATTAAAAATGCTTTGCCAAATTGCCTTCCATCTATTAGGTTATTGCAAATAAATGTTGCTTTATGCTAAATGAGACATACAACCTCCACTTACATAAAGCTTGCATGTAGCATATGTTATAGGCCTGTTATCTTACACGTAAGTCTTATGGAGTACTTTATGTACTCATCGCCCGTGGTTGTGGCATTTTGTGGCTTTTGTTGCAGAGGGAGAGGGTGAGATCCAAGAACCTCACTTTTGTGCTATGTGTTGCAGCTTCTTGACGACTAGCTTGGCGGTCGGTCAGATGCCTAGGGTTAAGGCACACCGATTGGCTTTGTGTTATAGCCATCTTTATGGCACTTTTGCTTCATTGTTATCTTTTTAGAATTGTTGCTATTTGGCCTAAGGGCCCTCTTTTGTAATAGCTATTCCATATTAATATTAACTTCGGTTTGTTGCTTATGTACTATGTGTTGTATGGAATTGATACATTCTTTTGTTGTGAGGTATGTATCTTGATTCGGGAAGTATACATCTCTCGAGACCGGGTTTATTTGGTTGATAATACTAGGGTCAATTGGATGACTAAGTATTATGAGCCTAATAAATTCGGGTGCTCACATGTGCCACCAATCTTGCCTTGTTTCTTACCACCATTCCAATTTCATCATGTTTGTTTTTAAATACCCATTTTGTGCTAATCACATTGTGATCCTTGAGCCTTTCAACTAATGTCCATACATCATTGTGGACAAAGTTGTTTAACTCTTCATGCATTGCATTTGCCCAATCCGGATCATCTAGTGCTTCTTCTATATATTTTAGCTCAATAAAGAAAAAAAGGAGTAATTTTCATAAAATGAACTAACACGGGATCTAGTTAGAACACCCTTACTAACATCACCCAAAATTTGATCAATGGGGTGATCTTTTGCAATGGCGTTGTGAATCTTTAGATGAATGACTGGTGCTCGTCCATTCTCCACTTCTTCAAGTTGATCTTGACTTGGCATAGTGGAAGTAAGAGGTTCAACTTGAATAGAAGAAGATGGATCGTTGTTGTCTTCCTTTGGCTTGATATAGCCTAGTGTCATATTCTCCATAGCTTGTCTCAAGCCTTCATCACCTACATCATCCAAGTTTTTTTTGCTCTTCTTGAGAGTCGTTAGTTTCATCAAATTGAACATCACATGTATCCTCAACTAAACCAGTGGTTTGATTAAAGACACGATACACTTTACTATTTAACGAATAACCAAGGAGAAATCCAACATTGGAACGACTTTGAAATTTTGAGAGACGAACATCTTTTCTTAAAATAAAGCATTTGCAACCAAACATATGAAAATAAGAAATGTTTGGTTTTCTTCCAAAGAGAAGCTCATAAGAAGTCTTTTTAAGAAGGCGATGCAAATAAAGACAATTTATAGCATGACAAGCAATATTGATGGCTTTCGCCATTGTGAGGACCCGCCTCGGGAGCTCCTGGAGAGATCTCTCAGGACCTCCCAGGGGTCCGACAGGACCACCTGGAGGTCTGGGAGCTCCTCGAAAACCACCCGAGGAGGTCTCCCAGGACCACCAGGAGGTCTCCAGGACCTCCCTAGGAGGACTCGAAGGTCCACCCGGAGGTCCTCCAAGACCACCCGAAGATCCCAGCCCCTGTGCACCATGAGCTAGTCCCAGGATCAGATTGGCTAGCTCGCACAGGCTCAACAATTGGTGTAATCAATTCCATACCACAAAGCACAAAAGATGAAGTAGACAAATTAACACATATTATTAGCAAAAGACCTTAAGGTCAAGGTTTTTACAAGGTTGCCCCGCGGGCTTACAACTCAAGAGAGAACCTGCAACAGAAACATAAATACATGAAGGCCAATCGACAAGCCCATAAGCTACCGAGTGGAGGACGTCTCCTATGCGCAAGGTCTTCAAAAGTGGTCCCCATCAAAGAGCACAAGACTTCCTAGATCACCTTCCTCTGCTGATTAAACAGAGGGCACAAGCCATGAGTACTTTGAATGTACTCAGCAAGCCATGGGAAAAATGTATGCAAATAATATTTATGCACGGCTTGACAATTGAGAGTTGTAAGGTTAGTTTGCATAAAGCAATATTTATTGAAAATACACTTAATAGATTGCAAGGCTTAAGTTGAAAGATAATACATAAGTACATTTTGTTTTCAAAGGAGGTAATGAGCACCAGCTCACTCCCAAGACCACTCTAGAGCACTCACTCCCGAGCCCAAAACCACCCTAGAGCTCCAAGATCTCTCCAGAGAACCCACCTGGAGCACCTTGGACCACTCTAGAGTTTCCAATGACCTCCATGGCCCACCGTGGACATCACGAGTACGTCGGAGCCACCCAGAGCACTCGTCGATATCCACAATCCAACCGTGGCCCACAAATTTTAGAAAAAGTCTACCCCTCGCTCGAAATCTACGGGCATGTCCATAACCGAGGACGCGGCTATTCGAATAGATTTACTCTGCAGAGGTGTACATCTTTACCCACAAGAGGCAGTCGCTTGATATTTCACATGTTACCTTGGACATGTGAATCAAGTAGAGACTACCACCAGGCTTTTACAAAGGTCCGCGACAATCTTACGCTCACTAAGGATTCGCCTTAATCCGGCCCCCTCTTGCGCCATTCCCAACCATAACAGAACCGAATCCAGCATCCCTAATTATTACATCCGGTCCACCCCATAATGGACATGTGGTTGCATAGCATGGCCCAGATCAATGGCTCACAAGGTTAAGTCCTTAGTTGGCTGCTCAGGCGAGTCTGACCTCAACCCAATGTGCATGCAGCATCCACTACTCAAATTCCCTGCCAACTCGCCCGAGCATAAAATGGTTTTGTGTTCTAACCAGCCCAAGGACCACCCCAGTCCTGGGCACACATCTTTTAACAGCAGTGGCATTGCCATGGTTCCATAGCTCATTAACAAAATTATCATTGTTGGGTTCAACCTGGCTAGAGGACCACCCAGTCCTTGGCACAACAAAGTTTTTGTTAAAGCGACAACAAATGTCGTGGCCTCACACAGGGTCACACTTCATTTTAATCAGCTACACTGGTCGTTACTACACAATCCGCAACCAGTGCGCTGGGGGTAAACTAACAATGATGACACTTGGTGAGACCAACGTCTATTAAAGCATGTCTAAGCATAAAACGATACCCAAGTTGGCAATATCAATAAGAGACCAACTACCAGTACCCATCCTAAGGTGTCCAAGGGAAACATGTCAACATGTCTAGCATAAATATTCAAGGAGGCATAAACCCAAGTAGGGAAGTAACTATGCCCAAAACCAGATTTATACAACTAGCAATGCAAGTTATATTAAAACGAAATACTTTTGCAGAAATAGGTTCAAGATGATCTGTGGATATCATGGGGATATGCCCATGATCTTAGGATGATGAGACAATTGGCAATGGCGTTGAGGGTTTGCGGAATCACCCGTTTTCGGCGTTGCTCCAGTTCTGTCAGGCCTCTGGCGGTTCGACCGGCCATAGTGGCAGTCAGACCGGCCAAGCCTTGTGTTGATTTGCTGGTTTGGTTGCTAGCGGTCTGACCGGCCAGGGTGGCGGTCAGACCGGTCATGGAGCGGTTTGACCGGTTTTGCCTGAGCGATCAGACCGGCCTCTTTAATGACTTTGGATTTTGGAGCTAGGCCAAAAATAGAGGGTGTAGGCAAGTGAGAGGGTTCTTCTGCACTTGGTCCCATATTTTTTTGGAGCTTCCAAGAAAAAGTTCTATTTGATTGAAAATTCCAGAGAGTTTCGGATTTCCAGGGAGGAAATTTGACTAAGTCCTAGACTAGCGATCAGATCGGTTTTTGGTTGGCGGTCAGACCGTTTTGGGAGCGGTCAGACCGGCCATGGTGGCGGTTTGACCGGTTTTGGTTTGTTTCGTCGTCTCGCGTGGCGGCGTTTTGTGGTTGTTAGGTCAAGTTCATGGTTGTCATTGTATATGTGTTGCATGATGCATGTTTTGGCTAACGTGGGTCAAGTTGTGAAGAACTTGTTCCTGAAAATGGTTTCTTGGTCTATTGCTGTACAGGTTGATTGCAGGTCTATGACGGTCAACGGCGAGGAGGACCAGGACTAAGCTTGGAGAGCTGAGGTCCAGAACGATCAAAGATGCCGGGTGAGGTCGAGGACTCAAGCGAGGTATGCAGAATGGACATGGATGACCGAAGCAGGCGGTTCGGTCTGTTGGTTGGATCAAGCGGCCATGAGTCGTTACAAGTGCTTAGTGGTGCCGGTGGGATCCGGACGGGAGAGACTTGACGACATGGAGCCGTTGATCAACCTACACATGGCGAAGCATGGGATTGCTTCACGATCTATGGACTCGGTCTTTTGGAGAATGATCGAGAAGGGGTATTTTGGTAATTTCACCAAATACCGCCTTGGTGACCTTTTGGCTAAACCGCGGCGCGGGTCGGAGCATGGTGAAGCGGTTTAGGTCAATCGATGATGAAGACGGCGCTTTGAGATGCGTGCGTGTGTTAACCCATTGTGTGTTAGGGTTTAATGGGTGCCCTAATGTAATATACCCTAGATGCTTAGTCTCCACTATAAACAGGGGTGTTGGTGGCTGTTTAGGGTTTGCTAAAGCTAAGGGAGAAGCCAGCCATCCCATTGTGCTTGCCCTATTTTGGTTTAGGGTTTTGAGGAGAAAAGAGGGGAGAGCTAGGTTCTAGAGTTTGGATTGAGAGTGTGTGCTCACATGGTTAGCTTTGTCCTCCATGTGGAGTGGCTGTAAACAACAATCATCCATCTCAAATCAATCCAACCAAATCTCATGAGATGAGTCTCTTTGTGTTCATCCTCTCTATTTTGTGATTTTGGGGCTTTCTTTGATCCGGGTGTTTTTACTTGGTTTTTCTTCTTGATCTTGCTTGCTGGGATATGTGGGAACCCATCTAAGGTCATTTAGATCATCATCCACCCACGAGCAAGCTTTTGGATCCAAGTTTTGATTTTGCCCGGTTTTGGTGAAAGAAATGGTGATTTTCGGGGGTTTTGCTTTTGAGAGCTTTTGGCTTGATTCTTCCTGTGATTGAGAGTACTAAGATGTATGGGAGACCATCCTTAGCCATCTTGGATTGATTCCTCCCACGAAATCATCTCAATCACCGTTTTCGCATTTGGCTCGGTTTTGAACCCACCTTCGTTCAAACTGAAAAAGATAGGAACTTTGGAATGGATCTCTACAATCTTTGATTGGAATAGGTTCCTAATATCTTTAAGAAGGTGTGTTTCGAATTTCGTGGATTTTGGCCTTACGGATCAAAATTTAGATCGTTTTTCGTTTCGGTTTTTCAGGCTGACTGTGCTGATTTTGCTGTTCATCGTCAGGGACGGTCTGACTGCCAATATCAACAGTCTGACCGCTAGGCAAAATATTTGACCCGCCAATATCAGAGGTCAGACCACCCAACACTTTGAGATTTGAGTTTTAGGTAATTTTGGGTGTTTTGCGTCGGGGTTTTGATTGGATTCAATACAAGTCTTCCACTGTGCTTGTATATTGATCTTCATAGCTTTTATAGTTATTGGAGTGATATTGTGTTGAATCTAATCAAGGTGAAAAATTAGGCGTGCTCCTATTCACCCCCCCTCTAGTCGCCTTTCTGGTCCTACATGATCACAGGTCCCACGACTTGCCTTCGGCGACGAGTTGTTGAGCATCTGGGAAGGTAGTAGGATCCACGAACTCTTCGGCGAAACCGGAATCTACACGTTCGAAACGAAAACAAATGAATAAAGCAAATTTAAGAAAAACCGAAAGGAACTTAACCATGACTGAAGGAAAGGAGGTCCACTGGGGGGGGGGTCCAAGCAATAGGGGAGGTCCAAGTCCAAGGAGGTCTGAACCAAAGGATCAAGGGGAGCTCACCAGAACAGAGAGAGTTCGAAGGAGAGGATTGAGTGAGGAACAAAGAGGAAGTAGGTGCTCTGGGTGCTCTATTTATAGGAGAAGTAGAAAAGAATGCCTCCCAGTCAGAGTGAAAGGAGTCAAGGCAGTGTGGCTAAGGTACACTGCTAGTAGGTGAGGAAGGGGACTGGGGCAGGTGAGGGAGGAGACAAGAGAAGGAAAGGAATACTACAAAGGTGATGACGTTTAATGCGCGAAGACTTTTGCCACAACAATGACGTGACAAGAGGTAGATAAAGGTGAGCAAGGTACTGACAAGACTGGCAAAGGGGACTGGTCAAAACCGAGGGGAGGTCCTGGGGAGGAGGTCTTGAGGGAGTCGAAGACTAGAGGGAGGTCATGACCAGAGGGAGGTTATGACCCACGAGGGGGGTCTTTGCAAAAAGACCAGAGGTCTTGACCTCAAGGAGAGGTCTGGAGGACAAGGGAAGTCCTGCGGAGGGAAGGTCCAAAGGAGAAGATCAAAGGAGGAGGAGGTCCAACAGACAAGGAGGTCCTGACCAAAAGGGAAGGTTGTGACCTAGAGGAGGTCGCGGCCTCAGGGGAGGTCTGGTCCGCAAGGGTAGTTTTTGCAAAAGACCAGGAGGTCCTGAGGACAAGAGGTCCTGAAGAGATCTGGAGCGCAAAGGTGGTCTTTGCAAAAAGACCAAGAGGTGGTCTTCTCAAAAGACTAGGGGATGAGGAGGTCCAAAGGGTAAAGAGGTCCAAAAAGCATAAATAAAACTCAAGGGGAGGTCCTGATGGTCAAGATCTACAAAGGGGAGATCCTGACGGCCAAGATCTACAAAGGGGAGGTCCTGATAGTCAGATCCATAAAGGGGAGGTCCTGTCGGCCAAGATCTACAAAGGGGAGATCATGACGGCTAAGATCTACAAAGGGGAGGTCCTGACGGTCAGATCCACAAAGGGGAGGTCCTGACGGCCAAGATCTACAAAGGGGATGTCCTGACGGTCAGATCCACAAAGGGGAGGTTCTGATGGTCAGATCCACAAAGGGGAGGTCCTGACGGTCAAGATCTACAAAGGGGAGGTCCTGACGGCCAAGATCCACAAAGGGGAGGTCCTGACGGTCAGATCCACAAAGGGGAGATCCTGACGGCCAAGATCTACAAAGGGGAGGTCCTGACAGCCAGATTGAAACAAGGGAGCGAAGCGATAGCAAGGAAAATACGGGGAAAACTAGGGCCGTCAGATCTCGATCGAATAGGGCAAAGCGATTGGGCCGTCCAACATAGATCGAACAGTACAAAAGCAATAAAGGTCTGGATCAAGCGGAAGGCTCGAACGGACGCGAGGGGGGTCCCAACGGTTAAGATGAATCAAAGGGAGATCTCAACGGTCAGGATAAACATAAGGGAGATCCCGACGGTTAAGATGAATCAAAGGGAGGTCTCAACGGTCAGGATAAACATAAGGGAGATCCCGACGACTAAGATCAATCAAAGGGAGATCTCAACGGTCAGGATAAACATAAGGGAGATCCCGATGGTTAAGATGAATCAAAGGGAGGTCTCAACGGTCAAGATAAACACAAGGGAGATCCCGACGGTTAAGATAGACACAAAGGAGGTCTCAACGGCCAAGATGGAAGGGCCAAGGAGGTCCTAATGGACCCGGGAGGTCCAAAAGGACACAGGGAGGTCCAAATGAACACAAGAAAGGTCCAATTGGACACAGAGAGGTTCAACTGAACACGAGGAGGTCCGAGAGAAAGGGGAATTCAACTCGAATTTAGAATTTCAAAATTCAAGGATGTTTGAAACACACACCCGAGCTTGGAACACCTCGGGGGTGGTCGTGACCCAAATGGGAGGTCAAAACCAAGGGAAGATTCAAACGAAGAAAGAGGTCTAGACCATAAGGAGGTCTAAACAGAGAAGGTGGTTTAGATCAAAAGGAGGTCTAAACCCTGAAAAGAGATTCAAACCAACAAAGAGGTCTAAAGAGATTCAAACCAACAAAAGAGGTCTGGACTAAAGGAAAGTCCAAGCAAAGGGCACAAGGGGAGGTCTAGAGAGATTAAGAGGAGGTCTGAACTAGGGGGAGGTCCAAGCACCAGGGAGGTCTGGACCCTCAGATCCAAATGAAGGGAGAACTGGACAGAGAGGAATTCCAAAGGAAAAAGGGAAGGTCCGAACAGACAAGAAGAGGGAGAGCAACACCAGAGACCAAGCAAAAGCAAAAGGGAACCAACTTTGGATTAGTTGAAGTTTAGCTTAGTCATTTTAAACACCTCAATTTCTGAAAATCTCAGGTTAAGCTTTGAAACTCTCATTAAAACCAAACGGTTCTTTTTATTTTGAAATTTTTCAAAAACTCTGGACAAACAGGACGTTACACGCCCAAAAATCATCGAAAGTATTGTAACCATCGAGCATTATCCTAGCCATTTCAATTAATATTCGATTTTTCCTTTCTACTTCTCCATTTTTCTCCGGAGTGTAGGTGGCGGATAATTCATGCTTTATTCCAAGTTCATCACAAAAGTCTTCAATTCTAGTGTTTTTGAACTCGGAACCATTGTCACTTCGAATTTTCTTTAATTTAAATTCAAATTCATTTTGGGCCCTTTTGCAAAGCTTTTGAAAATACCGGAAGTTTCGGTTTTATCATGTAGAAAGAAAACCCAAATGTATCTTGAGTGATCATCCACAATCACAAGACAATAACTATTTCCTTCGTTGCTCTTATAGGTGGTTGACCGAAACAAATCCATATGTAAGAGCTCCAATGGTCTAGAGGTGGACATTATATTTTTAGATGAATGAGAACTTGTTACTTGTTTGCCGGTTTGACAAGCACTACATAGCTTGTCTTTCTCAAATTTCACATCTTTCAAGCCTGTAACTAAATCATGTTTAAAAAGCTTTTTAAGTTGAATCATTCCTTCACAAGCAAGCCTTCGATGCCAAAGCCAAGAGGCAAGAATCACTTGACGAAAAATCTACCAAATAAAGATTTCCAAAACAAAAACATTTGAAAACCAAAGAATTATCTTTTTCATTTGAAATGCAAACACCTTCTTCTGAAAAAGTGCAAGATAGTCCAAGATCAAAAATTTGTGTAATCGATAGCAAGTTAAAATTAAGAGATTCAACTAGAGATACATTAGAGATAGAAAGATCATTTGATATAGTGATTTTACCTAATCCTATTACCTTTCCTTTACTATTGTCATCAAAGGTGATCTTGTCATTGTTTCTTTTCCATTTTCAAAGGCGGTGAACGTTTTTCGATCTCTGGTCATGTGTTGGGTACAACTACTATTAAGTACCTAATGTTTTCCACCGGTCTTGTAGTTCACTTACAAAACAAAGTTATACTTTTTTATGTACCTAAATTTGTTTGGGTCATTTGAGGTTAGATACCAAGGTTCTGGGCATCCAAATGATATTCTTTTTATTCCCAAGGATTGGAGTGCCAATAAATTTAGCTACAATTCTACCATCCTTAGATTTCCTAAGCATATAGCATGGATCAAATACAAAGGGTTTAGATGAGCTATGAATTGTGTAATCTTTAGCTAAATGCCCTACTTTATGATATTTGTAACACAACTCATCATTCTCCTTTACAAACATTGTCGCATTGTAGATTGGCCTCTTTCCTTTCTTAGGAATGAAACTAAGTCCCTGTTTGTTGTATGAGCACCTTTGCTCACTCAAGATTTTGTCAAGGGCAGCCTTTCCCTTGAAACATCTATCCAAGCTCTTACTTAGCTTGGTTACTTGTTCCTTGAGCTCATGATTTTCAATAACAAGGGGATGATCAATTGTTATATCCATGCAAACAATATCATCAATTTTAGAGCTACATGGCATGACAATCAATTCATCACATGAAGTAGATATGCTTGTCTTAGATGCAACATTTAAGCAACTAACATTATCAATGATATCACACGTAATACCTACATCCATTTTAGACTTTGAATGATCCTTTATAAGGAGAATTTCATGAGCTTCCTTTAGCTCCTCACAAGAGTCTTTGAGAGAAAAAAAAATTCTTTCTTCAAGACCTTAAATTTTGACTTCTCCTTGCCAAGATATGCATTAAAGTCCTCTAGCATATCCATTAGCTTGTCATAAGTAGGATCATCATTAATATAGTTTGTTACATTTTGTTCCCCTTTTGCCACGATACAATGGAGTGTAGAGAACAGTGATAGAGCCTCCTTGATAGCAATTTCAGCAAGCTCTCTCTTTTGTGGGCATTTGTCTTCTTCGGAGTTGGAGTCTGAAAAGTTTTCATCGGAGTTCCATTCTCCAATGTGAGCTTCACCTTTATCATTCTTGTGAAGCGTCTTGAAAAGTTTCTTCTTGCCATTGTAGTCCTTCTTCTTGAATGACTTGGATTTTTCATCCTTCTTGTTTGGACAATGAGATGCAATGTGGCCTTCTCCTCACACACATAACATGTAATGTTGGTGTAGCGATTCTTGCTTGAGGATTGACCTTTGTTAAAGTTGAAGCGTCGGTTTGAGCGCCTCTTCGTGAACTTGCTCATTCTTCTTATGTAACATTCTGAGTTATGTTACCAAAAATAAAATCAATAGAGTTATTATTTTATTGGATTTTCTGACTGTCAAAGAATTTTCTTGATTTCCTGAAATTTAAAAGAGTTTTATTGCTTTTCTTGAATTTTCTAAATTTTAAAAGTCAATAATAAAATTTATTGAGTTTTCTGGGTTTTATTGGATTTAAAGTTGAAAAGGAAATTTTAATTAATTTTACGGAGTTTTAAAAGGTTTTTTTCCTAATTTCTAGAAATTAAAAATAATTTATGTGAAAAATAAAAGCCAACTTTAAGTTGTAAATAATTTTATTAAGTTCAAAATAATTCAAGGAATTTCTATAAATTTTTCTAGAATATTTGAACTCTTTTTGCTATTTTCTAAAAGCTATTTTAATTTGTTGTATTTTCTGAAATTCAGAAATCATTAAAAATCTATTTTCTCCTTTTGGGCCGAAACCCATTTCACCCATCCTGTTTTCCTTTTTCTGGCCCAACCCATATTTTCCCCAGTCCACCCGAGCCAAACCCACCCGACCGCCACCCTCTCTTACACCCTGGTCCCACCTGGCCTCCCCGTCGCTTCTCCTTTGTTTCCTTCTTCTCCCCAGTGCCCGTTCGCACGCGTCCGCCATTAACACCCACCGCAGCTCCACAAACGCTGCCAAATCTTCCCCCTTATTCCTCGCCCACGTGCGCAACCTCCTCCCCTTATCCCGCCGCGACCACCCCGGCCTTATCCCCCTCTTCTCGCCATCGGAAACACCTTATCCTGCCGCGCTTTCCTCGCCGGCCATCTTGCGCCGCACGTTCCTCCGGGGTCGTCCTCGCCCTATAAAAGGATGCACTGGCACCGTCCTCACCTCCTCAATCCATTTCCCCAACCCACATCACCTCTATTGCCCTAGCGTCATCGGATTTTGAGCTTGAAGCTTGCCGGCCGTGCACGTTTCCTCCATCGATTCCGCTGCCGTTAAAGCCCCTCTGCCAACGTGGTCCACACCACTGGAATCACCTTTCGACATTCTACCCGGGGCTCTTGTCGTCGTTGCCGAATCATCGCTGGAGTGCCGCGCCGCCATGGGCTCACGCCGTACCGCCACCTCTCACCTCGCCATCGGCGTACCTCTCGCGCCCTACCGAAACCAAGGTGAGCATCACCTTCCTTGTCTCCCCCTCTATCTATTGGTGCCCACGCCGCCGGTACCACCGGGTTCCGTGCGCCGCCCACCACCTCACCGCCACGCGGCTGCCAAGTCATCGTTTTCGCCTATGTGGTCGGCCAATCAATGTCCACATGTGCGCTAGCGTGACATTTCCCTTTTTCTTAAGAAAATCAATTTGGCTGAAAATCTAAATCGATTGCTGCCGGTCAGTCCAGACTATAGAAACAACGGTCAACTGAACTGTATTTAATGCACATAAACTATCCGTTAAGCCAGGTCCGATTAGACCGCCCACTCAAGGTCCGGTCAGACCGGGTTCAAGAAATCCAAAACGGAGAAAAACATGCTACTGCAAAAACCTGACCGCTCTGTATGGCCAGGGGTCCGGTCAGTCCAGGGTAACACTTGCGATTAGTCCAGCTTTATAAATTTAGTAGCAAGTCACAAAAATCACCCTTCTCTAGAAAAAGTTGACTGGGTCACTTGACCCGGAGGTCCGGTCAGTCCGGCCCTCCAACGTCGGTCAGTACGGATAATCAAATTGAGAAAAGGTGAAGCCAAAAAGAGAGTCTCTGCAAAAAGTTGACCGTGCAACCCAGACCGGGGGTCCGGTCAGTCCGGACTTACACCAGAGTCCGGTCAATAGAAATGCAAATAGGGAGCTCTCTAGAAAAAGCTGACCACAAAGTTGATCCGGGGGTCTGGTCAGTCCGAACTATCAACTGTAGTCAATCCGGCCATGCAAATAAAACACATATAAATTGTGGACAGGCTATCACAAATGAAACCAAGATTAAACCAAGTAAGTTTGAGCATTTGTGGCATCCTTTGCTATCAAGCTACTAGCTATTGATCCCTCTTCATAGTACGGCTACCTACACTAATAATCCAGTCTTTTATCCTTCATACTCCTAGACCAGTAAAACTATGAAAATGCCGTATTCAACGAGACACATTTGCCTTGAGTTAGATGAGATCCTTTAGTGCTCTTTCATCTTTGTCCAAGATTAACCTTTTCAATCACTTGACAAAACAGGTTAGATCATGACACATGGTTGTTTTTAATTACCAAAACACTAAAATAGGGCCTAGATTCTTCACTAGTGCGTGAGAGAGAGAAAGGAGAGGGAGGGAGGGTGGCGCGGGTAGGGAGCCTACTAGTGTTAGGGTTGCTGATGCGCGAGCGATCTGGGCTCTCGGTCATCCGACTCGCTAATCCAACAGACACAGATGGAGGAAGAACACACCACTCACTACCACTAGAATCTTTTTAAGTAGTAAAGGTAGGATTAAAGAGTAATCGCTCGATCTAGGTCAGGGACAAGTTACGACATCAGATTTAGTTTCAGAGCCCAAGCTAGCGTAGACACCTCAAGAGCTCCACCCGTCCCCTTCCTCAACCTCTCTCTTCCTCTACCTAAGCCAGCCCCTCCCTGCTCCTCACTAGCTCTCCACCGATGACAAGAAGGGCAAGAGACCCATCCCTGTGTAGATCTACCTGTATATATAGCTAGAATAACCTCTCTAGTAGTGGATTTACCCTTGTGGGAAAGGAAATCCTCTAGGACGGGGCCTCCATGAGGTCCCTCGCCCCGAGCCGCTAGATGGGGGGGGGGGTGAGATGGACGGTCGGATGGAGGGGCCTCACGGAGAGGCCCCGTCTCACCCCATTTTTCCCCCTTGTGGTGCTTGGCGTAAATTGCCTTTTGGAGCTCGGGTCAGCTGATTGTCGTGGTGTGCCGCTGTGGTACTTCACCGTTGGGAACTTCTGTCGTCGTCCACATCTAGGTAAGGTGTCTCCTCTCCCATCCTAATCTCTAGTTTAGATCCAGATATGGATTTGCTCTTCTTGTTCAACATCACCCACTTAGGCTTGCCATGGTTGAGGGTCCCTACATCAGTTGTCCATGGCAGTAGAGGGCTTCTCTTCTGGATTGGTCGCCAATGATCCCTTCTGTCACTGCTGTTGATCTCCGATGCAAGCCCTACCCCTCTATCTCCAAGAGCCAAGAATGCCATGGAGACCACTCAAGACCTCTGGTCATCGTTGATCACCGGCGGATAGTTCATTGTCGCTTGATCCGGATTCACTGATGGGAAGTCATCCATTCGATAGCAGTCTCACGTGTGGTTAAAAGGACCATTATGTATTTTTCTTATTTTACAGGGTCTTTTTTTCACATGTGGGTGTATTATGCAAAACTCTTGTTAATGAATTCAGTACTATAGGCCCTTTAGGCCATGTACATTGGGCTTATATCAGCTGCCTATAGTCTCTGTCACGTATGATTTAAGCTGATATAGATGAAAGAGAATAAGAGAGAGAAATATGCTGCCTACAATCCTGCAGCCGACTGTAATACCAAAACCAAGAAAAGCATTAAAAGATTGTGTGTTGTCTACAATCCTATAATCGATCAGATCAAGATAACTTATTGTCTACGCTAACATAAAAAGCTATTCTTATAGGCAAGCGGTTATGCATGATCATTATACTTACCCTATGAATTAGTTGCCTTAAAAAGGACAAAATCGGTCTAAAAGAAATCCTCAATTTCTGTCGTGTTAAAGGCGTGTCGAATCTTGAGGCAAAAAAAAAGAGAAGAAAGTCGTTACCAACCCTTTTTGACCCACGAGGGGGACAAGGACAGCAAGGCTCAACGGGAGCAAGGCACGTGGCAGGGGCAGCGCCTCGGTGGTTGGGCCTCCTCGGCGAGAGCCCATGACTCCTCCCTCCCCGTCCTCCGTGAGAGCAGGAAAGGGAGAAGCGCCCACCGCTAGTCCTCCCCATCTGATGCCTCTCACTGACTCCCCGGCCCTACACGTCGCGCGCTCGCATTAGGTCCCACATCTCAGCGAGGGAGGCCGGCAAAAAGGCAAGTTGGGCAGCGCGCTCATGGTGTGCCGACCACGCTGGAAACTTCCAAAGCTCTTCTCGCTCCTCCGCCGCTGCCTTCTTTTCCCGTGCGTGCGCGTATTCGCCCGCATCGCCGTACCATAAATCGCACCAGAAACACGCACGGCAAAGGGGAAGGAGGCAGGCAGCCGAGCCGAGCCGAGCCGATCAACCGCGCCGCTCTCCCATTCCTTCTCCTCGGCTCCTGTAGCCACGGAGTCTCTCCTTCTCTCTATTTCTGTAGATCGAGCTTGCCACCTCCTTGTGATGGCGGCGGCGGCGGCGGCAGCGGCGGCGGCGGAGACCTCCGAGGTGTCCACGGCCGGGCTTGCTCTCGCAGAGGCCAACATCAACTGGGAGAGGTAGCTTTTCTTCCTCCCTCCCTTCCTTCCTTTCAGTAAAAAAAAGAGAGAGAATCTTTTCTTTTTATGACGCGAGGATGCTTACGTCTTCTTGATTCGTAGCTAGTTGTAGTAGCTTCTCCCTGCAACGCGTTAGTTGGTTATGGTTAAATCTGCGTATGTTGTACGGCGATTTGGGGGTTCGGGTGAGAAATGGGGAATTCCTGGTGGTGGGATTGGTTAAAAGAAGCCGATTCACGGGCGCTTTAGGTGGTTTTTAACTTTTGTTCTTGAGTTCTTGCGGGGCTGTGGGAGCAATCACGAGGATCATGCACGCGATTGTTTTGTCGCCGTCAATTTGGGCGGGGAACATAAATTAGGTCTTTAGCGAGGCCTGCATACTTGGTTAGCAGCGCAGCCACGGCTTGCAGAAGTGCAACGGCGGATGCTCAGTTCAGGCTTTCACGTGTACTTCCCTGCAGCTAACGAATACTTAGAGATGGTCTTCGTGGTCAGCTTTTCAGTCAAGTTTGAATCGATCCAACTGTAAAGAAGGCAAAGCTTTTGGCTGATAATATATACCGATTGTTTTTCTACTAAGTACTGGTACAAGTGTACAACTCAGATTTGTGTTGAGCTTATATTGATTAAAGTCGTGCTTAGGATGCTTCTTAGCTATTTTGTTCTTGTTCCGCATTATGGCATAATGTTGGCCACTATGATGCACTAATACGCGATACCGGTACGGCGGTACGGATACGCCGATACCCCATTTCTCCCCAAAAAAAAACCGTCACGGCAATACGGATGTATATATATAGTAAAAATATAAAATACGATACTTAATAAGTTTCAGTCAAGGGTTTACCTTTACTTCAGTTGTCCAGCAATGTATAGAAATGTCCCAGGGAGCATATACAAATGGAAATTATAGACTTTTACTCTATTTGTCCAGCATATATATAAATTTATCAATGTATCCTGCAAATAGAAATGTAATATCATTAGTTATGGCAACAGTCCTAGCCTCAGGCAGCAATGCAACATGTATGTCAAGATGAAATGAACAATAGAAAACTTAGCTTCTGCATGACAAGGATAATCTTGATGATGAGTTGATGTCTTGATGATCTTTGCCGATGGTTGCCTCTTAGGCACTTATTTGTAACTTGTAAGTAAATGATAAATTGTAGTGACTAATGATAGAACATAGATAGATAGTTCAGATTACATAATTCCCAGTTCTTTCCAATTGAATGACATGCCTCCAAAGAGGTTTGGCTGCATCTACAATCTGGTGCACAGGAGGGGTTGAAACACTTCCTTTAGCGCTTCCACTTGCCATAAAATGAGTAGAACAGACATTAGTCAAAGCACTGGCCAGACATATCAAGTTATTCCAGATGAATTCAAGAAAATTTAGAAAAGTAAGATTCTGTGCACTCCAAAATACACAAAAATTGACATAGTCCGAGTGCCATCTTGTGTCACTGTCTCAACAAGCTAATGACAAATTGACAGCCCAGGGGTAAAACTAGCAAAAGGAAGGAAAATAAGTAGTATCTAATGGGATCACTACTATCAGTTTTAGTAGCATGATTGCCATCTCTTCTGTAAGAATCTGTTTAATTCCCTGTTCATCTGAAATCATAAGATACCTACTGCGTCCTGGTGAGTGGTGATGATAGTCATCAATTCAATTCCTTTGCAATCCTGTTAGAGCTTTGAACTTGCAACATAAGATGATTCCCTTCAGGGCCTGCCAGCCTAGGATTGGATCCAAATCCTTAGGATTTTTTTTTTTTGAAAAAAAAAACAAAACTCCCACTCCTGAACACCCCCTAATGGAGCTCTAGCTACTGCTTTTCACAAGCAAAAGCCCCTCAGCACATACACCCAACAAGCCATTCTCACATTGGTAGCTGAACAGAGTAAGGAGAAGATAAGGGAATCCAATCCAAACTCAGATCTGAGAGAAGGGAACAAGAAAAAGCACCTGGCCGGAGCCCCGCTGGTCGCCGGTTGCTTGGGGTCTTGGGGAAGATGGAGGCGCTAGGAGGGGCAAAGAAGGCTGGAGGCGCACGGGAGGGGTAGAGAGGATGGACGCCGCCGGCTGCTGGACGCTGGAGAGTGGAGAGGATGGAGGGAGGGGCAAGACTGGAGGCGCACGGGAGGGACAGAGGGAGGCGCAGGGAGCTGAGGATAGGCTGGGGAGTATTGGGATGTGATAGGCTAGGGTTAGAATTGTGGGCTGGGCTCCTTTTTGGGCTATATCGGGTATTTGTTTTCTTTATAAAAAAAAGACAAACGTTTCCGATACTTCCTGGTACGTATCGGGATATCGGTACGCTGCCTAGCTGCCGTATCGGCGCATCAGAGGTTGGCCGTCATGGGGGTGGGGTAGACTCACCTATTTGCATTTGGTATACCGTATGGAACTTTCCGCATAGAAACCATAAACTAGCACTCAGGCTGCTATGTTTCAGTTCTAGTGCGTCAATTGTATTTTACATTGTTTCTCGCAGTAATGTAAGAGACAGTGGTTGTGGTTGTTAACTTTGTTCTTCTTTATAAGGCTAGTATAAGTGGATAATATATATAAAAGTCTACAATTTTGCCATGAAAATTTGTGCAAACTATCTGTCTATCCATATCGGATCATATAAAGCACCAATTTGTGATTACATATACTTGTAACTGAAACAACTTTCTTTTTGTATCACGCCGAAGGTTGGATAAGACAAGGTTTCATGTCATCGGAGCAATCCTATTTACGGCCCAGCAAGGTGTTCTGCACCCTACAGCAGTTGTGAAGACCAGAATGCAGGTTGCCGAAGGAGGGCTTTCACATATGTCTGGCTTTGCTGTTTTTAGAAGGATATTGAGAAGCGATGGCATCCCTGGTGTTTTCAGAGGCTTTGGCACCTCTGCTGTTGGAGCTCTACCTGGGCGAGTCTTGGCTCTGACTTCACTAGAGGTGTCCAAAGAAATGGCACTTAAATACTCTGAACATCTTGATATGTCAGAGGCATCAAAGATTGCTGTAGCTAATGGCGTAGCAGGCCTAGTGTCCAGTATCTTTTCGAGCTCATATTCCGTACCTCTAGATGTGGTGAGCATCTTTTCTACTCGTTTGCTATGTTTTTAACCTTTTGCACTTAGTACTTTGATGCTCGATGGAATTGCTAGTAATAATTCCGTTTTATGCTGATGTTTTTGGTTCCAAAAGTGAAAGCATACTAACGTTGATATCATCTACGCAGCAATTAACACATGTATTCAGTTAATGGAAACTTTGCCTTTTAGCACATGAAATTTTGTACTGAAGATATCGATGATGCAAATTGACTTAAATCCTACTAAAATTTGATATCCTCTCTTTGGGCACTTTAAAGGTTTAAGGACCACTTTGTTTGTATGACGTATGTCTTGCTACCTTCACATAGTATCTTTTCATGTAGCTCTTATATCCTTGTTTATAAATCTGACAAGGGCTGATGGTTTTAGGAATATTTTTACCATTTAAATTAAGGAATAATTGAGGATTTGCCACTACTAAAGAGTGATATTTAGGATTTGCCACTCCATGTGAGGATGACATGTGGGTCCTAGGCCCACATGTCATCCTCACATGAGTGGCAAATTCTAAATTTCACATGAAAGTACAATGGCAAATCCTCAATTCTCCCTTAAATTAATTATACTAATTTTTAAATTATTCTTCACAAGCGCACATAGTAGCATTTTGCTGAGTAGTTGATTCGGTATATCTGTGATTCTAGATTTGCCAAAGGCTCATGGTTCAAGGATTGCCAGGGATGCCAACATATAGAGGCCCCTATGATGTGATAAATAAGGTTCTCAGGACTGAAGGGCTCCGGGGCCTTTACCGAGGTTTTGGAATTACCATGTTGACTCAGTCACCAGCTTCTGCCCTTTGGTGGAGTGCATATGGTGGTGCTCAACATGCTATTTGGAGGTGTGTTAGTTTTATCTAATATTTCTTGTTCCTTGCGTCCAAAGGCTGTATTCCCATATTTTATTGATATTCTTGTAATCCTAATTTAGGAACTTGGGTTATGGAAATGATTCGCAAAAGAAACCATCTCAATCTGAACTTGTCGCTGTCCAAGCAACAGCAGGAACGATTGCTGGTGCTTGCTCATCAATCATCACTACACCAATTGATACCATTAAGACACGACTTCAGGTAAATATTATTTGTTCTTCTCAATATGTAATCATGTATCCTCGTGGAAATTTCTCTTTTGAACATTGATCATATTGGCACTGTGCGTGCCCTGCTCCTTTTTGGTATTCATAGCTTCATGGTAGAAGGGTCAATTGATGCTTGTACCTTGATTTTATGTCAACATCTTCTTTGCTAGACAGAGTCTTGGACTGGGAAATGAATTTTCAGTCAGAAAATCACAGGAAATTCCTCTTGGCGCGGTTTCCTTGTAACTCATCAGTTGACATACCCCAAAGGGAGCATAGTTATGCTAGCAGCCCCTTATTGATAGATGCGATTAGGCAGTGGGAGACAAAATTATGGGCTGTAGCTGAAAGTAGGATAAAACTAAGAGTCGTGGGCCTTATGGCCTGGTTTCAAAACATTGGATAACAAAGTTACACTGTTACCTGCCTTCGGAATGTTGGGTTGGCTTTATTAAACAGGATAGTAGCTAGTAGCTCAAAAGTGGTACGGAGAAGTACAAAATTTCCTCCATGTTAGGTTGTTTGTGAGGTCATGTGTTTATCTCTGACATGAGTGATACAGGTCTGGTCTCAGCTTATTATTTCTCCATGTCTAAGCCACTGCTTACCTCGGTTTTGCAACCACATTCGTATACACCAAAATGACATCTCGAGGCTGGCACTGCAATAGTTTTGTTGTTGCCTGTGCTAGCTGATGATGTTTAACTCTATTGAGATTATCATATCATACCTTAGGTATGCAGGTTGTCTTTAAATCAGATGTTAAAGTGCCATTTTCGCTATGATAGGATCTGCCTGAGATGGTTTTGTAATGTTGTCACAGCTGACTAATGTCGTCCACATAGATCAGTCCACAGAGATCAGTCATACGGCGGGATATTTGTCACTTGTCAGAGTTCCATCCGCAGGTGCTAATATAGTGTGTGTTATACTGTTATTTCAGGTCATGGACAACTACGGTAGTGGCAGGCCATCTGTCATGAAAACTACCAGGCTGCTGCTAGGTGAGGATGGCTGGAGAGGTTTTTATAGAGGGTTTGGACCACGGTTTCTTAATATGTCTCTCTGGGGTACATCAATGATTGTAACATACGAGCTCATAAGTAAGACCAGTTCCAGAAATCATCAGTTCACCACCCGTATACTTTTTTGGCCTGCCAGGTTGATTGACTCTTTTTTCGCCTTCCAAACTTGCAGAGAGGCTCTCCGTGAGGCCGGAATAATGAACCTTTGGCTTCTGCTCCAACTAGGTGGTGAAAACCGGAAGATCCAGAATCCTTATTTGTGCTGGCCATGTAGTGAGTTTACTTTAGGAAAGGGATTGGCAAGTAACACAATCCAATCAGAAATTCCTGATGCAAATTTTCCCTCTTAGCAGCTTTAACTAGTTCGCGGACGATGCTATACTGTAAATATTTACTATGGTTCTGTATGAAGTGCTAAAGGTGCTCCTTCCAGGATGTAATAGCCAGAGGCTTGCTCTGGGTACTGGAGCACCTTAATAGTTGTACGCGGTTCAGCAAAAATTTTGGCAACGAAATTTTGAATCTTTCCATCCCACATCGAGTTCTCAAAAGATCACAGAGTTGATTGTTATTGCTAGTTCAGCAGATCAGGTCTTGAGATGGATGACATAACCAGATCAGTTTAATGAAAAATGTGGTCCCTTGATACTTCTAGGCACTTTTTTTTATTATTAATTAACCTTTTTTAATTCTTATTTTAAAGTTAACTCCTGACGCATTTTATTTTCAATTCTGACCCTTTTGATCACGTCACTACTCGTGGCGTAACAAAACAACGCTGTCACGTTTAGGCAAGTTCTTGTCACGCCATGGGTGGTAACGTGACAGTGTTGTTTGGTCACGTCACCACCAGCGACGTGATCAAAAGTGCTGTTTAGCGGACTTATTCTATGATATGATAGTGTTGTTTTGTCACGCTACAGGTGGTGGTGTGATCAAAAGAGTTAGAATTGGAAATAAAGTCGCCAGAGGTTAATTTTAAAATAAAAATTAATAAAGGGTTAGTTAATAAAAAAAGTTCAATTTTCTGACATCGACGACAAGTTTGTTGTATTTCTATACATGTAGCTGTCTGCCTTTTCAGAGTTCAGTGTTTTGCCCTCCTATTTCAGTTGTCAGCAGAAAGCAATCTGCATTTGTAGCCCAGAATTGCTCATATAGTGATCGTGTTGCCTGATATCAACTCACGGTTCAGGATTACTGGTGTTGCTTTCATATTTGCGGTCTGTCGTGTAGAATATACATAGGCTTTAATTTCCTGAATTGGTTCTTTGAATGAATTCAAGTGAATTAGCATGTATCATTGGAAATAAAACTTTGTTAGAAAAAAAAAATTCTCTCCTGCTCAGCAACTCGAGAGCTGATCTTGCAGGGAATCAGGCCGACCTTCCCGCAAGCAGGACACCGGCGGCAGCGTGAGCGTCTCCATCACCCCGTACGCGTTCCAGCAGTAAGGGTCGGCCAGCAGCGCCACCCCGCTGCCCCTGTCGTCGGCTGGCAGAAGCTCGACGTCGGTCATGGTGATGTCGGTGCAGGCGACGCTGTCGCTGCATGCGAAGCGGACTGGGGGGCCGGCCTGAGGGTTGTACGTGCCGCGGATGTCTCGATAGGTGACGCCGGCGACGCGCACCGCCGAGGTCTGGTTGGCGCAGCCGCTGCCGAGGCAGTAGTACTGGTCGATGACGATGCAGTTCTTGACGTTGTCCATCCGGACGCCGGCGAACTCGACCGCCCGCACCGACCCTGCGCCGCCCTGCCACGTCTTGATCCGGACGCCGTTGTCGGAGTTGAGGATCCGCGCGTTGCGGACGGTGATGTTGGACACGCAGGCGCGCGTGTTGTGCACGCCCAGACTCCCGATGCTGCAGCGAGTCATTGCTGTATATCAGATACACTGCACTACAGTGACAAGTAGTGCATGATACTAGTGTAAGAATCTTGTGCCTCTACCTGATGCCATGGCCGTGACCACAAGTCACGTTCTCTATATGGACATTGGAGCAGCCGGCACCAATGGAGATGCAGTCGTCACCTGCAGTTGCAGAGCTCATAGGTAAGGTTAAAGCAGCAGTACTTGGGACTCGAGGCAAAGCAGAGTACTCAGCATTCCTGATTCTTTCTTGGCAATTTCTGTACATTACCGTTGTTGATCCTGGAGTTGTAGATCTCGACGGACGTTGTGTTCTCGACGTGGATGCCGTCGGTGTTGGGACTGAACGACGGCGAGCTGACGAAGAGGCCGTCGACGCGCACCCGGTCGCAGCCGTCGAACTTGAGGTGGAACTGCGGGCTGTTCTCGATCCTCAGGCCCTCGACGGTCACGTTGCTGCTCAGCAAGAACCGTATCAGCTGCATTGAGCGACCATAGAACAAGACACATGTAAGTACAAGAAACCTCGGTTTTGTATGACTAGCACAATCTAAATCATTTACTACTACTGCAGGTTATGGGCTGCAAAGATGAAGAGAAACAGAGCGAAATCCAAGTGAGAGGTGTGCGTGTACTCACTGCAGGACTGTCGCATGGTCCGGGTAGCGTCGATCCATTGGGGCCCTGAACACCCATGAACACGGTTAATGATGCTACTTACTCTCACAAATTGCAACATACTTGAGAGTTTAATCTAGCTAATGCACGGTTCAACCATGCAACAGAAATTGTCATGTCGAAGTAGGTTGCATGGATATGTATGTACCCTGTGTGGCTTGCATGGGAGATTCCACCAATCCTCCCCGTTGCCTTCGATGGTGCCTCTCCCCGTGAGCGTCATGCCGTCGGTCTTGTAGAAAATTATCCATTGACGCCGGCTATCGGCCGCTGGCCAGCTCGCCGGCCCGTCCGGCGGCATCAGCACGCCGTCAATCTGACGCAGCACGTACAAATCAGTGACAACGTGTATTGGACAGATTAGAATGGGGCATGGTGGATTCAAGCGTGCCGTTACGAAGGATTGAGCTTTTGCTGAGCTTACTTGGAAGGTCAGCCCTGGCTTGCACGGCCCAGAGAAGATGGTGGAGGTGACCGTGAACACGCCGTCCGACGGCAGGAGCAGCGTGGCGGACTCGGCCGAGCATGCCGCCTTCCACGCCGCACGGAACGCGCGCGTGTCGTCGTACGAGCCGTTGCCCGTAGCCCCGAACGCCCTCACGTCGAATACGTTGCTGCAGGCCGCTGAGCTGTTCTTGGCAGTCGGCGCTGTGGCCGGTGGGATTGACGAAGGCGGCTTTGCCTTTGTCGTGGCCGGAGGGAGCGCCGGTGGCTTTGCTGCCACGGGAGGGATCGCC